>OX392463.1:55950315-57200315 GCA_947623515.1 Neoascia interrupta
CTACCACCGTCCACATACAAAATCCGTTCACTGAACAATTTTTCGAAAATAAATACGGTTCAGCCTAAAAGACACGCCAGAATAGATAGAAAGAGTAAACGGGGGAGGCTGCCTGGGACAGCGGTTTCTTCAACAGGAGCCTAGTGTGTCTTTACTATATAGGTCAACCCAACTTTTCACTCCGGAGGCAGTCAGGAAGACGAGGATATTCTCTGGAAAGATCTTGCCCAGGTATTTGCGTAACTGTGCCGCCAAACGACCTTGCAAAAGGAATCCTGCGTATGGATACTTTTTCCAAAATTTTAAGCTGGATCGTTAAAACTTTTTCCAAGATTTTAACCAGACTTGACTTAAAGAAGATGATGATGTTTTTTTCGAATCAAATTAGTTAAACGCTTCAATGGTGAGCCAGACACTTCGTCGGCATACGTTTTCATCGGCTCTGGTTGCCGTAGCCTCCCCTCCTCGTTCCACGCTGGAGTGGCTAGATGATTAGGGGAACCGGATCAAATGATACTCATACCGACAGACACTCCATCAGGTGTCTGGCTTGCCATTGAGAGTATTGAACTCAATCGTCACCTACAAAACCTGCCGAGTCTCCCATAACCTCCATACCTTCACAGGAACGGACTGGTACGGGCTTACACCGAATGCGGTTGCCCCCACTTCTACCGTATATAAGAACACCGACGTAAATTCCCTCTGGTAAATTTTTATACCACAACTGGTATTGGTATTCCCATTTGAGACACCTGAGGTCTGGGTTTTCACAGAAAACGGCTACCCTGTCTTAGCTTCTTGCTTGAGGATTTTTCTCAATGGCGGTGGGTCGCACCGAGATCGGTGACTCTCGCCCTAAATATATACCTCTTCCGGCACGGGCTTACGCTGCTGATTACCCCTGCCTTTCCCATCTGAAGTAAATTCTGACTTGAGTCTCATTTATTACGGGCTTACACCGAAGTCGTTTACTTCCCTTGGCTTCTCTTTTAAGATTGATCCTCACTAGCCCACCGGCACCGGTAGGATAACACTGAAAACAGTTGCCCCCGCACTTAATAACTGATTTATACTGCAACTGCTCAACCACCTCCTCTCACATTCTCAAGGCAAATTCTTACCTGGGTGCCATTTGCCACGGACCAATACTGGTAACGATTGCCTATGGGCTTCTCTTTTTAGAAAGCGCCTCCTGGTCCTCAGGGTGCCTTTCGGATAAATATCTATTTAATCTTCAGAACAGGCTTACACCGAGGCTGAGTAAGGCGAGGTAAGTCTTTATTTAGGTCCCCGTTTTTGGTATCTCGATTAAAAAAAAACAATGGACCTCCTTTGGTCGGATGTGTTCTGAGCGAGGACAGCCACGGAAACTGACCTTATCTATGTTCTTCCTAAGACAAAAGAGGGCAGGTAATTCTATAAGTATATGAAGGAAGGACTCGTTAATCTATAGAGCTTGACAAGGTCTGCATGTAGGAGTGGCAGAGTGATTTTTTTTTTTGGGACATAGTCGCATGCCTGTTAGAATTCTCAGGTTACTTTTGTCTAGGGTCTTAATTAGGGTCTTAATCTTCCTGGGGGAAAAAATTAAAAATAGTTTTGAGCAGTTCTGTTCAGGTGATTGTTTTATTGGATTTGTTTTAAACCCGAATTTCCGCAAAGATATTCAAAAGCCTTTTGTTGACCCTCATGAAGGGCTCATGATGTGGGATGATTGCACCTAATTTTGCTAGAGTCTGCTGTTTTAATGCCCCAAAGGCGCTGTGCGCTCAGATCCAGTGAAGAATGATCAGGTTGTTTCTAGCTGAATTTAGATAGATTTGTTCTGGCGCAATTGTGGATTGCACAGACTTTAGTCTAGAAAATTCATGAGTTCTTCCCTAGGCTGACTACTCGGTACTATTCTTTAAAAATTCCAGATTTCGCGCCTGTCCCCTTCCTAGAACTGCTTGTGCACAAACGAGCCGTGATAGGTATGGTTTTTTCCCCAGTTTTACCTTGGAGGGATGATTGATTTCTTGTGTATCTATCGCATGGGACCTATATGGGACCTCAGACCCCAGTTGCTAACGCAGAGGCGCAGACACGGCAGATCTGGTGCTCCTATTTAGGTTGTGGAACCCTCCCATCTGCCCATTTGTGGGATCCTTGAAAAATTGCTTCTCACAGATGCTTGGCTACTCTTAAGAAATCTGTGCTTTGTGCTTTCTTGCTTGTATGTAAGGAAATTAACACACCAGCATACATTGTTGAGAAGTTGGCCCTGGTTCATCTCGAGCTGTTGCGCCACTCTATTTATTTATTTTATTTTGTGCTTTCACCATACAATGTGGGTCGGCGAAGGAAATCCCATTTCATTGCTTTCGGTCAGTTAAGGTTTGAAATGGGTCGTCGACGACCAGGTGCAGTGATTTTCTCATCACCAGTACACGATTCTGGATTAATATCGTCTAGGATTAAACATTTTTCTTGCAATTTTTGTAGTCTTTCCACGTCCGCAGGCTGATCGGAGAATTCGGGGTCTATTGATTAATATTTGATCTGGGATATTTTGCTTTAAAGAGAATTTCAATTGTCTCTTTCTTGTCTTGTGACTGATGGTAATTTTCGTGATCACTCATCGATGAATAAGGCAGGGGTGGAATCGGTTAAGGTGATCTATGATAAATGATGTCACAAATCACAAAAATTCGTCTGCGTAAACTGTGATCATCACAACTTTCTTGTGACAGCTCTCGATCAATCACCGTCAAAATCAGCTGGTCGCCAGTTTTCAATCTTTCTGGTAAGTTGTCGTTTTTGCCTACTCTTAGGGTGACTTTCTGCATGTACGAATAAAAGTCAGTGTTCTTACATCACAAGCCTAAATAAAGCAACGATTCGGAACAATATTTTTGTGATCACCTTACGCAGAAATCACAGATCACCATAGCCGATTCCACCCCAGGTTTGTCAGAGGCAAGAACTTTGGAGTCGGCAGTGTACATATGCATGTCCGTTATATCTTCACAGGATCGCTTGAATTATTCGTTTTTACCTTTTTGATCTCATTGTTGTAATTGATGAGAATGTTAGTAATCTTGCCAGTCACCATTGCGTTTTGCTATGCTGTAACCTACACCAAACTTTATGTTTGTCTTTACTTATGGAGAAGTTGTTTCTTAGCTTAACACTGGTGCGAAATTTGAAATGACACTGCTTTTTGGATGACGCCATATTTGCAGATCGCTCGTCTTTTTCTTGATTTGAGGCAGTTGGCTCGGCCCTAACAGTTGGCTCGGTCCTAGTTCAACAACTGCCCTTTAGTTGGACACTCTAAAAACTTGTGCGAAACGAACCTAAAGTTCCTTGTTGAACCGTCTTACGTTACGCCATATCCTGTCAAATAGATGCTTTGCATCCGCTTTTGATCAACTTCGTAAGTTGCTCTTTATGATATTGTGATGATTTCAGACTTTTTCTTTGATGAGTTTGCAAAGCTAAGAGTAATGTTGTGAAGTTGAAATACTAGCGGACGAATTTTCGAACGGGAAAACCATGTGTAGCTCACGGGCAGAGTATGATCCTGTAACCTTTGCCTATCGCGGGTAATGCTCTAACCATTGAGCTACGGTATATCCGAGTAATGTTATTTAAAGATATATTGTCACTAGAAAAATCAAAAAGAAAACTATACAGAAAGGGAAAAACGGGTTTGTGTAACCATTTTTTTGTTTTTTTCAAGTTTTTTTAGGCACTAAAAATAATCTTCGCTAAACTAAGGTGAAAGCATTTTCCACAAGCTTTTCCGAACGCTGTCAGCGCTCCATTTTAGAATAAGTTAAGTCATCGTTTAGTCTTTTTTTTTCTATTGAAGCCAAGGGAGCATATCTTCATTGTACCAAAATTCTTCGAATTAAAAACATAAAATCTTAAGAGTAATAAACACAATCTCATTCCACTTGCCTTTGCATAGTAATAGGGCCAGAGTTTGAACATTTCTGGACTGCCGCCGATTTCCGTCAAGAATATAGAACAGTTTGGCAATTCTAAACGATAACATTGAACGCCATTAGTTGGCTCATGCAGTCTTCTTGGTTTGTTAACAAGAACTGACCCAATCTCTGTTTTGCCAGCATTTTCCACTCCCAGAAGGAGTATATTAAATACTTTGCTATAAAGACTACAGGTCAATTTAGAATTTATTGGGTATTTGTATTCAACTCACTTCTTGGATTGATGGACCTTGATTGATTTTTTACGCCAGCGATTCTTGCAAAAACACATTCCCATCTAGATTAACTCGTAAACTTTCCAAGATATTTTTTTAGAGCACAACTAAAAGCAAGATTGTCAGGAAGCCACTTGGAGTGAATGTTTGAACTTTTTACATTATGTTCAACTTTTTAAGCCAAATCGTAGTATATGCGAACCAACATTTCGAGGTGAGTGGTTCTTTGTTTTGGAATGGTATCCTTGGATACTGAAACACATTTTGCTGTTTCATGTGAACACAGCTCGATTTTCTTTTCTTCTTTTCTCCCTATTGTTTGGGTAACCACTTTCGTGAGCTATGTTTACATCAGATGTTTTTTGGTTTTGTGTGGTTGGCATTGTAGAGCCGGTTGAAAGAATTTGGTCGTATATGTGAAAGGATACATATCGAAATCGTAAAATAATGCGTATTAATTACCCACCCTATTTTTTCTTGAAATTTTATTAAAGAAACTCATTTATTTTGGCCAAAGGTTATTTCACTCCAAGTTGAACGGAAAAAATTAGTCATTTTTTTTTTATAATTCTCAGTCAGTTTTTTTAGAAACCTTCCATCATCTTAAGGCTGAGGGCCTTGTGTCACCCTTGCTATCCCTTGACGCCTTATCGCTTCGTGAGGAAATTGATACCGCTTTTATTTCATGTTTTCTCTTTATGATTTGAACAAATCTGTAATAGATATTCTACTGTCCGTTCTCTAGTCGTTTTGTTATTGCCTGGTTTATAATACTATGTTTCCACCGGCAATAATACGAGGATTAGCGGGCGAGGATTAAAAATAAATCCCAAAGTGGTTCCACCAGACAAATTCAGGATTAATTTAACAGGAGCACTCTTTTTCTGTAATTTTGGCTCCCTAAAGAGAGAAAAAAGATATCGTTTGTAAACTTCCCAAAAGAAATCGTAATTCTGACAGATCTGTCATACGTGGACAGTTTTAGTGTCCTCTTTCGATTCTCAAACTGTTTAAAAGGGTGAATGAGATCAGTGAGGGGATTTTTTTCTAATCGCTTGCCGCGAGGATTTAAATTTGTATGGTAAAACCCATAATTTGTAGAGGATTTAATGAAGTTTCAAAACTGAAGATCCCTTATTTATCCTCTTTAATATTCTCCCAGACTCAACCATCAGGCTTTCGTTCTGCCCTTGAGTGGTGTCGAAGATTCTTAACGTTTCTCTGCCGTCACCGTTCGGAAAAATCCGACTAGGTGACATGACCGAGGAGAAAGAGATTACTCAATTGTGGTCCTTAAATCGGTTACTTCACAGGGTTCAGCTGTTGTGTGGTTGTGTTCAAGCAGTGCAAAACTCGGAAGCTTCCTGTTGTGCAAAATCCTAAAGGATACCGTTGCGAGGAGTCACTTAGCCGCAGATCCGTTGCCATTGCGACTTCTTTAGAATGGCGAAGGTTAAATTCTAAATTTATCTCCCTTGATGTTGACTATCAACTTGGTTAAGTCAGTGGTTTAACCTGGCTTTGATTCACTTATTTGAGAGCCAAGATAGAGAGATAGACAAGAAAGGGACTGACATTTAAGCACCTTGTCACCGTTGTGTCCTTGGTGTGTTTCATGAAGAAATTTTAAACGAGTTTTTGATATATATGTTTTAACAAACCAAATAAGTAGGCCAATTTCGCAAAGTTATAAAACTCCCTATTTCCTTTTAAACATTATTCAAGCTTCCCAACATGTATTAAAAATGTCTCTTTGGGACTTTTATACTCTTTAGGCAAGTCAGTGATTTTAAAAGGTCTTAACCCATTTTTTTATTGTGTAAATGCGGACAAGGATTTAAGAACACGCTGCATAATTCATCTATAAAGCACTGCTCTAGCGAAGCTCTAGGTATGGAACCAATAAAAAAAATGTGTTTTTTTCTTTCCAGCCCATGGCAGCTCTTGAAGGCCAACCGTCCGAAGGTGAAAACGGCGAAGCAAGTCTCGAAAATGTCCGCAAACGACAATGTGAACTGATCGATCACTTAAAATCGCAATTGTCTGAGTTGGAAAAGTTTGCCTATGAGTCAGGCGCGCCAGTGCTCCCTCAGCATATTCTGCTTGAGAAGCAAAAGATCATCATCGACGAGCTGAAGCACAAACTGAACCTGAACGTGAGCGAGAACGATTTGCCGCAACTATCATCGGAGGACCTAAAGAATCACGTTGAGAATGCAATCGGCGAATTCGTTGGACCGCTGAAAATGAAGGAGCAACTCGTTGCTCAGCTGAAAACCCAAATAACCGATCTGGAACGCTTCATAGCCTTTTTACAGGGCGATTCGGAAGATCCAAAGAGCAGCAAAACTGTTTCCAATGAAGCGTACAATAGCTACGCTGCCAAGAAGAAAGTCTCCAACCGGCAAAAGGCCAGTGGCTCTAGGGCCGGTGTCTCCAGTGAACATCCTGAGAACAGTCCAGCGGCCGACGACCCAATCGATAGAAGTCCAGTGCCGCTAAATACAACGGCGAGTGCTCATAATGCAAGGACTGAAAGCCTGAACAGTAAAGCTCATGGATTGATGGACAAAGCCTCGGTACTGATGCAAATGTTCGCCACAACTCATTTCGGCCTCAAGCCAGATCGCTTCCAGAAGAACACCCTCAAGAAGACTTCCAAAGGCAATCACTGGGGGTAAGTAACTGGGGTTAAGTACTTCCTTGTAGATAACATCTGATTGTGTTTTCATTTCGTTTCAGTGATCTGCGTGCCCAGCTCGAAGTCGACATCCAAGAAGTCGCCTCTTTAGCGGCCACACTCAGCTTTGATCGCGAAAAATTGGTGAACATGCGCAAAACCCTTAAGAAGAGAAAACTTGCTGCGCTCAATCATGCTAACGGCGTGGTCTCAACCACGGCCCCAAAAGCACGCAGTAGAGCTTGCAAAGATATTGACTTCTATGCTCGTCTATCCTCGTCGGACTCGGACGAGGATGACGAATTCTACGACTGGGAAAAATACAGGAAACGGATTGCACACTGCAATAAAAACAGTAGTGACTCCATAAACTTGATCAACAAGGAGCTGACCACGGCTGTGCGAAAGAATTTTGCCATCACTTTGCAGAGGCTCATCCAGCATGGGCTGCGAGCGCAAACCGAGGCAACGTCGAGTCTGATTGTACCCTTTATGCGATGTCTAAATCCGTCCGCCCTAAATGAGTCATCTGCGGAGCACAGAGCAGCAAGAGCTTCGTCCTCGTTCCTTGCCCGTAGCAATGCATTTCCACCCGAGAGCTCACAGTTTGAGAATAATGACGATGAGCCGCACAATGGCTTCTTCAGTGGACCAGGTGGCCGGCAGATGCACGCCTGGGAGCTCATACTCGAGTACTATTACCTGAAGAACGGCGATGAGTACAACAACACACCGGCGCGCAAACTTTCGCAAAGCTTTAACTTGGACATTGTTGGCGCGCAGGCCGTGTCCTGTAAGCAAAGTTTGCTGAGTGCCATCGGAATGATAATCGCTTTGCACAGTCCCTACAAGCGAAGCTACAATGCACACTTTAAGGCATTTGTGTGCGCTGGACTCAAGTAAGTAATGCAAATCAGTGAAGCAAATTTTTGGTTTCATTTTTGAAAACCCTCCTACAGTTCGTGTCAGCTGGTCGAGTGGTTAAATTTGATCTTCGGATGCAGCGAACTTGTGGAAACGTACTACACAGCAAACTCGTATGTTATGCGCACTGGATTTCGAGACTCGTTACGATCCATTGATGTCCTGTCGAAATACGATTTCGATTTACCCGTCGATTTGGCGGTGCGACATTTTAGAAACTTATAAAACGATGAACAGGCGCTGGTCATGCATTCCACATAGATTAAACTCATTTACATTCCACACTTTTTAAAGAAGCCTCTTCAACAATGCATGACCCGCCTGTGTTTGTTCTCAATCATTCTAGTCAAATCAAAGATCTCTCTTATTATTTATTGTTATGTACGAATTATCAACTAACAGTCAACTATTTATTGGCACACAAAAACACGTTGTAGAAATACGTCTAGTCGATAAACATTCTCTCTCCTTTGATTATCATAATTCAATTTGTATTGTGGTCTAGTTAGTGTGTGCGCATGTTTTTGTGTGTGTATATACATTATATTATACAAAATATCATTATTATAAATAAAATAAATTATTATAAATAAATATAATATTAAAACTCAGACAAATCATTTTTGTGTGTTTTTAATGGAAGGTTGGAGCTTGCGGCAAAGAAAAGTCATCGTGTCATCACTGTCTAAAGTCGTTAAACTGCCTACTTTAATTACTTACCTGGAAAAGGTAGCGTAAAGTTTCAGAAGTTTAAGCTACTATCGGTCTATTACCATGGATCTGTAATTTATTTGGAACTTAATCTTAAGGAAAGGAAAACCCCCTGCACAAAAAATTGCTGCTCGTTTTTCTACCACCGCGCGCCGCTTCCAAGAAGAACATGCAACGGGACTCGGGAGAGTTAACAGGCTAAGGGTAAGAAACTGGTTGAAAAGGGATTGAATGTTTAACTAGAGGTCATCTTTATGAGATCCTACGTATCCTTAAACGTAGTTCCCAGACGACGAAATTGTTGATTGAATCACTGTACAATGTTTATTTATCAATCATCGTGCATACCTTTGGGTTTCTCTTGTCAAAGCTAAATTATTATTTTTTCATTCGTTATCATCTTCTATTCCTTTTCATTCGTTATCATCTTCTATTCCTTCTATTCTAAAGTTGATATATCCTTAAACTAAATATAATAGATATTCATTTGTTACCAGCCTTATAACAATTTTAACAGGTTATGGGCCCAGATTGTTTAATTTAATTTAATAAAATTATTCATACAAGATGGAAGCGAGCAGATTTACATCAGTCGAAAAATTGAATAGTTGCAATTATGTAACTTGGAAATTCGAGATGCGAATGCTGCTAAGTCGAGAAGACTTGTGGTCATTTGTTGATGAGACCGTTCCAAAAGTTGAAGAACAAACCTCGGAATGGAGACGTGGAAATTCGAAGGCATTGGCGACGATAGCACTTGGGTGTGAAAAATCGCAGTTTAGTTTAATTCGCAGTTGCACAGAAGCTCAAGATGCATGGTTGAAGTTGCGTTTACATCACGAAGCACGCACAGTATTATCAAAAGTGTCACTTTTCAAGCAAATTTGTACGAAGCGTTTCGCGGAAGGTGGTGATATGGAGAAACATTTGTTAGAATTTGATGACCTTTTCACGCGTTGTGAAGATCAAGACATAACATTCGGAGAAGTGTTTAAAGTCGTGTTTGTTCTTATAAGTTTGCCGGACTATTACGAATCTCTTGTAGTATCACTTGAGAGCCGACCGGAATCTGATCTGACACTGTCGATGGTCAAACAGAAGCTAGTGGATGAGCATGCTCGACAAAAACAAAAAACTGACTTTGGTGAAAACATCCTACTGGCTCGAAGTGGTAGAAGTGCTGAAAAACGGAGTAAAGCATGTTGGAACTGTGGGTCTTCTGATCATTTTCGCATGAACTGTCCAAAATACAATAGAAAACGTGATGAACCCAGGGACAGGGACAGTGCTCGCATAATGCGAGTAGATAATTGCAATGATGAGGCGGTCGTTTTAATGGCTACTGAAAAACAGCTAGACAAGGGATGGTATTTGGATTCTGGTGCAACTAAGCACATGACGTTTGAGAGAAGCGTGTTCAGTAATATTAATCAGGCAAACAAAAGAGTTATGATGGCCAACGGTGCAACAGTCAATGAAGAAGGTATTGGTGAAGCCCTAATATATGCCCAAGATGATAAAGGTTTTAAAAAAGGGATCAAAGTCAAGGATCTTCTGTTCGTTCCTGATCTTGATATGAATTTACTATGGGTTAGTAAACTGGTAAGTCATGAACTTAACGTTTTGTTTAACAACAAAAGTGCCGAGAATCGTGCTGGGAATAAAATTGTTGCCATTGCTGATCATGTAAATGGCCTTTTCCGATTACGCCTTCATGAGAAAGCGCTATTAGCCACAGATTTTGGTCACAACAAGGAATGCCAGCATCAGTGGCATCGACGACTTGGTCATCGCGATTCGCAAGTGTTTGATAGAATTATTAAATATTCGTTGGCTACTGGACTAAACATAACGAACTGCGGAACGGAAGAAACATGTGAATGTTGCCTTGAATCAAAGCTGGCAAGAAAGCCTTTCCCCAAAAAGGCAGAGAAACGTACGAAATCTATTTTGCAATTGGTTCATTCTGATATCATGGGACCAGTGCAACCATCTAGTGTCGGAGGTAATAGATACGTTATGACTCTAATTGATGATTTCAGTAGATTTTGCAAAATTTATTTATTGCAAGCAAAGTCAGACGCGGCGGTAAAAATCAGAGAATTCGTTCGTGAAATGGAAACTAAATATGGAAGAAAGCCACAAGTTATCCGATCCGATCGTGGTGGCGAGTACACTGGGAAGTCATTGAGTGAATTTTATTCCAAGGAGGGCATTACTGCACAATACACTGTTCCTTACTCTCCTCAGCAGAATGGGGTTGCAGAACGAAAAAATCGATCGCTTTGTTTGTTAAATGATTCTGTTTTGCCAAAAGTTTTTTGGGGTGAAGCTATGAACGTGGCCAATTACTTGCAAAACCGATTGCCCTCAAATGCCATTCCTGGAAGCACACCCTATGAGATCTGGTATGGAAACCGTCCTGATTATAGTCATTTGCGTGTGTTTGGATGTCGAGCTTACGTACAAACGCCGAGTGTAAAACGTTCGAAACTGGACAGTGCTGCAACAAGTATGATCTTCGTCGGTTACGCTAGTGACCAGAAAAGCTTCCGTTTTTATAATCCTAAAACAAACAAGATTATAATTAGTCGGGATGCAGCTTTTATCGAGTTCAAGCACCAGTTACCTCAAGGAACGTCAGCAGTAGGTTCTGATTTAACCGAACTAAACTTATTTGATGAATTTATTCAAGAAAAGGAACAATCGACAAATTTAACTACTCTTTCAGATATGGGAGATGATGCTGAAATTCCGACAACGCATTTTCTTGAGATGTCGGTAGGGGATGATGCTGAGACAATGCATTCTCTGGAGATTGCAGAGGAATTATTATCCCCGCAATTGCGTCGATCTAAGCGAGCAAATGCTGGCCAAGTAGATCCGTTTCTGCATAAAAACTACGTTATGTATGCCACTGGCGAATGCAATCAAGACCCACAAAATTACGATGAAGCGACCCGTGATCCGCTTTCTGAAAAGTGGAACAGCGCAATGAAGGAAGAAATTGCGGCAATGCAAGAAAATGGAACTTGGGAGCTTGTTGAACTTCCAAAAGGTAAGAATTTAGTGGGAAGCAAATGTTAAAATTGTTATAAGGCTGGTAACAAATGAATATCTATTATATTTAGTTTAAGGATATATCAACTTTATTGGAATAGAAGATGATAACGAATGAAAAAATAATAATTTAGCTTTGACAAGAGAAACCCAAAGGTATGCACGATGATTGATAAATAAACATTGTACAGTGATTCAATCAACACTTTAATATATATAAAAATATATATACATTTACATTTTTGATATTTAGTTATTAAATATTTTTGGCGGTCCGTTCAAAAATAAAAGAAGGATCTCTTATGGTATCACTACGTTGTCCGCGTTATAACTTCTTAATGGTAGGGCCGCGTTGTCATAAGGAACAGAAACAGAATTTCATACATTAGCAACGCAAAAATGGCTCATCAGCATTGCGTGTTGGGTGGAGAAAAACTTTTTTCTTCTTTTTTTCTATACTCAAATTCTTTCTGCTCGCAATGTGCTACGCATCATAAGGGTAGTCATAGCACCTTGATCGCGAGTTAATTATAAAATAAGCATTAGCGAAATTAAGTTTCAGTTGCTAATGTATGGGATTGTGTTTTCATTTCCGGTGACCGCTTATCCTTAGAAGGGGGCGGAGCGTGGGGGGTTAAATGGTCCTTCCATCGTTCCCGATCCTCCGCCACCAAATCAAGAGACACCTGATCCCACCACCTGTTTTTTGGCGGGCGACGCGCTCGCATTTCGGCTAACATAACCTGTCTAGGAAGCCTGTCGAGGGGTATGCGAACAATGTGTTCATCATCGAAACCAATCGAAAACCATCTTTAAACTCGGAGAAGTAGCTGCTCAACATTAAGATTTCCACGAATACTGACGTTTCTCACTCTAACCCTAAGAGTAACACCAGCAACGCAACTCAGAAATCTATTTTCGGCAGCTTGTACCCGCGATTTAATTCTTTTGGTCATTACCCAAATTTCAAGACCTAGATGAGGGTTGGAACGAAAACTGAATTAAAAACTGAGATCTTTGCTTTCAATCCAAGCTCAGCTTTCCTGGCAACCGGCCGCAGTCCTTTACTATTGCTCCAGCTTGGCCAATCCTACAGGATAACTCAGTATCTCTTCTTCCACCTTTTGTGAAGAAGACCCCGATATGCTTAAACTTGTCTACCTGTTTCAATGGGACTCCATTTATGTGCAGAGTGCACTGCACAGGAGTTCGGGAAACCACCATCACTTCGGTTTTGCTCACGTTTACCTTCATCCCAGCTCTAAAGTTCCTCCTCAGACGATGCCACTGCCAGGATGGGTAGATCATCTGCAAAAAGCAGATGGCTTATCCTGACGCCATCCATTTCGAAAGATTCCTCACCAAGACTACGCTTCACCATCCAGTCCTTATGCTATTAAAAGGAGAGGCGCACATCGAAATGATGGGATTCGACGCCATTTATCTGAACACAGCTTCTGCAGTTCCCATTCAAAGACTGTACGGCTCTTAGAAGAGGCCCACTGCATAGTCCTGCAAAACTCTCCACATTTTATCCCGAGGAACCCGGTCATAGACCCTATCTAAGCCTACAAAACACGCGTAGACCGGTTTGGCATATTGCCAAGCCCTCTCAAGAATAACCTTCATATAGTAAAAAGCTGGTCAGTTGTGCCTCTGGGCTAGGCCGGAATCCACATTGCTCTTATCGTAACAAAGACTCGATATCAGCTCTGGAACGCGTTTCCAACACCTTCGCGAATCCTTTTCCCGAGAGAGATATACCCCTGCCTATAGTTCGAGCAATCTCTCTTGCCCCCTTTTTTGAAAATGGAGACTATAACTCCTGTTTGCCAATCGCTAGGTACTTTCCCGCTTTCCCAGGCCACCTTAATGGCATGTGTAAGCCATTTAGCACCTTCTTCACCCATTGCCTTGAGCATTTCTGGCCGGATTTCATCAACTCCAGCAGACCTACCCACTTTTAGCGATTTAATCGCGGCAGTGACTTCATCTTCTGAAGGCCTATTTTCTGCGCCCTAATCTCTTCAGCAGTGGGATTGCCATCTTCAGTGCCCTGTTGGCGGTTGAGGAGCTCCGAAAAGTGCTCGCTCCACCTGCGAGCCGTTCTTATTTGAAAGAAGTAGGTATACCGTCTTCGGATTTAACCTCTTGTACAATATGTAACTTCATTCCTCTAAGACGGCGAAAAGTCTGCAACAACATCTTGTTTGCAGATATATGTAATCGTGCTCTAACCTCTCGCCGAAGTTCTTTCAAGCCTGCTCCTTAGCTGTTCCGACGGCCATATTGTAAGTTCTTTGCGCGTCAATGTACCGGGGTCGAAAAATAGAGTTTCTACATTGATTCCACACATTATAGGCTCCCTTCTTCTCTCTGATGGCTTCTTGAACTGAGGCACGCAATTATTTTGTCACCATACTAGCCGCCACACCAAGCCGCTTCACTCTACAAACATTTCTTGCTGAGGCAATGACTGCCGGTAAAAACAGCTGTCATTCTACCTCTACATTTAAAAGGACAGTTGGAATCTGCTCAAACTTCTCCGAAATGTGCCGTGCAAATCACTCCCTGTAATCAGATTAGGCATCCTGTAACCTTTTCCACCGTATGCGGGTCACCAGTCTTGGTTTTCGCCTGTGTGGCAAAAGAATACTGTCGCTAAAACGCTATTAGCACAACACATGTGGTGATCAGTTGACAGCTCAGCTCCTCTCAAAACGCAAACATCACAAATTTTTTTAGCACACGATGGTACCACAAAGAAATCAATCAAAGATCTCTGATTTAAAATGTGCCGCTACCAAGTGTATTTGTGAATGCATTTGTGTGCGAAAAAGATGTTCATGATGGACAAGCCATAAGCACAGCAAAAGTCCAACAAGTACAAACTCCCTCCGTTCCTTTTATGATCCGGGTCACCGTGCCTCCGAATCACACTTCTGCAAATAGGTATAGCGTTGTCCGTACGCTCATGAGCATTGGAGTCATCCAATAGGATAAAGAAGTCCAGCACAACTTCGTTTATGAAGGCCCCAGGGGAGGGGTTGCATTTTATACCTACCTGGCAGGTTTCCATTCGGCCGATCCTACAGATTTAGAGTTCAGCCGCCCAGCCCTCTAGGATCAGACGCTACTTGGTGTTATTTAGACCTTCAGGTTCATTTCTCAGTTATAATTTTACTGCCAAGGTTGGCTATGTACCCCTGATAACATTACTTATAACATGCTGAAGACTACTCCTGCCAGTGGATTTCAGACGGCTCTTTCTTATTAAGTAGCTTTAGTCGGGTGAAAAAAGTATTTTTAAAAATTAGTGTTTGACGCACCTCTAGTGGGCTTGCATGTGGATTTTAATGATTTTCCAGCTTGATCTGAAGAGCAGGACTTTCGGCTTTGCTAACAAATCTCAACTTTATAGCTTAATCGAAATTTAAGGCTTAAAAGTTGTTTACATACGAACGGACGGACCGACATGGTTATGTAAAAGTATATCTAGAAAAAAATGTTAATAAAAAAATAGAATTGTACACAATCTTCATAATAAAGATTTAACCTTCAACAAAAGCCGACAAACCGCTCCGCGCATCTCTTCATACATAACGGCTAGACAGTCCAGGCTCTCAGGGGCGAATTAAAGTAAAGTGCAGCCCGGGGCCCCACATTTGTGCAGCCCTTTGTGAGCGTGTACCTATCAAAAAATACACCTAAAAAACGTGACGTAACTTTTGTGAGATGACCCATGAATTGATTCTCTAGCCACGACCACTGGGGGCGCGTTTTGCTTTTCGATGTAATATCTTTGGCTTTGCATGCTACTGACTAGAGCTGTATCAATCGTGATTGATTCAATCCTTTGGACCCGTTCCTCTAAAAGTATTGGTGATTGCAATCCCAGTTGGGCAATCCAATCGTTCCTAATATCAATCCTCTTTCCCGTTCAAATGAACGAAACGCATGAAAAAGTAAAACCAATCGTTCCCACAATATTAATTCTTTTTTCTTTCAAACGAACGAAACGAATGAAATCGGTACGAACCAATACTTTTCTGTCTCCATTATCTTTGGTCAAATGAGCGCCACGAAAGAGAAAGGGTCATTTCAATCATTCACAATATTAACTCGTTCCATTCCTACATCGATGAACGTAGCGAAACTGCTACGAGATTTCGAAAAGTGTATTTGCCGAGCACACGCTGGCTGCTGCTAAAGTGCTAAGCCAATTCGGATTGAACGTAGGAACGGTGATTGACTTCGGGTCGATGACCGAAAGAAGAACGAAATCGGTAAGAACGATGATGGTTGAAAAAGGAACGAATGAATGATTGACTGAAAAGATCGGGTCCTTTTTCAAATCAATCCTGGATCGATTCGATCCGAGAAAATGAACGATTGACACAGCTCTACTACTGACATAGATTCACCTTTTTACGACTATTTTCCAAAAAATTTTCTGGCGACTTAATTTCACCCTTATGAATGAAGGAAGCATGTTAGTAGGCGGATATCCAAAATTTTACGCTTGTTCTACCTAAAAAATCCAGATGTGTAGTTTCAGACTGTCTACCTCGCAATTTAAGGCCTTTCAAAATATGAGGTACAAAAACAGGCTTAAGCCGGGTTTTCACAAGGAACAGAAACAGAATTTCATGTATAAGCAACGCAAAAAGCAGCGGATTAGGTATCAGTTGCTAATGTATGGGATTCTGTTGCTGTTCCTGTTTTACGTTGCTAATGACAACGCGGCTTAAGGGACGGATACAGATTTTCCACTGTCACAATCCGTCTCTGTTATATTTCCGGTCTTGGGGTTCTGCGATTAACGCTATAGTCTTACAAACTTCTTATTGGACCCATGATATGCTATAAGGCCTTTCGAGAGTTTTTTATTTGCACTATCAGATCTGTGATGTAGGGTGCTTAAAGCAAGCAGCAACTACAAGCAGAAAATTGCCAAGCAAAATATTGCTTACACAGGCTCATCAACTAGTGCAAGTGTTAGTGGTTAATGTAACGATCACTTAACACATACACAACAATTAAGAAAATAGGAAAAAATTAATAAAATAGATACACGTAAAGAAAGAAATTTACAATTGCTTAAGCAGCTTTTTTAGTGTCGCTTTGTCAATATTGAAATCTAGAACACTACTATATAAATTGTACAGGGTACTCATGCGTGTAATAGGCTCATGCATGCTGTAATTCGACCTATGATTCGGAACGTTTAACAGATTGATGTTACGTAGGTTATAAGAGCCACCACGAAATTTAAATTTGAAAGAGGACAAGAGGTCAGGTAATTTTAGCCTCTGGGAATAAGGTGGAAGGTGAAATGGATCTTCCCAAGGAAGGCCTCTTAGAGCAAAGCGGATAAATCTCCTCTGAATAGCCTCAATCCTGTCAGCATACCAAATTTGGGATGGTGTCCAAACCTGTGAAGCATATTCGAGGTGTGGCCTAACGAAACTATTGTACAGCGAAAGAGTTGCATAAGGATTATTAAATTCCTTAGCCCATCTTTTAATAAACCCCAGCATACAGTTAGACTTATTAACGACATGATTAATGTGTTCGGAAAAAGTAAGATCAGAGCTAAAGAAAACACCAAGATCACTAAATCGAAAGACACGACCAAGGATGTGGTTGTTTATTGTATATGAGAACTCCGTCGGCGTACGTTTTTTTGAGAACGTCATAATCTGACACTTATTTGGGTTAAGTGTGAGTCCATTTTTATCACACCAGATGGTGAAACTGTCGATGTCTGACTGCAAAAAACTATGGTCCGACACTGACTTTATTGTTTTTGATATTTTCAAATCATCGGCATATGCAAGAATATCACTATGTTTCACACTTGACGGGAAATCATTAATTGAGAGTATAAAGAGAAGAGGACCAAGATGGCTCCCTTGGGGAACACCTGATACCGCGGAAAAGATATTTGATTTAGTCCCTCTGAAATTTACTTGATAAGTTCTCAAATAAAGATAAGATATAATCCAAGATATGAAATTAGGTGGGAAACCTAGCGATGTAAGTTTAAAAACAATAATTTCATGTGAAATTAGATCAAACGCTTTTGAAAAGTCTGTGTAAATACAGTCAACTTCAAATTGACTCTCCAGAGCGTTGGTACACTTGCTGTGAAAGTACACGAGGTTAGTGACAGTGGATCTGTTTCTCACAAAGCCATTTTGTTCTCTACAAATGATATTGCGACAGAAAAAGACAAGACTATCACAAACAACTTGCTCGAAAAGTTTAGGTATGGATGATAGCTTTGCAATTGGTCTGTAATTTGACACATCACACTTATCTCCCTTTTTTAAAACAGGGGTTATATATGATAGCTTCCAAGCGTTTGGAAAAATTCCAGAAGAGGCCGACAGCTTAAATAGGTGTTGGAGGGGAGAGGCAAGTATATCCTTACATTCTTTTAACAAAATAGGTGGAATCCCGTCTGGTTCTGCAGAACAATCCTCTTTAAGATTAGACATAAACTCTTTAATAGACTCAAAAGCAACTGGTATTCCATTAAAGCTGACTTGTGCTGAATGCTTAGGATATTCAAAGTATTCCGTGTCGACAGGAAACGGACCATCTCTGAACGATTTAGAAAAGTTGTGAGCGAAGAAATTACAAATCACGGCAGGGTCATTAGATAAGTTACTCTTTCCGTCCGTCTTTCTCTTCGAATTGACGAATTTCCAAAATTTATATGGATTAGATTTAAATGATGCTCCCATTTGAGAGATATAATTGTTATATAGATAATCCGAAAGAGCTTTGAACTCCTCAAAAATTACTATAAATCTTTCGAGGTCTGTATGATTTAAACTTTTTATATATAATTTCCAAGCCTTGTTTCGTTTGTTACGCAAGGCTCTAAGTTCACTAGTATACCAGGAACGGTCACAAATTTCGTTTTTCTTTAATTTTCTAGGAATAATATTACCTATGGAGGTATTCAAAATAGAGTAAAAACTATCCGCGCAGTAGTCTACATCAGAAGAGTTAGAAACGTTAGAAATACCTAACCTGGTTAACTCTTCTGAGAGAGCGTGAAAGTTAGCCTTTTTGAAATCAAACATGTATGAACGATCGTATGAATTATTATTCTCATGAATGAGACCGTTCAAGTCAAGAAATACATCCAGTGGTGGATGGTGAGTATCTATTTTAGTAACGTTGCATGTGGACTCACAGGCAACAGTACTAACAGCGTCTGATGAAAAGATTAAATCGAGAATTCGATTATTAATATTTTTGATACAGCTTATTTGCTGTAAGTCGGAGGAAAGAATATTGTCTAGTTTATTAAGTGCCGTTTGAGCAGAGGAAACACATGGAATAAAATACGTACTATCGTCTGAAGGTACCCATTTTAAAAGGACTAAGGTTGAAGTCACCAATTACGAGAACAGTACTCTTGCAACATGAAAGGCTGAAAATATAATCAAGGGCTTTTGCTAGCTCCGAGTATATTTCAGCAGAGCTATCGGGAGGGAACTATGTGTTTACAACATATACAAAATAAGGCTTGAAATCAAGTTTTACACATACAATTTCCATATTGACAGAAAAGGGGAAGGGAACTTTCGACGAAGTAATGTGTTTCCGAACAGCGGTGAGAACTCCTCCACCCAATGCTTTCAAATCGTCCTTATGACGATCTTTTCTATGTACTAGAAACTCATTATTAAAGAGCTCCGCGTCAGTAATACTTGTTAAAGTGGCAACCCTTACTTAGCTCCTCATCTCTACACCAACGATGTTCACATGACAGACCACTGTCACTTTGACAATTCATATTTTTCTCACATGTATAAAAGGTAACCTTTCATGAATTTTCTTCCTTTTTGTACTCAGACAATTATATTGTAAGGAACAATAAAATTTATCTGAAACATATTCTGCGCATCTCATTTATTTAACAGGTTATGGGCCCAGACATCCCCAAAGCGCAATAATTCAATACACTCATACATCGAATCGTTTATGGTTGATTGGGAACAAAAATTTTCTCGCGACAAAAAGTCTTGGTTTGAGATGGCTTCCAGTTCATCAAGTTCCAGTTCATTGCGCATGGAGTTGCTGTCTAAGGAGAACTACGACACATGGAGCATGCAAGCTGAGGCGCTCCTTACCAAAAACGACTTATGGGACTACGTCAATGGGTCGTGTTTAATGCCTGCGACAGACGACGCGTTGAAGGCTGCATGGGCAAAACAAGACAGAAAGGCGAAGGCAGATTTGGTATTGGCGATTCATCCATCCGAGCTGAAGCAGATTCGTGGATGTGATACATCACGAGAGATGTGGCTTAAGCTGGAGTCGATTTATGCTTCGAAGGGTCCGGCCAGGAAGGCAACATTGTTAAAGCAACTCATGCTCCAAAAGCTAGAAGATGGCGGTGATGTAAAAGACCATACAGCAAGGTTCTTCGATGCCGTTGATAAACTTGAGAGCATGGATGTGCAAATAAATGGTGATTTGCTCGCTATCATGTTGCTGTATAGTCTGCCCTCATCTTATGAAAATTTTCGATGTGCGATTGAGTCCAGAGATGATCTTCCCACTGCAGAGGTGCTCAAAATAAAAATTATTGAGGAAAGCGAAGCACGACTGCAAGCAACTGGAAGTGCAGTCATAGCCATGGCTGCTGGGTGCAGTATGTATACCCGGACAAGGAGAGACAAGGCGAAAATCCCACCAAGAACAAATGAAATCACGTGCTTCAAGTGTGGTAATTTGGGTCATAAGGCGAACGCGTGTACAAACAGGAGGCCCGCTTCCGATGATACTAACAGAAGTGCAAGGCATTCGGCAAACAGCGTGGACGAATCATATTTTGCAGTTTCTCATCTGGCTAATGCAGGAGCTAATGACACATTTTATGCACAGAAGCTTTCGACCAACAGGGCTTGGATTATCGACAGTGGATGTACATCACATCTATGTGGCGACAAATCTCTTTTTCAATCGTTTACGGGTTCTCCAGAGACGAAACTGAATTTGGCAAGTGAAGCGTCAGCTGAAGTCAAGGGGAAAGGTGTTGTGTGCATTTCAGTTGCGAGCGACTGTGGTGATTGAAAAATTGAGTTCAGGGATACGTTGTTTGTTCCTGATTTGCGTACAAACTTAATTTCTGTCGCAAAAATCACAAATAAGGGCCATGAAGTGACGTTTCGGAGAGATGACGCTTACATTCGTGATGAGTGCGGAAATGTCTCGGTGGTAGCAGATCGTAGAGGAGAGTTATATTTTGTTCGAGAGAATACTGAGTGTGCAAGGGCGGTTATCCAATCTGAGTGCTCCGAACTGTTGAAGTGGCACGAAAGATTGGGTCATTTGAACAGCAAGGATTTATTAAAGCTGGTTCAAATCGGTGCTATACCCGCGGTTAGTGTGAGCTTGAATTCAGATGAAGTGCAGCGTTGCGAGATTTGCCTCAAAGGAAAAATGACATCTTTGCCCTTCTCCAAGTGCCGAGTGCCATGCAAAGAAACATTAAAAATTGTGCACTCTGACGTCGTGGGTCCCTTTAAGAAGGCATCGCATGGAGGTGCAAGGTACTTCGTGACCTTTATAGATGACAGTTCCAGATGGGCTGAGGTGTATTTCTTGAAGCAGAAAAGTGGTGTATTTGAAGCCTTCAAACTCTATCAAAGCCTTGTAGAGAGGCAGACCGGATTAAGAATAAAATGTTTGCAGTCTGACAACGGCGGTGAATACTGCAGTTTGGAGTTCGACAAATATTTGGCCGACTTGGGTATAGAAAGAAGATTGACAGTTCCTCGCACTCCACAACAAAACGGAGTAGCGGAGCGGAGGAATCGAACTCATTTGGACATGGCTAGGTGTCTGTTGCTGCAGTCTGGCCTCAGTGCGTCGTTTTGGTCCGAAGCTATTGCTACCGCTTGCCATATCCGCAATCGATGCCCAACAAGTAGTTTGGGCGGTGGAATCCCTTTTGAGAAGTGGACTAAAAAGCAATTAGATGTGAGTTATATTAAAACATTTGGTTCGAGAGTATTTGTATTGAACAAAGATCCTAACAAAGATAAGCTGGCTCAAAGATCATTTGAAGGTGTGTTCGTGGGATACCCTCGAGATAGAAGGGGATATAGAATATGGCTGCCGAACAAACATCAAGTCATCTATGCACGTGACGTGAGGTTCATTGAGGAAACACCGAGGTTTGCTGACAATTTGCAGATGTTGGATGACTTACTACAAGAAAAAGAGGGCGAGGAAATCCAACTTAGGACAGTTGAACTTTCACCTTGTCCACCGATTGATAATGCTGTTCCCGAAAAACCCTCAGAGACGCAGTCGATGAAGCGGAAAGCTGAAGAAGAACTTATACGGACTCCTGGAAGACCAAGGCTATTGCGGACGGGGAGCAGAGGGCGACCGAGAAAGCTTTTTCGCCATACACGTAGCTGTTCGAATGCAACGCAATCAAAAGATCATGAACTCCCATCTGCAGTCGATGAATGTGGCTCTGAGCTTGAGGATGAAGTTTTCGCTGGTATAGCAGAGATCAGTTCGAAGGAAGCTTTTTCGAGTGATGCCTGTGAGGAATGGAAGAACGCAATGGAGGCAGAGGTTGAAAGCTTGATTAAAAACGAAACCTGGCATATCGTCAAGAAGGACTGTTGTACCAACGTTGTTGGATGTCGTTGGGTACTTACGAACAAGCATAGTTGCGACGGAAAAGTTGAAAGACGCAAAGCAAGGCTAGTGGCCAAAGGTTACAATCAAAAATTTGGTATCAACTATCACCAGACTTTTGCACCGGTAGCGAGGTTGGAAACTTTACGACTACTTTTGGCTCTTGCGGCCCAGTTTGATCTAATGGTTTGGCAATTTGACGTGG
Source organism: Neoascia interrupta (assembly GCA_947623515.1). Taxonomy (NCBI): domain Eukaryota; kingdom Metazoa; phylum Arthropoda; class Insecta; order Diptera; family Syrphidae; genus Neoascia; species Neoascia interrupta. Next base: position 55,972,792 of record OX392463.1, read on the forward strand.
TAACGGCGTATTTAAATGGAACTTTGGATGAAGAAGTTTTCATGAGAGTTCCTGAGATGTTAAATGAGATGCTCGAGAGGATCATTTCTAAGCAAGGTGAGGATTCAAATGTTGGACAACAAGCTAAAGGTATGCTGAAGGATATACGCGACGGAGGAAACACATGCAGGTTGCAGAAGGCCCTTTATGGTCTACGTCAGTCTGGACGTCAGTGGTACGTGAAACTCAGCGGAAAACTTATAAATTGTGGCTTAAGGCCGACGACAAATGAGCCATGCCTATTTTACAAAAGAAGTGGAGATGATTTGGTATTCGTCCTAGTTTACGTCGACGATTTATTGGTTGCATCAGCTAATGAAAGCCACATTAAAAATGTACGTGACGCCCTGTTGGAGGAGTTTGAGATAAAGGATCTCGGCCTTGCTAAGTATTGCCTTGGACTACAAATCAAACAAAACGGGAGTAAAATCGAGCTTTCACAGACTGGGTATGTACTGGGACTACTCAAACGCTATGGGATGGAAAAGTGTAATCCAGTGTCTACACCTGCGGAAGTCAATTTGCGTTTCGAGGATGATGGCATTTTGGGAGCGCAGGAAAACTATCCTTTTCGTGAGTTAATTGGTGCTCTCATGTATTTATCAGTTGCAACGCGTCCAGACATTGCGAACATTGTTTCAAGATTGGCACAATTTACTGGTAAACATAATAACTCACACTGGAATGCTGCAAAACGGGTCTTGAGGTATCTCGCTGGAAGTTCACACATCAGGCTGCTGTACGAGAAAACCGATGTGCCATTTGTCGGATACACGGATGCTGATTGGGGTGGCTGTGCCGTTGATCGACGTTCTTATACAGGATATGTATTCATATTATCTGGAGGAGCTGTAACGTGGAAGTCGCAGAAGCAACGAACTGTTGCACTTTCGTCAACTGAGGCGGAATACGTGAGTTTAGCGGAGGCAGCGAAGGAGGCTATTTACTTGCGAAGTCTACTTGGTGAGATCGACTTAGGTGAGTTCGCTCCTATTGTCATTTATACGGATAACAGAGGTGCACAATGCATGGCAAATGACCCAGTTTTTCATGCTCGCACGAAACACATCGACATAAAGCATCATTTTGTTCGTGAATCAGTCACATCAAATATGTTTGCGCTGGAACATGTACCGACGGAACAAATGATTGCTGATATGCTGACGAAATCTCTACCTCGGCTGTTACATGAAAGATGCTTAAAAGGTATGGGTTTCAGAAAGGGTGAAGATCCTACAAGCGAAGGAGCGACGTGGGCTTGAGAGGGCGTGTTAAAGTGGCAACCCTTACTTAGCTCCTCATCTCTACACCAACGATGTTCACATGACAGACCACTGTCACTTTGACAATTCATATTTTTCTCACATGTATAAAAGGTAACCTTTCATGAATTTTCTTCCTTTTTGTACTCAGACAATTATATTGTAAGGAACAATAAAATTTATCTGAAACATATTCTGCGCATCTCATTTATTTAACAATACTAGCATTGAGCCAAGTTTCAGTCAAAACAATGACGTCATAAGGAAAAACCATTGAATTTTTAAATACATCTTCCGATTTGTGTTTGCTGCGGATCGATCGAACATTCTGATAGAAGCAGCTTAGCCTGCTGCTTAGTTTTTTGAAAAGATGTTTTGTTTACTTTGTGGCTTAGCCTTTGTGGATCGATATGTAAATTCCTTGACCAGAGTGTTAGTTGGCCAGATTGTGCTGTTACAAATAGAGTCGAAAAGAGCGGGTGGGGACACTAATTTAAACGACGACACAAAGCTGTTTTGCTTACTGAGTTTCGTGCATTTGACAAAAGAATCAGTAGAGATGATTTTTTGTGAAATCAGATGATGAACAACTTCATCAGCAGTAGTTTCCGGTTTAAGCCTAGAAACAAAGATTATTTTTGGCTTAGGCACAGATTGTAAAGAATTGGAGGGTAAGTTGGAAACAGAGGCTGTAATATCTTGAGAAGCACTACTAATTAACGGAGGCGATGAGTTTGAAGAGACCTCAATTATTGATTTCTTATTACGGGTCCTCAAGTTAGGACGTTTAGGCTCAATGTTAGATATAGTTTTAGTCTGGCGATTCGCGTTTTCCGAAAGGGGACTTAGCACAGTCAAAGGGGCTGCCGACGATGTCGAAGCGATATCGTCATTAGTTAATGACAGAGATAAGCAAGGAGAAAGAGGAAGAGCTTCTGTCGAGGAAGAGACGTCGATTTTCTGAGTTTTAAAAGATAAAGATGGGGGGTCAGGATCTGTTTAAGTGGCTGCATCAGTAGAATAACTGACACTGGAAAACGATGAGACGTTAGTCACAGCTCAATTAAAACTATCAAGCAAGTCATTGAAAAAACAAAAAAAAAAAAACAGGAGTTAAAACAAAACTCCTGTCTAACATGGCAGAGGCGACGCGACGGTCATGCCCAAGACCGTGCAAAAACGTTCGTCTATTCGATAATCCAAAAAAAACAAAAGATCTTCTGGACTTAAAAAAATATTAAATAAAATATTATTTTTTATATGCTAATTAGCAATTGAAAAAAACTTCATAAATGTCTGGAAATAGGGAAAAATAAATAATATTTATCTGTCCAGCAAAACTCAACTTCATATTTTCTCACAATATTTTAGGTTTTTATTTTATTGACCACAAATCTTATGACATAATAGTAGGTATCTGTTATATTCATATTTGTTTTTTATTCTTTATATTTTTAGCTTAATTTTGCATAATGACTCTACATATTCAAAAATGTTTACTATCCCTTTTCGGTTTTTATACTATTTGGTTTTTATTTTTTTGTAATTCAAAGATATATTCAATACTTATTTACGATAATTTGCTTAACCTTCTTTTTTCTCTCGGAAAACCAGTCATGACCTTGTTTGAAAATTTTGAAACACATGTGTTTTTTTGAATAAAATCTGGTTTTGTTTTCAAGAAAAAAAAAAAAACACTTCTAAATTATTTTTGTTTATTTCATTAAGAATGTTTTCAATTCTAAATTTTTAATGTGTACTCATACATATATATTTTATATATAATTTAACTATTGTTATTCGATTAGCGATTAGTTTTCTTAAATTAAATAGCTTTTATGCTGCACAAATAAGATAGGTTTATACTCATTTTTTTTTAAAAAAAACAAAGAGTTCTTACTAAATTAAATTTATTTGTATTTTATGTAACTAATTTCTTTAATACTTGAAAAAGGAAATAAAATCATTCTTGTTCTTATTGTTTATACTTTATACTGGTACAAATGTACGTTCTTTTAAATATTTTACTAGTTTGCTTAGATATTTTTTGTTTTTCATTTATTTTTTTCAATAAAAAATAGAAAATAAATACACAAGTTCTCGCTAATTTTTGGTAATATATATAATATAAATATTTGTATATGTATAATTTAAAATCTTATCAGCTAGGGTATGTATAATACAACTATACGTTTGCCTTTGTGTGTTTATTCATTATCATTTTTATCCAAATAAATTTTATTTTGTATATTATTTCAGTTAAATAAAAAAAATTTATTTAAAATTTCGCTTAAATTGTAAAATGTAAGAGAACAAAAAAAATTATATTTTATATTTAATTGCACGTTCCGAAATTGCATGTTTTAACTTAGAGTGAAAATAATTATAAATTTTTTTCTTCTTGCTTTAATAGAAAATCAAGATTGGCACGAAAGGAAAGTTTTATTATTAAATGCTTCCAGAGCCCAGGCATGTAAATCAATAAAAACAATTTCTTGTACTAAATAAATGGAGTAATTTATTAACAAAAAGTGCTACAACAAAGAAAGAAAAACTTTTTTTCTTTATCTGACTATTTTTGTACTTCGTTGAACAATAATTACACATTTAGACCCACACAATTTAGTTCCTTTTACGTATCATGAGAAATTTTCACAGTTTACTGTGCTGTGAAAATATTTGTTGCTTAATTATTAACATTATGGTAAGCCTAAAAGGTCCGTTTTCGTTTCGAGATATTTTTCGCTTCTAACTCAGAGTTGTAATTTCCCCCTCTGAGGTTACTGATCCAAAATTAAGTACCAATAACAAAAATAACCCAGTAATGTGGGTCCCGAAATAGGCGGCTTCCTGCTCGTCGTTTGTTATCCTTCATTTATTATCCTGCTGATATAACCAATTTTACTTAATAATTTTAAAAGTCTTTAATTTTGTATTAGAATATTAAAACTTGGCATATACGCTTTTCGGTGCTTGAAAAACGTAGTAAAATTCTGGAAATGTGGTATTTAGGCCAAAGTTTCGAAAGATTCAAAACGAAAGAAAATTAATTTATCATCCCTTGTGGCCGTGGCATCGATTTGAAGTGCGTAGTTTCTGTTTTTTATACAAATTGAAAAAAAAAATTTTACTTGATATGTTATGTGTAGAGAACTGCGACGTAGATTTTGTTTATGTAAAGTTTATAGGGAACACCCACTTTTGGAGCCATTATTTTACAATAATTAAAAACAAATTAAGGAAGAAAATTAAGCTACTCTCTCAATTTAAGAAAAGCAATTGAGGAAGCCGCAATTTTAACAAAACTGTTTTACTTTAGCTTCGTTCCTTCAGCTTGTCGTCTGCCTGATGGCAATATTAAGTATCAAACTTAAGTGCCTTTTCGTCTTTTAAAAAAGGGTGGAAAGTTAATTTCTTTAAAATAATTCATAAAATTTTCTATCACGATAAGCTAAAAGATTAAGTTGAAGATCTTTAATATAGAGTTGAACTGAAATGCTAGCGGGCAAAATGTCGGAAGAAAGAACATTTTTTCTGTCCACCGGCAGGACATGATCCTGAAACTTTCACCTTTTGTGGGTATAATGCAATAACTGATTAAGGCCCCAACCATATTAGACTTAAGTGGGATTCACCTAATGTCAAAATACATCGAAAATCCCACTCAAGTTCTGTCAAATGCTTACGGTGCTTCTAATAGAGAGCAAACATTTCGGAAATCGTATAAAATTTGTGTGTATCTAACCAGCTTTTTTAAATTTCCGTGCTGAACCTCGCACCTGAGTGGGACTAAACTTAAGAGAGCAAAAGTTAACGAAGACCTAACGAAACCGAGCAAACGGCTATTATGGTTGTGGCATACGACTTGCGTGTAATGGGACATTTCGGAAAGCTTACTTAAGCCCATCTAAGTCTATTATGGTTAGGCCTTAAGTTGCTTATTACCGATTTAGCGTCATCCTAAACGTATGCTGTATATTTATTAAAACATCTGGAAAAATAGAATGGAATCTTTTCTTACGTTGCATTGGAATCGGTGTTTTATTCATTGGGGGGCTCAGTTTTATCTTCAGGGCTCAGTCTTATCTCCAACTCTTTTCTTAATTTTCTTCAAGGATATTTTCTCTGCCATCTCTAATGCAATTTATTCTTCCGCTGATGACAGTGCCTTGGATTTTTCAAACTCGTCTCTAGAAGGTCTTCGGACAGTTCTTCTGACGTCGAAATAAAACGGTTACGTATACCAAATTCGTTAAATTCGGACCTTAACAGCATCTCGGCGAGTAGAATTTACTACGTACGGAGTAGAATTTATTTCGTTCAAAACACAATGCTGCTGCTGCCTACTGTTTTTACACCATTTGATCAGGTTAACATTTTTATAAAGCGTATGACCAAAGCGTGATGTCAGTGAAGCCTTCGTGAGTATTGGGACGGAAGCGGCGAATATGGGTTTAGCCAAGACCAAGTATATGCTGTCATCAAGAAAAGACACCCAACACCGACGTCTTGGACAAAACGTCACCATCGACAGCTATAACTTTGAGGTAGTTAGGGACTTTGTCTACCTTGGTTCCGCTATCAATTTAGACAATGACACCAGCGCTGAAATCAAACGAAGGATAACTCTTGCCAATCGCTGTTTCTTTGGGCTAAGAAGGCAATTGAGTAGCAAAGCCCTCTCTCGAGCAACTAAAGTGTCCATGTATAAGACCCTCATCATCCCAGTCCTGCTTTACGGTGCAGAAGCATGGACCCTGTCAAAGGCGGATGAAAACACTTTAGGCTTTTTCGAGAGGAAAATTCTGCATAGACGGAGAGTGGAGGAGGAGATATAAAATCGAACTGTACGGGCTGTACAGCGATACCGACCTAGCCAAAAGAGTCAAAACACAACGTTTTCGATGGCTGGGTCATCTAGAGCGGATGGACACCAACGCCCCGGCCCGGAAAATTTTCGAATTCACACCGCAGGGACGGCGCGGTAGAGGAGCACCGAGACTCAGGTGGCGCACGCAAATGGAAGCGCACCTTAGCCAACTTCGCGTGCGAAACTGGAGACGGCTAGCTAGAGACAGAGCTGGCTGGCGAAGCTTGTTGGCTGAGGCCCAGTTCCACCCCGGACTGTAGCGCCACCTTAAGTAAGTTAGTAAGTAATATATGACCAAAACTGGAATATAACTTGCATGTTTTGCAGGAGTACCAAAGACCACAAAATATATAAGATCTCTACAAAGTAGGATCCAAAGACGAGCGTTAGAACTTATAGGTCTATCCAAACATTGTAAACGCTATTGACTCCTTGGAACATCGTCGCAATGCGTCATGCCTTTGTTATACCCGACTGAGGGTATGTTAATTTTAATGCATAGTTTGTAAGACAGTGAAATAATCACCATAGACCCCTAAGACCTTTTAGAGATATGATCGAGACCGACAGGTGAGTCGATTAAGCCATGTCCGTCCGTCTGTCCGTATGTGTGAAGTTTTTAGATTTTTAAAATTGAACAAAAGGCCGCTCAAACTTGGAGTATATCTTGGTTCTTACTTTTTACAGGCAAAGTGTAAAAATTAGTTAAATCCGCCGACGGGCACGCCCACTATTGGTTTCAATGTAAGACAACCTCTATTTCAAATTTTCTTTCAAAATGCCTTTTGGTCAAGTTAGACAAGGCGTAGGAGCTCAAATTTTGGTATAGAGCAATAATGGCCCAAAACCTCTGAGGGCAAAAATTTGACTTCCCACAATATCGACCATGCCCACTTTTACCATGTTAGATCTTTAAAAACCCGATTTCTCGGAAAGTTTACTCCAAATTAAAAAAAAGTTTTGAGCTCCGCCCACTTTTAAGGGGCGTGTTTAGGAAAAAACTGTTTTTTTTTTACAGTAATTTTCGGGATCAGCGCATTTTGTCATGATTCTAACGAAATTACAATTAATTGATTTTAATTTTTAGCCCAGACCCACTATACAAATAATATATGAATTCGGGACAAAAAAATTTAATATTTGGTGTTACACCGTATATAGGGTCGGGTATATAGAAATTTGTCACAGACGAACTCTTGTTGTTTTATCACTTTTTCCATAAGAGTGCTCCAGTGAAATAGCCAGCTGCATTCCACAAAGAATCAACTGCAATACCCGCGGAAGCAGGAATGCTCGTCACATACGTTTACCCTCGAGCCTTATCTTGGACAAACCGCATTGTATTGGAGCTCAAGCAGAGCCTCGCGCATGTGGACTTCCACAAAGAACTTTTGCAAGAGATTATTAGTCCTCAACAGTACAAAACTAAAGTGCAGCAATACCTATCCTGTCTCTCCTCAAATCCCTTTTACTCGCGTTATGTTAACCCAGTATAAGGGTAACCATTAGCCATTGAACGTAAGTAACAGCTGCGCGAACATTTCTTACCAAAACAGACTTAATTGCGTTCCAAGGCGTTTCCTGAAACCAAATTTTGAACACAAAGAAAAAAGAGGTTGATTTAAAGCGGGATCACAAAGCTGCCTGGGCTTCGCCTCGGCCTGTCATTTACATGTTCAGCCATACGATTTCTGTGTTTCCTAACACAATGAAGCTGGGCCTTAAGCGGGGACCACAAAGCAGCTTTGGCTTCGACTCGGCCTGACGATAACGAGTTCAGCCATACGATTTCTGGGGTGACATTCTGTATCGCGAAAGAGAAAAACGTTTTCGTCTCTGCGAACAATTTGCAATGTCACCTAAAAGACGAAAGATTTCGATCTTGCGTCCGAAAGCGTATTACTTGACGTTTCTCTTCGCGAGTGGTTGCAATTGCTATAAAATGTTGAGTAAAGAACCATTTCCCAAATAAATAAATTAGTTGGCGTGAGTTTTTATCGTTTCTTGGTGATATTTTAGTGAAAAAAATTATTTTCTGAATGCCTTAACCTGAGGAACGTAAGGTGGAATCTCAGAGACCATTTTGAGACCACTAACAGTGCGTGCCAGATCAAATGTTCTTCCTGGGAGGTCCATTTACGTTCAGGGTTTCTCAAAGTTCTACCAAGTTTCTTCCAAAAGATATTATTATTTGCCCCGTCTACAAAAAATAAAACTTTGAAAGCGAAGTCAAACATTTAATGGATAGTGATGGGGGTTTTGAAAAATTTGAAAGATAAATTTGATTATTAATTCCGATATGATTTTGGTTTTGAATTAAACATATCGTTGAGCCAAAAAGTTTTCAAAATAAACTCTATAGCTTTAGTTTTTAATATGAACTTAAATTGATACCGCACACATTTGCTCTCGATTTTCTTACGATTTTCAAGTTTCTGTTATCGATTTCTATTTATACCTCATCTCTAAGACAAATAAAAGCATTGAGCACACCAAAATATGCAACTCGAATAAAAAAACGAAAAGCGATACAGAATGCAAACTGTGGCTAACGCACAATATCTTTCGCTTTCGTTTCGCTTTTTACAGAATCTGGGGGCCGATTACGGTATACGAAGCGAATCGCAAATGTCTTCGCATCTCGATTTTGGTATTACTATTTGCGACCGTACAAATGCGCCCAATTATGCAAAACGAAGGCGAATGTGATTGCGATTTTTTCGCTTTCCCGTCTGGATTCGCCCAATTATGCATACGAAGGCGAATTCGAAATGTCAAGGCGCACGTCGAATGCGATAGGTATTTTTGTGGCGCATCTAAAAGCGAACGAAGTCAAAGGAAAGTGTAAGAAAAAGCAAGAGAATTTTGTTACGAAATTTCGATAGTTTTATTTATTGATTTATTTTATTTAGGAGTCAAAACAAAAAGAATAATACTAATGTTCACCAATTTAAAGCATTGGTTGAATTAATGCAATCGAACAAGGAGCTTGCAATGGGAGTTTTGATTGGGTTGGAGTACAAGGCCAGATCGAACGAGCTATGGGACGTGCTCAGAAAAAGGCTTAACAGCCTTGGACCAAAACATAGACGGTTGGAAAAAAGTAAGTGAACTGTTAAGTTTATTTGTTTTATTGACTTATGATGCTTATTTCTTGTGCTCTTGGTTTGGAAAGACTACAAATAGCATCTTAAGGCCAAAGTACGGCACAACCGGCGGAAAGTGGGCTCAATGTTGCCAAATTTGGTTTGCAGAAACCATCAGCACATGAAGCACAAATGTATGCCTCGTTCGATACTCGGAATAACTTAGTGAATCTACATTGGATTATGAAGTTTGTAAATTAACTTTTGTTAATGAAATGTTGGAGGTTAATGTTTTACTAACTCAGTCGATGGCAAATCAAGCGGAGAAGAAAAATTTCTGATAAATCTTCTTGTGATCCGCACTCTGGCGCAAGTGAGCGCTCATTTTCCTCTCTTTCAGCCAGTATGAATTCATGAATTGTATCCATTTCATATACTTTTCTTTATTGAAGTCAAAGTAGGGCCAAATGTTTTATGAATTTTGAATTTGCTTGGAAGTCTCGGTCACTTTGACAACTGGAAACTGGAAGGCAATGAAATGCGATTCTGGTCGAACTGCATAATAGCCCTATGCGAAGCGGATCGAACAAGAAAAGGCGAATGGGAATCGTAATCGGCCCCCAGCCCCCTGTGTTTCGTATGGCAAAGAGAAAGAGTGCGTAAAGGGAAAACGAAAAGCTAATAAAAGCTCTCTCTCACATACTTTTCGGGAAAACTCAAGAATAATCCCGTAATTATAGCTTTCTTTAGATTGCATCATTTAAAATTTAATATTCAGTTTTAAGGCGATTAAACAAAGAATATTAAATTTTAAATGATGTAAAGAAAGCTATAATTACGGGCTTAGTCTTGAGTTTTCCCGAAAAGTATGTCGAAATACCTTAACGTTGAATTTAGAATACAAGTTCAAAATCACAAGCACGTTTGTTTTTTAAAACAATCGAAGGCGTCCCTAATTTTTTTTTAGCTAACTTCTGTCGTATGCAAATGACGCAATTGAGACATGATCATCTTAAGGCAAAGTAATAAATGAAATAAAAACGAAAACAAAACCTCTGGTTGAAAAATAAACCAAAAACAAACAAAAAAAAAATTTTTTTTTTAATATTATTTCAATTATATTTTCTTAAATACCAACTAAAACTAAATTAAAGGCGAACAAACATTAATAAGTTCTTTTTTACAGTAAGAAAAAAAATGTAAATCAAATAAAATAACTAATCTAAGTAGATTTTATTTACGTTTCATAGTTTCGTTATTTGCTGCATCTACAAATTAATTAATTAAAAAATATTAAAAAAAAAACACAGGAAATATATATTTTTTCTTTTTAATAGCTTAATAAAAAAAAATGTGGTGGTGGTGTTGGTGGTTGTTTGTTGCGCTGTTATTGCGAGTAAGAGCTCATTAATAACCCAAAGAAATAATTATTAAAGCGTTTAATTTACGAAAATACAAAATAAAGTATTTTATGTATACATTTAAAATGTATGCAAAATTCAATAGTTTACATCTTTGTGACAATCGCTTTCGAACTTGGATGACTGTCGCATGACAAAAAAAAAACTAGTATCGTTCAAGTCAAAATGATTGAGAGTTGTCACAAGTGTTTTTTTTTTTCAAGAAATTCTTAAAACATAATAAGAAACAAAAATTTAATTCAACAGCAGGACACAGTTGAATGCCTTTTTAACTAAGCTTTTCTTCAGAGCTTTTGGGTAACATCCAAATTACAGACGTCGAGAATTTGTTTACTTAAATAACTTCATCAAAAGATCAATAATATATTTATATTTTTCCTCAAAATTAATAGTTAAATTATAAATTATAAAACAATAAATTTATTTAAAGAAAAAAAATTTGCAAAGTAAAACGAAAAACCTAATTTAATTGAAACAACTTACATATTTTGAACACAAAGAAGAAAAAAAAGTGCACTTAAACGTCGTCTTCAAAGTCCAAAGGATAATAGTAACAATAACTAATTTAACTGGTTAATGTCTATAATTAGTTTATAATAAACAATTTTTAGTGTAGTAAATGCTAGAAAAAAAAAGAAATCAACAAAAACAGGCTCTGGAAATATGAATCGATATTTGCTCGTTTTTTTTTTGCTACAAAAAAATAGGAAAATCAAACCATTGCTTTAATTAACAAATATTTGTGTGTATGGAAATCAACAATTATTACTATTACTATGTTTACGTGAAAGTAGTTTTCCTTATTTAGTTTTAAAGGATAGATCATATTCCCGTTCCCTCGTTTGTTGTAGTTTCCCCCCGATTTGTACAAAGAATGAAATATTTATTTTTTTACTTGGACTAACTCTATGCGACCATTTGGTTTTAGGCGGCCGTATCCACCTCCTCGACAATGTGGTTTGGTGACACTTCACTGGGTGATGCGAGCGGGGCAATGGTGCTGGCCGTGGCTGTGCTCGTGGACGCACCTGCTGCCGTGGGAGTGGTTGTAACAACACGTGCTCCATAGGGTGCACCCTTGAGTTTTCGGGCTTCACGTTTCTGCTTACGCTGCTGCATGACTAGTCGCAATTGGTCCAGTTTGGATTTGGTCTTGTTGTTCACCATGTCGGTGGCGCACTTGAGGCACATTTGACCTCGCTGCCGTCCACCTGGAAATAGGTAGCGACACTTGCACAGACTGCGTTCATCTGTGTCCGTGCAATCGATCGATGGACAGGTTGCACCACTGCTGGTGGTGGAAGGTGAGAGCTCGGTGCACTCGCACATGGACGCGATCTTGTGGGTATGGGAGCAAGTGCTGGGCGCGACCGGTGTCTTTGTGGAGTAGTGGCCAGTGCATTCGCCATAGACGCAGGAGCTGTTGCCGGAACATTTGATGCAGCTTGAATCTGAGCTTGCCGATGTGGTTTGTTGTTTGCTGGACGAAGACTGCAAGAAATAAAAAAAAATGTGTTAAAGGATAGAACATAAAGTGAAATAAATGTTTGAAACGGTACATCTAAAAGTATTGCATTAAGAGTGAAGCTATATATTAATTATATAGCCTGGGGTTATTTAATACCAGGGCTACTTCTAACTTCTAACCGCCACAACCATGCATGCTGTGTGCGTTAACAGTGTTCTTACACACATGGAGGGCATGGAGGGTTTCACAAAACAAATGATACTCTCGGAGGGTATGCCAGACCCTCTCGAAGGTTGATTGTGCCGGTCGGTTCGGACTCGGGATCTCGAGCACAGTAGTAGCTCGACACACTCAACAGACCACTGCACCACGAGAATTCCAGGACTACGTATAAAAAAAAAGCTTGATTTAGAGACGTTTTACTGTTTTTAAACTACGACGATAGTCACAAGAACCGTAATGACATTCAACGCAGTCATTCGTTCTAAGAAATTTTTATTCGTTTGCTTCATGTGCGAATATAAGAAATCGCACATGAAGCTTTGTAGCTGCTAGCTTTATTCTGAACATAACAAAGGACGGCATTTAGTTCTTAAACCTATCCGTTCGATACTCGGACTTCTCCTGTGACTGACGCTGCCAAACAGATTAAAAATGACTGGTTTTGTTGCTGATGCTTTGTGGTGTTGGCAAAGAGCATTAATCTATCTGAGACTGGCTGGTATACTATGTTTCCACCGGTAATAATATGAGGATTAGCGGGAGACGATTAATAATAAATCCCAAAGCAGTTCCACCAGACAATTATAGAATTAATTTGACATGTGACCACTGTTTTTCCTGTCATTTTGGCTCTCAAAAGAGAGTGGAGATGCAATTTTCCAGGATCGAAAAAAGATTTCCGTTGTAAACGGAACTAATAATAATCGTAATTCTGGCAGATCTGTGATACGGGGACAGTTTCAGTGTCCTTTGGCGACTCTCAAACTGTTAAAACGGTTGAAAGTGGTTCTTGAAAAACGTGAATGAGATTTATGACGGGATTTATTTTTAAACGCTTGCCGGCAAGATTTAAATTTGTATGGTCAATTGCTTAATTTGTAAAGGATTTAATGAAGATTTAATTTTATCGCGGATTAGTACCCGGCGGAAACATGGAATTAAATTAGCAGACACAAAGCCGCGGCTGTCTTCATAATCAGACCAAAAATTTGAATAAATGGACATCAGGGACCAAACACTTTTAACAGAAATTTAAGGACCCGTAAGGTCGCTTAATTGACAAGAGGCAAAACTTAAGACTCATCGAAAAAGGAGTCGAAAAATATGACTCTCCGGAATGCTACCGAAGACATATACATTTGCGGACCAAGGCTTTACTGGAAAGATGCTTCTACAGAGTCATCACGTCGCAGTCATTGTACCTCGCTAAGGTATATGCGAGAGCAATTACAACTAAAGTGACGAGAAGAAAGTTATCCTTAGTCTACACTAGAGACAACTGTTAAGACTGACAGTTGCTAAGGACTATCGATGGCTTTCGTACGATTTCGGATGAAATTGGAGCACCAGAATTCGAGGCAGTTTCTAGTCATGAGTAATCAAGAAGGATGGCTTTATTGTGCGCCACCGATCAAGGGGTTATGATTGTCCTTAAAATGCATAGCACATCGCTATCGGAAATAACTTGAGGATAGAATGAATAGAAAAGAAGAGGAATGGTCGATCCAACCCACACGAACATGAATACCCTGCACAGAAACATCAAAGCTAAGCCTCGCAAGTGTTATGCCTTTATTTAAAAGAAACATCTGACATACATCGAATTGTTGTCAATTCTCCGTGCAAAACAGGCTGCAGCCAGTAACTGACCATTGCTTTCTCTCATAAAGGCATAACATAAGGATTTTTTTTGTAGTTTGTAGGTTAATAAGATCAGGAGTGCCAGTTAAAAACCGTAAAGAGAGAATTTTTGTTAAGTGAGGAGGGTATGTGCCTAAACAAAAAAAAAAAAAACTCGGGGACAAATCGGTTAGAAATTTATTTAATATTTTAGTGAAAACTCTAATAAAATATCTGGACAATGTGGATAGCTGCCGATTAAGCTGCTGTCACATAAAAATACACCGAAAAAACTAATTCATAGCAGTTTCCCGGTGACCACGCTCAATGCAACTTGAGCGAAACGTTCGGGGTGATTCTAGTATTGTACTCATTAAAATATATATTAACGCGGTTAGTCCGAAAAGTTTCTTGTCATGTCAATTAACAACCGCGAACGCCTTAAAACTTATATAATACACCGATTGTACAAAACCGTGCTAGAAAGACTTCGACTAAACTGTAGTCAAGCTGGATGGTAAAAAGCCAAATTAATGGCAAGAGAACGCGAGATTCGATATAGTCCTCTTTATGTACGGCGTTCTGACATCAAAATTGAAAAAAAAAAAAATTCAGTAATGATGGCAGTTGCTCATAAAGCTTGGATTAATCCCAACACCAAAAGGGGTTGGTACGACACTATCTCCCCGGAAGTAAGTAAGTGACCAAACGTAAGGCAAATAGTAAAATAAACCTACGAAAGAAAGTAAGAATTACTTTGGGATTCAGGCATGTTCCAAGGCCCTTCTTGCGACGAACTTTGCGGAACTACAGCTTCGTGGTGGTCAGAAAAGAAATTCGCTAGCTCCTACAGCTCAGAAGAGCCATCGTCTGGCCTCTCAGTACCACGCATGCTGTGTGCGTTACAATTTTTCTTTTACACATGTTTAGATCGCCTAAACATTTTTTGCCGATTCAGAAAACCTTTTATTGCCCCCGTCGGGATTCGAACCCGGAACCTCGTGCTCAATAGTTTAACACAATGACCACGGTGGGCGCCAGAAGAGAAGGGAGCCACGATGTAATCTTCTATGTACTTTTTTGGTCCTAATACTTTTGCAACTCTGAGAATCTAAGGAGTGTCACGAGAAAACACATGGAAACTTTAGGAAACCTTCAATCGGAATGCAAAACAGCATAAAGCAGAAATTTTCGTTCCTGCTTAAAATTCAAATTCAGGAGTATCGTCCCGAACTCATCCGTTCAAGGCTAAGTTCAACAACTTACCTGTTTGCTTCTGGATGACGATGTGGATGGTGCTTCAAAGCTTATTCTGGCTCCACGACTGTATTGCGGGGTCGCACTCAGCAGATCGTTTAGAATATGAATAACTGTGGATATGTCACGCTTGGGACGCCCGTATCTGTCCTGCAGTGCTGGGTTCAAGGTCCCCGAAAATGTTCCCGAATAAATTCCCTTGCCGTGATTCTTCATCGATTCAATAACAGCTCCCGAGCTGCTTTTTCTAGCTACCTCCTCATTGCTCAGATCGATTTTATTTGTAAACACCTCCTTGGAGAGTTTGCGCAGAGTTTGTGTTAGATTTCGGGACGCCTCCGCCAGGGTGCGTGTATCAGTCACTGTAATACCCGAATCGTCCAACTCCAGCGCCGAGGTCGTCGAATCATTTGGACTACTGCTGTTGCTGTTTTCCTGTGAGGCTGTAGTCGATGTCGTGGACAGAGACAGTGCACTGTCATTGGAATCCGTGGTGGCGCCTATTTTATCCTCTGAAGTGTTGCGTTCCTCAATAGACAGACTCTTCCGCACTGTGCCGCTACTACTACCGCTGTTGCCACCGTGGTGATGGTAATGGTGATGGTGGTGATGGTGATGATGGTGGTGATGCCGGTGCTTGGACCGAACAATTGGATTGTTTGCTGTTTTATGCAGCAAAGCGGTCGAGGGCACTGAGGCTGGCGGCGACGACACCGACGACGAAGAGGACGACAACGATTGACTTCCGCCACTGGAATTCAGTTTGAAATTGGGAGTGCTCGTTACCAGTGTACGCTCAGTGGTGAAGTCAGCCGTTGACACTTCGCTGCGTGACTGACAGGGATTCACCTCACAGCTCTTATTGCTGTTGTTCAATCGGGTGCACAGACATGAGGTCAACTTTGCGGAAATGGGGTCGGAGCATGGTGTACTGGTACCAGTGACCGTTTGACTTGCAGACGACCCACTTGGTAGCTCTGTTGTGTACTTGGGATGACTGCTGATAGGAATGTTCTTGATTGAAGTCGTTTTGATGGGACTGGAGACCAAGTTCGACAAGGACTTTATCGGTGATTGCTCCATTAGTCCGTATGAGGTGGACGCCACAGGTGTGCAACAGGTGGATGGTTTTGTCTCTGTTATACTTCCGCCAGTCACCGATGCAATTGTGGAGGCAGACGTACTTGCAGGTATTGAAGCTACCGCTTGAGGTACGGACGACGGCTGCTGCTGGGCCATCGATATACTCTTAACGATGTTTTGTAGACTCTCGAAATCACGCTTGGTAAGGAACGAACTCAAATCTCTCCCACTTGGTGTTCGGATTTGGGAATGCGACGATGAAGAGGCGCTCTGCTGATGACTCGACGATGCCATTCGCGAGGTTGTTCCTACTGCAGTTCCAGCTGCCGCGGCTGTGGTGTTTGAATCTAAACCTACGGAATTGGCCGTTGCACTTACTGGTGCTGCTGCAGCATCAACATCCAGTTTCCTGGATGCCGATGAATGATGGTGGTGGTGATGGGTGTGACTGCTGCTGCTGTTACCGCTAGCATTCTGGGACGAACTTTGAGTCTGGCTGTTTGAGGAACGACTACTTCGTTGACTGGAACGCGACCGACTCGAACTGCCAGATGAGGGGCTCGCTGGATTCACAGTGCTCAATTGCAGTTGGATCAGCATCATATGATCTCCTAAGCGCATGCTTAAGTTGAGGGGCGTCTTGCCGCTTAGAAAGTCATTAACTTGTGAATCATTTAATGATTCAAGGGCTTGCATGACTGTGTTTTCTGGACGTTGTGCCTGTAAAATAAGTAAAATGATTTTATTAGTTAGTTTTTCGATTTTCAATACTGTTTGAGCGTGAGAATTGGCTTGTTGTTTTGATATGAATAAGAAATCAGTTAGTTCCACAATAGATCTTTACACCCTAAGTGCCAATTTTTCCGCGATCCGGGCCGGTTTTGTTACGGGATTAACAGATCTTGGTTTAAGCTGGGCTTAGCTTAGCATTGAAAAACCGGTCCTTAGGCACTTGAAGCTCTTTAAGAAGGCCCACTCAAAGCCTACTCAAATTGGTCTCGATAGAAGAGCCCAGCTATGGGTTTGGATAATTAAGAAACCCCAAAATTTCCTTTTCAACTAGATTTTTAGTTTTTTGTGTCATAGCGTCCCTAGGCATGGAATTCTAAGGTTTAATGAGCGAACCCGTAGGAATGCAGTAGAAGGGGAGGGTTACGATTTTTCATCCCACATCAAAGCCTTGAATTGAATTAAAAGCTTAAAGAAAAAGGAGATAAGACATAAGAGAGCTTCGTTTAGCTAACTTTTAACATAATCTGCGTTACTGGGACATCAGACAGCATATTTAAAGTTGGGACTAACGCGCCTACGCAGACGAGCAGTATGTGCTTCATAACTACTTTGAGCGGGAGCTCAAATAAGTAGGACGGATCGAATGACCCAAAATAACTAAAATGCCATTCTGTGCAACCTGAAAAAAAATAATAATACCTCGATAGTTTATATTCTCGTTCTCTCTTTTCACTTTTGACTACTGGGCTTTGAGTGCGCGGTTATCCGCCCAGGAAGACAACCAGGATTCTTCAGAGAGATTCTTTAGAAGCAAAGTTTTTTGCACTTAACTTCGTTGCGAGTTCTATCGAAGGGTGTATTGAGCGAAGTCTCATGGAGGTAGAGTATTTGTCCCCTGGTACAAGGGGAAATTCTGACAGTTCTCTGGATTTAGGATTTCTTTGATCAAGGCTTGATTCCTTGTAAAGAGGATCGGAGACAAAACAGAACCCTGGGGGACCTCAGTGTTTATGTGGTGACTGGTGAACTGTAGACTCAAATCCGTCAAACACGTCTTTCATTAGGTTCGAAACGTAATTTTTAAACCATTAAACAAGTGACAAACTTTATCAAGTGCTTTTAAAATATCAGATGCAATCTTTAAAAAAAAAAAAGATTCAAAAATTTGTTCAACTTTTCGGTGACGTTATGCCCCTAAGAAAAGTTCCGGTCATAAAGGAGTTTTCCTGACTCAAAATACTCCACAAGCTGCCGGCAGTTTGACTTCTCATTAAGCCTCTCCTGATTGTAGGTCTGATATGTAATTCTACTAAACTTTAATTTCGGAACGGTTTTTTCGTAATAAAATTCACAGCTATTTTGTTAGTGTTTAAAACCTTTTTTCCAAAATCTACACCTATTATTTTGCACACCACTGTATGTCACTGTTTTGTATTCTGTTCCGATTTTTGGGAAAGCAGTTTTTTCCTTAAAAAAAACCCTAAAAGTGGGGGAGATCAATGCTTTAACTTAACAAACTTAGCAAATGGTAATATCTTTAATATTTGTCACATAATTTTTTCTTTAATTTAGAATGAATTTTCCGAGAAATCAGGTTTTTAAAGATTTAACGTTTTAAAAGTGGACATGGTGTGGCCGGTCGAATTTTTGCCCAATTAAAGGCTTCGGGCTACTATTGCCTAGCATCAAAATTTGATGTCCTATGTCTTGTCTAACTTGACTTAAAGGCATTTTGAATAAAATGTAAATTTGAGGTTATCTGACATCCAAGTCAATGTGGGCGTGGCTGTGGACGGATCGTATCAATTTTCATACTTTGTACAAAATAAGAACCAAGATAAACTCCAACTTTCAGCATCCTAGCTCAATTTTAAAGACCTTGAAACTTCACACATACGGACAGATGGATGGACAAGGCTTAATCGATTTTCTTGTTGATCTCGATCTTATCTCTTAAAGGTCTTGGGGCTCTACGGTGATTATTTCACAATGCATTAAAATAAATAATTAATAATAAATAATTATTAATTTTAATTAATTATAATAATAAAAAATTATAATAATTAATAGTTATAGAATTCTAATATAGAATTTTACACAAAACAGAGATATAAAGATGAGCTTCAACAAAAGCCGACGGACCGTATTTTTTAGTTAAAAACTAACGCATGAACTGGATCACCATATAATTTACAATTGAGAATTTAAATTCTTTTTATACCAATTTAAATTCTTAAATTTTTCCAAGTTTAATAAAACTAAACACCCCCTTGCGCGTGCATTTGATTCATAATTGAACAGAAAAATGTTCAAAATTAAATACTCATTCACTAATTTGAACGGGAGCGGTGAATCTGTTCGCAAAACTACACCCACAAATTTCCAAAAATAGTCCTCAAATGTTTTAAAAATAAAAAGATAGATGCACACGTTTTTTTCTCGCCAAATGTGTGCATTCATGAGACCATTTGTAACAAAGAACTTTGTATCCACCAATTTCAGTGGAAACAGAAGAATGTGAATCTCTATGCAGTGTGAGATCTAGAAGCAAAACATCGGACTTGCCACTGGTTGATATACACAGTCAAGCATTTAAGCCAAAAATAAAAAAGCCAATTCACAAATTTTTGTTTGACTCATAGAACGATTAACAAAAAAAAAAAAAAATTAATAATAATAATAACAATCAGAATGCGTTAGGAAAGCGAAAGTGAAAGCGTGACTACGCATGTGTGGCGTATAGCAACAGCGCGGGCTCGAATCGGACGCTTTTTCCCAAGCTCTTTGGTATCAGATGCGAATGTGAATTATGTACGTGCATAGCAACAGGTAGGTACTTTGTACTTTTCCTGTGGCATGGACAAACGCACTCAATCAAAATACAGAAAAAAAAATAAAAGAAACGTTTCCTCTCTCGATTATACACGCACTTTCTCGCAAATTTTTTGAGCATTACAAAAATGGCAAGTATAGTAACTACTACATACAATTATAGTACCTACGAGTAGATACATAATAATTTTTTATTCTTTGTGCTTAGGCAAGAGCGATGCCCACAATGATCGCATTGCCAATTGGCGCTATGGCGCTATTGCGTTGTACATTTTTGAAACATTTTTATTGTGTCATAAAAATAGAAACTCAGAACACGAGCCACGGGGCAACATTGTGTGCATTTTTTAGAAGATGATGATAAGGGCGTATATTTGCTGATAAACTTTACCCATAATGTGCTTTTCCTATCAGAAAGCTTTAGTTTTATTTTCAGTTTTTTTTTTGTATAAAATATTCTTTTGTTTCTAGACACTTGACGATATTTGCAGAGGGAGACGTCATCACACTACCTACATAAATACTCAGAATCATTAGATATCGCGCTTATAAAGCAAATGGAGAACAGTGACCATTGAGTGCCGTCATGTGTTTATGTAATTAAGATTGTTGTAGGCATTTCAAAGAATGTATGTATTTAAGGATACCAAAGTTAGAAATTTAATGTTTTACTTAAAATGTGAAACATTAAATGTTAATAAACTATGGTTCTAAGAGCTATATGCTTGACAGATATACAAGAATTCGTCGGTAATCTATTGCGCTGGGCTCTTTTAGGAATCAAAGGTAAAAAGATTAGGTTAAACATTAGTTTTGAGGCAAGGCATCTGGAGCAGGGTGAGCTATAGAGCCTGCCTTTATACGTGTGCTTAATATTTCACTTTTTGCTGTTTTCCGTCCGCCATCTAACATTTTTTTCAACTAGTGCTTATTTACTATTATTACACTTAGCTCATGTCTGATATGACTGATAATTAGTTTTATCCTTCCGCTGAACGAATATGGTTGTGTATACGCTGGGAAATATTGCGACATTACTTTGAAAATCATGGTAATGTTGCAGAATGTGTGCGAAAATTGCGTACGGATTTTGGAAGAGAAGCACCGTCAGCTCCGTATGTTCGTTATCTTGTGAAAAAAGTAAAAGAAACTGGCATCCTCATCGATAAACCAAATCGTGAAAAGAAAAAAACAGTCCGAGAAAATTTCTGCTGTGGCAGAAAATGTGCGTGAAGCGCCATCAACATCAATTCACTGTCGTTCTCAACAATTGAACATTTCGGAGACATCATTAAGACGAATTTTGCATAAAGACCTTGGTATGACGTCATACAAAGTCCAATTGGTTCAGGAGTTGAAGCCAACTGATCATCCAATGCGTTTTCGCTTCGCTAAGAGGGCCTGCGATCGAATTAGAAAAGATGCTGATTTTGCCAAAAAAATCATCTTTTCAGATGAAGCTTATTTTGATCTTGGCGGGTATGTAAACAAGCAAAATTGTCGCATTTGGGCCACAGAAAACCCGCACGCATACATAGAAATGCCTGTACACCCAAAACGACTCACTGTTTGGTGCGAATTTTGGTCAAGAGGCATAATTGGGCCATTTTTCTTCGAAAATGAGCAAAAAGTGGCCGTTACATTCAATGGCGATCGTTATCGGGCCATGTTGAACGAATTTTTGTTCAACATCGGAGGAGTTGAACAATAAAGGAGGAGGATATTGGCAACGTTTGGTTTTAATAGGACGGCGCTACGTGCCACACGGTGGTCAAAGGATAGACATGTGCACTCAAGAGGATACAAGCATCCACAGGTTTTCTAAACCCACCTCTGTCTATCAACTCCTACTCTCACCTCCCCGTGGTGAACACCGGGTGCCTAGTACCTCAACTGGAGATTGGGTTCCCTTTGGAAGGTTGTTGGGGGTAGCAGACGAGAGAGGGGGGGAGGAGTGTTCCCACTAAGGCACTTCTCCTTGCATCCGGACGGCAGCGGAGGAATTCCCCAGATGGAATCAACGGTGGCGTCCATAGTTCCAGTCAGGCCGAACTACTTAGTGAACACCTTATATGGGCTACTACGACGTATTCGGAGCTCAGGCCTATAAGGAGCGGCTCTCCGTCCTTAGAGCTAAGCAAAGGATCTGGTCCTCCAGGTTGGGGGTCGTGCCGTCGGGGTGACTTCCCGGCCACGTAAAGAAACACCAGTCACGAAGCAGAAACAAGCCTCGGATTCGGACGGATTTACTGTTGACGACCAATGCAAACGAGAAAAGGACAACGAGCTACGGATCTGCACGTGGAATGTTAGGTCCCTTAACAGACCACGTGCAGCCGAGCAACTAGCGGAGGCCCTTAACGACTGCAAGGCAGACATTACTGCCATCCAAGAAATGCGGTGGGACGGGCCGGGCAAAAGAAGGATGAAAAACTGCGACATCTACTACGGCGACTGCTATCGGCATCAAAGACAGCGCCTATTTGGATGTGGTTTCGTTGTTGGAGGCAGACCTAGGCAAAAAGTCTTGAGCTTCAACCCTGTAAGCGAGCGCCTCGCGACGATCCGCATCAAGGCTAAATTCGCCAACATTAGCCTGATATGCGCACATGCCCCCACAGAGGAGAAAGATGACGAGACCAAAGATATGTTCTACGAGCTCCTGGACAAAACTTATGAGCAGTGCCCTAGCTACGACATTAAGATTGTCCTAGGCGATTTTAATGCCAAGCTAGGAAGGGAGGGCATCTTTGGTCGTACTGTCGGAAAGCATAGCCTGCACGACACGACCTCCGATAACGCATTCAGGCTGATCGACTTTGCTGCGGGGCGACACGTTGTGGTAGCTAGTACACAGTTCCCGCATCTCAATATCCACAAAGGGACATGGAGATCTCCCGATCAATCAACCGTCAACCAGATTGACCATATTGCGATCGACGCAAGGTACTCCTCCAGTATCATGGATGTCCGAACTTTCCGAGGGGCCAACATTGACTCGGATCACTACCTTGTTGTAGCCAAGGTACGGCTGCGGATATCCCGACCAGCGCCAAGTAATGGAAATACTGTGAGGAAGTTTGACGTCGGCCGACTACAATCGCAAGAGATCGCCAGGTCCTTCTCCAACCGAGTCTCTCAAAACCTTCTACGAAGTCCTATGCAACCAGCATCAAGTATTGATAGCCAGTGGCAACACTGCCAAAATGCCATCAGAGACGCCGCCTCTGAAGTGCTGGGTTTCACACGGCGACCACAACGAAACCCCTGGTTTGACGATGAATGCCGGCAAGCACATGCAGCTAAACAGGAAGCATACAAAGCGGCGCTGCACAGAAGGACTAGAGCTGCTCGCGAGCTCTACGAGCAGAGGAGGAGAGAGGAGCACCGGCTTCTCCGAAGGAAAAAGAGAGAGCACGAGAAGCGCGCAGTTGAAGAGATAGAGAGATGTTACAACAGGAATGAGGTTATAAAGTTTTACCAAAGGATCAAAAGGTCCTGCCAAGGGTATAAACTTCGAACTGAAGCCTGTAAGGACCATCAAGGGAACATCGTTGTAGAATCGCAGTCGGTGCTGAGGATTTGGAAAGACCACTTCTGCAGACTGTATAACGGCGAGGACGAACCAAATACCGCTGTCAGGCAGAACGAACCATTCAACCCGGGCGAAGACGTTACCGACGAAGCATACGAACGATACCGCCCACCCGACCTGGAGGAGGTGAAAGTAGCTGTGTCTAAGCTTAAGTGCAACAAAGCAGCCGGAGCAGACGGCCTAGCTGCCGAACTTTTTAAATCCGCTGGCGATGAGCTGGTTAGGAGCATGCACCAGCTCATCTGCAAGATATGGTCGGAAGAAAGCATGCCCGACGAATGGAACCTCAGCATTGTTTGCCCGATCCTGAAGAAAGGAGACCCTCTGAGTTGTGCCAACTACAGAGGCATAAGTCTTCTTAACATCGCATACAAGATCTTTTCTGCTGTACTGTGTGAACGTTGAACCTGAAGCCGTTTGTCAACAATCTGATAGGCACATATCAGTGTGGCTTTAGGCCAGGAAAGTCCACCATCGATCAAATATTCACACTGCGGCAGATCTTGGAGAAAACCCAGGAATTCC
Organism: Neoascia interrupta; assembly: GCA_947623515.1. NCBI lineage: Eukaryota > Metazoa > Arthropoda > Insecta > Diptera > Syrphidae > Neoascia > Neoascia interrupta. The sequence goes on from OX392463.1 coordinate 55,996,804, forward strand.
AAATCGATACACACCACCTCTTCATCGATTTCAAGGCCGCTTATGACAGCATCTATAGAGACGAGCTATATAGCGCAATATCTAGTTTTGGCATCCCTGCCAAACTCGTCAGTCTGTGCAGGATGACGATGGAAAACTCACGCTGTTCCGTCAAGGTCGGCAAAAACCTCACCGACCCGTTTGATGTCAAAAAAGGATTTAGACAAGGCGACGCCCCGTCATGTGACTTCTTTAACATCATACTTGAGAGAGTTGTGCAGAGCTACCGCGCCAACACCAGAGGTGCAATCTTTCAAAAGTCCGTTCAACTACTCGCATACGCAGACGACATTGACATAATCGGTAGAACAAAGCGTGATGTCAGTGAAGCCTTCGTGAGTATTGGGACGGAAGCGGCGAATATGGGTTTAGCAGTCAATGAGGGCAAAACCAAGTATATGCTGTCATCAAGAAAAGACACCCAACACCGACGTCTTGGACAAAACATCACCATCGACAGCTATAACTTTGAGGTAGTTAGGGACTTTGTCTACCTGGGTTCCGCTATCAATTCAGACAATGACACCAGCGCTGAAATCAAACGAAGGATAACTCTTGCCAATCGCTGTTTCTTTGGGCTAAGAAGGCAATTGAGTAGCAAAGCCCTCTCTCGAGCAACTAAAGTGTCCATGTATAAGACCCTCATCATCCCAGTCCTGCTTTACGGTGCAGAAGCATGGACCCTGTCAAAGGCGGATGAAAACACTTTAGGCTGCTTCGAGAGGAAAATTCTTCGGACGATTTACGGTCCCGTCTGCATAGACGGAGAGTGGAGGAGGAGATATAACATCGAACTGTACGGGCTGTACAGCGATACCGACCTAGCCAAAAGAGTCAAAACACAACGTCTACGATGGCTGGGTCATCTAGAGCGGATGGACACCAACGCCCCGGCCTGGAAAATCTTCGAATCCACACCGCAGGGACGACGCGGTAGAGGAGCACCGAGACTCAGGTGGCGCACGCAAGTGGAAGGGGACCTCAGCCAACTTCGCGTGCGAAACTGGAGACGGCTAGCTAGAGACAGAGCTGGCTGGCGAAGCTTGTTGGCTGAGGCCCAGGTCCACCCCGGACTGTAGCGCCACCTTAAGTAAGTAACATTTTATTATGAATAGAGCTATTCGCTCATTTATTTAAAAGGTGTTTGCTCAAAAGTCCAACTAACGTGCTCATCAAGGGTGACACGAAAACTCTGTCACTATTAGTATCTTTTGGAACATCTTGCTATGGAATCAAATCTTGAAAATGACGACATCTGCAGAGATTGTGGCAATACGTATTGCTGTGAGGACACACCAAGCTTTCTGTGCCCATGTCCCAGTCTAAGTTAGTCGAGGAGAAGAACTTTAGGAAGCTATACTTCTTCCCCGAAATCTCAAAACTTTTAAACGCACCAGTAACTTTATTTTATAGGTATGTTAAATCAACAAAGTTGTTCGAGGAACTCTTCATGGCGTAAGAGTGAAATTGATAATCCAAACAACAACTTGGATCTTCCCCCACCGGGCTTCATAATGGGTCTCCGCAGACCTAAGTGTGATGAGGACCCAACTGCTGGTCTAAGTGAAGCCGTGACTATTGTCAAAAGGGCATCCATCAACCTAACCTAACCTAACCTAAGTGCGATGAGGCGCGGGTCACCTCACCTTGATCAACCCAACTACGTAACCTACCTAAACCTATAGGAGCAGCCTGTCAAAACCTATTGGATATCAGTTTTTTCATATAAAAAAGTTAAATGTGTACTGTGTGTATTGATTTCTTCACATACAAGGGGATCTACAATTTATTGCCGACTCCGAACGGCACTTTTTAGAGAAGTTTTGTTTTTCAAGACAAATGTTACTCTCGGTAGGTTTGTCAGACCCTCGCGGATGTGGAGCCCGTGAAAAAGAAATATTTTTTCCAGGTGACGACGGGATGGTTTATATAAAAAATTTACGGTCATATATGAAAGCCGTTAAAATCCGTTGTTGTAAGCTATCAAAGAAATGTCAGCGTAGTTCCAACATCTAGCCAGAGCATATCCAAAAAGACCGTCAAGTATGAAGACGTAGGTACATACGCGGAGCGGTACGTCAGCTTTTATTCAAGGATAAGTCAACAGACCGCTCAACTTAATATTATATTGCGCAGTTTGTGCCAAATTCTGTTTGTTTATTACAGTTTCTTATTTCTAAAATTTCATTAAAATTTATAGAAAACGGTAAAACATGCTGTTTTTTATTTCGCTTGTTTAACTGGGCTAAAAAAAGACTTGAGGTTGCAAAACGGCGATTTCGAAACGCTTACGGAGCAGCTAGTACGAAATTTGAGCCATGTGTGTTGAACCCAGTGTGCGTTGATGGTACACAATATGGACCACTTACGTTTTGGCCATGTTTGTAAAGGTTAAAAAATTGTACCGATTGAAAATTTATAGTTCGAGAAAACTTTTCTTGGTGAGTTATTTTAATTGTTTAACGTAAGGATCGCTTTGATAGTTATCAGTGGTGGTTTTTCGTGTGGTACCTTTATTATGCCAATGCCACTTTCGCTTTTTTTATGCTGGACAAATTGTTGTGGATTTCGACGAAAAACATGAGGAGCGAATCCGAAAAATTTTTGAGGAGGTGGAGATTGTATCCGATCCAGAATCCATTGTTGACAACTTGAGTGATCTTGATACTCTCTGACTGACAAGGAAGACGATCCGGCTAAACAATATTTTGAATTTAGATTCTCTGTGGGATTCGATTGATGAGGTTCCATTGAGTCAAGTTTCAAGTAAAAAACAGCATCGCACTAATTGGATTTGTGGGGTTTGCAATGTGCCACTTTGCTTGAGAAAGAAAAAATCGTGCTTTCAGTACCACGTTGCCGGACCCGACTGCGTTGGTGGTCCATAATATGTACCACCTATTTATACCCGACCCAGGGTATATTAAGTTCGATGTATAGTTTGTAACGCAGTGAAATAATCACCGTACACCCCTAAGACCTTTTAGAGATATGAATGGGACCGACAGGAGAATCGATTAAGCCATGTCCGTCCGTCCGTCCGTTCGTCCGTATGTAAACAACTTTTAGGTCGCCTGTATGTGCGACCATCTCTAATTGTAAAAAATACTTTTTCTAAATTTTAGCTATGTTAGAATAGTGCTAGCGCATTCATTTTTATTACGTAACATTGCCATGTAATTGTCTTTGAAGAAGCCAAACAATTTTAGCCTTTTCGTTGACCACGCCCACTTTTTTAAGGGATTTTAGTTTAAAATGGCTGTTTTTCAATTAATATATATGAAATTTGACTAAAAATTATATGACAAAAGTTGTAGATATTAGCATTTTCTAACTTTCATGACCACTTTTGTGGGCGTGGCGTTAAAAAAGTGATTTTTTAGTTAAAAAGCCGGAGTTTTTTTTAATGTATGCAACCACCTAGCTTTTGGAGGCGTTGCAGTTTTTTTTTTGGTATGGTCGGGTATTTTGCAATCCGTCGTAGATGGACTGAAGCTTTTGCATACGCACAGTTGCACTTTCCCACTTGTTTTTTTTTTTTATTTTTTTTAATCAAAATGAATTAATTTGTTTTTTCTTTGTTTTATTTTTTGTCAAAATTAAATCGTATGTTTTGTTTGAAAAATGATTTTTTTTTTAATTTCAGGTACTGTAAGAGTTGATGCAGTTAGCTTAAATTTAAAACGTTAAAGTCTTTAGGTAAATTTAATCAAGATTGTCATAACCGTTAAGGGACCAGATATCTTTGAAAAAGCGGTTTCGAAAATGTTTTCACGTTTTTGAGTCAAATCTTCAAAGTTTTGAAAGTCCTTTTGCAAAAAAACACACATGTTTTTTAAGGCAGTTTTGATATATTTTTTTTTTCGAAAATGCACTAAAACGGCAGTATTAAAACTTTTTCGAAAAAATATGACTTAAACATTTGGTTTACTTTCAGTTGCTTTTCATGTGTGTTCAATATTGGCTTTGTGCACGAAACGATTCAAAAGTTATGGTCTCAAACACTTTAAAAATCGTGATCCTTTTTTAACTCTTCATTTCTCAAAAACTTTTCAATATTTTCAAAAAATTTTTATTTTATTATTTAAGTTTAGTAACTTAAGTTGCGCCAAATTTTTTATTGTTTTTGCCTGCTTACCATCTTTAAAAAAAAGTATTGAGAAACATTTAATCTATTTTCTCATAAGCTTCAAAATGTAATTAAACCATTATTTTTTTTTAAACTCCCCTCGATGAATTCTCTGACTATTTCCGCAGTTTAAAAGCACACCGCCTTACCGTTAAGAAGTTAAACCGTGATTAGACGGACGGACAACGTAGCGCTACTAAAAGATGTTCTTTTTCCATTTTTGGACAGACTGCTAAAAATGTTTTGTTTTTATAATGGGCCAACAGAAAATTTGGGTGTTGACTGTGAATTGCTGTCGTTTACTGAACTCAATGCAGTTGATAGTTTCGACAGTGGCCAGGTACAATCTTTAAGAATTTGAGTCATATATTCGCTTACCTCTCAACAACGCATTTTTTGCTGCTCTATTTAATTACTAGAGTTCTAAAGTAAGCCCGGAAGGCGTGCAATGAGAAAGCGTTTTGAAGAGACTAGATCGACATCAGGTTGGCCAGAAAGTAGCTCCCTCGTCACAAAGCCGGGTTGGGTCCATGACGCATGAAAACGCTTTAGCCTACATATATGCCTCGAGAAAAATGCTTAGGATAATTTTTGGTCCCACTTTCAAAAGCAGACAGAGGAGGAGAAGGTATAACAGCGAACTGTACCGAATATCAAACAAAACGCCCAAACCAAAGTCGCAGCCACTTTTCTAATTTTATTCTTCAAAAAGCTCTCGTCCATTCACACCGTTGCACAGTCGCCTGCAACCGAAGTCGTTGTGGTCACATTGCTGCTTTACTTTGACAGCGACATAAGTAAAACTTCAAATTTCGCAAATAAGAAAGAGTTTTTAGGGTGAACATTGTTAAACAGTAAAATTTTACATCGAATTCACAATAAATATGTGTTTAAGGTTATGAAAACTTCCAACTCTCTTCACTTTACTGAAGGTTATCTGCGCTGGTGGCTATAGCTGAGCCGGTGCAAGGAAGGATTCCGCTGTTTGCAACACTTAATTGAGTTCACAGAACGTTATTTTGCGTCCGTCTCTACAAAGCAGGCAAGATAAAGCATAAAGAGCCGGTCCTATGAGGACCGCTCTACTCCATGACCGCTTAAATCCTAAAGCTAGTCCGCAACACATTGATCAAAACGCTCCATTGCTTCTTAAGAAAAGCTTGGCTTCTCGCGCGTATTCTTAAAAAGACGAATGGTTTTCAAGTCGAGATGCACCTTATCTCGATCGACTTAATGGCACATTTTATTAGAAATATCTCTACTGGGCGGAGGATCAATTTGAGATGCCAACAAAACTAATTAAACTACATTGTGAAACACAGAAAAGAGGCACGGCAAAAGCTCCTCAAAACTACTTCGAACTTACACCGGATTTAGGCGAGGAGACGCATTGTTGTGAAAAAAAAACAATGCAAAGGGCACATTTAAAACGAAAGCTATTATAGATCCTTGCGATTAACTACTGGACTACGTGAATGATAAGCAAATCATTGCTCGATGACTCTTTGTGGCTTGGTAGAGGATATCGTTGTTATTGAAATGAGCTTCAGAGCGATCAAATATGCAGCGGCAAGCTATAGGCACAGGGCTAAATGACTTAAAATTTGCGGTGCTGACAAAGTTAAAGCTCGATCATATAACCTTTATATCTTGGGTGCCTGCAGATGAACAACGAAACATGTGGGTCTTCAAAGAATTACCAATAAGGAAATGGTGTGGTTTTTACACTTTGGTCAATGTGTAAAAAACCTATGGTAATTTTCTATTTTTATCCCCTGAGTAACCCTTTGTATTTATATCGTTCCGATAAACCATCCCATTAAAGCAATTGATAACAACCGGAACAATACCAGTCGTCCACTGAATCATAGGTCCATTCAAAATTGTTGCAAATTTTTATTCTCTTACCTACTTTTTTTTTCTTTTGCGAACCTGACTCATTACTTTTACACCATCCTGTACAATTAAAAATAATGCATGGCAAAAGAATTTTATTTATGTTGATTAACTCTGCCAACTGACCAATTTGAATCAACTTGAATTCGTGTGCAGATAAATTTGGCCACACTGTAGGGTACTAAATGTCAGACAATATCGCATCTTGTTATTTTGGCTTTTTGTCTCCAAATGTTGACATCTCGCAGTCAGCCATTATCAGAAATCATTTATATTCGTCTCGATTTGTGGCGGATAAAAGCGCAATCACAGAAAACGAGTATAAAACAAAAGAATTTGTTGATATATTTTTAGAAGAAACAACAAAAAATATTTAAACAATAAAAAATTCAACAACACACTGTACAAAGCAGGGTGTTGACGCAAAAAAAAAAAATAAAACAAAAAACATTCGTTAGAAGATGATGAAAACAAAAAACCAAGAACCAGCGAACAATGTTGAAGTCGTCAAGTTTTGATCATCAATAAATATACACACAAACCTACGAATACGGAGGCATAATTTGCGCTATAGAAGCGGGTGAATCAGTTCATTTAAAAATATAATTAATTGCTACTTCACGTCAATGTGTGTGTGTTGTTTTTGTTTATACAATCGATAGAAAAAAACCGAGAACTTTAAAAAGTTTTGATAGTGGTATCAAAGAAAAGGTTAAACATGTGATTAGATAATTGTGCTTGTAAGAGGTTCAATACCAGACGACAGGAAGAGATTACGGCACTAATTTAAAACAAATTCCTTGGAAACGGTTTGAAAGAAAAAAAAAATTCCCATTCTTTATCGGTAAATTGCAAACGACAAATGTTATTGTGTTGACGTGACAGGTATGTTGGAAAATGACATTATTGAGTCACGGGCCAAGTATGACACTCCATTCATAAAATGAAACAATAGACTCGTCTTAGTGCTTGGGAATGCAGAGGAGAACATGCATCATTGCTTGGGGAACTTGGTGCATGATCAGATTCCTAGATTAAACTTTGCGACTTGAGGTAGTTCCCAGATAAAAATGGAAGCTTCGCAGTTATGCAAAAAAAAACTACCTAATTGGTTTTTTTTATGGCAGATAATTGTGACGTTTAGTCTTCGTTGTAACTAGTACAAGAGCCTTGTATGAGTGTGAAAGAAATATACACAGGAGACTAGCTTGTGTTTCGAGGACAAAAATGGATCAAAGACCTAACACTGTTAGGTACCTACATTTAGTTTTTCATAGCACTTCATTACGTCATTGTCAACCTTGTTTCTTGGTAATATTTTCAGTCGTAAGCATTAGAAGCCGGATTTATGTAACCTGGAACAGTAGTTTTGCTTTTATTTGATTTTTAAAAACCTGCTCTCTTGTGACAAACTTAAGGGAGAATTGCTATTATAGCAAAAAGGAATCTGAGCATGAACACTTAAAAACCTCCAAAATGATCATCGTTCTAGGTAACAAAATTATATGGTTTTTAGAATTTTAATTTGTTGTAATACCTTATTTAGTATAGTTGAAGAGAAGGGTTAAATGCAATAAATTTATTCGCAATTGCTTCATAAGGTTTTTTAAGTACCTTAAGGGGATCAAATTACATGGACCTGTAAGATTTACCCAGACTAAGGTCAAATGCCAGGCTAAATTATTACAATGTGGTTGATTTTCTGATTTTTTTTTTTGCAGCGTCTCCAACGTCAACTCCTGTGTGAAACTGATATCGTAGCGTTACGAAAAACGAAAGCGACGTTACGATTTAATCTGAAGCATTTTTTTCGCTGCTTGTCCATTAAGAAGTTCGAGGAAAAAAGATACTTAAGTGCCAGTTTTTCAGTGCAGAGTTAAGTCCGAGTTAAACTAAGATCAGTTAAAACCGGAACCTGTCAGCAGTGTAGAGTTAACACCGCCAAGAAAGTTATTAATGCGGGAACCACAAAGCAGCCCGGGCTTGGCCTCGGCTTGACGTTTACCAGTTCAGCCATACGATTTCAGTGTTTCCTAACACAATAAGGCTCGGCTTCAAAATGTTGTATGCAAAGAGAAAGAGTGCGCAAAGAGAAAGCGTAATGCTATGTAATGAGGCTCAGAAGCCCAGCACGAGTTCAGATGTGCTGAACTTTTGCTTCGAGTGAAGCAAATGGGGGTTGATTTCGATTTCACACACAAAGGCAATCAGTCTGTCTTATGGCTATATTTGCATAAGTGTGTTGGTCATGCACGGATATGACGCAGAATATATGAGTGTGTATTATTTATTTATTAGTTGAACATGAATGTTCCACATAATTATGTCACAGCACTAGCTACCAGGGTTTCGGCAGTGTGTGCGTATTTTTTAATTTATCGGTGCATACTTGGTGAACGTAGTGCCTGCATAATAAAAGCTTTCTCTCAATGAGCGAAATGTCATTGCAAAGCCGGTTCAAAGCCCACGTATCGCAACGGGGCGAAGCCGAAGCCTGAGGCTGCTTTGTGGTCCCCGCTTAAAATCTTCGACTCTTGAAATTATTTACTCTCATAAATGTCTCTTCTCATAGAAAAAACATGTAAAGACGTTCAAGTTGTTCTTTAGATTCTGCTTAAATGACATTTTTGACAGAAGCTAGTTATGTTAGTTCACACAGGAAAAACAGGCAAAGAAGTTCAAACTGAACTCTAAGTTTGGTTTAACGATAAAAATTTCGAGAGTTAAAACGAGTTTAACTCCTAAAAAATAAATTTCTGGGGGTTAGTATGAGTATTACTTCCGAAATTTAGATGATCTTGCACTAGAAAACTGGCCCAAGAGGTCTTGTCAACCGTGCTAAGACGAAATGAACGTAAACGAACTGATACTGAAGGGAAATTTTGTGGACTAGATTAATTTACCAGACTTTTCCCCAAAGTAAGCAAAAGGAGGTTAAATTATTGTAACGGGGACAAAATTAAGTAATAGCTTCCAATTGACTAAAAAATTCAGGCATCAAAAAGTCGTAGCCGAAAGATCAAACTGTTAATCATCATCAAGACAGCCGTGTATAACTCAACGTTTATAACTTAAGTTCATTTGTTTAGTAATGACTTAAGGCAGAATTAATATAACTGATTCAGAACTTTTCATTCATGTGATATTAAGGGCGCGGTTTCTTCGCTAATTTTCCACATTATCGACTCCTTACTTGTTCAAAGAAGGCTTTTAAAAGCGCAGAAAACGTACCAAGTTTGAATAATGGTCTTCAGAGTTATTCCGGAGTTGAACCACCAAGTTTTTTGGGTTAACAGGGAGTTAACCCAAAAAGCTTATCCTCCTAGGATTTACAGATTTCTAGGGTTAAAGCTTGGCACAGAAACTAGGCCACGCCTGTTGTCTACATTTTATTTATAACAACAGACCAGTGTCGATCGAGTAAATTTGGTCCAATACTGGCTTAGCAAGACATAAAATCCCGAAATCGAAAAATAAACTCCAACCCAACCATTCAAAGCAGATTGAAATGAAAAAATCATCGGCTGCTGCTCCAGTTTCGCCATATCCAACAACGGCAGTGGTTGATTGCCATGTCGATGCCCGTAGCAACAGCATCATTCGCCCAGATAAACCACATGCCAAATACGCGTGTGCAACATGCGCCATGTGCAAAAATATGAAGAATCATCTCGCAAATAAATAAACCAGTGCCAGTCGGTCGCTCTTGTCTCCACTGTCTGTGTCATCTGTTAGCGCCTATCTGTAGTGACATACTTTTCATTGTGCCATCAGCGGCATGGTTAACTGTTTTTGCGCCTCTTGGGTCGACGCAAAACGCATTGCGCCGCCGCCAACGACGATTATGCTTTGCGTTGTTGTCCCGCATTTGACATGTGTTTGCGTGTATAAATATAGCTTAACGCAAGTGCGGCACAGACTATTAAAAGCACAAAAAAAAAGTCAACAACACTAGAGCTAATGATGCTTTACAGTACAGTGGGGTTTTATAAGCAGTTTAACAACGGTACTTATTTGATCGGCACGTACCTACTCGCACAGTGCCCAAGAAGAGATGGGCAGACGAATGGCGGTCGAGAAAGCTACATTGTAGAGAGAATTTGTGTCGTCATAGTTGCTGCTTCAGCTTCTTCTTTAAACAAATTTCTTATACCTACAACATGCCGCACAGGAATGACTCTAATGATTCACTCATTCTCAAGTGATTGTGGTGAGTAGATAATGTCAGGTTGAGGTAACAGTTTAATTGGTATTGAAGTCAACTTTGGAACAACTGATTTAATTTCCAGGAACTTGACGTAAATATCAACGACTATGATTTAGCAAACAAAGCCACTCACTCACTGAACAAACAAAGAAATTTATTAACTTACCAGCAATCCGGTTTCAACATTAGGTATCAGGATGATCTTTGAGCCATCCATTAAGCCATTATCTTTCAGTGTTCCATCCTGTAGTTCTCTGGAAAGAATAAATAAAACAAGTGTTAATCAAAGAAAAAAAAAGACATATTTTGTAGATATTTTTAAAAGGCTGTAGAACGGGCCAAACTGAAGCTTTCCCATGCGATTTTTTGGCAAAATTTAATCCCCTGTAAGGTCCGAGTCAGAATAGCCTGAGGTTAGGTATGCCTGTCGTAAGAACCGTGATGTGATGCTGTCAGGAGTTTATACTCCTGGCGGGGCCACTCTTGGCAGTAAAGTTATAACTGAGAGATGAACCTGGAGGTCTAAATAAGACCCAGCAGCGTCTGATACATAGTGCGCGGCAAACTGGTCAGCGTCTGATCCCAGAGGGCCGGCTAACCTCTAAACAGTTAAACTCCAAGAGCGTCTGTCTCGGAATGAGCGGCTTCTTGGTCGGCGTCTGTTGTCCATGTTAGCATCGGAGGATAGAAACCTGGCAGCTAAGTATAAAATGCAACGACAAGGGACTCACCTGGAACTCACATCTAAACAGTAAAATCACTTAAGCTTCCAACGCTTTATGGGCTTGTCGACGTATGTATGGCACCACATGGGGAATCTCTCCAAAGATTGCTCATTGGATCTACACTATGATGGTCAGGCCCATAATTACTTATGCTTCCATAGTATGGTAGACTAAGACCACCCAGCAGACCGCCATCCTAAAACTCAAAAAGGTACAGCGTCTTGCGTGCCTGGGTATATCAGGAGCTATGCGGACGTGCCCCACAGCTGCTATAGAAGCTATAATTGGGCTTACACCCCTGCACATTTTTGTACAAAAAATGGCAATACGCAGCATGGCAAGTCAACTACAAGTTAATGAGTTAAGTCTTAGCGACCATCCGGACCTGCTTTCACTTTTCTCTGAACTCCCGGAACTTGAAATGCACTGCACGGTTACAGACCGCATACAAAAAACTTTATGCTTCAACAGAAGGTTCTCCACGGAGATCCCTACTAAAGAAGTATGGGTAAGCAATAACTCACCAAATAGCCAAAACGGCCTTGAGTGGTATACGGATGGTTCTAAAATGGGGTCGGGAGTGGGAGCCGGCGTTTACGGGCCGAACCTGAAATACACTATTGCGATGGGAAAATGTCCCAGTGTATTCCAGGCAGAACTCTACGCCATTCAAGAATGCGCCAGCCACGTATACATCTCTGGTATCATAGGTGCAAACATCCATACATACACGGACAGTCAAGCAGCTATAAAAGCCCTTAGCTCGCAGATCATTGACTCCAAATCAGTCATGCACTGCTTCAATACCCTACAGAAACTTAGCTCAAGAAACAAAACCAAACTGTGGTGGGTTCCTGGTCATGAAGGTATTGATGGTAACGAGAAAGCCGACGAATTAGCCAAAAAAGGTTCGGAAAGCCCCTTTATGGGACCTGAACCTTTCTGCCCCACCCCCAAATCGGCAATTAACGAAGTTATAAAAAACTGGGAGCATACTAGATGTATCTCATATTGGGTGGACACCCCAGGCCTAAGACAGGCCAAACGGGCCATTCAGCCCTTCACAAACAATGCCAACAGTTGCCTCAATCTAAACAGGCATGATTTTAAAAACCTATATACAGTACTTATGTAGTTACTTATATACCTCAGGTATGTAGGCTCCAAAGGGACTTCTAAAGGCTAGCTCAAGAAAAGTCCGATGTTCTCGTAAAGACAGTTTATTACCATGTGCAAGTACAGTCATCGAAAGCTGCTATATACCCGACCCAGGGTATATTAATTTTAATGCATATTTTGCAACACAGTGAAATAATCAACTTAGGCCCCTAAGACCTTTTAGAGATATGATCGAAACCGACAGATGAATCGATTAAGCTATGTACGTCCGTTCGTCCGTCTGTTCGTCTGTCCGTATGTGTGAAGTTTTAAGGTCTTTAAAATTGAGCTAGGACGCTCAAACTTGGAGTGTATCTTGGTTCTTATTTTGTACAGACAAACTATGAAAACTGGTTAAATCCATCAACGGCCTCGTCCACTACTGGCTCAAGGTAAGACAATCTCCATTTAAAATTTTCTTTCAAAATGCCTTTTGGTCAGTCACACAAAGCGTAGCAACTCAAATTTCGGTATAGAGCAAAAATGGCCCAAAACCTAATAAGGCAAAAATTTTCCCGATTTCTCGAAAAGTCCACTACAAATCGAAAAAAAATTGTATGACAAATATCGAAGATATATCTATTTGCTAAGTTTGGTTTGCACAAAGTTTTGAGCATCGCCCACTTTTAGGGGGCGTTATTAGAAAAAAACGATATTTTTCCGAAATGATTTTCGGTTTTAAAGCATTTCGTCATGATTTTAACGAAATTACAATTAATTGATTTTAATTTTTAGCCCAGGCTTAATTTTTGGGGCGTACACAAATAATTATGAACTCGGGACAAAAAATTTTAAGGTTTGATGTTACACGGTATATTGGGTCGCGTATATAGAAGTTTGTCACAGACGAACTCTTGCATTTACTCACTTGTTAACATATAACTATAATACAGCTTCGTATTTACTTGCGGGTCGTTCATGCGATCATGACCAGTATTCTACTTATATAGTATAGACATCTTTTGAAAGTACAGTGAAAGAACAGTGTGTTGTACAAGAGCGATAACTCTATATAAAAATTACATAATTTATAAATTTCTTCCTGAAGAAAGGAGACCCTCTGAGTTGTGCCAACTACAGGTGCATAAGTCTTCTTAACATCAGATACAAGATCTTTTCTGCTGTACTGTGTGAGCGCCTGAAGCTGTTCGTCAACAATCTGATAGGCACATATCAGTGTGGCTTTAGGCCAGGCAAGTCCACCATCGATCAAATATTCACACTGCGGCAGATCTTGGAGAAAACCCAGGAATTCCAAATCGATACACATCACCTCTTCATCGATTTTAAGGCCGCGCAGGGCAGCATCTAAAGAGACGAGCTATACAGCGCAATGTCTTGTTCTGGAATCCCTGCCAAACTCGTCAGTCTGTGCAGGATGACGATGGAAAATTCACGCTGTTCCGTCAAGGTCGGCAAAAACCTCACCGACCCGTTTGATGTCAAAAAAGGATTAAGACAAGGCGACGCCCTGTCATGTGACTTCTTTAACGTCATACTTGAGAGAATTGTGCAGAGATCCCGCGCCAACACCAGAGGTACAATCTTTCAAAAGTCCGTTCAACTACTCGCATACGCAGACGACATTGACATAATCGGTAGAACAAAGCGTGATGTCAGTGAAGCCTTCGTGAGTATTGGGACGGAAGCGGCGAATATGGGCTTAGCAGTCAATGAGGGCAAAACCAACTTTATGCTGTCATCAAGAAAAGACACCCAACACCGACGTCTTGGACAAAACATCACCATCGACAGCTATAATTTTGAGGTAGTTAGGGACTTTGTCTACCTGGATTCCGCTATCAATTCAGACAATGACACCAGCGCTGAAATCAAACGAAGGATAACTCTTACCAATCGCTGTTTCTTTGGGCTAAGGAGGCAATTGAGTAGCATAACCCTCCATGTATAAGACCCTCATCATCCCAGTCCTGCTTTACGGTGCAGAAGCATGGACCATGTCAAAGGCGGATGAAAACACTTTAGGCTGCTTCGAGAGAACAATTCTTCGGACGATTTACGGTCCCGTCTGCATAGACGGAGAGTGGAGGAGGAGATATAACATCGAACTGTACGGGCTGTACAGCGATACCGACCTAGCCAAAAGAGTCAAAACACAACGTCTACGATGGCTGGGTCATCTAGAGCGGGTGGACACCAACGCCTCGGCCCGGAAAATCTTTGAATCCACACCGCAGGGACGGCGCGGTAGAGGAGCACCGAGACTCAGGTGGCGCACGCAAGTGGAAGGGGACCTCAGCCAACTTCGCGTGCGAAACTGGAGACGGCTAGCTAGAGACAGAGCTGGATGGCGAAGCTTGTTGGCCGAGGTAAGTCCTAAGTAAGTAAGTAATTTATAAATTTATAAAGTATGTTGCACAGGATCGTTAACACTGCGAGATACATTTTTGTCTACAGCTATATGTATACTTACTTACATACATTAAATATTTGCTCCACTGGTAAGGTACTTTTACAACCGGCGAATTCGCACCCTGCGAATTGGCACTTGATTGGACATTGCTATAAAGAATTGCTTAAAAATGAAATTTGTCAAATAGAAACCTAACAAGAATCGTCAATTCTACTATTTGACATCTTCAAATCCATTTTTTTCAAAAGCTGTGTGAAAATATTTACAATTCGCTGCGAATTCGTTTTGAAATCAGCGAACTGCGAATAATCTTGCGAGCTTTGTGTAAATTGATTATATAGTAGTGTCAAGTTATAGATTATTTGATCTTTAAAAGATTTCCGTGCTGCGATTTTGATTTGTAAATAGTATTTTGGGGTATAGTCATTTGGTCGCCAGTTCGCTGGTCGCAAGTTCGTCGGCAAGCACGAAGCACCTCTACTCTCCTTAGTACGTTACACGATGCCAGCGATGGGACAATTTCGGCAATTTTTCAAACGCATCCCCATAACTCATTTGTTTCGCTTCAATCGAGTGCATGTATAACATAATATTTAAGGTATACCTATGCATAAGATCTGTGTGCCTGTGCAAACAAGCGGCCAAGTTATAATCGCCCAAAACCCAAAAATTAATAATCACCCAAAAATGTTGGGCTATATTTCGTAAATGAAGAATCACCCATAAATAAACGAACAACCGCCCAAAAAAATTGTAAACATATGCCCAAATTTGAAGTGACTTATTCTTCGACTTATAGCCCCCTTAAATCCAATTTAAGGGGATCCAATCCCCTTAAATCCAATCCAAAATTGAATAATCGCCCAAAATCCGATTCTGGCGATAGTGTTTTGCATTTTGTGCGATTACTCATTTTTTGGTTGCGGCGATTGTTCATAAAGAATTATCATCCAAAAAGTATAAAAAGAACAACGGCAATCATTGAAAAAAATATAATATTCCTTATGATGCCATAAGAAGTCCTTTTTCCATTTTTGGACAGAAAGCTAAAAACAACAGGTGGGTACCTCTTCCTTACAAAAGGATACCCATACGCATCCCATCTTACTTACGTGCTTGATAGATTTGATTATGTATTATATCAATCACTCACCCAATCGACTTACGCAATAGGACCTACGCACCTTACCAGTGCGTAGGTCCTATTGCATACCTACAACCTACATACCTACCTACTTCTTTAAATATAAAATATCTATAGTTAACCACCTTTCGCATTTACTTCGCAGCTTGCAAAAAAATAAATGAAATCTCCAAAAAGTAGGTATAGGTAGGTAGATACATACAACGAAGCAAGCAACAAAAAAAGATAAATAAAGATCCAAGCCGCATTTCTCTTTCAAACGAAGAGAACGAGAAAAGGGCGTTTGCCAGCGCCACGAACTTCATATTCGATTGTGTGCGTTTACAACGAATTTTATTTGCAAAAAATGCGAAATAGACACTTTTTAAAAAATCACATAGTAAAGTTTATAAGACAGTTAAAACTTTGAGAAAAATTGATTGCCAAGTATTTTGGCTACCTCAATAATCGGATTAAAAAGTTGTCACCGAAAATTGCAATTCTAAGCACATTTACAAAAAAAAATTACATTTTTGCTTCAACCACAAATTGTAAAAATGAACGGAGTATTGGCTTAAAGAATAATTAAAAATCAATTTTTACAACTGAGCTTGTCCCGTGGTCGGATTTGAAAAAATGAGGCATATTTCGTTTTAAAGCCTTATATACCTATCAGAGACTTCGCTGGGAGACTTTTCTAGTCTGGCGTCCCGCGTAACATGACTGCACACCAGGCGGGTGTGGGGATACTCACAAGCCCCCGGTTGTCGGAAAGCGTATATGAGTTTGTTCCATTGGGAGGGAGGGTTTCGATTTTAAAACTTAAGCTTGAGCGATCGACTTTGGCTTCAGTGCAGGTGTACGCAGCCAACCTATAGTCAGAGTATCCGCCCTTCTTGAACAAAGTTGATGCTGCGCTGGATAGAGTGTCAGAAATGAACTCCTTTCTCCTAATGGAAGACTTCAATGCTCATGCGGGTACGGACAACAGTAGGTACTTGGAGAAGTGTGATTGAGAAGCACGGTGACCCGGATCAAAACAGGAACGGAGGAAACTTGTTGGACTTTTGCAGTGCTTATGGCTTGTCCAACATGTACACATTTTTCCCACGCAAAGACGTTCACAAATACACTTGCTACCGGCACAGTATAAATCAGAGATCTTTGTTTGATTTCTTTGTGGTACCATGGTGTGTTCAAAAAATGATTTGCGGAGCTGAGCTGTCAACTGATCTTCACCTAGTGTTGAGCGAATTGTACTTTAGCGACAGTAACTACTCCTTTGCCATCCAGGCGAAAACCAAGGCTGGTAACCCGCATACGACGGGGAAAGGTTTTAGGATGCTGGATGTGATTACAGGGAGCGATTTGCACGACACGTTTCGGCAAAGTTTGAACAAATTCCAACTGACCTTGGAAGTGTGACAGCATTTTTCATCGGCAGTTACTGCCTCTACGAGAAATGTTTGTGGAGTGAAGCGGTTGGGTGTGGCGGCTGGTGGTGAGAAAGGAACTGCGTAGTTTAAGACTCCTGGAGTTCAGACTCCTTGGGATCAACTCTGGAGAGTTTTACAGGACTATGTCAGTGAGTGTTTCTCACTTCTGAGAGCTACTCAGTCTTTGTATGCGAACTGCAGAAACTGTGTTTGGATAAATGGGGTCAAATCCCATCCTTTTGATGTGTATGCGTTGGACTTCGCCAGGGCTGTGTTCTACCAAATCTTTATATGGACTGGATGGTGAAGCGTAGTCTTGGTGAGAGGTCTTTCGAAATGTCTGGCGTCAGGATAACCATCTGCTTTTAGCTGATGATTCAGCTATCCTGGCATCGGCCGAGGAGGACCTTCAGCGGGCACTGGATGAGTTTGCGGCCATCTATGGTGAGGCTGGGATGAAGGTTAACTTGAGCAAATTCGAACCCGAGCTCCTGTGCAGTGTGCCCTGCTCATAAAAGGAGACAAATTGAAACTGGTAGAGAAGTTCTACCAGTTTCGTCTTTTCACGAAAGATGGAGGAATGATACTGAGCTATCCTGCAGTATTGGCAAAGCTGCGGCTTGGAGAAAGGACCTGCACCGGCTGGTCATCAGGAAAGCTGAGCTTGGAGTCAGAGCAAAGATCTCAGTTTTTAATTCAGTGTTGGTTCCAACCCTCATCGATGGTCATGAAATTTGGGTAATGACTGAAAGAATTAGATCGCGGTTAAAAGCTGCCGATTTCTGAGGTGCGTTGCTGGTGTTACTCTAAGGGATAGAGTGAGAAACGTCAGCATTCGTGGGAATCTTAATGTTGAGCAGCTACTTCTCCGAGTGGAACGATAAATTCTTCGATGGTTTTGACACGTTGTTCGCATGACCCCCGACAGACTTCCTAGACAGGTCATGTTAGTTAGCCGAGATACGAGCGCGTCGGCCCCCGGGTAGGCCAAGAAACAGGTGGTGGGATCAGGTAAAAAACATCTCCGAGACCCGTCTGGGGACCGCGCCTGTGTCTTATGAGCTGGTGGCGGATGATTGGGAACGATGGAAAGACCGTTCCAGCTTTTTAGCCGCCCTCGATCCGCGACCCTTCTAAGGATAAGCGGTCACAGAAAATGATAATGATGATGATAGTTAGCTGTTCCTATTTCTTGTAGGTACACTTGTACTTATGGTTAGCTACAGAAAGAAAATGTTATATTAAAATGAGTGGGTCTAAATTTCGCGGGTTTTGGAGGATATGCAAAGGGCTCGAGTTTATCGCCACATGAATAGCTAAAGCTAATCCGCTCTAGGAAGTTAAGCAGTAGTTGAAAGACACTCAACAAGTCAAATTGTCACTTGTACCTATACAGACGTCTAATTGTCGATAGTTTAAACTGAATCTTATGACGAGACCTTTCTAAATTGTGGAAAAAAATTTCCATGTCACGCATTAAAAGCAAATCTAATCGCAAAACAATGCCATCCTCATTAGCAGATACTCCGGGAAAAGATTGCCTAATTAAATTCACGTTATTTACTATACAAAATTAGCAAACAAGAAATTTAACTGCAAACCAAAATTAATTCATATCCTCATTAGTTGTGTCTTCAATAGTCATTATTCCAATGATGGTGATCATTACGCCCAAAATTGCCACATTTTCGTCATTCACTTCCAATAAACCCGGGGCACACACACATACAGATACACCTTCAACCTCCAAGCCTTTGAGAGAGAGACCATCAAAGACGATTTAATGTCGAACGTCGTGAATGTTAAGTGCTTTTTTTTTGGGCAGGTAAACTGGTGTGCTCTGAGAGCAGATAGGTAACGCGATGGCTTTGTTGCTTCGTCATCGGTAAACATTTAGAAACGAGTTAAAACGTTGTTGTTGCGGTTTTATTACGTTTCTTTATTTGCTACTCTTTTATGACGAAATGTCTTCGTTTCTTTATGAAAGTTTATGCCGCACACAGCACAGCAAACATTCGATCCATAAGCTTTCGGTAACTGTATAACCATGAAACAAAGTTTCACTGTCTCCACACGGCATCTTCACAGAGGGGCCACATTGTTCGGTCGTCTTCTGTCTCCGACCGTATTGGAATCATAATAGTGATGGCTTTTGTGTTGAGCATCTTAGACCTTGTTGCCAAATTTTGTTTCCTCTTGAGATTAGACAAATCAGGCCGAACCGGACGCTGCCACGCCAATTGGAAGTGGGGTGGGGGGCTACACACCATCGATAGCATAAATGAAGAGTCTTTGGAATTATTGTTTTAACCTTCATATTTGCATCTTGAAAGCAGCATGATAAGGTGAAATCATCCGGCACTCGAGGAAAGTTTCCCCTTCTCACCTGCGAACCGCAGTGACACCAAGGTTGGAGGTGTATGGGTGAATTATTTTCAGATTGGACGTGGACCTTTTTCGTTTTGTTTTTGGGTCAAAAAGGGCTGAGGGAGGAAGAATTCACAATGTTGTGGGTGAAATATCCGTCTGTAGCCAACAGTTACTTTCCACCTACTAATGTGCCTTCAGTCCTTGGATTGAATTTTCGGTAAAAGAATGGTTGTCGCCAAAATACCGGTAGGCATACCCACACGAAAAAAAAAGATATTTCGCCAAAAAGACTCAAATTTCACGCTGAGTGCAATTGATAAGTGAAAGTGATATCACGAGCATGACAGTAAAAAAATAAATCGAATAACTTTCTTAAATTCGTTCTGTGGTCGCGCATTAAAGACCCTTGAAGTTAATTTTTGTTAAAGTTGTGACGAAAAGTGTACCGGCCAAAAAGGTTGAATATAAAAAGGTTAGAAACGCAGACTGCCTTTGGGTTTATTGCTGACCATCTAAGCGGCAGTTTGGGGGTTTTCAGGGTAATTTTCAATGAATGATTATTATAACAATTATAAGAAAAAGTTGTGGTGCAGAATTTGAAAATATCAAAAGCCCCTTCTAAGCCCAGGTGGCGTTTAATGCTTTGATGGTGCAAACAGCAATGTTTATCAAAACACGGAACCAATTTTTCGCAATTTTCTCAAGCCTCAGCTCACTCACGAAATTTATTTTCATCACAGTGAAAACCAAATGATTTGGCAGATCCATCTATTGTGTCTATGGCTAAAAAGAAACAAATTTTATGACTTCGCAATGCATTCCGCGAAAGTCACTGGTTAATGTGGTTTACTATAGAGGCAGGTAAAATTAAAATCAGCTGGGTAATAAGGCCGCTTCCGAGAAAAGAAGCTGAATGAAGAAGCTTAAATGAAGACCGCTCTAAGCTGTGCAGGAAAAGAAGGACACACAGCGAAGTGTGCACGTTTTGCAAGAACAATTTTCCCGACGCATCGAAGCACACAGTCGGCACAAGCGAATGTCCGGTCTTCCGGAGAGCTTTAACAAGCAAACAACCATCAAGGTGCTGCATATCAACCTTAACCACTGCGGGGCAGCTCAAGATATATCTTTTGCCCCAAAGAGCGAATGATGAAAGAGCTGATGTTGTTCTTATTAGTGAACCTTACAGATGTCCCGAATTAAATAAGAATTGGATCTTAGATTCAAGGAAACAGGCGGCGCTTTGGATATGTGGAGCACATGCATTCCAGCAAACGAACGACCAAACAGAAGGTTTTGTGCGGGCGAAAATAAATGGAATTAATTTTTAAAGCTGCTACGCACGACGTAGCTTGAGTGACAGTGAATACCGGCAGCTGCTCGATAATTTGACTGCAGATGCGCTCAACAAAGCTCCAGTATAGTTATTGGAGGCGATTTCAACGTGTGGGCCGTAGAGTGGGACAGCAGGCTCACCAACACCAGAGGACATGTCTTACTTGAATCCTTCGCCTTCAAGTCGGTTAGCATCGCTAATACAGGGAAATACCTTCCAAGTAGGCTCCATCATCGATATCATCCTGGTGAGCAGGGTGATGTCGATGATTGGACACTATGCAAAAAAAAAAAAACGTGAAGTGGATGTCAGTGAGGAATACTCACATAGTGACTACCAGGTGATAAAAATTAAAATAGGAAAAGAGAAAACAACCCAGAGATATAAAATTACAGACCCCAAATGGAATGGCGAATCATTTGATAAGCGCATTCGAAGAGACGCTGAATAACGACTTAATTTTTAGTGGAAGTGCGGGAGACCTCGCTCAACGCCTCGAAGAAACAATCACCAGAGCGTATGTGATGCATCAATGCCCAGAAGAATGCACTGTAGTAAGGCAACGGCGTGCTATTGGTGGAACGATGAGATTAGGGAACTGAGGGCAAAATGCCTTGAAGGACGGCGTAAATCCCAGAGGCCAACGAGAAGAGAAGATTTCGAACAACGTCTGGACACATTCAGACCGGCCAGGCGTAACCTAAATAGAGCTACAAAGAACAGCAAAGCCGCATGCTTTAAACGTCTTTGTGAAGAAACCGATTTTAATCATGGGGAACAGCGTATAGAATGGTGATGACTGAAATAAAAGGCTACAAGACACTCTCAGTTAAAATAAAATTAATAAATAGAGTGGCGCAACAGCTCGAGGTGAACCAGGGCCAACTTCTCAACAGTGTATGCTGGTGTGTTAATTTCTTTACATACAAGGGAACCTACAATTTTTTGCCGAATCCGAACGGCACTTTGAGAAGTTTTTCAAGACAAATGATACTCTCGGAGGGCTTGTCAGATCCTCGCGGAGGTGGGGGCCGTGAAAAAAGAACAAATCTTTTTTTTCTTCAGGTGACGATGGCAGGATTCGAACCCAGACCTCCGGCGTAATAAGCACACACACTAACCACTACGCCACGGCACCCCCCCTCTCAGTTACGTGTCCAATAATGCTGAGATCCATGATAGTAAAACATCTCTTTTCCCGAAGTTCAATTATAAGAGAAACCCTGAGAATATTCCAAAGATAAATCAGGAGAAGCTAGAAAAAGCGTGCAAAAAATAAGTGACAATAAGGCGCCTGAGTCCGACGGCATCCTAAATAAAGCTCTAAAGACGGCTGTAGTTAGAAAATCAGACTTATTCATAGCTACAATGCAGAAGAATCTGGAAGAAGGGACGTTTCCTGAAAATTGGAAGGTACAGCATTTGGTCTTGCTCCCCAAAGGAAATAAACCTCCTGGGGAACCATCATCCTACCGTCCAATTTGCATATTGATATCGGATACAATGGGAAAATTCCTGGAAGAATAGTTAATAAATAATAGGTAACTCGCAGCTTCAGAAGGGGATGGGGCCCTCCCTAAAAATCAGTTTGGCTTTAACAGTTCCACTGTTGACACCATTAGAGCCGTGGTTGAAATAGCAGACAGAGCCATTGAAGGGAAAAGATGGCTTCACGGTACAAAAGAATACTGTGCAGTAGTAACACTGGACGCAAGAAATGCCTTCAACTCCGCGAACTGGGCAGCCGACATTAGATCTCTCGCCAGAATGGATGCACCATACCTACTACCTTTGACGTATTGTAGAAAATTTCTTCAGCACTAGAAGCTAAAATACTACACGGATAAAGGCTTAGAAGTTTACAACGTAACCGAAGGAGTCCCACAGGAATGTGGACGGCCATTCCGTCTTATCGGTCTTACGGCCATTACTGTGGAATATCATGTACCTGCGATGGAGTCCTACGATTAAGCTTACCGGACGGTGCTAGGATAATTGGCTTCGCTGATGGTATTGCCGTTATAAGAGTAGGTAAACCAGGCTATCATTCTAATAATGGAATATCTAGCATCTGTCACACTCTAACTAGCCGACCATAAAACCGAGGCGGTTTGGATATTTCCAAAACTGTCGAAGTTGCAAATTTTCAAGTTGGAAACCCAAACCATCAGGTCAAAGGAGTCAGTTAAATACCTTGGAGTAATGCTGGACAATAAGCTGCAGTTCAAAGAACACGTTGATTAGGTTGCAAAGAAAACATTGAAAGTACAGGGAGCTTTATCACGCATAATGCCCAACATCGGAGGACTTGAATACCCTAGGAGTGTTCTTCTCTGTATGCTGGGGTAAGAAGAGAATTGGCGAGAAACATGTGTCGTTCTAACGAAACTCGAGAAACAGCTTAGGAGACGAGAAAATACGTCGAGCAGAAGCAACTAGCTCGCACAAGATGAAGCATAAGAAGATTAGGCTGATTGCTAACCGATCCCGCGATGGAGAAGTACCTAACGGCAGTACTGCGGGTGAATGCTTTGCAGAAAGTGAGGCTTTAGTACGTAGGCATATATCGACTGACTAGTCAGGAACGGGTGTTGGTATCTTGGGAAGATCCCTCATCCCTCTGGCTAGTGGCATCATTAAGAATGGCGTTCTCCATAACTGTTCCCCAGCACAAGTTATTAATGTAATGACGAATGTAATGACGCTAACAATTTTTTTTTTTTTGGCCTTAATCGGATGACATAAACACCGACATCATGTGGCCTCAACAGGACGGCGCTACGTGCCACACAGCAAGTACTGCTATTATGCCGACAGTTTGTATTTACAAGCGATCTCCAGCACGGTAGCCCTACGCGTGATTTAGTCTTTTTTTTTAACTTAAAAGTCGTTAAGTTTTCTGTAATCATCGAACTTTTTCGCAACTTCTTAATTTTTCTGCAAGAACCTTTTATGATTGCCATTACTTCTGGCCTAGTCGTCATGGTGCTTAACCTGCTAGGTGCCTCATAAATCTTTGGAACACTTGCGATCTCTGTGCCAATCAAAACGTGCAACTCGAATCTTGGTGAGCTGCTGCTTAAAGTCGGAATCAGCATTCTGTTACTTTTCCAGGCGCATGCGAGGCATTTAACTTTTTTTTTTATAATTCACTCGCGAATTAAGGGATTGGCTACCCTTTTAATGTTGTTTCACATTTCACGAGCGACAAGGATTAGAAGAAGAATGAAAGGATGAGAGGTACCGGTGCACTCTTGTTTTAAACAGCTGCAGATCGAATTGTGTAGGAAAGACTGATCGTGGGAGAACATTGCACATTCGCGTTGTACGGCTTACGAAAGAACCTCTAAAGTTAACTGTGCGTCCGAAAGTGGGCTCAAGGGTAAAATGATGTGCATTCGATCTATGCCGGGTATTACGGTTTCGTTGGAACTTTGTTTGCAGAAAAAGCGATAGAACAGTGATAGGCAAGAGACATTGCGTGGATGTTCCAATGAGTCAATTGACTTCGCAATATTTCTGTCTGCAATGAGTTTTATCGCACGTTTTTGTATCCTTTTTAGCAAGTGCAATGCTGTCTTTGGAGCACCAGCCTAGACATGGGAATTGTATTCCAACTTAGGACGAATATATGCCTTATGTATAATAGCCAAATCAGAGGGGGTAAAATATTTCTTGCATCTTTTAAGGAAACCTAAACATTTCGCAGCGTTCTTGGCGACTTCGAATATGTGGTCATCCAACTAAGGTTGTTATTGACACACATACCGAGAATGGAAAGCGTTTCGGATTCGTCAATGCAAGTGCCATTCATGGATAATGGCTGGGTGATTCGGTTTTGCTTCAATGACAGAAGACAGCATTGAGTTTTAGAAGCATTAAACTCTACTCTGTTTCGAGATCCCCTTGATACAATGCTGTTAAGGTCGGAGTTTAATGGGTTAGACATACACTGCCGTTCTAGTTCTACGTCCGAAGCGCAAGGGCGCGGAACCGAGAACGAATATGAGAAACTGAGGTGTCATCAGCAAAGGAGTGGATTGGATTAGTTGTAGCAGACAGAAGATCATTAATGAAAATGAGGAAGAGTGTCGGAGACAAAACAGAGCCCTGGGGAATACCAGCGTTTATTTTATGAACTGCGGACTTGAAGCCATCCAAAACAACTTGAATTAAACGGTTCGAAAAGTAATTTTATAATCCATTGAATAAGAGATTCGTCGATTCCAAATGCACGCATTTTCGACAAGAGAGCTTGGTGCCAAACTCTGTCAAATGCTTTTGAAATATCAAGTGCTACAATCTTGCTTTCACCAAGAAGATGCAAGGAATGGTTACACTTTTCCGTGAGATATGCTATCAAATCATCAGTGGACCGTTTGCTACGAAACCCGTTGCAGGTGATTAAGAAGTTTTCGTGTTTCAAGATATTTCATAAGCTGATAGTTTATCAGCGTTTCCATGACCTTAGAAAGAAGGGAAGTAAGTGCAATTGGAAGATAGCTAGAGGACTAGAACTTAGCTTACGACTCGGCGGCGAACATCGTAAGTCACCAACCATGACCAACCAATTTCTGCTGGAAAGATGCATTCTAACTCAAGGACATACATTTTGAATTTAAACTTCTCTGAAGTCTATCTAGAAGCAGTCATCAGAGCAAAAGACGTAACAAAACTCTCCCTTGCGGGTATCCTGTTCTCATCATGTGCCACTATCTATTGAGTATTAACTTCACTGCTCTGAAGATCGGTTTTCAATCAATTGAAAGAAGGTTATACGCCTATTAAAGTTTTAGCTAAGCAACTGGTCTTTCTCATAAGAGACTGAATTAAAGATAAGACTGAGGGCTCTAATGTCGAAGAGCTGATGAACATTTTTTTTACTGATTTCAATAACTTTCTAACCTTCATAAATTTGTTGTCCTCAGTAAAAAGATCACAAAAATCACATTCTGCCGCCTGGTACTCCGGGCCTCTATAAGATGCAACGACCTAAAGTTGCACACAAAAGTTAACCCATAGTAAGATGTCATACGAAGCTGAGATTTTGTATTTTTGCATCTCATGACGATTGCAAGGCATACGAAAAAAATCATATTGGTGGACCTCTCGTAGTGGGCGTGGCATAGATTTAAAGTATAATTTTTCAAATGCATTTTATTCAATTTGTTCAAAATAGAAAAAATTTCAAGTATGTAGAAAACACTTAGTTCTACAGTTTCTTGTACCAGGTTTTAGGCGATGCCCACATTTGGAGGCGGAGTTCAAAGAAAACCTTAAATTTTTTAGAAAAATCATTAATTTAGGCCTTTTTAGAAAAGGCTTAGAAATAAAATTTACCACGTAAGTTGAAGCAGGTTCCAATCTACATTTCGTCCATACAAAGTTTTTGGCCACGCCTATTTTTATGGGTTGATTTTACATAAAATTTAATTTGCATCAAAAATTGCAATTTTGCGTGCGTTTGCAGGCCTAGCTTTAGGCAAAGAGAGCTACTCTTCAACTCAAATTCACTTGAAACTCCAAATCTCTTTTGGGTGGCTCGGCTTTTTGATCGAGCAATGCCGCTTTCCTCTTATTCCATATTTAGAGGTCCGGTCCCCATATACTTGACGGGTAGTTGATTAGGCTACATCACGCATCGGCAAAGTCCAACTTCAGGTTCAAGATTAGCGCTATCATAATTGTGGCTACGCAAAGTGCTGTAAAGGACGATTAGAATGATAAAACCAAAAGTAATGGCAATGCCTAGGGGTTGGAATTCTACATCGAGTCACGTTAGGACAATTTGGTGCATTCGTGTGTAGATCACAGCCAACAGTGATCCACAAAAGGAGGTTTAAGGCATAACCAAATGACTGGCTTTATCATCCTATAGAAGCAGTTGTTTGGGAGATACTAGGTCACAGACACTGAGCAAGAGAATCAAGATAAAGTAATAATTAAGTTCTGTTTCGAGACGTTTTTTGGTGACGAGTCGCGCGAAGGTGCTTTCAGGAAAAAACTTAAAAAGGATGGTTCCAAATGTAATGCCAATTTAGGGTTGCCAGGTTTGCAAATCTGCTGGGAAAAAAATCTATATTTACCGACAAGCAATTCGTAGGCATTTGCATCATGAATCACGAATTTAGTCTTTGAATTAGCTTAATCACAGCACACAAGACACAAAGCGGTTCAACATGCAGATAAAGAATCAAATCGATTTCCGATTCCAAATTTTTTTTATTCCAAACGAGTTTAAATCAACAATTCAAGAAGTCAGCAATATTTTTTTTGTGCAAATCTAAACATTTTGTGCGCTACCCGCCCTGTTTAATGGCTGCACGTGTCTGGCCGAGACATGAAAATATTTATTTTTTGTCAAACTTTTAATTTTTCATTCGGCATAAAACGATTTTTTTTTCGTTCTGTGATACGAAAAAAAAAATGCAATCAAAGGCCCTCCATTTTAATTCAACTGTTGCTCGAAATATTCTTTTGTTGTACACACCTGTACACTATACTCTGGGCATAAAGCGAAAGGTGAAGTTCTGACTTGTAACCGAAGAAAAAATGTGCACTCAGTGCATTACATACACACATAATCCGAAAGGAAGGTGTATCGAGTTTTATTTTTTTTTTTGTTAACCTGGAGTTTTTTTTTGTTTACCTGGCCGGCAGGTATATATGCATTTCCCTGTTTTATGCGTCCCTCGCCAGGTCGAGGAAAGGTTTTTATTTTTATGCATATCCACGAAGCAGGGAAAGGTTCCCGCACTTTCAAAAGCGAGTTCCTCGTCTATACACATATGTACGTTGTGTACAGCTCGTACTTGTTGTCGTTCGTGTATAGCATAGATATATACACACTGACATGGGGGATAGCCGCAGCCCATATAGTGTCAGATACATTTTTATTCATACGCATCTCTGCACGACAGTGTTACAGGGATTGGTCGCCCTTTTTCCGTTCGTCATACGAACATTATCCACCGTATATATTGATCGAGCGAAATACCCTCGGGTTCTATTTGAGATGTGGGAATACGTATTAAAAAACACAAAAAAAAACATCACCAGTGTTGTTGATTCAGGTACACGCGAGGGCGTATAGAAGGGCTAAGGTAGGTGTGTATAGTGTACACACAACCTCGATGCCAGAATCCACCCTGCCTGCATCGGGTGGGTGAATTGCCAGCCAAGCAGATACATACAAAGCGAGCGCCTGCTAGTAGCTGGCTTTTTCTAAAATTTTAAGTATTGATTAATTCTCTTAATCAAGAGGAGCCTGTGTGTATGGCTGTGTGTGAAAAGGTGGTTTGGCGTTGCGGCTACTTTTGTTCAAAATCAAGATACATAGATATTCTCATCATCGTCATCATCATCATCACCATCAGAGGGATGTGCTTGTGCATGTATGCATCAGTGGGAATCAAATCGATATAAATGTATCTACAACACTCTGAAGCGGCTGTGCTTGGGCACAGATTTCTTTTCGCTGAGCTTTATATTCAAGTTTAAGGAGAAATCAATGCGGGAAATGTATGGAAATTTTATAAATAGAGTGCAACTTCCGCTGGATTTTATACTGTTGGGCTTATTTCTGGGCTAGTTACAAAACTTTTGTATTGAACGCAGCCCGTTGTTATGCAGAAACTCTGACATCGATTCCATAGTTCACCAACCAACGTTTGTTATGTTTACGGATGTGAATCCGTTGGCAAGTTAATCATTTTTGTTGCTAGGCCATAGCCGTTTGGCAAAACATTAAGTTTCGTAGTGGTTATAGGTACATGGACAAGGTTTTGAAGGGACCTATTTCGTATCGAAATACATATTATTTATTATTAGAATGATTCTCCTCACAAATCATTTTTTCTCACTACTAGGTGCTGACAGTACCTACCTACCTTAATAGATTTTATAAGAAAAGTTTTCATTCAACTGTTTGAAAAATGCCAAATTTGCACTTGTAAATGAAAGCATTGGCAAACTTCGAGCTCTTCTGTTTGTAAATTCATTCATTAATTGTTATTTTGATACTTTACTTCCTTTTATCAAAAAACTTACGTCGTTTATCAATATAAAATCGACGAGTGGAAGCTATTAACTACTTGAAACGGAGTTTATACCGAATCTTATGCTTTGCTTATTTAACACGCATCTGATTCGTCTAAGTAACCGAAACGGGTTAAAAATTATGATAAAAACACGACCACCACCGACCAAGTTAATAAAAAAACTGTATTTTTTAAGACTTACTTATAGCACGTTTATAAATCCCCTGAATTTGAAGCTTCGTAAAAAAATTTCGAAATCTTATTTTGCTGTTTAGACTGGAGTCTCAGCATTTTAAATGACAATCAAGGTCAAAATCTGCACTCGACACATCAGAAATTGTCGTTACTACTTGGTTGTTTTTTGTTTTAAAATTCCTCCCATATCTTAATTGAGCTTGAACTTAGGTTAAATGTTGAATTAAGGTGCGGTGGAAATGTACTATTTTAGATTTCAGATTCTAGGCGACAACCCGGCCTTATCTTAGATCATAAGAAGGGGTTGAGGCAAACGCATTTCTCCAAGACCTCCCCTAAGACTACCAATAACTACTAGGTACTAAAGTCTATAGAGAAGCTGCAAAGGCTCTTCTGGACTCCTAAGTGGGGATTATCGCGAAATCTTTCGAAAAGAAGGTTTTTACTTTATACATTGCATTGGGGGCGACTTTAACGCGAAGCATACTTTTTGGGGTTCAAGATGCTATTCAACAACAGGCAGATTACTGTACAAAAACAGTATGAAACGTGGGGTGGACTTTTTCTCCACAGGAAAGCCAACATATTGGCCAAACTACAGAAATATAAAGCCTGACCTTGTCGACTTCTTCATCGCTAAAAGGTGCCCCAAATACCTTACGCGAGTCGAAGAGTGTTGTGATCTTTGCTCAGACCACTCAGGAGTAATCCTGAAGATGGGTGAAGGACTGGCGAAAATAGAAAGAGCTCCCAGATCAGCCAGCAAAAACATGAACTGGGACGCCTTCAGAAAGAACTGTAAGGAGGGTGTTGGCTTGAATGTGCTTTGAGAACTCCTTTCGAATTAGAAACCGCAATTGACAAATTCATTGAAGCAATTCAGAGCGCTGCTTGGAACAAAACTTCGTCCCAAAAGAACGCAGTTAGCACCGACGGGCATGTACGCACAACATATCCGCTCGAAATCAAAGAATTGATTCGTGAAAAGAAAAGAGCGCGTAGGAGTAGCAAGGCACGAGGGCTCCCCCAGACAAAACCCTATTGAACCACCTCTCTAACAAACTGAAAGGAATGTTGCAAGACTTTTTAAATCGTGAGACCACTGAATACCTTGAAGGCTTGTCGGCGGGTAGGAGCTCAAACTACTCGCTGTGGAAAGCAGTTAAGTCTATCAGGAAACCTTTAATCCACTCGGCACCAATAAAAAAAGCTATCGGCGAATGGGCAGGAGAAGACAAAGAGAAAGCGAATTTGTTTGCTGAACATTTAGAAGAAACATTCAAGCCGTTCGACGGTCCGCCGTTGGCTGAAGTTCTAAACAACAACGCAGAACCTGATAGCTTTACAATGAAAAAAGTTTCGTTAGTTGAACTCCGACAGCCAATTAGCAAACTTAAAAATAATAAGGCCCCGGGTTACGACCTGATCACTGGCGAAATATTGAAAGAACTACCAAAAAAGGCACTAGTCAAGCTACTTTATATGATAAACGCTTCTGTTAGACTTCTATACGTTCCAAGGCAATGGAAAGCTGCTGAAGTCATTATGGTTCCAAAACCGGGAAAATGTGCAAATGATAAAAAGTCTTATAGGCCCATATCGCTTCTGCCGATAATATCGAAAGTGTTCGAGAAACTTCTGCTGAAGCGATTACAACCAATAATTGCAGAAAGACGCTTGATCCCGGATCATCAATTCGGTTTCAGACCTTACCATTCCACAATAGATCAAGTCTACAGAATAACGCATGAAATCGAAAAAGCCTTAGAAGGGAAATAAATATGTTCAAGTGCTTTCCTCGACGTATCGCAAGCCTTCGACAAGGTATGGCACGAAGGCTTGAAATATAAGCTACGGCAAAATTTGCCGGGATGTTTAAAATGTTTAAAATATTGAAAAACTATCTTGAAGGAAGACTCTTTCGTGTTAGGTGTAGTAGTGAGTTTCACTTGAGTTTCACGCAAACTTGAGTTACTTGAGTTTCAAGCTTGAGTTTCAAGCAAATTCGGGCTGGCGTACCCCAGGGCAGTGTCCTCGGTCCGACCCTGTTCCTGCTCTACACAAGAGGCATACCTCTAGATGACGACACAGTTATGGCCACGTTTGCGGACGATACGGCCATCCTGGCAAGTCGAGTCATCAACGAAAAGCATCCGACGAGCTTTGGACAAAATTTGCGTCTGGACAAAGACTTGGCGAATCGTACTTAATGAGAACAAGTCAACCCATGTCAATTTTGCGTACGGAAAGGTGAACAATTCACCACTGTCCATAAACTCTGTACAAAATCTGAAATATCTAGGAATGACTCTAGGAAAGACGCTAAACTTAGGGGAAAGTCACACGTTAAGAAGCAGCGTGACGAGCTCGAAATAAGACTCAGAGAAATGTATTGGCTTATACGAAAATTTTCAAAACTAAGCATATATAACAAAATGCTCTTGTACAGGCAGGTGTTAAAGCCTTCCTGGACATACGGAATACAACTTTGGGGTTGTACCAAGTCGAGCAACATGTCCATTTAGCAGACTTCCCAAAACAAGACACTTAGAGCAATTGTGAATGCTCCATGGTATATCAGGAATAGTGATATTCACGGAAATTTAGGAATAGCTGCCATGAGCGAAGAAGTAACAAACTTTGCTCGAAAGCTAAATGCTCGCCTTCATGTTCATTGCAACAATGAAATGATCCGTACTCTCAACGAGACTCTTAACGATGTTAACAACGAGCGACGACTACAAAGAACAAGACCCTTCGATCTAGCGACGTAGTGTGAAGCCGCATGAATGAACGGCTTTAGCATTCACTGGATAGCAACCTACCCAATGCGATAAACACTACGGAAGTGTAAACTTCTTGTTGAGTTAACTTAGTTGTAGTCAAGAAGTATTATGAGAGAGCGAAA
This sequence comes from Neoascia interrupta, assembly GCA_947623515.1. Classification (NCBI taxonomy): domain Eukaryota; kingdom Metazoa; phylum Arthropoda; class Insecta; order Diptera; family Syrphidae; genus Neoascia; species Neoascia interrupta. The sequence continues at coordinate 56,028,739 of OX392463.1, forward strand.
ATTTACTACTACGAAGTGCGTTCTGGCAGTTTCATAGTGTCTCTCATAAATGGTGGTTTTTTAGCACGTGGAAATCGGGAATAACCAATATCGTATCGGTATCTTTGAAAGATTTTGGAGTTTTAGCCTCCGTCCACCCTAGTATTCCAAAAAACAAGATTGCAAGACTGTCCCAGCTAAGAAGGCTTTTGCCAATACAAAGTCTTTTATGTTTTTGATCTTGACTAACCAAGGCCTGCATAGATCTGAGAATTGCTAATTCAGTCCTCTATTTTAACTCAAATAAGACCCGAAAATATCAAGATCGTCAACTCTGGCTAAATCTTCGAGGGATTTCGTTGCAATTGGATTTCACTCAAACTGAATTGTAGTCAAGAACGTTGTTGGACTTTTTTTATCAGCCCTATTTTTTTTATAGTCACTGTCCATAAAACGAAATGCCGAGTACTACAGACCAGAAAGAAAAATCATTTCTAGCCATCACTATCCGCATGTGTGCCAGACATAACTTCTATTTGTGTAGGTATAATCCATTTTTAGTTTCCTCAGAAGATTGAGTCCGATAAGCTTTGGTCGTCAACAGTAAATCTGTCCGAATCCGAGGCTTATTGTTGCTTCGAAACAAGAGATTTCTTTACGCGGCCGGGAAGTCACACCGAAGGTACTAACCCCAAGCTGAAGGACCAGATCCTTTTATGACTCCAAGGACGGGGAGACGGATAGCCCGCTCTTTATAGGCCTGAGCTTTAAATGCGTCGTAAAAGCCCATATCAGGTGTTCAATAAGTAGTTCGGCCGGACTGGAACTGTGAACGCCACCGGGAAACACTCCTCCACCCCCTCTCTATCGCTTGCAAAGCCCTCGCTTGAGAAACTGAAGTGTCCATTTATAAGAGCCTCATCACTCTAGAAGAATGGACACTGCCTCATCACAAAAGAATGGACACTGCCAAAGGCGGATAAAAACGCTAAAGGTTGCTCCGAGAGGAAAATCCTTCAGGTGATTTTTAGTCCCTTCAGGAGGAGATATAAAACCGAATTGTACGGTCTCTACAGCGACACCTGGTCAGAAGAGTAAGAATACAACGACTGCGATGGCTGGGACACCTAGAGTGGGTGGACACTAGCGGCCCGGCCCGGAAAATCTTCGAATCTACAGCCCAGAGCAGCGCAGTAGAGGAGCACTGAATCTCAGATGGCGCAAGCAAGTGAAAGGGGACTTCAGCCAACTCCCCGTGCAAAACTGGAGATGACTAGCTAGAAACAGATCTGGCTGGCGAAGCTTATTGGTTGAGGCCTAGGCTCAGGTCCACACGGACTGTAGCCCCACTTAAAGTGTAAGTAAGTCGGGTAAGCTCACGCGCAGCCGGTCGAACCAGGGACCTCGTCTACAGTGGTGCGCACGACCATCCGCTTCGGCTTGAGAGCTGCTTGAATTGGAAATCGAAAAAAAGTCCTCGGTCGAAAAATCATTTTTTTTTCCTTATCAAACAAAAATTCCGCATCGGGCCCGGAAAATCCGTACGTTAGTGTGGAGAAGCCTATGCTACCACAGATAGTGGATATATGTGGCGTCATTGGATAATTTTCTTCGAACATTAGGCTGGGAACAGCGTTTCAGTCAAGGGGGAGAGTTGCAGAACTGTGCTACCCACTTATTTTTCGCCAGAAAATCTATATATGAATTGGGATGACCTCTAGGTCATGCAGGATGTACGTGGCAGGGGCATAGGCCCTGTGGCAGATCCGACATACCTTCTAACTTTCGCCGACAGATCAGCTAAATCTGAATTTAATCAGGTCTTGTAAGTGAAACACCAACACTGCATACAGTGGCAAACCCAGGTACAAACGGAACCAGGAAGCTCTAGGTAGGTTCCGATTGTCGTCGGATTTATGGCACCAGCGGGCAAACAAATGTGCCTTAAACTTGGGATCATTAAACAGGAGTGCCGGTTTTTAAGTTGCTACTTAGGTGTTTCTTTTTACTACCTCCAAATAACTGCTGCAAAAAACAGGATCAGAAAACTTTTTTAAATACAAAAAACCAAGAAGGTCATCGAGAACATCGTTGCATCAACTTGAATCGGGGTAAAATCAGAGACGGATGCACTCGATGGATTGTCGATTCCTACCTCGCCGTAATGCTTCCCGGTATTTGGTCGTGTCTGTGAAAAAAAACCTTTCTTCTCACAACTGAGCTTTGATTACCCTTCTTAAAAAAAAACCGGCAACCATTTTGTCGACAAGCAATTTTTTATAGGTCTGTATCCTTGCTTTAAATTTGACCCTCAGGCAGGTAGACCCTACCTACAGACTTCACAGCTTTGTTCGCCATTCAAATAAAGCCGGGAAAGTTTTCTAAATCCAGTTCCTTGAGAGCAATCTAGGAAGATTCATTGTTAACAAAAAAAAAAAGTTCCACGCTCCCTGGCAACCGTACGCATAATGATTAATCCCAGGAGATGGTTGTCTGTCTAAACGTCTTCCACTCACTTTAAGGGTAGCTTTCGAATGCCCAACAGCAGTAGTAGGATTTCGTGTGTATATTTAGGACCACCCCAGCTGAAACATACGCAAACTTGGGTGCACCCTTTTTTTGGAATAGCACCAACGTGTTTCCGTAAGTGAATTCATCAAGCTGTGCCCGCACTTATTCCTTCTCATACCCACACAAACGTGCACTCACATGCGACATGGTTATACACACACAGAGCGCACACACCCATTTCTCGAATAGATGTGGATGATGACCATTAAATTCCACCACCGAAATATGCCGAGGAAGACGACACTCGTCCAAATCTGAATCCGAGAAGCCAAAACTAGAACAGCACAACGAGAACGACGACGAATACGATGATGGCGGTGGTCTTGGTCGCTCTGGCGTGGTTGTCTTTCCAGGCAGCAAGCCTCCGGGCCACAGCAAACAATCAGAACGAAGCCAGCACACCGTTGTGAATGTGAGGGGCAGCAATTAGGTATATACCTTCGACGCACTTTTATTGTACACGTTTCCGTGGAAAGAGTAAAGGCATTCTGATCAGGTCCACTCCAGTTTAAACACCAGAAAACCACCACCACGCAAGCCATCTCATAATAACCGTCATCATGTCAACCATGGTCGTCGTCGTCGTCGTCATCGTGTGGAACAACAAACCACTGAAAATGGGTGGCCAAGTGTGGTGGCTTGGGGGAAAAGAGCAAATTTCAAACAAAAAAATGCGTGCAGTCCCACACTTGGTCCGTGCTGTATGTATCCACGTTTGGGGACGGGGTGTACACTGTACACACCGACATGGTGTACCCCCACGCTTTGCATTTCCAAATCATTGTACCTACTTCCCTAGCCTCGGCACAAGACGTTCTGCTTCTGACCTGACACATGGAAGCCGTGTGTGGTGCGCTCTTCCAGTAGCACTCACACAAAATGGAGTAAGTCCCCTGGCAGCGGCATGAAATTAGACGAAAAATATGCAAAAATGGCCCCAAAGCTAAAAAAAAAAATTGTATCTTACCACAGCCACACATATGGAATGGACCTTAAAACCGAGGGGGAGGCGGGCGCCAAGCGACCATGTACCGTGTTTTGTGTTGCGTTCTTGCTGGCTTCCACTACACAGCACTCTCCTGCCTTTTGTACACATAAATCAGCTGTGAATGGGCGAGAAAATAAAATGGCCGCTCGTTCGTGGTGTGTTGCTTCATTCTCTCTAGTTCTCTACCCACGCACGCAGCAGCTCGAGGGGGATTTACCCCGATCACCATCACCAGTCACCACAAGCGAACGATTTGCAATTGATGGAGAACCCGCTACCGCCGCCCGAACTACTTATGCGGACGGTTTCTAGGCTCGGGAACAAAGAGAACGAGATAATCGCATCGGTTCGGCAACGCCAGTGATGGTCAATTGAATTTGACAAAAAAGTGTGACCAGCGGACCAGTGGCCTGGCCAGGCCACACAACAATCTGGTTTGAGGAACCAGATGAACACAAAACCAGAATTCAAATGTGAACGAGTGGAGAATTCCACTGATACCCCGAGGTCCGCACAGCAAACACACTGCGTTGGGGAACGACGCACGGGGGAGAGCTAAATTATCTTATCACCCGTGTAGGTACACCATTTTGTTGGCAGCCACACTCAAGGCAAGGCACCACCACCACCACCACTGGTCGGAGAAGAGCACTAATTACCCAGAGCGTGAGGTGGCGTTTTACTTACTTTTCTCGGTGCAGCAGGCAGATGCGGTCCTTGGCCACCTTCAGCTTCTTGGCGATGATCTTCTTGAGGTTCTCCACGGAGTTGGACACTTCGACTACCACGGTGAAGCTGCCACCAGTCGTCGTCGTTATGTTCAGCGTTATGGGCGGCGGGGGAGGAGGAGGCGGCAGCGTCGTGCTACCCGACTTTGCTGACGACGATGTTGATGACGGCGGCGCTAGGTTTTGAGCTCCTCCATTCGACGACGATGACGAGCTAGCCGTTGTCGTCGAGGAGGGCGATGATGAAGAAAGCGCCGTCGACAGCGACGTTGTCGATGGGCCACACCCAAGGGTCATATCACGCGAATCACTGTTACCTGACGATTTATCCATTTTCTGTTCGATTTTGTCACCAAATTCTTTCAAAATTCACTCCGCGTGACGCGATACCGCGACTATCCGTCGATATATTGTTCAAATCTCCGCGACGCACGAATCAAGCGACGACCACCACAACGAAACGACAGAGGAGAACACCAATTTAGGGTTACCACCGCAGCAGCAGCACCACACTGCAAATATCAGACGAGGAAAAAAAAACACACAGCACCACCCAAAACGTTCCGTTCGATCTTTAGCCAGCCGCGCTCCTGCTTCAACGGGGGGCTTTCTCGTTCACACGCACTCCCCGACTCGGTGGGCACTCAAACCGAAACGAAAAAAAATAATAAAAAATCTCGACTGATGAAAAACTATTTCGCTTGGATCACGTAATTTTTTTTTAAAGAAATTCAACAGAAAATATCGTTAAACTGATGGAAATATGTTGCTGGTCCGACTCGAGGTGCAAATTCAATTGGTTTATCGATTTTTCCGATTGCCCGATTCCAATACGAATGTGAAATCACTTGCGGATTGCTGGCTGCAGTTTTTTTTCTTCTTATTTAGACTACGTCATTATGTAAGCTTGTGGGTCGACATTTTATTGTTGCTGCTTTTTTAACAAATTATGCGGATTAATAAATTACTTTTAATTGGTTTCGTTTCTCTGCTTTTTGGATTAGAATTATATTTAAAACGACGGGGGGAATACACACGCCAGCTAGGAGCGGAGATCAGAAGCGAATGTGGAAAATGAAAAAATGGAAACAAAATCGAATTTCACTCGAACAATTCGGGGAACCTACTGCGTTGAGGGAATCGAAGAAAACGATGATGAAGGCAAAAGGCAGAGTGTGTGTGCTGCTGTGTGTTGTTGGCAGAGCGAAATGGCTGGAAATTGGGAAAGGGTGGATGTGCTTACTCTGCAGGTGGCAAATGGCGGCTTGATTTCGAAATCGAAAATTCTGTCTCGGTTTTCGTTGCCGAAAGAAAGAGATGTACGGTTGTTTGAGGTATGGTGCTGTCTTTGTTGGTTGGGGAACGAAATGGAATAAGGAGGAAATAAGGTGAAAAGTAGTAGATTACTGAAGGAGGTCGAGTAGAGGAATTCAACGATGCTTGGGTGGAATAGAGATGCCAGGCATAAAATTTGTTCTTCTATGACGTTGAAGCGAAAAAATGGGTGTGTTTATTTTTTATTCTGAGGGCGGTATTCACGAAGCAATCTTAAACTTTGAGCTTCGTAAGTCTATGCACGAACGGGTTTTAGCGTCAGTTTATGAGCGCTCATAAAACTTACGAGTAGTCACACCCACTATTAAGTTGAGAGCCGTACTATGTTCGAAAATTCGAAATTATATTACGGGTTGTGCAGAATGGTTAATTCGAGGTGAACCAGGGCCAACTTCTCAACAATGTATGCTGGTGTGTTGATTTCTTTTACATACAAAGGGACCTACAATTTTTTGCCGAATCCGAACGGCAGCTTGAGAAGTTTTTCAAGACAATTAATACTCTCGGAGGGCTTGTCAAACCCTCGCGGAGGTGGGGACCGTGAAAAAGAACAAGTCTTTTTTTTCAGGTGACAATGGCAGGATTCGAATCCAGGCCTCCGGCGTAGTAAGCACACACACTAACCACTACGCCACGGCACCCCACAATTCTGATGTAGATGGACCTGCCAATAAACCATATGACAGAGAGGTAATTTGATGTTTTTTTGGTTATGGTTTTGATGCTTTTGTTTTCCTTCATATAGACTGAAATACGAGCAGCAAATTATTTGAATTTTTGTTTTTCAATTCAAGAAAAAGTAAAAAAAAGTAGGGGCCGGGAGGGTTGTAACCAAACTACATTATGTGTGGTGTGGTATGCCAAATTATTTCAAACGTGCAGCATTCGTATCAACAAACATGTCAGTGAGTGACATATGTTCAGACTAATCAGCCATTCAACTCAGCCCTTTAAATCGACTTTTCATTTGCGTGCCCTTCATGCAGGAAATAATTTGTGAGCTTAAAAGCAAATTGAAATACAAAGGACAAAAGGGAAAGCTTTCAAACACGAAAAACGAGCAAATTTTAAACATTTTGTTGAAGCACTAAACTTTTTTGAGATGTACGAAACAAATTTACAACCGATTTCCTGCAAAAATTAAGCCGACTTCACTAGAACATTCAAAACTGTTTAAATTTTTTTACATTTGACAACAGATATATTTGAAAAAGAGTTCGGAAACTAATCTTTCGCATATTCGAATTTATCATAGACAGCAACCTATTAGAGTTTCGTGAATACAGAGCAAAAATTTAAAATAAGAGCTACTTTAACTTAAACTTGATTTAAGATTGCTTCGTGAATAGCATCCTGAATCTTTGAAATAAATGCTGTTGGGTTTTTTTACTTATCAGAAAATTCCGGATAAAACATTTGTTATGTTCTTTTTTCAATTCATTCCGTAAATTGTGGTGAAATGACACCGCAAAATCGCTCGATTTCACATAAATCATTTTTGGGATTTCAAAATCTCGTGCTCTTCGCCAATTTCGATAAAATCGCTTAAAATTTCCTACGCAACGAAAAGTATGAAAACAAACTTTCCTGTTATTTTTTTTTGCAAAATTTTCGCAAAGTATGCAATTTCATGTTTGTTTTCTTGTTGCATACTTTTTGCATATTCCAAAATGTTTCACAAATTCAGCTGATCGAAGAGTAAAAAAAATTATTCCAACATTTCATTCCATTTTATGTACACTAACAATATCACTTACAAAGGAGACCTAACTAAAAATACATGGTACGGTAGCGGCTGTAATACCATATTCGCACCGGCCACTAATCCGCGATTATTATAAATCTTCATTTATTGACGCGAATAGACATACAAATTGAAAGCGATGAAAAGTAAAGCTCGTCAACTCTTTGCAAGATCCACTTTCTACCCTTTTCGAACAACTTTTTAGCAGTTTGAGAATCGAAAAAAAGGCACTGAAACTTTCCTCGTATGACAGATCTGCAAGAATTTCGATTTCTATTGGGAAATTTTTTTTTTGCTCCTGCAAAAATACATCACCACTCTCTTTTGGAACCAAAATGACAAAAACAGGATGCCAAAAACGTCAAATTAATCCTATATTTGTCTGGTGAAACCACTTTGGGATTTAATATTAATCGTCTCCCGCTGATCCTCGCATTTTTACCGGTGGAAACATAGTATAAGGTTGGCCTGGACAAGTGATTAAAACTTTTTGATTAAAAATTTGCCGATATGGCAAATCCACATTAACCAAAGATGAGGTGGCGCTCGCTCATGAAGCTCTGTAGCAGTTACTTTGGCTTTTTGCTACCAATAGCATATCTACACCGCACATAATTTCAACAGTTAACCTGAATTCAACATTTCACCCTAGTTTCGTCATACATTTTGCAGGATTTACAAATGTTGAATTTTAGTTAGATTCTGAATTTCGACTGGGCATTTCAGCCGAATTCCGATTGTTTTATTTAAAGAGAATTCAGGCAGCTGACAGAAAATACTTAAAACAAAATGTTGGAAGTTTGACATAAATCGATAAAAATGCTCTAGGACGCATTTCAAAACAAAAATAAGCCGGAAATAATGACAATTTTATCTGTATGGAGTACTTGATGTTTCAGATTTTGACACCAATTGTCATTTGAAACGCTGGAACTCGCCTATAAACAGTAAAATTGGTTTTCGAAATCTTTTTACTTAATTTAAAATTAAAGTGCTGGTGTAAATTTACTATAAAACTATTTGAATTTTACAACTAGATAACGGAAAAAGTTGACCTTATATTTTGATATTTATGTGCAGAAGACACTTTGTTGGAGCGAACGGAACATAGGTCAACAACATACACGAGATATACACGAATTTTTCCTTTTGAGCAGACGGCACCTTGAATGCAGCGACAGCTACTTGTAATTACGTTACATCATGTTTCCACCAATGCCTAATCAGTGGAGGGAAAGTTATCTTCTCCCTTTGTTCAAAGGAAAATGTGATACACACGAAGCTGTGACAACTGCCGTTCTTTCAAGCTGATGTCCAACACAATGAAAATTCTTGAGCCGGTACTAGAAAGCCGACTGCGGATAATAATAAGGTTTACTGAGGACCTGCGTAGATTTTTCGTGGGAAAATCAACAACCAAGAAGACAACGAAAGCGCCATCTGCAACCTTACACCAGATCCACACGGATCCTAAGCCGCGTTGTCACAATCAACGTAAAACAGCACAAATCACAGAACATAAGATTACGCCACATTGAGAAAAAAGCAATACACCTACTGCGTCGCTCGTCATTGGATGCCAAGCAAAACAAATTGCTGATCTGTGATTGGTCAGCACAGATTTTCTTTTACATGTATGCAAGGTGACAGTTTCATCCCATGACGTGTTTCAGAGGGGAATGGGTAACGTATTAGCCAAAAGAAGACAGAGTACCCGTGCTGCCCATTCTCTGACCCACCCGAGCCAATTCCAGACATTAAATTGAATGGAAATGTGCTTCCCGAGTGTGAAAAGTTTAAGTACCTGGGATCTATAATCAATAGCAAAGCACACTGTGATGACAACATCAATCATCGCGTAAGCGTGGGGTGGATGAAGTGGCGAGAAAGCTCCGCCATCTTCTGTCTGTGTCCGAAAAATGCTCCCTTAGCTGAAAGGAAGTCACTACACCGCAGTTGTGCGTCCGGCGCTTACATATGGTTCACAATGTTGGACAGCGTATAAGAAATATGAGAGCAAATTAATGGCAGCTGAGATGAAGTGAGATGAAGGCGCTTAGTTGGTATCGCCATGTTCAAAGGTGAGATCCTACAAACCCTGTCAAAAAAGCAATAATAATCAACATTGCAGAGCAATCGCAAAAGAAAGGAAGGCCTAAACATTCATGGGCCACACAAATGCATCGACAAAGGCATTTATTTGGCCTCAGTGACGAAGAGATCCAAAACCGGGTGGTCTGCCGGTATATTCTGAGGTCAAATCGGCGTAACCCACAAGCGGACCATTAAAATGCAGTAGAGTAGGAGGGTTATGATGAATATTATCCATCACTTAAGACTATAATCTCGCGTCTAGTTGAAAGAGAAAGAAAAAATGTGTCCACCGAGCACTAATCCACGATTAACATGAATCTTTATTAGATCCACTATAAATCAAGCGATTGAACTGACAAATTTACCTCCTCTCGGCAAGCGATTAAAAAAAGATCCCCTCATAACTATTGTCATTCACCTTTTTCATTAACCACTTTCAAGCCTTTTCGAATACCTTTTCAGAAGTTGGAGAACCGAAAAAGGACACTGGAACTCTCCACGTATGACAGATCTGTCAGAATCACGATTTCTATTGGGATGTTTGCAACGGAAATCTTTTTTCGCTCCTGGGTGGCGGTGTTGCCACTCTCTTTTGAAAGCCAAAATGATAGAAAAGTGTGCTCATACCAAATTAATCCTATATTGTGATTGTTTATCAATCGCCTTCCGCTAATCCTTGTATTTTTGCCGGTAGAAACATAGTTTCAACAAAACAAAAAAAATGACATGCAGGAGTCGGTGAACGCAATCATGCAGCGACTTGATGGAACTTGTTTCCGGCTCGTTGAATACATTCTTGTCATAAAACCAGATCACCTGAAAAATATTCATTTTAATAATGGAGGCAATACACCGTGGACTTTCTTTATTGTTCAATTTGCGATTGAATTACGATTTGCGATTTGAATTACGATTTTTCTGCGGCCTGCTTCTTTACCAAATCTTTAAAATGTGGGTAACTTCCATGTCTTTGGTTAACGTGTCCCAGGTTAACTTGGGCTTAACTCAGCCCACATGATATGATCTGTAAATCCCAGAAAAAAACGAATCTAGAGTTAACCCAGTGAACAGTTTGGCAGTGCAGAGTTAACTCCGTCAGTTAAGTTGTCTTTGACTCTTGAAACAATTGACTACCCCAGCCATCACTTCACATAGAAAAACACAGGAAAAGAAGTTCGGGTCACTTTCAGATGTCATTTTTCATGGAAAAACGCAAAGCCTCTGCCATTTGAAACAGAAAGAAAAATTCAAAGAAGTTCATTCTGCTCACCAGAGTTGACCCGGGATTAACTCACTAAATTTGGCGAGTTAAGCCGAGATTAATCCATATTCAATAAAAAATTAATTTCCGGGGTTAATCTCAGTTTAACTCGGAAACTCGGATGATCTCGCACTGAAAAACTGGCCCTAAATGCAGTTATAGCAATCGATTTCGCCTCGTTGAATGTTTTTTGTAAGCGCGAAAGCTTCGAATTGTTTCTTATAAATCGGTCATGACATTTGACCATAAAACACAGGAGGATGTATATTTTCTCGAACTCAGCATTCTCAAGTACTTTATGATACGAGCTAAACATGTGTTTCTTTTGACATTATTTCAACAGGCCTAACTGTAAATCTAACGTCAACACTTTTTACACGTGTAAAAGTAAGCCAATTTGCTTAAAACAGATCATAAATCTGTTGCTTGGAACTCGATGGCTAAGCAACTCAGTAGATTTACTTATTTTTCTTCAAATGGTATAATCTTATATTCTGTGATTTATGTATCCCACAATTTCAATTTATCCCATGTATATGTAAGCTTATGTCTCACTTTTCTTCGCCCATCTATCTGTCTGCTTAAACTGTATGTTTATGCCAAAAATACCCCAAATAAATTCCCTCGAAACGTCAGTCAAAGAAAATCCGGAAATAAACAATTCCATTCCATCTCCCTTGCACTCGGCCATTTCCCGCATTCCTCATCTTCTCTCTCAACTTATCGTTCGTTTTTCGTTCCCATTTCCACTCAAAATATCCCACTATGCTCTCCATCTCATTCCATCCGCTAAAAGCCCCATCCACAAGAGTGTGACAAAGCGTACAACGTAGTTTTTCCCTAATAATAAAATAAACAAAATTCAATCGTTCTCTCCAACAAAGAATTTCTTTTTAAATATTCATTTGATTTCGATTCGCCTCCTTGACACATTTTGTGGCATTGTGTACTTTAAATTTTAATAAAATCAGTAAAACTGCTTCTTTGTCCGACGCCATTCATTACACCAGAGTTTTCCGGAAACCCAATGGGAAAAGAGTAGAACTACGCGTGAACTTGAACTTCTTTGTGGGGAATATACTTCTACTTCCGCCCACCTCCGCCCAGCTGCTCCTCATGAGTCCCAGATAGTAGATACGCAGCAGATATCCAAAACAAAAAAATTGCGGTTCCAGAAGAAAGCTAGAGGCAACAGCATAAATTGCAAAAGTGGGTCTACTGTCTTGGTCTTCGTCTATCGATTGCGCTTGTGTTGGAGGTCGTCGCCGAGCGCCGTGTCGTTCGCCTAGTCGTAGTCCGTCTCCGTTGTCGGTAAAGAGTGCGAGTGTATCGCGAAACTTTCGAGGCGCGGAAGAAAACATCGAAACGGTGAAACTCATCGCTCTTGGCATCAAGCTTCTACCAGCTGATTCGCATTTCCATTACGTGGACGTCTTCGACGTTGTTGGGCTGTCTTGGACTTTCGACTCAAAAGTGTATTCCTCTCGAGGTTCTATGATGACGTAGCCCATCCGAACGACGACTCAAAAACGTTCTGTGTTTCGAATTAAAAGCCATTTCTGCCCGAATCCAAGTCAAGTGGAACGAGAAGACGAAGAAATACGTAAAAAAAAAAAAACCCGACGAAACAGTAGCCAAGTGCGAGACTATTGATTTCTCTGGCTGGTCGCTCGATAAAAACAAGAATTTCTTCGGTGAAACGCTATCGCGGACGCGGTCGGTCGCAAAAAATAGCAGCAAATCTCTCAACAGCGGGAATATTTTCGCAAAAATGAGTGTTTCGGAGGCGGCTACGCCAATTTGCCAAGCAAACGCTTGCGACCAGGACTGTGAGTGCGACTGTGATTGTGATTGTGACTGTGCCCAGCCGCTCGACGTGGATCTCTGCTCCGTCAAAAAGTCGGACTCCCAGGAAGGGACCTGGTCATCGACCGGCTACAATTACATCAACCCATTTGTGCACAAGCTGCGAATTGATGACACCTTCGATCTGGCCAAGGTGAGTGGTGGTGTGATGTTGTTATCTAAAAATACACAGAGTGGCTGTGTGGTACGATATCCGGTGTTAATGGGGCCAATGTGGAATGCAAAAATGCTTTGAAGGAGTGGCGGGGGGTCTCAAAAACAGTGTTGCCACACCGCTTGAAACGACGAATGAGATGGTGAAGAAATTTATGGGCGTTTTGCGTGTGTAACAAAGCTCGTTATCGGAGGGAGTGAACTACGCTGCGTAAGCAATTCGTTTGTGCCTTGTCGGTCCACTGTTCGCCCTTGAATTAAAAACACGACTGATCTGTAAAGCAGGACATTGCCAGAGTGTCTGCTCTGTTTTTCCTCGAAACACATCGCCTGATGATCAACAAGCAACTTGTGCTGATTGCAATCCTGTCTAGCAGATTTAATAAGACTTCGATTCATTTTTTGTTACCTAGGAGTATAGGCTCACTAGGGATCACTCAGCTGATCCTAGTGAGAACCTGATAGTTAATTGCTCTACATCCTTATCTCGTACCTATTTATACTGTGGAGTTAACAATTCGGCCATCCTTCATTTGGTTCCGTCCTTGGGATCAGAGTCGTCACTGTCGGTAACCGTTTCGGGAAGCCCCTCATCCGGGAGCACACACCAGCGCTTCATTTTGTCGGACGCCATGATAGTTACAAGCTCTCTGCATTTAGGGATATCTTGAACAACGTATCTGTTATTTGGTAGTGCTTTAGCGACCACGTATGGACCGCGGTAGGGTGGTACGGATTTCCTTGAATCTCCCATAGCCGCCGGCTCGTTCTCGATCATGACCAGGTCACCAAGCTCATACTTCGTCGGTGACCTATGCTTCGCGTCGAATGCCTCCCTTTGACGAACCTGGGTGTGTTCAATGTTCTGCAGTGCTCACTCTGGCCGTCTTTCCATTTCGCGTCCATCTACATGCACCGACTCTACCAGCTCCAGCAGTAGCTTATCAGTTATCACCAATTGTGCTTCTCGGTGTGAAGCCGAATAGTAGCTCATGCAGACTCGCCTTTTTGTGCAGTTCCGCCTAGTGTTTATTCCCCACTGCATCGATCGCAAACAGCTTGCCCAATCGCCACCCTTCTCCGGAGAGTGCATACAATCGAGCGTGGCTTGGACTGTTCGGTTGAACCTCTCGACCTGACCATTTGCCCTCGGCGTCCTCACGGCAGTCTTGATGTGTTCTTCACAAAACGGACTGGACACTCTCTGGAGGTGAATGCCGTTCCTCGGTCGCTGACTTTTCTTCTGGGCACTCCAAAATAACTCGCTACTTCCGTGAGTATAACAACAACACGTCTGCTTTTTGTTCTTTTAATCGCTCTCACAATGGTGAACTTTGTAAGGTTCTTTACCAATGCTAGGATGTATCTGGTGCTACCTTTTCCCTTGGTAAAGGGCAAATGATGATCCAAGTGCACAGTACGTCGAATGGAATAGTTATGTGTTTGATGCTGTGCAGTTCTCCCTCCGACTTGCCACCGCGCATTCAGTACAGGATTTGATATAGTTTCTGAAAAAGCCTCTCATCTTCGGAAACCAAAAGGTTTTTTTCACTCTCCCCGGCGTCTTCTCATCGGCTGGATGCCCAACATCATCGTGACATAGTTTTAAGATCCTCCATTTGATGGTCCTTGGTACGACCCATCGCTTGACCTCGCCCATGTTTCGGAATAGCCGATGCCCTCTAACAACATAGTCGCTTTGTAGTTGCTTTTTCGCTGACCTCACCCCAGTTGCCTTCAAGATGTTGATAATATCCTGCAACTTCAAGTCCTGCAACTTCAAGTTGCAACCAGATATCAGATATGTGAATGTTCAAAATGATCTGTACTGGAAGCACCTCTTCCACTTCTTATACCGGTTGTCGACTTAAAGCCTCCACGTGTGTAGCTTGTTTCCCCGGCTGATGAAGCGTCGCAATCAAATTCTTGCAATTTGAGCCACCATCGACCGATGCAAGGAAACAACTTTGCATTATTTCTGGTGGGGACAATTGCATAACAGTCCGTGACGACCTTAAAATGTCTGAACCTGAAGCGGTTCAAGCTTTCCACTATGGCCAAGACTTCTAGCTCATATGAGTGGTACTTTTTTTCATCTGTGGACAGCTTTCGGCTGTCCACGGGGCATTGGGAGGTGTTGTTAGTTTCCCTTTGCAAAAGAAATCCAGCCAGGCTCAGTGATGACGCAACTGTGTGTACCTCGTGTTAACACTCAGGGGGCCGATTACCTATTCGTATCCTATTCGCCTGTTCTTGTCCGCTTCGCAAAGGGCTATTATGCGATTCGACCAGAATCGCATTTCATTGCCTTCCAGCTTCCAATCTTGCTTTCCAGTTTCCAGTTGTCAAAGTGACCGAGACTAAATTCAAAATTCATAAAACATTTATCCCTACTTTGACTGTAAATAAAGTAAAGTACATGAAATGGATACGATTCATCAATTCATACTGGCTGAAAGATAGGAAAATGAGCAAGTGAGCGCCAGAGTGCGGATCACAAGAAGATTTATCAGAAATTTTTCTTCTCCGCTTGATTTGCCATCGACTGAGTTAGTAAAACATTAACCTCCAACATTTAATTAACAAAAGTTGATTTACAAACTTCATAATCCAATGTAGATTCACTAAGTTATTCCGATTATCGAACGAGGCATACATTTGTGCTTCATGTGCTGATGGTTTGTGCAAACCAAATTTGGCAATATTGAGCCCACTTTCGGTTGTCTTTAAATTCAGGAGGGAAATCGCCTCTTCCTCCATAGCCGACAGTGACATTTGTTTGTTTGTGCCGCCGCCGGTTCCGCGGATGCATTTAAGGTTTTACCGTACTTTGGCCTTTAGATGGTATTTGTAGTCTTTCCAAACCTAAGTGCATAAGAAATAAGTATCAAAAATCAATAAAACAGTCAAAACTCAACCGTTCACTTACTTTTTTCCAACCGTCTGTGTTTCGGTCCAAGGCTGTTAAGCCTTTTGCTGAGTACGTTCCATAGCTCGTTGGATCTGGCCTTGTACTCCAACCCAATCAAAACTCCCATTGCAAGCTCCTTGTTCGATTTCATAAATTCAATCAATGCTCCAAATTGGTGAACATTTGTATTATTCTTTTTGTTTTGACTCCTAAATAAAACAATCAATAAATAAAACTATCGAAATTTCGTAACAAAATTCTCTTTATTTTGCTTACATTTTCCTTCGCCTTCGTTCGCTTTAAGATGCACCACAAAAATACCTATCGCATTCGACGTGCGCCTTGACACTTCGAATTCGCCTTCGTATTGCATAATTGGGCGAATCCAGACGGGAAAGCGAAAAAATCGCAACCACATTCGCCTTCGTTTTGCATAATTGGGCGCATTCGCACGGGAAAGCGAACCGGTCGCACATCGTAATACCAAAATCGAGATGCGAATACATTTGCGATTCGCTTCGTATATCGTAATCGGCCCCCAGGGTTGAATAGCGTAAGGACGGGGGGGATTAACGAGTGCATTCTTTAGCTTCTGTAAGACCCCGCTTGCCGCTCTGTCCACTCGAACGGGCAGTCTGTTTTGGTGAGGTCCGTCAATGGTCCTTAACAAACTTTCGAAAGAAGCCAGTGAGTCCCAGAAACTGTCGAACGCGCGCCGTGGACATCTTTTGGTTTTGGAAACGATATTATCGCATCTATCTTCCTTTTGCTCGTTTTTAGACCTCCTTGCTCACCTGATAGTCCAGGAGTTCGATTTCCGTCTGCAAGAATGCGTACTTGGCGACGTACTTTTTCAATGCCAGCCTCGAATCCCGTATACCTTCTCCTACGGATCGGCTGGTGGGATTGCTACATCATTTAAGTTGACCGCTATATTCCCTTTTCTTAGACGTTTTTGGAGTATTTCATGCACGACTGGAAGTATGCGGGAGCATTTACCAGGCCAAATGGCATTCGGTAAAGTCATACAGTCCATCATCGGTCGCAATTTTTTTTTCTTTATAATTTACTGCCCTTTATAATTCACTCCCAAGGGTTTATGGCTTCCCTTATAATGAGTTAACCCAGCGCGAGTGGAAAGGATAAGAGGAGAGAGAGGAGAGGTACTGGTGCACTTTGATTTTGAATTGCTGTGGACTGTAATGCCGTAAACTTCTTGCAGCTCTTTCTAACACAAATCTGGTGGTAACCAGAAGCTAGGTCCAGCACCCAAAACAAAATGCGTTTCCGGCTAATGACTCGATCACTTCCTCGACAACGGGCATGGGAAAATTCCTTTTGAAAGTTAGCTTGTTCAACGCCCGGTAGTCGATGCGAAAACGATCGCTGACATCCTTCTTTTTGGTTAACGTCACTGGTGCACAATACTCCGAGCATGAGGGTCGTATCACGCGTTGCTTTAACATCTGGGACACCATAACCTTGATCACTTCTCTGTTCGCAAATGGGATTTTTTATGGTTGGACACAAGCCGGAGCTGTGGTCGTCATTGAGGACTCACCAAAGCGGGCGCTTAGCGAAGCGATCTCGGAATACATTCACAATCTTCTCTAGGTTTTGCTTATCTCTTTCCTCAAGCTCCCCGACCTCAAGTACATGCAATTGTAGCACATCCTTCACAGGAACCCCTTCGGATACCATCAGCGCTCTAGTTGCTTCCATCATGCAGTCCGTACTAGAGAGGGAATTGAATGATTTAACCAATTTTACCTGGAGTTAGTCCAACAGCTTACGTCCGATATCAGCATCTCGTACGGTTGCCTTTCGTCTGGAGCAATGAGGACTTCGCACCAGGATGTAAACTTGTCGACGGCCACCTCAGCATACGCTCGTCCAATGGTCTGACAGGCTAATCCTCCAAATCTAGCTAAGCGTTTTCTGTCCTCGACATAGGCTACATCACCATCCTTGGCAACTGAAGCACGCAAAGTAACACAATCACTACACAGGTCAATAAATGCTTTAACTGGATAACCATCCACGAAAGCATCTTTCATTAATTCGTTTAACTCTCTCCTTAAATGTGTAGATCCTCTTGAATTTCTGGTAGCACTTGCAGCCGAGGCAAGTGCTACCTGTGCTTTCGCCAATTTTTACAGCCTGCTTACGTATATTGGACAGTCCATTTTGTAATGACTTTTCTCCTAATATACGAAACACCTGACCACGCTTCTCGCACTGTCATCACCTGGAGCTTTTCCCTCTCTCCTATCACTCGTTGATCGGGACTCTTCATTCCATGACGCCCCTTGGTTCTCAACCCAACTGTCCACCGGGCGGCTCCAGAACCCTAAATGCTTCTGCACATACCTCGTCCACCATCCCTTTTGAAATCTACTTAATAAAAGAACGATCTTGTACATCCCCACGTGAGGCAACCATCTTCATTTCAAAAAAAAACTCCTCGTCTCTGGCTCCGTTCTCTAAGTCGATCATGGACATCCACATCATTCACAGTATCCATCCACATTATCCACATCATCACAGTAGTGGGGAACGTTTTACGTAGGCCAATGAAAAATTATTCTAAAGACTCTGGCGTCGTACTTTGACTCCACAGTTTGGCAGCCCATGCCAGTTTTGTTGTTGCAGCCATCAGTACTAGCCTTTCTTCGAGATATCCTCGACTTTCTTTTTCCATTCCCTTGACGATAGGCCCGCGCTAGTTTTGGGGTTGAACTCCGGCAGCATCTCGTCTCGTAAAGTGTACATTTTAGTGTCACAGTATTGTCCTTTAACTTGTGTGGCACTTAGTATAGATGCTTCCTTTGTTGTGGCGAGGTCCAGACACATTTTCGTCAAGCGCTGAATTTCGGCTCGCAGCTGCTGTAGTTCATTATTTTTAGTTACCTCACCTGTGACTGCAGATTTTCCGCCGCTTGCATCACTAGCATCAGGATGATCGACCATAGTCGAGTGCGTTGCATCCAGTACCCGCTTTAGTAGCTCATCCTTCAGCCCACCTTGCTCTAAACCACACTTCCATTAGTTCCTTGCTTAAGGCTACTTGCATACATACAATTTTTAATCGAAAAACTAATTTGTTGTTTTTCAAAAGTGTACGCACATGGAGCGAGCACTTTTCGGGGCTGCCCAACAGGCCACCGAAGATGGCAATCCCATTGCTGACGAGATTAGGGCGGAGAAAATAGCCCTTCAGTAGATGAAGTCACTGCGGCTAATAAATCGCTAAAAGTGGGTAAGTATGCTGGAGTTGATTTAATCTGGCCAGAAATACTCAAGGCAATGGGTGAAGAAGTTGTTAAATGGCCAACACGTGTCATTAGGTGGCCTGGGAAAGCGGGAAAGCACCTAACGATTGGCAAACAGGAATAATAGTGCCCATTTTAAAAAAAGGGAACAAGAAAGATTGCTCTAACTATAGGGGTTTATCTCTCTTAAGTCTTCCTGGAAAAGTATTCGCAAAGGTGTTGGAAGCGCGTTCCAGAGCTGTAATCGAGCCTTTGTTGCGGAAAGAGCAATGCGGCTTTCGGCCTGGCAGAGGCACAACTGACCACCTTTTTACTCTGAAGGTTATTCTTGGCCTGGGACTATGCCAAACCGCGTGTATGATAGATTTGGAAAAGGCCTATGGAGAGTTTTGGAGGACTATGCACTGAGTGGGGCTCTTCTAAGAGCCATTCAGTCTATGTATGGGAACTGTAGAAGCTGTGTGTGGATAAATGGCGTCTATTCCCATCATTTTGATTTGTGGACTATGCCAAGGCTGTGTCCTTTCGCCTCTTTTTCATAGCATGTATGGACTGGATGGTGAACCGCAGTCTTGGTGTGGAATCTTTCGAAAAAGCTGGCGTCAGGATAAGCCATCTGCTTTTCGCAGAGGATTAAGCTAACCTGGCATGGTCCGAGGAGGAACTTCGGCGAGCACTGGATGGGCTTGCGGCCATTATGTAGTGAGGCTGGGGTGAAGCTAAACGTGAGCAAATCCGAAGTAATGGTTGTTTCCCGAACTCCTGTGTAGTGTAGGTACTCTGCACATAAATGGAGTCCCACTGAAGCAGGTAGAGAAGTTCAAGCGTCTCAGGGTCTTTTTTCCGAAAGACGGAAGGAGTGATACTAGGTTATCCAGTAAGATTGGCTAAGCTGAAGCAATAGTAAAGGACTGCGTCGGTCAATAAGAAAGCTGAGCTTGGACAAAGATCTCAGTTTTCATTCAGTGTTCGTTCCAACCCTCACCTATGGTCATGAAAATTGGGTAATGACCAAAAGAACTAAATCTTGGGTACAATCTGCCGAAATGAGATTTCTGAGTTGCGTTGCTGGTGTTACTCTTAGGGATATAGTGAGAATCGTCAGTATTCCTGGGAACGATTAATTCTTCTATGGTTTGGCAGGTTGTTCGCATGCTCGCCGACAGACTTCCTAGACAGGGAAGTCGCCCGCCTGGTAGGCCAGGAAACATGTGGTGGGATCCGCTAAAGAATATCTCCCGGACCCTTCTGGGGATCACGCCCGTGTCTCTTGAGTTGGTGGCGGAGGATCGGGAACGAGGGTCGGGAACGATGCGTCCATTCAGCGGCCATCGCTCCGCGACCCTTTTTAGGATAAGCGGTCACCGAAAATGTGTCCAACCTCGTGTATGCAGAGACAAATGACGTAGCTTACACCCAGGAAACGAAGTTAATTTAGCGACGTTCCCCATGACAACACGCTGCGGCTACTGTTAGTATTATTTCTGTCTCCAGTGCAGATGCAAAAAAAGACAGTTGTAAGTAAGGACACGCACGTCACATCAGTTCTATGAAAGAGCACTTTCTTGAGGGATTCAAGCTTGCTTAAAACCTCTCAAATTTACTTGTTGTTTCCTTTTAATTGACAAGTCTTTACTCAATCAGAAGCTAATCAATATTTTTAGCTCGCCCTTAAATACCTGTTTCGCTGCCTTCACTCTGACACACTCTCCAGTAAACTAAAATTAAAACGCCTTCCGACTGGCAAACGCACCATTCTGATCTAGTTGTTAATTGACAAAAACGAACGTAATTTTGTGTACTGAGTAAGTTCCCCAACGAATGTCAAGGTTAGATACTGACATTAGTCAACTATACTGTCGAGGCTTGTTAGGTCACTTTAATTGATTATTTTTCAGTGCACAGGTTTGCAGTGGCGATGCAAATGAACAATCCCACCGGAAAATCCATCTTGACATATTGCCCGCATGCGTCAATGCAATTTTTAGTAAAATTTGAAAGCTTCTACCGGTTTCCATGTGATTCATATGAGTATCTTGCTCCAAATCAGGTTCTAAAAGTCGCTTTAAACTGCACGCAAAGTATGCTTTCGAAAACAAGAAATAAAACACTACACGCAAATTTTGTACACATTTAATTTTTAAAACACTAGCTTTTGGGACGCTTCCCCCTGGCAAAAGGCGACTCAGAATTAGTCTTCAAATAAAACACACCTTTCGTCTTGTTCTGAACTGCCTCACCGCCAAGCCAGGCACTCTGCCCATTCGGATGAATACACTTTCTTTTCTTAAGCAAATCATAGACGCCGCGGCTGTCACAACCCCTGGCCCAGAAACCAATCTTGCTGTTTATCGATTCAGCGAAAACTTTAAAAGCTCTAAAGTGATCGCATTCTGCCAGCAGACACCCCGGCTGATTGTTGCCGTAGTTGACATAGAAGTCCGTGTGACCGATCGCCTTCTCGAAGCCATATCCACCAGCATTGGTGTGGATAGCTTCAACGTAGTCTGCATCACTGGTGGACAATCGATCCTCAACGCTCTCGAAACTGTACAGGGGCAGAGCTGCGTCCAGTCCAAAAATCACTGGAATCCGTCCCTTTTGTACATGCTTACCAGCTATACCAGCGACATGGGCTCCCATACTAAAGCCAATCAAACGGATAGTCTCGAAAGGCGTCCCCGATTCCTGGTGGAGAAAATCCACGAATCTGGCCAAGACTTTGCCAACAGATTTCACACGCTTCCTCGCCGTGGTGTAGTCGGCAATCGCTCCTCGTCCCCAATCGACGTTTATTACGTTGTAGTTTCCCTTGCGCAGGTAAGCCGGTGTCACAGCGGAAAAGACCACCGAAAACTCACTGCCCAACCAGCCATGGATCACGATTCTGAAACGACACCCGAAATCAGTGACAAAAATATAATTTAGTCGCCCCCGCGTCTAATTGCTTTCAAATGAACTCATTAAACCGGGGCAGCCCACTGGGGCACTTTACCTCGTCGGATGAAAGGCGTTAAAGTGTGACGCCCGCAATGAAGCCGAATCATTCAGCCGCAGCTCCTCTCCACAGTCTGGATTGCTTTTCGTGCACAAAAAGAACGCGACGTCTTCCTCGGCCTTGAAGGCTCGCTGGGCGTGCCACCGGGTATTGCTTACCAAGGACCCCCGGCTTCGTCCAAACGAATTCAAAAATTTCGGCAGAATCTGGGCGCTCAAAGCGATGAGCTTGTAGGCAATGCTGCTGGTGCTAACGCTCACTTCACTCTTCACAACTGTCGTTACGTTTGAAACTTGCTTGCTAAATCTAATTGACGCGAATGACACCTGAAACACTAGTTCAAAAAATCACTTAAAATAGTCTCCGAGCTAAACAAACACTTTTGGCATAAAATATTCACCCGATAGGAAAACTATTATCAGAAACTCCAACGACACCTTTGCCAGCAACATTTCGCTGCTCTGTTCGGAAAACCTGGCTGACGCTGAATGTCGGCTAACTAAGTTCTACCAAAAGTTTCGACCTCTGGCAATTAAGTTCTCGTGCTAATAAAGAAAACTTGTTGGCTACATGGTGTTTTTTTTTTCTTTCGTTTTTTACTTTTCCTTAGGGGTGTACGTTCTGACAAGTTTTTTGTAACATGTCTAGCAAAAACGGTAATGAACTTCGAAGTAGGTACTCACGAGCGCAAATAAATCAGTTCAAGATCGAAGTCGTTAAACTATCTACAACTGTACCGTTCAGCAACCGAGAATAACCGAGAGATGAGAGGCTTTATAAATCGCATCTGATCTGAATCTAATCCATTGATGGAGCTTTTTCATTCTCGTATATATACCTGTTCGCAAGCCACGAGGAGGTTTATTTAATATATTTGAGAACATGTTAATGACCTCTGCTTTTTAGGCTTCTTTTTGGGTGAATTTATTTTAATAAGGCTCCCAGAGAGTTACTCACACAGTCGTCACAGGTTGTAATACAAAATAAATATCGAACAAAACAACAACAGGGTGTGTCTGAGCAGGCTGAAGGGTGTGTTTGGAGCGTACATTTTCAGGGGGTTGATGCTAAAACAAGTTATATTGCAAGTTTGACTTTGATGTCCCATAAAAATTTGCGAAAAGATCAGGACTTAACATAGATAGATTTGAAGCCGATGGCCGAGTCATCGGTTGTTTTATCTCACCATCTGGGCCCATATACCCGGGCTTATAATTTTGGCACATAAAAACGAATTAAGTCAAAGATAAGCTTTTAGATCGACGGTTTTGTATGTTCCATATTCATAACACTTATAGAGGCGATCAATGATTTTGTTTTGACTCTAAAGTGGAAAAGTTAGAACCCGTTTGAACAGTTGCGATGTCAGTTCGTCAGGAAAGATGAAGCCACGACAAATACATAATCTTAGGTTATAGGGTAGGTTGGAAGGGTTCTTTGCATTTGGTGCAAGTTAACTCGGTGGCCAGATTGACCCATTGTGATTAACCTTGTATGAAAGACAAACATGGTTGGTCATATGTCTAAGTTAACTGAATCAGCCAGACCTTTTAATAAATCTGTTAAGGTCGAGTAGTGATACTCCTGCCAGGTCGTCTGGGCTATCAAAGAACCTGACTTCTAAAAAGGTAAGTCGTCGTTCTTGGAGAGCTGGACAGTGGCAGAGGAAGTGGTCTATAGACTCTTTTTTTTCATCTCTACAGCTTCTATTGTTGGCAAAGATTCACATTCGTGTAGTCATGAAACCAATGGTGCAGTGTCCTGTGACTACACCAACGAGTTTCTATACTGAGAGATGGAAGGCTGGCACGTTGCTTATTTTTAGGTCAAGCACGTGAGTAGGTATAATGATGCAAACCTAAGACTATTGCCATCGTTCACCGGCTAGTTTGACTGTGTCTTGATCTATGAAACTTTTGGCTGTGCTGAAAGGAAGATTTGCCCGTGCGTCGGTCAGCCAACGGTATGTCCATATCGGAATCATTCCTGACCAGTTCTTCCGCCATTTCATTTCCGGCTACCCCAACGTGTCCAGGAACCCAGCAGAGTAGAACTGTATGACGGCTTATTTCTCTTAATGCCATGAGGCATTATGGAGTACACGAGGCTGGAGTTCAGGACTTTAACTGTCAAGGCTTGACTCTCAAGGCATAAAGGTGATTTCCGTTGCCACGAGATCCATGGATAGAACTATCTGTGCAGCTTTCTTCATCGCATAAATATCTCACCCTTGAAAACACTGCAGTAGTCATTTAGTCAATATGATTGGTTGATGTGCAGTGTTTCCGAGAAGACTCCTGAGCCTGTCCCATATTCTGTTTTCGATCCATCGGTATAGATGGCGATAAATTTGATGTCAACATTTCTACCCAGTCTTGTCTACTTGGTATAGTGACTTTCCATCTTTTATCGAAGTCAAATTGAGGTTTCTTATAATCGGTACGGGTTACAAACCCATTTTGTTCAGTATGCTCGACTGACCTAGACATTGTGGCTTCCAAAAGGTTGTTATCTCTTAGTCTGAGTGCTGCCTTTGCCGCCACATTTCTTGTGAAATGTGGAGAGCTTGGAGTTGCAGCATTGTTTCCAGACTTGTTTGAGGTGTGGATCTTAATGCAACTGGTGATACCTAAGCAAGATAATCTTTGTACCTTCTTCAGGTTGTTAAGGTAAGATTTCGTTTTGCATGCCTCCCACCATTTCAATGATCTATAAGTAAGAATGGGTCTAACGAAGAACCATCTGGGGTCCGCTGTTTACAGCCAGTATGCTATTTTGAGTTGAGTCCAAGCGATTTGGCTTCCAGGCAGAGATTAAGATTGGTTCCATTTAATTTAGGAGTTAACCAGACCCCTGCAATTTTCGCTTTCTTGCAGGACCATATCTGTCTTATACGAGCTGACTGAAAGTCCTCTGTTCTCTGCCCATCTTGATAATTCTGTTAACACATATTCTGCAAAGAAGACATTTTGGTAGACTATTCGCCGGCTCAGAGGAAGGAAGTTGAATACCATTCAACAGGTTAAATCCAAAGACGGTTCGCTTCTTTTAAATGAGAACGACGTCTTACGCAGATGGAGAGAGCACTTTTCGGAGCTGCTCAATCCCCGAAGATGTTAATCTCATTGCTGACGAGATTAGGGCGAAGATGAAGTTGAAGATGAAGTCACTGCCGCAATTAAATCGTTGAAAGTGGGTACGTCTGCTGGAGTTGATGAAATCCCGCCAAAAATGCTCAAGGCAATGGGTGAAGAAGGTGTTAAATGGCTAACACGTGGCATTAGGTGGCCTGGGAAAGCACCTAGCGATTGGCAAACAGGAGTTATAGTGTCCATTTTCAAAAAGGGGACAAGGGGACATCTCTCTTCAGTCTCCCGGGTGAAGTATTCGCGAAGGTGTTGGAAGCGCGTTCACAAGCTGTAATCGAGATTTTGGTGCGGGAAGAGCAATACGGCTTTCGGCCTGGCAGATGCACAACCTACCAGCTTTTTACTTCGAAGGTTATTCTTGAGAAGGCCTGGTAATATGCCAAACCAGTCTACGCGTGTTTTGTGATTTGGAAAAGGCCTATGACCGGGTTCCTCGAGATAAACTCTGGAGAGTTTTGCAGGACTATGCACTGAGTGGGCCTCTTCTGAGAGCCATTCGGTCTATGTATGCGGGAACTGCAGAAGCTGCGTTCGGATAAATGGCGTCAAGTCCCATCCTTTTGATGTGTGCGTTGGACTATGCCATGGCTGTGTCCTTTCGCCTCTCTTTTTCATAGCATATATGGACTGGATGGTGAACCGCAGTCTTGGTGCGGAATCTTTCGAAATGGCTGACGTCAGGATAAGCCATCTGTTTTTCGCAGATGATTTAGCTATCCTGGCATCGTCCGAGGCGGGACTTCAGTGAGCACTGGATGGGTTTGCGACCATCTGTGTTGAGGCTATGGAATGAAGGTAAACGTGAGCAAATCCGAAGTAATGGTTGTTTCCCGAACTGCTCTGCAATGTACCCTATGCACACAAATGCGTATTCCCAGAGAAACAGGTGGAGAAGTTTAAGTATTTTGGAGTCTTTTTCACGAAAGATGGGAGGTGTGATACTGAGTATTCCTGTAGAATTGGGCAATAGTAAATGAACTGCGCCGGCCAGTCATTAGGAAAGCTGCGCTTAAAGTGAAAACAAAGATCTCAGTTTTTAATTCAATGTTCATTCCAATCCTCATCTATGGTCATGAAATTTGGGTAATGACCGAAAGAATTAAGCTGTCAGTTGTAGTTGAAGTTGAAGTACACAACTAACAAAACTCAGTTAAATATGCACGTTCTTATGGGAAGCGTCACATAGAAGAACTTCGTGACGTACGTCGCTTCCCATAAGAACGTGTTTATTTTACTTAGTTGTCAGTTGTATACTTCGACGTTACGGATGCAACTGATTCATTGGGCTGAAGGCTTTAGATCGCGGGTACCAGCTGCCGAAATGAGATTCCTGAGGTGCGTTGCTGGTTTTACTCTTAGGGATAGAGTGAGAAACGTCAGTAGGTATTCGTGGGAATTTCACTCCCTTTTTCGCCGATTTAAACTCCCTTCTTCGCAGGCTTTAGCCGCTCACGCGACTTCGTCGCTCCGCTAAGGCCCTTTTCACACATACCCGGCAACTGGCTAACCGGCACCGGCTACTGGCTACGGTCGTCGGGAATACGTTCTTATGTGCGCGTTCACACCTGCAAACCCGGTTGCCAGTGTGTCCATGCCCATGTGTGAAATGGGCCTAAGGGTAGGTGCTAGTTGTCTGGCAGGTGCCCATGGCCTGTTACATGCAAAAGCAATTTTTCTTGCAGACAGCTTGTAATTTCGCGTAAATTCGCAGCACACGCCGCCCATTATTTTGTTTGCTTTCCTTATTGCCGAAAATAAGAAAAATGAAATTAAGCCCAAATTTTTTTTTTGGTCTAATTACATTCACGGAAATTTCGGCCTTATTTCATTATGAAACAGCACCCGCATTTTAAAAATGAAATTCACCCAAAAAAGAAAGGAAATTATAACCAAAATATATGACATTTTCGTTGTTGTTAAACAGCGGGTATAATTTTGGGGCCTAATTTAATTTTTTTCTTTTGAACGAAAATTTCGTGCGGCGTATTTTCGCAGCGCCATTTTTGAGTGTAAAATCAATTTACTTGAAAAAATTCTACGGCGCCCACTTTTGGGGGTGTACTTGAATAAAATCTAGGATATAAAAATGCACTTAACACATGCAAACCTTATCTAGACATCAATTGGGATGGGTTATCTAAAGATTCGCCTATGCGGATTGTAGCCCATTCACTTGTTTGTTCTGGCCTGCAAGGCTTTTGAAAATAAGTATTAGAAAACATTTAATCCATTTACGCATGAAATTCAGACTGTAATTAAGGCGTTGTACGAGATAAAAAAATTGTCCTCGTATGCGTTCTCTGACTACTTTCGCGGTTTTAAAGCACACAAACTTTGTCTCTCTTCGACCTACCGTTCATAAGTTTTAACGCGATTGAACGGACAGACCATTAGGGGTTCATTTTCCATGTTTTCCAAATTTTTCATTATTTACGAAACGTGCCAGTTGTCTATGATTGTGTCTTATCGCCACGAGTCATATTTGTTGAAAGTATACTTAATATAATATAAACCTCAAATTTGTTCGAACAATTTACTGTTGAAGTTTTAACGAAAATAATTAAAAAGTGCATTTGGGTTAAAAGTTATACAGCAATGGGCATCGTGTACCTGCATGTTCACACTTACCTCAAAGACACTTTTCATAGTCAATTTTGATACAAATATGCTTTTTTTTTATTAATTATATAATGTTAATTATATTAATTTATAATCAATAATATAGCTTCGCAGTACTTATCAGAGCTATCAATGAACCTATTTTTTGATATTTTTTATCACTTTGAATGAAATAAACCTTTTTTTACTATTTGAATTTTAAGTGTAGGTTAGCAATTCTAAAAATAGCACTTCTTAGCTAAATTCGCTTGAAAACAAAAGTTTTCTGAAGAACAAAAGCAACAAACATTTAAGGCATATTTGTGTTTCTTTTTAAATTAACCTCGATTGAACCCAATTTTTGTTTTATGTAAACTTTTAAAACAAAGTCTAAATTCCATACATATCGCAATTGCTAAATAATTGAATTATTCAAACATAACATGGGTAAAAAAACTGCGCACACTTCTTTTGGTTTTTTTTAACAAAAAATAAATGTAATTTTGTAAATATGTAATGAACAATTTATACACTATCTGAGGTTAAGCAATCGGTGCTGCTGGCTCTCAATGCGGCCAACTTATTTACCAGCCGAAATTTGATAAAAAAAATTTAAAAATAATCCAACTTGAAGTTGCAACTAGTTTATAAGTTAATGTGAAAAATTAATAAGAAAAGACAATATGTAAAATAGTTCACAAAAATGTTAAGTATGTTTTTCAAAAAATTAAAATATTGAAGATCTTAAAACTTAGTTGAACATGTTTTTTTTACCCCCAAATATATTTAAAACAACAAGTGGCAACCCTAATATTTTTATTGCCAATCTGAGTTTATTTTTAAATTCGCTGGATATTTGCATACAACCGAGAGAGTGTATGAACATTGTACGCTAGTTTTCAACCCAGTTCAGTGGTTTCAAAAATAAAATTCACACAAAAACTCCCCACTTCCTTTTGTGTTGCATAAATTCGCAGCTAAAATTTATGTTGTTTCGCAAGATTTGCGAACGGATTCGCCGGTCGAGTTTTCAATTTGTGTGTCATATTATTTTGAGTGTGTTTTATTTTAATGTTTCCGAAAGGCGTGCGTTTTGCTATGGCCTGGCGTTAGAGACGACTCTTTCGGCTCTTGGAAGCTCTTAATGAATCGATATTAAAAACAAATTTGCCAAAGCTCATAGTATTTTCCCGTCACTGAATAATTATCCATAATGAAGACTTGGAAGCTAACATTTCTAATCGAGAATCCGGAGATCGTATAATTTATCGAAATTTAAGAAGGTTCATTAATATTTTCTCGTATCAGGTAGTACTCAAAGCTAAGCACATAAAATAGACAAGACTTTATGTGTGTTTGCATAGTGAATAGTGAAACAATAAAAAGAGTGTCCTTGTTAGATGAAGGCCGCATTTCATTTCTGTTGGGTATCCCACAAAATAACAAACACCTGCTTGGAACACAAACCAAATTTTAAATAACTTTTAATGTTAAAACTTGGCAAACATTAAAACCGATTTTCGATTGGTATTACCTAAAGCTGAAAAAAAAAGCAGCAACCCTCCCCAAAGAACTTACTTACGAAAATTTCGCTTGAAAGACACTGTGCTTAAAATGGCTACGAAAACAACCTCGTCTCCTCAGGTGGTGTGCACAAGTTGATGTTTACCTCAAACAGCTTGTAGTTCGTGACACTTGAGTGTTTTGCGGCCTAGATTCAAACCCCAACTGTAACATTGCATAACAGAAAAAGTTAAAAGGCTTTTCAATGCCACATGTGGAGCATATAAGGAGTCTAAAATCAGTGAAGGTTCCCTCAGTGAATACTATAGAAACACACACACTTGTAAACATAGACCTTTACCTGGTTAAACTCGAACAGTTGCCACTGTTTGTTCTCTTTTCAAAAATGTGGAATCATGTAGGCTTTGTTTCACTAAAGCTGGATAAAATGTGAAGCTTTATTTTGTCATTTATAATAACCGTAAACGTTTTACCTAAGTTTGTATAGAGTGCGGTTAAAATACTAAACGTCAAACAAAACGTCAAAATGTGAAACACTTATGGAAACTTGTAATGGAAACCCCGTCGCCATTATGGAGGCAAAAGGAAACTGATTAAAATGCTCGAGACACAAAAAAAATAGCAATCTGTGTCGCACCCAGAGGAGATATTGAAGAGAGATTTGACAACACGTCACACGAAGCTATCAAGGGAGTTCCAGTTCTTAAGAGAATGCATGTGATTGCTAAGAGCTTTTTGCTATTTCATAAGAATGTAGTACGGGAACCCTTGACAATTATTTCTGTCACAGGACTAAAAGGGTTTCCTTTGCAGTTAGAGTGAGATAGGTTAGGTTAGGTTGATCGATGCCCTTTTGACAGTAGTCACGGCTCACTTAGACCAGCAGTTGGGTCCATTGGGAACCTTCTTAACACCTGGAACGAAAACAGAAATAAACCGCTGTTAGAAGCTCAGAGTTCCGCCCTCTTGGACCCACCCTAGTTTGTATACAAATCTTAGGAGGTCCCTTAGATCTACATTATTTAGATCTTCGAGCTCGTTGAAGAAGTAACTGCCGAGGATACTACGCCTGATGCTGTTTAGGGCTGGGTATACGCAAAGCAGGTGACGAACAGATTCAATTTCTTCAACGTCCCTGCAGATTCTGCAGTAATCGTTATGCGGTATGCCTATAGCCGCTCAGCGTGTAGACCCACAGCGCAGTGCCCCGTGAGGACTCCCGTGAGTACTCGGATATTCCTGCGGGCTAGTCCGATCAAAAATAGTGATCTCTTTTTGCTTACCGCTGGCCATAGCTCCCTTGTGTGTCTGCACGTATCAAGTTCTGTCCAACGTAGGTTGGTTCTACTGAAGGATTTAGGTTCTATCCTACGTGCTATCGAACTCAGCGGGATTCTTTTAGATTTGAGGGCTAGAGATGCATTCATCCCAGACCCATATCTCGCAAGCTTGTCCGCTTCTTCGTTTCCCGATATATCGGTGTGACCTGGCACCCAACACGAGATAACTCGTCCAGAATTTCCCTGCATAGTTTCACAGCCCTTGACTTCACTACGTCTGATTCCAAGGCTTTAATTGCTGCATGGCTATCAGAGTATATGGTGATGATCTTGTTTACGGGGCTGTGTTTCTTCAGCTCGAAGGCAGCTTGGATTATGACTGCCAGCTCCGCCTGAAAAATGCTGCAGTCGTCATTGATCCGAAAAGATTTACTTAGAGTGAGATACATACAGCCTATCTTCCCCGTACTGCACATTTCAAATGGACAAAGTAAGATCATTATAGAACAAAGCTCCAAGGTGAAGATTACTGTTCTTAGAAAAAGCGAGGCATGTGCACAGAAGGTTGAGAGTGGTCTCTTCTTCCTCCTCATCCACGCAGCTCTTGCAAAAGTCGTTAGAAATAGACACTAAGCCTTGTCGCGTGTTAACCTATCAGACAGTGCCCTGTTATGACACCGATTGTACCACTAATGTGCGATCTATTAAGAGCCATCAAACTCCTAGAGCGTTTAAGATCTAGCTTTGGCCATATCTGTTTCGTCACTAGTCAGGTGCTACCACCCGTCCATCTGAGATTTGTTCTTTCTATTGGATCCAGTTTAAGGGAACGTTTGCATGTGGAAATCGGACTGCCTAAGGAGTCTTTTTAAGGCAAGACTATGAGAGAGTAGTACGAAGATTGGCGAGTTCGTCAGCCTTGCAGTTACCCGGAATGTCGCTTTACGCAGACATCCAGCACAGATGAATGTTGAACTGCTCCGACATCTCTTTTAGAGACGAACAGCAGTCTAAGGATACTTTGGAGTTTAAAGAGACCGATTCCGGTACTTGATGGCTGCCGAAGTATATCCTTGGCGGTGTAACGTTATTATTGGGCCAGGACAGGCTTTCCTTTATCGCCATGATTTCAGCTTGAAAAACTCTACAATGATTCGGAAGACGGAAAGTGAGACTGAGATGTATAGTCTTTCTGAGAATACATCCCCACCTACCCCATCACTTGTTTTTGATCCATTAGCGTAGGAGTGGATCGATTTACATCGTCATACCGAGAACACCTAGGGGAGATAGTTCCCTGGAAGTTCTTGTCAAACTGTAGCTGGGGTATGGTGAAGTCTATGCTTCTAAAAGTGGACCTGAATGAGTTCGGAATACCAGAGTAGCCTATATCACTATAGCTTCACTGAGAGGTTGCTTTGTGGCGAGAATAGCCGTGATTGCAGTTGTTTGTCTGCTGAAGATTTCATGGAGAGTTAGATAGAACAGAGTGTGCAGTGCTGCTGAGGCTGTGGTGTGATGTGCTTCGCTTATACATAAGCAAACTGACCTTTGAACCTTTCTTAGCTTCTCACGATTTTCCGTTTTATTCGAAGCGGTTCAGACAGCATACGTCAGTATCGGTTCTACAACCGAGATATATTATAGCCTGTGGGTGATTCGGGGTTGAAGTCGCCTCTTGTTACCGATGGCTTTTTTTGTAGGAAAAGAGTGCTACCGTAGCCGTCCGAACCCTTTCTGTATATTAGATTTCCAGCTAAGCTTTCTGTCTAAGATGAGACCCAGATATTTAGCTTCCTCAGAGAAGATAAAGTTAGGGCCCTTGATTGAGGGAGGGTCGGTATGTGGGATTTTTTAATTCCTGGTGATAAGGACGAGTTCAGTTTGGTGGGTATTGATACCCAGACCACAACTGTCAGCATATCTTCTTAACTTGTTAGGAGCATTCTAAATGGCAACGTCATCAGCCCTCTCCTTCCAGGATAACCAGCAGTTGGTTCACCGCTAGGTTCTAAAGCAGTGGGGATTAGACTCCAACTTGCGGGGTACCCCTGCTAACGAATCTCCTGGCAGTAATCTCACCTAGCTTTGAGCTTATAATCCTTCTCCTTAAAAGTTGATTTATTAACTCGCTAAGTGAGCCATCCCCCTTCAGTGCCGACAGTGCAGACAAGATCGCAGATGTGTTGACATTATTTAAAGCGCCTTCTTGGGTTTAAAATTCGAAAATCTTAGATTGATGCATATATGTTGCCATAGACCAAAACTAATGATTACGCAAAAGGATTTAGGAAGGTCTCAGGAGGAACTTGAGAGGAAAGCCGGAGAAAGCCAAGAAACCTAATCTTGTTACTTACCTTACAACATTGCTACGAGCTATTTTCCTCCGCAATATCGGCTGGCAGATGGAGATCTTGCTCTGCTCTTTGATTCACTTGGGTCAAACGGGAAAAATACTTTTTGGGGCTCACGGTGCAACGCAACAAGAGGCAGAGTCCTCTTTAAAGCAAGTACAAAACGCGGCGTGGTCCTCTTATCGACAGGAAAGCCAACATATTGGCCAACCGACAGAAATAAAATACCTGATATCGTCGACTTCTTTATCGCCAAGCGTGAACCTCGTTACCTTACGAACGTAGAAGAACGCTTTGATCTCTCGGCAGTTCTTTTGAAAATCGGTGGAAGCGTAGCGAAGAAGAAAAGAGCGCCTAGATTAACTAACAACAACACCGACTGGGACGGCTTTAGAAAATACTGTAAAGAAAAAATAGCTTTAAATGTACCGCTCAAAACGCCACTTGAAATAAAAGACGAATTAGATAAACTCGTGAGAGTTATTCAGAGCGCTGCGTGGAATAACACTTCTTTTCGGAGGTCCAAATTATCGAACAGCGGAACAATATATCCGCGATAAATAGAAAAGCTTATATGCGAAAAGAGGAGAGCGCGCAAGAGAAGGCAACGTTCGCGAGCACCCCCGGATAAGACCATCTTGAACCACCTTTCTAACAAACTGAAGCACGACCTTCAAGATTTTAAAAGTCGCGAAACTACTGCTTACCTCGAAAGTTTGACTGCCGATAAAGGTTCGAACTACTCTCTCTGGAAAGCAGTCAAGTCCGTTAAGAAGCCTATAGCACACTCTGCGCCATTAAGAAAAGCCAACGGCGAATGGGCAAGAGAAGACAAAGAAAAAGCGGATTTATTTGCAGATTACCTAGAAGAAACATTCAAACCGTTTGACGGGGAACCGTTGGTCGCAGCATTTCGTTTCTTGGTAAGCCTTTTCCTAAAGACCGGATTCGTTTCGCGTGTAAGTTCTTCCTCGTCCGTCTGGTTTTCACATTGACGTTTCGGCGTTTCCTCGCATACTATAGTACCACGGGGGTTCCTTAAGGCTTCATTTTCTTTACGTAACGAATCTACTTCGCTTTTAAGCTCATGGTAAAGACGTTCCACTTCATTAAGCTTAGCACGGAGTTCGTTGTTTTCCGCTTCAAAGCATGTAATTTTCGCTGAGTCCTGATTAACCGGCGGACTTCCTTTCCCGGAGACCTTCGATCCAGCTGGTGGAGATCGAGGCACCCTTGAATTTTTCAAAAAGGGATTTATAAGCAATAAATGGCTCTCCCCAGAATCCGTAGAGCCTACCTCCGAAGAGGGTGGATTTGCCAGTGAAACTGGATTGCCACCTGGGGTAATAATATCTTTTGTTTTGTCCATTGCATAGTTTGTATGCGCTACGCGCTCGGCATACGGAGGGTGGATTTTAGTCGCCTCTTACGGCAGGCATGCCTTACCTCGGGTATGTTCTAACCCCTACCCAAAGGGGACATAAACGATAAAAAATCTGAAAAACAACAAAGCCCCTGGCTACGACTTAATTACTAGCGAAATTCTAAAGGAGCTACCGAAAAAAGCTTTGGTCAAGCTTCTCTATATCATGAACGCCTCCATGAGAATTTTGTACGTTCCAAGGCAATGGAAAGTGGCCGAGGTCATAATGGTTCCGAAACCAGGAAAATGTCCGAACGACAAAAAGTCATACAGACCTATTTCGCTACTGCCGATAATATCTAAGGCATTCGAGAAACTGTTGCTTAAAAGGTTGCAACCAATCATTGAAGAAAGACGATTGATTCCGGATCACCAATTCGGATTTAGGAAAAAGCATTCAACAATCGACCAGGTCTATCGAATAACAAACGAAATCGAAAAAGCTCTGGACGTATCGCAAGCCTTCGACAAGGTGTGGTACGAAGGCCTGAAGTACAAGTTAAGACTTAGCTTACCAGAAAAACTCTATAGAATCGTAGAGTCCTGCCTTGAAGACAGAATCTTTCGCGTAAGGTACGAAAATGAGTACTCGGAATTCGAAGAGATAAATGCCGGTGTCCCGCAAGGAAGCGTTCTCGGCCCAATATAATTTTTGTTTTATACAAGAGACATACCCCACGATGAGGGAACAATTTTAACTACGTTCGCTAAAGACACTGCTATTCTCGCTATTGATACGACAGTTGAATTATCAACAGGGAAACTCCAGCGCACTTTAGACAAAATATGCGACTGGACGAAGAGCTGGCGAGTCGTCCCTAACGATACTAAGTCAACGCATGTTAACTTTACTTACGCGAAACTTAAATGGAAACCACATGTTAAAAGGAAACGCGACGAACTCGAAATCAGGTTAAGAGAAATGAATTGGCTTATCGGAAGATTTTTCGAAACTAAGCGTATATAACAAACTGCTTTTGTATAAACAAGTGCTAAAACCATCTTGGACGTACGGTATACAACTCTGGGGTTGTACTAAACCAAGCAATATATCTATTTTAGAAACTTTTCAAAATAAGACACTCAGAGCAATCGTCAATGCTCCGGTGTAGCGATCTACACCGAGATCTAGGAATCCCAACCGTGTCTGACGAGGTAACAAACTTTGCTCGCAAACTTAGTACTCGTCTTCGCGGACACTGCAACAATGAAATTATCCGAACCTTGGATCAGACAAATCTTACGCGCCGACTACAACGAATGAGACCGTTAGATCTAGCAGCATAAGATGAAACCGCATAAATTGACGGTATTGTAGGTGCCTTCGTTGGAAGGCAGCCTGCCACACGCGATTACTATAGAAGCTTGAACTACTTGTTAGGGAAACTTAGTCGTAGTCTGACATGGAAAATGGGAGGTTTTTTAGTGAGTAAGAATCTCACACTACTATGAGCACGCGCAGCCGGTCCTCGTAGTGCCTATAAAGGTTTTTCCTTCCCACGGAAAAAAAAAAAACTAAACTTACGATTATTATTATCGAAAGAGATTCAAAGCTTGCATCGGCCTTAGAAACAACAACTTCCGTAATCTTCTTGATTTCATTTATGAAACTGACACTTCACTTTTTAACCTTTAACTATGATTTCAAAAAAAAAAACATCACATCTTAAATATTCATAAAGTTTTGGCTAAAAAATGCTTTAAGTTCATATAAATCTGTATAATTTAAATCTACTTGCAGAGTCTAAAAAATAAATTTATTTATTTAATAAAGTGTATATGTTTAAAAGGTAAAAAATGATAAGTGTTTAAATTATTTTATACCTTTAATTTTACTTGGGTAAATACTTTTTAAAAGCTCCCCTTACAATAGTTTCTTTTAAGAATAGATATTATGGAAATAAATGCAATGCATTGTATATATAATAATTATAACAATCTTCTATAATAATAATAATGCCAACATATTTATATACTTTATTTTTATAATTGAATTTTTAAGATTTAATTTTGTGAAAAAAAAATGAACAGTATATACTCAAGTTTGGGATTTCAAACATTGTTGGCTAATAACTTTTTGTTTTTTTTTTTTAATTAGGTAAATAGAATATATTTTATCAACGTCGGCAATAAGCTCTTAACTCAGATACATTACACCCGTTGTTGCAGCACTCATGTGTGATTGCCAGTCTCCGGCGTCGAGTCTTGGCCAAGCTGTTTGCTTCGTTCCTATTCAACAGCTTCATTAAATCCATGTTCAAAGCGAAGCCATCTCCGTCGTCGATGCTGCTATTGTAGTCATCTTCTGGCAAAACTGTTGTTAAGAAAAAAAAAACGCAATCACAATCCCGAATAGTTCATACGTCAAATACTTGGAGTTCAACTCACTCGAATTCCGTTTGTCCATGCGATAGCCATTATAGCCGTTTGGGCATATAAGTTCCAACACCTGACTTAAATCACCCCCACAGAATTTTTTCCTCCCAGCTGAGATCTGCAGAATGGCGAGAAACACTACAACTGTGTACATCACTCTGAATCCTGTGATAGTCCTTGATTTGTTCATTTTGGACTTTTTCAAAACTGATTTTCGTAATCGAGCCTTTGTCTACCTTCAATTACCGCGTTTAAACTAATGTTGAGAATCCTTCCACAAGTCCTTATATATGTTCCTGCGTCTTCTTCAAAATAAACTTTGATTGGAAAACAGCATAGAGCTCATAAGACGTGGACGTGGAATGCAAATTGTGTTTTCGAAGTTGCTCAACTGAATATTGTTGTCAAGTGGTGCGCTCATTTGTCGCATTAATTATGTATTTTGGGGTTGAGTGGGTGGGTACTGTGATTATATAGGTAAACGTGTTTTCGAAGGTACGGCTCCTTAAGAAAAACAATGATTTTTTATTAAGAAAAATTCAAAATATCGTTGCTCCATGGGCCAGCAAAGATTCTAAATTAAAAAAAAAGAAAGTGAAAGCGTTCATTTGCCAAACTACGCTGGACTAAGGCAAATGAAATGGATACAGCCCCGCTTATGAACAAAAAATGATTCGAATGCAGTTTATATCAGAAACGTTGCTGTCAAATACCTGGTGAATCTCTGATAATACCATTTTAAGTCCTACATATTTACAAGCGCCTTGACCCAGGCGTGCTTACTGACTGAGCTTCTAGACGAAGAATTATGTTTGTAAGCAAAGCTTTCGAAAGGAGTCATTGTTTTTTGGCATCTTTATATCTTTATTAAGTCTCGCTCAATCTGTACAATGTGAGTGATTGATACAGGGAGCTCACTGTTTGAAGATTGTGTTCCAGTGAGTGATACTTGAGTGATGCTGGCCATACTTCTCCACCTGCTTCGTACAATGTCCTGTTTCTGCTTGCTGGCCCGGAAAGAGTTCTGAAAGTAGTTTCAATTCAATTCAATTCTTTATAAGTAGCATAATTCCTACATATTTTTAACATGTTTTGTATTTTAAGAGGTTCAGAAAACTGATTCTTTACATCTTTAGTGCTAAGTTTATATAATAAATATGTAAGGTTTAATATGATGCAAGGAACTATGGGAAAATGCTACAAGTAAAAACCCATACATGAGACTTAAATATACTATATTGCATGCGGCCCTATCATTTACAAAAATTCTATAAGATTTCAATTCACAAGGTCTAGGAATAATTCGTTTTTTGAATATAAACATTTAGTAAAAAAAGCTTCTTTAAATTTCTTGGCGAGAAATGCAATTGTGTTCGAGTTTACCCTTTCATGAAGTCTATAAGTAGAGAAATGCCAAAGTAGCTTTAATATAATCTTAAGGATCTTATTTTGGCCTACTTGGAGTTGCTTAATGTGCGTCTTAGCACCATAGAGTAGAATTGATTGGAATATAGTTTTGAACAAAATCAACTTATTTTGCGTGCTTAAACTTGACCCTCTGCTAATAAAAGGCTAAAGGATTCTTTTTGTTGAATTTATTTTGTTGATTGTGCATCGTATGTGCGCCTTAAAAGTTAGTTTTTTTATCCAGGACTACACCCAAGTATCTTACATTGTCTGACCATTCGATTTGTTCAGAAGACAGTTGAAGCTTAGCATTCGGCTGATAACACGATTTTAAGCGACGGCTAAACCATAGCGCTTGCGTTTTTGTCGCATTGACTTTATTTTTCCATTTTTTGAAATACTGGTCTATAAGGCTGAGTGCATTTTGCAAAACTGAAAACACATCATTGAAAAAAAGACCTGAAACAAACAGGGCGGAATCATCTGCAAACATAGCGATGTTTACACATGGGTTGACAGAAGGCATGTCGGCCAAAAATAAATTAAATAAAATTGGACCTAAGACTGATCCTTGAGGAACGCCAAAGAGAACATCATATGCGGCAGATTTTGATATGCCTACATGAACGGCGAATTTTCTTTCCTTAAGGAAACTCTGTATAATGCTTATGATAATATCTGGAAACTTTAGTTTCAGAAGCTTGTAAATGAGGGCATCTTGCCAGACGGTGTCAAAAGCCTTCTCAATGTCGAGTAAGACCAAAGCAGTGGAGTGCCCCAATAGTAGCTTATCCATTACATGTTTTTTTATTCTTGCAATTTGATGGCAAGTTGAATGGCCTTTTTTAAACCCAAATTGATGACTTGGCATGATGTCTAGATCATCAATAATTTTTTGGAGCTTTTCTTTCAAAATTTCCAAGAGTTTGCTCATTACACTTAAAAGGCTTATGGGCCTGATTGTCTTTTTGCTTTCCTGGTTTGGGTATTGGAATAACTTTGGCTATTTTCCAGCTTTTAGAAAAATAGCTCAATTTTAAACAGGAGTTTATGATGATGGTTAGGAAAATTAAACCGTTCTTAGGAAGAGCTTTCAACAGATTATTGTTAATTTTATCAAGTCCAGAAGACTTATTTGGCTTGGATTCCTTGATAAGATTTCTTACCACATTTACCGTTGTATAGTAGCTTTCATCAATAACTGTCGACCTGATTGCGAAGTCTGATATGTGGGACTGAAACTCATTTTTCGTGAAAGTGTCACTAAGATGTGAAGCTATTGAGTGGTTTTCACTAAAAGTCGAGGCAAGAATATTTGTCTTTTCCTCTTGAGTAATAAAAACATTGTTACTGACCCTCAAAGAGGAGGAACATTTAATCCTTTTTTCTTTATTACTTTTGTTATTTTCCAGAACGGTTTGCTAGCTTTATCCAAGCTGGACAATAAAGAGCTCCATGTTTTATTTTTGGAGGCATTCGCTTTTAATTGTTTTGTTTAAGAAATTAAAATTGTTATTGTTAACGCTGAGTCTGTAACGAAGCCACTTCCTTCTCTTAGGGTGGTATCGAAAACTGAGTCGCATCATTAATTGTGTGAACAAAGTGCTCAATTAACACATCAATTTGTTGAGTTCAAACGATACTTTCAAGCGTAGGGCCATTGAAGTTCAAGTTATCACTAATGTAAGATTTGTATCTACTTCAGTTGGCAGCTTTGTAGTTATAATAACTTCCATCATTTTTTTAGGGACATCTCCGAGTTCAATATAAACAGGAAGATGGTCAGAGCCTAAGTGTGTTAGTGTGATAGGGTTAGATAGCAATTGTTGGGTATTGATAAGAAAGATATCCAGTGTTGAGGGATTTCTTGAGGAAGAACTCGCAATATGGGTGGGATCGGGAGGATTTAATAGAAAGGTATTCCTGCTGGAAGCTATAATAAAATGGAGGATATTACCCCAACAGTTAGCTCTAAGACAACTCCACGATTGGTGTCTGCAATTCTGAAAGTAGTTCTTGCTTTAGCACAAAGGAGATCTCTTACAATAAGAAGCGGGCTCCATTTATCTAGGTACGGATAATAACCTTCGTCCGGTCTGGAAAAATGAGCTTTTTCGTAAATTTTCATCAAACAGACTCTCTCGATGCTTGTTTTTTCTTTAGTAGCTCCTCTTTTGAGTCTTTTATCCTCAGCGATCCTGGGCACGCTGCTTCCATTTGTTCAGACCAAGCGCCTTGGCATCCTTGATTGCTTGGTGCTTACAACGAAGGTTCCGTTTTCCTAGTTGTCGCGAATCTGGGAGTTGGATTCAAAAATCTCCTTGACTGGAGCGATGTTGTCCACCCGCTTATCGGGGTCGAGGCAATGTAACTAGTCGATTTGGTGGCTTTTTTTTAAAACTTAATCCACATCTCAATTTGTGGATTATAAATCTTATAAACTCCTGCATAACCATCAGGAGTCAGAAAAATAAATCCGCGAAATTGGCAGAAAAAGAGTTTGGCAGAGCCCAAATCAGCCAAAATTGGCGAAACTGAAAACATCAAGAATATCAATTAAAAAGCTAACCGAACGTATCGTTGCATATACTGAGGAGCGAAATAGTGTAAAAAATTAAGGGGGCATCCTTAACAATTTATTTGCCGGATTTTCAGATTTTATTATAATTTTTCGTTAAATGTTTTTGTAATAGTTTTCAAATACTTGTTTTCTTATGGGAAACCGTTAAAAGAGTTGTCACATCACTACCGGGATTTCTGTATAGGTGCCTATAACTACCTCAGGGAGTCAATTTGACTCTTCTAATATTTTGACCTGTTAAAAAACTTCTTAAACTTTGCATATGCTATTTTTAATGCAGGAAACTGTTTTTTATACCCTACCCAGGGTATATTACTTTTGATGTGTAGTTTGCAACGCAGTGAAATAATAACCGTAGACCCCTAAGACCTTCTAGAGAAATGAATTGGACCGACAGGAGTCCGTCCGTCCGTCCGTCCATATGGAAACAACTTTTAGGCCTTAAATTTTAAGCTAAAGAACAGAAAGTTGGTGTCTATAACTCAGGCACTTATAGTCCTTCAGATCAAGTTAGAAAATTAGTTGAATCCCTAACAAAATACTTTTTTCAATTTTTAGCTATGCTACAATGGTGCTATCGCACTAATTTCTTGGTATGTGACATTGCCTTGCAATTGTCTTTGAGGTAGCAGAAAAAGTTTCGCCTTTAGATTGACCACGCCCACTTTTTAAGGGATTTAAACTAAAAACGTCTGTTTTTTAATAAATGTATATGAAGTTTGAAAAAAAAAATAGCATCCGGGGCAACAGTTTCAAGCCGCTCGAAAGATTTCAGCCTTGCGCAGATCATAACTTGGCTAATTTTATACGTCATAACTTGGCCTTTTCCCGTACAAACTTCAACTGCCCCATCAGGAGCTAATGTTAAGGCCCAAACAAAGCGATGAGTGATCGCAATCCGCGCTTTCGAGCGTTGGACATTGCCCTACGAATCTTGATCGAAAAAGCATACCTATTCGATGACAATGGCATTGGTGGGTGACTGGGTTGGTATACGTACAATTGCTATAATTAGGATAGATCACAAATTCACAAAATACACGAGATCGAAAAAATTGCAATGCATCCGCAGATAGGCACTGAAGGGCTGGCGGTATCATCGGTGCATCACACACCTTTGACAACGAAGTAAGGTTAACGCTATCTGCTGAATATAAAATTTAATGATATGAATACCGCGACCTATCTTCAGGATGGCCGACGTTACGTGCCACACAGCTCGCGCCATAGAGGCGACGCAAATCGGCCATCCTAATTGAGTGATTCGACTTCTGCTTGTGGGGTTTTCCTAAGTCACAGGTTAATGCCAATAAACCACCACACAGGTGTTGGTTAATTTCTGCCCAAGTTATGCACCAGAATTATGAAAATCTGAACGTTTCGGATAAACGCCACCGATCGAGGATTGAGCAGATATTTGAATGATGTAATTTCATTAATTGTGGAATTTATAATAATAAATAAAAAATTAAATAAAAAATTTTGATCTTACTTACAGTTTGTTTTGTTTAAATTTAAATATGTTTGTCGTTTGTACTGGCACTTTTATGGACGCATCGCAAGCCTTTGAAAAGGTATGAAACGAAGGCCTTAAATATAAGTCAAGGCTTAACTTACCTTACTTAACTTAAAATTCTATAGGATATTAGAGTCTTACCTTGAAGGGAGAATCTTTCGTGGAAGGAACGAAAATGAGTACTCGGAATTCAAAGATATAAATGCCGGTGTCCCGCAAGGAGGCGTTGTCGGCCCAATCTTATTTTTGCTTTATACATAGAGACATATATCGGCCTCAAGATGAGGAAACAAAGCTACGTTTGCTGACATGGCTTTTCTCGCTATTTATTGTTATCGTCGCTTACCCAGCGACTAAAACACTAAAAACTGGATCCATTTCATGACCTATAATTCGAGTCTTAGAGTTAAATTGAGGGTAACCCGAGAAATGATTTTTTCAGCCAGTTTTGAACAGGGCTTAGTCTCAGTTTGAACCCTTTAATTTGATGGGATATTTCCGAAATTAATCTTGGAGCACAATGCGAACTTTTTTCCTTTTTTTTTGAGGAGTGGCAGTTCCTTCGAGGGTTTATATGACAAACTGTCGTAATGTGAAATGACAGTTTATAGAATAAATGATATCGAGAGTCGAAGAGTTCCCACGGTATCAACACATCTTGGTTTAACCCCGGATTAAATCTGCAATGGAAAACTGGTCGGGTCGTAGTTAATCTGGTATATCTACAGTCTTTTTCAGGTAAGACTTTAAGTCACTTTTGCTTGCAAATGCCTACATCCCAATCTTTTGCCGGCAACAGTGCATGCAGAGGTATTATTGAAAAATTTAGGAAAACCCCATTTTGTCTTGAATTTTCAAAATAAT
This sequence comes from Neoascia interrupta, assembly GCA_947623515.1. Lineage (NCBI taxonomy): Eukaryota > Metazoa > Arthropoda > Insecta > Diptera > Syrphidae > Neoascia > Neoascia interrupta. Next base: position 56,071,711 of record OX392463.1, read on the forward strand.
CGTTAAAGAAGTTTGTTGGAGTTGCTTGAGTTTTAAACTTTACTAATGCGGCTCCCAAACTGAGCGCACTGTCTTCAGCCTCCAATACGAAATAGGACAGTAACTGAGACAGCAACTCCTTCGACCTTTGTCTTACAAAAAATTGTACAAAGCACATAAGCCAACACCAGTGGCACAGTTATTGAAAACAAAGTATAAATAAACAGGAATGAGAAGGTGGCGATATAGCCTGAAAGTCTGTCGCTAACTTAACTTTCAAACCATGAAATCTATTCCAACCAAACTATATTTTAAAGACTGTCAAGAACAACGCTTTCTGTGGGCGGATGTTAAATTGAACACACTTTTATTATTATGCAAATAATTAAATGAAGTGTTTCTTTGATTTGGCTTCCTAGGTCTTATGATTTTGACTTTGCACCAGGGTATGACTGGCACCACTGATAATGTGGAAAGCATATAGTAAGAGTATCAAGACTCAGCGTAAATAAGGGATAAAATTAACATTCTTCTTAACAGGTAGCTCAGTCACCGGTCAGCTTGTCCTTAAAGTAAATTCACGTGACATTCCAGTTTAGTTAAGACTTTTGTTACCACTTCGTCTAAGTAATTGATGTCTCTTCAGTCCACATAACAGGCAGTGTCTGGGTGTCAGCGTCGTTCTTGTATCATTGTGGAACTAGGCCGACACAACTACCTGCAACTCGTGGCTCGTCCAGGCTCGTCAAAGCTATATTCATTTCCCTGCCGTTTACTTTAGAAAAGTCAAAATTTATTCGCTAGAAACCTTGAAGAAAGGATAGTTAGCTTGAGAAAAAAGGAACTTGCAAGGATTTATTCCAATCAACAGAAGCAAAACAGGACTCTGAGGTCTTTAACTCTTCTTATAGCTGATGCTAAACCAAATCAATTTCAAGCGAAGATCAGTCGATTTAAGCACATCTCTTGATGGTCTTAAGTGAGCCCAACTCCAATCCTGGGCTATCTTAACATATTGTTCACTAAGGGTCCTGACCGTTTTCGCGCTCTGTTGATGTAACCCAACTTCCTCATAAGTCTTAAGTTAACGGTTAAGAGCAAAAAAAAAAACCATGGAAGTGTCTCAAAAATCCTGTCAATCTTCAAACAAAAATGAACACTAACAACAACCACGTGATTCATTCTGCATTTTATGCATTTGCGACATTACAATTAACAACAAACATTAAAAATACATTTTTCTACACTTTCGTCCATGAACACTACTCTTCCACTCCACTATTTGGTATTTTACTTCGCAGGTCGACAGTACGACTTTATCTCCGACAAGTAGCAACCTTTGTCACAGCACTCGTGGGTGATAGCGTGCCTCCTTCGTCGAGTCTTGGCCATGCTGTTTGCGTCGTTGCTGCTTATAAACTTCATGATATCCAGGTCAAGTGCAAAGTTATCGCCCTCATCGTTGCTGCTATTATAGTCATCCTCCGGCATTGCTGTAGCCAAAAAAGAAAAACATTTTCATTTGGTTAACCTCATTGGCTGGATTCGACTTACCAGAACTCCTCTTGTCCATGCGGTAACCGTGATAGCCGTTCGGGCATATAAGCTCCATCACTTGAGCCAGCTTTGGACCGCAAAACTTTTGCTGACCAGATGCAATCTGCAGTGTCCCCAAGCAAAGCACTACGAAACAGATACCTCCGAATCCTAGGATGTTCCTTGAAGGGGTCATTGCTAGCTGATAAAGGGCCTCTGAAGTCACTCTGTTAGTTCTAGCTGCTTACTTGCAACTGATGGTAGATGCCTAAACAGCCGCCACTTTTATACTCAAACACTGGCCCAGGAATTGGAAAAAAAATAAATCCATCCATTCAGGATGTCTAATGCAAATGTGAACAGCTGACTAGCTATGTGCTCATTTGTCGGATTAATTATGTGCAAAGGAGTTAATTTGTCGTTGCGTAATTTATGCATATTTGGCAGACTCCTACACGTAAATTCTATAAAGGAAAAGGGACATGAAGAAGGGATAAAGTTTGCTACCGCAAAGGAAGAGATGCAGGCAAATAAGACCTTGTTACTATAAAATTTTTCTTGAGTGCAAGTCGCTTGTCCCCAAGGTCGTTTTTAAGGATTCTATTCTAGCTTGAATTGCGCACTTTGCCAATCCCGCGATAACCTATTTTACTTTATTCTGACAGAATTTTACCTTTAACTTTTTAGTCTTTCGTTAGCCTCATTGTGAAAGAATGGGCTGATGTAACCTAAGACTTTCGTGGATGGTTTACAGCTTCTCATAAAATAGAGTAATGCAATGTGACAACGTGTTTAGAAATTTACAATAATTATTTACCATAAGAAGCATGAAGCCCAATAAAATAGTGAGATCTGGAGGCGAGAATTCATACAAGATAACTCTTTAAAAAAATTAGACCAAGTAGTTTCAAAAACCATTAAAATTTTGTCATTTTTTTCCATTGAAATGAGGTAGACTTGAGTAGGCAAGTTTATTACCTACCCTTTACTCCTTTTTTCAGTTTAAAGCCGACACTTGGTGGTTTTTCTCCTTTTGGTTTGGTAAAGGCCGTTGTTGAGCTGGCGTAGATGTAGTACTAGAGTTGTCGTAGTACTAGATCCTTTTCGATTCAGAGGAAATGCAAAAAATTATTGAAATACCTAGTTGGAAAGTCCTAACGGGCTTCATAGCAAAAATACTGCGAATCTATCGCTGTAACAGACGCAGCCTCGAGACTAAAAATTCAGTAGAGTCTGCTATACATTGGGAACAGATGCAGAAATAGATTTTTGATTGAAGATTTTTGATTCATAACTTACTTATCAGGCTTCGACCCAGGAAGGAGTTATGCCTGGTTGACAGCTTTTTATCCTCATGGGACACTGGGTCCGCCTTGGCGCACTTTGTCTTTCGTGAATGGAGTATTAAACCCAGTTGTTCTGCCGAACCGAAACAGCAACGGCTTCCTTGATTTATTCTTCGATGAATCTCCACTAAGGTGTCATTTGTGCAGTTGATATTAACTCCAAGGAAGATGAATTCTTAACTACCTCGAAGCTCGAAGTTGGCGCTACCAAAAGTTACGATTTGTCCTAAGCGATGGATGGATGACAAAATTTTCCTTCTTAGTCCTATCCGCGTTTACTTCAAGACCGTACCCCAGTTTTTGTAGAGGTCTATTAAAAATAGTACAAATAATCTCCAAAACTAGATTGAAAAACCCACATGACAATGCATCTCCTCCTCCGAGAGACTCTTTCCAAACCTCATATTGCAGCGCGTGTTTTCTTATGATTCAAGGCACAGTTTTGTCAGTTTTGCCGAGATCTCGAATTCGGCCATATCGCCAAGTCAAGACGATAAATGCTGTTATATCCGTCCTTAAAATCGATGAAATGAAAAGATGAAGACTAGAAATTCATAAGCCTTTTCTAGAAAATGTCTTAGTGTGAAGATCTGGCCTATGGTCAATCTGCTGAGCCAAAAGTCACAATGATACGTGCCGATTGGTGTAAGGTGCACACACAGCACGTTTGATAGGATCTTTTGTGTGACATGTAGCAGAGATGGCAGAGAATTGTCAGGCATTTGTCACCTACACTTGGTTAACGATTTTGTGCATCCGCTGGTAAGTCATCAGAGTCGGCTGCCTTGCTGTTCTTAACCCTTCTTATAGCTAAGCGGACCTCTTTGCTACGAAGTGGTGCGTCTTCCTCGAGGTCGACTAGACTTTCGGCCTCTTGTACACTTTCTTCTGTCTCTTGTGATTCTTCCATTCCCTTCAGCTGACACCCACTTAACGGCTGTTGGAAATGCTGCTTTAACACTTCAGCTATTTCCTGCGCTTCGGTAACAAGGTTCCTTTTGCTATTTGCAAGAGCCTGTCTTCCAGTTTATTGAAATTTCTGGTCTTGCTTTCGAGACTCTTCGATTTCCTTGAGCTGGGAGATCGCGTAGGCTGTAGGGCCTCCTCTGGTTTCTACGCAGTAGCCTTTTCTTCTCTTTTCTTCTCATACGCTGCTCTTTTCTTCTGTCACTATTTCCTGAGCACTCAATCATCATCATACCAACGGGTATCTTTTTTAAGGGGTGACTGAAAATCTCAAGTGACGATTCAGCGTCTGTCACATTTTAATTGATGCTGCGGCTCTGGCTCTATTGGTTGTGATATGACGTATGAGGAGGAGAGTGAATGCAGAGAGAGACTCTCCAGTAAGGGCGTGCTGATAAGTTTTGTTTTGGGCAGTTCGCAGCTTTCCCTGATTGGAAATTCGTGCACTGATTTTAGCCACGATAAGAAAATGGGCTCGAAATGAGTGCTCACCACAGAAAGTGGGTCGGTAAGCACTTGGTATATTCGGTTAGCGGTTAGACCGCCTGGAGGCCACCAGGTTGTCTTGTGTATTCTGAACCTAGAAAACTAATACTGCATAATCTAATGTTTGGTAGGCGTTATTTTGAAGTTTATGACCAAGAATTAAAGGATTAAAGCCCCAAATATACCTCTGACATCGTTACTTAGATGTCAGGCTGACACGGCGGTCTTCAAGATCTTCGGCAGAGGCGTATTAGGCTGATGTGGTCACATATTAGGCTGATGTTTTGGAAAGTGTCTCACAGCAAAGCGATCACTTACCGGTTGTAAGGCAATAACTTTAAACATCAGTGGATTCCCCACGACTTTTTTAACTTACGCACTCTTTAAGGGGTGCCGTGGCGTATAGCAGTTACTGTGTGTGCTTACTACGCCGGAGGTCTAGGTTCGAATCCTACCATCGTTACCTGAAAAAAAGACTCGTTCTTTTTCACGGTCCCCACCACCGCGAGGGTCTGCAAAGCCCTGCAAGAGTATGATTTGTCTTGAAAAGCTTCCCATAGTGCCGCTCGGATTCATAGTGCCGCTCAGAGTGTTGAGGAGTTGACTCTGGTTCACCTCGATCTATGTTACACCAATCTATCTAACCCTTTTAGGGCAGCAATAAATGACTAGTTCTTTTTGTTGCATCACACCTGATCCTATCCATCCTATGGATCTATGCGATAATGTCGGCTTTATAACGCAGCAGGACAAACACAAGCTTTTGAGTTGCACCTTGTATGTTTTGTATAGGTAGATTAATTTTACCTTCAAGGTGCAAACTCTTAAATCGTCATCCTTAATCGTTCTGGGAGTAGTTGCCAGGTCCATGTTTCAGTCTTAGGACAGCAGGCCTGATGCAGTGCAACAGAGTCAGTAACCCACTTTAATGCGACGTGAGAGTTGCAGTTGACCCACTTAGGGGTTCATTCGCCACCCTGCTCCAGCAACCTGACGAGTACTGGAAATCCCCTATGGTCTTAGCTCCAAATCAGTCGGGGAGCTCATATAAGGTAGTTGTCGTCTTGATTGTTGAGGCCTTCGAAATTGATTTGTCGATTCTAGTCCTACAGAACCCAACCACCGAAAAATGTTTCTTGGCTTAACCTCGGGTTAATCCTCGATTCAATTTATCCGGGATTACAAAATCTCGGGTGTGAACCCGCAGACTCGTAAGAACTGTTTGAAGGCGACCCATTCAGCACTTGATGATGTCATAGCGACGAATGGTTTATTTAAAGCTTTTTGAAAATGAATTATTTACTTACTTACTTAGGGTGGCGCTACAGTCCGGGGTGGACCTGGGTCTCAGCCAACAAGCTTCGCTAGCCAGCTCTGTCGCCAGCTAGCCGTCTCCAGTTTCGCAGGCGAAGTTGTCTGAGGTCCCCTTCCACGTGCGTGCGCCACCTCTACTCCTCTACTGCACCGTCCATGTGGGGGTGGATTCAAAGATTTTCCGGGCCGGGGCGTTGGTGTCCATCCGCTCTAAATGACCCAGCACCCAGCCATCGTAGCTGTTTTACTTTGACTAGGTCGGTCTCGATGTACAGCCCGTACAGTTCGATTTTATATCTCTTCCTCCACCCACCGCCTATACAGACGGCACCGTAAATCGTCCGAAGAATTTTTCTCTCGAAGCAGCCTGAAGTGTTTTTATCCGCCTTTGATAGGGTCCATGCTTCTGCACCGTAAAGCAGGGCTGGTATAAAGAGGGTCTTATATAAATTAAATGGCTCAAGAGAGGGTTTTGCTACTCAATTGCCTTCTTAGCCCAAAGAGACAGTGATTGGCAAGAGTTAACCTTCGTTTGATTTCAGCGCTGGTGTCATTGTCTGAATTGATAGCGGAACCCAGGTAGATAAAGTCCCTAAATAAATAGAGTGGCGCAACAGCTCGAGGTGAACCAGGGCCAACTTCTCAACAATGTATGCTGGTGTGTTAATTTCTTTTACATACAAAGGGACCTACAATTTTTTGCCGAATCCGAACGGCACTTTGAGAAGTTTTTCAAGACAAATGATACTCTCGGAGGGCTTGTCAGACCCTCGCGAAGGTGGGGACCGTGAAAAAGAACAAGTCTTTTTTTTTCAGGTGACGATGGCAGGATTCGAACCCAGGCCTCCGGCGTAGTAAGCACACACACTAACCACTACGCCACGGCACCCCAGATAAAGTCCCTAACTACCTCAAAGTTACAGCTGTCGATGCTGATGTTTTGTCCAAGACGTCGGTGTTGGGTGTCTTTTCTTGATGACAGTATGTTATTGGTTTTGCCTTCCTTGACTGCTTAAAACATATTCGCCGCTTCCGTCCCAATACTCATGAAGGCTGCAATGACATCACGCTTTGTTTTTCCTATAATGTTAATGTCGTCTGCGAATGCGAGTATTTGAAAGGACTTTTGAGAAAAAAGGTCCTCCGTTGTTTGCGCGGGAGTTGTACACAATTTCTGCAGTATAATGTTAAAGAAGTCGCATGACGCGCGTCGCCTTGTCTAAATCCATTTTTGACAGCACAGGGGTCGGTAAGGTCTTTGCCGACCTTGACGGAACAGCGTGAGTTTTCCATCGTGATCCTGCATAGACTGAAGAGCTTATCAGGGATGCCAAAACTAGACATTGCCCTTTATAGCTCGTCTCTAAAGAGGCTGTCATATGCGGCCTCAAAATCGATGAAAAGGGGCAGTGTATCGATTTGGAATTCCTGGGTTTTCTTCAAGATCTGCCGGAGTGTGAATATTTGATCGATGGTGGACTTTCCTGGCCTAAAGCCACACTGATATGTGCCTATCAGATTGTTGATCACAACAGAAAAGATATTTTATGCGATGTTAAGAAGACTGATGTCTTTGTAGTTGGGACAGTTCAGAGGGTCTCCTTTCTTAAGGATCGGGCAAAAAATGCTGAGGTTCCATTCGTCGCGCATGCTTTCTTCCGGCCATATCTTGCAGATGAGCTAATGCATGCTCCTTACCAGCTCATCGGCAGCTGATCTTAAAAGTTTGACGGCTAGGCTGTCTGCTCCGGCTGCTTTGCTGCACTTAAGCGCTTAGGCACAGCCACTTTCACTTCATCCAGGTCGGGTGGGTGGTTTCGCTCGTATGCTTCGTCGGTAATGTCTTCGCCCGGGTTGAATGGTTCGATCTGCCTGACAGCCGTATTTGGTTTGCCTTATTTTACTTACAAAAGGCAAAATGAGGCCTAGTTTTTCAATTTGGTGTTATTTAACATGGTTTTATTCCACGGCACTGGGCAGGGTAAAATTATAGCTGTTAAATTCCTACACACCCTTATTGGTCGACCTTATTCCCACTGAAGCACCTATCTATATTTTCGGCCATATACTTCTCATGCTTCCACTTTTTGCTTTAAAAGATCTGGAGGAACTCCGTCATCGTTACCACCTTCCATACTTTTTGGCTTGTCGCATGTGCTTGCATTCATTGTCAAATTAAAAGCTTCGTTGTGGTTGACGTTTTGGGAATCTTGCCACTACTGGTTTTCAATGCTTGGTGATGGCGGCACAGGACTTCTTTAGGGTTCATCAGAGACTCGATCGGAAAATCAGCTGGCGATTTTTTACGATTGTAGAGTTATCATGAGAAATGGATCATGAGAAAAAGTATAAGAGAAATTATCCTCAAAAGTTTAAGATACGATATGTTACGTTCATCAACTGTTACATTTGGTATAAAACTAAAAAGTCTGTTTCCGTTTCATTTCCAACTTCCGTTGATTTTTCTCACGGTCCTTAATTTGTCCATATTTAATTTTTCACATCGTTTGACTGACCCAAAATAAACTACCTCCAAAATGATTTATTTTGTGACTCATGTTCAATGAGTGAATCAAATGCACAAATTGATTCCATAGTACGGGTTGCGCTGTTAATTTGCCATAAACATTTTGGGTAATTTAAAAATGTCACATTTAAATAATCTTTTTTTATTTGTTTGTTCAATCTTTGCGTGTTTATTTTCTGAGCTACAGACTAAACGCTGGTCTAAGAAAATTTAAAATTTCGCTAATAGATTTATTAAGTTATTATCATACAATTAAGTGCAAAACTTGCTTTAAATACGCATTAAAACAATTTATCCATTCATCCCCAGCCATTCATATTACGCAGAATACATCTTTTTTATTTCCGTATTTTTATAAGCATTGTTTTGTCAAAAATCTGTAAACTTGCGCTGATAGACTTTCATTAGCACTTGTAATTCTGAACATTTATGAATCTTTACTGGTTACTCAATTGTGGGCTCAGATGTTGCTAAAATTTAAGCCATTTTTTTTTATTTACACTTCCTAATCGTTCTTTTTCGGATCATATGCCACTGGAGCTTGTTTTTAAAATCGAGGTTTCGCCCGCATCCACCTCTTCGGAGCTTTCCTTGCTCCCAAAACTTTCTTGGAGGCATGATTTCGGCGATATTTTCCGGAAAAATCTAATTTTGGAGCTAGCGAGTTGACGCGATGCTTTATTCTACCCCAGGATTGATGATCTAACGGCGTTATTACGCAGAGCAGCGCCCCAAGTCGTTCCAAGGACCAACAACAGCAGAGTCAGCAAGCAAAAGTGGTTCGACTCCGAGTGCATGAAGGCTAGAGATGTATCTTTCGCTCTACTAAGGTTAGTCCGCAAGGCAAACAAATTTTTTAAAAGCCTTTGCCGCTCGAAAAAGCAGACTTATGAATTACAAATTATGGCAACCCTATACAACGCAAGATCGTCAGCGGATTTTTGGAGAGCAGCGAAGTTAGTTAACGGAAAGAAAAATCACATTTCTGGTTCTATTCAAGCCGAGAGCCTTAGAACTCATTTCAGAAATCATCTTAATGCCAAGCTTTTCTCGCCTCTTTTCCTTTATGCTGCCCCACTATTACTGGATGAGTTCTTAGACGCACCGATATCCCAAGACGAAGTCCAAAGAGTAATCGATAAGGCTAAAAACAACAAGGCTCCAGGCAAAGACCGAATCCCGTTCGAGTTCTTGAAAAATTCCTCTGCCAAATTCGTAAAAGCTCTAGCAGCCGAATTGAATCGCATATTTAAATCCGCAGATGTTCCAGGAAGCTTCCGGCAAGCTATAATCTATCCACTGCATAAGAAGTGGGACATAGATGACCCAACCAACTACAGAGGAATATCGTTCTTAAACACTGCGACAAAACTCTTCGCTGCAGTCCTTTTCAACAGACTGATATCTTGGGTAGAACGGAAGAATGTGCTCCACGAGTTTCAGGCTGGCTTTAGGCGAGGCTACTCAACGGTTGTCCAGATATTCTCTCTTATAAACATAGCTGAGATCTATAAAAGGAGGCACAAGAAACTACACATTTTTCGTCGATTTTCGAGCAGCGTTCGATGCTTTGGCTCGTGAGGCACTTTTCTAGAAGCTTCTTCAGATTGATTTTTCTACCAAGGAGATAAATTTTTTAAAATCCATGTATGAAAACAACGTTGCTTCTGTATGGGATGGCGTCCACCTTTCGGAGGAGTTCGAGACCGCTATGGGTGTTAAGCAGGGCTGTATTCTAAGCACGCTGCTCTTCGTTTGCTATGTAAATGACATTACGGATGCAGTTAAAGGTGCAATTGGAGGACACACGAGAATACCGAGCCTTTTGTTTGCAGACGACATGGCCTTTTTTGCAGACAGTAGAAAGTATGCAGCTAATGATCAACAGATTAGAATTATACTGCAAAACATGGAACTTATCTGTGAATCTATCAAAGTCGCAGATAATGGTATTTAGGGACGGTGGAGGTGGCCATTGCCAACGCGAGAATTGGAGATTTCAAGGTGAACAAATTGAAGTGGTGCGGGAATATATATAGAATCTGGGAGTTCTAATCACATCAAATCTTGGCATGAACAAGCATTTAAGAGTGAAGCTAACAGAAGCTAAACGGGCAGTTGTTTCAGTATGGGCGAACTGGATAAACAATAAAAATATTACCCACACTGCGAAGCAAAAGCTACTCCATTCAGCTGCTTCCTCCTTTATCCTGTATGCAGCCCAAGTATGGGGCTACTCTTCTTTCGAGCTCGTTGAAAAACTCCTGCGCTATTTCATCAAGAGGATTTTTAAGCTCCCTAGAGACTGGAATAGCGCCCCTCTTCTTAGACACACTCAAACTACACATCGACTATATTGTGAGAGTCATGTTAATGCGGAAGCGGAACGAACGATTACCGAAGGTAGTGCTTTTGTACATGCTAAGAAATCACTATCTACGCTCCACCCTCGGGGCAGCTTTGTTCGAGGGTGGAGCGAGCTGGCATCTGCATGTGACTTCGATCTTCTAATTGACCACGATGAGGCAACTTCTTGTCTAAAAGAGAAACTATATTCCTTGCTGGAGAAAACAGGGGGGCGGCTTTTCGACCAGTTCATTGATGAAGCCCGACTTCACAGCACAGAACTTTCTTATTTACATACTTAAGGTGGCGCTACAGTCCGGGGTGGACCTGGGCCTCAGCCAACAAGCTTCGCCAGCCAGCTCTGTCTCTAGCTAGCCGTCTCCAGTTTCGCACGCGAAGTTGGCTGAGGTCCCCTTCCACTTGCGTGCGCCACCTGAGTCTCGGTGCTCCTCTACCGCGCCGTCCCTGCGGTGTGGATTCAAAGGTTTTCCAGGCCGGGGTGTTGGTGTCCATCCGCTCTAGATGACCCAGCCATCGTAGACGTTGTGTTTTGACTCTTTTGGCTAGGTCGGTATCGCTGTACAGCCCGTACAGTTTGATGTTATATATCCTCCTCCACTCTCCGTCTATGCAGACGGGACCGTAAATCGTCCGAAGAATTTTCTTCTCGAAGCAGCCTAAAGTGTTTTCATCCGCCTTTGACAGGGTCCATGCTTCTGCACCGTGAAACAGGACTGGGATGATGAGGGTCTTATACATGGACACTTTAGTTGCTCGAGAGAGGGCTTTGCTACTTAATTGCCTCCTTAGCCCAAAGAAACAGCGATTGGCAAGAGTTATCCTTCGTTTGATTTCAGCGCTGGTGTCATTGTCTGAATTGATAGCGGAACCCAGGTAGACAAAGTCCCTAACTACCTCAAATATATAGCTGTCGATGGTGATGTTTTGTCCAAGACGTCGGTGTTAGGTGTCTTTTCTTGATGACAGCATATACTTGGTTTTGCCCTCATTCACTGCTAAACCCATATTCGCCGCTACCGTCCCAATACTCACGAAGAGTTCACTGACATCACGCTTTGTTCTACCGATTATGTCAATGTCGTCTGCGTATGCGAGTAGTTGAGCGGACTTTTGAAAGATTGTACCTCTGGTGTTGGCGCGAGAGTTCTGCACAATCCTCTCAAGTATGATGTTAAAAAGTCGTATGACAGCGCGTCGCCTTGTCTAAATCTTTTTTTGACATCAAAGGGGTCGGGAGGTCTTTGCCTACCTTGACGGAACAGCGTGAATTTTCCATCGTCATCCTGCACAGACTGACGAGTTTGGCAGGGATGCCAAAACTAGACATTCCGCTCTATAGCTCGTCTCTATAGATGCTGTCATACGCGGCCTTGAAATCGATTAAGAGGTGGTGTGTATCGATTTGGAATTCGTGGGTTTTCTCCAAGATCTGCCGCAGTGTGAATATTTGATCGATGGTGGACTTTCCTGGCCTAAAGCCACACTGATATGTGCCTATCAGATTGTTGACAAACGGCTTCAGGCGTTCACACAGTACAGCAGAAAAGATCTTGTATGCGATGTTAAGAAGACTTATGCCTCTGTAGTTGGCACAACTCAGAGGGTCTCCTTTCAGGATCGGGCAAACAATGCCCGATTCGTCGGGCATGCTTTATTTCGACCATATCTTGCAGATGAATTGGTGCATGCTCCTAACCATCTCATCGCCATCTCATCGCCATCGGATTTAAAAAGTTCGGCAGCTAGGCCGTCTGCTCCGGCTGCTTTGTTGCACTTGAGCTTAGAAACAGCCACTTTCACCTCCTACAGGTCGGGTGGGCGGTATCGTTCGTATGGTTCGTTGGTAACGTCTTCGCCCGGGTTGAATGGTTCATTCTGTCTGACAGCGGTATTTGCTTCGTCCTCGCCGTTATACAGTCTGCAGAAGTGGTCTTTCCAAATCCTCAGCACAGACTGCGATTCTACAACGATGTTCCCTTGATGGTCCTCAAAGGCTTCAGTTCGAAGTTTATACCCTTGGCAGGACCTTTTGATCCTTTGGTAAAACTTTCTAACCTCATTCCTGTTGTAACATCTCTCTATCTCTTCAACCGCGTGCTTCTCGTGCTCTCTCTTTTTCCTTCGGAGAAGCCGGTGCTCCTCTCTCCTCCTCTGCTCGTAGAGCTCGCGAGCAGCTCTAGTCCTTCTGTGCAGCGCCGCTTTGTATGCTTCCTGTTTAGCTGCATGTGCTTGCCGGCATTCATCGTCAAACCAGGGGTTTCGTTGTGGTCGCCGTGTGAAACCCAGCACTTCAGAGGCGGCGTCTCTGATGGCATTTTGGCAATGTTGCCACTGGTTATCAATACTTGATGCTGGCTGCATAGGATTTCGTAGAAGGTTTTGAGAGACTCGGTTGGAGAAGGACCTGGCGATCTCTTGCGATTGTAGTCGGCCGACGTCAAACTTCCTCACAGTATTTCCATTACTTGGCGTTGGTCGGGATATCCTCAGCTGTACCTTGGCTACAAAAAGGCAGTGATCCGAGTCAATGTTGGTCCCTCGGAAAGTTCGGACATCCATGATACTGGAGGAGTGCCTTGCGTCGATCGAAATGTGGTCAATCTGGTTGACGGTTGATGGATCGGGAGATCTCCATGTCCCTTTGTGGATATTGAGATCGCGGGAACTGTGTACTAGCTACCGCAACGTGTCGCCCCGCAGCAAAGTCGATCAGCCTGAATCCGTTATCGGCACTAAAGTCGCCTAGGACAATCTTAATGTCGTAGCTAGGGTACTTCTCATAAGTTTTGTCCAGGAGCTCGTAGAACATATCTTTGGTCTCGTCATCTTTCTTCTCTGTGGGCAAGTTAAACCTCCGTCTGGGCAAAGGAACCTATTTTTTTTGCAACAGTACTAATCTAAGGATGAGTCTAATTTTCAAAATAAGGGGAGAGCTTTTGCCGCTTGATTACATACCACATCGCCCTGATCTTCCTATCCTGTTCAGTTTATGTAACCGAAGGGAAAGAGAAGATATATTCCGCTTCCTTATCGTGTGTCCCATGCTAAGTGAATTCCGTCTGCAGATCTTCGGTACTGCGCAGAAGAAGTATTAAGCATACTTAATGGAGACAGAGGATGGGACCAGCTTTATAATTATGCCGCTAGTGCTCTATCTTATAGAACCCGCATTTTCAACGAGAACTTCTAATTGTTAGAATATCACCATGTACAATTATTTTAATGTCAATCTGGTAGACGGCTTCCGGCCAAACCAAACCGGCTTTAGATTCTCTACAAATTGCAATATGTTATTTTCTAAGAGATTATTAATATTGTAAACCCAAAAGAAAAACTGTTAAAAATAAAGTCACTACTACTACTACTACTACTAATAGTACTACTACTTCTACTACTACTACTACTACTACTACTACCACTACTAATACTACTACTGCTACTACTTCTACTACTACTAATCGTTCGAATAGGTTAATTTTGTTTTTAATGTTAAACAGTAAGTCATATAAATTTTAATATCATTTAATAAAACTTTTCAGTACAGGTCAATATAGGTCTTCGTAAGCCACTTTCTGCTTAAACAGCCTTTTTCAAATATTGATTGTATTGTATTATATTGTTTTTTTTTCATAGAAAAATATTTTCTTGGAAATGTCAAGATAATAAACCGTGTGTGGTTGACTGGCAGGGTATGATCACGACAAGCTTCAGCCGTGGAGTTTTTCCTTGTGCCTCCATTCGACAGATTAATGCCCTGTCGATTTCCACGATTGCCAGATTACTGGAAAATGACTGGAAATATTCTTGACAGTTGTTGGTGTCTCCACTAGGTGTTTTCCAGTCATTTTTCAGTCACACCCCAATCGTGGAAATCGGGATGGCATTAATCTGTCGAATAGAAATGCCAAATAGAGGACTCCCTTAAGTATCTTACTTCTGCTATCTTCAATTGAATTAAAAGTTATCTGTAATACAAATCACACCACATTTTACGACCAATCAAGCATAGACACACAATACAAAAAAATCACATAATTTACCTGAGCTCTACAGACAGTCTATTGATAAGACAGCGTTTGTGACCGATTTAAATTTGCTCACTGTTCTTTGGGGTTATTGAATTATCGTCGTTATCTCTGACCAAGTTGTTTTTGTTTTTTGATAAAAATAATCGCCATTCACAATTAAAATTCTAAGTTAATTTGCTAGTAAAGTGCAACTTAACACAATTTAAATTATTTTCATTAGTCTGAAAATAGAAGCGAAAACTGCGTCACACTATCTTACGATTTTTTTTTGAACTTTGCTTATGGCTTAGATAAGGATATTTTTGTTGCGTTGAACGGTGTGTGGTTTGATAAGTGGGTGTGTTCGTTCTGCTTTAAAAATTAAAAAAAAATAATATTCTACACTTGTTGAGAAGTAAACCTTAAATTTGGTTCATAATTCTGAAAAACTGGCTGAGAAATAAGGTTGTAAAAGAGTAACATAAAAACATGTAGTCTAGTAGAATAAACAAATGAGCATTTTCAGTGTACCCGCTGTCCTTAGAATAATATAAATGTAGGTAAATTAGCGGTGGTCAAAGGATAGACATGTGCACTCAAGAGGATACAAGCATCCACAGGTTTTCTAAACCCACCTCTGTCTATCAACTCCTATTCTCACCTCCCCGTGGTGAACACCGGGTGCCTAGTACCTCAACTGGAGATTGGGTTCCAACCCCTTTGGAAGGTTGTTGGGGGTAGCAGACGAGAGAGGGGGGGAGGAGTGTTCCCACTAAGGCACTTCTCCTTGCATCCGGACGGCAGCGGAGGAATTCCCCAGATGGAATCAACGGTGGCGTCCATAGTTCCAGTCAGGCCGAACTACTTAGTGAACACCTTATATGGGCTACTACGACGTATTCGGAGCTCAGGCCTATAAGGAGCGGGCTATCCGGCTCTCCGTCCTTAGAGCTAAGCAAAGGATCTGGTCCTCCAGGTTGGGGGTCGTGCCGTCGGGGTGACTTCCCGGCCACGTAAAGAAACACCAGTCACGAAGCAGAAACAAGCCTCGGATTCGGACGGATTTACTGTTGACGACCAATGCAAACGAGAAAAGGACAACGAGCTACGGATCTGCACGTGGAATGTTAGGTCCCTTAACAGACCACGTGCAGCCGAGCAACTAGCGGAGGCCCTTAACGACTGCAAGGCAGACATTACTGCCATCCAAGAAATACGGTGGGACGGGCCGGGCAAACGAAGGATGAAAAACTGCGACATCTACTACGGCGACTGCTATCGGCATCAAAGACAGCGCCTATTTGGATGTGGTTTCGTTGTTGGAGGCAGACTTAGGCAAAAAGTCTTGAGCTTCAACCCTGTAAGCGAGCGCCTCGCGACGATCCGCATCAAGGCTAAATTCGCCAACATTAGCCTGATATGCGCACATGCCCCCACAGAGGAGAAAGATGACGAGACCAAAGATATGTTCTACGAGCTCCTGAACAAAACTTATGAGCAGTGCCCTAGCTACGACATTAAGATTGTCCTAGGCGATTTTAATGCCAAGCTAGGAAGGGAGGGCATCTTTGGTCGTACGGTCGGAAAGCATAGCCTGCACGACACGACCTCCGATAACGGATTCAGGCTGATCGACTTTGCTGCGGGGCGACACGTTGTGGTAGCTAGTACACAGTTCCCGCATCTCAATATCCACAAAGGGACATGGAGATCTCCCGATCAATCAACCGTCAACCAGATTGACCATATTGCGATCGACGCAAGGCACTCCTACAGTATCATGGATGTCCGAACTTTCCGAGGGGCCAACATTGACTCGGATCACTACCTTGTTGTAGCCAAGGTACGGCTGCGGATATCCCGACCAGCGCCAAGTAATGGAAATACTGTGAGGAAGTTTGACGTCGGCCGACTACAATCGCAAGAGATCGCCAGGTCCTTCTCCAACCGAGTCTCTCAAAACCTTCTACGAAGTCCTATGCAACCAGCATCAAGTATTGATAACCAGTGGCAACACTGCCAAAATGCCATCAGAGACGCCGCGTCTGAAGTGCTGGGTTTCACACGGCGACCACAACGAAACCCCTGGTTTGACGATGAATGCCGGCAAGCACATGCAGCTAAACAGGAAGCATACAAAGCGGCGCTGCACAGAAGGACTAGAGCTGCTCGCGAGCTCTACGAGCAGAGGAGGAGAGAGGAGCACCGGCTTCTCCGAAGGAAAAAGAGAGAGCACGAGAAGCGCGCGGTTGAAGAGATAGAGAGATGTTACAACAGGAATGAGGTTAGAAAGTTTTACCAAAGGATCAAAAGGTCCTGCCAAGGGTATAAACTTCGAACTGAAGCCTGTAAGGACCATCAAGGGAACATCGTTGTAGAATCGCAGTCAGTGCTGAGGATTTGGAAAGACCACTTCTGCAGACTGTATAACGGCGAGGACGATCCAAATACCGCTGTCAGGCAGAACGAACCATTCAACCCGGGCGAAGACGTTACCGACGAAGCATACGAACGATACCGCCCACCCGACCTGGAGGAGGTGAAAGTAGCTGTGTCTAAGCTCAAGTGCAACAAAGCAGCCGGAGCAGACGGCCTAGCTGCCGAACTTTTTAAATCCGCTGGCGATGGGCTGGTTAGGAGCATGCACCAGCTCATCTGCAAGATATGGTCGGAAGAAAGCATGCCCGACGAATGGAACCTCAGCATTGTTTGCCCGATCCTGAAGAAAGGAGACCCTCTGAGTTGTGCCAACTACAGAGGCATAAGTCTTCTTAACATCGCATACAAGATCTTTTCTGCTGTACTGTGTGAACGCCTGAAGCCGTTTGTCAACAATCTGATAGGCACATATCAGTGTGGCTTTAGGCCAGGAAAGTCCACCATCGATCAAATATTCACACTGCGGCAGATCTTGGAGAAAACCCAGGAATTCCAAATCGATACACACCACCTCTTCATCGATTTCAAGGACGCGTATGACAGCATCTATAGAGACGAGCTATATAGCGCAATGTCTAGTTTTGGCATCCCTGCCAAACTCGTCAGTCTGTGCAGGATGACGATGGAAAACTCACGCTGTTCCGTCAAGGTCGGCAAAGACCTCACCGACCCCTTTGATGTCAAAAAAGGATTTAGACAAGGCGACGCGCTGTCATGCGACTTCTTTAACATCATACTTGAGAGAATTGTGCAGAACTCTCGCGCCAACACCAGAGGTACAATCTTTCAAAAGTCCGTTCAACTACTTGCATACGCAGACGACATTGACATAATCGGTAGAACAAAGCGTGATGTCAGTGAAGCCTTCGTGAGTATTGGGACGGAAGCGGCGAATATGGGTTTAGCAGTCAATGAGGGCAAAACCAAGTATATGCTGTCATCAAGAAAAGACACCCAACACCGACGTCTTGGACAAAACATCACCATCGACAGCTATAACTTTGAGGTAGTTAGGGACTTTGTCTACCTGGGTTCCGCTATCAATTCAGACAATGACACCAGCGCTGAAATCAAACGAAGGACAACTCTTGCCAATCGCTGTTTCTTTGGGCTAAGAAGGCAATTGAGTAGCAAAGCCCTCTCTCGAGCAACTAAAGTGTCCATGTATAAGACCCTCATCATCCCAGTGCTTTACGGTGCAGAAGCATGGACCCTGTCAAAGGCGGATGAAAACACTTTAGGCTGCTTTGAGAGGAAAATTCTTCGGACGATTTACGGTCCCGTCTGCATAGACGGAGAGTGGAGGAGGAGATATAACATCGAACTGTACGGGCTGTACAGCGATACCGACCTAGCCAAAAGAGTCAAAACACAACGTCTACGATGGCTGGGTCATCTAGAGCGGATGGACACCAACGCCCCGGCCCGGAAAATCTTCGAATCCACACCGCAGGGACGACGCGGTAGAGGAGCACCGAGACTCAGGTGGCGCACGCAAGTGGAAGGGGACCTCAGCCAACTTCGCGTGCGAAACTGGAGACGGCTAGCTAGAGACAGAGCTGGCTGGCGAAGCTTGTTGGCTGAGGCCCAGGTCCACCCCGGACTGTAGCGCCACCTTAAGTAAGTAAGGTAAATTAGCTGATACATTCCGGGTACTTGTAAGCTGTACAGATTTTGGAGAGTGATTTTAAGCTAACTAATTGGTTTTTGAAAAGTTTTTGATGAACCACGATTCCCGCTCGGACAGCGCCACACCCTGCAAAGTACATTGAGGCTAAATTATAAGCCTGTCTTTGTGGGAATCACAAAGTCGAGCGGCTTCTTCAAGTTGAACGATCTTTATTAAAATACGGGTTAAAATACGAACAATAAGCCGTTCGCATTTTGTGTGGACCATATCCAACTTGAGCTCGACTTGCAAAATGATCACACCTGTGGAGAGCTTGAGTTGGTGGCGGAAAATCATGAGAGATGGAAGAAGGAGTTCAGCAACCTTTCTCAGCGGCTTTCCGTATGATGAAGTTGATGATTATGAGGATCATGACGTAACATTTATTGTAACTTCATATTCGGATTATCGTATACGTAAATTCAGCGTCAACAAAGACGTTCTCTAGTTTAATTGTAAAAATATGTTTAAGACCGCTTGCCATTCCTGCCGGGCGATTACACCCACCGTGCACAACAAATAAGTTATAAACGGCGTTTGCCTAAGTCCTGACACACTTGTTTTTAACTAATTTTTGTCTTCTGAATGCGAAAATCATAACAGTTTTTTTTCTACCACTTCATTTTTTCAAGTTACTGGATATCATCCTTTAGGCCTAGCTCTAATAGGCTTAAGGCGGGATCAATCTCATGTCGAAATACAACGAAAATCCCACTCAAGTTCTGCAAAAAGATTGTGGTGCCCATAATAAACTTAAGCAAACGATTGAAAATCATGAGATTTCACTGTAAATGTCTCGAATATCACGTCATGCCTTGAGAATATTTTAATTCAAATTTGAAAATTATGTCACTTTTTCTTCAACTTTGAATGTTAATATTTCCGAAACCGACTGTCCGATCTAAAATATGTTTAAACTTTTGAGATCAGCGTGCAGTTTTTGTTGTTTTCCCTTCTTTCACGGATCTTTTGAAGCACGTAAAAAAATAAATATGGGCTAAAATGTGACAATTAATGAACTAATGGCAAGCAAAAACAAAACTTTAAGCCAACACAAGTTTACGAAAACCCTACAAAATCGCGCAAAACGCTATTATGGTCGTGGCATACGAATCGGGTGCAATAGGGGACATTTCGGAAAGCCGACTTCAGCTCATCAAAGTCTATTATGGTTGGGCCTTTTCGCTCTAAATGACATAAAAAAAGTGTTTTCTAGTTCGCCTGATTCTCGAAAAATAGTCAGCAATCTAGACTATTGGCTTAGACAAGGTTCCGGTATATCCACGTGTCTGGCTTAGTAGGAAGCATACAATTTTAAGGTCAACGCGGATGATCAATTTTTGCTTCTCGTATTGCAAAAATAGATATAAAAATATATGTAGGGTCCATACCAAACATCCATGTTCCAAGAGAGCTGCACAGACAATTCAATCTATGGATCTTCCAGTAACGGAAATCACCAAGCAGCACTTAAAGCCCTGGACTCCAACCTCGTATACTCTAAGTGTGTCAAAGACTGCCTAATGGCATTGAATGACGTAAGCTTCCACACAGTTCTACTCTGATGAGTTCCTGGGCACGTTGGCGTGGCCGGAAATGAATTGGCGGACGAACTGGCAAGGAAAGGTTCTGATATGGACATAACGATGGCTAACCGACGGGTTTATCTCCCTTTCAACACAGCCAAAAGTCTTATAGATCAATACACGATCAAACTAGCCGGTGAACGTTGGCAGTAGTCTAAATTTTGTATCATAACTCACAGCTTATGGCCAGTACTCGACCTAAAAAGAACAACGACCCTTCTATCTCTCAGTAGAAATTTCATAAGAACACTCGTTGGTGTGGTCACGGGACACTGCACCATTGGTGTCATGGCTACACGAATGGGAATCTTTGCCAACGACTTCTTCAGAAGCTGTAGGAATGAAGAAGAAATAGAGTCTATAGAAC
The DNA here is from genome assembly GCA_947623515.1 of Neoascia interrupta. Lineage (NCBI taxonomy): Eukaryota > Metazoa > Arthropoda > Insecta > Diptera > Syrphidae > Neoascia > Neoascia interrupta. The sequence goes on from OX392463.1 coordinate 56,092,300, forward strand.
ACTTTCTCTGCCACTGCCCAGCTCTCCAAGAACGACGACTAACCTTTTTAGGAGTCAGGTTCCTTGATAGCCTGAACGACCTGGCAGGAATATCACTACTTGACCTAAAAAGATTTATCAAAAGATCAGGCTGGTTCAGTTAGTAAGACATATTTCCAACCATGTTTGTCTACCCCACAAGTCACAAATGGGATAATCACAATGGCCACCGAGTGAAGTTGCACTACTTTCAAACAACCCTTTCCAACCTAACCTAACCTAAACATCCATCATGTTGATAGCAGTCATACTGTCGAAGCTAATTTTTTGGATAAAAAGGTACATTTACGAACAAAACTGTTGAATTTGGAAAATGGAGTAATCCTCATGAGAACCAAGAGATTCCAAAGTGCTTCCCAAAAAATCAATGTTTGGTGTGGATTTTAGGCTTATTTTCTTTGAGAACGTCGTCACCGCCGTCGCCCAATGGCTAGCACTATATAGGTCTGTGATAACCAACTGCTTTTGGCCCGAATCGAGTGATATGCGGTTCCAGCAAGAAGGCGCTACGTGCCGCACAGCTCACGCCACATTTGAAATCCTGCATGACAACGAGCATGAGGGCATGGTTATCTAACGTGGAAGTCGTGGGATTTAACCCCGCTAGACTTTTCCTTGTAGGGTTTTGGGAATTCAAAGGTCTGTGTAGCCACAAGCCACAGCTGCCCTCAAAGCCTACATAACCCATACGCCATGCGCCACTCGCCACCCAGAAAAGCTACGGCGGTAATTTAAACGATGTTATATTTCATACATAATGGCATCAACAGGCCTTTTAAACAAATGAAAATTTTGAAGTTATCTCAAACACACTTCGTTTTATTTAAATTTTAAAATTGGTACCGCTTAATCAAGGCCCTTAGATTAGATTAGATTGTTTGTCGGGAGAGCCTTCCTGTGGCTCTGGCACTGCGGTTTCTTAAAAGGAGCCCATTGCGATTTTCCTGTTGAAATCCTAAAGCCATATTATAACTCCGGAGCCAGTCAGGAAGACAAGGATCTTCTCTGGAGGGATATTGGCTAGGTTTGCTGTGGAAACTGCCACGCCTCCAAAAAGTGGGCGGGATATAAAAATTAACTGCTGAATGTTCTATACTCGGTAGTTGCATACATTTCGGCCTAATACTCCGCCTTTTTAACTCAAAAAATCACTTTTTTTAAGTCTCTATCTAATTCCCTTCGGAGCATGCTAACGAGGAGACTGGTTGCGTGCGTCGCCCTTTTTCCCCCGCATCAGGAAGTCGGAATTAAGGTCCCCGGCATTGGTATCCCGGTTTTTACCATTGTCCATTTAAAAGTATCGGAATGGACTAAGTGTGGCCCTGCTGAGTGGGAACAGTCACGCAACCTAACCTAACAGCACGAACCCCAGTATGTAATACTGTTTTGTGAAATCAGCGTTTATGGCGTATTTCGCCATTTTGTGCCTCTTCATATTTTAAAGGCCTGGTTTTCTAGTGCTGAGTTAAGCCCAGCTTAAACCAAGATCTGTAAATCCCAGAACAAAACGAATCTAAAGTTAACCCAGCAAACAGTTTTTGAGTGCAGAGTTAACTCCGTCAGTAAAGTTGTCAAAATCTTCGACACCCGAAATTATTGAATCGCCCAATTTATCTTCACATAGAAAAACACAGAAAAAGAAGTTCGAGTCATTTTCAGATGTCATTTTTCACAGAAACACGAAAAGCCACTGCCATTCGCACAGAAAAAATATTCAAAAAAGTTCATACTGTTCACGAGAGTTGATCCGAGATTAACACTCCAATTAAGGCAGAGTTAAGCCGAGATTAATTCTGGATCAATATTCACTGAAAAACTTATTTTTGGGGTACATCTCAGTTTAACTCCGAAACTCGGATGAGGTGGAAAAAATTCATTTATTTAAAAAGTCTCTAGGTCCTGGTAGTTTCACAATCCACAACCTTTTGTGTAAGACCTTTTGTTTTAAGTGTGTCCTGGGTACAGCAACCCAATTATCTCATCCTTAAACTGGGATCAATGAAAGATTAAAACTAAATAGAGAAGTGTTTCCATCGGAAAAAGATAAGATTGACGCACGCACTCTCGGAGGTTGTCATTTAAGCTCCTAAAAGAAGGGTGATTTCTTCGCTCCTAGAAAGCTGCAAAGAATATTTACTACTTACATTAAATTGCAATTATTTAGGTTTCTACATTGTCTATAACTTTTTTTTTACAGATCTACATGCTCTCAGTTTTCCTGCTTCCATTTCGAGCTGTGGGTTGCGTTGTATCACTCCTTATGGCATGGGTTTTTGCATGTATTGCGCTGCATGGTATGACTCTAGACGACCTAAAAGAAAAGCCGTTGACCGGTTGGAGGCGGTAAGTCAATTAAAAACAAAACACTTATAATTATTATTGTTGACTTCAACAAATGCTTTCACGCGATAAAGCTTTTATTTCGAAAGGTGTGTCATTGCTCCTAATCGACTAAATGTTTAAGTCGCCCTTGAACTGGCCTTTTAGTTTCAAAATATTATATTATCAAGTCTAGAAAAAGTTTGTGATTTTTGTGTTTTTTTTTTATAAATGAAGCTGTTTACCAACGAAAGTACACATTAATTTATATATGCACATCAAATTTGACATTATTATTGACAGTCTGAATCATCGATGATGCCATTGAGGAGCACCTTTGTGCTTATCCTATGTTGAATATTCCGCGGGGATAGGAAGAAGAGAAAACCGAGAACCGGAGGTTCTTTAATGGAATCATAGAAGAATTCCCACCCGACCTATCCCAAGTTAAGAGAGTTTGTTAATGATCAACAGGTCATGATGGAAAATTATAATGTTTTTGTGATGTAGTTTTGGGTTTTTGTCTGTTTACAACTTTTAAATGATAATACTTGAAAATAAGCCATATTTGCCATTAATTAAAGCACAACGCGAGTCACGATTTTTCGGTCGTAGTAAATAGAAAACACGCTTCATCGCAATTTTCGTGTAAAAAAAATTTACAAAAAAAAAACTGAGGTAATTCTGACTCTTACTCCCACGATTATACCCGATCCAGGGTATATTAGTTTTAGTGCATAGTTTGTAACACTGAAAAAAAAATCACTTTAGACCCCAAAGACCTTTAAGAGATATGATCGTCCGACCGCCGCGCCCGTCTGTCAATTGGTCCTTATGTATGCAGCTTAAGGTCTTCAAAATTTATCTGCTTTAAATAAAAAAATAAATGTTCGTAATCGAATTTCCACCACATGTTTTTTTTTACATTTTCATTAATTTTTTTTACATTTTCATTAATTTTTTTTACATTTTTCGGGACTTCCCCAAGAGCTGTACTTATAGCTGCGTTACCAAAATTCTCAATTTCAGTATGAATTTTTCGTTGACTTACTTTTTCGTACATTGAACTTTTTCCTACATTTCGGGACTTCCCTAGAACTTAATACCTGGGTTGTATTCCGTCCAGGTATTAAGTTCTGTCCGTCCGTCCAGGTATTAAGTATTGTCCGTCCGTTCAATCGTGTTATAATTTCTGAACGGTAAGTCGTAGAAAGACAAAATTTATTGTGCTTTTAAGCAGCGGAAATGTGCAGAAAATCCAACGAGGGCAATTTTTTTAAGCAGAAATTACAATTTGAAATTTTATAGAAAAATGAAGTACATGTTTTTCAATATTTTTTTTTTAAGAAGATGAGGAGGGAAGAACCAGAAAAGAAGATAACAAACTTTTATGAAAAAATATAATTTTTTAAAAATATTGAAAAGTTTTTGAGAAATGAAGAGTTGAAAAGGGGTGACGTTTTTCAAAATGTTTGAGGCCATAAATCTTGAACCGCTCAGTGCACAAAGACAATATTGAACATGCGTATAAAGCAACACAAAGGAAACCAAATGCTTAGAACAAATTTTGTAGAAAAACTTTTAACACTGTCGTTTTAACGCATTTTCGGAAAAAATTGCAAGAAAAATTAAAAAACGTGTGTCCGATTGAAAGTAAATCAATAAATCCTCATGACTCTCATTAACCCTTTTCTGGAACCACTTTCTACCCTTTTCGAACACCTTTATAACAATTTGAGAAACGAAAAAGGACATTGAAACTGTCCACGAATGACATATCTGTCAGAATGACGATTTCTATTGGGTGTATGCAACGGAAATTTTTCGCTCATGTCAAATAAATCCTAGATTTGTCTGGTGGAACCACTTTGGGATTTATTATTAATCGTCTCCCACTAATCCTCGTATTTTTGCCGGTGGAAACATATTATATTATTGTCATTATTTTTTATTATAAATTCTTTATTAAATTTTAAATAGTTACACAGTATTTGTACAAGAAAAAAAGCCATGGCAAAAGAACATGTCTTTTGCCTGAAACATAGTATAAGCTTAGAAACATAAAAACTGCCTCCCGTAAGTGTTCTACGAGGATTGCTACTTATGTAAGTTTTGAGATATGGCAACACTATTCTGAATATTTCAAACCTGACTTTGTCATCGTACATTTTGACATTTTTAATGGTAATAGTACTCAGCACGTACGTCACACACAAGTGCTATTTATGTTGTGTACAGCTACTTGAAACATTCGGCAAAAAAATGGAATTAAATCGCAAACATTTCTGTGGGATGCTTTTTAAAGACTTTCGTCATGGATTGAGCCATCAACAGGGTGCCGTTCAACTCGCCTCAACTCGATAATGAAGCACCATCTCGTTTCACAATATTTTCTTAACTGGTTTCTATTTTCTAATTGGTAAAAAGGTTGTCCAAAATCTGTTGTTGAGTCAAAAAACATCGATGCTCTGCGTGAACAGCTGATGTTGCAAGGTGGCCATATGATAAAATACGCGAGATTGAGTCATACTTGGGCATTAGTTCTACTGGCAAACATTCAATATCGCATGAACATATGGCCGCCATAAATTCAATCGCTTCAAAAGGCGTGGTTCTATGGTTATGGCTGGTTCTATGCATATGATGCCTGGTCAACGTTATTCGACGCCTGATAATAGCATTGATGGGTTCAAATCACATACTTTTGAGGTACCTCAATTGAAGTGGAAAAATGCTACGAAAATTGGTTTAAAACGCATTCAAAAGTGTATTGATCTTCATGAAGAATATGTCATCATGAAGGGTCGCGGACCGAGGGCGGCGGACCGACGGCGGTCCTACCAGCTGTTTCTTGGCATACCAGGGGGGCGATGTGCTCGCTATTCGGCAAGCCTGAACAATCTGTAGGAAGTCCGTCGTGGGACACCAACGCGAACAACTTGTCCAAACCCACCTAGTGTTGTGCAAATTACATTTTAGCGACAGTATTCCTTTGCCACCCAGGCCAAAACCAAGACTGGTAACACTCAGTAAAGGTTAGAGGGTCTGACTCCGACTACAAAGAACGATCTCCACGGCATGTTTCGGAGACGTTTTAACAAATTCCAACTGACCTTTTAAATTTACAGGAGGAATGGCAACTGTTTTCATCGGCAGTCATTGCCTTTGGAAGAAATGTTTGTGGAGTGAAGCGGCTTTATGTGGCGGGAGAAAAGATCTGCTTGGTTTGAAACATCTGGAGTTCAAGAAGCCATCAGAAAGAAAAAAGAGCTTATATTGTGTGGAATCAATGCAAGAACTCAACTTCTCGAGCCCGGTACAATGAGGCACTAAGTGAGGCACTAAATGAGGCACTCCAATCAGGCAATGAGAACTGCCAAGGGACAGGCATGGAAAAAGTTCGACGACAGGTTGGAGCACGATTACAGATTTAAGGAAATTTGCTTATCTCGAAACTTTAGTTGCAAGCGATTTTCTAAAAGCTTGTGAGAGAAGGGTCAATGTGCTAAAATTTTGTGCCTATTTTTAAAAGTCTCAAAATTGAACACCTTGTGGAGACGTGCCTCTTTGGTCTTAAATGCATCTTTTCCCTAATTACTTACTTACTTACTTACTTAAGGTGGCGCTACAGTCCGGGGTGGACCTGGGCCTCAGCCAACAAGCTTCGCCAGCCAGCTCTGTCTCTAGCTAGCCGTCTCCAGTTTCGCACGCGAAGTTGGCTGAGGTCCCCTTCCACTTGCGTGCGCCACCTGAGTCTCGGTGCTCCTCTACCGCGTCGTCCCTGCGGTGTGGATTCGAAGATTTTCCGGGCCGGGGCGTTGGTGTCCATCCGCTCTAGATGACCCAGCCATCGTAGACGTTGTGTTTTGACTCTTTTGGCTAGGTCAGTATCGCTGTACAGCCCGTACAGTTCGATGTTATATCTCCTCCTCCACTCTCCGTCTATGCAGACGGGACCGTAAATCGTCCGAAGAATTTTCCTCTCGAAGCAGCCTAAAGTGTTTTCATCCGCCTTTGACAGGGTCCATGCTTCTGCACCGTAAAGCAGGACTGGGATGATGAGGGTCTTATACATGGACACTTTAGTTGCTCGACAGAGGGCTTTGCTACTCAATTGCCTTCTTAGCACAAAGAAACAGCGATTGGCAAGAGTTATCCTTCGTTTGATTTCAGCGCTGGTGTCATTGTCTGAATTGATAGCGGAACCCAGGTAGACAAAGTCCCTAACTACCTCAAAGTTATAGCTGTCGATGGTGATGTTTTGTCCAAGACGTCGGTGTTGGGTGTCTTTTCTTGATGACAGCATATACTTGGTTTTGCCCTCATTGACTGCTAAACCCATATTCGCCGCTTCCGTCCCAATACTCACGAAGGCTTCACTGACATCACGCTTTGTTCTACCGATTATGTCAATGTCGTCTGCGTATGCAAGTAGTTGAACGGACTTTTGAAAGATTGTACCTCTGGTGTTGGCGCGAGAGTTCTGCACAATTCTCTCAAGTATGATGTTAAAGAAGTCGCATGACAGCGCGTCGCCTTGTCTAAATCCTTTTTTGACATCAAAGGGGTCGGTGAGGTCTTTGCCGACCTTGACGGAACAGCGTGAGTTTTCCATCGTCATCCTGCACAGACTGACGAGTTTGGCAGGGATGCCAAAACTAGACATTGCGCTATATAGCTCGTCTCTATAGATGCTGTCATACGCGGCCTTGAAATCGATGAAGAGGTGGTGTGTATCGATTTGGAATTCCTGGGTTTTCTCCAAGATCTGCCGCAGTGTGAATATTTGATCGATGGTGGACTTTCCTGGCCTAAAGCCACACTGATATGTGCCTATCAGATTGTTGACAAACGGCTTCAGGCGTTCACACAGTACAGCAGAAAAGATCTTGTATGCGATGTTAAGAAGACTTATGCCTCTGTAGTTGGCACAACTCAGAGGGTCTCCTTTCTTCAGGATCGGGCAAACAATGCTGAGGTTCCATTCGTCGGGCATGCTTCTTCCGACCATATCTTGCAGATGAGCTGGTGCATGCTCCTAACCAGCTCATCGCCAGCGGATTTAAAAAGTTCGGCAGCTAGGCCGTCTGCTCCGGCTGCTTTGTTGCACTTGAGCTTAGACACAGCTACTTTCACCTCCTCCAGGTCGGGTGGGCGGTATCGTTCGTATGCTTCGTCGGTAACGTCTTCGCCCGGGTTGAATGATTCGTTCTGCCTGACAGCGGTATTTGGTTCGTCCTCGCCGTTATACAGTCTGCAGAAGTGGTCTTTCCAAATCCTCAGCACCGACTGCGATTCTACAACGATGTTCCCTTGATGGTCCTTACAGGCTTCAGTTCGAAGTTTATACCCTTGGGACCTTTTGATCCTTTGGTAAAACTTTCTAACCTCATTCCTGTTGTAACATCTCTCTATCTCTTCAACCGCGCGCTTCTCGTGCTCTCTCTTTTTCCTTCGGAGAAGCCGGTGCTCCTCTCTCCTCCTCTGCTCGTAGAGCTCGCGAGCAGCTCTAGTCCTTCTGTGCAGCGCCGCTTTGTATGCTTCCTGTTTAGCTGCATGTGCTTGCCGGCATTCATCGTCAAACCAGGGGTTTCGTAGTGGTCGCCGTGTGAAACCCAGCACTTCAGAGGCGGCGTCTCTGATGGCATTTTGGCAGTGTTGCCACTGGCTATCAATACTTGATGCTGGTTGCATAGGACTTCGTAGAAGGTTTTGAGAGACTCGGTTGGAGAAGGACCTGGCGATCTCTTGCGATTGTAGTCGGCCGACGTCAAACTTCCTCACAGTATTTCCATTACTTGGCGCTGGTCGGGATATCCGCAGCCGTACCTTGGCTACAACAACTGGAACTGGCCCCTCGGAAAGTTCGGACATCCATGATACTGGAGGAGTGCCTTGCGTCGATCGCAATATGGTCAATCTGGTTGACGGTTGATTGATCGGGAGATCTCCATGTCCCTTTGTGGATATTGAGATGCGGGAACTGTGTACTAGCTACCACAACGTGTCGCCCCGCAGCAAAGTCGATCAGCCTGAATCCGTTATCGGAGGTCGTGTCGTGCAGGCTATGCTTTCCGACAGTACGACCAAAGATGCCTTCCCTTCCTAGCTTGGCATTAAAATCGCCTAGGACAATCTTAATGTCGTAGCTAGGGCACTGCTCATAAGTTTTGTCCAGGAGCTCGTAGAACATATCTTTGGTCTCGTCATCTTTCTCCTCTGTGGGGGCATGTGCGCATATCAGGCTAATGTTGGCGAATTTAGCCTTGATGCGGATCGTCGCTAGGCGCTCGCTTACAGGGTTGAAGCTCAAGACTTTTTGCCTAAGTCTGCCTCCAACAACGAAACCACATCCAAATAGGCGCTGTCTTTGATGCCGGTAGCAGTCGCCGTAGTAGATGTCGCAGTTTTTCATCCTTCTTTTGCCCGGCCCGTCCCACCGCATTTCTTGGATGGCAGTAATGTTTGCCTTGCAGTCGTTAAGGGCCTCCGCTAGTTGCTCGGCTGCACGTGGTCTGTTAAGGGACCTAACATTCCACGTGCAGATCCGTAGCTCGTTGTCCTTTTCTCGTTTGCATTGGTCGTCAACAGTAAATCCGTCCGAATCCGAGGCTTGTTTCTGCTTCTTTTCCCTAATTACTCTTATTGTACTTGGCAGATTTCAAAAGCATCAGTTTTTTCATCATCTGCCTACAATTTAAAGGCTAAATGGATACAACTGTTTTGTGGGAACGAGTGAGTACAACCTTCCATAATTAATGTGACACATGAACACATATCTGGTAGGCAGTCTACCTCCAAGAGTGTCCTATTGTGCCATATCGATTGGCTTTTCCCAAAACCTATATAAATAAAAAGGACTGCATAGGAAAATTCACCTTCAGTTGCAAGACAAAAGTCACAGGAGCAACTAAAAGCATAAATTTTCGTCCTGCAATCATAATGAACCAGTCAAGAGCAACCACAAAACTCGGGGGGATTTGCTCCATAGTGATTCTCTTGACGGTGTTGCAACTTGCATTTGGCCAAAACCAGAAGCTATGCGGAGGTCAGCTGCGCTCTGTGTTGGAGCTTGTGTGTCCGGATGGTTACAACGGTTACAGGATGGATAAGCGGAGCTCTCGTGAGTAAAAGCCAATTCAATGTTTTTCTATTCATTTGCCTAAATGGAAAACTCCAACCTCCCTATAGTTATTCCGGATGATGACGACAAGACCAACAGCGCCGAGGGGGATAACTTTGCATTCGACTTGGATCTGCTGAAAATCTTCAAAAGTGGTGATACAAATAGTTTAGCTAAAACTCGACGTAGGAGACATGGTATAACCCACGAGTGTTGCTCGCTTAAGGGTTGCTCTTTGTCTGAAGTCAGATCGTACTGTCGCCCATCATAAGGAAACCAAATCAAGAAAATCTTATAAGAATATTTATATCCATGCCTATGTTATATAAAGGCTGAACGACTTTATATAGTATTTATTTAGCAAACTTATGACTTTACTAAACTTTAATGATACTTTAACATTACATTAAAAATAGCTAATGACGCAGTACATTTCAGCAGTGTTTGTGTATGAGTTATGCGTTAATACATTTTTGCCTTCACATAAACTATCGTTTTTACCATGCAGACACCTGACTTTAATGTACTTACTTTAAAAATCGAAATTGAAGTAGGATGTCAGCCGCGAAAATCCGCCGCCTGACAGGAGCAAAGTCAGGGCAGCTAGAGATGAAGTATCGTCATCATCTCCACAGGCAGGGCAGGTGGTGGTTTCACTCATTCCTAACATATTTAAGTGTTTAGCAAAAGCTTGCTGGCTTGAAAAAAACTGCTTTAAGCAGCAATCGATTCCCCCGACGACCGAGGATCGTAGCTTATATATTTTGCAATCAGGATAGTTCCGAAAATCTGTCAAAACACCTTAATCTGGCAACACTGAGTCGCTCTCAAGCTGCGAGTACTTTTACGCTTTTAAGCTATGGTGCGTTCAATTTTTACTCCAGACGACGTTCGATCTTTTCGAGAGTCATTGGCATGTAGTGTGGGTGGACACTTCTTTTTATCATATCTGAGAGAGCTTGTAGATTTCCAACGTATTTCGTATCTTGCGCGGAGCTTTCGAGAGTGAACATGCCAATGCAGTGGACGTTGAAGGCAACAAATCAACTGATAGATGAAGAGAGTCTATTGAAATGTTGTTTTTCCTGGTCGGCGTCTGTTATGTAGGTTAGTGTCGGCCATTTTTTAAGCCTGGTAGCTGCTGGTAGACATCCTCTTTAACTTACACTAAACGTGGTTAACATAAAAACTTAGCGAACGCCAACTTAACACTCTGTTGGTTCTAACTAACTTTCGTCTGTTAAGAAATTACATTTGCGTTGGTGCTTCTTAGCAGGGTTTGATGCTCAGCCCTTGACGCCTAGTTTTGGGCTATATCGGGTACCCTCTTTTGTATATTTCTGTCCGCTTGCGCTTTTACATTTTGAGGGTAGTCAAGCCATGATCCCGAGCTCATCAAGCAATCGCGAAATCGTTCATTAAAAAAAAACAATTCTCTATATGGTCCGTTTTAACGCCCAAATTTGGCGAGCGTTCCGGCGTTGTGGGGCAAAGATCTGGAATAACTTATTCTTAAACTTTGGCCCTTTCTATGCGTTCCTTTTTCAGCATCCTTAAAGATATTTTTTCAAGAATTCGAAGCTATTGAAATTGTGGACATGCGGTAGTCTTTTGACTTCTTACTAAGATGGCGCTACATTTCGGGATGGACCTGCGCCTCAAGGTGGTAGCCTTGTCCAGTTTTGGACGCGAAGTCAGCTCAGATCCCCCCTACTTGAGAAAGCCTGACAATACAGTTTTCTGAGAATACATGTAACACTACATACATGATGTTATACTACCTCCTCCTCCACTTTTCGCCTATGCAGAGAGGACCATGAAACACCCGAATTATTTTCCGGTGTGGCCTTAGAGGAGGCCGACATAAGGGCATCCATCAACCTAACCCAACCTGCAGGCTGTTGATGAGGCGTTAAAAAGTGCAGCAGAAAATATCTGGTATGCAATGTTAAGGAACCTGAGACTTGTTTATGGTTGGATACCTACAGCTGGCTTGGTCAGTTGAATTCTTTTCATACCCCATCCCATAGGATAGGAGGTATATTAAGTTTGTCACATAGTTTGTAACACGGTGAAATAATAATGGTAGACCCCCAAGACTTTAAGGGCATATGCTCGAGACCGAATTCTGAATCGCATAAGACGTCCGTCCGTCCGTCTGTATGTCACATGTTTTTAGGCCTTAAATTTTGAGCTAGGGTGCTGAAACTTCGTACGTATGGTCCTGCGAAGCAGTACAAGTGTAAAAATTTTTGAATTCCGCCCAAAGACACGCCCACATTCGGTCTAAATGTGCAACTACCTCCAGAATAAGGCAGAAATTAAACTTTTAGCATCTCCTAATAAATGTAAGACACAAAAAAGAAAAATTTAATTGTTAAACCTCCTCTAGTGGGCGTGGCAACTATTTTCAGGGTAAATTTTCAAATGCAGTTTACTTAATGTTTTTGCTCAAAATTGAAAAAAATTTGCTTAATATTTTATGTAGAAAACTTAGAAAACTTAGTTCTACATTTTGTTTATACAAGACTTTGGGCCACGCCCACATTTGAAGGCAGAATTTAAGAAAAACTTAAAATTTGCCTGAAAAACTTAATTTCGACTGGCCTTGAGCCTAATTTAGGAAAGAATGAAACAAAAAAAGGAGCAGGTTAGGTAAACGAGACTTCAGTCCAGATTTCGTTCATATAAACTTTTTAGCCACGCCCCCTTTTAAGGGTCGATTTTTCAAAAATATTGAATTTGGACCAAAAAATTGCATTTTTACGTACATTTAAGTCAACTTGGATATATATGTGGTTTCTCATTAGGGGCGGTTGGACCACGCCCCTTTTCGAAGTTTGCATTACTTATAAAATGTCAAAAATTAACCATGTCATCAGCATTTTACAATATGGGATAGGATGGGGTATTCAACGGTCCGTTTTACGGACTGTAACTTCTGCGTAGCACTTACTCACTGGTTTTCAGGTGGCGATGGTAGGATTCAAAGCCAAACCTCCGGCGTAGTAAGCACAGACACGTACCACTACGCCACGGCACCCCACGAATAGTTCGCTCGTTAAAGCGATTATGGCGTCCTTAAAGTGGGCGAAACGCCCGGATTATTGTCTGAACTAAACAGGCTTTAAGTAAAACAATTTCGTCATTATCAAGTGTAGTGGCACGCCGTCTATGGCCAAACAGTCTTAATAAATGGACACATGCTGTTTCAACAATATGACTGCTACCAACTGTCAAAGTTCAAAGTCGCTATTGGAAGACTCGTTATTAAGCTTTGCCTAAAAGTTCTTATATAAACTAGTGGGCGGGTCACAATCCGCTTAGGCAAATCGTTGGATACCTCATTCCAATTGAACCCTGTTAAGCTCCGAATCGCCAAGTGTCAAAAATGACAATCGCTTTCAGCTAAAAAAGGGGCGTGTCATCAACCCCTTTTAAATAACGTTTTAGTTTTTGCGCAAATATATTGTCCAGATGAGGTTTGCATGTGTTAAGTGCATTTTTATACTCCATCCCATAGGATAGGAGATTTATAAAGTTTATCACACAGTTTGTAACAGGGTGAAATAATAATGGTAGACCCCCAAGACCTCAGGGGCATATGATCGAGACCGAATTCTGAATCGAATAAGCCATGTCCGTCCGTCCGTCTGTCCGTCTGTCTGTATGTCACACTTTTTTCGGCCTACATACATTTTAAGCTAGGAAGCTGAAACTTGGTGCATAAGTTCACTTTTATCCGATGTAGTACAAGTCTAAATATTTTTGAAATCCGTCCACAGATACGCCCACAATCGGTGCAATTGTGCAACTACCTCCAGTGCTTTAGAAACTGTAAGACGTCTTAAAAAGCTTGAAATTTGGTATTTATTATCTCCTGTCTATTCTAAGATACACAAAATAAAAAATTATTCGCCTTACCTTCCCTAGTGGGCGTGGCGTCGATTTAACGGGTAATTTTTCAAATGCATTTTATTCAATATTTTTGCTTCAAATCGAAATAGTTTTACTTATTATTTTATGTAGAAAACACTAAGTTTTACATTTTGTTCACATAATACTTAGGGCCACGCCCATATTTGGAGGCAGAATTGAAGAAAAACCTAAAATTTTCCAGAAACACGTCATTTCGATTGGCCTTAAGCCTAATTTGGGAAAGCATGAATCAAAAAAATTAGCAGGCAAGGTAAACTCGATTTCATCCAGACTTCATTCATACAAAGTTTTTAGCCACCCCCCTTTTAAGGGATAGATTTTAAAAAAATATTGAATTTAAACCCAAAAATTGCATTTTTACGTACATTTTAGCGTAGCTTGGAAATATCTGTGTTAATATGGATAGTTTGTAATTAGGGGCGGTTGATTCACTCCCCTTTTTGAAGTTTGCACTACTTATAAAATGTCAAAAAATGGCAATAACATCAGCATTTTACAATGTGGTATAGGATGGGGGAATCAGCGGTCCGTCTTACGGAGTGTAAATTCTGCGTACAGAGTGTTGCACTTACTTACCGGCTATACCAAAAACTAGGCTTTTATTCAAGTACGCCCCCAAAAGTGGGCGTGGTAATAATTTTTTCCGCAAATTGATTGTATACAGATATGTATATGTGAGCATATAAAGCAAGAATTTCTCGATTACAAGCAAACATATTGCATACGGTATGGAAAACGGCAAATTCAATGCGACCACGCCCAAAAATGGGGGTGTTTTTTTTTGCTTCTTTTGACATGCCAATCACAGCACACTTACGCAAGCATACTTTATCAACATTATGAAAATTTTGATTTTTCATGCTAATAAGTTGGTGTTGTCAGTAGGCGTATTTATAAATTGTTTTCACTTGTATCGCTTCGTGAATCGGGACTGAAAAAGTTCGGATGAGGTTTCAAGTTCCTATGTCAAAATTTAAGGCCTAAAAACTACGGACGAAAATTAAGATTTTACAGTTTTTTTAAGTCTAACTTGTATACATTTTTTAGCAATAAAAAGGTTTGGTATAAGGACTTCGTTTTGTGAAAAAATTTTATAAAGAACAAAAAATTAGTTTTTAAGCAAGGAAGCGAAAACGAAAAGGAAAAGGTTCATTCGTGCAATATTCTCTTGCAGATTGCCCGAAATGGCGGCCTTCTTTTTGGAAGTGATGATGATAATGACTCAGCCGAAAAGGTTTATAGATTACCTAAGAAATACTTAGAGAAGTATACTTATTCCATTCGGCTGAGCAAAAACTTGCAAAATGCTGAAAGTAGGTATCTGTTCCCTGCCAATAAAAAATAAACATGTTGTTTATTCATATTAATCATGTCATCCAATATAAATAATCATCTAAGCGGAACAAGTGAACTTGATTGTAAAAAAATGTAGATAGCTTCAGATACTTAATCTATATGTCTAACTAGGTCGATGATGAATCTCGTTCAAGTCCACCGAACATCGAGCACTCTGCTGTCAAGGTTAAAGATGAATGATCTTATTTCATTTTTCACGTCACACGATTCAGTCGTTCCTCCTCCCGTGAACCTTGAAAACCACAAAAGCGATTTTGCAAATTTAATTCTGCCGAGAATTCACTAAGAATAGACTCAAGTGTTTTGTATCTGCCAACACGATTATTCTGTTTGTTGTACATTAGACAGACTCTGCCAAAAGCTTTTCAGATAACAAATCAATTTGATGAAACATGTGGCAACAAATGCATTGTAAGAATTTTGCATTGTTGGCAGGTTCTTACTTTTGTCTATAGGAAATGCGTGCGGATCTCGAAAATTCATATTGAAAATTTTTTTCAGCTAAACGTCGTTTTTAAAAATAAATATTTTTGCTTTTCTTTCATCAAGAGGCTGTGGTTGTTACCATATTCATAAAACTAAAAATATTTTTTTCTCTGAATTAAATTTTTTATTATTTAAATATTTTATATGATGTGTGGCCGAATTTTTGTTCACACAAAGGAAGTGTATCTTCTAAAAGTTTGGAATTTTACTTTCAAGTTTTGAACTAATTTAAAAAAAAAAAAATTTAAAAATTTATGCGTAAACAACCTTTTGTTCTCGGCCTGAAAAACCTTTAGGGTCTGTTTCACAAGCGATTGAACAGTCGCCGTGGTCAGTTGAGAGATAAGCTAGAAATACGTTGGGTCTTATGGGAGTGACTGTCGGCGACAGCATAAAAAGCCAACCTTGGCATTAAGGTTATAAAATCGAGGAGCGTCTGGTGAATACAGCTCGGCTTACAAATCAGCATTTGAAGATAACCTACATTACGTGAATAAAACGTGAGGAGTTACACTAATTGCACTAAATAGCCAGAAAAATCGGCATTACTTGATTTCAAAAAGTCTTCACGAGTCTTGTAGGTTTGGAGCAGACCTTTGGGATAAACTCTGGGTAGATTTATATGCAAGTATGGACTAAGCTATTCAGAGCTATTAAGGGCCGGTTTTCAATACTCAGTTAAGCCCAGCTTAAACCATGACCTATCGGAACTTCCCGGGTTAAATCCGGAACAAAACGAATCTAGAGTTAAACCAGCGAACATTATTTCATTGCAGAGTTAACTTCCTGAGTAAAGTTGTCAAAATCTTCGACTCTCTCGATATTACTGACTTTCACAATTCTCACTTCACATATAGAAAAATAGAGGAAAAGAAGTTCGAGTTGTTCTTAGATGTCATTTTTCACGGAAACACACAATGCCATTTCACACAGAAAAAAAAACGTTCAAAGAAGTTGATACTGTTCACCAGAGTTGATCCGGGATTAATTCACCTAATTTAAGGCCGGGAATTTTTCCGGATCAATATTCACTGAAAAATTCGTTTCTGGAGTTAATCTCAGTTTAACTCGGAAACTTGGGTGATCTCGCACTGAAAAATTGCCCGTAAGTCTGTAAGGAGCTCGGTATCCGACTCGCTCGGAAATCTGAGCATGAGTGAGGCTGCTACCCTCTGAGGTGCGCCAAACTAAGGGTCGGCGGAAGAGGAAAAGGAAGCGGCAGATCGATAAGTCGCGCAAAGAAGCTTTAAGGGCTGAAGGCGCTGCTAGTCCGGTCGGCTCTTCGGCGATTTCCATGAAGCGGGACAGGTCGCTGGAAGTCTCGCCAACTGAAGGAAATCAGTTCTCTACATCGGACATCGCCTCCTCTTCTGCTGAACCGAAAAGCAAGAAAAAACCCAAGCTCATTACGAGTAACGCAACCCCTCAGGCCCTTGTGTCTGCTTGCGCCCGGTCTCCGAGTGAAGCCGGTGCCTCTCCCATTGAAGGGTGCAGTGTTGGCGGATCGAACCCGGACGTCGCGAGCACTCCCACGGGCATGAGTCCAGGAAGCGCACAAACCGTCAGTGCTGCCCGTGCACTGGTGATGGATGCTGGTGATGTGACCTTAACAGGCTGCAGCACTAGTGGACAGAAGTGTGTCGACGCGGGCGGTCCTGAAGGTCAGTGTGCCACTGAACCTGGAAAACCTTTTGAACGCACGACAGCTAAGGTGGGAGATCAGAGGCGTTCTTATCGGAATGCTGCTGTCTCCTCCTTAGCAGTTCGAATTGGGAAAGCAGGTAATGACAACAGTTTGAGTGCTGTGGAGTGCGAACACTGCAACACTCGACTGTTAGAACTTGCTGAGGCAACTAATGCTTGCATTCAGGTGGAGAGCTGTGGTTTGAAGGACGGAACCTTTTGGGTGAAGACCTCATCGCAGCAAACCTCTGAATGGCTATGCAGTATGGTGCCGAAAATCCGTCCCCTTGGGACCTCAACATTTGAGGTCTACAAGCCACCCAAGCTAACGCGAGCCGTCTGCTGGATCTCTGGGAAACTGGGGAAAACGGCGGATGTGCTGAAGCGTTTGCGAGCCCAGAATCCTGGCCTCGACACAAAAGCCTGGATTGTCCGTTCGCATAGACCAAAAAAAATCGTCTTAATGAAGATCATAGCTGTTTGGTCGTCGGCATGGACATGGCTTCTGCCGAGGTCATTGAATCTAGGTACAACATGCGTCCCTATCTGCATTTTGGTAGGATTCACTTCCGTTTCAATGCCAAACAGCGCTAATAGTGTACGTAACCCTGAGTCTACATCCATAATGTTTACTCAGATTAACCTACAGCACTGCAAAGCATCTACTGCTCTTCTAAGTAGCAGGCTTGCGGCATGTAGTACAAAAACATGCATAACATCCATCCAGGAACCATGGGTGTGGAAAGGTAACATCTGTGGTCTTGGTGGGTTGAGTGCTTCACACGACATTCTTTACGATAAGAAGTCCGAAAGACCTAGGACTTGTCTTATCGCATCCAAATCCTTAGAGGCCGTCACGATCGAAAGGTTTTGTACCCAAGATCTGGTTGCTGCCTCTATTCCCTACCATGCTAACGGCAAATGGGAAACCTTTGTCGTTGCCTCGGCCTACTTCCCCTATGATTCTTTGACTCCTCCTCCACCAAAGGCAGTTGTTGAGCTTGTAGATTATTGTGAATCCAAAAGATTGGGTCTCGTCTTGTGCTGCGATGCTAATGCTCAGAATACTGTCTGGGGCAGCAGCAAATGTAACGCAAGAGGAGATCGTCTTTTGGAATTCATCTTATCGTCTGACATTACCATCAATAATTTGGGTCACAGACCCACTTTTGTTACCGCCAGGAGACAGCAGGTAATTGACCTTACCCTGTCCAACAAGTTTTCAAGGACTATCGCAAAATGGAGGGTATCGCCAGATAGTACCCTGTCAGATCACAGATGCATCGAATTTCAAATCAATTGCGAAGTTCTACCTTTGCAAGAGAGGAGAAATCCGAGAAAAACGAATTGGTCACAGTTTAGAGAGGAGCTTGGCCACTCTGTTTCAAGTTCGACTCAAACTGAGTTCACGACAAGGGGTAGAGATGTCTGCTCAAAATCTGAACAGCATCCTTACCCGTTGTTTTGAACTCGCGTGCCCAGTTACGAAAAACCTCCGTAGAAAATCGGTACCTTGGTGGAATGCCGAACTGCAGCGTATTCGCAAAGAGACCAGGAAGCTCCTGAATCGGTCCTTAAAAACCAATTTAGTAGAAGACTGGAATCTGTATCGATCAAGGCAAAAGGATTTTAAGAGACTTATTCGCAAGTCGAAAAATGTCTCTTATAAAAAATTTTGTGACGAGATCGAATCTCTAAGTGAAACTAGTAGGCTTGTGAAAGTTCTTCAGAGGAACAGACCAAGCAGATTCGCTTCAATACTCAAACCTGATGGCACCTACACTGAGACCAAGGCGGAGGCCTACAGTCTTCTCCTTGAGACTCACTTCCCGGGAAATCAGGTCACCACGCGCTCTTCAGTGGTACTGCTGAACCACGGTGGCCACTGCTGAACCAGCGAACACAACGCGGCTTAACTGGTACATTGCATCTAGAGTGGTGACTGATGACGCTATCAAATATGCTATTGCATCTTTTGAGAGCTTTAAGTCACCTGGTCCAGATGGGATCTACCCGGTTATGCTGAAGCAAGGCTTAGGTCAGCTGTTGCCCACGTTGAAAAGAATTTTCACTGCGAGCCTTGCCTTGGCTTACATACCCACCCTTTGGCGTATAGTTAAAGTCGTTTTCATACCAAAACCTGGTAAGTCAGACTATAGCCTAGCCAAAAGCTTCAGACCCATAAGTCTGTCTTCCTTCCTGCTAAAAGGCTAGGATAGACTGGTTGAGCTGCGCGTGCGCAAAGTTGCTCTTCGTTTGCACCCTCTTTCTGAGATGCAACACGCTTATCAGCGCGGAAAATCCTGCAAAACTGCGCTTCAAAACCTTGTTGGTAGGATTGAATGTGCTCTTGACCAGAAGAAGTACGTGCTTGGCGTTTTCGTCGATATTGAGGATGCTTTTGATAACGCGACGTTTGACAGCCAGACAACTCAGCCAGACAACATGGTGTAGATGAAACATTAGTTCAATGGATTAGGGCAATGCTAATGAACAGGACGCTGATAACCGAAGCAGATTGTGGCAAGTGCGTCATAACTGGGGTAAACAAGGGCTGCCCGCAAGGTGGTGTTCTGTCTCCCCTTTTATGGTGCATGGTTGTAGACTCTCTGCTATCGGCTCTCAACCTTCCTGGAACCTACACACAAGCCTACGCGGATGATGTCGCCGTTCTTTCTGTCGGCTCAAACCTAGGGACTGTGTGCTCTCACACGCAGAGATCCCTGGACTTGATCGATGATTGGTGCACTAGGAATGGGCTTTCAATGAATCCTCTTAAAACTACGGTTGTTCTCTTTACGAGAAGGAGGAAGATCACTGGTCTGACTCAACTAGTGCTTAAAGGTGTCACTATCCCGATATCCGATGAAGTCAAATATCTGGGCTCGATAGAAAACTTCTATGGTCCAAGCATGTTGAATCCAAAACCGAAAAAGCATTGTCCACCTTCTGGCAGTGCAGAGGCGCTTTTGGCAAGACATGGGGCTTATCTTCAAAAAGGGTCCTCTGGATCTATACTGCCATGGTTAGACCACTCCTCTCATACGTATCGGTTGTTTGATGGAACAGACTTTCGCGGAAGCGTGTTACTGCCTCTTTTGCCAAACTCCAAAGAACGGCTTGTCTTGGCTGCACAGGGGGCTCTGTCCTAGCACGCCGGGCTCTGCTCTAGATGCTTTGATGAACTCCCCCCCCCCCCCCCTTGATATATTTATCATGGGGTGTACGCTGAAAACCATCTTTCGCTTAAAGAAAGGTGGTTTTTGGTACCACACGCATTGGAATTTTGAAGAACTTGTTCGAGAATTGTCCTTTGACCCCTGTCTTATGGACATGCCCTCTGACGCAATGACCCAAGAAATCCTTTTGCGACAAAACTACCAAGTCGACTTTCCTCAGGTAATGGTATGGCTTCGGCCAGACTCTGAGCCAGGGAAAGAATGCCATCGTATTTTCACGGATGGCTCCAAAACCGGACAGGGGTCTGGTGCTGGAGTCTTTGTGCAAAGCGAGAACATTAGACTCCACTACCCCTTAGGTAAATATACGTCTGTCTTCCAAGCGGAGATTTTCGCTATCCTAATGGCTATGCGCTATATTGTGACTAACAGGTGGAGGGCAAGAAGCATATGCGTTTGCAGTGACAGCCAAGCCGCTCTAAATGCGTTGCTCAACCCTCTTACCTCGTCCAAGATAGTGCTCGAACTCAAGAATTCGTTGAACTTAGTCGGAAGGCTAAATGCAGTGAATCTTGTTTGGGTTCCAGGTCACACTGGTATCCAGGGAAATGAGATCTCTGATGAGCTTGCCAGACTTGGCTCAGAAGAGGTTTTCTTAGGACCCGCACCTGCTTTAGGCCTGCCTGTATCTGTTGTCACGTCTGCCATTGATACTTGGGTTTCTCGTGAGCACAGGGCTCGTTGGCGTGACTGCGATGGGTGCAGACAGACTAAACGACTACGCCCGGACATCTGCGAGGGGTCAGCGTCTTTTCTTCTATCTCTTAGGAGAATCGATTGCAGACTTCTTGTAGGCGTCCTTACCGGCCACCAAGCTTTTGCTAGACACTTGAATGTGTTAGGCTTAAGCGAAACCACCACCTGTCTTGCCTGTGGAGAGGACGACGATACAGCGGAACACTTTCTCTGTAGTTGTCCTGCCTTTGCTCGCATCAGGTGTGAGCAACACCTAAGCTCTTCATCACTGAAGCTCCTTCTCATCTTTCTTCGAAAGACGGGTAAACTAAATACATTAATGTAAGGTGTCTGCATGGTAGTACAATGGACCAGTAGTTGTGTCTGAGTGCTCCATCGGATAATAGCAACCTCCAAAAAAAAGGTAACGTAAAGTCTGTAAGGAGTGGTCTCTCCCCTTAAAAAGCATTAATTGTGATTATAGCTGTGTTCGTCAAAAAGCGGCTGTGCATTCCCACCTTGACATGCACTTTGATCGATGTCTCCTAATGTTCCTTAAAAATCCTCGAATGCAAACTAAACAAGCTTACGTTTAAGAAAGCAACTCTTTACTACTTATTTCTTGTCAAGTTCATTCACTTAGGTAGTTTTAGTAGGTTTCAATTCGACAGGTTTGTGTTTTATTCTTTGAGCTCGCAGACACTATCAATGTTAGCGTTGATGCCAAGGCAGGCAGGAAAAAGTGGTTGGCACACCGGCTAAGTACTTGCTTGGCAAGAAATAAGTAACTGGGTAACGATAATGACCATAAGACAAAAACTCTTCGCTTTATAAAGTCAAAAAAAAAAAAAAAAAACACTTCCACAGATACCGATTTGAATGGTGCAGATCAGAAATGGCGTTCAGATGACTCAGCTCTTAAATGCTTTGGATCTAAAATCATAAGGCGTTGTTGACATAGTAGACCGAACAACAGCAGATTTACGAGTTCAAGATACAGCTTGGATACAGTTATAAGCATCCCGTGAGACAAGAGAAAAAACACGAAGGTATTTTGGTCCAAAGAATAAGTGCTGAACCTGTAGAAGCCTTGAGTACTGAGGATCTTCGTAGTGCACAGTATTAAGAAGATCTAGCCAATCCTTGCATGGAACGAATCTATGGAAAAGCTGAACGAAAGAGATATTTTTGACAAAAGTCCTGTGGTAATGGCATACTGGGAACAATGGGACTTTTCACGTACGCGATCGTGGTCTGCGAAAAAGGTGGGAAATGCCGGGTGGATAATTCTTCAAGATGCCAGCTTGTGGTTCCGAGGCCGATAGTCCAAAAAAGTATGGAGTATCTGTTGGGCACTTAACAACGATCAACAAGACTCTAGAAAAGTACGGGAACGCTTTGCTACTGCTAAGTGCTCGCACTTAGCCGATAAGGACGTCGATATCTGGTGTGGGAAGTGTACCAATTGCGCTGCTAGCATGTGTCTCAAAGTCAAAACAGGGGCTAAAGTGCACCAGTACAACGTGGGTCGACATCAAAGGCCCGTTTCTGGCAACTGTAACTGTTACATCCTTGTACCTAATTGCCGACTTCTTTAGCAAGAGGCCTGCAGCATTTTCGATCCCAAATCAAGAAGTTACAACCACAGTTGGCCAGCAACTGGACCTCTGGTTGTGCAGCTTCGGTTTGCTTATGGAATAACACTTCGCCGATCACGGACAAACATTCGAGTCGAAGGAACTCCAGGAAGTATGCGTATCAATTGGACAGCAAAAGACGCGGACCACACCCCTTCACCCGCAATTTGGTTGACTGGTGAAGCGCTTTAACAATATCCTGGCGGAACGTCTTTCTAAATTCGTGGACGATAATCAATGGGTTTGTGATCGACGATTACTTTTAATCCTTTTGGCCTACCCGTGTGCAATTCATAGTACAACACAACACGGTATGCATTTTACTCCATCTAAAGATCTCTTTGGAGGAACTGCCAGGTTACGCAGTGCGGGCTCAAAGAGGACTACGTGGCATATCTTAGAGAAAGGATCAACGAGATACACTAAATAAACAGAAGTAGCGCAGCGCAGGAATTCAACGAGGGAGATCTGTTATTGTTCAAAGATCCCCATCGTAAAATAAGAAAATCGCCCAATCTGCAGCAATGTATGGGGTCGTTAAACGAGAAATAATGTTGTCGTCTTGGGAATCCAACAAGGTCCAGGAACGAAAATTAACTTGTCCGTGCATCGTTATACAACGGAAGCAACGATGGTGTGCTTGTCCGGGACGAACAGAACAAAGAGGGGACATTGCAAGGTGGCGACAAAATATGATTATTATCAGATGTACTGTGCTCCAATATTAAGGCGAGAAAAAAAAACCGAATACGTCCATCGATTAACTCACTGAAGACACTCACCACTCAACTTTTTTTTCCAGCCAGCTGACAGCCAATTGACATTTGAAATTCAGTTTTCGATATCTTATTTCCCCTGCAGTGGAAAATTGCCCAAAGCGAAGTTTTGAGAACTTGCTTTATTTTGTATAAATAAGTGGATAGCTGACTCAGGATTGGGACACACACGGCTTGGGGAAAACGCGCGACAAAAAACAGCGCGATTTCGTGCAGCAACCATAACTACTCAAAACACTAGCAATCATTTTCCGTGCGGTTCCTGTCAGTTTTGAAGAAACAATTATTTTTTATCATTAAAAACAAAGAGTTTACAAGCTTTTTATGGTAACTTTAGCACACAAATACCCATTTTCGGGGCAATGCCGGTAAGAAATTGTGATGAAAACCGTCGTTTTTTTTGTAGTTATATTAATTTTTTGTCGTGGGGCTTGATACGAGGCATAATTCAAAAATTTGTCGCTAATCGAGTCTCGCGACAAATTGTCAAAGCCGTCATCGTGTGTTGTCTACTATTTAAACGCCTGTGCTTCTAGACGGACTGCAATTAGTTGCGCGTTTTTTATTTGACGCCGTGTGTCCTTGGTCTTACAGTTAAATTTTTTTGAATCGTTGAATTGTGAACATTGAGATATTCATAGAAGGTAACTGAATTGAAATAAAGTGTTGAAATTTAATTGCGGTAAGGTTGAATTAACTCTGAGATGAACTTAAATTAGTTTTGTTTGAGAAATATAGTGTTTCGTTGTGTTATTATAAAAATGAAATTGAGTTTTATTTGACGAACCCTAGTCAAAAATATTACATTGCCAATGTAAACAAATCTGAAATTAAATTCTAGGTTCTGAACGTGTATTTACTAACTAGCTTCTTATCAAAGGTCGAACTGTTAAAAGTGTTGAGCTGAGAGTTACCTTGTTTTATAGGATAATAGACCAGCAACAAGACCACGAAAGTGGGACGAATGTCGCAGCTACTTCGGTCCTTTTTGCTGATAAGGCAACTTTTGACGGCTCAAGGACAATCCAGTAAAAAAACTTTCTCAAATAAAACTCTTCATATTTCTTTTAAATTTAATTTAACAAAAAACAACATCAACACAAAATAATTTTTGATTTTAATTATTAGAATAAATTATTGATAACAATTTTATTTGATTTTTTTCTCTTCTCAGGTCCATTCAAAAGGCAGTTGCGTTTTCCATGCGAATGGTATATGCAGCTGGCTCATTCCATTATGTAAAGTTTATTGGCGAGCAGGCATCGCCTAAAGATGCACCAATTCTAGTAGTCGCTCCACATTCATCATACGTTGACTCCATTCTTGTTGTTGTTACGGGTCCACCGTCCATAGTAGCAAAACAAGAAACTTCTGATATTCCATTACTGGGCAGTAAGTATTATTTTGTTTTATGTATTTTAAAGAAGGTTTTAATTTTTTCCCCTTTTTTGTGATTAGGAATAATAAATTGCTCTCAGCCAATATATGTTTTGCGAGAGGACCCCAACTCGAGACAAAACACAATCAAAGAAATAATTTCACGTGCACAATCGCACGATAATTGGCCACAGGTAATCATATTTTTCTAACCTCATTAAATATTATTTCACTTTGTATAGACGCTGCTTTTTAACTTTTTTACTCTAAACCTGGCGTTCCACAAGCGACGAAACAGTTTTTGGGTACATTGAGTCATATCAGAGGCCGTCCAACTCCCAACATTTTTCGAGCCTCTTTCGACTGTCGTCGGCGAGTTTAACCGTAGAACCACAGTGATGTAGCTGTGGCGGTAGTAGTAGCGGTAGTAAGAGCTGTCAAAAGTTAAAACACATGTATTCAGTGTATTGCGCACACAATGTGTGTCTGTGGCGGTAGCGCGTAGCTGTGGCGGTAGTAAGAGTTGGCCAACTTTTAACTTTCGTAGCGCTACACGGTTGACAGCGCTACACGGTGGAAAGTTCAATACAAGTTAAGTAAATAATGGAGGAAAAGGACGTCGAAAAGTTTATTGAGATGGTTAAATCTAAAGAAATTTTATGGAATTTGTGTCATCCGTTGTACAAAAATATTAAATCTAGTTCAAATTAACTCAGAGTATCGGCCATTGTTTATAAACGAGGTTTTTGTTCGACATAGCCGCGCTACACCATTGTGTTCAATTTTTTTTCCGTACTACGCCACATGGCTCCGCGGCTGTACTACGTTCTACTGCTACATACCACCGCTACGGGCATTGTGGTCCCACGGTAATACTGAATAATACTGAAGCGAAATATGCTCCCAAAGAGTTTTGCGGAGTTCATACTTTACGTAAATCGAGCCCCATTTCCTTTGATACATGATGAATAAAAAATTCAAATATTTCGCAGTAGAAAGATCGAATTTTAAAATTTGGATCACTTTTGAGAAAACTTCGTCAAGCCTGCTGATTAAATGAGAGCTAAACTTTTTTTTTAGGACAAAATATTATTTTATATATATATATAGAGTGGCGCAACAGCTCGAGGTGAACCAGGGCCAACTTCTCAACAATGTATGCTGGTGTGTTAATTTCTTTACATACAAGGGGACCTACAATTTTTTTGCCGAATCCGAACGGCACTTTGAGAAGTTTTTCAGGACAATTAATACTCTCGGAGGGTCTTTTTTTTTTTAGGTGACGATGGCAGGATTCGAACCCAGACCCCCGGCGTAGTAAGCACACACACTAACCACTACGCCACGGCACCCCACTAATATAATAATAAAATATTATTTTATTCTGAGTAAAAATATGATCGTGGATCCAAACTCAGAAAATAGGCTCCGAAAAAGTTACTTGTAGGGTCTATCTCTGAAACTAGTTTCTCTCAGAGACAATAGTGACAAATCGCAGTGTTTATAAAATTTTTTATCTGAAGTTTGTTTTTAATAAAAGGGACGATATCGAAATTTGCGGCTTCATTTATCTCCGGTTTAGGGGTAGAGCGCAATGATTCCATGGCTTTATATTATATTTAAGAGATGCTTGAACCTCACCTTCACCCTGTGGAAGGCTAAAGTTGTCGAAATACTGAATTTGGTTAGACGTCTCACGGATCCCCTTAAGACTCCCGCTCGATCACTCTGTCCACCTTCGAGCTATGACCCTGGGGAGATTGACCGATTCTTACATTAGAACATGTTGGATCGGCAGTTTTTTATCGGTATCTTAACAGTTTCTTAATATTGAAGGACCTTTCAACAGTATCAGAGCGGAAGCTATAAGAGCTTAGTTCTAAAAACTGAAGGGTTAATAATTTATCTTTGACTTTGGGTCGAGGAAGTGCTTAAAGCAGTCCGCACTGAGCTGGAGAGGCACCCCCGAATGGAGTAATATCACCACCGTCAATACCTCCTGGAAGGAAACGAATCACTCCCACGCCAGGGAAAGGCAACTTTATAGTCTAAACCTACGCTGACAACATTACTATAGCAGTTTCAGGCAAGATCCTCTTCACAATAAGGAATTTAATGCAATCTGCTCTTGAAAAACTCACAATATGGACGGATGGGAGTTATTTATTTAGACAAAAACTCAGTTGGAGATGGAACATACAGTGCCTGGAGGAACTCGTTTTGCCTTATACGCCGTAGATAGTGACTCCAGTCTAGGATTGTTCACTAGCTTATTCGGCAATCGCTAGACACATCCCGTATGTGGAGTACTAGTCTGGTGAAAGGCACTGGACAGAAGTAGCATTACTGCTATACTAGAGAAAGTTGATGGATTATCTTGATTTAGCAGAAGTCACAGCTGTTCGAGAAGCCGCGGCCTATTTACTATATAGAAAGCCAAGCTGCAGCAAATACCTTGGAATGGCCAGCGATACGATTCAAGTAGGAAAAGCAATGATCTTTACCAACTTGGATTATCTTTAAAAACTTGGACCTGTGCCATATCCCTGTGCTGGGTCCTGGGTCCCAGGTCATGGGGATATTTCAGGCAACTGCACAGCTGACGAGCAAGCTAGAGAAGATTTCAATGCTAGAGGAGGATTAATGGTAATCAGACTAACAACACAGCAGAACCGGCTATTATAATGACAAACAGCAGATGGAGGAAAGTCGACACATGTCTGTCTTCCAAACAAACCTGGCCTGAATTCGATTGTAAGGAAGCAAGGAGTGTCATTGCCTTTAGTAGGTTGAATCTTAGAAAATATGAGCCCGATTGAGCCTTGATCTGGTAGGGAGACATGCTAGACAAAGGCTCAATGGCTAAGTCAAGTTTGGGCTAATGACAGACATGCTAGAAGGCTTAGTGCACCCCATGGAAGAAATCATGGTACATTTTTTGTAAAACTGCCCAACCCTATCGACTTTGAGACACAAATCCTCGGTAAATACTTACTCAAAGGAGTAAACGATGTAGGCAGTCTCGACTGAAAGAAAGCAGTGAGTTGAATCTTCAGCTCAGCCAGGTTGAACGCCTAAATGGTGAACCGCATTTAATGATGCTTTTCGTTGAAAGGCAACCTGCAAACATGATAACGCCAGAAGCTTGAACTAATTGTACTTGTAGTTGAGCTTGGACTAAGGAAACTAAGTCTAAGTCAACCGGAAAATGGGAGGTTTTTTAGTGAGTATGAGTATGAATCTGACACTCCTATAAGCACGCGCGGCCGGTCCTCGTAGAGCCTATGAAGGTTTCAACGTTACTTACTTACTTAAGGTGGCGCTACAGTGCGGGGTGGACCTGGGCCTCAGCCAACTAGCTTCGCCAGCCAGCTCTGTCTCTAGCTAGCCGCCTCCAGTTTCGCACGCGAAGTTGACTGAGGTCCCTTCCACTTGCGTGCGCCACCTGAGTCTCGGTGCTCCTCTACCACGCCGTCCCTGCGGTGTGGATTCGAAGATTTTCCGGGCCGGGGCGTTGGTGTTCATCCGCTCTAGATGACCCAGCCATCGTAGACGTTGTGTTTTGAAGGTTGACCACTGAGGTTTCTACTTGCCCACAGAAAAAACCCATCTCGTTAGCACAGGTTTCCACTGGATCCGGCAATCCTCGCCCCTCTTATTCTACTGTAATCCAATTTGAGATCATCTACAAAACATACCAAGTTTCCGTCACTTTTCTCCCCGAATTTCAAACGTTTTCCGCAACACGACTGGTCTGGTATATGTGCTTACACCGAACACGGTTGTGGGGGCATATACACCGTATATGCGAGTACCGTCATAGATTCCTATCGCAACTGTACCTTTCCCATTCACAAGGTGATTTCTTCCTTGAGTCGCCTCAGATACGGGCTTACACCGAAATCTGTTGCTCTGCCTTTTCTTCACGTTAAAGAATGTTCCTAATTGGTCACAACATCATTTTGTTGGCGGAGGATCACACCGAGAATGGTTGCACCCGCCACCTGCCCTCAATACAACTCACCCATCACGGGTTCATACCCCAAGTGGTAACTCGTGCCTCCTCCATCCTTCAGGTAAATTCTTTCATGAGACCCTCGAGGTCAACATCGAAAATGGTTGTTCTGGCTTTGCCATTTGAGAAAGCTCATCGCTGGCCCCCATTTATCGCTTTTAATTTATTTAATCTTGTACTGATCTACAATGTAACGGCCCAAACCTTCCTCTCCTATCCTTAAGCCAAATTCTTACTTGGGTTACATCAGAGAGTCCTTCACGGGCCCCATATTCCTGGTGGGAGTGGTTATTTCATCTCCCTTTTCAGGTAAGTGACGATCTAATCAATGCTCTAAAAACAGAATTACATCGAGACTGTGGCCCCAGCCAACAAGCTTTGCCAGTTTTGCGAGTTCTCTTCCAATTCCTGAGTCTCGATGCTCCTCTACTGTGGCGTCCTTTCCCAAAGAAGCAGCGATTGGCAAGAGTTAGCCTTTGTTTGACTTCAGTGTTGGTATCGTTGCCTAAATTTATAGTAAAATTTATTTATGCATCAAACTTAGCAGAAAAAAAAAATCAACAGAAGACATAGTGCTCTCTGGGCTCTTGTACTGATGTAGCCGCACCGCTGTAACTCAGACCGGACTTATAGAAACTTTTATGGTAGTCTTAAAGGGATTTTCCGTGGTTTCAATCAATCAATTTCAAGATTGTCATTATTTGCTGTCTTTTCTTTATTTTCTACTTTTTTCTTAAATTTTTATTTAATGATTTTATTTTTAACTTGTGTCGTTGATCAGGTTGTCATATTTTCTGAAGGAACCTGCACAAACCGTGCGGCGTTAATAAAGTTCAAGCCGGGAGCATTCTACCCTGGAGTACCAGTTCAGCCCGTTTTGCTACGTTACCCAAGCAAGTATGACACCTACACCTGGACGTGGGATGGACCAGGAGTGTAAGTAAGATACCCTATCAGCAGCCAGCCTCCTACAAGTTTTAGCATTTCAGGATAAAACTGTTATGGCTCACAATGACAAAGCTCTATAGCAGGTGTGAAGTCGAATTCCTTCCAGTGTACACGCCTAGTGTAGCAGAGAAAGCCGATGCCAAGCTTTTTGCTGACAATGTTCGAGATGTTATGGCAAAGTTGGTGTTCAAAGTTTTACAAAAACAACACGATTCTCCTTTTTCATGTGTCTTTTTCTTTAACAGAGCTCTGGGTGTTCCAACCTCAGACTATTCCTTCGAAGACTGTATTATGATGAACCGTGCAAGGGAAATGAAAATTCCATTCCCTGGTGATATTGTTGAAATTGAAAGATCTCTACATGGCTTAGGGTAACTTTGGACTCATTTTCCTATCAGACGTTACAAAAAATATTTTAAATTATTTTTTTTAGGCTGCTACAATCCAACAAAGACAGGGAACTCACAGCAAAGTACTGCAGCTTGGCTGACGATGATGTTGACATGGTTACACTGGCCGATCTCCTTAATATTGATCTCAATAACAAATTGTTCCATCAATTGTTTGCAGTCTTAGATCACGTAAGAAACCCAATTTGATAGAATTTTAAAAGCATCCTTGACTGATTTGTTTGTTGTTCTTTTCTAGCATGGCTGCGGTACGGTAAGCCTTAAGAGCTTGCTGCTGTGCTCGTTTTATTGTAAAATTAGCAACGATGGAATCATCGAATTCTTGAGATGTGTTACAAATGTGAGAACAGCTAAGATAAACACTTGCGAATTGTTTGTAATTTTATTTCGGATTCTTTTTTTTCCAGCTTTATACACCATCTAGTCAGAGTATAACGAGGGAATGTTTTTATAAAATTGTGCGGCATAGTGCCAAGCTGACGCAACAAAAGAGTGATGCACTGTTTTTAAGCATCGATCACATAAACAAAGGAACAATTTCATTTGGTAAGAGGGTATTTTTAAGTGGAGGCTAACAGATGGCTGTGATTTAATCAGGTCATCTCTGTGTTTGCCTTTAAAAAATAAGTAAACTCCTAGCGGTTTGGTAAAATTTTTGTCTGGCTTCTTACAACCATACACGCGATAGGTTGGGCAAAATTCTGGTTGGGTAAAAATTCTTTTTTTCAAAAGTCTGCTTTCAAAAATTCTGGAAATGCCAGTTTTACATTACAGTCCGGGGTGGACCTGGGCATCAGCCAACAAGCTTCGCCAGCGAACTCTGTCTCTAGCTAGCCGTCTCCAGTTTCACACGCGAAGTTGGCTGAGGTCCCCTTCCACTTGCGTGTGCCACCTGAGTCTCGGTGCTCCTCTACAGCGCCGTCCCTGCGGTGTGGATTCGAAGATTTTCTGGGCCACGGCGTTGGTGTCCATTCGCTCTAGGTGACCCAGCCATCGTAGACGTTGTGTTTTGACTCTTTTGGCTAGGTCGGTATCGCTGTACAGACCGTTCAGTTCGATGTTATATCTCCTCCTCCACTCTCCGTCTATGCAGACGGGACCGTAAATCGTCCGAAGAATTTTCCTCTCGAAGCAGCCTAAAGTGTTTTCACCCGCCTTTGACAGGGTCCATGCTTCTGCACCGTAAAGCAGGACTGGGATGATGAGGGTCTCATACATGGACACTTAAGTTGCTCGAGTGAGGGCTTTGCTACTCAATTGCCTCCTTAGCCCAAAGAAACAGCGATTGGCAAGAGTTATCTTTCGTTTGATTTCAGTTTTACATTAGCCAGGATTTTAAAAGAGCAGAACTTTTAAAAGCTAAATCTTGAAAGCAGTTTTTTGTTTTAAGGATCTGCAACAGAAGTCTTAAAAGATGGTACAGAAACAGGATTCGGAACAGGTCCAACGGTCTTTTCCTCTTTACATATGCATCTCCAAGTTACTGCTGGATCACTGCGTTGTATTTTAAGCAAAAGTCACAGCTGTGCGAGAAGCCACGGCCTGTTTACTATATAGACAGTCAAGCTATAATTAAAGCCTTTAAATCGCCAACGATACAATCCCAGTTGGTAAAGCAATGCCGTGAATATCTCTATAAAAATAAAATAAACAAGCAGACTCATTTTTCTTAACAGAGTTAATCTTAGGAAAATAGTTTAGGCGCTCACAGGCCATTGACTGGTATTAGGATGGTAGGCAGACATGCCAGAACAATTAGTGCTCCTTTCAACAATTTCTGCAGAATTGCAGACGTTTCACAGATGACTAAGCAAACATGCTTCATCTTCTGTGTATCGCCCTAACTTAATATCACTCCTTCTTATCTTTCGTGAAAAAGACGCCGATATACTTAAATTTCTCTATCTGTTTCAACTGGACTCCATTAGTGCAGGGTACAGTGCACAGGAATTTGGGAAACAACCGTGACTTCGAATTGTGACTCACGTTTACCTTCATCCCAGCCTCACCACAGATGGCCGCAAACCCATCCAGTGCTCGCTGAAGTTCCTCCTCGGGCAATGCCAGGATAGCTAAACCGTCTATCCTGACGCCAGCCATTTCGAAAGATTCCTCACCAAGACCCAAACATTTCCTGCAGAGGCAATGACTGCCGATGGAAAGAGCTGTAATTCTCCCTCTGCATTTTAATTTGTTCAAATTTCTACGAAACGTGCCGTGCAAATCGTTCCCAGTTATAAGATTCAGCATCCTGTAACCTTTCCCACCATTAACGGGTCACCAGTCTTAGTTTCCGCCCGAGCGGCAGAGGAATACTGTCGCTAAAGCGCAGTTTGCACAACACTAGATAATGATCAGTTGACAGCTTAACCCCTCTCAAAACGCGAACATCACAAATCATTTTTGAATCCCCTGCAAGGTTGGGGTTAGAATAGCCTTAAAGGTATGGTATGCCTGTCGTAAAAACCGAGTTAAATCCACGGAAAGAAGTACACTTCAGCATATTATAAGTGATGCTGTCAGGAGTACATACTTCTGGTGGGGCCACTTTTGGCAGTAAGGTTATAACTGAGAGATGAACCTGAAGGCCTAAATAAAACCCAGTAGCGTCTGAATCATAGTGTACCGTAAACTGGTCAATGTCTCATCCCAGAGGAGCGGCTGAACTCTAAACAGTAAAACTCCAAGAGAGTCTCGGGTTGAGTCGGGCTTATTGGTCGGCGTTTGTTGTCCATGTTAGAATCGGCCGAATAGAAACATGTCAGCTAGGTATAAAATGCAACCCCCCTCCCCACCATGAAGAGAAGAAAGAAGAAGCCTCGGATATGTGCTGACCGGTAACCCAGGGCACCCGTTGGAGCTAAGCCTGAGGGGTGTCAGCATGCGAGCGCTGTCAGCAATGTCCTGCTCGGCATCCGATCGAGTCTCACCCGAAGGAACTACAAGCAGCCCGGCAATGGTGAAGGTATCCATTACGGTGGGCGGAGGGGGGCAGCGCTAAGCCAAAACGAGTACTAAGATGGTCAGTCTACAAAACCGACAACGGCAGCAAAGAGGCCCTTTCTCCATTTTTGGATGGACCGCTAAAAAGGGAGTGTTTTTTATACCCCATCCCATAGGATAGGAGGTATATTAAGTTTGTCACATAGTTTGTAACACGGTGAAATAATTATGGTAGACCCCCAAGACCTTAAGGGCATATGATCGAGACCGAATTCTGAATCGAATGAGTCATGTCCGTCCGTCCATCCGTCCGCCTGTATGTCACATGTTTTTTGGCCTTACATTTTGAGCTAGGGTGCTGAAACATAATGTCCACGTCATGCGAAGCAAAACAAGTGTAAAAATTTTTGAAATCCGCCCAAAAACACGCCCACAATCGGTCTAAATGTGCAACTGGAGTGATCGCTCTGCACTCATCACGGCCGCACACGCTCGCGCTCGCGCTATCGATTTCCGCCAAAACTTTTTTCTAAGAAATCGTAAAATCAAAAGTGCTTCTTAAAAATTTTCTATAAAGAAAAAAAAAAAACCATTTCTAAAACTCTTCCGCTCGCTCGTTGAATTATAAGTTAATCCAACGCTTAAATTAATTCAGTGAAGTGACAAAAAAAAAACAGTAGTGTAGTGAAATAAACCGGCATACATAAAAAAAAAACAAATAAAAAAAATTAATACACTCGCCCGTCACCCATCGAGTGCATCTCGCGTGCATTTTCCGCTCCCTCCTTATCCGCTTTTTCAATTCACCCACCACTCCATTTCAATTTCTTTTCTTTTTCCCTTGGCCTGTCGCTGCTGGCACTAAATCTCCAACGGTGTGCTTTCACTGCACACGGATGGAGTGCCTGTACCAGCGGTGGCACTGAGCGTATAGCGAATTGTTGTTGGTTTTTTTCCGCTTGATTTACCGCGCAATGCTTTTGTAAAGGCATAGTACTTGCAAATCATTGTTGTGGTGTTTCTTTGCGAAAATTTACACGCAACAATTCTGCTTAGTGTTGTGTCGTTCAGTAATTGTTTTGAGTAGTTGTTTGTTTGTACTTTTTGCGTTATGAAGGACTTTCGTGTTGACACATGCAACATTCGTGGGCTGCGGAAAAACTTCACAGCTGCATACGTCCATACCTGTATATACAGCCCAGCTGTTTTGGCTCTTTGCGAAACTCAGGTTTTAGGCAAAAATCTTGAAACCGGCGAAATCGATCCGGGTTTCAAACTGCCTGGATATCGCTTAGAGCCATTATTCTTTCCTCGCCGAGGCCTCGCCGTGTTTATACGTGATGATATTGTCTACCACATTCCTCCACAACTCAACACCTGTTCCAACCCGGAATTTAATTTCATGTGGATAGATTTCACCGTCCGTAGACAAACAATTCATTACAGTTTCGTGTACAGAAGCCCAAACTTTGGCAGTGCATTAACTTGTAATGAGATTGATACACTGTCAGATTCCATCACAAGAATTGTTTCCCTGCATCCTAATAATGAAATCGTGATTACGGGCGATTTCAATATTCACAATTCTAAGTGGCTTCGACATTCTGGTCAGTCAACACCCGAAGGAAGGTATGTTGAGATCTTTGCTGCGTTAAATAATCTGACGCAACTTGTAAACGAGCCTACACGGGTACCAGACATTAACAATCATTCCGCCAACACTCTGGACTTGTTTCTAACTTCCCATCCCGATAAGTACACCGTAAATGTACTATCTCCTCTAGGTTCGTCAGACCACTGCGTCATATCAGCCACGTTCCTATTGGGAAGTCAACCTAATAAGGAAATAACTCAAAAAAGAACAGTGTGGCGGTACGAGAAAGCCAACTGGGACGGCCTTAATAACTTCTTCGGTCGTTTTAACTGGTCCCTGTGATTTCTCGATAACAACGTAGATGCTGCTGCTGATATGATAACCAACACCATTCTGCTTGGTATGACATCTTTTATCCCTCACAGGATTAAGAGTATCAAACCTAAGGTGAACTCGTGGTATGACTTGAGCTGTAAAGAGGCGATTAGGTTGAAGGAGTTATGTTTTCGGTCCTACAAGGATCCAACCCATCTCAGGTAAGCCGAAAAAAGTTTAAGCAAGCCAGAAATGATTGTAATGCTCATATTCGCCGTGTTAAGTTCCAATACGACCAAAAGCTGAGGCAGAAAATACTACATTGTCCCAAGGGTAGTAAAAACTTTTGGTCTTTCGTAAAAAATGTTAAAAACTGTGCCTCATCTTCCATCCCAACACTCGTTTACAATGACATTCCAGCTGTCACCTCTATGGCCAAAGCAAATCTACTTGCAGCGCATTTCGCTGCTAGCTCCATGCTACCAGATTCTGCGATGTCCCCGCCTGTACTTGAGCGCGTCGAATATACAATGGGACAAATTCATTTTCGCACTCGTACAGTCATGAGAGTACTTCGAGATCTCAACATTCACAAATCCGCTGGTCCAGATGGAATATCCCCCATAGTTCTGAAGAGGTGTTCTTCCACACTGGCAAAACCATTGTGTAAGCTTTTCCATCGGTCCTACTCCTCAGGTCTCTTTCCGAGTAGATGGAAAACAGCATTTGTCCAGCCCGTCCCTAAAAAAGGCGATTCTTCTTCTCCCTCTAACTATCGTCCAATTGCACTAACTTCCCTTCTTTCTAAGGTCATGGAAACGCTGATTAATTATCAGCTTATGAAATATCTTGAATCACGAAAACTTCTTAATGACCGGCAACACGGTTTTCGTAAAGGTCTACTAGTGATTTGATGGCTTAACTTACTGAAAAGTGTAACCATTCCTTGCATATTCATGGTGAAAGCAAGATTGTTGCGCTTGATATTTCAAAAGCATTTGACAGAGTTTGGCACCAAGCTCTCTTGTCGAAAATGCGTGCATTTGGAATCGACGAATCTCTTATTTAATGGATTAGTAATTACCTTTCGGACCGTTCAATTCAAGTTGTTTTGGATGGGTTCAAGTCTGCAATTCACAAAATAAACGCTGGGGTTCCCCAGGGCTCTGTTTTGTCTCCGACTCTCTTTTTAATCTTCATAAATGATCTTTTGTCTGCTACTACTAATCTAATGCAATCCTTTGCCGACGACAGCAACCTCTGTTTTTCATATTCGTTCTCAGCTCCTCGTCCCTGCTCTTCGGACGTTGAACTGGAACGGCAGCGTATGTCAAACTCGCTTAGTTCCACATTTTGTTTATACAAGACTTTGGGCCACGCCCACATTTGGAGGCAGGATTGAACTTAATTTCGACTGACGTTGAGCCTAATTTAGGAAAGCATGAAACAAAAAAAGTAGCAAGTTAGGTAAACGAGACTTCGTTTCAGATTTCGTTCAGGATGGGGGTATTCAACGGTCCGTTTTACGGACTGTAACTTCTGCGTACACACTGTAGCACTTACTCACTGTTTTTTTTTAGAGTAGACCAAACTCCATAATTATCTGCAGAATGCCCCATTGTTATAGGTTAACCGTTTCAAGAACGATAACTAAATGTATATTTATATATTTAAATATATGTATAAAAACTACTTGTTTTTCTTTCAGATGACTTCGAAAAATACACAATGGACAAACCAAAGTATTCGTTCTTATTTAAGAAGCAAGAACACATACGGAGGGCTTTTAAATAAATTAACAAAAAAAAGTGAAAACAAAATTATATGTTAATTTAAATGATTTTATATATTTAAATGTATGAAACAAAGAAAATTGGTCAAATTAATTGCTTAAAAGAAATCTGTATTTCATATTATGTATAGCCATGGAGTGGCTAATAATTTATATATTATATAATGCAAAACTCAAAAAAGAAACAAATTGTAGGTTGTTGTTTTATTCTAAGAGACTAGAGTTCGACGATATTAAATAAATCTTAGAGAATTAATATTTATATTATATTTTATTTTAATTAAAGAAAATGAAAGAAAATTTGTGTCAAAGATTACTCAAAATATTTTAGTTCTTTAAAATCTTATTGGTAAAATAAGTGTGTACGTATACAATATTAGTTGTACTTAAGAAAAATTGTATATCTTGTAACACACGGTGAAACTTTAAAACATCACAAGGACCTAATTTTAAGACAAAAAAAATTGTGTCAAATACTTATGAACTTATCTAGTTAGTGGACTGCACTGATAAAATAATAATAAAAAGAACTCATCCATTCATATTTACAAGGTGGCGCGAAACGACAGTTTGGCTTTGACTGGTTAATTTAAATTTGAATTTCAGATTTAATTCACTTTTGTTTATCAAGAAAGGGAGATGTTATTTCCGTTTACGAAGTTTTTAATTGCTTATCGCCTGGCTTTCAAAACTGTTTTTTTTCTGGTTACAAAACTTTCACTTCTACAATAAATTCCCAGATTCATTGAAATAAAAGGTTAAGAAATTGAAATGTGCCCAGTTGGCGGCGGCGTTATTAATTTATCATGTTTCAAAAATAGATCCACCTCAAATTGTAAATGCACACCACCTTTGATCGTTTATGGTAGGTATGCTGTTATCTCAGGTTTTATTTGAGCTGACTTTAGTTGCAAAAATTTATGAAATTGGTGCAATGTTTAGAAATTTTAAGTGATCCGTCTAAATATGGAAAAAGGACTTCTAATGGTATCGCTACGTTGTCCGTCCATAAAAAGCCCGTTGTGAGCGTTAAGCTGTAAAAAGTAAAGTATTGGTGAGCTTGTAAACTGCGAAAATTTAACGAAGTTAAAAAAACAGCTTGTTTTACCCTTTTCTTAAAAAGCTACGTCCAGAAAATTTAAGAAAAACAGCCCGCGGGTGGTTCTGGGGGCCGGTTACGATTTCTATTCTATTTGCCTTTTCTTGTTAGATCCGCTTCGCAAAGGGCTATTATGCAATTCGACCAGAATCGCATTTCATTGCCTTCCAGCTTCCAATCTTGTCTTCCAGTTTCCAGTTGTCAAAGTGACCGTGACTTCCAAGTAAATTCAAAATTCATAAAAAATTGGCCCTACTTTGACTGTAAATAAAGTAAAGTACATGAAATGGATACGATTCATCAATTCATACTGGCTGAAAGATAGGAAAATGAGCAAGTGAGCACCAGAGTGCGGATCACAAAAAGATTTATCAGAAATGTTTCTTCTCCGCTTGATTTGCCATCGCCTGAGTTAGTAACACATTAACCTCCAACAGTTAATTAACAAAAGTTAATTTACAAACTTCATAATCCAATGTAGATTCACTAAGTTATTTCGATTATCGAACGAGGCATTTACATTTGTGCTTCATGTGCTGATGGTTTGTGCAAACCAAATTTGGCAACATTGAGCCCACTTTCGGTTGTCTTTAAATTCAGGAGGGAAATCGCATCTTCCTCCATAGCCGACAGTGACATTTGTTTGTTTGTGCCGCCGCCGCCGGTTCCCCGGATGCATTTAAGGTTTTGCCGTACTTTGGCCTTTAGATGGTATTTGTAGTCTTTCCCAACCTAAGTGCATAAGAAATAAGTATCAAAAATCAATAAAACAGTCAAAACATAACCGTTCACTTACTTTTTTCCAACCGTCTACGTTTTGGTCCAAGGCTGTTAAGCCTTTTGCTGAGTACGTTCCATAGCTCGTTGGATCTGGCCTTGTACTCCAACCCAATCAAAACTCCCATTGCAGGCTCCTTGTTCGATTTCATAAATTCAATCAATGCTCCAAATTGGTGAACATTTGTATTATTCTTTTTGTTTTGACTCCTAAATAAAACAATCAATAAATAAAACTATCAAAATTTCGTAACAAAATTCTCTTTATTTTGCTTACGTTTTCCTTCGCCTTCGTTCGCTTTAGGATGCACCACAAAAATACCTATCGCATTCGACGTGCGCCTTGACACTTCGAATTCGCCTTCGTATTGCATAATTGGGCGAATCCAGACGGGAAAGCGAAAAAATCGCCACCACATTCGCCTTCGTTTTGCATAATTGGGCGCATTCGCACGGGAAAGCGAACCGGTCGCACATCGTAATACCAAAATCGAGATGCGAAGACATTTGCGATTCGCTTCGTATATCGTTATCGGCCCCCTGGAAAGCAACGAGATGCGATTCTCTTCGTTTTGCATAATAACCCAATTCGAAGCGGATCGCACCTGAAAAGGCGGATCGGGTGCGATGCGCCTCGCACATCGTAATCGGCCCCCTGATATTGAAAAAAAGTGTACATAAATGGTTGTTTTATGGATTTGAAATTTAAAAGATGCTAAAAAGATTCAAAAAACGTATCTGCCCTGCTCTATTTGCCTCTATCTCTAAGGTATAATTGTCAAATAAATAACGAGCTTAGTTCATGTTCTAAAATCAAATAGAAATTTTAAGCAAACTTTGAGTAATCAAAAACTTCAGAGATTTGACTCAAAAACATGAAAACTCTTCGAAAACGAATTTTTAAAAGTTTCTAGTATGTTAACGGAAATTTCGACTTTGTTCAAATTTAACTGAAGTATAAACCGTTTATAAGACAAACGAAATAATAAACAGCATGTTTTAATACCATGTCTCCACTGGGAACTAATCCTCGTTCAATATAAATCTTTATTGAATCCTCTACAAATCACGCGATTTATACAATATCTACCATACGATTTAAAAACCTTTCGACAAGCGGTTAAAAATAAATCGTCTCATAAATCCCATTCATCTATTTTATGCACCTTTGTAACAGTTTGAGAATAAGAAAAAGGAAACTCTCCCTATACGACAGATTTGTCACAAGTACGTTCTCTATCGGAACTTTTACAACGTAAATCTTTTTTTGCTCCTGGGAAATGACATCGCCACTCTCTTTCGAGAGCCAATATGACAGAAAAAAAAGTGCGCGTGTAAAATTAGTCCTTCATTTGTCCGGTGGAGACACTTTTGGATTTAGTTTTAATCGCCTGTTGTTTTTCCTCTTTTTATTGCCGGTGGAGACTTAGCATTACCGTTTTCTCAGAAAACTTTGTTTACAGAATCTAAGAAAATTAGCCAATGCTGGCGCAGGTGATTGTTATAATGAAAAAAGTCCAACGGCAATAAAAAAAAAACAATTTTAATTGCTGTTCAATTGATTTAAAATAAAAAATAATATAAAAATTAGAAAAAAAACACGTATAAGGTAGGCAACAATTTGAAATAAAAAACGGGCATGGTCCATTTGAAATTTCAAAAAAAAAAAAATATGCGAGGTTTGAAATTGTAAATAGTGTCCGAAATGCGCTTGAAAAACTTTAAAATAAAAAGTGTGCATCATTAAATGATGCACATAGCAAATATATCGTTATTTTTAGCTCATTAATTTTACATCAACCAAACTTGACACAGGCAAAATCCACATAATGTTAAGCCAACACAAAAAAATTCAAAGAGAAGAAAGAATTAAGAGTTTTTTCTTAAAGAAAAAAAGAAAGAAAAAAATTAGAGAACAATTTTTTACAATCCTGTTTTTTGAAACAAAAATCTTAATGGCGGAGAGTCATTTTCTTTTCATATATGTCATTTTCTTATAAAAATAAAGCAACGTGAAAAACCTAATACTAGGTAGCAAGGTACAATTCAAGAACCTAAGTAAAATTTCCTGATTTTTTAATTCAACATGTTAAATACAGAAAGATTTAAAATATTTAGAAAAAGTATTTCTGCATATAGTATTCAAATAAATTGCCAGACATTTGCTAAAATTGTCGTTATGTACCACCCTGTATATTTTTTTCACTAATATTGTGTGTATTCATCTAAAAAAATTTAATAGATTTCTTCTGTGCCACACTATTGCTTATAAATAATTTTGTACATGTTCGGTACTTAATTTTTGGTCTATTAATTTTTTTTCTAACTGCTATGAATGCAGTTATATTTTAGTTTAACTAAGTCGCTCGAAACAGGGACACTCACCGTTTTTAATAAATTATTAAAATGCAAGTGTAAGACCAGAGCTAATTAAAAAAAAAGTCATGAATAGGTCAAACGCAAACGTATAACAATTTAACTTTATGGAAGAAAATGTTATTGTTTATCCAACTTCACTTTTAAGTATTGTAGAATTGTTTAATTAAAGAAAAATACGTATTTGACGTTAATTTAGATTTAAAAGACTACTTTCTTAGCTGTGACATTGGTTAAAAAAAAAAAACACCGCTCTTAAATATAAATTTGTCGATGTGCTTTTTAAATTTAAAGCATAGCACATTAACGTGCTCGCGTTATTAACAATTATTTGACGCATTTGTTCTCACAAGCG
Organism: Neoascia interrupta; assembly: GCA_947623515.1. Classification (NCBI taxonomy): domain Eukaryota; kingdom Metazoa; phylum Arthropoda; class Insecta; order Diptera; family Syrphidae; genus Neoascia; species Neoascia interrupta. The sequence continues at coordinate 56,133,573 of OX392463.1, forward strand.
CTATTGTGCTCGATTAAGAAATATTAAGAAAACAAAATAATGTAATGAAATAGATGAGGAACTCTGTGAATAAAATGCAAAAAGCATATTTTTGATGTATAAAAATGTTTTAGTTTATTTTTAAAGGTTTTTGAATTTGACAACTCCCAAGTAAGTTGCTATGGGGTGATGGTTCCAAAGGTTCCGAAGGTAAACAAGACACAGGAAACTATCTTTTGAAGTGGTATCGAAGTTTTCTTTGCAAACCTTGTCGATTTGGGAATGGATTTGCGAGTCTGGTCTCTCCGACTTAGTTCACCGAGGTTTTAAGGCTATCCTGTGAAAAGAGGTAAAGGACGAAGATATTTTTGCCCAGACAATCAGAACCAATGCTGCAGAAGGCTACGATATTGCCCCATACAATACAACATGATTGCCCCATTCGAAAGGACCGCCGCCGACATCGTGGACCCGTTTCCGGAAACTGGGTTTAATCGTCAATCCTTGTTATTGCTGACTAATTAAGCACGAGACATTCACAATCCCAAACCAAGAAGCTAAAGCCGTTTTCGACCAGATAGCGGACCACTGGTTGCGGATGGGGGTTCGGTGGGGTACTCTCGATCAAGGACGAAACTTCGAGTAGAAAATGTGCCTGGAAAGCATAATTGAAAAAGCTGCAATCGGTGTTGAAGCTGCAGAAGACACGGTATACATTCATTTTCTCTCAACCGAATGAAATGGTGGAACGCTCTAACAAGATTGGGGATCCTATCGGAACCGGGACCGGGATCGCCGAAATCTTTTATGGCTATCGAGGGAGCTAAGATTCGGACTCCCGCAGTTGAAGACTTAGGTGAGGTAAGGTAAGGTACGGTTGCTAGCACCCAAAGCCACCAGCTCGCACAGGCCTACGAGGGCCCTTCGCGTAACCTTATGTAAAAAATCCATAAGGAATAAAAGTGTTAGGGTAAATAGGATATTTAGTTAAAGTATCCTAAGCCTCAGAGAGAAACTTGACCCAGCCAGAGTCTGCTGAACTTCACGCTATTCGTCACCTGCTTGCAAGCTCGTTGCAAGCTCCTCTGAGAAGAATTGCTCTTAAAGTTAAAAAAGTTGTCTACTTCCACTCGGACATTGGCAGCAGAGGTGTTTCACATCTATTTCCGTTTCGGGATCATGACAGCACCCTCCGCAAATGTAGTTGGTTTTAATGAAACTTGATTTTGCTGAGTGGCTTCCCAACAGGTTCCGACCCATTCTCAGCCATCAGTCATTGGCCATAACGTCTTTGTATGGCAGCGACTCTAAAACTTTTCCCATCCTTTTTGGGCTGTTTTCCAAATAGTTAAAGACAATTTGCCTATCTCAAAAGTGAGTGGAGGATGAACCTTTTGTTCGCTTCAGTGATAAAAAGATACGAGCCATGTTTCGCTACCTCAACAGCTTTTTTCTTTCCGATGAAATCACTATGGCCTGGTACTCAAATAATATGGACAGTAGAGAGCGGAGGATTCCTGCTAAGAACCCTACGTTCTAATAAACCGCCACACCACGGGGCGGATTTTGGGAGCGCTCAATAAGAAACGTACTGTAAGAAGTTATTGAAAAGGCAAAGGTAACACGTGAAGAACTTGGAATAGTCCTCGTAGCAGCTGAGGCTATGGTCAATGCGCGACCATTAACGTATATAAGCAGCGATCCGAAAGTCATCGATCCTTTAAAGCCAGCGAAATTTGTATTGGATCAGCCTGGCAACTCTAACACGAGTGGGCAGACTCTTCGGAAATCCAACTCTGGAATTGGAGTGCATACAACTGCTGAGATCTTTTCAACAAAGCAATGGTGTTTCTACTGGACAGCTGAAACCTTTAGATGTCGTCCTCATCTTCGACTCCAGCAAGCCCAGAATCAACTGGAAGATGGCTAAAATCCAGCATGGTCGAGATGGTAGGATAAGAGCCTGTGAAATTCGCTGTCCAGATTGTACACGAAGGACTTGACTGTAGAGTTCTGAGCGAGTGCTACTGAACGAAATTTTTTTGTTGGTTTTGCCAGGCCTTAATTGATGCGGCCTTAATCCTCCTGCGGTAGTTCCAATACTTTGGCCTTCTTGAAGTTTCAGAGCCAACTCCGATGCTCTTTGCAGCATGATCGGGAGAATGCCGTCCGGTCCCGGAAATTTGTACGGCTTGAAGGACTGAATTGCCCACAGTAGTTTCTTCCTGTGGATCCGGGAAAGTGCGGCTCCACCAGAGTTTCTAGAACTTCTTGGCTACTCACAGCCCAGGTTCCATCATTTTTCCTAAGGTAGCTGGGAGCGCATCCTGCCATCGTCACCTGAAAAAAAAGACTTGTTCTTTTTCACGGTCCCCAACTCCGCGAGGGTCGCGACAAGCCCTCCGAGAGTATCACTTGTCTTGGAAAACTTCTCAAAGTGCCGTTCGGATTCGGCAAAAAATTGTAGGTCCCCTTGTTTGTAAAGAATTCAACACACCAGCATACATTGTTGAGAAGTTGGCCCTGGTTCACCTCGAGCTGTTGCGCCACTCTATTTTATTTTATAGCTGGGAGCGCAAGCTTCTTTTGAAAGCATTTTGCGTAGCCTCGAGGCCTCGTCTGTTGCTGCGATAGATTCACAGTATCTTTGCCATGAAGCTCTTTTTGACTTAACTAAGTACTTAAACTGCTTTTTGCAATCTATATACTCGTTCCATGTGCCATCAGTTTTAAAGAGCTTCGCGCCCTGTTGTAAAGTCTTCTAACCTCCTTCCTCCTTAAACCTATTCCCCTGTTCCAACACTTTGGTTGGGCCCTTTTATGAATACAATCGATCGGGCACGCCTCCTCGAAAGCCATGGTAAGTATCCTATTGAGATTACCTACCGCCCTATCTAAGTCCTCAGAGCCATCCAAGATGACCGCTTGGGTATGCAGGTGCATATTCGCTACCTCCGTGTATTTGACCCAATCGGCTTTTCTGGGATTTCTTTGAAAACCACATACCCTGAACTGAAGATTCACCTTAAAGCGTATCCATCGATGATCCGACATCGACGCTTCATCAAGTACTCTCCACTCCTTTATTTCTAACAGGGGGGTTATAGGGGGGATAGCAAGGGTAATATCAATCATCTCTTGCCTATTCCTTACCACGAAAGTGGGTGAATTCCCTCTATTACAAATGTTGAGGTCGGAAAATATAATAAAATCATACAAACACTCACTTCTTACATTTATGTCGCTGCTTCCCCATTGTGAATGATGGGCATTAGCGTCGCAGCCCATCACCAGCATCCAATCAGTTTTTATTGCCAAGTCTCTAAGTTTTTCCGGGATGACCACCTCGGAGTCATAGGGGAGATAGATTGAGGTCAGATAAAGTGGTTTGTAGCCTTTTAGCCTGAGTCCCCGGATCGTGTTCTCCTTATCGATCCAGGGCTCTTGAATTAGTACGGCTGCGACGTCCTGCCTGGTGATATGCTCGACCAGACAGGTCGTTACTGCCCTACTGTTAGGGCCAAAGAAAACGAAAAAGAGGGGGGACGACGTGATGTGTCGACAAAATATAATGATTTGTACAAGATACATTGTTTTTTCATTTCAAGACGATAAAAAACTATTTTCACCCATCGCGATCGACATTCTCACCAAGCAAACTCACCCTTTGAACTGTCATCCCAAACTTCGGTAATCGGTACCTATAAAAATTTCCCCTCTAATGGACAAGTACCTACCACTGCGGAATCACTGAAAAATTAACAAGGAAGAAATTTCGGGAACTAGGTTCATTTCGTATAAATACGCGGCAAGCTGGCTCGCACAATCGCTGTTGTTTTTTAACCTTTGAATTGTGATCATCCAAGGTAAGAACGGCTAAATTGAAATAAAGTGTTAAAGAGTAATTCTAGGTGGTGATTTTGAGTTATTAGAATTTGAATTAAAGGAAGTCGTGTTTGATAAATAGAGCTGCTAAATAAGTTGTTTGAATATAAAAAGTAAGATTTTAGTTTTATTTGATGAGCTCAAGGCAAGTTCAGGTGTCATATCTCCGGTCATATGGACCCTGGTAATGGACGAAAGCCCTGGAGAGGGAAGGCTTTATTGTGAGCGCATACGCAGACGCTGCAGCAATCCTGATCCCAGGTAAATTCCCATCAATCCTTAGTGACCAACTCAGCTACGCACTCCGCATTGTTGGCGAATGGGTTGAGGGTCGAGGACTGGAAATAAACCCCTCTAAGACGGAAGTTGTGTTGTTTACCAGAAAAAGGGTAATTTCAGCCTTCAGCAACCCAAGAATAGGGGGAATGGAGCTACCGTTATCTAAATCGGTAAGATACCTGGGTGTCATATTAGACTCCAAACTGACTCAGCTGGAGGGATAATATAGAAGATCGTTACAAGCGGGCATACGTGGGATTATACGCCTTCCGCAGAACGTTCGAAAACATGTGGGGCTGCAACCAAACATGGTACACTGGATGTATATAGCGGTTGTAAGACCCATCTTAACTTCCGTTGCAGTTGTATGTTGGAAAGCTACAGAAAGAAAGTGTCATCTCTCTAACCTCAACAAAGTTCAAAGGGCAGCCTGCATGGGTATAACAGGGTCCCTAAGGACCACACCCACGGCGGAGCTGGATATACTACTCAACCTCACCTCCTGGACATATACTGCAGCAGCAAGGCAGCTAAAACAGTTGTTCGCCTAAGGGAATCCGGACTGTGGTCCTCAAGATTTTATGGACACGCCTCTGTGGAAACTCAATGGGCTGCTTCCACAGATACCCCAGTCACGGATTACTTCCCTATGACATTCGCTTACAACAGGAGATTCGCTACCAGAATACTTGAAAGAGGTGAATGGGAAAAAAGACCTTTAGAGGAAATGACGAGATCGCTGTATAAACTGACGGCTCTAAGATGGACGTCGGAACCGGTGCGGGCATCTTCTGTGGAGATTTGGGTCTAGGTAAATCTTTTCGAATTAATGACGACTGCAGCATTTTTCAGGCGGAGCTGGCAGCCATAATCCAAGCTGCCTCTGAGCTGAAGAAAAACATCCCCCTTAACAAGACCATCACCATATACTCTGATAGCCAAGCGGCAATTAAAGCCTTGGAATCAGACGTAGTGAAGTCAAGGGCTGTGAAACTATGCAGGGAAATTCTGGACGAGTTATCTCGTGTTGGTTGCCAGGTCACACCGATATACCGGGAAACGAAGAAGCGGAAAAGCTTGTGGGATATGGGTCTGGGATGAATGCATCTTAAGCCCTCAAATCTATAAGAATCCCACTGAGTTCGATAGCACGTAGGATAGAAACTGAATCCTTGAGTAGAACCAACCTACGTTGGACAGAACTTGATACGTGCAGAACAAAAGGGAGCTATGGCCAGCGGTAAGCAAAAAGAAATCACTATTTTTGGTTGCACTAGCCCGCAGGAATATCCGAGTACTCACGGGGCACTGCGCTGTGGGTCTACACGCTGAGCGGTTAGGCATACCGCATCACGATTACTGCAGAAGCTGCAGGGGCGTTGAAGAAATTTAATCTGTTCGTCAATGACCAGCCCTACCCTCGGCAGTTACTTCTTCAACGAGCTCGAAGATCTATATAATGCAAGTCTTAAGGACTTCCTAAGATGTGTATACAAATATGGATGTGTTCAACAGGGCGGAACTCTGAGCTTCTAACAGCGGTTTATTTCTGTTTTTGTTGCATGCGTTAAGAAGGTTCCCAATGGATCCAACTGCTGGTCTAAGTGAGCCTTGACTATTGTCAAAAGGGCATCCATCAACCTAACCTAACCATACCCAAGGCAGAAATATTAAAGTATGCAAAAATTAGAGGAGCCAACCTTAACTGCTATAAGGAGCAACATGTTGACAAATGTACTGGGAGTTTTCGTAGCCTGTCATAGCTGGTTGTTACGTTTTTTACTACGAAGACGTATCTGAAGCTAATCTCTTTTTAATAATATAAGCTCGCTATGAAGGGGTTATAACTACCCTTTAAATACCTAGCACATTGCGAGGGGATAGAACTAGACGATAGAGTAGAAAAGGAGTTCAAATGCTATCGAAAACCTGTACGAAACACCAAAGCTTGTCCCCACAAGTGCTTTGCTTTTACGGAGAAAAGCAACGATATTGCGAGCAGAGTATTCCGTAAAAACATCTAAAACACTTTTGAATGATGTCCATTCTATAACCTGGATAGCAGACGCCAACTAGAGGCGTCTGACCTCACCGTTTGTGGTCAATTAAGCAGCTCAAAAATTTCTTATCTTAAATCTGGATTGCCTTAAAGTATTTAAGAAAGGTCGTCCAAGCCCAACTTCTGGATTCCCTGTTGAGGTCGTATTTTCTGTTCAGCATACAGATACTAACTCTTAAAATAATGCCTCGTCAGCAGCCCTTAAAGCCTTATTTACTGAAGACAAGCAAATGTCTTGATCTTCATTCGACTTACAGGTTGTTCAGGCTAAGTACCTTATCTGTTGATTTCTGTGATATCAGACACTAGTCGAGCTGAAATATATTTTTATCTCAACTAGCAACAACGATTTGCAGTCTAGGATGGACCTCACAGAATTGGGCGTATATTATTCACCGGCTACGGATAGATACGAGATACGCCCCCAATTTTCATTGTCCACCAGTTTACTTCAACTCATTTTAGTCAGAAATCGGGCTTCAAACATTTCGGTTTATTGCAATGCAGAGCTAATTAGTTGCAAGGATGATGTTAAAAATTGACGGGCGTTGCCTAGCGCTGCTTGTAGGCGTCGTGTCCGTGTTTTCAGACGTGTTTGCGAGTTTAGAAAAATCGTACGTTTTTCGTAACAAAAATACATTCTCGACGAATCCAATTATTTTTTTTCCGATTTTTTTCTAGTCCAAAAATTATAACAAAAGAAGGAAATCTGATCTTAGAAGCCGGAATAAATAAAAACATTACGATTCAGTTGAGTGGACGATCCAGGCTGGTTGTAAATAATTTCGATGTATTGGAACTATTAACCAGTGGCAAAGGATGGATGACCAATTCCACAAGTCAGTCGCTGATTAACAGCATAAAATTTCGTCGCATGCAATCCGATGTGGATTCGATAAAAGTCAGTATCTATGGTCGAATAGGTGTGAACAATCGACTTAGGCGTTTGGAAAATCGGTAATGTAGTAAAATGCGGTTTAAAAAGTGCTGTATGTAAAAATGGACTGGTTTTCTCTTCACTGCAGAACACAAACGGGAAATCCAACACTTGCCATTAGAAGAACTCAAAGGAGAATCACGACTTTGGAGAGTAGAGTTCGCAATCTCATTACTAAGCTGCGATTCGACAATTGCAAGAGTAACCCTTGTGAAAACGGAGGCAGTTGTATTGATTTGTACGATGGATTCCTATGCAAATGTACCAAAGGCTTTGAGGTAAGTTCATTTTAAAAATTTATATGTGTTGCGGCAAAATTGTGTCCGATCCTTTAAATTAGAGCAACCCTCTGAATCGCGTGCAGGTTCCAGGATCTCGAAAGGCGATATAAAAAACAAAAAAACATTTATTGAGGCATTAAAATCGCGTGCGTGTGCTTAAAATAAGTGTGCAGTGTGTAGATCTATGGTCTTATAGAAGGAGAACTGTGGTATATTCACTCGCGTCACCTTTCAGTTTATACGAAGCTCGTAAAGGGGTGTGCCTTCTTCTTCATTCACTTTCCTTGCATACAGGATCGAACATCCGAAGAGGAGTTTTTTCTTTTCAAAGATTTCAAAATTAGCTTGCTTTTGCTTACCGTCCAACCAAGGCCCGACTAAGAGGCAACGAAGTTTAAAAATTACATCGGGCAAACAATAATGAGATTCCGCAGGCATGCAGTCTCTTAATATATCCTAGAAGAGAGTTGGTTCAAGTTTGCTACCAAGTCAGCTTCTTGATCAGTCTACGAACTCTTAAGGCTACGCCAATTTTTTTTTAAGACATTTTTTTTGCATCACTGCCTGCTCTAAAAAAAACTCTCAAATAAGAGAGATTTGGTCAATTGAACAAAATAGCACAGCATAAAAAAGTAATTTTTGTTTTTTTTTTTAATTTGGCCTTTTTTCCAAATTCTAAAGGTGGCTCCTCAATTAGGGTTGGAGGAGGTGCAGTTTTTCTGCATTGCAGTCTGATCAAAAAAAGTTAAATAAGGGAGATTTGGTCGGTTGAAAAAAATAGTACTACATACAAAAGTACTTTTAGATTTATTTATTTTTTTAGTTCTATGGGTGACGAAATTTAGGTAGGGGAGTTTCAATTTTGCTGCATCAGTGCCTGATCAAAAAACTGTTAAATAAAGGAGATTTGGTCGGTTGAACCAAAGATAGTGCACATGTTTTCCGTTTTTACACCCGACCCAGGGTATATTAAGTTTGATGCATAGTTTGTAACGCAATGAAATAATCACCGTAGACTCCCAAGACCTTTTAGAGATATGAATGGGACCGACAGGAGAATCGATTAAGCCATGTCCGTCTGTCCGTCCGTCTGTATGTAAACAACTTTTAGGCCTTAAGTTTTAAGGCAGAGAGCTGAAATTTTGTTGGTTGGTTGGAAATCGAGTCCTTCAGATCAAGTTTGAAAATAAGCTGAACCTGCCCACAGACACGCCCACTACAGGCCTGTATGTGCGACCATCTCTAATTTAAAAAAATACATTTTGCAAATTTTAGCTATGTTACAATGGCGCTAGCGCATTCATTTTTGGTACGTAACATTGCCTTATAATTGTCTTTAAGGTAGCCAAAAAATTTTAGCTTTTTCATTGACCACGCCACTTCTTAAGGGATTTTAGCTTAAAATGACTGTTTTTCAATAAATATATATGAAATTTGACAAAAAATTATATGACAAAAGCTGTAGATATTAGCATTTAACTTTTATGTATATATTGTATGTGCCTCCGCCCACTTTTGTGGGCGTGGCGTTAAGAAAAGTGATTTTTTTAGTTGAAAAGGCGGAGTTTTAGGCCGAAATGTATGCAACCACCTAGTATAAAGCATTCAACAGTTATATTTTTATATCCCGCCCACTTTTTGGAGGCGTGGCAGTTTTGTTTTTGGTATGGTCGGGTATTTTGCAATCCGTCGTAGATGGATTGAAGCTTTTGCATACCCACTGTTGCACTTTCCCACTTGTTATACCCTATTTCACAGGAATGGAGTATATTAAGTTTGATACAGGCGAAAATGTAACATAGAGAAATAATGACGATAGACCCCCAAGACCTTGAGGGCATATGATCGAGACCGAATGAGTCGAATGAGGCATGTCCGTCCGTCCGTCCGTCCGTCCGTATGATACCAATTTTTAGGCCCTTAATTTAGAGCTAGGAAGCTGAAATTTTGTTCGTGAGCTAATATTGATTTTCGGTTAAATGGGTAGAGCATGCTACGCCCCTTTTATAAAAAAAGTGAACAAAAACTTAAAAGGAAGGATTTTCTTTTTCTATTTAAAATTATGCATAAATTGTTACGGGACGGGGATGGAAAGGAGAATAGGAATGGAAAGGAGGAAAGGAATGGAAGGAGGAAAGGAATGGAAGGAGAAAAGGAATTGAAAATAAATAAAAAATAAATAAATAGAGTGGCGCAACAGCTCGAGGTGAACCAGGGCCAACTTCTCAACAATGTATGCTGGTGTGTTAATTTCTATACGTACAAGGGGACCTACAATTTTTTGCCGAATCCGAACGGCAATTTGAGAAGTTTTTCAAAACAATTGATACTCTCGGAGGGCTTGTCAGTCCCTCGCGGAGGTGGGGGCCGTGAGAAAGAACAAGTCTTCTTTTTTTCAGGTGACGATGGCAGGATTCGAACCCAGACCTCCGGCGTAGTAAGCACACACACTAACCACTACGCCACGGCACCCCACAAAAGGAATGGAAAGGAGATTAGGAATAGGAATAGGAATAGGGTATACCGCGGTCCATTACAGACGGACCGAAGCTATTCTATACGCACTGTTGCGCTTAGGTACTCACTGGTTTCTATTTATTTTCTAAATTGGGACTTAAAAAAAATCTAAAATGGCCTCAATTCTAGTCAGAAAAGGTGCAGTTCTTTGCAGCATTCACATGTGAAAAAAATATTATAAGATGGAGATATCGTATATAAAAAAAATCTTTGACGCCATGACTTTGCAGATGTATGGGTGGTGCAATTAAAGTTGAATGCATTTATGAGGGGTGCAGTTTTATAATCGTTCATACTCCCTTTTGAATTCGAAGTAAGTTGGCGGGCTGGCAGTGTTAAGGTGGCGCCACAGTTCAGGGTAGACATTGGCCTCAACCTTTGACAGGGTGAAAATGCTTCCGCACCGTAAAGCAGGATGATGAGGGTCTTATAATGGACACTTTAGTTGTTCGAGAGAGGGCTTTGCTACTCAATTGCCTTCTTAGCCCAGCGATTGGCAAGAGTTATCCTTTTGTTTGATTTCAGCGCTGGTGTCGTTGTCTGAATTGATAGCGGAACCTAGGTAGACAAAGTCCCTAACAACCTCAAAAGTAAAAAGCTGCCGATGGTGATGTTTTGTCCAAGACGTCGGTGTTGGGTGTCTTTTCTTGATGACAGCATATACTTGGTTTTGCCCTCATTGACTGCTAAACCCATATTCGCCACTTCCTTCGCAATACTCACGAAGGCTTCACTGACATCACGCTTTGTTCTACTCGTATGCGAGTAGTTGAACGGACTTTTGAAAGATTGTACCTCTGGTGTTGGCGCGGGATCTCTGCACAATTCTCTTAAGCATGACGTTAAAGAAGTCACATGACAGGGCGTCGCCTTGTCTAAATCCTTTTTTGACATCAAACGGGTCGGTGAGGTTTTTGCCGACCTTGACGAAACAGCGTGAAATTTCTATCGTCATCCTGCACAGACTGACGAGTTTAGCAAGGATGCCAAAACTAGACATTGCGCTATATAGCTCGTTTCTATAGATGCTGTCATTCGCGGCCTTCAAATCGATGAAAACGTGGTGTGTATCGATTTGGAATTCCTGAATTTTCTCCAAGATCTGCCGCAGTGTGAATATTTGATCGATGGTGGACTTTCCTGGCCTAAAGCCACACTGATATGTGCCTATCAGATTGTTGACAAACGGCTTCGGCGTGCACACAGTACAGCAGAAAAATCTTGTATGCGATGTTAAGAAGACTGATGTCTCTGTAGTTGGCACAACTCAGAGGGTCTCCTTTCTTCAGGATCGGGCAAACAATGCTGAGGTGCCATTCGTCGGGCATGCTTTATTTCGAACATATCTTGCAGATGAGCTGGTGCATGCTCCTAACCAGCTCACCGCCAGCGGATTTAAAAAGTTCGGCAGCTAGGTCGTCTGCTCCGGCTGCTTTGTTGCACTTGAGCTTAGAAACAGCCACTTTCACCTTCTCAAGGTCGGGTGGGCGGTTTCGTTCGTATAATTCGTCGGTAACGTCTTCGCCCGGGTTGAATGGTTCGTTCTGCCTAACAGCGGTATTTGGTTCGCCCTCGTCGCTATACAGTCTGCAGAAGTGGTCTTGCCAAATCCTCAGCACCGACTGCGTTTCTACAACAATGTTCCCTTGATGGTCCTTACAGGCTTCAGTTCGAAGTTTATACCCTTGGCAGGACCTTTTGATCCTTTGGTAAAACTTTCTAACCTCATTCCTGTTGTAACATCTCTTTAGCCACGCGCTTACTCTCGTGCTCTCTCTTTTTCCTTCGGAGAAGCCGGTGTTCCTCTCTCCTCCTCTGTACGTAGAGCTCGCGAGCAGTTGTATTCCTTCTGTGCAGAGCCGCTTTGTATGCTTGCTGTTTAGCTGCATGTGCTTGCCGGCATTCATCGTCAAACCAGGGGTTTTGTTGTGGCACTTCAGAGTCATTTTGGCAATGTTGCCACTGGCTATCAATGATGCTGGCTGCATAGGACTTCGTAAAAGGTTTTGAGTGACTTGATTGGAGAGGGACCTGGCGATCTCTTGCGATTGTAGTCGGCCGACGTCAAACTTCCTCACTGTGCTTCCATTACTTTGCGTTGGTCGGGATATCCGCAGCCGTACCTGTGATCCGAGTCAATGTTGGCCCCTCGGAAAGTTCGGACATCCATAATACTGGAAGAGTGCCTTGCGTCGATCTCAATGTGGTCAATCTGGTTGACGGTTGATTGATCGGGAGATCTCCATGTCCCTTGGTGGATATTGAGATGCGGAAATTAGTTAGCTACCATAACGTGTCGCCCGCAGCAAAGTCGATCAGCCTAAATCCGTTATCGGAGGTCGTGTCGTGCAGGCTATGCTTTCCGACTGTACGACCTAAGTTGCCCTCCCTTCCTAGTTTGGCATTAAAATCGCCTAGGACAATCTTAATGTCGTAGCTAGGGTATTAGGAACATATCTTTGGCGTCGTCATCTTTTTCCTCTGTGGGGGCATGCGCGAATATGAGGCTTTTGTTGGCGAATTCAGCCTTGATGCGGATCGTGGCGAGGGTTGCTGCTCAAGACTTTTTGCTGTCTGCCTCCAACAACGAAACCACATCCATAGGCGCTGGCTTTGATTTCGACAGCAGTCGCCGTAGTAGAAGTCGCAGTTTTTCATCATTCTTTTGCCGGCCGGTCCCACGGCATTTCCTGGATGGCAGTAATGTCTACCTTGTAGTCGTTTAGGCCCTCCTTTAGCCGGATAGCCTTATAGGCCTGAGCTCCTAATACGTCGTAGTAGCCCATATATTCGGCCTGACTAGAACTGTGGACACCATCGCTGATTCCATCTGGGGAATTCTTCCGCTGATCTATTTTAATGGGGAAGGGATTCTCTGACCACCTCTAAAAATGGCACCATCTCTGGCCGACGATTCTCAATTCTTCTGAACTACTTTTGTCGAAATCGTCTTGAACCTATTTATTTTTGTATCCTTTAATTTTCTTCTCGCAAGGGTTTGAAATGCAATACAGACGTAAATGAATGTGCACTCTTCGCCGGAACAGATATTGGCTGTCAGAATGGTGCCCAGTGCATCAACCAAATCGGCAGCTACAGGTGGGTGACTTGTCATACATTTAAAACATTAATGGCACTCAAACCAAGTATTTGATGAAATTTTAGCTGCATTTGCAACTCCGGATGGCAAGGAGTCCATTGTACCCAAAGGAAGACAGATTGCTTACATTCATCTAACTTGGAGCTGTGCGGTCATGGGACTTGTGTAAACACAAACGATAATTTCGGCTACCGCTGCATCTGTGAGCAAGGTTGGACTAGTAATGGCCTGACGCCATCATGTACGGTCGATGTGGATGAGTGCAAGGATCACACGAATCCGTGTGCAACGAAATGTGTAAACTTGCCAGGAGGCTTCATGTGTGCTCAGTGTGATGCTGGATACACAGGGAATGGCTTGACTTGCCGCGACATCGATGAGTGCTCGACTGCCAATGGTGGATGCAGCACTGCGCCATTTGTTCCTTGTATAAATACTTATGTGAGTTAGAGAGGTTGTGTAGTTGGATTTAGATACTTGACTACAGTTTCGATATTTCAGGGTTCATACCATTGTGGGGAATGCCCTGTGGGTTGGATTGGTGATGGTCGACTGTGCACGAGGAATACAGGGCAGTCGTGCACGAGAAACAACATCTGCCATCCGGTGGCCTTGTGTCAGGAGGTGTCAAATCGCATCGTTTGTACCTGTCCAGTTGGCCTGATCGGCAATGGTGTTGGACCAAATGGATGTCTCTCGAGCGGAAGGAATATGTGCACATCCAATCCGTGTTTGGTAAGGGAAGAGTTTGTTTTTCTTGCCTGCTTTCCTAGTAAAAGTGGTTTACCTTAGAATGGCGGATCCTGTATGGACACTGGCAACGGGTCATATACTTGCCTCTGCCCTGCCGGCTTCAGACCGCCAAATTGCCTTCGAAATGTGTGCGCTGTAAATCCCTGCAACAATGGCGGCACCTGCAGGCAGCATGGTTCAGCCTTCACATGCATTTGCACTCCGGGATTTACGGGAAGAGTATGCAACACGCAAATATCCCGCTGTGGACAATACATAACCGGGGAGCAGGGAAATCTCAAGTACCCCTTGAACAATATGTACAGTCACAACTCCCAGTGCTCCTGGGTAATTCGGACTAATGAGACCAAAGTCTTGAATGTCACCTTTACTAAGTTTGAGATCGAGGACTCGATGGAGTGCCGCTTCGATTGGCTGCAAATGCACGATGGTCCCACTGCTGCTGCACAGCTCATTGGGCGATTTTGTGGATCCACGCCTCCGCTTGGTGGAAATATAATAACAACCGGTAACCGCTTGTATCTTTGGTTTAAGTCAGACAATTCAACAGCGAAAGCCGGTTTCGAGCTCTGGTGGAACTCGATCGATCCCGTCTGCGGGGGTATCGTCGAGTTTGATTCACATACGACTATTGCTTCGCCTGGATCCCCGGGCAACTATCCTCCTGGTAGGGACTGTAAGTGGCATTTGAAGGCACCAAACAATAAACGCATCAAACTGGTGTTCTTCAATCTGCAAATCGAAAAGCACACTGACTGCAATCATGACTTCCTCGAGGTACGTATCAAAGGGGGAAAATATAATTCTTCCCTAAATTATCGCTTCTTCTCAGGTCCTGGATGCAATTTCGACAACACGGCTTGAAATATTCTGCCAATCGGGCAGTCCTTCGCCATTTGTCGTAGCCTCAAACGAGATTATTGTACACTTCCATTCGGACAACGAAGGATACGATCGCGGCTTCCAAATACACGCTTCAACTGTTGAACGAATTCCAGGATGTGGTGGAACGTATACTGACCGAAGTGGCGAAATTATTTCACCAACCGGGTTTAATACCCCGATGTCGTGCGAGTACACGGTGCGATACCCGAGCGGCTTAAGAGTACAGCTACAGGTGACCGATTTCAAGATGGGAGACGATGACTGCATTCAGGTAAAAAATCGAATACATTGGATTCAAAGTTGCAGGTTAAACTTGTAATTTTTTTTCCTCAGATTTATGAGGTCAGGTCTGGCACCAAGGAAGCCGTCGGAAGGTGGTGTGGAAAGCTGATTATGCCTCTGTTTAGGTCTGAAGGCAATGTCGTTCAAATAGACTTTGTCTCTAAGGGAGGAACTTTCAAGATGGCCTATGGATCGAGTAAGTAAAGTTTTTTTACCTTTTTGTGGAAGCAGCGCACTCAGGAGGATTGGAAGCTGCGTAAGCTTTCCATCGCAGAGGATTGTAAATAAGGCGGAGACACTCCAGGAGCGAAAGCAAGACTAACAAAAAACTTAAGTTGCTTGCGATGCAGGTTAAAATGTTGGGGGTTGATAATTTTGACTTAGATCAACGACTATCGAGCATTCGGTGAATTGTGTGCTCAGTAGGGGTTTGAGCGTTTCAAATAATCCTTTGGAACTTTTGATTGATTGTCTCTGGAGCAAGTAATTATAATTGCAGGGGTTTCTCTAGTCGAAGTGACATGACAAAATAGTTCTTTCGGGTGTTACATCTTTCCTGATGCTTTGAAGACAGAGCTTACATACAACACTCCTTTGATCAGCTTGATGTGTTCTAATTTTCCAGTTTGTGAATACATCTTTGAGGAAACTGACGGCGTTATTACATCTCCCAACTATCCGAGCAACTATCCCGCAAGCCAGACGTGTACTTACGAAATCATAGGAGACCCGAATCAGATTGTATCGTTGGAGTTCGTAGACATAGACCTAGAGAGTAACGCCCCCATAAGTACTTGTTGGTTTGACTACATTACGGTATGACAGAAAATGGTTATCTCTTAGGGCCTCATTTATAAGATTTCTCTTTGAAGATTGCCGATGGATCGAATACAACAGCAGCTGGTCCTTTTTGTGGAAGCACAGTTCCGCCAAAAATCATCTCCAGCACGAATGTGTTGAAAATTAAGTTGCAAACCGACCAGAATAATGCAGGAAGGGGATTCAAGGCCAACTACACGCTTATGACTGCCGCGAACAAGTGTGGCGGCATCCTGAGAAAATCTTCGGGAGAAATTTCTTTGCCAATGAACAGTGAACTGGGTGTGTATCAACATGATTTAAGTTGTACTTGGACCATCGTCGCTCCAGCTGGATATGGAATCCAGGTATCCTGGGTGTCCTTCAAACTGGAGGAGTCAAGTGCTTGCGCATACGATTATATCGAACTACGGGAGAACGACAAAGATCGTGATGGGATGAAGTGAGGATTGTTTTTGTGTGACGTCCTAAGCTGTTTTCTTTTGTAGTCCTTGTAGACTTTGAAAAAGTTTTTCATATTGGCAAGAGGTTCTACAAATATCTAAAGCTTTTGTTTCTGTTTTTAAGGTTCTGTGGATCGAGATCACCGCCAGCTTTTGTTACTGCTTCAAATGTACTTATAATGCACTTCAGTTCCGACTCTACAGATTCGGAAGCTGGCTTTGTGGCAAGGTACAGCTTTGTGGCCTTGTCATCGTGTGAGTGGAAAGAATGAAACAGATGAATTTTTCGAGTTGACGAAACTAAATCCTTTTTTTTGCAGTGTGTGGTGGCTTCATTTATTCTTCGAATGGCCGCATTCAGTCTCCCAATTGGCCAAGTGAGTATCCGCATGACTTGAATTGTTCGTGGACGATTTCCGTAAAGACGGGCTATCAAATTGAATTACTTGTTAAGCATATGGATTTGGAGGAGTCAAAGGACTGCCAGAATGATTGGATCGAAATAAGGTAAGCTTAAACCAAGATTTGATTCATCTTAATTATGTAGAAGTACTCAAACAACGTTTAAAGCTTTCGCTCCTACATTGCTTAGGAAAATGTTTTGCGAATATCTGTAGGTTAGGTTGGGTAGTTGGGTTGATGAAGCGGGGTAATCCGTGCTTCACTGTACTTAGGTCTATTGAGACCCATTGTGATGCCGAGTGGGGACAGATCCTTGCTTATGTTTGGATGTTTTCACTTCCTTGTTTATAGATGGGCGCACAAACGGTATATAATGTGCAGCTACTTACTGTGCTTTCAGAACTAAAAGACGTCGTAAATGGCTGATATGGCATTTCCCATCTTCTAAAGATTGAAAAACATACGAAAGAAAAATAACGTCGGTGGGCCTCACCTAATGGGCGTGGCATCGATTAAAGAGTAATTTTTTAAATGCATCTAAATCCATATTTTTGTTCCGAATCGGAAAA
Source organism: Neoascia interrupta (assembly GCA_947623515.1). NCBI lineage: Eukaryota > Metazoa > Arthropoda > Insecta > Diptera > Syrphidae > Neoascia > Neoascia interrupta. The sequence continues at coordinate 56,150,763 of OX392463.1, forward strand.
GTTTTACTTCACTTTATTTTCCTTTTGATCATACAAAGCTTTGGGCCGCGCCCATATTTGGAGGCAGAATTCAAGAATAAACTCGAGTTCGCCACAAAAACATGTGTCCTTGAGCCTAATTAAGTAAAGAATAAGAAAATAAATGCAGCATATGAGGTACGCCAGATTCTATTCTACACTTTTTTAATCAAAGTTTATGGCCACGCCCACTTTTAGGGTCGATCTTACAAGTTTATTAAAATTGCGATAAATTACATATTTTTGTACATTTAAGCCAAAAACTAGGACATTTCTATGCTAATATTGATTTTTAGTTATATAAACTGGTTGTGCCACGCCCCTTTTTAGCGGTCCGTCCAAAAATGGAAAAATTACCTCTTATGGTATCGCTACGAACAGTCCGTCCGTCCTTCCATCCAATCGGAACTTCTGAACTGTAAGTCGTAGAAACACAAAATTTTGTGTGCTTTTAAACTCCAGAAATAGTCAGAGACTCCAACGAGGGTATTTTCTTTTAAGCAGAAATAACGGTTTAATTACAGTTTGAAATTTTATGGGAAAATGGATTAAATGATTTTCAATATTCTTTTTAAGAAGTTACGCAGGCAAGAACAAGAAAAGAGAATTTTAAGTTAAGAAATTACCAAACTTAAATGCGAAAATTAATTTTTTTGAAAATATTGAAAAGTTTTTAAAAACAAAGAGTTGAAAATGGGTGACGTTTTGTTTGAGGCCCAAACAAAGACAATATTGGCCAGACGTATAAAGCAACAAAAAATAAACCAAATGCTTAAGTCATATTTTTCAGAAAAAGTTTCAATACTGCCATTTTTACGCATTTTTTGAAAAAAAAGTCGCCAAAATTCATGAAAAAACGTGTGTCCTCACCACCCCCCCTTATTTTCGGTCGGGTTGTGACAAATCATAATAAAAAAAATCACACGTATCAGAAATTTTCCAAAATTTTAAGGAAAATCATATCGAACTTTGAAGTTTAAAAAACTTCTGAGATTTAACTCAAAAACAGAAAAGCATTTTCAAAAACTATTTTTTTAAATCTTCTAGTATCTTAACGGTAAAAGCGTTTTTGTTCAAATTCAGTTCAAGTATAAAGCATACAAAACAAAAAGCAAGCTGCGTTAGAAAATTTTTAAATTGCCGTTTTTAACCTTAGTTTTTCGATGCCTATTTAAAAAATCGAAATAAAGAAAGAGTTTGTTTTACCGTTTTCGCAAAAACCGTTAGAAACCATAGAATTGGAAAAAAACATCCAATGCTAGCGCAGGTAGTTGGGTTATTAGAAAAAAGTCAAACGGGAACTGAAAAAAACTCAAAATAGTTGTTTTATTGGATTTGAAATTTAAAAAAATTATAAAAAAAACAAGGTATGTCTCCCCCTCTAGTTCCTAAACAGCATAGAGCAAAACTTTAAAATAAATAAATAGCATTGTCCATCTTCTAAGATTTCATGAAGATTTGACTCAAAATCGTAAAAACTTTTTTCAAAAACGATTTTTTCAAAATTGCTAGTCAGTAAATGGTAATGACGATCTTGTTAAAATTTGGCTGAAGGATCAAGCGTTTACAACGCAAGTTTACTGCATTCAAAAAGTTTCAAAATGTTCGTTTCTAACCTCAAGTTCTTAGACCTAGCAAAGGAAGTAGAGAGCAACATATGTTACAGTTTTCTCAGAAATCCATGTCCGCAGAATTTATGAAAAGTGGCCAATAGGCGTTCTATTGCTGGATGCGAAATTCAAAAAAGACCTAACGGTAATTTAAAAAAAAATTTTAATTGCTGTTTTATGGATTTTAAATTTTAAAAATGGTAAAAAAGACCGATAAACCATCTCTCTATTTTCGAAATGGTGTCGGTAAGAGGCAAAAATTTGAAATAAATAACGAACTGCCTGGTTACTTAGTCTTAAGCAGTTTTCAAATAGTTAATGGTTTTCTAGATGTGCTTGAAAATCTTTAAATTTACTGATCTTTAAATATGTATACCTATCGTAACTTCTGGGCCCTTTATTTTACATCAACCAAATTTGACGCAGAGACAAGGGAGCTCTTGATAACTTTCCTATTTCTAGGAAAAATATTAAGAAAAAAATATAAATCAAATATAAATCATAAAAAATCACTAAATAAAGGATCCACCAAATAACTCTTTTTTTTGAAAATGCTATAAAAAAAAACTTCTGAATATTTTCTCAAATTTATTTTTTTATTTGAAAGTACAATCCTTCCGGTTAATAATGGAAAATAATTTCATTCAAATGGCTGCCTCGGCTGGCCGTGCAGTAGCCTACACGATCGGTCCAATTTTTATTTTTAGGCACATTATCGATTGTGTGCAGCTGTATTTTACCAATGGCTTCACGAATATTGTCCTTTAAAGCGTCAATAATCTCTGGCTTGTCGGCGTAACACTTATCTTTTACGGCACCTCATAAATAATAGCCCAACGGTGTCATATCGCAGCTCCGAGGTGGCCAACAGCTCTGCGACTGACAATGCGATCTTCAAAAACAGGTGTGTCCTCGCAGCAATACGTATCGCCACATCCTCGGCAGATGTTGTCTTTGTCGAGATTAAATTTCATGGCGTGTATTAGGAAGTAATAGTATAACGAAAGAGTCCTGTAACTTATCTTATTTAGGCCACATTTGTCTTGACAGGTGGACAAGGAAGTCCATATTGTGTTTGCTTTCATCCGGATCTTGTTTTCCAACCACCTTTTGAGGTAACAGAGTGGGGGTTTGATCCGTTGGTAGGGCTTGTTGAGGCTCTAATACTAATTCATGTCCTGCAAGCTCATCGGCGTCTTCATTGCCGGAAACGTTCCCAGCCAAGAACCCAGCAGAGTCTTTCATTGTGGTGTGAGCCATGAACCTTAAGTTCCTTGCGACAACACTTAACAAGTTCGGATTCAATTGCTATAGAGCTATTGCCTGGTCGTCTTTAAATATGGTGTCTATAAATATCATCCTATGGCATTGCCCTTATTGACAGTAGGCTGGCTGTCTTCTTGGTTGAGAGGACCGCCGCTTGGCCGCTGCAAGAATCGTCATCCATCAATCTTATCGCCGCTTCACATTCAGCGCGAGAGCGTCAAACCGGAGCGGCAGCGACAACACGAGACCAGAGAAATTGATTGTTACTACACAATGAAAGCGAGAAACCGCGACGATTATTTTGACTGCACAGTGACAAAACATAAAATATTTCTAAAATTTTTCGACCTTTTTGCACTTGAATAGTTTATATTTCACAACAAGTATTAGTTTCGAGAAAAAAAAATGTCTATTCACTGCATGTCATAACTCACAACAGCGAATGGCAGAAGAATCGTCGATCTCGGCGAGGGTTTTTCAACTTTTCAAAAAGCCCGGCGAGCGAGACAGCCATCACGCCAGTATTGTGAACCACCCCATACATTGCATTGTTTGAAATTCATTTGACAACTCGCCCGAGAACCTCGCTCGCTCTCTCGCTCTTTATGTGAAACAGCCATTATTGATTTTTTATATGTGGGTTTGCAGAGGAAATACCCGCACCGCACCCGTGCTCATCTGTGCAACACTTGATCTTGGAGCCCATTCGGCAGACTGAGCCTCGTGCAACTTAAGTGCTTTTGGCAGCAGAATCTTGCATTTAAAGGTCGAGGGGTAGCAGATTGACAATCGGCTGCAGCCCTGAGGTTGATGTAACTCTCATTGAACTATTACATGCAGCTGTATCTCTGTATTATCATCACGTAGGTAGCGCAGGTTCGTATTTTTTCCAGGTGATTGCCACCAGACTAAACACCCATTAGTGTAGGCCTAACTATTGCAGTATACATCCAAACGATAATTATGGGTCTAGGACCCCAATTTTTGCCGAAGATGCGACTGTAAGTATAGAATGCGATTTAGGCCTTTCTTACTCTTTCCTCAACGTTGAATTTCCAGTTTAGTTTCCTGTCAAGAATCACCCCTAAGTAACATGCTCTATCGAAGAAATGAAGAGAAGTTCCCTCAATCACCGGTAGAGGGAATTGCGGTATGATTTTTATACCCCATCCCATAGGATAGGAGGTATATTAAGTTTGATTCATAGTTTATGACATAGAGAAATAATCACCGTAGATCCCCAAGACCTTGTATGCTTGCATGTGCTTGCCGGCATTCATAGTCAAACCAGGGGTTTCGTTGTGGTGGCCGTGTGACACCCAGCACCTCAGAGGCGGCGCCTCTGATGGCATTTTGGCAATGTTGCCACTGGCTATCAATACTTGATGCTGGCTGCATAGGACTTCGTAGAAGGTTTTGAGAGACTTGGTTGAAGAAGGTCCTGACGATCTCTTGCGATTGTAGTCGGCCGACATTAAACTTCCTCACAGTATTTCCATTCGCGCTGGTCGGGATATCCGCAGCCGTACCTTGGCTACAACAAGGTGGTGAGCCGAGTCAATGTTGGCGCCTCGGAAAGTTCGTACATCCGCGATACTGGAAGAGTGCCTTGCGTCGATCGTGATGTTCTTAATGACGGTTGACTGATCGGGAGATCTCCATGTTTTTTTGTGGATATTGAGATGCGGGAACTGTGTACTTCGCATTGCTTTGCCCACAAACTAAGTGTCGCTAGAGTCTTCTCTAATAGTTCGCTGATAGTGGTTAGGAATTTTCCTTTGGTCATTATAACAACGTCATCGGCGTTGAACACTACGTGAATCCCCCCCACACCCAGTCTTATCTCATTGACTACCATTACCCATAAAGTGGTGAGATGACTTCTCCTTGTGCGGTGCCTCTGGAGGCATTCACAACAACTCTATCGCCTATGCATGCATTGATGCATGAAAAATTGGCTGTTGAGCCTAAAGTCCTTGGTAGTCTTGTATGTGGCCCGATTTCCCTGCTTTTGGAATGAAGATAACTTTAACCTCACTTCATACTTTGAGGATATGACCAAGTTGTAGACAGCGGCTAAAACGTTTTTTAAGTACAGGTAAAATTATTAGCTTGCTTTTCTGTAACATTACAGGATACAGGCCATCACAGCCGAGGTGACTTAAAGGGGTGAAAAGAGTCAATTGCCCATTTTAGCTCAGTTTCCGTTATTATGACTTCTGGGATTGCAATTTCAGTCACAGAATTAGTTGTTTCCGGGCGGTAAACCTCGAAAAGTTGGCAGCCTGGGAAGTGTGTTTCCATGGGAAACTCTAGTGTTTCCGTACAGGATTGCGCCCACCAGCCGTTAGGGGTTTGTATATAGCTTGGAACAAGTGGTTCTTTAGATAGGATTTTCCTTAGACGGGCTGACTCTGTTTTACTTTCAATACCTTCATAGAAAGTGCGCCAGGATATGCGTTTAGCACTGTTGACGGCACTTTTGAAATTCCGCTGGCTTGATTTGTACAACTCCTATAATAGTCTTCTGGTCTTTTACTGGCCTTTGCCCTATTGAAAAGTGCTCTTGTTTTCCTCCCAATTTCAAGAACGTCTCTTGTTTACCACTTTGGAGATTTTCTGCTGTTACGAATGGTGCGTGAATGAATATTCATATCTGCGTGAATATCTGAAGAGGTTGTCAGAGCTAGAGGCTCTATCTATAACTTAGGTTGCTGAAAGTCCTTTACCACCTTAAAATTATTGCTGCCTTTTTAGCACAGCCCGGTGTAAAATGCGGGCAGTAGCCAAGACAGATGCAGTTTAAAAGATAATGGAACGATGCGATGTAAAAAAGCCGTCTGTGTATTAAAGTCCTGGCCTAGCTGACTAAGGTGCCAATGGTGACAGAGGTGACAACGGCAGCACCACTAATAATACGCTGAAAACTTCTTCTTCCAGTGGTTTTAAGTCGGTTCTTAGGACATGCTTCAAGGCTTTTCTTGCCCCGACCTCGAAGGGCCGTTAGCAATAAAATTCCAACCTCACATCCTTTTGAAAATGTGTTGCAGCAGCAAAGGGACTAAACGACTGCTTTGTACGTCTATAGACTCCAGTCAGGAATTTCCAAGCTGTGACATTTGCTTTCAGCAGGAGCCTCGAAACTGGGATACCGGAAAGAAGTAAATGGGATAAGGTGAAGAACACAGTAGCAGAAAATGAAGAGATTGCCTGGAATCTCCTGTGAAGCTCTAGTTAAAATTGAGTGGCGCAACAGCTCGAGGTGAACCAGGGCCAACTTCTCAACAATGTATGCTGGTGTGTAAATTTCTTTTACATACAAAGGGACCTACAATTTTTTGCCGAATCCGAACGGCACTTTGAGAAGTTTTTTCAAGACAAATGATACTCTCGGAGGGCTTGTCAGACCCTCGCGGAGTTGGGGACCGTGACAAAGAACAAGTCTTTTTTTTCAGGAGACGATGGCAGGATTCGAACCCAGGCCTCCGGCGTAGTAAGCACACACACCAACCACTACGCCACGGAACTGATTTTGCCCACATCTTGCAGTGCCACGAGAGACGCTAAAGCTGTTAACTCAATACCTTTTTTATAATTAGATTTTTAAAACTTAGTGTCCGTAAATTCATTTACTCTTCCTTACAGAAATGGAGGCTCCGTTTCATCACCCTTAATTGGAAAATATTGCGGAAAAACCATTCCAAGTCGTCTTCCATCATTCACACATCAGATGCACTTGGATTTCCACACCAATTCCCAGGTGTCCAAAACTGGTTTCTCCATCGAATGGCAAACTATCGCAGCCGGTTGCGGAGGACTACTTTCAGCTGATCATGGCTCAGTTGCCTCGCCGTTATACCCCGAATACTACGGCAACGACGCTCAGTGCGAATGGCGAATTAGCATTAACAAAGGCTCAATAATTTTGCTGAAGTTTGTCGACCTCTCATTGGAGAGCCTTCTCTCGTGTACCTACGATTTCGTGGAGATATACGATGGAGCAACACCAAGTAGCCGGAAAATTGGCCGATACTGCGACATGAGCAGTCCGATTTTGCTCAATACAACCGGAAGCGACGCACTTATCCGCTTCCAAACCGATAGCTCCAATACCGATCGCGGATTTTATCTGACCTACGAGTCGAACTGCAACCACCGACAGCCCATTGTGGCACCAAATGGGGTCATTGAAAGTCCGAATTTTGGTGACAACAATCCTAGCCAGGTGAACTGCAGCTGGATTATAACAGCTCCAAAGGGGGCGCGCATTGTTCTTGATTTTGAGGTGCTGGGTGGAAAGGATATTAGTCAGCTGATTGACGTAGAAAATGGGACTGATACAAGGCCTAGAGGGGACAAGCTCATAGGTGTTTACTTTAAGGAAGAACTCAAGAACAATACCATTGTTCCAGTGCTGTCAGCCAGGCGTCTCGAATCGCAGTCGAATAGTGTTTTGGTTTGGCTCAATACCAGTACAACATACTTCCGGCTGGAATACGTCATGAAGGGATGCATTCAACGATTCCATAAGGACACCGGCGAGTTCACATCCCCAGACTTTCCTAAGGAATATCCCAACGACTCTGGATGCGTCTGGCATATTGTAACAGACATTGGCAAGGCTATCGAGCTCGTGATCTATAACATGGACATTCAACTTTCCGTCAATTGCACACAGGATTATCTACAGGTACAGAAAACATCTTCCATAGTGTTTAGTGTTCGAAATATTTTAAGCGTATTTTAAGCACTCAAATGTCCAGGCTTAAATGGTCAGAAGTTTTGTCAGAACTTCACGTCTTGAGCTTAATTTTTTTGTGTTTCCGGTTTCCGGTCCTCAGTGATTTTGGACCTTAACTAACAGGGTAAAATAGTAAAGAGCCGGAAGGTTCTGATGAGTGCTTTTCAAACTTAGCAAAAAACGCAGGGCAGTACTTTTAATCCAATGTGATTTTTTTGAATATCCTTTACAGGTCTGGAACACCGAGCAAAAGAAGCATTCGCTTGGGAAATTCTGCGGCAAACGAGACATTATTAAGCTGACCAGCAGTGGACACACGATGTTCATAGAATTTTCTAGCAACTCTTTAATCAATGGGAAAGGATTTACAGCAAAGTACAAAACTGTTGAAGCAAGTAAGTCCAGATCGAACTCATGGAGGCTACGAAGATTTACCTTTTTATCCTCTTTTAGAATGTGGCGGCAAGTTCGCAATGTCTCAGGGAACTATTCATTCACCAAACTACCCGGACAACTATGCTTCGAACTTGCATTGCGAATGGTTGCTCCAAGTGCCCGAGCACAGTACAATGCAGCTGAAGTTCGAAGAGCTTGACGTCGAGGACAGTTACCGGTGCTCAATGGATGCCGTCAAGATGTACGATGGTCCGGAAATCGATCCTGATAACCCATGGCAAATGCTATGTGGTGACCGTATGCCCGAAGTGAATTTGTTTAATACCTCTTCAAACTTGGCTTTGGTGGTCTTTGATACGGATGCGGATACCGAGACCAAGGGCTTCAAGATATCTTTCAAGGAAGTAAGAAAAACCTATGAGGCTCGGGTCTGAAAGTGATTTACATTCGGTTTTTTCCTAGAATTGTGGAAAGCGCTTGGTGGTCAACGACACTGGAAGGATACATTTCCAGCGATCCGATAAGTCTGATTGTATGTGGGTGCTTGTGGCCGAGGATGTAACAAAGCACGTAACTTTCACAACTACTTACGTTCAAATAACCGAAATGGCGGCGCTTACCGATGAGCCCAAATGCGATTATCTAGAGGTAAGGAGCCCCGACAAGTTCGGGGCCAGAGCTCTACATGAAGGCTTTTAACGTTTCTTTTTCGTTAAGATATTCGATGGGGATTTTAAGGACACAACTGGAATAAGACCAAAGGAGGCATTCTGTGATCAACACCCACCGGCAACGACCTCCAATGGTCACGCTTTGACGATCAAACTGTCAGGCGATCATATTGAAAGATTTGACGGCTACTTTACGATTATGGACAACAATTGTGGCGGCATGCTTTATTCCATGCGTGGCCGATTCGCTTCTCCCAGCTACCCAGAGTCGTATCCGGTTAATGTTGAATGCATTTGGAAGATTGTGGCGACCAAAGGAAACTCGTTAAGCCTCACCATCCAGCAATTGGATATTGACAAGACTGACGGTTGTAATGGGGATTATCTAGAGGTGCGTGAAGGCAACAGTATTGGGAGGCTCATTGGTGTTTTCTGTGGAGATGATGTACCACCTACAATGACAGCTCAGAAAGCATTCTGGATCAAGTTTAACAGTGACAACGATAATGTGCGGAAAGGGTTCATTGCGGAGTATAGCTATGGTAAGTGGTGCTGAACATATCTTACAAATATCTTTAGGATCCTGATAAGACACGAGTAGCTCCAAATGTTTGTAGCGGTCCGCCCAATAATATAACCAGTGAATAAGTGCTACAGCGTGTACGCAGAAGTTACAGTCCGTAAAACGGACCGTTGAATCCTATCCCACATTGTAAAATGCTGATGGCATAGTTATTTTTTGACAGTTTATAAGTAATGTAAGCTTCGAAAAGGGGCATGTTCCAACCACCCTTAATTACAAACCACAGATATTTCCAAGTTACACTTAAATGTACGTAAAAATGCATTTTTTTTGAACTTTATATGAAAGCAATCTGGACTGAAGTCTCGTTTACCTAACCTGCTACTGTTTTTGTTTCATGCTTTCCTAAATTAGGCATTTGAAAATTTACCCTTAAAATGGAAGCCACTCCCACTAGAGAGGTTTACCAACTAAATTTGCCTTTTTTGTGTCTTACATTCATTAGGAGATGCTAAATGTCGAATTTCAGCCTTTTAGAATGTCTTACAGTTTTGAAATCTCTGGAGGTAGTTGCACATTTAGACCGATTGTGGGCGTGTTTCTTTAAGCGGTTTTCAAAATTTTTTACACTTGTACTGCTTGGCATGACGTGGACCTTACGTACAAGGCCTACAAACATGTGACATACAGACGGACGGACGGACATGGCTCATTCGATTCAGAATTCGGTCTCGATCATATGCCCTTAAGACCTTAAGGGCATATGATCGAGACCATTATTATTTCACCGTGTTACAAACTATGTGACAAACTTAATATACCTCCTATCCTATGGGATGGTGTATAAAAATGTTCTTTTCTCGTACACCAATCGCACTCGTGTAAATGTTCTTTTGAACTCCGAATTAGTTCGGTGTCGACACCGAACTCGAAATTTCGGAGGAGGCTGGGTGTAGCTTTGATTGTGTAAGTGAATTGACATTTCGAATCAATTTCCATTCGTGATTGTTTACAACACGACTGAAATTGTGTGAAATCGATAAAAACTCAAATTTTTAAACTATGTCTAGACCGGCAAGAAAAAGAGGATAAGCGAGAGACGATTAAAAATAAATCCCAAAGTGGCTCCACCGGACAAATATAGGATTTCTGTTGCGTGTCATTTTTCTGGGAAATTTCTCTGCGGTGTCATTTCCCAGGAGCGAAAAACGATTTCCGCTTTAAAGATCACAATAAAAACGTACTTGATACACTTGTAACAGATCCGTCGCTCACGTACAGTTTCAGTTTCCTTTTTTGATACTCAAACTGTTACAAAAGTGCAGAAAATAGGTTTGTGAATATGGTGAATTGGATTTATGAAAGGATTTATTTTTAATCGCTTGCCGAGAGGATTTAAAGTTTGTATGATAAATCTCGTCTAAATCCTCTCCTCTCCTCGGCAAGCGAGAGGATTTAAAGTTTGTATGATAAATCGCTTGATTTGTAGAGGATTTAATAAAGATTTATATTAATCGCGGATTAGTGCCCGGTGGCTACATGGTATTGGAGCTATCAAAATTCATTTTAAATTAAAATTACAAAAAACTGACGCCAACAAAATCACGTTACGAAATGAAAAAAAAAACTAAACAAAATGAAGTCAAAGCAAGTTGACACTTAACGCGATGACTGCGCGCCCGTGCAGTACTTGTCGTTCTGTACACACTCAAACCGAGTGTACACCACGCTGGAATCGTCACAAACACCGAGTATTATTTGACAACTCGGTGTGGCAGTTCGGTGTTCAAAAGAACACGCCGTTAAACTTGGTCAAAAGGACTTTTGAAATAAAATGCGAATTAGAGGTTTTCTCACATAAAAGCCAATAGTTGGCTTGGCAAATTTAACCAATTTTAACACTTTGTGAAATTTGAAGCAAGCGTTGCCCCAAGTTTCAGCTTTCTGGCTTGATTTTAAAGGCCTTAAATTTTTTCACATGCGACATGCAGAAAGACAGGTAGACGACGGACCTGACTTATTCAATGCACACAATATACCCTGGCGCGGGTATAAAAAGGGCTTGTTACATCGCTTCCACAAAAAACCGCTTCGGTGCTCCCAGAAAGATAGCAAATGCTAGCGCAGGTGGTTGTCCTATTGGTTAAATGTCTAATGTCTCATTTAAAATCAAAAATTTATTTAGTTTCATGGATTTTAAATTAAAAAAAAGCAAAACAAGTTCTAAAGGTCGTATGTCCCCCACACGTACATATCTGCCAAATGGTAAAAGTATAATTTTTAATTAAATTACTGATATAAGCCATCATCTGAAATTTTACAAAAAACTATAGCAAACCTCCAACATTCAAAATCTTCGAAGATCGTACTAAAACACGTAAAAGTATTTTTAAAAACGCTTTTTTTTTTAAGTTTCTATGTAACCATAGCCGATGATCTTGTTGAAATTTATTTGAAGTATGAAGCGTTTACAAGGCAAGCTAAATTCGTTAAAAAAATTCAAATTTGCCGTTTTCAATCTAGGCTAAGCCCATTCAAGCAAACGAAATTAAAACAGGTGGGAAAGTGCAACAGTGCGTATGTTAACACTTCAGTGCGTCTGCGACGGATTGCAAAACAACCTACCCTACCTTAAAAGGAATTAGCCGCGCCTCCAAGCTCCAAGCTCCAAAAAGTGGGCGAGATATAAAAATTTAACTGTTGAATGTTTTATGCTAAGTGGTTGCATACATTTCGGACTAAAACTCTGCCTTTTTAACTAAAGAATTCACTTTTCTTAAAGCCACGCCCACAAAAATGGGCAGTGGCATATATTTATGTACAAAAAAGCTAGAAAATGCCAATATCAACAACTTTTGTAAAATAATTTTTTTGTTAAATTTTATATATGTATATTGATTGAAAAACAGTAATCTTAAGTAAAAATTGCTCAAAAACTGGGCGTGGTCAATGAAAATTGACAAAAAAAAAAACAACTACCCCAAAGAAAACTACAAAGCAATGCCACGTACCAAAAATGAGTGTGCTAGCGCCATTGTATTATAGCTAAAACTTTTTTTTTTTGAATACTAGGATGGACGGAGGCTAAAACTCCAAAATCTTTCAAAGATACCAATACGCCCTCTATAGCAGGTACATAATACCGAAGTAGCCGATATTGGTTATGCCCGATTTCCACGTGCTTAAAAAACTACCCATTTATGAGAGACACTATGAAACTGCCAGAACGCACTTCATATTAGTAAATTTTCGCTCTCTCATAATACTTCTTGACTACAACTAAGTTAACTTAACAACACGCTTCCATAGTGTCAATCGCATTGGATAGGTTGCTTTCCAGTGAATGCACCCACTAAGCCGTTCATTCATGCGGCTTCAACCTACGTCGCTAGATCGAAGGGTCTTGTTCTTTGTAGTCGTCGCTCGTTGTTAACATCGTTAAGAGTCTCGTTGAGAGTACGGATCATTTCATTGTTGCAATGAACATGAAGGCGAGCATTTAGCTTTCGAGCGAAGTTTGTTACTTCTTCGCCCACGGTAGCTATTCCTAAATCTCTGTGAATATCGCTATTCCTAATATACCATGGAGCATTCACAATTGCTCTCAGGGTTTTGTTTTGGAAAGTCTGCAACATGGACATGTTGCTCGGCTTGGTACAACCCCAAAGTTGTATACCGTATACCGTACCGGCTTTAACACCTGTCTGTACAAGAGCAGTTTGTTATATGTGCTTAATTTCGAAAATCTTCTGATAAGCCAATACATTTCCCTGAGCCTAATCTCGAGCTCGTCACGCTTCTTCTTTACGTGTGGTTTCCACCTTAGTTTAGCGTCCAGTGTCATCCCTAGATACTTCGCTTCATTTGCATAAGGTATTTGTGCAGAATTTATGAACAGAGGCAAATTGTTAACCCTTCTGTAGGTTAGGTTAGGTTAGGTTGATGGATGCCCTTTTGACAATAGTCACGGCTTCACTTAGACCAGCAGTTGGGTCCATTGTGTCCATTGGGAACCTTCTTAATACCTGGAACGAAAACAGAAATAGACCGCTGTTAGAAGTTCAGAGTTCCGCCCTCTTGGACCCATCCGGATTTGTATACAAATCTTAGGAGGTCCTTTAGATCTACATTATTTAGATCTTCGAGCTCGTTGAAGAAGTAGCTGCCGAGGATACTACGCCTGATGCTGTTTAGGGCTGGGCATTCGCAGAGCAGATGACGAACAGATCCAATTTCTTCAACGTCCCTGCAGCTTCTGCAGAATTTCCCTGCATAGTTTCACAGCCCTTGACTTTACCACGTCTGATTCCAAGGCTTTAATTGCCGCTTGGCTATCAGAGTATATGGTGATGGTCTTGTTTGCGGGGCCGTATTTCTTCAGCTCGGAGGCAGCTTCGATTATGGCTGCCAGCTCCGCCTGAAAAATGCTGCAGTCGTCATTGATTCGGAAAGATTTACCTAGACCCAAATCTCCACAGAAAAAGCCCGCACCGGTTCCGACGTCCATCTTAGAGCCGTCGGTATATACGGCGATCTCGTCGTCTCCTGTAATGGTCTTATCTTCCCATTCACCTATTTCAGGTATTCTGGTAGCGAATCTCCTGTTGAAGGCGAATGTCATAGGTAGGTAATCTGTGACTGGGGTGTTTGTGGAGGCAGCCCACTGAGTTTCCACAGAGGCGTGTCCATAAGATCTTGAGGACCACAGTCCGGATTCCCTTAGGCGAACGGCTGTTTTAGCTGCCTTGCTGCTGCAGTATATGTCCAAGGGGGTGAGGTTGAGTAGTACCTCCAGTGTCGCGGTGGGTGTGGTCCTTAGGGACCCTGTTATACCCATGCAGGCTGCCCTTTGAACTTTGGTGAGGCTAGAGAGATGACACTTTCTTTCCGTAGCCTTCCACCATACAACTGCACCGTAAGTTAAGATGGGTCTTACAACCGTTATATACATCCAGTGTACCATGTTTGGTTGCAGTCCCCACATGCTTCCGAACGTTCTGCGGCAGGCGTATAGTGCCACCCGGTAACCTGGTAACCCTTCTGTAAGTGAAACTCACATGCGTAGACTTGTTCTCGTTATGAGCGATTCGCCAAGTCTTCGTCCAGACACAAATTCTGTCCAATGCTCGTTGGAGGTTTCTCGTTGATGACTCGACTGATTCACCTGTTGCCAGGATGGCCGTATCGTCCACAAACGTGGCTACGACTGTCTCGTCATCTAGAGGTATGTCTCTTGTGTAGAGCAGGAACAGGGTCGGACCGAGGACGCTTCCCTGGGGTACGCCAGCCCGAATTTACTTGAAACTCGAGTATTCACTACTACACCTAACACAAAAGAGTCTTCCTTCAAGATAATTTTCCAATATTTTAAACATGTCCTCCGGCAAGTTTTGCCGTAGCTTATATTTCAAGCCTTCGTGCCATACCTTGTCGAAGGCTTGCAATACGTCGAGGAAAGCGCTTGAACATATTTTTTTCCCTTCTAAGGCTTTTTCAATTTCATGCGTTATTCTGTAGACTTGATCTATTGTGGAATGGTTAGGTCTGAAACCGAATTGATGATCCGGGATCAAGCGTCTTTCTGCAATTATTGGTTGTAATCGTTTCAGCAGAAGTTTCTCGAATACTTTCGATATTATCGGCAGAAGCGATATGGGCCTATAAGATTTTTTATCATTTGCGCATTTCCCCGGTTTTGGAACCATAATGACTTCAGCAACTTTCCATTGTTTTGGAACGTATAGAAGCCTAAGAGAAGCGTTTATCATATAAAGTAGCTTGACTAATGCCTGTTTTGGTAGCTCTTTCAATATTTCGGCAGTGATAAGGTCGTAACCCGGGGCCTTATTATTTTTAAGTTTTCTAATTGTCTGTCGGACTTCAACTAACGAAACTTTTTTCATTCTAAAGCTATCAGGTTCCGCGTTGTTGTTTAGAACTCCAGCCAACGGCGGACCGTCGAAAGGCTTGAATGTTTCTTCTAAATGTTCAGCAAACAAATTCGCTTTCTCTTTGTCCATTCGCCGTTAGCTTTTTTTATTGGTGCCGAGTGGATTATAGGTTTCTTGATAGACTTAACTGCTTTCCACAGCGAGTAGTTTGAGCTCCTATCCGCCGACAAGCCTTCAAGGTATTCAGTGGTCTCACGATTAGCAAAGATCATAACACTCTACAATTCGCGTAAGGTATTTGGGGTACCCTTTAGCGATGAAAAAATCGACAAGGTCAGGCTTTTAATTCCTATCGGTTGGCCAATATGTTGGCTTACCCGTGGAGAAAAAGTCCACCCCACGTTTCATACTGTTTTTCTGCAGTAGTCTGCCTCTTGTTGAATTGCATCGTGAACCCCAAAAAATATGCTTCGCGTTAAAGTCACCCCCAATGATAAAATTGGACCCAATGAAGTCATACATACGATCAAGATCGTCTTCCACCAGTCTATATCCTGGCGGGAAATAACAAGATGCAATGTTGTAATCTAAGCAGTAAATTTTTACAGAAACTGAACTGATTTACATAGAGTCTAGCTCAACTTCTGTGTTCTTGAAGTGCTTTATGCAGTTCTTAATGTAGAGGGAGGAACCTCCTCCCAAATTTCGCGAAGGGTGATGTGCGTGACAGTCATTGTAACCTTTAAGTTTGGGTCTATTTTTCCGTAGAAATACTTCTAGTTCGTCTATTTTATTCAGAAGGCCGTTTGCATTCCATGTAAGTATTTTAAACAACTGCTTCATACTCATGTTCTCTTGTAATTTTTTCGAGGCTTAAACTCGAGTTTGCTCAGTTTGTCAAATAAAACTTTGTTGATTTTAGTCTGATCCTCAAGTTTCTCCAAGATTAAAGCGAGGATCTGAGACACTGCATCTGTTGTGGGCGATCTTGCCTTGTTTTCGTTTGCCGCAACCTGTGCGTATGATTTCGGTCCAACCAGTGGAGGTTCCTCTTTAGGAGTTTCAGCAGGTTTTGGGCGTCCTAGGCTTTGATTCTGACCTCTAGTATTTTCCTTCAGAGGTTCTCGTCCCTTTTGCAGCTCTATGGCTACTTCGCATCCTCGATAGTTCGCGGGGTGGTTTCCGTGGCAATTGGCGCAAACTGCTGGAGCCTTTATGTCAACTTTGCACTCTGTTGACAGGTGTTTTCCGGCACATTTCACGCAACGTGGTTCTTTTTGGCAGTAGGCACTTGTGTGCCTGAATTCTTGGCATCGCTTACACTGTGGTCTATTGCCCTTTCGCATGGGTTCGATTTTAACCCTGATGTTAAGTATCATTTTTATTTTATAAATATCGTTTATGCTCTCAGTTCTTTCAAAGGAGAGCATAAAAATTGGAAGGCCGCGTCTGATCACAGTGTCTCTTTCTCCTTCCGTGCGTTGCTTTTCCTTTTTAATGATATTGACGGCATCAATAATTTTAAGGCCTTTATTTTTTACGTTTTTTACAACGTCTTCTTTTGTGCGTGATGGGTGGAGCCCCCTTACAATGACTCGCAGTGGTTTTTCGTACTTATTTTGATAAGTATACCACTCGATTCTTTCTGCATTCAGTCTAAGAGACAGTGCGCGATAGGAATCGGTGCGAGGTAAGCTTATAGTTTTCTGTTCTCACCGTGTTTGCAAGAAGGTTGCGCAATCTCCCAAAGTCTGCTATCCCGACGATGTTTATTGCGGGAGGTGGACGAATTTTCGCTTCTGGTTTAGCCTTGTTTGAGCCAGAGGGCTTATCTTCTTTTTGTATTACTTCGGGAGAGGAATTCGCCTTTCGCTTCTTGCTAGACCTTTTCCTTAAGACTGAATCGGTCTCAAGTGCAAGTTCGTCCTCGTCCGTGAAGTATTCGACTGCTGGTCGGTTCGGTGTTACACACTCTTTCGTTACCTCACAGTCTTTCGTTAAACGAGTATTTTTAATATCCTCGTTTTCTTTTCGCAGAGAGTCAACTTCCATTTTTAGATCTTGGAAGAGTCGCTCCATTTCAATAAGCTTAGCTCGGAGTTCATTATTCTCCTTTTCTAAGCTCTTAATTTTCACAGAGTCCTGGTTTACCGGTGGACTGCTTTTTCCGGATATGTTCGATCTAGATGGTGGTGATCGATTTAGTTTTGTCCTTTTCTCAAAAGGATTTATAAGCAATAAAAGGCTCTCCCCAGAATCCGTAGAGCCTGCCTCCGAAGAGGGTGGATTTTCCAGCATAGCTGGGCTGCCACCTGGGGTAATCAAATCTTTCGTTTTGTTCATTGCCATTTTTTTTTTTAACTTGTCGTTTTTATGAGAAATAGGTAAGTCACTTCTATTTTCATTTTTAAATACAGCCGCCCCTATGAAGACAGACGCCGACCAGTGAGCCGCACAATGTGTGACAGACGCTTCTGGATTTTAATTTAACCTTCATATTCATCTATAAGTTAAAACCTTACTGCCAAAAGTTGCCCCAAATGGAGCAGCATCGACAGCATCCGTTAAAACATTAAAGAATATTTCTTCCGGTGGATTTTAGTCGGCTCTTACGACAGGCATACCTTACCTCAAGGCTATTCTAACCCCGACCTTGCAGGGGGAAAGCTAAAACTTAAAAAAAAGTTTTTTTTTTTTAGTACCTAAAAATGAGAGATGGTCGCAGAAGAAAACGTATGTTCTTCGCTCGAATCTATAAAAGGTTAAAATTTGTTATATTCTCGAATTTGTATTTATCTTCGGAGCTTGACAGGGGTAAAATCTTGCTTTGTAAAAGGAAAGTTGGTGTGGCATCGACGCCTTTTCAATAGCATAGCCTTTGTGCATTTATTCCAAAAAACAGGCTTTTTTCAACCATTACACCATTTATCCAATGGTGAAAATTTTACCAACAAGTTGATAGTGTACAGAAATATCTTAACATATAATGCAAGATTTTCTTGATTGCAAACAAACGCATTGCATACAAATATCGTTTTTGTTAAACTGAAAATGAAAAGCGATCACGCCCACATGAGGCGTTTTTGGATCTTTTTGTAACGTCAATCTCAATTTACTTAAGCGAGTATACTGCATACCAAATTTCAGCATTCTACGACAATTTTGAGCTTTCATACTATTAAGTAAAGTTATAAGGAATTTTAAATTTTTTTTACTGCTTTGGGACCTAGAAAGCCCAGATATGAAGTTTCAAAATCCTAGCTCAAAATTTAAGGCCTAAAAACTACCGACAGACGGTCGGACATGCCTCATTCGACATACAATTCGGTCTCGATCATATGCTCTTCAGGTCTTGGTGATCTACGGTGATTAGTTCTCTATGTTGCGAACTATGATTACAGACCAATCTCAGCTTCCTTCCTGAGACGTCGTACAGGAAGGAAGCTAGCTCTACTCTTCCTTCCTGTACTACGTCTCCACCTGTACCCGAGCGCGTTGAACATTCTATGCGACCAATTCGCTTTCGTACACGTACAGTTGCAAGAGTCCTTAAAAATCTCAATGTACATAAATCCGCAGGTCCAGATAGCATACCGCCTGTAGTTCTCAAGAGGTGTTCGGCTTCCCTAGCAAAGCCACTTCGTAAACTATTTCATCTGTCCTACTCTTCTTGTACCTTTCCGAGCAGTTGGAAGAAATCATACGTTCAGCTCGTTCCTAAAGAAGGTGATTCCGGCCTCTTCTCCGTCAAGCTACCGACCGATTGCATTAACATCCATTCTTTCAAAGGTCATGGAAACGTTGATGAATAGCACGCTTATTAAATATCTCGAATAATCTCAGAAGCTCCACAGTGACCGACAGTACGGCTTCCGAATCAAAAGGTTTACTGGTGACCTGATGGCCTATCTCACCGAAAAGTGAAACCGCTCTGTTCACCTACCAGGTGAAAGCAAGGCCATTGCGCTTGACATTTCTAAAACATTCGACAGAGTTTGGCATCAAGCTCTTCTATCTAAAATGAGTGCATTCGGCGTTGATGATCCTCTCATTCGGAGGACTACGAATTTTCTTCGGAACTGCTCAATCCAAGTGTTTCTGGACGGTTTCAAATCTAACATTCACCAAATTAACGCTGGTGTGCCCCAGGGCTCAGTTTTATCTCCAACGCTTTTTTAAAATTTATTAACGATCTGTTGTGCTCCTTCGCTGACGACAGCACTCTGAGCTACTCATACTCGTTTCCAGGAAAACGCCCTAGTCAAATGGACATTGAAATTGAACGATTACGTATTGTAATATTTTCGGCCTGGGGTTTGTCGAATAAAACTCAATTTCACTTTTATGATCACACAATGAAACACTTTATTTATCAAACAAACTTATTTAAACTCAGATCACACTGTTATTCAACTTTACTATTTAGAACTCAACATTTTATTTCAACTCAATCAATTTTTACTTTATTACCGATTTTCACAAGTCCACGTTTAAAATATAAATGTCCGTACCAGCCTGTCACCCGTGTATTTATACAAAACTAAGCACCTTCTAGTACGTTCCATACTTCCCCTTTGGCAACTTCCCACTGGTACTCCTCCGCTGAATTCCACTGAAGGGGAAATCGAAATTCGAACTTCGAATATGACAGCTGCTGTCAGATGACTGGAATGACAGTTGGGTAGGTTCGTTTAGTGAATCGAGCGGGTGCATTTGTAGAGTGAATCGATGGGTGCATTCAGCGACTCCTGCTGAATGTTTTTTATTTCTTGTCGCCACATAACAGTATGTATAACTCATTATACGCTGACCTTGACATCATAACAGCAAACCTATAAGCTTTTTATTCTCGGAATGTGTGTGAATGACAACCTTCGTTGGAATGATCAATTATACGAGATCGCCAAAAATACCGCTAAATGCTTAGGCTTCCTAAAGCGATGCAAAAACTATGTCACACCTTCCGATCTGGCTCAAATCTATAAAGTATTCCTATGCCCTAAACTGGAATATAACCGTCGTGTCTGGGCAGGTGGGCACCTTAAAGACCACCTTACTTTTGCTTGATAGGATACAAAAACGAGCTTTTAAACTTATAGGTGACTTGAAAATGACAAAATCATTCGACTCTTTGGATCATTGTCGCAATGTGCCTTGTCTTTCTTTGTTTTACCGCTTTTTTTACAAAGACTGTTCCAGTGAAAAAGCTTTCTGCATTCCACCTCTTAAAGAGTTCAACCGTAATAGTCGCACAAGGACACGTGCCCATCAGTTCACCCTTGAGAACAATTTGGGGCGTACTGCTTTGTATTGGAGTTCTTTTTTCAACAGAACATCACGAACATCCACAGGAGATCTTTCCCCGTCAATATAGGCCTCAACAATTCAAAAAGCGATGTGCCTCAATCAGTACCTTTCCTCTTTCTCCTCTGATTTCTTTCACTCTCGTTATGTTAACACTTTATAAGGGTAGCCATAAACTCTTGAACGTGAGTGTATTATAAAAAAAAGATGGTTTCCGAGATGTGCATAAAATATTTTTAGTTGACTGGGGCGACTTATTTTTTGGGTATCTTCCACTAGGTATCTGAGCCACTTATTTTACATCAACCAAATTTGACGCGACCACAACCACATGAACGTCACGCTAACAAATAAAGCTTGAACAAAAAAAGAAACATTACACTTATAACTCTTAACTTATAACCTAACAAAATTGAAGGACAAGTTTTTCTATCATTTTTAATAAAAACGCGGTAATATCCGAAAATAATTTAAAATGTTAAAATTTTTTTGTCACCCTATTTTTGGAAGCAACGAAACTGAAAAATCACCCAATATAAAAACAGTAGGATATACAAACTACGAAAAAGAGTAGACAAAAAACGTAAAATATGTATATCCAGAAATAATTTTAATAAATACAAACTGCATAATTAAGATGAGCTTAACCTTCAACAAAAGCCGGCGGACGGTTATATTTAAAATTTTATAAACTACTGCTTAATACCGTTGAGAAACAAATAATTTTCCTGGGAAAACACACCAACTCTTTTTCAGCGTAAATGATGAATTTTTTTTTTGGCTTTTTTCCTTTTTTAAAATATGAAAAAGGGCCAAAAAATGTTTGGAATAAAGCCGTCATTATGTGCGGTTTCCTCTTACCAACGGTCTTTTTCGTCGTAGTCGGCGTGCAAGATTTGTCTGATCCAGAGTTCGGATTATTTCGTGGTTGCAATGGCCGTGAAGGCGAGTGTGAAGTTTGCGAGCAAAGTTTCTTACTTCGTCGGTCACGGTTGCGATGCCTAGATCTCGATGTAAATCGCTATTTCTTATATACCATGGAGCATTGCTCTTAGTGTCTTATACTGAAAAGTTTCTAAAATAGATATGTTGCTTGGTTTGGTACAACCCCAGAGTTGTGTACCGTACGTCCAAGATGGTTTTAGCACTTGCTTATACAATAGCAGTTTGTTATATACGCTTAGTTTCGAATAACGTCCGATAAGCCAATTCAGTTCTCGTAGCTTGATTTCAAGTTCATCGCGTTTCTTTTTAACGTGTGGCTTCGACTTAAGTTTTGCGTCCAGGGTCATGCCTAAATATTTCGCCTCGTTTGCGTACGGAATTTGTACCGAGATTATAAATAGAGGTAAGTTGATTACCCTCTTGTAAGTAAAATTTACATGCGTTGATTTTGTCTCATTTAGGAGGATTCGCCAGGCCTTTGTCCATTCGCATATTTTGCTCAATGCGCGTTGGAGTTTTCCCGTTGATAGTTCGACTGTCTTATCCGTAGCGAGGATAGCCATGTCGTCAGCGAACGTGGCTACAGTCATTGTCTCTATTTGAGGTACATCTCTTGTAAAGAGTAAAAACAGTGTTGGACCGAGGACGCTACCTTGTGGAACGCCAGCTTGTATTTCTTTGAATTCTGAGTATTCGTTCCGTATCTCACTCGAAATAGTCTGTTGTCAAGATAAGACTCTAAGAGTTCATACATTTTTTCCGGCAAAACTTTCCGTAGCTTATATTTTAGGCCTTCGTGCCAAACTTTATCAAAGGCTTGGGATACGTCAAGAAAAGCGGAAGTACATATCATTTTCGCTTCTAAGGCTTTCTCAATTTCATTAGTTATTCGATAGACCTGGTCAATTGTTGAATGTTTGACCCTAAATCCGAATTGGTGATCCGGAATCAATCGTCTTTCTTCAATTATTGGTTGCAGTCGTTTGAGCACAAGTTTCTCGAAGACTTTAAATATGATCGGCAGAAGCGAAATTCGTCTATATGATTTTTTGTCGTTCGGTCTTTTTCCTGGTTTCGGAACCATTATTACCTCTGCGACTTTCCATTGCCGTGGAACGTATGAAATTCTCATTGATGCGTTTATGAGAAGCTTGACTAACGCTCTTTTCGGTAGCTCCTTCAAAATTTCCCCAGTAATTAGGTCGTAGCCTGGAGCTTTGTTATTCTTCAAATTTCGGATTGTTTGACGAAGTTCAGACAGTGACACGGTTTTCATTCGATAATTGTCTAGTTCCGCATTGAGATACAGATCGGCTTTCCAAAGTGAATATGTTTGACCCTCTATCGGCAGTTAAGTTTTCGAGGTAGCTGGTAATCTCGCGACTTTTAAAATCTTGAATTAGGTGCTTCAATTCTTTAGATAGCCCATTCTGAATGGTTTTATCAGGAGGAGCTCGAGACAAATGCCATCTCTTTTGAGCCTTTCTCTTTTCGCGTATGAGCTCTTCAATTTCGCTCAGGTATATTGATCCGCTTTTCCATACTCCAGTCTTCCGGAAAGAAGTATTGTTCCAAGCAGTGTTTTGAACAGTTCTTACGAGTTTATCGACTTCGTCTTCTATTTCTAAAGGGGTTGTAAGTGGTACATGTAGAGGTACATTTTCTTTGCAGTATTTCCTAAAGCCATCCCAGTCGGTGTTGTTATTAGTTAACCTAGGCGCTCTCTCATTTTTTGCTAGACCTCCGCCGATTTTCAAAACGACTGCCGAGTGATCCGAACAGAGATCATAGCCTTTGTGAGGTGGCTAGGGACCCCTTTTGCGGTAAAGAGGTCGACAAGGTCAGGTACTTTGTTTCTGTCGGTTGGCCAATACGTTGGCTTTCCCGTCGAAAGGAAAACCACGCCACGTTTCATGCTAGCTTTGAAGAGTACTCTACCTCTTGTTGAATTGCACCGTGATCCCCAAAAGGTGTTTTTCGCATTAAAGTCCCCGCCGATGATAAAACTCGACCCAAGTAAGTCAAAGAGGGGAGTAAGATCGTCGTCCGCTAGCCTATACTGTGGAGGAAAATAACTCGAGGCGATATTATAATCTAGGTGACCTATTTTTACCGAGACTGAAGTTATTTGCATAGAGTCAAGTTCAATTTCTTCGTTTTTGTAATGCTTAATGCAGTAATTGATGTAGAGAGAGAATGCGCGTGATAGTCGATGTAACCTCTAATTTTGGGTCCAGATCCCTTCTTAAAGTGTGTTTCCGAAATCAGGCATATGTCAATATTTAATCTTCCGTAGAAATACTTCTAGTTCGTCGATTTTCTTTAAAAGACCATTTGCATTCCGTGTAGGTATGTTAATGAGCTTCATATTCATGATTTGTTATTCGTTTTGCGAGGTTTAAACTCTAGCTCGCTCAGTTTGTCAAATATTACTTGATTTACTTTTGTTTGTTGCTCAAGCTTTTCCAGTATCATAAATAATATTTGAGATACCGAATCTGTTGTGGTAGGTTCTGGAGGTTTGCTTTTGTGTGAAGCGACTTCAGCGTACAATCTTGGGCCGATGAGTGGTGATTTTAATTTTGTACTTGGACCGGCGACGTTTTCTTGCGGAGTTTGTATTTTTTTCCTTGTCAATCTCGTATTTCTGATCGATTTTGGAGTTTTCGGCTTGTCAGCTCTAGAACGTTTTGGGGTTGTGACCCTATCTACAATTTGTTGCTTAACAGTTTCGTGACGTTTTTTTAGCTCTATTGCGATTTCGCAACCTCGGTAGCTCGCCGGGTGACTTCCATTACAATTGGCGCAAGTCGCTGGGGCCTGACTGCTTACGTTGCAATCTTTTGAAAGATGTCCACCGGCGCATTTGACACATCGCGGTTCTTTGTGGCAGTACGCTTGCGTATGTCGGAAGCCTTGGCATCGCTTACATTGAGGTACTAGTCTATTGCCCTTTCGCTTGGGCTCAATTTTTACCCTGATATTTAGGATTGTTTTTATTTTATTCATTTCGTTTATGTTTTCAATCCTATCGAACGTCAGCATAAAAATAGGAAGACCGCGCTTGACCACGGTGTCTTTTTTCTCCTTCCGTACGTTGTTTTTCTTTCTTAAGTGTGTTCACGGCATCAAGAATTTTAAAACCTTGGGCTTGAACATCTTCAACAATTTCTTCCTTCGTGCAGGTTGGGTGAAGTCCCCTAGCGAAAACCCGAAGCGGCTTCTCGAATTTATTTTCGTAAGTATACCATTGTACATTCTCGGTATTTAATTTTTGCGAAAGTGCGCGATAGGCATCAGAGTCATCGACATTGACTTTCCATACATTATTTCGAAGATAAATTAAATTATACTTCGTCCCCAAAGTATTTTTTAAGATATTTCGCAGCTTTCCGTAGTCTGCGACCCCAACGACATTTATTGCAGGCGGTCGGCGAATTTTTTCTTCAATTTTCGCTGTCCTTTTTTTGACACGGTTGGTGTTTCATCGTGTTTATACACGGCCTCTACTACTGGCGAAGACCCAATTTTTCGTTTTTTGGTAGATCTTTTCTTAAGAGCCGGATTAGTTTCACGTGCAAGCTCTTCTTCGTCGGTCACGTATTCGCTTTGACGCTTCGGCGTGTCCTCACGTTTTGTAGTATCACGGGGATTCCTAAGAGCCTCGTTTTCTTTTCGTAACGAATCTACTTCATTTTTGAGCTCATGGTAGAGACGTTTCATATCTTAAAGCTTAGCGCGGAGTTCGTTGTTTTCCGCTTCAAAGCATTTAGTTTTCGCTGAGTCCGGATTAACCGGCGGACTTCCTTTCCCGGAGATGATCGATCTAGATGGTGGTGATCGAGGTACCCTTGGTTTCTTCATAAAGGGATTTGAAAGCAATAAATGGCTCTCCCCAGAATCCGTAGAGCCTGCCTCCGAAGAGGGTGGATTTGCCAGTGATGCTGGATTACCACCTGGGGTATTACTTCCGTTCGTTTTTCTGAAAAAATTTTCCGTTTTAAAATTTTTTCTGAAAAATATGAAGCAGTTCAAAAGTTCTTGCCACAAACACTTTAAAAAACGTCATCCATTTTCAACTTTTCATTTCTCAAAAACATTTCAATTATTTCAAAAACTTGGATTTTTTCGTCAAAGTTCAGTATTTACTTAACCTAAGCTTCGTTTTTCTTGATCTTCTCCTAATCTTCTTGAAAAAGTATTGAAAAATATTAAATCCATTTTCCAATGAAACTTAAAACTGTAATCAAACTGTTATTTGCGCTTAAAAAAAATGCCCTCATTGGGCTCTCCAACTATTTGCGCTGTTTAAAAGCACGCCACATTTTGTCTTTCAACGTCTCACTGTTCCGAATTAAAACGCGATTAGACAGACGGACGGACAACGTAGTGATACCATAAGAGGTCCTTTTTCCATTTTTGGACGGACTGCTTATATAGGATGAATTTGACACAAGCACTCTTTTTCTCTCATTTTGGCTCTTGAAAGAGAGTGGCTATACCATTTCCCAGGAGCGAAATGGGATTTCCTTTATAAAAATCCCAATAGAAATCGTATTTGTGAAAGATCTGTCATACGTAGACAGTTTGAGCTTCCTTTTTTGATTTTCAAAATGTTTTGAAGGTGTGCGAAAAGTGTTAAAGGTCGTGCGTGAAAAGGGTCAATGAGATTTATGAGGGGATTTATTTTAAATCGCTTGCCGAGAGGATTTTTATTAATCGCGGATTAGTGATCAGTCGAGACCCGGTATTAGACAAAATATGCGACTGCACGAAGAGCTGTCGAAACCAATCAATACATAATGTAAAAAATTTAGAAACATTTCAAAATAAGGCGTTCAGAGCACTTGTTAATGGTCCATGGCTCATAGAATATACCCAATCTACACCAAAATCTGGGAATCGCAGCTGTGACTGACAATGACAAGGTGGCAAACTTTGATCTTAAACTTCGTACTTCTTTTCGCGGACATTGTATCCATGTTATAATCCGAACTTTGGATCAGATTAGTCCATCGTAAAGCTGAACTTCCAAAGTTATGGTTTTTTAGTGTTAATACTCCTTGCCTTTTGAAGTCGTTCTTAAATCCATGTATTTTGTCAAACCGAGATAGCAACAGCTCCCTGGGTTATAATCAGATACTTAATGAAAATCCTATTTCTGACACCATTGTAATTTGTAACATTTTGTTTGTTTCAGTCTGATGAGACTCGTTCGTGAATCTAACAAAAAACCAAGGTGTAATAAAATTAATTCAAACTTTAAACTACAAGAGGCTTTTAGAGTTAGAACAGTTCAAATGTTTCAAAGCTGCACATTTCTCAAAAGCGACAAATGAAAAATATTCATAGTTTTCTCTTTTTGGTTTCAAAAAAAAAATCCTAGATTTCTGCATCCCCTAAAAATATTTTATCAACTGCACAAAGTTTATTTTTATCTTTCCAGCTATCCTTAGTGAGCTGAACGGCACAGAAGGCATTATTGAGTCACCACTTTATCCGCAGTTATTTATTCAGTCGGACTTGTTAAAAGAAACGTCTGCACCTCACAGCTGGAGAATAACCGTGCCCAGAGGAGATTTAATATTTGTGGCATTCGAAGACTACTTGACACGGTTTCGCCAATTTTTGAATGTGAGTATGATTTCAGTACCTGTAGTTTTAAAACTTAGGGAAATTGTAGTCGGCCTTTAAAACCTAGGCCCATATTGGCAACAAACTGTATACCTACCTAATACCTTAGGGTTAAACCATGTCATTTTGTTTTGTAAAACCAGTGCTAGGAGTATCAGCCAATTTTTTCCTGTGGGTTCAATTTAAAGACTTTGTATACAATTGACGCAATACTTCCCGATAAATTGAGTTTATCCCCAGAGTTTGGTTTAACTCAACTCGGATTGTCGTCAGTTTGATAGTAGCTTTTGTTTGGTCTTTTCAGGTCTATAATGGCTATAACGAGCAAGCTGAGCAAATCGAGATCACCGAGGACACTAAAATCATTCGCTCTAGTACAAACATTCTCTACTTGACTTCTAGTATCGGCACCTTCAGGCTGCGTTGGTATAAAGTGAGCAAAAGTTTCATGGCCAGCAACCAAACAACCATCGAGACCTCTTCCAATTGTTCCAGTGTCGTCACTGTTGGCACAAGCGATATTACAATCCAATCTCCAGGCTACCCTAACGGCTATGATTCGAATGTAAACTGCAGCTGGATTATTGCCCCTTCAGAGCCTGAGAGCCACGCGGTTGTTACATTTTCTCGCATCGATCTGGAGGACGAGACAGACTGCCGAGCAGACCGAGTTATTGTTTCATCGAGCATTGACCTGACCAACTGGAGGCAGTTGGATAAGAGATGCAAACTTAAGGCCGAAACTCTGTTGGAATTGTCCGGCGATAGATTTCTGAAAGTAGACTTTCTGTCCGATTATGGAGTAAATAAGACTGGCTTCTCTGCGCGAGCTTCGTCGGCCTGCGGTTCAACAATAACCGAGCCATCTGGGCTGATTAATGCGACAAAGTTTTTCTCCAATTTGAAGTCATATCAGTTAAACTGCATCTGGAAGATTCAGGTGAAAACAGGACGTCGCATAAAAATCAATTTCCTCGAATCGTTGATTTCAAGTCAAAACGACTCGGCGTCGACGACGCCAAATTGCAGAATGTACGTTCTGCTCAAGAATGGTGGTTCCGAGCACTCCCCCAATCTGGGAAGTGGCAAATATTGTGACAACAACATTCAGGACATCCCAGTTACGTCATCAAATGAGGTCTACATAAAGTTGTACTATGAGCGATTGGCTTTTGCCAACGCTAGACTAAGCTTCAGCTACGAAGAGGTTATGAATGACTGTTCGCATAATATCAAGCTGGACGACACTAGGCCATGGGTGATCATAAATTCGGAAAACTACCCCAATATTCCGCAGCCGCACTCGAAGTGTGTTTGGAACGTCCGTGCGAACGTTTATCAGCTTTTGGCAGTGACCTTCGTAGACTCGTTGGATTTGAAAGAAAGCAGTCTCTGTGATTCCGAATATGTTGAACTGCACGACGGCAGCACCGATCTCTCGCCCTTGATTGGACGCTTTTGTGGCAAGTCCATTCCAAGCACTCAGTATACGACCGGCAACAATCTACGAGTGACCTTCTTCACTGACATCGCCGAGCCACATACTGGGTTCAAGGCAAACATCTCGCTGGGCGTCTGTGGCGGAACATATCGGCAGCTAACTGGTTCGATCTCGGCGCCGGTTTCGCTGCCCGCCTGGATGCAGAACTCATCGTGCGATTACCTTGTTTCGGTGCCTATGGGTAGGACCATCAACCTCACGATTCACTCAGCCAACTTGCCTTGGGGAGATAACTGCACGACTGTGAACCACCTCGTTTTAACTGAGCTTTCGCCAGAAGAAGGTGTCAAGTCAGAGCCGAAAATAGTCTGTGGGGATATCAAGGGGCCGATCGTACATCTCCTAGACACAAACAGAGTCCAGATCAAATTTAGAGTATTGACCACAAATTTTGAACGTGATGCCTTTAAGTTGTCCTATTCGGCTGTTGGTCACCAGTGCGGTCAAACAATTGAAGCCGAATCGGGCATTCTTAAGTCCCCTGCCTATATAAGCGCCATTCAGTTCCCCTCGCGCTGCATGTGGAAGCTTATCGTACCCAAGGGTCGCAGAATCAAAATCGAGTTCCTAGAGTTTAATGCGATCGACCAACCGCTCAATGCGACGGGAAGGTTTGGCTACAGATACGGTTTGCACATACCTGGTCGTTTGGTCCTTGCTAACGATTTCGAAATCAGATCGATTGTTGCACGGATCGCGAATAACCCACCCGCAGTTCTGTACTCCACCGACAACGTCATGGGCATAATGAGCCTGGAAATACCATCGACGCAGAGGCAGGGCTTTAAGCTGCGTTTCTCCTCCGATGAGAGAAGTACCCTCTGCAATGAAAGCTTTGAACGGGTCCAGGGTGAAGTGCATTTCAGTCAACCACAAAACACGTCTGGTTACTGTCGTTATAAGATCGGTGTTCGCCAGAATGAGACATTCGCTTTAAGCGTTGAAAAGATGGAAGCCAGCAGTGAAATCTTCTCGAGCTTTATGATGTGCTTGCGCCATGGACCGCTCTCGGTGCGAGGGCTGGCTGGGGAGTTTCGCTTTATGTGGTTCTGTGAAAACCGAAACGAGACCACTATTCGAGTTCCATTCCCTTTGATGTTAGACATTATGAACAACCAGCTCAACAACTTGACATCGCTAGACATGAAATTCGCTCGACACAACTGTGGGGGCGTGTTCACAATAGGCAGCGAGTTCACTCTGACGCAACCCTCTACACTGACGCCGAACTATGGGGCAATGGATTGCGCATGGCGGATTCAGCCGCAGCCGGGCGGCTTGGATCAGTTTGAGGTGTCCCTAAGCGTCGACTTCAAGCTTAAATGTGACGAACAGTATCTGATCCTGCACTCGGATGCGACGATGACATCGCCCCATTTGGGGAGATTCTGCAATCAAGCAACCGCAAATAACTTACTTTCGACGAAAAATTTGCTCATCGAGTACCACACATCAAACTACGAGCTTGCGTCTACATTCAACTTGACAGCTCGAATTGGCACAGGCTGTGGAGGGGAAATCTCATACCCCTTCCGATCGATTGACTTCCGCAAGCAGTACGTGAATAATGTCGAGTGTATTTGGACGATTCGGGCGGACAGAGGCTACCACATTGGGCTTAGCTTCAGCGGTCGTTTCTTTATCGAGTCGAGCGACAATTGCTCCAAGGACTACATACTCGTGCAGGAGCTAGACGGTCAAAGCAACACGACTTGGAGGGACTTGAAACGATTTTGCGGCCGAGAGCCCCCAAGCTCGGTTAATACAACGACAAGTGCAATGCGCTTCACATTCCGATCGGACGATAGTGGAACCGGAGATGGGTTCACAGCATCATTCGAACGAAACTGTGGTGGCGTCTTAACAGCAGACAAACCAACTCAGTTGCTGTCTAGCCCCAATTATCCATCGAACTATGGTTTCAATTTAACGTGCAACTACACTATTTTGCCCGGGGATTCGAACAGAAATCTCCTGGTGCAGATAAAGGACTTCTTGCTAGAGGACTCACCGACGGGCAAGTGTGACTACGACAACTTGACGGTACTGGTGTCATCTGAAGAGCCACTTGTACTCTGTGGCAGTAACAATGAAAAGGAGTTCCGCTCGACCAAACCCATCACTCTGATCTTTAAAACTGATGGTTCTTACAGCCGTAAAGGCTTCCTCCTTGAATATGGCGATGAAAAGTGCGGTGGTGTCATAACTTCTTCCACGACCATTGCGTCACCGCGACAGCAGTCCGACAACATGTACCCACCCACGACGACCTGTTTCTGGAACATAACCGCTCCAGAGGGATCAAAGATCGTCATCAAGTTCGAGGAGTTTGACTTTGAGGGCTCCATGGCATGTTCGTACGATCACGTGCAGGTATTTTCTGGCAAAATCCCAGTTGAAGATCAGCGATTAGTGAAGCTTTGTGGCAACCTAACTGGGCAACTTCCGCCATTTACGATCCCATCAAATGTTGGCATCATCAAGAGTACTTCCGATCCTTCGCAAAATTCATTAGGATTCTCGGCCTTGATCAAAATAATGAAAAACTGCGATAAGGCGGTAAGCCTGACGGGTGGTAGGACCAGTTACACTCTTGATGACTTTGCCAAGGACTACGAGAACAATTTGGATTGTGGGTACTCGTTCAAGGCAGACCCAGGACAGCAAATAATGCTTGAGTTTAGCCAGTTTCACATTGAAGAATCCCAAAACTGCGACTCAGATTACGTTCAAATTTTCGACGGAGCTGGACCGTTTGGCGATGAAATCGGAAAGTTCTGTGGTCATGAGATTCCCAATTCATTGATGTCATCGAGATCGAGTATGTTTTTGCGGTTTGTTTCAGATTCATCGGGAACGAGCTCTGGATTTTCAGCGGTTGTCAAGACGCTTCCGTTGGTATGCGGTCAACATGAGCTGTTTGTCAACACCAGTGAGGTAAGCTGATGAGGCGACTCTTCTCTTACGACGATATTACGACTTTTTTTCGTATTTAAGACCGTCGTCATAACATCTGGAACTCAGAGCGGCAGCTATCAGCCGAATTTGAACTGTTTTTGGCGATTACGTAGTGAAAATAATATTCGCTTAGATTTTGAAAAGTTCGATCTTCAGGGACCGGATGCGAACGGGACATGTACGGCAGACTACGTGAAAGTCTTCAACAAGGAGGTAAATTATTGCAACTTTAGCTCTAACAGTGCCTTAGTTTTGTCTCATTTACCCGACTTAACGAATTTCGGCTGCAGCAAAATTTTACCTACATCAGTAAACGTCAAGAAGCAAACGCAAAGCCAACGCGCTATTGTGTTTGGTCCTTTATGAAAGCGAAATACAATATTTTTTGTTGCCCAATTTCAGCCCTACCAAGTCATCGAGAACGGTCTTGGGTCGGATATTGTTTTTACCGATGCCTCGAATAACTACAACGCAGCTGTGGAACATGTATTTTGTGGACAAGGTGCACCCGAAGGATACTACACCAATAGTCAGGATGTGTTCGTAAAGTTCTCAACCGACAGCACTATAGAAAAGACCGGGTTTAAAATTGTTGCAAGCTCTGCGAAGGGTGAGTTCATATTAATTAAAATTTTCAAAAGAAAAATTTCCACTTAAAGCGGTCCGTCAAAAAAGGAAAAAGGACCTCTTATGGTATTACGTTGTCGGTCCGTCCTTCCGCACCCCTAACTCTTAAACGGTAAGTCGTAGAAAGATGAAATTTGCTACGCCTTTATAGGTTGTAGCTACACATTTGCTACACCTTGTCCGTGAAAAAATGAGAACACGCATACAAGGGCAATTTTTCATCTACACACATAACATTGGGCAAACATGTAAGGCAACTGCAGCTTAAGCAAAGGGTTAAATCAAGTTTTGATTAAATAGGTGGTGGCTTTGATGCATTTTTGAAAAATAGATGGTGAAAAAAATTTTGTCTCCACCACTATCTCCGATGCTATAAGGCGAAATGAAAACTTTCGGGAAAACTATAGAAATTTTTGAATATTCATCAGATTCTGAAATTTAGCCCGAAAGCTGAAGTCAGAAGTAGTAGAATCAATTGTAATGAAATTTGATGTGCATATAAAACGTTTAAAGACATTTCTAAATTTTTAAGTAATTTCAAGCAGCAAGCCAAAATATGTAACAATTTTGAAAACTAAAAAACCCGTTTGTAACCTTTTCGCAGTTCTTTTAACCAAAAAAACATGAAAAACACCCTGAGTTTCAATAGAAATAGAATATTGAAACCCGAAAATCGGGCAAAATGGTCAAAGATATCCCCTTTATTTAGTACAGTGCAATGGCAGCATTTTAAAACTCTTACACACAGATCTTATGCCTAAAGCTTCTTACACGCCCTCCTCTATATCGATCATTTTATTTCGTCAACACTATCTGAGAGAAACCACCCCACTATGCATAGAATTTCAGCAAGCCTCTGACAGGATTGGGGTATATGTTGTCTTAAATCAACTTTTAAAATGGTAGATCGGTCCAAACTGTTCAAATTTATAATATCTTTCCTTACTAATAGGAGGTTTTGTATAAAAAATTTTAACATCTACTCTAAAGCCCACAAGCTGAAAAACGGCATTCCCCAAGGATCACCATTATCTGTGGTTAGTTCACAACAGCTTTCAATCAAATTAACAAAATAGTTGACGGCTTTCAAAAAGTTGCCACACAGCTTACGCCGATGACCTAATTATTTTTTCGAAATGCGGAGACCTGTCCTTACTGGCGGATATTCTCTCCCGCATTATGCAAGGAAGCTCCGCTCAAATGGAGCGAATACTCAGGCTCTGTTATTTCAGGTTCGAATTCGGAAATCCTTTATATTCTTAAAAATTACAGAAAATGCAAGTGAGTCGAGCATAAAAAAGACCGTCAAGTATGAAGACATACACAGATCGGTCCGTCGGCTTTTGTTGAAGGTTAAGCTCATCTTTGTTGTTCTGTTTTGTGTAAAAAATGTTTAATACTATAAGAATCATTGCCTGATATATTTAACATTCTGCATACTTTTTGCATATTTTTTGCTGGATGATTTTTAAGTTTCGGAACTCTAAAAAAAGGGTGGCAAAAAATGCTTCTAGACATTTTTTTCTATTTTTATTGTTTTTTTTTAAGATTTATATGTTAGCTTAACGTTCATATGGTAGTGCTCGCGCCGGGTTTGGTTGATTTTGGTCTCAAAATGAGCGACTTCTTGGTCGGCATCTGTTATCCAGGTTGGGATCGGGCGAATATGTTCTTTTTCTCATCCAATATTCAAGCAAAATGGACAAAGATAAGATGAATATCAGATGTTTTTATGAAATACTCTGCTAGTTATATCAGTGCTTTTCTCCGCAAAGGCATAACACTTGCGGGAGTAACTTCGACGTTTCTGTGCAGAGTATTCATGTTCCGTACTAGCTCATCACCGTTTGCTTGTTGGACCGAGAATGACTTTTTTCTTCTATCTTTTCTTTCCTCAAATTCTTTCCCCTCGCGATGTGCTACGCATCTTAAGGGTAGTCAAAACTAGTGGGAGGGTTACAATACGCTTAGGCGAATCGTTGGATACCCCATCCCAATTGACCACTGTCAAGCTCCGAATTGTGTCATCTGGGTTTTTGAATTTCAGTTTCATTTAACTTCAATTGTATTTAGAATTTCTCAGTTAAGAATCTTCTCCCTTAGAAAGAGCGTGGTTTCCACCCCTTATCAATAACATCTTATTTTTGTTTATATTTTTTATCAGAAGTGGTATACACGTGTTGATTGAATTTTCATATTAAAAGTTTGGTTTATACTTAAAAACGCCCCCCAAAGTGGGCGTGCCAAAAATTTATTCACTTGAGTTGATAGCTTACGCACATATCTGAACATTTTATACTGCAAGTTTTTTGGATTTATATTAAATAAAAACCGTTTATTAGAATGCATATTAAGTCTGACCACGCCTACAAGAGGGCGGTATTCGCTTTTTTTTTAAATGCCAATCAGAAAACACTTAAGCGGGGATATCGCATACCAAATTTCAGCTTCCTTCGAGAACTTTGATTTTTTATGCTATTAAGTAAAGTGGGCGTGTCAGTAAGCGGATTTCAAACATTTTTACACTTGTACTGCTTCGAGACCTAGAAAGAACAGATATCAAGTTTCACTTTCCTAGCTCAAAATTTAAGGCCTAAAAACTACCGACAGACATACGGACTGACGGACGGACATAGCTCATTCGACTAACAATTCGGTCTCGATCATATGCCCTTAAGGTCTTGGGGGTCTACGGTGATTATTTCTGTACGTTACAAACTATGAATCAAACTTAATATACCTCTTATCCTATGGGATGGGGTATAAAAATGTTGCATCAAGTCAGCTTATGTTTAGTCAGTCAGCTAAAGTGATTTCAAGCACATCTCGGAAACCATTTACTATTTTAAAACTGATAAAGTTTTATTTTGAATCTTAAAAGATGGAAAACATACTTCCGTTAATTATGTTTATTTTTTACCTATTAAAATTTTTTACCTACCTAAAATTTTTAAAATAAATTTGAAATTCATAAAACAGCGATTTCGAAAAAAAAATTTATCACAATATAACAACCATCTGCGCTTATGTTGGCTCCTTTTTTTAAATTTTGCGAACATGGATTTCTAAGAAAACGGTAAAACATTGACCGGGGACCACAAAGCAGCCTCAGGCTTCGGCTTCGCCCCGTTACGAAACGTGGGCTTTGAACCGGCTTTGCAATGGCATTTCGCTCATGGAGAGAGAGCTTTTATTATGCATTCACTACGTTCTCCAAGCATGCCACGATAAATTAAAAAATACGCACACGCAGCCGAAAGCCCTGGGTAGCTAGTGCTGTGTACATATTTATGGCCCAAATGTAGACACACTCAGATATTCTGCGTCATATCTGTGCATGACCAACACGCTTATCGTGCAATCGAAACCAACCCCCATTTGCTTCACTCGAAGCAAAATTTCAGCACATCTGAACTCGTGCTGGGCTTCTGAGCCTCATTACGTAGCATTACGTTTTCTCTTTGCGCACTCTTTCTCTTTGCAAACAACATTTTGAAGTCGAGCTTCATTGTGTTAGGAAACACTGAAATCGTATGGCTGAACTTGTAAACGCCAAGCCGGGGCCAAGCCCAGGCTGCTTTGTTGTTCCCACATTATGTTTTTTATTTCGTTTTTATACCCGACCAAGGGTATATTAATTTTAATTCACAGTTTATAACACAGCGAAATAATCACCGTTGACCCTTAGACCTTTTAGAGATATGATCGAGACCGACATTTAAATTGATTAAGCCATGTCCGTCCGTCTGTATGTGTAAAGGTTTTAGGTCTTCAAAATCGAGCTAGAAAGCTGAAACTTGGTACACGCCTTGGATCTTTTGTTGCACGGACAAAGTGTGAAAATTGGCTCAATCCGTTTACGGCCACGCCCACTACTGGTTTTCAATATGAGACAACCTCTATTTTACATTTTTTTACAAAATGCCTTTTGGTCAAGTTAGACAAGGCACAGGATTTTAAATTTTAGTACTGAGTAATGTTAGCCCAAGACCTTTAACAAGGCATAAATTGGACCGCCCACAGTATCGACCGTGCCCACTTTTAACATGTTAGACCCGACATTTTAAACCCAATTTCTCGGAAAGTTTACTTCAAATCGAAAAAAAACTTTATGACAAATATTAAAGATATTACTATTTGCTAAGTTAGCTCCATAAAAAGTTTTGAGCTCCGCCCACTTTTAAGGGGCGTTTTTAGGAAAAAAACTGTTTTTTTTTTAATAATTTTCGCTTTTATCGTATTTTCTCATGATTCTAAAATTACAATTAATTGATTTTTAAGCCCATTTAGTCTTAAGCCCACGCCCACTTTCGGGGGCGTGGCCTTTACAAATAATATATGAATTCGGGCCAAGAAACTTTAAGATTTGGTGTTACATGGTATATATTGTCGGGTATATAGAAGTTTGTAACAGACAAACTCTTGCACTTACTTACTTGTTTTAAATGTGCTTAAAAAAATCGGGTTATGTATACGTTACAAAAATACGTTAACCAAATTTAAACAAAATCTTCATAGCCGTCACGATAATAGAATGTTTTAAAAAATCTTTTCGAAAATGCTTCTAGGTTCTTGAGTCAAATCTTTAAAGTTTTCAAAAATTCAAAGTTTGCTATAGTTTTGTATAAAATTTCAGAAGATATACTTTGGCTGTTTTTTATTTCAAAATTATACTTTATACCGTTTGCTAGATAGAAGGCATACGCACTTCTGACTTTTTTTTTAATTTTATAAATTTTAATTATTTTCACATATATCACATTTCGAATTTTTTCCAATTGCTGTTAGACCTTTTTCACATAGCACACCCACCTAAGCCAGCATTGGCGGTATTGGCTGCTTTTATCCAATGCTATGAGCACCGATTATTTCGTAAACGGTAAAACAAGCTTCTTTATTTTACTATGGGTTTTAAATAGGCTTAGAAAAAGTTAGGTTGGAAACGTCAACTTTACATTTTTTTAACGCAGCTAGCTTAATTTTTGTACACTTTGCCCTAATACCAAATCTGAACAAGATCGCTAATACCCTGAAGATGTTAGAAGATTTTAAAATATTATTTTTGAAAATGCTTTTATGTTTTCGAGTTAAATCTCAGAAGTTTTTGAAATTTCAAAACTTACTTTAATTTTTCTTAAGACTTTGGATAATTTATGATACTGATAATTCATATGATTATCAGTGTGTGAGAAACACACGTTTTTTCGTGCATTTTTGACTTTTTTTCCGTAAATGCGTCAAAACGGCAGTATTAAAACTTTGTCGGAAAAATATGACTTAAGCACTTGGTTAATTTTGAGTTGCTTTATACGCGTGTTAAATATCGGCTTTGTGCACTGAGTGATTCAAAAGTTATGGCTTCAAACACTTTGAAAAATTCCATCCATTTTTAACTCTTTACTTTTCAAAAACTTTTCAAAATAGTCGAAAACGAATTTTTTTCATTAAAGTTCAATATTTACTTGACTAATACGCTCTTCACCCTGAATGAAAACTGAGTTTTGGGCAAAAAGTTTTCGAAAACTCGTTTAGCCATTCACACTTCCTAAACGCCGACTAGATTTGTTTTCGTTTTTCATTTATTTATCAGTTGTCAAATTTTAGCCCATTTTTATTTTTAAACGTGCTTTAAAAGATCCATAAAAGATGGGAACATATCAAGAATTTTACGCTGACCTCAAAACTACAAGCTGGTTTCAGACAGGACATTCGGCTTCGGAGGTGTGACTTTTGTCCCAACTTTGGATGTTAATACATCCAAACTTGGGACAAAAGTCACATTAATTGCAAATTTAATTTGAAACTCTCCAGGCAATTTGATATTCGTGACTTTCAAAGTGATTTTATACGAAAACTGCAAAAAAAACAGGAGTTTCGAAAACAGAAAATTTACAAAAATTTATGGGAAAACTTAAGGGCCAACTATAATAGACTGAATGCTACGTAAGGAGCCTTAAGAAATTGTGCGAATACATTCGATTCGTATAACGCGCCCATAATGTCGGTCGGGTCAGTTTCGTCAAGTTTTCTTTGACTTTTGTTTCGTACGTATTGAGCGCTCCCGACCGCACATTTCGTACGTAGATTTTGAAATTGGTTTTGGTGTGGCTGATTCTATTGAACTTGAGCCAAAAGAAAGCAGAATTGTTTTTAATTGTTTCTTTTTTTAATCTTTTAAAATAGATGCACGTAAACAAAACAGCGCTTCGCAAAACAAATGAAATTGCGACTTTTGCTTGTCAGGTTGCTTGTCTGTTTGACGAAACTAAAGTTAACTTTTCGCCCGGTAATGACGTTAGCATCAGTTTGCTTCCGACTATTATAGTTAGCCCTTTATGTTTTTGAAAAAGTTTTCGCGTGACTTCACGAAAACACAGTTTTGTGTTCGGTGTCTAGAGAGCATTAAGTTACTATTGTCTAGTTCTTGCCTGCTAAACTTCTCAAAATAAGCACGTAAAAACGTTTAGTCCATTTTCGTATGAAATTTCAAACTGTAATCAAACCGTTATGTGTGCATGAAAAACAACTCCTAGTATGCGTTCCCTGACTATTCCCGGAGTTTATAAGCACACCAAACTTCGTCTTTCTACGACTTACCGTTCAGAAGTTTAAGAGCGATTTGACGGACGGACAACTTAGCGATACCATAAGAGGACCTTTTTCCATTTTTAAACGGACCGCTAAGAATGTTAGCTTTACTAAAGTTCTCTGTGTTTATTTGACTCCCAATTTTCTTTTAAAAAACCATTGTACATATATAATAGTAGGTACATTAACAGCAGCACTTTTATTCAAAATTTAGTGAAAAAATTTCGAAATCCAATTTTGCTATTCATACTGAAGTTTCAGCGTGTCAAATGACAATCGGCGCAAAATCTGAAATATCAAGTGCTCTACTACAGAAAAAATTGTCGTTATTGACGATTGGAAAAGTCAGAATGCGATACCTGGTAGTCAAATTTGAAATATGTGAAGACCTATAACTGTCAATACAGATGCCAAAGTTGACCTGCCTTCGATGAATGAATTCACGTTTTGCCGTGTGAGCTATCAACCTGATATGTGAATAAAATAGGTTGTCCTTTCACAATAACCAAATTAAAGGGAAAATATCTTTCCTAAACAAATACTTTTCGTAATCGTTTGACAAATGGGATGACAACAACAGCCAGCCGTTGACGTGTATAGGTCTTCACATATTCCAAAAATTTCGCAGACTACGGACGGCTGCGAAATATCTTAAAAAATACTCTGGGGACAAAGTATAATTTAATTTCTTTTCGAAATAATGTATGGAAAGTCAATGTCGATGACTCTGATGCCTATCGCGCACTTTCGCAAAAATTAAATACCGAGAATGTACAATGGTATACTTACGAAAATAAATTCGAGAAGCCGCTTCGGGTTTTCGCTAGGGGACTTCATCCCACCTGCACGAAGGAAGAAATTGTTGAAGATGTTCAAGCCCAAGGCTTTAAAATTCTTGATGCCGTAAAAGGAGAAAAAAGACAACATGGTCAAGCGCGGTCTTCCTATTTTCATGCTGACGTTCGATAGGATTGAAAAGATAAACGAAATGAATAAAATAAAAACAATCCTAAATATCAGGGTAAAAATTGAGCCCAGGCGAAAGGGCAACAGACTAGTACCTCAATGTAAGCGATGCCAAGGCTTCCGACATACGCAAGCGTACTGCCACAAAGAACCGCGATGTGTCAAATGCGCCGGTGGACATCTTTCAAAAGATTGCAACGTAAGCAGTCAGGCCCCAGCGACTTGCGCCAATTGTAATGGAAGTCACCCGGCGAGCTACCGAGGTTGCGAAATCGCAATAGAGCTACAAAAACGTGACGAAATTGTTAAGCAACATATTGTAGATAGGGCCACAACCCCAAAACGTTCTAGAGCTGACAAGCCGAAAACTCCAAAATCGGTCAGAAATACGAGATTGACAAGGAAAAAAATACAAACTCCGCAAGAAAACGTCGCCGGTCCAAGTACAAAGGGAAAATCATCACTCATCGGCCCAAGATCGTACGCTGAAGTCGCGTCACACAAAAGCAAACCTCCAGAACCTACCACAACAGATTCGGTATCTCAAATATTATTTATTATATTGGAAAAGCTTGAGCAACAAACAAAAGTAAATCAAGTAATATTTGACAAACTGAGCGAGCTAGAGTTTAAACCTCGCAAGACGAATAACAAATCATGAATATGGCGCTCATTTACATACCTACACGGAATGCAAATGGTCTTTTAAAGAAAATCGACGAACTAGAAGTATTTCTACGGAAGATTAAATATTGACATATGCCTGATTTCGGAAACACACTTTAAGAAGGGATCCGAACCCAAAATTAGAGGTTACATCGACTATCACGCGCATTCTCTCTCTACATCAAAAAGATGCTTGATGCATCTCTCTACTGCATTAAGCATCTCTCTACTGCATTAAGCATCTCTCTACTGCATTAAGCATAACAAAAACGAAGAAATTGAGCTTGACTCTATGCAAATAACTTCAGTCTCGGTAAAAATAGGTCACCAAGATTATAATATCGCCTCGAGTTATTTTCCTCCACAGTATAGGCTAGCGGACGGCGATCTCACTCCCCTCTTTGACTTACTTGGGTCGAATTTTATCATCGGCGGGGACTTTAATGCGAAAAACACCTTTTGGGGATCACGGTGCAATTCAACAAGAGGTTGAGTACTCTTCAAAGCTAGCATGAAACGTGGCGTGGTTTTCCTTTCGACGGGAAAGCCAACGTATTGGCCAACCGACAGAAACAAAGTACCTGACCTTGTCGACTTCTTTATCGCAAAAGGGGTTCCTCGCCACCTCAGAAATGTAGAAGAAGGCTATGATCTCTGTCGGGACTAGCAAAAAATGAGAGAGCGCCTGGGATGGCTTTAGGAAATACTGCAAAGAAAATGCACCTCTACATGTACCACCTACAACCCCTTTAGAAATAGAAGACGAAGTCGATAACTTACTTTGCTGGCCTAAAGCCATACTGATATGTGCCTATGATATGTATCAGATTATTGGCAAACGGCTTCAGGCGTTCACACAGTACAGCAGAAAAGATCTTGTATGCGATGTTAAGAAGACTGATGCCTCTGTAGTTGGCACAACTTAGAGGGTCTCCTTTCTTCAGGATCGGGCAAACAATGCAGAGGTTCCATTCGTCGGGCATGCTTTCTTCCGACCATATCTTGCAAATGAGCTGGTGCATGCTCCTACCCAGCTAATAATAAATAAACTCGTTAATAATAAGATAAACTCGTTAGAACTATTCAAAACGCTGCTTGGAACAATACTTGTTTCCGGAAGACTGGAGTATGGAAAAGCGGATCAATATACCTGAGCAAAATTGAAGAGCTCATACGCGAAAAGAGAAAGGCTCGAAAGAGGTGGCATTTGTCTCGAGCTCCTCCTGATAAAACCATTCTGAATGGGCTATCTAACAAATTAAAGCACTTACTTCAAGATTTTAAAAGTCGCGAGATTACCAACTGCCTCGAAAACTTGACTGCCGATAGAAGGTCAAACATATTCACTTTGTAAAGCCGATCTGTATCTCAATGCGGAACTAGACAATTATCGAATGAAAACCGTGTCACTGTCTGAACTTCGTCAAACAATCCGAAATTTGAAGAATAACAAAGCTCCAGGCTACGACCTAATTACTGGGGAAATTTTGAAGGAGCTACCGAAAAGAGCATTAGTCAAGCTTCTCATAAACGCATCAATGAGAATTTCATACGTTCCACGGCAATGGAAAGTCGCAGAGGTAATAATGGTTCCGAAACCAGGAAAAAGACCGAACGACAAAAAATCATATAGACGAATTTCGCTTCTGTCAATCATATCTAAAGTCTTCGAGAAACTTGTGCTCAAACGACTGCAACCAATAATTGAAGAAAGACGATTGATTCCGGATCACCAATTCGGCTTTAGGGTCAAACATTCAACAATTGACCAGGTCTATCGAATAACTAATGAAATTGAGAAAGCCTTAGAAGCGAAAATGATATGTTCTACCGCTTTTCTTGACGTATCCCAAGCCTTTGATAAAGTTTGGCACGAAGGCCTAAACTGTAAGCTACGGAAAGTTTTGCCGGAAAAAATGTATGAACTCTTAGAGTCTTATCTTGACAACAGACTATTTCGAGTGAGATACGGAACGAATACTCAGAATTCAAAGAAATACAAGCTGGCGTTCCACAAGGTAGCGTCCTCGGTCCAACACTGTTTTTACTCTTTACAAGCGATGTACCTCAAGTAGAGACAATGACTGTAGCTACGTTCGCTGACGACACGGCTATCCTCGCTACGGATAAGACAGTCGAACTATCAACGGGAAAACTCCAACGCGCATTGAATAAAATACGCGAATGGACAAAGATCTGGCGATAAAAATATCGCACTACTATGAGCACGCGCGTTCGATTCTCATAGTGCCTATGAAGGTTTTTACCTACCCACGGGAAAAAAAAATATTCCAAAATTGCCCACCAGCTTCAGTCGTCAATTGCTTGCTTATTTATTGTTTTAAAATACTACCCAGAGCTTTTTTATCAATTTATGTCAAATTACAAAACGTTTTGTTTGAGTATTTCCTGTCAACTGCCATGCATGAATTCTCTTAAAATTAACAGAATTGGAAGTTCGAGGGGTTTATTCAATTCAACAAACTTGAAAGTGCTTGTTCTAAATTCAACCTTTAATTGAAATTCAACATTTATAAATCCTGAAAAAATATAATGACAAAATGCTGGCTTAAATGCTGAAATTAGATGCAGTGTAAACGTACTAAAGACGTACTAAGACAAAATCTCCCTACCAGGGTTAACGTTTTTAAATACTTATCTTGTAATTAGTTGTAATAATATAAATAGCCTTGTTAACATATTTAAGTCAACTGTGCTAATCGACTTAGTCGACTATGGGCTGCCTATTTACGGGAAATGCTTCAAAACCATAAATTACTGAATCACTAGATTTAGATTAGATTCAGGAATTTATGGCCAAAACCTCACTACGACTTATCAAAACACCCTATCATGGCGCTGTCAGAGCCAGTTTGAAATCACGGTCCTCCAAGTGGTAACACAATGGACCTCCCTTGGTCTAATTGTGTCCCTGCCTTTCGGGAACACCCACTTTTCCTTTCACAACTTTTAAATGAAAATGTAAATCCCTTTATAAATAAATATAACATTTGGAAAAAAATTTAAACACGCTAAATGTGTTCGCCCATATTTGTGGGCGTGGTCAAAACGCAGGGTTTTCAGTCCAAAAGTGCACAAAGCATTTAAAAGTTATATGTTTTTATATCGCCCACTTTTTGGAGGCGTGGCAATGATTTTTTTGGGTAAGTAGGGTATTCTATTGCATTTTTCTACTTTTTATCTTCCATTGTGGTCAATTGGCCCTATAAGGTCCATGGACTTGTGTTCAATCTGTGTGGGGCTTGATCTTTTTACCTTTTTTTAAGTTTCATTAAATTTCAAACCTTCCAAATAGCAAATTGCTTAAAACAACAAAAACACCCGCGAGCATAATTTTTTCCGAAAATTGCCAATAAGATTTTCGAAATCAATTTTGTAGAACAGGCAGGCTTTCTTTAAATGCTTATCCATATACGAGGTAGCGTAGCAAGCCCAAGAAACTTTAATTTACCACTTTCCTAACATTTTTGAACTTTTTTCAAGGCTGCTTTAAGAACTTTACCACCACTCAAGGAAGGATTCTGATGGAAACTCAAGCCGATTGCACTGTCTATATTAACGCGCCGCAAAACTACTCTCTCAGCTTATATGTCAACTACTTTTCTTTTGGTATTGTCGAAGCTTGTTTAGAGGTACTGTATAAAATTTAGTTTATTTTAATGATAATATAACAACTTTTTGTTTTAAAAAGGTCTTTGACGAAAGAGTTAAATCAGGTTCTGAACAGAGGATCAG
This sequence comes from Neoascia interrupta, assembly GCA_947623515.1. NCBI lineage: Eukaryota > Metazoa > Arthropoda > Insecta > Diptera > Syrphidae > Neoascia > Neoascia interrupta. Next base: position 56,194,824 of record OX392463.1, read on the forward strand.
TAAACTGTGTGGATCGTTAGATGGGTCGAATAGCGTTTTTTCGAATTCGAACAAGTTGCGACTTTTGATATCAAATACTCACATCTTCAATAGCTTTGACATAACGTTTTTGGCAAGCGACCAAGGGCCTGGCTGCGGAGGAGATTTGTACAACTATGCGGGAATATTTACGAGTCCATTCTATCCACAGAATTTAAGAAATAATTCAGATTGCCGCTGGAATATTCGTGTGCCCAACAATATGGTCGTTTCTTTGGAATTCAGAAGTAAGTTTTGAATAAAATCAACTTTTTAGAAGCTTGTAAGCTCTGGCAAAGCCTGATGTTGTCCTCAATTTTTAGGTATTATATTTCATTCGTCGAATTCTTCACATGTCCCTGATATTTGACAGCGTGTAACCACTTAAAATTGCTTTTTCTAGTTTTCGACTTGGGATCAAAGGTAACATGCCGTTCAGACTATCTGCAAATCTTGGAACAAGAACCGACTTCCGGTCGAACAGGCGACGAAGTCGTTCGTCAATTCTGTGGAGAAGTAAATATTTTTTTTTGTATTAGATTCTTCAATTTAAAATTTGAATTTTTTTTTTAAGGATAATCCAACAATTTACACAGGACGCCGAAACACATTGGCCGTACGGTTCCGAAAGAGTGTCAACTTTGATGGAACTGGCTGGGTTATACGTTTTTCTGGAGTTCGAGCACAACAGTTCTTACTGTAGCCAATGCTCATGAATGACTAGATTTTAAAGTTAATTACAATAAATTGTGGATACTCAACTTTTCGAGTTATCTAAAAAAACTGAAAAAAACACAGAGAAATTCCGTGTATGGAATACTTTTTTTACACTTTAGCTATGTTAAAATGGAGCTAAGTACACTGATTTTTAGTATCTGACACTGCTTTGTAATTGCCTTTGAGGCAGCAGAAAAATTGAGGCGTTTACATTAACCACGCCCACTTTTTAAGGAATTTTAATTTAAAATTACTGTTTTTCAATAAATGTATATGAAATTTGATAAAAAACGAGTGGGAGGGTTACAATCCGCCTATTCGAATCGTTGGATACCCCATCCCAATTGACCACTGTCAAGCTCCAAAATGCGTCAAAAATCTTTGTTGTTAAATTTCAGTTTCTATTAACTTAAACTGTGTTGAGACTTTGTCAGTTTCCACAAAAGAGCGGCGTCAGTTCAAGTGCAGCGGAGAAACCGCCACTGGTCGGACCGAAATCATACGCACAGGTTGCGGCAAACGAAAACAAGGCAAGATCGCCCACAACAGATGCAGTGTCTCAGATCCTCGCTGTAATCTTGGAGAAACTTAAGGATCAGACTAAAATCAACAAAGTTATATTTAACAAACTGAGCAAACTCGAGTTTAAGCCTCGAAAAAATTACAAGAGAACATGAGTATGAAGCAGTTGTTTAAAATACTTACATGGAATGCAAACGGCCTTCTGAATAAAATAGACGAACTAGAAGTATTTCTACGGAAAAATAGACCCAAACTTAAAGGTTACAATGACTGTCACGCACATCACCCTTCGCGAAATTTGGGAGGAGGTTCCTCCCTCTACATTAAGAACTGCATAAAGCACTTCAAGAACACAGAAGTTGAGCTAGACTCTATGTAGATCAGTTCAGTTTCTGTAAAAATTTACTGCTTAGATTACAACATTGCATCTTGTTATTTCCCGCCAGACGATCTTGATCGTATGTATGACTTCATTGGGTCCAATTTTATCATTGGGGTGACTTTAACGCGAAGCATACTTTTTGGGGTTCACGATGCAATTCAACAAGAGGCAGATTACTGTTCAAAAATAGTATGAAGCGTGGGGTGGACTTTTTCTCCACGGGTAAGCCAACATATTAGCCAACCGATAGGAATAAAAAGCCTGACCTTGTCGACTTTTTCATCGCTAAAGGGTACCCCAAATACCTTACGCGAATTGAAGAGTGTTATGATCTTTGTTTAGACCACTCAGGAGTTATCTTGAAGATGGGTGGAAGACTGGCGAAAATAGAAAGAGCTCCTAGATTAGCTAGCAAAAACAAGAACTGGGACGCTTTCAGAAAGGACTGTAAGTAGGGTGTTGGCTTGAATGTGCCATTGAAAACTCCATTCGAGTTAGAAACCGCAGTTGACAAATTCATTGAAGCAATTCAGAGCGCTGCTTGGAACAACAATTCGTCCCAAAAGAACGCAGTTAGCACCGACGGGCATGTACGTAAAACATATCCGCTCGAAATCGAAGAATTGATTCGTGAAAAGAGAAGAGCGCGTAGAAGATGGCAAGGCACGAGGGCTCCCCCAGACAAAACCCTATTGAACCACCTCTCTAACAAACTGAAAGGAATGTTGCAAGATCTTAAAAATCGTGAGACCACTGAATACCTTGAAGGCTTGTCGGCGGATAGGAGCTCAAACTACTCGCTGTGGAAAGCAGTTAAGTCTACCAAGAAACCTATAATCCACTCGGCACCAATAAAAAAAGCTAACGGCGAATGGACAAGAGAAGACAAAGAGAAAGCGAATTTGTTTGCTGAACATTTAGAAGAAACATTCAAGCCTCTCGACGGTCCGCCGTTGGCTGACGTTCAAAACAACAACGCAGAATTTGATAGCTTTAGAATGAAAAAAGTTTCGTTAGTTGAACTCTGACAGACAATAAGCAAACTTAAAAATAATAAGACCCCGGCTTACGACCTGATCACTGGCGAAATATTGAAAGAGCTACCATAAAAGGCATTAGTCAAGCTTCTTTATATGATAAACGCTTCTCTTAGGCTTCTATACGTTCCAAGACAATGGAAAGTTGCTGAAGTCATTATGGTTCCAAAACCGGGGAAAGCGCAAATGATAAAAAATCTTATAGGCCCATATCGCTTCTGCCGATAATATCGAAAGTATTCGAGAAACTTCTGCTGAAACGATTACAACCAATAATTGCAGAAAGACGCTTGATCCCGGATCATCAATTCGGTTTCAGACCTAACCATTCCACAATAGATCAAGTCTACAGAATAACGCATGAAATTGAAAAAGCCTTAGAAGGGAAAAAAATATGTTCAAGTTCTTTCCTCGACGTATCGCAAGCCTTCGACAAGGTATGGCACGAAGGCTTGAAATATAAGCTACGGCAAAACTTGCCGGAAGACATGTTTAAAATATTGGAAAATTATCTTGAAAGCAGACTCTTTCGTGTTAGGTGTATACTCGAGTTTCAAGCAAATTCGGGCTGGCGTACCCCAGGGAAGCGTCCTTGGTCCGACCCTGTTCCTGCTCTACACAAGAGACATACCTCTAGATGACGAGACAGTCGTGGCCACGTTTGCGGACGATACGGCCATCCTGGCAACAGGTGAATCAGTCGAGTCATCAACGAGAAACCTCCAACGAGCATTGGACAGAATTTGTGTCTGGACGAAGACTTGGCGAATCGCTCTTAACGAGAACAAGTCTACGCATGTGAATTTCACTTACAGAAGGGTTAACAATTTGCCTCTGTTCATAAATTCTGTACAAATACCTTATGCAAATGAAGCGAAGTATCTAGGGATGACACTGGACGCTAAACTAAGGTGGAAACCAAACGTAAAGAAGAAGCGTGACGAGCTCGAGATTAGGCTCAGGGAAATGTATTGGCTTATCGGAAGATTTTCGAAATTAAGCATATATAACAAACTGCTCTTGTACAGGCAGGTGTTAAAGCCGTCCTGGACATAAGGTATACAACTTTGGGGTTGTACCAAGCCGAGCAACATGTCCATGTTGCAGACTTTCCAAAACAAGACACTAAGAGCAATTGTGAATGCTCCATGGTACATTAGGAATAGCGATATTCACAGATATTTAGGAATAGCTACCGTGAGCGAAGAAGTTACAAACTTTGCTCGAAAGCTAAATGCTCGCCTTCATGTTCATTGCAACAATGAAATGATAAGTTCTCCCAACGAGACTCTTAACGATGTTAACAACGAGCGACGACTACAAAGAACAAGACCCTTCGATCTAGCGACGTAGGGTGAGTAGCCGCATGAATAAACGGCTTAGTAGGTGCATTCACTGGAAAGCAACCTATCCAATGCGATCAACACTATGGAAGCGTAAACTACTTGTTAAGTTAACTTAGTTGTAGTCAAGAAGTATTATGAGAGAGCGAAAATTTACTACTATGAAGTGCGTTCTGGCAGTTTCATAGTGTCTCTCATAAATGGGTGTTTTCTTAGCACGTGGAAATCGGGCATAACCAATATCGGCTACTTCGGTATTATGTACCTGCTATAGAGGGCGTATTGGTATCTTTGAAAGATTTTGGAGTTTTAGCCTCCGTCCATCCTAGTATTCAAAAAAAAAAAAAAAAAATATCCGATGAAGTCAAATATTTGGGAGTTATCTTTGATAGAAAACTTCTTTGGTCCAAGCATGTTGAATCCAAAACCGAAAAAGCACTGTCTACTTTCTGGCAGTGTAAAGGGGCTTTTGGCAAGACATGGGGCCTACCTCCAAAAAAGGGTCCTCTGGATTTATACGGCCATGGTAAGACCACTCCTCTCATATGCATCGGTTGTGTGGTGGAACAGGCTTCCGCGGAAACGTGTTACTGCCTCTTTTACCACACTCCAAAGAACGACTTGTCTTGGTTGCACAGGGGCCTTCCCTAGTACGCCGGGCTCTGCTCTAGAAGCTCTGCTCTGATGAACATCCCCCCCCCCCCCCCCCCCGTTTGATATATTTATCATGAGGTGTATGCTGAAAACCATATTTCCCTTAAAGAGAGGCGGTTTTTGGTACCACACGCATTGGAATTTTGAAGAACTTGTTCGAGAACTGTCCTTCGATTCCTGTCTTATGGACATGCCCTCTGACGCCATGACCCCAAAAATCTTTTTTCGACAAAACTACCAAGTCGACTTTCCTCAGGTAATGGAATGGCTTTGGCCAGACTCTGAGCCAGGGAAAGAATGCCATCGTATTTTCACGGATGGCTCCAAAACCGGACAGGGGTCTGGTGCTGGAGTCTTTGTGGAAAGCGAGGACATTAGACTCCACTACCTCTTAGGTAAATATGCGTCTGTCTTCCAAGCGGAGATTTTCGCTTTCCTTATGGCCATGTGCAATATTGTGACTAACAGGTGGAGGACAAGAAGCATATGCGTTTGCAGTGGCACCCAAGCCGCTCTAAATGCGTTGCTCAACCCTCTTACCTCGTCCAAGATAGTGCTCGAACTCAAGCGTTCGTTGACTTAGTCGAAAGGCTAAATGCAGTGAATCTTGTTTGGGTTCCAGGTCACCCTGGTATCCAGGGAAATGAAATCGCTGATGATCTTGCCAGACTAGGCTCAGAAGAGGTTTTCTTAGGACCCGAACCTGCTTTAGGCCTGCCAGTATCTGTTGTCATGTCTGCCAATGATACTTGGGTTTCTCGTGAGCACAGGGCTCGTTGGCGTGACTGTAATTGGTGCTGATAGACTTAACAACTACACCCGGACATCTGCGAGGGGTCAGCGTCTTTTCTTCTATCTCTCAGGAGAATCAATTGCAGACTTCTTCTAGGCGTCCTTACGGGCCATCAAGCTTTCGCCAAGCACTTAAATGTGCTAGGCTTGAGCGAAACCGCCACCTGCCTGTGGAGAGGATGACGATACAGCGGAACATTTCCTATGTAGTTGTCCTGCCTTTGCTCGCATCAGGTGTCGGATCTTTGGGGCTGACATGGGGAGTGCCGAACACCTAAGCTCTTCATCACTGAAGCTCCTTCTCATTTTTCTTGGAAAGACGGGTAAACTAAATACATTAAAGTAAGGTGCCCGCGTGATAGTACGATGGACCAGTAGTAACCTCCGACAAAAAAAAATGTTTAGGTCCGATTTCACAGTCGAAACTGAAGTATAGGTTCTGACACTTCCCTCACTCAGGATGAAATTCTCTTTTCACATTGACTTTTTTTTCAATCACACACTACCAACATTGGCGACTTAAGTTTTTCACAAAAAGCAATGCAAATTATTTTAATTTTGATGAAAAGCACATCAATGTAACAAAAAGGAATGGAAAAAGCTTAAAACCAACACGATGCACTGAAAATTTTTATTAAATGTTTCAAAAATTACAAAACAAAATTGTTTTGACAGCACTTTCTAGGAGCTTACGGCTTATATGGAAAACCGCCAGCGGAATCGGAACGGAGGCTGAGTATTGATGCGTTCTCAACTTAAGTTTTACTAAGGTTGCAGCTGTGAAATCGGCCCTTAATGTAGTTCAAGGTCATAAAGTTCCACTTCCCGCTGTTTGGTTGAAATACATAAAAAAAAAGTTTATACATGAAACTAAAAACTGCGTTTTGTTCAATGAAGAACTTCGAAGATTAATGACGTTATTTACTTATGTCCTCATTTAGTTAATGACATACACTTTTTGACAAGTGATAAACAAACTTTGACATATACCCAGAAGTTTCACAAAAATCAAATATCATCCTGATTGATGAGATAATTACTTCTTGTTGTATTATCCTCGTCATGCAATGTCTTTAATGTCAGTTTATTCGAACTTTAGTTTCTGTCACAATCAGCTGGGATGAATATCCTACCGTTGCTTACATTTTACTTGTTAAATTCGCAAGCAGAATTTACTAATACAAAAAATAGTACACACGAAGCCGCACAATCCTTACTGTTTGTCATTAGGAACTTTTTCATGAAGCGTGGCTCTTCGCTCATACTTTCTTTGTCATGTGAAAATAAGCAGACATTGCATTATTTCAAGGATATTATCGAGATCCTTTACAGACAGAATGATAACGTAAAGATAAAGCTTGTTGTTAACAATTATGGCGCCAACATTTCACGGTATGAAGAGAGGATCTCTAATGTTCTTCTGGTTGACTCCTTTGATTCATTTCTGTAAGTCTATCTCATAAGACAAAAATAACAAATTCTAAACTTTTAATCACTTGATTTGCAGAAAAATGGATCCAGCTTCAAAAGTAAAAAACTACGATACCAGCGAGTTCTACCACATCATGCTGCAGAGTCAGGATCAGTATTCTTCGTATGACATTCAACAGATATTTGCCTACTGTTGGAAGAATCACCTCATCAACGTTAACATCCAAGTGCAGCAGCCTTCTGGAGAGATAGTTATCTTCTCGTGCTTTCCATTTTCTGAAAAGTATTGTGGAAGCGTAACGCCAGTGGAGATAAATCGCTTCTTCAACGGAACCATGATCAACCAGGATCTATTTCCACAAAAACTTCGTAGCATGCACAATTGTCCATTGCGTATTGCCACTTGGAACGTTGTGGTTTTTATGAACGCCGAACGTGGAAAAACTGGCAACGACAAGGTGGAAGGTTTCGAGGGGCAACTCCTTCTTGAGCTAAGTAAACGAATGAATTTCAAAATCCATCTGGTTGAGCCGTCTAATGAAGTACCAGGAGAAATTGTTGCTAACAAGGAAAAAAGGATTGATATGGCGAGTATAACTAAAAAAAAAACATTTTCGAGACCTTATTTAACTCTTTAAACCTTTAGCTACGTACAAACGATGTCGACTTAACCATCGGCTGCTTTCAGCTCAAAGAATTTCATAGTGCGGTCGCTACAGCATCTGAATCTTATTACCAAGCTTCGAATCACGCTATTTTCACGAAGAACCCATCCATAACCTCATCGGTATCTGATCTATGGCTCCCTTTTGAGGGCACAGCTTTAAATTGTTTGTCTGCAGCATTTTTGACCACCCTATGCCTGTTGTATGTGGTGAGATGGCTGACGAAAACATGTTTTGGATCCCGGCCTACCAAAAGCGAACGTAACGTGTGTCTCAACTTTTTGGCCAGCACTCTGGGTCTATCATCTAGCTTGGCTTCGAGAAGGAATTTTGGACAGATCCTCATAACAACGTGGCTCTTTTTTGCTCTTGTGTTACGCACAGGCTACGGAGCCATTATATACCACTTCCTACGAAATAACCTCTTTCAAAGGCCACCATCAAATATGCAGGACATTTCCAAGCTCGGCTATGTTATCGCGTTCAGCAAGTCCTTGTTTGATTTTGTTAAAGATACCAGTTTCTTAAGAGATTCTAACCTTGAGTATTTTTTCGTGGAAGACCGGAATAGGAGCAGTGTTTATTACTATATGCTCGAGAATCCAGAAGAAAAAATAGTCACGGTTTTGCCCCTAATTTTTCTTTCATATTTCTCTGTTAAGGAGCACAAAGTTGGAGTATTGTCCTTCTTGCAGGAGCCTCTTTTTTATCATTACTTTTGTATGTATTTAACTAAACATTCTTTTTTAGCTGATCGTGTCAACAGGCTACTTCAACGGATGATTTCCGCTGGCCTTTTAGACGTTTGGATGAAGGAAGCAATGGGTTGGTCCCAGTTTATGTTGAAGGTGCCACCAAATCGCGTTACTATTGGACCCAAAGAGCTTGAGAATGTTCATTTTCTATTTCTGACAATGAGTGGACTTTCAACGTTAGTTTTTTGCTTTGAGATCATGTCAATAAAGTTGAAGCTCTTAAGGCCATTGTTTCAAAGGTTGTAAATTTAAAATTTAAAATATTGATTGTAAAATTTTTATGTATTCTAATTAGGGTAAGAAAAAACTTCCTAAGGTTATATTTTATTAAGTTAAGTTATAAAAAGTTATAAAAATTCTTTATCACACTGCATTGTGGAGCAGTACAAGATAAAAAACAGGACCGTGAAGTACGAAGACATTCTTATTATGAAGTTTGTGTAAAACAGTGTTTTTTTTAAAAAAAAAATTTTGGTCGTTATATATTATATTACACACTCTTGTATGCACTTTTATAAGTTTCAAATCTGCTGTTCTTGTGTTGGGCATAATTAAGGTTGCATTATATTAAAAAAAGTTTCAAAATACAAAACGACAGACAAAATTTTCAATAATAAAAAAACCTTACCGAACGTATCGTTGCTTACATTGAGTGCCGGCTCCTATGGCAAAGCCATAAAAAAAATATTTAAAAGTGAAAAACTACAACAATTTACAATTATAAAAACACTATTATAATGGATAGTCCTCGGATCAAACGCTGCCACGCATCAGGTACCCCTTTTATTATAATGATGCTTACAATAAGTTACAACTCTTCCTAAGGTTTCCTAAAGAGAATAAGTATCTAAAAACAAGTGAGTAAGTGCAACAGTGTGACCGCAGAAGTTACAGTCCGTAAAACGGACCGTTATACCCCAACCGGATACCCCAACCTATCTCACATTGTAAGATGCTGATGGTATTGTTATTTTTTGACATTTTATAAGTAGTGCAAACCTCGAAAAGGGGCGTGGTCCAACCGCCCCTAATTAAAAACTATCAATTATAAAATATTTCCACAGATATTTCCAAGTAACGCTTAAATATACGTAAAAATGCAATTTTTTGGTTCAAATTCAATATTTTTAAAAAATCGACCCCTTAAAGGGGGCGTGGCTAATAACTTTATGTGAAAAAAATCTGAAGTTTTTTTTTCCTAACCTGCTACATTTTTTGTTTCATGCATTCCTAAATTAGGCTTAAGGCCAGTCGAAATTACGTCTTTCTGGTAAGTCTTAGGTTTTCCTTCAATTTCGCCTCCAAATGTAAGCGTGGCCCAAAGTCTTGCAGTTCATGCAAGCGTTTTCTACATAAAATAAATGTAAAGCGAAATTTTTTGGAGTAAAATTGGAGTAAAAATATTAAGTAAACTGCATTTGAAAATTTACCATTAAAATAGATGCCACGCCCACTGGAGGAGGGGTACCAATTCAATTTTTCCTTTTTGTGTCCTTCATTCATTAGGAGATGCTAAATGTCAAATTTCAGCCTTTTAGAACGTCTTACAGTTTTGAAATCTCTGGAGGTAGTTGCACATTTAGACCGATTGTGGGCGTGTCTTTGGGAGGATTTCAAAATTTTTTACACTTGTACTGCTTCGCATGACGTGGACCTAACTTACGATTTCCACGAATTTCAGCGCCCTAGCTCAAAATTTAAGGCTTAAAAACATGTAACATACGGAGGGACGGACGGACGGACGGACATGGTTTATTTGATTCAGAATTCGGTCTCAATCATATAACCTTAAGCTCTTGGAATTCTACCATTATTATTTCACGATGTTACAAACTATGTAACAAACTTAATAAACCTGCTATCATATAGGATGGGGTATAAAAACTTTTTGGCTCGCAGGCTGGGCAGGAGCCTTTTTTGGCTTTTTGACCCACATCTCCACCTTGCGCTACATTACATAGAGTTTGTGGTTGTACATTCTTCTTCAATCACCCTTCGCATCCTTCTCACCCTTCCACAAATGCGCCGTACAAATATAAAAAAAAAATCTACCTCAAATTAACCTCAAATAAAAAAGTCTCTTGAAATAGCCCAGATTAATTTCGGAGCTGTTCCCGAAATGCAAGTTGCACCGCGTTATTACTAATATTAGGTAAACGGCACAATTAGTTAGTTTTCCCGGGTTCTTAAAGTCGGCCATCGCTGAGTAGACCTTCTGGCTATTAATTTTTTTCGGATGCGACTTTAAAATCGATAGTGTGTCTCGACTTGACATTCATTGGTGTTTTCCCCGATTTGTTTTAGTATGCAGATCTGGCTTGTGGTCGATGTGCCGTGCCCAGAAGCCTTTTATAAAACATCCCGATTGGTTTGCAGGCAAACAGCTTTACACGCGAACCCAGTACAATTGATCTAGGATCTTATATATGCGACAGTTATATCCCTGAAATATCTCGATAAATCTTGCATGACGGGGACCGCCTTTCTTGAAGAAGTGCCATATAAAAACTGAATTTGCATGCAGTCGTCGGGCTTGCTTTCAGTCACTCCAAAAAGAATTTTCGGTGGATCCCTGATCTTGAGTTATCCTTCAGAAGGTTTATCTCGCCATAGTAACTTAGACTAGCTTTTCATATTTTGAACAGATCCAAAGCCCGAGGGCATATGTTCTTCCTATCCGAATCCGCCTTTGATCGTTTTTCAGAATGAAAGGCCAGAGGCTAAGCAGGGGTGTTCTGTAATGGAGTATGATCTTGGGAAATTTATTGGAAGGCGTTAAGCTACGTTAACAAACACTCAAATGGAGAAACTAAAAATAAAAACGCTTTTTCTGAGAACCTGTAACGTTTCTACATTTTTTTTAAGGTGTTGGTGTAGGTGGAAAAATAAAATGCTTTACGATACTTCAGCCCATCCAGGCAGACATGCGCAAGGGGTGTCCTTTATTTTGAACAGCGGCAGGCCTGCTTGCATTTAGCTCAACCTAGCTCGTCGGTGGGGGGGTTCATGCTGCCAAAATAAATGACAGTTTTATATTATATTATATAAATGACAATTTTATACCTTCTATAACTTTATGATGATTTTTATTATGTTCTGCTAATATAGCAGCTCCTCCAACATTAAATTTGTTAGGAGAAATTTCTTTATTAAATAGAATTGTTAGATGATCTTGATTAACTATAATTTCATTAATCTTTTTATCATTTTTTAGTGCTGCTTATTCTTTATATTTATATGCATATAGACAACATACGTGTTGTTTCAGGCCTAGCGTACTAGAAAACCAGTGAGTAAATGCAACAGTGTGTACGAAAAAGCTACAGTCAGTAAAATGGACCGTTGAATACCCAATCCTATCCCACATTGTGAAACACATGATGTTTTCGTTATTTTTGGACATTTTTAAAGTAGTGCAAAGTACTTTTAGGGCGAAATGTATGCAACCACCTAGTATAAAGCACTCAACAGTTATATTTTTATATCCCGCCCACTTTTTTCAGGCGTGACAGTTTTTTTTTGGTATGGTCGGGTATTTTGCAATCGTAGTAGATGGACTGAAGCTTTTGCATACGCACTCATGCACTTCACTTTCCCACTTGCTTGCTTCAAATTCAATATTTTTGAAAAATCTATCTCTAAAAAGGGGCGCGGCTAAAAACTATGTATGAATGAAGTCTGGAATGAAATCTCGCTTACCTTACCTGCTAATTTTTTTATTTCATGCTTTTCTAAATTAGGCTTAAGGCCAGTCGAAATTATGTTCCTCTGTAAAATTCAGGTTTTTCTTCAATTCTGCCTCCAAATGCGGACGTGGCCCAAAGTCTTGTACGAACAAAATTAAGAACTGAGTGTTTTCTACATAAAATATTAAGCAAAATTTTTCCAAAAATATTGAATAAAATAGATTTGAAAATTTACCCTCAATTGATGCCACGTCCACTGGAGGAGGTTAACCAATAAATTTTTTTTCTTTTGTATCTTACATTCTTGAAGAAAGGTGACTCTCTGAGTTGTGTCAACTACAGAGGACATAGTCTTCTTAACATCGCATACAAGATCTTTTCTGCTGTACTGTGTGGACGCCTGAAGCCGTTTGTCAACAATCTGATAGGCACATATCAGTGTGGCTTTAGGCCAGGAAAGTCCACCATCGATCAAATATTCACACTGCGGCAGATCTTGGAGAAAACCCAGGAATTCCAAATCGATACACACCACCTCTTCATCGATTTCAAGGCCGCGTATGACAGCATCTATAGAGACGAGCTATTTAAGCGAAATGAATATATACCTCGAATCCACACCGCAGGGATGACGCGGTAGAGGAGCACCGAGACTCAGGTGGCGCACGCAAGTGGAAGGGGACCTCAGCCAACTTCGCGCGCGAAACTGGAGACGGCTAGATAGAGACAGAGCTGGCTGGCGAAGCTTGTTGTCTGAGGCCCAGTTCCGCCCCGGACTGTAGCGCCACCTTAAGTAAGTAAAGTCCCTCTTCCTCAAATAGAATGAAAAAAATGAATGAAATTATTTTAAGCCAAAGTGAAATGACGTTGACATTTTTATACCCAACCCAGAGTATATTTATTCCAATGCATAGTTTGGAACAAAGTGAAGTAATAGAGGGACTTTGCGAAATGAAATTTGGCGATAGTGGCGAAAGTGAGATGGATAACAAACAAAAATGTTTGAGATTTTTTTGAAACATTTTACTACGATCCGCACCTGATCCTTGGACTGTTGCTAACGTTCACCGGCTAGATAGACCATGTATTGATCAAAAAAGACTTTTGGCTGTGTTGAAAGGGAGATGTACCCGTCGGTCAGCCATCGTTATGTCTATGTCAGAACCTTTCCTTCGTGTGTAGGCTTATTTCCCTTAATGCCATGAGGCAGTCCTTGACACAATTGGAGTACACAAGATTGGAGTCCAGGGCTTTAAGTGTCCAAGTCTTTGTATTGATTGACTGTCACCACATATGGTGATTTCCGTTGCTGGAAGATCCATAGATTGAACTGTCTGTGCAACTCTCTTCACCGCATAAATCTTAGCTTGAGAACACTGCATTAGTCATTTAGTCGCTATTCAGCCCTTTTATTCAAGGAGCTTCGACAACGATCCTTTGTGGCCTGAAGTGTATCAGTAGTGAAAGAAGAAACTTCCTCCAACTCCCGATACAGGCTCTCCATTTTCTTTGCTTGAACCTGGGCGCACTTCTTCATAGCAAGACTCTTAAGGTTTCTATATTCCAATTTCAGGCGAAGCATTTCATCTCTGTTGTTCGAGGAGCACTTCTTCCATGGCTTGAATACCGCTTTAATTTCACTGATCACTAGTTCCATTGTTCCATGTTTCATTGACCTGTTTGCAGTGGCCTTTTGAAATCCCTAGGAGTGATTTCGCCTTCTCTATGCACCTTCGATGTTGGTTATCCTCGTCCCACATATCCACAGAGCACATATTGTGCTCTGCACTCCACATCTTCGTTTTCGTCAATCATGTTACAGAGATAGTTTCACATAGCGTTAAAAAAAATGCTTCGCCTATTTAACATGCTTCACCTTTTAAAAACGCCAAACGCGTTGAAACGGCAGTATTAAAACTTTTACTGAAAAATATTACTCAACCACTGGGTGTACTTTGTATTGTTTTATACGTGTGTATAATATTGGCTTTATATGGCTTCAAATACATTGAAAAACGTCATACATTTTTAACTCCCATTTCTCAAAAACTTTTCGGTATTTAAAAAAAATGCATGCTTTCGTTAAAGTTCAGTATTTACTTAACTTAAGTTTCGTTTTTCTTGTTCTTTCCTGCTACTCTTTTTAGAAAAAAGTATTGAAAAGTATTGAAAAAAAAAGTATTGAAATTTCCCATGAAATTTTAAACTGTAATTTAACCGTTGTTCTTTAAAAAAAATACCATAAGATCATAATGAATACCATATCATCATACCAAAATGAAATCAAAGCTATTTGGCACTTTACGCTACGTCTGCACAGGTGCAACATTTTTCGTTCCTTACACAATGGATTCAGGTGTACACTGCGTTGGAATTATCGTGTACACCGAGTTTTATTTAACAGCCCGGTGTGGAAGTTGGTTGTTCAAAAGAATACGCTATCAGTTTTTATAGTAAAATTACAAAGGGTGGTAGGTTTCAAGTCTATGGTGGTAGGTTCTTCAAAGTGCTAGATGGTGGCATACTACTTAAGTAGTAGAAGTCCCATCACTGGTTTTGAACCAATAGATTGCACCAAACGGAAATATGAAGTATCGAATTCCTAGGAAAATTTTTTGACTACTCGATATTTTCGACGCATTGCCTTCCATATAGGTAGAATCCGTAGGCTCTATCCAGGAGGTCGAAAAATTCCTCCTTGAAAAGGTTCTCAACGTTTTTGGTAAAGTTTTCTACATTTTCGGTATATTATAAATATAAGGCTGTTTTGGAAGGTGTACCTTTGATCAGGCTTATATGTGAGCTTATCATGGCAGCTGTAATAACGCCTTATCCGACGCACCGTATCATTAGGATCACAATAATATTTACTTTAAACCGTAGGAGAAGACCGACTAATTTTTTAAAGTTACACCAAGGCACGACAAAGTCCATCATTTTAAACAAAATACTTTGTACGATATGAGTGCAAAATACACACCTGTAGTCTGTCCAGTCAACTGCTGAGAAGCAAAGAGCCTTCTTACCTCGCCTTTTTTTTAGCTGTGTGTGAAACTTTCCCCTCCTGAAATGATGCAATCGTCATTCCTTGTAAGCAAATTAATTATATAAATAAAATAAATAGGTTGGTACATGTAAACAAGTGGTTAGTTAGCGGATTGTTAACGCCGCTATTACACGTTAAAAAAAATCTTCCACGATCGTGTCATAATCAGATAAATTTTAACAAAATTTTATATTTGCACTGGTTCTGAATATCGGTCACGAAAAGTCTCGAAAAACGTGATCGCCAAGGTCAACAGATGCAAAACTGGAAACCATTACTTGAAAAGTACAATTGGTTGCACTTATAATTTAGCTTTTAGCTTTTATTTAACAACATTGTTAAGAAAAATACAAAAACATTTACACAACAGCACGTATGCACTTAGGTACTTAGACCTATTAGGCAGATGCTCATAAATTAAGACCTTTTTCGGCAGTCGATATTGTTAAATGCGCATATAATGGTCATTTGTTTTTTGTTTTTATTTTTTTTTTTTATCGTGTCATCGGATTGTGACGTTAGTCATCTTATTGCCAAAAGTCTTAACGTTCCAACCCGTTTTATTTGTTTGGTTCCTATAGTCTACCACGTTTGATGATCGTGATAGAAGCGTGGACAGCAAGATGTGTGATTTGGCAATTATTGTTAATTACTTTTCGACACAAATGTTTAGTTGGAACTAAAGGCAGAAGAATACAAAAGCTTTTGTCTAAATTTGGCTCTTTTGAGTTTTAATGCTTAGCCTGGAACAAAAAAAAACATTTTTATGGCTTCTATTTTTAGGGAAGGTACGCAAAGGCACAGAAATACGAAATTTTTAAAGCTGGTCCTTGGTACAACTTTGTTCTTGGCACACAAATGCTAATTGAATACAAATGGTGTAGCACAAGCGGCAGGGTCTTGAAGTTATTTATTAATTAGTGGGGCATTTTTTTGTCAACCGCTTTGACAAATTTCTAGAGAGTTAGCGAGACCTTTTTTTAATGTCTAACATTTTATGGGTGAGAAAAATTAATCGCAAGTTTGCAAAAACTACTTTGATACGGCTTGTGAAGCCGATATTTTTTCTATCAATTTATATTTATTGTATGGAATGGCTAAATTGGAATCTCTAGAACTTTTTTAACATTGAAGGTAGTTTTAAATAAAATGCAATGATAGACACTTTATAATTTATGAGTGTCTTTTGTGGGCATCACATGAGATTTTCCCATTTCATCCATAAGTTGAAATTTCATTTGTAAGTTTATTTTTGCAAATTAAGATGAAGATGAAAGGATTTCACTTTACGCAGCATTCTACACTCGTGTGTTTTGGAGAATTGTTCGCTTGCGACAATGT
Organism: Neoascia interrupta; assembly: GCA_947623515.1. Classification (NCBI taxonomy): domain Eukaryota; kingdom Metazoa; phylum Arthropoda; class Insecta; order Diptera; family Syrphidae; genus Neoascia; species Neoascia interrupta. The sequence continues at coordinate 56,211,213 of OX392463.1, forward strand.
GGCGCAGTCAATATAACCTAGCCACTACTGGCCGTTTCTAAAGTGCACCTAGAGGCAAGTCCAACTTAAACCAATGTTCAACAAAACTAATCCAGAAACCAATTTTTGAGTGCAGAGTAAGCTCCGAAGATAAAGCTCAAAAACAGATACGTAGCTTATCTGCAAGTGTCACTACTGGCAGCACTGCACCTAAAACAGATGTAAGTCCAGGGAAATCGGGACACAAAAGCTTTTTTTTTAATTTTTTTTATAAAAAAACTGAACAAATAAGGACAAAAGGGTTTTTTGTTTTCAAAGTTTTTACATACCTTGGCTTGCTACACGAGTCATTTGTGCTTGCTTAAGATTTAGTTGATAAGTTAGAAACAACTCAGAAGTTATAGGCATTTTTAAGCACTACCATTTAAGTAAGATTTGCAGCGTATCTCAAAAACCGTAAAATATTTTAGTCCCGCTTGATTTTTCTTTCGAACCTCAAATAATTGTCTATGCCTGAGATTTTTCAAAACAGTATATATTACCATTACCGAGATAGTAAAGGGCGGAAAGGGTGGTCATGCAGTTTTTTTTTTAGCGGTCCGTCCAAAAATGGAAAAAGAACCTTTTATGGTATCGCTACGTTGTCCGTCCGTCCGTCCAATCGCTTAATAACTTCTGAACGGTAAGCCATAGAAAGACAAAATTTGGTGCGCGTATAAACTGCGGAAAAAGTCAGAGAATCCAAAGAGAGCAATTTCTTTTAGGCGCCGTTATTTGGTTTAATTACAGTTTGAAATTTCATGTGAAAATGGACTTAATGTTTTTCAGTGTTTTTTTTTCAAGAAGTTTAGTAGGCAAGAACTAGAAAAACGAAACTTAGGTTTAAGAAATACTAAGCCTTAATCAAAAAATAAAACTTTTCGAAAATGTCAAAACGTTTTTGAGAAATGAAGAGTCGAAAATGCATGACGTTTTTCAAAGTGTTGGAGGCCATAACTTTTGAACTGCTTATTGCTTAAAATCAATATTGAGCACACATATAAAGCAACTCAAAGTAAACCTAGTGCTTAGGTCGTATCTTTCAAAAACAGTTTGAGTACTGCAGTTTTGACGCATTTTCGAAAAAAAATCCGAAAAATGCATGAAAAAACGGGGGGGGGGGGCACTCCTTATCCGTGGTGCTGCTTGGTGGAATTCTATGAAAAAAATCACACGTATCAGAAATAACACAACATTTTAAGGAAAATTATAGCGGATTTTGAAATTTCAAAATCTTCTGAGATTTAACTGGAAAACATAAAAACATTTTCGAAAACAATTTTTTTAAGTCTACTCTAGTAGCTTAACGGTATAAGCGATCTTTTTCAGATTCGGTTAAAGTACAAAGCTTACAAAAAGAAGGAAGGCTGCGTTAAAATTTTTTTAAATTGCCGTTTTAAACCTAAGTTTTAAGAAGCCTATTTAAAAAAAAAACGAAATAAAAAATGAGCTTGTTTTACCGTTTGCGCATAAACCGGTGGCCATAGAATTGAAAAAAAAACATCCAAGGCTAGTGCTGGTGGTTGTTTTATTGGAAAAAAGTTTAACGGAAACTAGAAAGACTTCAAAATATTTGTTTTATGGATTTGAAATTTAAGAAATTATAAAAAAGGTCAAAAGAACGCACGTCTCCGCCTTTATCTCCCAAACGGTATAAAGTATAATTTTTAAATTAACACCGGGCATAGTCCATCTTCTTAAATTTTATACAAAACTATAATAGACTTCGAATACTCAAAAACTTCGAAGATTTAACTGAAAAACGTGAAAACATTTTCGAAAACTATTTTTTAAAGATTTATAGTTCCTTAACGGCTATGACCACCTTGTTTAAATTTGTCTGAAGTATGTAATGTTTAAAAGGCAAGCAAAACGTTATCCGTGTCGAGACCCTACGTTTGTTCCTTTTATTTCTTGTCTACTTGAGACGTCAATTTAATTTTTTGGGTTACTATTTATAATTGGATAAATTAACTAGTAATAATTAAAACGAACTATTGAAACTATTCATGAAATCATTCGAAAACAAATAAAAAATTGAGGGAAAAAACTCCTTATTCTAAACATTGATCTGAAAGTTAACAGAGCATTGTTTAAATGTGCCTATTCATTTGTAAAAAAAAAACTGTTTTCAAAATGTGTTTCGGAGTACTGGAAAATTGATCAAATTCTTTTTGAAACTAATTTTTATAAGAAAACGCATTAGTTAATAAAATTTATGGACACAATCAAATAGCTTGTTTGATTATTTAAAAAAAAATGAGCAAAAAGGAAAAAAACTCCCTATAGCAAAGATTTTTACCTCCTATTTCCACCGCAATTGTGCTGAACTCTACCTATGGACTGAATTCAGCAAACAAGAATCAGAAGTCTTTTGACATTTGTGTAGTGTAATCAAAACAAATTCGATTTTCAACTGCATCAAAAACGTTTCAAGATTGCCGCTTTCGACCCTAAGTTTTTAAGCCCATTCAAACAAGCAAAATAAAAAACAGCGTATTTTTACCGTTTTCTCAGAAAACCATGTCCGCAGAATTTGAGAAAAGTGGCAAATTCTAGCACAGGTGGTTGTAAAATTGATCAAAAAGTCTTACGGTAATTAAAAAAAATCGAAATTGCTGTTTTATGGGTTTTAAATCATAAAAATCCTAAAAAAGGCCAAGAAAGAGTATGTCCTTCCCTCCATTTTCGAAACGGCAAAAATTTTTGTCAGCCTAATTTTAGAGTAACGAAAGCCTATATAAAATCACCCAATATAATATATAGATTATTATGTTGGCTGATGATTATATAGAATCACCCAATATAAGAACAGTAGACAGCACTACGAAATACTTTTTTCATAGTGCTGTCTAAATACTGTCTATTACAGACTGTTAAATATATCCTGAAACAATTTTAATAAATAAATAGAATGTTACACAAACTACGCAATATAGATGACCATATAATCTCCAACAAAAGCCGACGGGCCGCTCCGCGTATGTCTTCATAATTGACGGTTTTTTTTTTATTTGTTTTTAGAAAATTTCATGTTAGCTTTATAAATCAACCGATTTTCATTATAATGGGTTGTACCGTTTATGTATTGTGTACAATATTTTTAAAATTTTTTTTTTTTTTCCCATGGGTAGGAAAAACCTTCATAGGCACTGCGAGGACCGGCCGCGCGTGCTCATACTAGTGTGAGATTCTTACTCACTAAAAAACCTCCCATTTTTCGTCCGACTACGACTTCAAGCTTCTGTAGTAATCGCGTGTGGCAGGCTGCCTTCCAACGAAGGCACCTACAATACCGTCAATTTATGCGGTTTCGTCTTATGCTGCTAGATCTAACGGTCTCTTTCGATGTAGTCGGCGCGTAAGATTTGTCTGATCCAAAGTTCGGATAATTTCATTGTTGCAGTGTCCGCGAAGACGAGTACTAAGTTTGCGAGCAAAGTTTGTTACCTCATCAGACACGGTTGCGATTCCTAGATCTCGGTGTAGATCGCTATTTCTTATGTACCATGGAGCATTTACGATTGCTCTTAGTGTCTTATTCTGAAAAGTTTCTAAAATAGATATGTTGCTTGGTTTGGTACAACCCCAGAGTTGTATACCGTACGTCCAAGATGGTTTTTAGCACTTGCTTATACAAAAGCAGTTTGTTATATACCCTTAGTTTCGAAAATCTTCCGATAAGCCAATTCATTTCTCTTAACCTGATTTCGAGCTCGTCGCGTTTCTTGTTAACGTGCGGCTTCCATTTAAGTTTTGCGTCTAGAGTCATTCCTAGATATTTCGCTTCATTTGAGTACGGGATTTGTACCGAGTTAATGAATAAAGGTTTGTTGTTTATCTTTTTGTAAGTAAAGTTAACATGCGTTGACTTAGTCTCGTTAAGAACGACTCGCCAGCTCTTCGTCCAGTCGCATATTTTGTCTAAAGCGCGCTGGAGTTTCCCTGTTGATAATTCAACTTTCGTATCTATAACGAGAATAGCAGTGTCGTCTGCGAACGTAACTAAAATTGTTCCCTCATCGTGGGGAATGTCTTTTGTATAAAGCAAAAATAATATTGGATCGAGAACGCTTCCTTGCGGGACACCGGCATTTATCTCTTTGAATTCCGAGTACTCATTTTCGTACCTTACGCGAAAGATTCTGTCTTTAAGGTAAGACTCTAAGATTCTATAGAGTTTTTCTGGTAAGCTAAGCCTTTATTTGTTCTTCAGGCCTTCGTGCCACACCTTGTCGAAGGCTTGCGATACGTCGAGAAAAGCGCTAGTACAAATCTTTTTCGCTTCCAGAGCTTTTTCGATTTCGTTTGTTATTCGATAGACCTGGTCGATTGTTGAATGTTTTTTTCTAAATCCGAATTGGTGATCCGGAATCAATCGTCTTTCTTCAATGATTGGTTGCAACCTTTTAAGCGGCATATACACACATCAAAATCTCGTCAAGCATGCGAGAGAGTATGAGTAAAAACAAAACACCTATACGCTGTGTGCATGCTTGAAGCGAAATCAAAATGTATTGATTTTTCTTCAATCAAGTGTCTATGCTTAATGAGTGTATATTCGTGATTGACTGCTTGATCAAGCATTCATTCAGTTTGGAGGATATTTAATGAACGGAGCGGGGTTAATTTGTGAAAAAAAATTAAAAAAATTAAAAATTATATGAATGCTTGAAGACTCAAGCTTGATGTGTGTATATGCTGCGTAAAAACAAATTTACAAACACACTCTCGCATGCTTGATGAGATTTTATGTGTGTATATGCCGCTTTAAGCAACAGTTTCTCGAATACCTTAGGTACTATCGGCAGTAGCGAAATAGGTCTGTATGACTTTTTGTCGTTCGGACATTTTCCTGGTTTCGGAACCATTAGGACCTCGGCCACTTTCCATTGCCTCGGAGCGTATAAAATTCTCATGGAGGCGTTAGTGATATAGAGTAGCTTGACCAAAGCTTTTTTCGGTAGCTCCTTTAGAATTTCGCTAGTTATTAAGTCGTAGCCAGGGGCTTTGTTGTTTTTCAAATTATTTATCGTTTGACGAAGTTCAGCCAATGCCACGGTTTTTATTCTATAATTATCTTGAACCGCATACGGATTGAGCTCCTAGACCAACGGTTCCCCGTCAAACGGTTTGAATGTTTCTTCTAGGTAATCTGCAAATAAATCTGCTTTTTCTTTGTCTTCTCTTGCCCATTCGCCGTTGGCTTTTCTTAATGGCGCTGAGTGAACTATAGGCTTCTTAATGGACTTTACAGCTTTCCAAAGCGAGTAATTCGAACCTTTATCGGCAGTCAAACTTTCGAGGTAAGCAGTAGTCTCGCGACTTTAGACCATCAAGATGGTCTCATCCGGGGATGCTCGCGAGCGTTGCCACCTCTTGCGCGCTCTCCTCTTTTCGCATATTATCTCTTCTTTTTCTCGCGGATATATTGCTCCGCTATTCGATAATTCGGACCTCCGAAAAGAAGTGTTATTCCACGCAGCGCTCTGAATAACTCTCACGAGTTTATCTAATTCGTACTTGGACCAGTGACGTTTTCTTGTGCTAGCGACAGGGTGGGCACGCACTGCTTTTTTTATTTAAAATCAATAAAACGACAGATTTTTTTTTATTTTTTTTTATTATTACTTTATTTAAAAATAATTTTTATTTATAAGTATTTTGCGTAAGTAAAATAATAATTATTGAGTATAATAGCGCTGGCAACGGCTATTTTATTTTTTTAGTTAGCGGTTAAAAATGCGTTTTTTATTTGTTTTTAAAAAAATTCAAGTAAGAAATGTCATTTATAAGTTTTATAAATATAAATAAGTTTTATAAATCAATCGAATTTCGTTATAATGAGTTGTACCGTTAAGATAAAGCAATATTTTTTTAAAATACATAATAGTTTTTGAAATGTTTGTACGACTGCGGTTTTGAAGTATTTTCGACAAAAAGTGGTGAAAAAATTGTGTCCCCACCACTATCTCCGATGCTATAAGGCCAAATATTTTGAAAAAAATCACAAAAATCAAGAACTATTTTGAATTTTCGGAAAAATTATAAAAATTTAGGAATATCGACCAACTTTCACGGTATAAAACGTCACAATGCCCAAAATGCCGCTTTTTTACAACAACAAATTGTTAAGAAATTGTTTGGCCGTTATGACAATTTACATTTGGGCGTTGTGGTTTTAGGTGATAAGACCTAACGCTCGGGCGCGTATGGTCTTACCGCCCAAAACCAGATTGCCCAATTTAAAGATGTCATAACGCCGAAAAAAGCGACATATCGCCCAAATCTAAAAGTGAAAAGCGTCACAAAGCCCAACGGAAATGTCTTATCGCCCAAAGGAACGAATTTTTCACAACACCAAATTGTTAAGATTTTTTTTTTGGCATTTTGACATTTCTAGATTTGGGCGTTATGGTTTTGGCGACATGATCAAAAGCTTTAGGACTAACGCCCAAAACCACAACGCCCAAATTTAGAAATGTCAAAATGCCCGAAAAAAATTTAAAAAGACAACTAAAAATTCGCGTGGTTCTTGAAAAAAAAAACTTAAAATTTGGCAAACGTCACGTAGCGGCGCACTGAGCCCCTGCATGTGAGGAAAGATCGGCATGGTGTATGAGTTGAAGAGACACCCGAAGTCTGCTTGATTTCCGGGTTTTTGAGTTCGAATATGGAAATCACGGAAAAGTAAATCCGGTAACACAAAATCCCGGAATTAAAACAGATTTTGGGGTTGTTCTTAAAAAAAGACTCCGGGTGTCTCTTTAGGCAGGACAGTCCTTACGGCCCTAGATCTCTTCGTAATAGAAAACACCGCAAAAACCGCAATACGACGTCAAGGTACCAGCAAAGTTACAACTTATATTACCTTATCTTGACTTCAATCGAAACTATTCCATTAACATTCTAAGCAGAGCAGAATTGAGGTTAGGGATCAAGGATCAAATCTAAATCAAGATTTAGTAGCAGTAGGTATACCCTAACTTGATTAAGGTTTCAAGTCTCGGATTTCTTCACGATCACTTGATCAAGGTTTCAAATCTTTCAATAGTCGGATCCGTAAAAGCGGAACCATAAGAGCCAGTAATTACAAAAGAATAACTCGTGGCTAAAAATACAAAATCTTGTCATAAACCATATTCTACAAGATCGTCACGTGTAGTTTGAGTTCAGACACCGAAAGTGAAAGTGCGAACTCATGCTTCAGTATAACGTGTAATATGTCAACAGTCTACCGAGACTTGCTAACTAATCGTACTTAAAAAAGCGTTTAAATAGCGGAAAATATCGCATCTGCAATGCAAATATAATTTAAATTGATTCCTTAAACATTGCGAGCTGAGCTAAATTGATATTCTAAATAATAACTTAAACCTGTGAGTAATTCGTCGAATTACCCAGACTCGGTCAAGGCCTGAAACGCAGTATAATTTCACATGTCCTTTATTGTCCAATTATCATAGGAAAGTAAAGCTACGCGACGGTACACGAGATTTAATCCACTCTGAATCACAACAGAGGTTATAGACCTTCCCAGAGGTTCTTTTGCGAAAGTTTTGTAATCTGTAAAAGTGTTGCACCCATTTTAAGCCAAGTTAAACTTGGCCCACAATAGGTGACCGTGAATAGAACCTTGCGGATCTGATGGCTGACCCTAAAGCCGTAATCGTCATCATATAAGTTCCATTTGAAGCCACTACGCATTAACTATAAATTAAAGTTTTTTTCTTACATTTATCTACTTATTAGCATCATAGTGCCAACAGCACCATTGTTCCATTCTCGCATTCCGTGCTTTTAGCTACTGCCACGTTTGTGGATATCTAATTGATCTTCTAATTGTAGCTCAAACTAAGCTTTCTTAGAGGTGTCTGGCATCGTTATTTTAAAAGGCTGCTGCTATTTCTGGACCACCCGCAGTTTGCATCGGCAGTGCGTCATAATACTATCTGATTTTTGAGATACCGCGCAAGTCTTTATTCATTTCCGTGTGTAGTTAATTGTTTGCTAATATCGTCTAAATTTAATAAATTTTCTCTAATCAAGAGGACATCGTTTGTGTTTTACATTTAGATAATCTGTGTGTGAATTTTGGAAGCTGACAAAATGTGGGTACGTAGTCGTTCTCGTGATTCTCGAGGTCTTAAAAAGTGTTAAAAAATCAGAAGGTTTTCATTAAGATCTTTGACGACTTGGTTTAAATAAGTCAATCTTAAAAAGTTTTTCGTCATAAAAGAATGTCTTCATAACTCCAGGTCTTTAGGGAGTTCTTCATTTTCATGTCTCAGAAATGATCAAGAAACAAGGTATTAAATCGTGCAAAATCTAAGGTTATCTAGCGCTTCGCCTAAAGCAATGTAGGGAGCTTTTGCCAACGATATGATGGCTTAACCATTCAAGGTTTGAGATAACTCATTCCTAATAGGCATACAATACCCAAATAGATTTCAAAAAGGCGAAGTTTTTGATCTTAACTGCGACTTGATGAATGGAAATGCTTTTTTTGCAATTTTATTCATTTTGAGGGTGATTAAAGTACCGTGGGATAATTTTACACTTTTTTGTTTGTGACATAATAAATTATTAAATCTATACGTCACCTCTAAGCGTCTGTTTTCTCAATGCGTGATTTTATCTATTTAATCATAAATTTACAAAATAAACCAAAAGAGATAAAATTTAATTCCCGTGACTTGAGAATGTGAACCATCAAACTTTTTTTGTATCAGACACGGTGTATTGTTTTTCTTCCATTCGATGTATCGCAAGCAATCTCGTTTAAGATGTCCTTTGGTATGACAGAAGTAGCACTCTGCTTCCGAATTTGTTTCTTGAATTAACTTGGCTTCTTCGTTGATAACATTGCCTTTTGGGATTCCTTTTGCTCTGTTGGATGACGGCGCCTATATTCTTCAATTAGTTTTGACTCCACAAAACTTATTGTTAAATCCGGTTCTGGTCTTGATTCCAAAGCAGTTATCAACGTATCAAACTGCGAGGTAGACTGCTCAGAAGCATTGCGACGTTCCAGCTTTCGGTGAAAGACTTCTCCCCTTTTCCTTGCAGTTTAGTGAACAAGTCCCGCATGGTCCCTATATGGCTCTCAACATTTGCATCTTCTTCCAAACGAAGACTACAAATGTCCCGCATTATGCTCACCTTACTGCTCAGCGTGCTTCGCTCGTGGAAGTTTTGTAAAACTGTCCAAACTTCTTTTGCTGTAGAACATCCTCTGACATGATGCAATTGGTCGTCTTCCAATGATAGACATATTGTTGCTCTTGCTGCATTGTCCTTCGTTGTCCAAGCTCCTGAATCGTCGGCTGGTTTTTCTACCTTCATGATTCCCCATAAGCTTTCTCTCCTTAGAAGCATTTCCATTTTATATTTTCATATATGTAAAATAATTGGAATTATTAAGCTTCGCAATTGAGAATTTTGTATCAGCCATTTCTTTTATAATTTTCTTTAATTTGCTTTTCTTATAATAATTACAAATTTATTTGGGCCTGGGCCCAAAAACCTATTGAAATTCCTTTGTGAAAAAAACCTTTCATTTAAAGAAGTAATTATAAAAGATCTTCTTTTGTGAACGATAAAATGAGGAATGAAAATAATAAACTGATTTTTTCATCAGGGCTTGATATAAAATTACAAACAATAGTTATAATACGTTAAGTGATAAACTTAATAAGTGTATTGATACTTGATATAATATTGAAGTTTTTCAACAATAATCACACTAGACTAAAAGACATTTTAGAGATATGATCGAGACCGACAGGTGAATTGATTAAACCATGTCCGTCCGTCTTTTCGTATATGTAAACAAGCATTAGGTTCTAGCTTTTGAGCTAGATGGCTGAAACTGGGTAGTCGCACTAAGAATCTATTTTGTAAGACCAATTTCGGCAATCAGCTTAATCCGCCCACAGACACGCCCACTCCTGACTTATGTGAGGAAGCACCTTTATTTTTTTTATAAAGAAATCACATTAAAGTGATTTTATAATCGCACCAGCCAGCGCATCAATTTTAAGCATGCAGAACCAATTTGTAATTGTCGTTATGGCGATAGAATAAAATTTCATGGTCCGCGTGGTCAATGCCGTTTCCAAGGCATTGACCACGCGGTCACATTGTGACTGGGTTTTATTAAAAATAAGATTTTTTCCAAAAAAAAAAAGTTAAATGCAACTCAACACTAAGTCCCAGAAATAGTAGGTCGTAAGATTTTAGTAGAGCATAGAAACTTTATTTTTTAATTTTTTTTAATGTTTTATTGCCAGAAAACATTTTGAGTATAGTATTTCACGTCTCTTTGGTATATTGTCATTATTTATATTTTCAGCATTCCTGCAAAACTGATTTCTCCAAACTGATAACCAAAGTGATAAAGACACGATAAAATATTTTATGTGACGCATCTTTGACACCCTGGCGGGTTCTTAGTCTCCCAAGTTTATTTGCTGTTGTCTTTCCCAGCCAAAGTCCATTGAATTTTCTGCAAAATTTCCACAGAAGATAAAACCCTTTGTAAATAAAAATAGTAGTTAAGACTTAGCTGACTCACAATTCGGTCCTTGTACTTTGGATGAATTAATAATAGGAATTTGTTGAAAATGCATTGTGATTTCTTTGAGAAAGATATGGCAAATGAGGGAAATTCTATATAATTCTGATAGTGATAAAACTTTTTAAAAATTTATCACAAAGGTTATCTTTTTCACACGAAATAAAACATTTAAACATTTTATTGTTGGTTTTTGTGCATCATTTATGCAGAAAGAACATATAGACTATTAAGCACCCGAGATGGAAGTGGGGCTGCGGTGCAGATGGTAGCACCTATTACCGACAATCACAGGTTTTTTGATAACATGTCTTGTTAAGGGGTTCCATGGTTCAAATTGAATTAGTCTGAAATTGAGAAATGTCAAATGAAATGCAGAAAAAAACATGACGTTTAGGTGTGGTTTACATTCAACATCGGCCCTTAAAATTTAACCACCCTTTAAGAATTACATCATGACGTTATCTCGAATGACAAAAGTCTTGAATGAAAAAAATCTTGAATAGATCAGGTTAGATTAGATTAGATGGATATTTTATTACAGAAATTGGTTTACAAAATAAAATAAGAATATATAAATCTCGAATATATTTTTTCAAATCTCGAATGCAAAAATCTCGAATGGTACAAAATCTCGAATAAACAAAAATCTCGAAAGACGAAATCTCGAAAAACTCTCGAATGCAAAAAAGTTTTTCGAGATTTTTTTTTAAGTTCAAAGTTAGTCTGTTATCCAGGTTAGGGTCGGCCGAATATTAAAAACCTCTTTCGCTTCCAATATGCAAATACAATGGACAACAATTAAATGCGTGCTAAATGCATTTATGAAATACTCTGCTATAGTTATAGTATTGCTTTTCTCCGTAAAGGCATAACACTTGCGGAGGTAAGCTTTGGTGTTTCTATGCAGAGTTTTTATATTCCATACTGGCTCAGCAGCATTTGCGTGTTGAATGGAGAATTATTTTTCTATTCTATCTTTCTATCTTTTCTATCCTCAAAATCTTTCCACTCGCGATGTGCTACGCATCTTAAGGGTAGTCAAATAAAATAAATAAACAAATAAATAAAACAAAACGCCCCCAAAAGTGGGCGTGGGTTTAAAATTAAAATCAATTATTTGTAATTTCGTTAAAACCATGAGAAAGTACGGTAAAAGCGAAAATTATTTCAGAAAAAAAACAGTTTTTGCCTAAAAACGCCCCTAAAAAGTGGGCGGAGCTTCAAACTTTGTGTGGAGCATACTTAGCAAAAAGTGATATCTTGAAGTCTCTAGAATAATGTAAAAAAAAATCTTCCGTCTTTTTTTAGAATAATGTAAAAAAAAATCTAGAATTAAAAAAAAAAAATTGGAGTGAGCTTTCCGAGAAATCAGATTTTTAAAGATCTAACATGTTAAAAGTAGGCATGGTCGATATTGTGGGCGGCCCAATTTTCGCCTTGTTAAAGGTCTTGGGCCAGTATTGCTCAGTACAAAAATTTAAGTTCCTGTGCCTTGTCTAACTTGATCAAAAGACATTTTGAAAAAAAATTATGTGAAATAGAGGTGGTTTCACATTGAAGCCAGTAGTGGGCGTGGCCGTCAACGAATTAAGCCAATTTTCACACTTTGTTTGTGCAAGAACCAAGCCGTGTACCAAGTTTCAGCTCTCTAGCTTTATTTTGAAGACCTACACCTTCACACATACGGGCGGACGGACAGACGGTTCGAGGTCCTACGTGTCCTACAATTTCTTGCCGAATCCGAACGACACATTGAGAAGTTTTTCAAGACATATGGTACTCTCGGAGGGCTTGTCAGACCCTCGTGGAGGTGGGGCCCGTGAAAAAGAACACGTCTTTTTTTGTTTAGGTGAAAAGAGCAGGATTTGAACCCAGACCTCTGGCGTAGTAAGCACACACACTAACCAATACCCCACGGATGGACGGACGGACATTGCTTAATCGATTCATATGTCGGTCTCGATCACATCCCTAAAAGTTCGTAAGAGTCTTCGGTGATTATTTAACTGTGTTACAAACTGTGCATCAAAATTAATATACCCTCGGTCGAAAATAGAAAAGTGAAACCTAACGGGAGGTAAAAAAATTGAGGCAGAGGGCAAATACATGTTTCACTGATTGGCCAAATATCGTGGAAACTCGCCGCCAATTCTAAAAATTTTCTCAAACATGTGTGTGTAAATGTGGGTACATTAATTCGAGATTTTTGAATTTCTAGATTCTTTTGTTCGAGATTTCATTTTACTAGATTTTTGGTATTCGACATTTTTGTTTATTAGAGATTTTTGGTTTTGAGATTATGGTTTTCGAGATATCGTGGTACATCCAAATTACAATGACAATAACTGAGGTGTACAGGCTCCCTCTATTCTTACTTTTAGTCGCAGAGTGGAGTTCGAATACTAGCGTACAAAATTTCGAAAGAAAAAGCCGTGTGTGGGTCACCTTCATGGTATGATCATGCACCCCTTACTTGTAGCGGGTAATGCTCTACCAGTTAAGCTACGGAGAACATAATAGATTCTTTCTACATATTCGACCACTTCACTAGTTTTTGCCTTACCTACATATTTAATTGTTTTATTTGCCCTTTTAGCGATCGAAATTTTATTAACAAAGAAGTGAGTAAAGGTTTCATAATAGTTGTCATTGGTTTGCTGTCATTGAATTTAAGTTCCGAGTTCTGAATCGTATAAGCCAAGTCAGTCCGTCCGTATGTCTGTTTGTCACATGTTCTTAGGCATTAAATTATAATCTAGGAATTATAAGTACAAGTCAGTACAAGTGTTAACACTTTTAAAATCCACCCACAGACACGCCCACATACGTGTAAATGTGTAACTACATCTAGAGCTTACAAATCTAAAAGGCTGTATAGAGCTTTCCGAAAAGGGCTAAAATTCGACATTTCCTATCTTCTGGAGATTTTGTATACCTTAGTATACAAAATTAGGTCGCTAAACCTTTCCTCGTGGTCGTCATCATCATCATCATTTTCGAGGGCCGCTTATTCCTTAAAAGAGTCGCGGAGCGAGGGTGGCTAAATGGTCTTTCCATCGTTCTCCATCCTCTGCCACCAACTCAAGACACTCCGGCGCATTCCCCAGGCGGGACTCAGAGAGGTTCTTTACCTGATCCCACCACATGTTTCTTGGCCTACCAGGGGGGCGATGCGCTCGCATCTCGGCTAGCATGCCCATGTCCAAACCATCGAAGAATCGATCGCTCCACTCGGAGAAGTAGCTGCTCAACATTAAGATTCCCACGCATGCTGATGTTTCTCACTCTATGCCTTAGAGTAACACTAGCAAAGCACCTCAGGGATCTCATTTCGGCAGCTTGTACCCGCTATCTAATTCTTTCGGTCATTACCCAAATTTGATGACCATAGATGAGGGTCGGAACGAACACTGAATTAAAAACTGAGGTCTTTGCTTTCACTCCAAGCTCAGCTTTCCTGATGACCGGCCGGCTCAGTTCCTTTACTATTGCTCCAGCTCGGCCAATTCTACAGGGCAACTCAGTATCACTCCTCCCATCTTTCGTTAAAAAGACCCCGAGATACTTAAACTTCTCCACCTGTTTTAATGGAACTCCATTTATGTGCAGGGTACACTGCGCAGGACTTCGAGAAACAACCATCACTTTCGATTTGTTCAAGTTTACTTTCATCCCAGCATCACCACAGACGACTGCAAACCTATCCAGTGCTCGTTGAAGTTCGTCTTTGGATGATGAAAGGATGGCCAAATCATCTGCGAAAAGCAGATGGCTTATCCTGATGCCAGCCAATTCGAAACATTGCTCGCCAAGACTGCGCTTCACCATCCAGTCCATATATGATGTGAAAAGGAGCGGCGACAGAACACAGCCCTGGCGAAGTGCAACGCGCACATCAAAAGGACGGGATTTGATGCCATTTATCCGTACACAGCTTCTGCAGTTTCCATACAAAGACTGGATGGCTCTCAGAAGAGTGGGCCACTCAGCGCATAGTTCTGCAAAACTCTCCCCAGTGTATCCCGAAGGACTCGGTCATACGCCTTTTCCAGATCTAGAAAACACGCATAGACCGGTTTGGCATATTCCCAGGCCTTCTCAAGAATAACTTTCAGAGTAAAAAGCTGGTCAGTTGTGCCTCTGCCAGGCCGAAAGCCGCACTGTTCTTCCCGTAACAAAGGCTCGATTACAGCTCTGGAACGCGTTTCCAACACCTTCGCGAATACTTTTCCCGGAAGATTCAAGAGGGATATGCCCCTATAATTGGCGCAATCTCCCTTTTTTAAAATTGGGCACTATAACTACCGTTTGCCAATCGCTAGGTGCCTTCCCGTGGTCGTGGCATCGATTTAAAAGGTAAACTTACAATTGCGTTGAATTGAATATTTTTGCTCCAAATTAAAAAAAAACAAGTGGGAAAGTGCAACAGTGGACCATACCAAAAAGAAAACTGCCACGCCTCTAAAAAGTGGGCGGGATATAAAAATACAACTGTTGAATGCTTTATACTAGGTGGTTGCATACATTTCGGCCTAAAACTCCGCCTTTTTAACTAAAAAAATCACTTTTTTTAACACTATGCCCACAAAAGTGGGCGGAGGCACATACAATATATATAGTTAGAAAATGCTAACATCTACAACTTTTGTCATACAATTTTTGTCAAATTTCATATATATTTATTGAAAAACAATCATTTTAAGCTAAAATCTTTTAAAAAGTGGGCGTGGTCAATGAAAAAACTTAATTTTTTTTGGCTCCCTTAAAGACAATTATAAGGCAATGCTACGTATCAAAACTGAATGCGCTAGCGCCATTGTTACATAGCTAAAATTTGCGAAATGTATTTTTTTAAATTAGAGATGGTCGCACATACAGGCCTGTAGGGGGCGTGTCTGTAGGCGGATTCAGCTTATTTTCAAACTTGATCTGAAGGACTGGACTTCCAAATAACCCACAAAATTTCAGCTCTCTGCTTTAAAATTTAAGGCCTAAAAGTTGTTTACATACGGACGGACGGACGGACGGACGGACGGACATGGCTTAATCGATTATCCTGTCGGTCCCATTCATATCTCTAAAAGGTCTTAGGGGTCTACGGGGACTATTTCACTGTGTTACAAGCTATACATCAAACTTGATATACCCTATATAAACACTTGGAGGCAGTATTGAAGATACGCCTAGAACTTTCCATAAAAACGCTATTTTGACAGACCTTAAGCCTTATAAGAAATAGAATAAGAAATAAAAATAAGCATTTTAGGTAAACGAGACTCCGCTCTAGATTACATTCTAGCGAAATTTTTAGCCACGCCTCCTTGAAGTGGTCGAATTCACAAAAAATATTGAATTTGAACCATTTTTATACCCCATCCCATAGGATAGTTTGGTTGGGGTATAAAAATGTCATATAGTTTGTCACGGTGAATTAATAATGGTAGACCCCCAAGACCTTAAGGGCATATGATCGCGACCGAATTCTGAATCGAATGAGCCATGTCCGTCCGTCCGTCCGTCTGTATGTCACATGTTTTTAGGCCTTAAATTTTGAGCTAGGGTGCTGAAACTTCGTACGTAAGGTCCGCGTCATGCGAAGCAGTACAAGCGTAAAAATTTTTGAAATCCGCCCAAAGACACGCCCACAATCGGTCTAAATGTGCAACTACCTCCAGGATTTTCAAAACTGTAAGACGTTCTAAAAGGCTGAAATTTGACATTTAGCATTTCCTAATGAATGTAAGACACAAAAAAGAAAAATTTAAATGGTAAACCTCCTCTAGTGGGCGTGGCATCTATTTTAAGGGTAAATGTTCAAATTGAAAAAATTTCGCTCAATATTTTATGTAGAAAACGCATAGCTCTACATTTTGTTCGTACAAGACTTTGGACCACGCCCACATTTGAAGGTAGAATTGAAGAAAAACCTAAAATTTTCCAGAAAAACGTAATTTCGACTGGCCTTGAGTCTAATTTAAAAAGCATGAAACATAAAAACTTGCAGGCTAGGTAAACGAGATCTCAATCCAGATTTCATTCAAATAAAGTTTTTGGCTACACCCACTTTTAGGGGTCCATTTTTTCAAAAATACTGAATTTGAACCAAAAAAATGCATTTTTACGTACATTTAAGTGTAACTTGGAAATATCTGTGGAAATATCTCATTTTTGATAGTTTGTAATTAGGGGCGATTGGACTACGCCCCTTTTCGATGTTTGCATTACTTATAAAATGCCAAAGATAACCATGCCATCAGCGTTTTTCAATGTGGGATAGGATGGGGTATTCAACGGTCCGTTTTACGGACTGTAACTTCTGCGTACACACTGTAGCACTAACTCACTGGTTTTTTTTTTATTCTGTCTTTCGAATTGTTCCCCGATCTATATTTTTGTTGATATCTGAATAGATTCCAAACGAATCATTTTTCAAGATAAAGGCCTCTTACTGCAAGGATTTCCTTTAATATAAGCTTAAAACACGTTTAGGCCAGAGACACACAGCGACAGAAAAACGCGTGACTAATTGCAGTCCGGCTAGAAGCTTTATATTGTAGAAAACACACGACTGCGGTTGGAAAAAAAGAAAACACACGACTGCGACTATGGTAATTAGTCGCGAGACTCGGTTTGCGACAATTTTCCGCTTTGCGACACTTTCAAACCGCACGACAAAAAATTTAATTTTCACCAATTTTCACCACAATTCACAAGAACCGCCCGGAAAATTATTTTTTGTGTACCTTGTACCACAAAAAGCTTTCAAACTCTTTTTTCCAACTATGAAAATTAAATTTTCATTAAAACTGACAGGAGCCGCACGAAAAATTATTATTCGTATGTTGAGTAGGTATGCTTGCTGCAGAAAATCGCACTTTCTGTCGCTTTTTGTCGCGCGTTTTTTGTCGCCGTGTGTCCGTACCCTTAACGATACAGTATTAAATTTATTTTTCCGGCTTTAACACAAAAAAAAACTCTGAGTGTAAAACCTATATCTTCTCCCGTTTTTTTTATGCTCAATATTTTAGTATGTTTTTGGACTTTGAACAAAACGTAGCTACTCAAAATTTTTTGTAGGTATTTATTTGACTGGCAGCGTGCCAATAATTAATTTATTAGATAAATTCAAAAAAAAAAACACGCACACATTTAGTATATATGTATTATCATATGCATGTGGCTATTATTTTTTTTATTTCAAAAATGGCGGGATCAAAGACTAGCGAACAACTTTTTATTTTGAATCAACGCATGTCATAACACCCTGTCAGCTTTCCATCATTATGCAAACTTTTATTAACAGAATTTGGCGGAAAGAATTCTGCTGCTGATTATGAATTTATGAGACACGTAACGTTGACTGCGTTGGAGAGTTTATTGATTTTAATCTTTATTTAGTTTAAAATAAAAAAAAAACCAAGGAAATAAGAATCTTTAATAAAATCCAAAGACCGCCATCGTTAAAAATGATTGCGTAAAAAAAAAAAAAAATGTCACGAATGCGACAATGTGAATTGCTATCGAGATTATCAGATTTTACTGCATTTACAGCAATAAAAGATACTCAAAACTCTGTACAATCTATCGAAAAAAAATTAGCTTTTACATGTTTTTCAAAGTGATATAAAATTTAGAATTTCAAACTTGAGATTCTAAAGAGTGCTTTAAAAAACTGCACATATATTTTGCTTGCTATTGTTTGGGGTCAAACTTTTAAAAATTAATGCATTTAAAAATTATGAACTGTTGGGAAATAGTCAAAAAAAACTCTTGAAACCATTTGAGATAAGCATAATCTCTGACGACAGCTGAATTGACTAGTCCACTACCATTCATTCGTGATTCATAAACTACATTTATGTCTTAAAGAGGTACTATGCTCTAGACAGGTACTTTGACAGAGATCGTTCAAAGTCTCTGAATCTCTCGGATCTCAAAGTCTCTCTTGGGATCCCCGCCCACATATCTAGTGTCCGAGATTCGGCACTAAATATGTGTCCCGAAACGATTCCCTCTCCAAATTGCCTCTCCAAAGAAGTACTGTTTCGAAAGTACAAAATCTATACCTACGCGCTTACATCGAAACTTATCAAAAGTGATAAAACCCCTTGTGACCGTGACCTAAACTAATAAACAACAAAACAATTTTTCATTTTCAAAACAAAGTTGTAATCGCCACTCCAATCAGGTTCTGTAACGAAAATAATGTAAGCCAAGCACCGATGACGATGATTAATCATGTTTTATGTGACTAGGTGACGTGCGAAAGGTCATCACTAATCGACAAACATCCCAAAGCCGATAACAGCTGATCGGCAGCAATTGCACGTGATAAAACTCGATAGATTCGATTACATTACTCGTTGGTGAGACAGTTTTGCTAGAAAAAACTGAAGGATAACCTAACAAGGACTGGTGTAATTTTTATTGCTGCTCATCTAGACCTGGATGTTGTTATCGGAAGGCATTTGATAAGAACATTCTCGATTGGGAAAAGTACCAATATTGGCCAAGAGAAAAACATATTTCTTATTGCAAAGATTACGTCAATCAGCTGCCGACAATCTTATAGTTTTTTTTCAATAAAAATCAAGTCGGTGTAATGCAAGAAGCAGCGTCATCACATTTGCAATCTCGTATTGAAAGGTTTATCGCTTAAGATTGATGTTTAATTATAATTTTGCACAGGTTTTGTTGTTGAATTGTTTTGAAGAAAATTTAAAAATAACATTTTAAAAAGCAAGAATATGTCTTGTTTGAAAACTATTGTTTTTGCAAATTAAGGAAATGATATGCTGGTCGATAGGTTATTTTTCTGCAACTTGCTTTCCCAAAAGGTCTATGGTACTAACCTAACGATTGGCGGATCTTATATAAGAGAGGACAGAAAAGGTACTGGTGCACTTAAACGACTGAGGACGTCTGAGGAAGTCTGTTTCACATTCGTAATGTTCTGCTTTCATTCGTAAAGTCTATTTCACATTCGTTATGTTCTACTAATGATTGGATTTCAATAAAACGAGGTGCAACCCCAAATAAGGCTCAAGGCTCGGATGCATTCTTTAAGGGTGCACAGTACTCTTTATATACATGATGATATAACCATGAAAGACAAGAAACATTACGTCACTCTTACGTGTTCTAAAGAGTCAAATGACTCCACTCTATTTATGCTACCTTTGAGCTCAAACGCACGTTTTTGGATCGTATCGAAAGTAGCAAGTTGGTCGGGGTGCACCTGCCCAGACGTGGAAATTATACCCCAGCTTTGGTCGAATCTTTTGTAATGTTTTTGCCTGGGGTTTGTCAAATAAAACTAAATTTCACTTTTATAATTACACAACGAAACACTTTATTTATCAAACAAAACTTCGATTTTTAGAATTCAACACTTTATTTCAATTCAATCTTTTTATACCCAACCCAGGGTTTTGATGTTTAGTTTGTAACGCAGTGATATAATCACCGTAGACCCCTAAGACCTTTTAGAGATATGAATGGGACCGATAGGAGAACCGATTAAGCCATGTCCGTCCGTCCGCCCGTATGTAAACAACTTTTAGGCCTTAAATTTTAAGGTAGAAAGCTGAAATTGGCTGTTGGTGGGTTGGCTGGAAGTCCAGTCCTTCAGATCAAGTTTAAAAATAAGCTGAATCCGCCCACAGACACGCCCACTACAGGCCTGTATGTGCGACCATTTCTAATTTTAAAAAAATACTTTTTTCAAATTTTAGCTATGTTACAAAGTCGCTAGCGCATTCATTTACGTAAAGAAGCTTGGTACGTAACATTGCCTTGTAATTGTCTTTGAAGTAGCCAAAAATTTTTAGCTTTTTCATTACCCACGCCCACTTTTTAGGGGTTTTAGCTTAAAATTACTGTTTTTCTAAATCATAAATAAATATATATGAAATTTGACAAAAAATTATATGACAATGTTTGTAGATATTAGCATTTTCTAACTTGTATGTATATATTGTATGTGCCTCCGCCCACTTTTTTGGGCGTGGCGTTAAAAAAAGTGATTTTTTTAGTTAACAAGGCGGAGTTTTAGGCCGAAATGTATGCAACCACCTAGTATAAAGCATTCAGCAGTTATATTTTTATATCCCTCCCACTTTTTGGAGGCGTGGCAGTTTCCTTTTTGGTGTCGTCGGGTATTTTGCAATCCGTCGTAGATGGGCGTAAGCTTTTGCATGCGCACTGTTGCACTTTCCCACTTGTTTTTTTCTATCGACTACTTTTCTATCGATTCGCACAAGTCAACGTTTAAATATCACTGTCCCGTTCGAGCCTGTCACCCTTGAATTTATACAAAATTAAGCACCTTTTGGTATGTTCCATACTTCCCCTTTGGTAATTATCCATTAGTACTCTCCCGCTAAATTTCATTGAGACGAGATTTTCGATATCGAAATTCGAACTCCGAATATTAGTTTGCTGTCAGCTGACTGGACAGTTGGGTGTGTTCGTTAAGTGAATCGATGGGTGCGATTCAGCGGCTTCGGCATGTCGTTTTATTTCTTGTCGCCACATTAAATTGCCCCCCTCTTAGCTTTGTTCGTCCCGAACAGAAACGTCATCATTGCTTCCATGGTAGCGATGTAGGCGATCAACATGGACAACTTTCATCTTCGGTCTTGGTCCTCGTTGGATTCGGAAGACGACGTCATTCGCGTTACCACTTGGTAAGGACCTTTCCAATCCTGCTGCAGCTATGGCCAACTTCCCTTTTTACGACGTGGGTTTTAGGGTCATAACAGATGTCCCCCGTTAAACTCGGGTGCTGTTGCTCGCGCATCGTATCTGAACTTCATGCGATCGCTTGTAACTTTCATGTTGCTTCTGTTTCTCTGGTGTACGCCATTAATCCTTTCTCTAAGGTGAACCACTTAGTCCTCTTCACATGTTGGGTCTTCAATGGGAAAACCGAATTTGAGCTCACTGGGTAGCCTAGCAGTTCGTCCAAATAAAACTTCAGATGGGGTGTATCTAGTTGTACTTTGAATAGCGTTTCGGTAGGCCATGAGAAATAAAGGTATTCACCGATACCGATCCCGTTGATTCCCGTCCACGACTTTAGAGAGATGTTCCTTCAGTGTCTTGTTGAAGCGTTCCACCATTCCATATGATTGTGGGTGAAGTGGTGTGGCCCGTGTCTTCTGTAGACCGATTGCTGCGCATACTTCCTGGAATATATTTGACTCGAAGTTTCTTCCACGGTCGGAATGTGATTCCATTGGCACTCCGAACCTGCACACCCAGTGGTCCACCATCTGATCGACAACGGTTTTCGCTCCTTGATTTGGGGATGGCAAATGCCTCGGGCCACTGGCTGGATCAAGAGGTAAAATGCACCAATATAACCAACGTTGTATTGGTGCATTTTACCTCTTGATTCAACTTTAGGTCCCTTACTAGCAGCACAAGTAGTACACTTCCGGCACCAGCTCTCAACGTCGTTTCTTGCACTCAGCCAATAAAAGCACTCCCGCCTCTTTTCCAGGGTTTTTTTGATTCCCAAATGCCCACCAGACACTCCATCGTGCATTTCCCGTAGAACCTCTTGGATTTTCAACCGTGGAACCACAAGCTTGCATCGTAAAGGATTAACAATCCGGTCTAACATTAAAGGCCTTGTATCTGGAGGTACAAGGCCTTTAAGGTTAGACTTCTGTCAGAGATATCTCTTGCATTCGGCTTCTCCATTAATTCCTTCCTCTCAAGGAAGGCTGTCATTCTTCCTTTCACTAAAAGAAGAAATACTTAGGTTAGATTAGGTTAGGTTGAAGTGGCCGTCGGGTTCGAAGAAGCCAACTCACTTAGAGGTAGGTCCATTGTGATACCACGTGGATCTGGAAAAATTGCCTACTCGTTAACCATTTTGAGCTACTAATGAAGCGTAAGAGACGTTTTGGGTCAGTCGTGCTAAGATGATTTCGGTTCTTAGAGAGAACGGTGCATGTGCAGAGAAGGTGGAGAGTGGTCTCTTCTTTTCTTTCTTAGAAAAGACACCAAGTCTTGTCGTGTGCTTGCCTATCAGACAGTGTCCTATTATAACACCGATTGTAGCACTCATGTGCGATCTGACCAAACTCCTAGAGCGTTTAATATCTAGCTTAGGCCAAATCTGTTTTGTTACTAGACAGGTACTACCACCTGTCCATCTGAGATTTGTTCTTTCTATTGCATACAGTTTTATCATGAGTTTGCATGTCGAAATTGGAATGCCTAAGGAGCCTTTATGAGGCGAAATCGAGAGAGAACTTCGAAGTTTGGCGAGTTCGTCAGCCTTATAGTTGCCTGGAACGTCACTATGCCCTGGCACCCGCAGTTGAACTGCTCTGACATCTCCTTTAGAAACGATCGGCATTCTAAGGCTACTTTAGAGTTTATAGAAACCGATTCCAGGCACTTGATGGCCGCCTGACTGTCAGAAAAACTACGTATAGCCAGGACAAGGCTTCCTTAATCGCCATGATTTCAGCTTGGAAAACACGACAATGATCCGGAAGACGGAAAGAGAGGCTAAGATTTAGTTTTTCTGAGAATACATTCCCACCTTCCCCATCATCTATCTTGGATCCATCCGTGTAGAAGAAAATCTATCTGCATTCCAGAGGCACACAGTCATCCCAAGAAGACCTTGGGGGGATAGTTGTCTGGAAGTTCTTGTCAAATTGTAACTGGGGTATAGTAAAGTCTATGTTTCTGAAAGGGGATCTGTATGTGTTCAGAATAGCGTTGTGACCTATCTCACTATAGGTCCAGAGAGTAGCCGTTATAGCAGCTGTTTGTCTGCTGAAAATATCCAGGGGAATTAGATGAAACAGGGTTTCTACTGCTGCTGAAGCAGCGGTGCGAAGCGCTCCGCTAAGTCCGTGCCTATTGCTTCTCTTACTTACTTACTTAAGGTGGCGCTACAGTCCGGGGTGGACCTGGGCCTCAGCCAATAAGCTTCGCCAGCCAGCTCTGTCTCTAGCTAGCCGTCTCCAGTTTCGCACGCGAAGTTGGCTGAGGTCCCCTTCCACTTGCGTGCGCCATCTGAGTGTCGGTGCTCCTCTACCGCGCCGTCCCTGCGGTGTGGATTCGAAGATTTTCCGGGCCGGGTCGTTGAAGTCCATCCGCTCTAGATGACTCAGCCATCGTAGACGTTGTGTTTTGACTCTTTTGGCTAGGTCGGTGTCGCTGTACAGCCCGTACAGTTCGATGTTATATCTCCTCCTCCACTCTCCGTCTATGAAGACGGGACCGTAAATCGTCCGAAGAATTTTTCCCTCGAAGCAGCCTTAAATGTTTTTATCCGCCTTTGACAGGGGCGGATAATGCTTCTGCACCGTAAAGCAGGACTGGGATGATGAGGGTCTTATACATGGACACTTTAGTAGCTCGAGAGAGGGCTTTGCTACTCAATTGCCTTCTTAGCCCAAAGAAACAGCGATTGGCAAGAGTTATCCTTCGTTCGATTTCAGCGCTGGTGTCATTGTCTGAATTGATAGCGGAACCCAGGTAGACAAAGTCCCTAACTACCTCAAAGTTATAGCTGTCGATGGTGATGTTTTGTCCAAGACGTCGGTGTTGGGTGTCTTTTCTTGATGACAGCATATACTTGGTTTTGCCCTCATTGACTGCTAAACCCATATTCGCCGCTTCCGTCCCAATACTCACGAAGGCTTCACTGACATCACGCTTTGTTCTACCGATTATGTCAATGTCGTCTGCGTATGCGAGTAGTTGAACGGACTTTTGAAAGAATGTACCTCTGGTGTTGGCGCGAAAGTTCTGCACAATTCTCTAAAAAAGTCGCATGACAGCGCGTCGCCTTGTCTAAATCCTTTTTTGACATCAAAGGTGTCGGTGAGGTCTTTGCCGACCCTGACGGAACAGCGTGAATTTTCCATCGTCATCCTGCACAGACTGACGAGTTTGGCAGGGATGCCAAAACTAGACATTGCGCTAAATAGCTCGTCTCTATAGGTGCTGTCATACGCGGCCTTGAAATCGATGAAGAGGTGGTGTGTATCGATTTGGAAT
This sequence comes from Neoascia interrupta, assembly GCA_947623515.1. Lineage (NCBI taxonomy): Eukaryota > Metazoa > Arthropoda > Insecta > Diptera > Syrphidae > Neoascia > Neoascia interrupta. Next base: position 56,235,844 of record OX392463.1, read on the forward strand.
TCCTGGGTTTTCTCCAAGATCTGCCGCAGTGAGATCGATGGTGGACTTTCCTGGCCTAAAGCCATACTGATATGTGCCTATCAGATTGTTAACAAACGGCTTCGGCGTTCACACAGTACAGTAGAAAAATCTTGTATGCGATGTTAAGAAGACTGATGCCACTGCAGTTGGCACAACTCAGAGGGTCTCCTTTCTTTAGGATCGGGCAAACAATGCTGAGGTTTAATTCATCGGGCATGCTTTCTTCCGACCATATCTTGCAGATGAGCTGGTGCATGCTCCTAACCAGCTTATCACCAGCGGCTTTAAAAAGTGCGGCAGCTATGCCGTCTGCTCCGGCTGCTTTGTTGCACTTGAGCTTAGACACAGCCACTTTCACCTCCTCCAGGTCGGGTGGGCGGTATCGTTCTTATGGTTCGTCTGTAGCGTCTTCGCCCGGATTGAATGGTTCGTTCTGCCTAACAGCGGTATTTGGTTCGCCCTCGCCGTTATACAGTCTGCAGAAGTGGTCTTTCCAAATCCTCAGCACCGACTGCGGTTCTACAACTGCGTTCGAAGCTTATACCCTTGGCAGGACCTTTTGATTCTTTGGTAAAACTTTCTAATCTTATGCCTGTTGTAACATCTCTCTATCTCTTCAACCGCGCGCTTCTCGTGCTCTCTCTTTTTCCTTCGGAGAAGCCGGTGTTCCTCTCTCCTCCTCTGCTCGTAGAGCTCGCGAGCAGCTCTAATCCTTCTGTGCAGAGCCGCTTTGTATGCTTCCGGTATTCATCGTCAAACCAGGGGTTTCGTTGTGGTGGCCGTGTGAAACCCAGCACTTCAGAGGCAGCGTCTCTGATGGCATTTTGCAATGTTGACACTGGCTATCAATACTTGTTGCTGGCTGCACAGGACTTCATAGAAGGTTTTGAGGGACTCGGTTGGAGAAGGACCTGGCGATCTCTTGCGATTATAGTCGGCCGACGTCAAACTCGCCTCGTAGAACACATCTTTGTCGTCATCCTTCTCCTCTGTGGGGGCATGCGCGCATATGAGGCTAATTTTTCATCCTTCTTTTGACCGGCCCGTCCCACCGCATTTCTTGGGTGGCGGTAATGTCTGCCTTGCAGTCGTTAAGGGCCTCCGCTAGTTGCTCGGCTGCACGAGGTCTGTTAAGGGACCTAACATTCCACGTGCAGATCCGGAGCTCGTTGTCCTTTTGTCGTTTGCATTGGTCGTCAACATTAAATCCGTCCGCATCCGAGGCTTCTTTCTGCTTCGTTACTGGTGTTTCTTTACGTGGCCGGGAAGTCACCCCGACGGCACGACCCGCAACCTGGAGGACCAGATCCTTTGTTTAGCTCTAAGGATGGAGAGCTGGATTGCCCGATCCTTATGGTCCTGAGCTCCAAATATGTCGTAGTAGCCCATATAAGGTGTTCACTAAGTAGTTCGGCCTGACTGGAACTGTGGACGCCACCGTTGATTCCATATAGGGAATTCGTTCGCTGCCGTCCGGTCCGGATGCAAGGAGAAGTGCCTTAGTGGGAACACTCCTCCCCCTTCTCTCGTCTGCTACCCCCAACAACCTTCCAAAGGAGTTAGAACCCAATCTCCAGTTGACGTATTTGGCACCAGGTGTTCACCATGGGGAGGTGAGAGTAGGAGTTGACAGCATGTATCCTCTTGACATGTCTATCCTTTGACCGCCTATTGCTTCCCTGCTAAGAATTTATCCTCAAGGATGGGAGAGCGCAGAGGTAAGCGATTCGGTGTGAACCCTTGCCGAAATGCTGAAACTGGAGCATTTTGGCAGATTCATACTCCCGGTTTTACTAGCGAATCTCAATGTTGATCAGCTGCTACAGAGTGAAACGATCATATTTCGATTGAAGATTCATTTTCAGATTTCTGCGTCAACTGGAAGATTGAGGTGCTCTAGGAGATTTCTCTCAGCCATAACTGATCTAAAAGCGAAAACCCTTAACCGCAATTCAGAAGCGATTAATAGTGTGAGGCAAACTTTTTTCGGTGAGAACAAACCCCACTTATGTATTTATATTTAAGCGATCCCAATTTATATAATAACATTAATAATAACGTTAAAATAGATGCCTTAAATTTAAGAAATTTTCCCCAATTCACCTAAGCATCTTGAAGTAATTTTATAAGTTCCAAAATCAAACAATTGAAAAACTACTTCAAAGTCAAATTGAAATCGCTTACCTACTTTTTGGCAAATGCAATTACACCAAACTCATGACAGAAAAAAAAAATCTCGTGACTATACCAAATTGTTGACCAGATCTCAATTTCACTCATAACACGCCACAATAAATGAAGATAATTCAATCAATTATGTTCTCATGCACAGCGCAAAACTAGTCAACATTTTGAAATAATTTCTTGAAAAAATCCATTACCATCTTCAATCAAGGTTAAGTCCTTTAAATATGTTTGTGCCTCCCCCAAAATTTAATGAGCCCCAAACAAACACAAAACAATTGCAAACTCTGTACCAGAGCGAGCTACCTAGAATTATTTTAAATTATTAAATCATAAGACAATCATTCACTTAAATCCCCCCATCAGCCTCGGTGTCATTATAAAAGGTCATTCTGACAACGCCTCCCTACCGACCACCAATCATAATCGTCCAGTTGACTTTAACAAGCCTAAACTAGGCAAAGCTGTTGTCCCCCCAATTTCGAAAACAAAATTGATATCCACTCCGCACGCAATCCAATTTACAAGCCATTAGATAGGTACCCAAATCCAACTAAGTATCTCCAATAATTCAAAGGGGGCACATCCACTTCACAAAACTATTTTCCCTGCTCCCTCAAACTGTCGAGTTCAATTTCAATAAAAAAATTCATTTCGTAAGCATGTCCGAGTCCGACGACGATATTTCGCGAATCGACCGCATCATCCCCCACCCCCACAGCAGCGGGTGGCGCGAATGACACACTACTTTGCGATAGATACTGTATCTGCGAGCTGACGCGCTGCTGCTGTGGTGAATATACGACGACAACAATCCCTCCCCACCCCTGCTGGTGGTGGTTTGCTCGCACGATCGCCTGCCATGTAACTTGAAGTATAGACTCAAGTGTGTGCCAAGTGTCAGAACGACACAGTGCAAATCTGTTGTTGTTATAAATGGGCCTGGAATCGGTTGCTCTTAGTTAGTCGCGGTTTAGTCGCTTGCTGTGCATATATAATTTATATATATTTTTTAACTTTAAGTTGTGTTCCCTGTTTTTCGTCGTTTTTGCTCCACACAATCTGTGTTAGATACATATTTTGATAAAGGTCAGTTTGTGAAGCAAAAATTTACCATAAATCTTACGAAAATAAATTCTTTGTGTAAAAACTTTTTAAAATTTAATAAAAATTTTTTCAATGATTTCATAGTCCTTCAAAATTTGATCAAAAGTGAAAGAGTGTCTAAGAATTTTCTTAGTTTTTCAACACAAAAATAAAAACGAAGAAAAAGTGTCGTTTAACAAAACGATCGAAAACGATCGTTAAAAAAAAGTGTTCTTCTGTGATCGTATTAATTTTGCATGATCGTAAATTTTTAAATCCTAAAAAAGTCCTTCCTTTCTTGGTTATTTTGCAGATGGCCAAGATGTTGGAGGATTCACCCAATGCCCATATAAATAAAAATATCCTTAAGCGTTACATTGACCTGCCGCTGAAGGAGAACATCGTTCAAGCGACATACATCTGGATCGATGGCACTGGCGAAGATGTCCGGTGTAAGGACCGAACATTGGACTTTATCCCCACAAGTCCCAAAGGTGAGTGGAATAATATCTTCGAAATAAAAGCTGATGGTGCGCAAAAAAGATTGATTGTCTTCCCTGGCGATAAAAGAACTAAGAAACTTTTTTCAAACACACTCAGCTTATGTAATTTAGTTTCGAGAAATACACCTTATGGTCTTTCGTATACTTTCGATTAACTTGTTTCTTATCGGCACGAAAAAGAAAAAGAAAAACGCGTTTGTGAGAATGCTTGACCTCGAGATTATGATGGATCTTGGATCGTTTTTATAGGTCGTGGCACTTGAGAATGTGGGTCTTGCGATTAATGTGAAACATTGAGTAAATTCGTTGAAAGTGAGTTTAGAACATGAATTAATTCTTTTTTTTATTATATTTGGCAAGTGTTTTGAGATATTTTTGTGTGATTTAGGAAGCCATTAAAACAGAGCTAAGAAGGCTTGGAAAATAAGTGGGAGTACGATCACCGATCAAGCTTTTTGGGTTTTTGATAGTTTTAGAAGATTTTCAATCGAGGTCAGTGTACCTATTACTTTTGAAACAACGCTAAGAAAATTAAATTTGAAAATTTTGACGGATGTTTAAGAGCTTATGGCTACCCTCGATGATCAGAGACAATAGATATAAAAAAATCGGGCAAAGTTTCAGTGGCAACGGACTGTGGTGAAGAAGAGGAAAATCCATGAAAGTTTGTTTCACATTTGCGATATTCTGTTTTAAAAAGTGCTCCCCTACAATTTCGAATAAATCTAATAGTACGTTTACACCGCTCCTAATTTCAGCATTTCAGCTAAATTCGACATTTCACGCTAAATGTTCAGCGTTTTGCCGTATATTTTTCAGGATTTATAAATGTTGAATTTCAGTTAAAAGCTGAATTTCGCCAGGGCACTCAGAAGCTTGTCGAAGTGAACAAACCTCTCAAACTTCCGATTGTCTTATTTTTAAGAGTATTCAGGACAGTTGACAGAAAATACTCAAACAAAACGCTTGCAATTTGACATAAGTCGATGAAAGCGCTCTGGGACGTATTTTAAAACAAAATATAAGCAAGTAATAACGACAATTTTTGCTTTATGGAGCTATTTTTGATTGTCATTTGAAACTCTGAAACCCCAGTATAAACGGCAAAATTTACCATAAAGCTAAGCTGGAGAGTAATGTACTATGTTCGTTCTCGACATTGGTTCTTAAAAAAGTTTTGTAAGACTTTTAAGACTTTAAGGGCCGGTTTTTCAATCCGAGATCAACCGCCTTTCCGAGTTTAAGTGAGATTAACTAAGATCTGAACTAAGATCTGGGGTTAATCTCGGACCATCTCTGGAGAACAGTATAAACTTCTTTGAATGTTTTTCCTGCGTGGAATGTCAGTTGATTTCCGCGTTGCTTTGCAAAATTACATTTGAGAATAACTTGAACTTATTTTCCTATGTGAAGCTCTCACAGCTGGAAGAGTCAATTATTTCGAGAGTCGAAGATTTTGACAACTTTGTTGACGGAGTCAACTCTGCACTGAAAGATTCGTTTTGTTACGGGGTTAACAGTTCTTGGTTTAAGCTGGGCTTAACTCGGCACCGAGAAAACCGGCCCTAAAAGGTCTTAAAAAGTCTTTAACGAAAAGTCTTTAAAAAGTATAAAACTTTTAAGACTTAAAAAGTTTTGAAAGACTTTTTACGTTTTTCGGACGTTTTTGACAGATTCTGAAATATCTTTAACGTTTCTGGGTGAGACTTAAAGTGTGAGAATATTCAAATTTTGTTGTGCTTCTGGGTCGCTTTGTGCTCTTGGGTCCTCCCTAATACAGTGAGGCCTTTGGCGCACCTGAGCAAACATGAAATTTATTTTAAAAGTAGTTAGGAAATATCGCGAGCAGTAAGAATAAGAAAATTTAGAGGTAAAAGAGAGAAAAAATGAGCTTCAGATGCAAAAAAAAAAATTGTTTAGCCAGGCAGGAATATAGAAGGGTAAGAGTCGCTCTAAAGTTTTCTTCGGTTAGTGTTATGCCTTCACGGGGGAAGAAATGATGAAACCAACAGAGCTATACAATTCACCTGGTTATTTCCCGGTTATTTCCTAGCTAAGGGAAAAGGAAGAGAGAGAAGTCATAAGTTTCTAGATGTCATATTTCAGGATCGTTCAATTCTAAACTGGTAAAGCCAACGCCAACAAGTAAAATGTTGATCTTAAGACAGGCACTACTCGTTTTTCGTTTGGTTTAGTTTGCCGCGGAAAAAATGTATTGCCGGTACTCACTTTTTTTGAAAACGCTTTTTTTATTCATCTGGAGGGAAGTTGGGTATGACAGCAACCTATAATCTGTCATACGGCAGTTGGCCAGAGTTTTGCAGTTGAACTGACATTAACCAGTGGACAGAACCTTTCAGTCAATTTTGTGATCATGGAGTTAACTTCCCAAATTATGAGACATAACCTCGAAATAACTTTGAAGAACATTTCGAGACAGCTTGAACTTCTTTTCCTGTTTTTCTATGACAAATGACGGTGGAGTTTACTTTCAATTTGAATTGAATAGTTATCCAATGCTCTAAAAATAGTTGCTTAGAGCATTGGATAGTTATTCAATCCAATATTATAGTTATCCAATGCTCCCTGATGAAGCCCCAGGTAATTTCCAGATTGATTTTGTTCCTGCATTGAAAACGGTCCCATTGGTTGTGTATAGGCTTCATAAATGCTGGCCAAATTCAATGCAGTAAATTTGTATATCTTCTATAGTTTTAGGCATTTTGCAACATGCTTTTAACCCGATCCGACATATACACGATCTTTCTCACTTCACTTGTATAGTGGCTTGAACCAGCTAGGCCTGTCAAAATCGTCGACCACTTTACTTGGGTTTGCCTTACGTATGCTGGGATCGATTCGATGGCTCCATGAGTTTCAGGTGTTACCGTCTATCTTCACTCTACACAAAATCCTATTTCCGCCTTGAGATCTTGGGAGACGAAAAATATGATAAGACCCTTTGATTGGAGGTACTCAAAGATTTAAGTTGAAAAAAAATATTTTTTCACGTCAAATGTCACATTAATGACGGCTAAACTTGAATGTTTTTCCGGACATTGCCAAATTACAATTAAGCTCATCCTCCTCCTGATTCTAACCTCTCTGTTTACTTATACCAGATAATGACCTTAGTTTTCCCTTTAAACTTAATGAACTGCGTGACACCGACAAAGCCAATATTTTATTTCAATACTCTGTCTGTCACCATTCCTTCTTTTTGCTCTGATAAAATATGTCAAACTTATAAAGTCACTAAATAATAAATATGAAGTCATTGGATGCTCTAGTAGAGAGCGGTTCTATTCTCACAGCTTAACATATGCCGTTTATTATATTCTTCATTGAGAGTCATATAGATCGGTCCAGTTTTGCGCAATCTGAAACCCTCCCATGGTATAAAGTATCCATGACATCAATCAGATTTATCAGATTTTCAATCAAGAGGTACTGATGGATGCAATTTCTGCTGATTTCGATCTCTCCCATGACATAAAGATTTCATGACATAAAAGTTAGCTTCTTGCTAAGGTAAAGCTATTTATTACATTTTGCACTTAAATAGAGATGCATTAAAACAATTTTCGCCGAATTCAATAGACGAATTTTGTTTGGAAATCCTCCCATGACAAAAAAGTTTCATGACATGAAGATCGCACTTCATTATCCTCACAGAGGTAATACTTTTTGGCAAAATTTTTCGCCCAGAGGTAGACCATTTTAGACTTAACCGATCAGCGCTCAGTTGAAATATTCTCTCATGACATAAAAGTATCATCATATGACAGTAAGCTCCTCGTTTGCCGGACGCTTAAGGGAATGTAGGTACCTCTACCTAGATACATATGAAAACTTTGCCGAAACTGAAAAGCAGCTTCGCATGACATTAGATTTCATGACTAGAAGGTAAGCTCCCCGTGAAGGCAAAACTAATTATTATATTCTCATGACATAAAGAGTGAAATTTTATTGCTATTAAAAATTGCCCTGGTCGGGATTCGAACCAACAACTTCCAGCCAATTAGTCGGCATACGGCCACTGTATTTTCGTACCCACAGTGAGGTGAATACAGATACGTCAAAAAATTAGCCTTTTGTAGAGCTGCTGATTTATAAAAACTTTGTTGCGGGAAATCTTTGATAGTTTGATCATTTAGATTCGTTTTTATGTTATATTTTCAGATTGAACTTTTTTGCCTTTTTCTTTCCCTGTAAAAAGTCTTATGTTTATTCTGATTAAAATCAAAAGAAAAGAATTCGAGTGGCAGTTCTTAGTTAGTGGAAATTTCGGGTATTTTCCTCACCGCCGGCAGGCTATAACTCCACCATCTTGGGTACCTATTACTTTGACCAATAAAGCTATTCGTTAACAGTCTATTAATTTAAGCAGTTACCTATTCCTATTATTATTCTACATCTCCTTTTTTTCTTTATACTGTGTATCCACCGGCAATAAAGAGAGGATTGACCAGAGAGAATTTAAAATGAATCCCAAAGTGGCTCCACAGACCCAATATAGGATTAATTTGACACCACACGAGCACTCCTTTCTGCCATTTTGACTCCCAAAAGAGAGTGGCGATATCATTTCATAGAAGCGAAAAAAAATGTCCGTACTAAAATTTTCTATAGAAAACGTATTTGTGACAGATTTGTCGTACAGTGGCAGTTTCAATTTCCTTTTCTGATTCTCAAACTGTTACAAAGGTGCATAAAATAGGTTTTTGAATTGGGTGAATGGGATTTATGAGAAGATTTATTTTTAAACGTTTGCCGAAAGGATTTAAATTTGTATGGTAAATCGCGTGATTCGTAGAGGATTTAGGTAATCTTGGATTAGTGTCTGGTGGAGACATGGTATTAGGCTAGAGAAAAAAAAATTTCAAGTCGCTGTTCAGCTACAATATCTAAGTGGACGTTTTCAATAATTACAATTTTTCATATTTAATTACAATTTTTGTTTGTGGCAATATTTTTACAAGCTATGTGACTAGGGCTCCATAATCAGTACAAGTGCATTCCCCTTGACTCGGGTCGCTATTGTTTTTCAACCTGTCAAGATAGCATTGACCGTAAAAAATCATTACTTTCATTTAGTCAAAAAAACGTCGCATTGTTTACGCCAGACTTAAAATTTTAACTCGGCAATGAGTGCATAGAATTGTATTGCAAAAAGGCAATAAAAATGCAAAAATGCAATTATTGTAAAATTGCAAAACTCCAAAACACCCCGACCTTGGCTTGCTTTGAACATCCGCCACAAATATCTTGCTTCTAATTTAGAATAGAATTATAAAGAAAGTTCCAATTTAAAACGTACTCAAACCTTGATTTGCCTTGACCGCCTGACTTTCCTAAAAGGTGTTACAAAAGTAAGTTTTTTTTCACGAAAGTTCCTCGCATACTTCCAACCGATTAGTGCTAAAAAAACACTCCCCAAAGCTAGAAAAAAACTCTCTTACTAACAAATTCCTTTGTCGGCATAACCTTAAGCCAGCTTAACTATGCGCGCTGCAAATTATGACGCCAATCATGCTTATCTATCCGCCTTAGCATAATAAAAATGGAAAAATATAAGAAAAAACCTCCACTAACGAATTTACATAAAAGCTTGATAAGACTTTCCCACTATCAACAGGAAAATTCTCAATGAATTAAATATTGATTTATTTTCTAAATGTGTCACTTTGCCATTTCTTATCTGTCTGTGCGATTTGAACACGTTTTGCAGTTCTTAAATAATCATTAAATTGTAATTAATGCCACCTTAAAATCTTGCCCTCAATGAGTAAATCGTTCTTTTGTACTTCAAGAGTAATTTCGGTTTAAGCACTGCCCATACAAGTTTGTCTTTAAAATTAAAATATGTGAATTTATTTCATAGGGAAAATTTAGTTGTTTCATTAACTCCTCCCACCTTAATATGGCGAAAAATAGAGACTTTTTTAATACTTTGTTTTATAAAGAAGGACTACGTGCGTTTGGTCAAAGATTTAATAAGTTCATTCACTAAGTGTCGACACTAAAAAATTCAAAATTTTACAAACTTCATCATTATCATCATCATTTTCGAATGCCGCTTATCCTTTAAAAGGGTCGCGGAGCGAGGGTGGCTAAATGGTCCTTCCATCTTTCTCAATCCTCCGCCACCAACTCAAGAGACTCCGGCGCAATCCTCAGGCGGGACTCAGAGAGGTTCTTTACCTGATCCCACCACCTGTTTCTTGGCCTACGCAAACTTATAAATAAAAAATTCCAAAAAGCCTAAAAGGGAGCCAATCTCTTGTGGGTAATGCAAGCTAATTTCTGAGAACAAAGTTCATCAGATTTCCCAAAAACGTTGTTATAATTGATTCTCGCACATGTTCCTCGTATAAATACGCAAAATTAGTTACTTAGCTAACTCCTCCCTCCTTAATTTGGTGAAAGATGGAAACGTAATTGAACAGTTCGTTTTGTAAATGAAGTATACGTGCATCTAGTTGAATTCTTCTTTCGATTTGAGAAAATTAAAGTTGTTTTATTTCTGAAATATTGACACAAAAACTTGACCACTGAAAATGTACTCAATATTTTTAAATTCTGGAAGTAAAGTTCTGCAGTTTTAGTATTTGCATCGCCTTAATTGATGCCTGCAAAACGTTTGGTTTAGAAATAAAAACATGTGTGACTTTTTTTCAGTGGAAACATTGACTTGCTTAGCTAACTCCTCCCTACTTAATCCAACAAAAGATAAGCCCTTATTTAATCGTTCTTTAAATATAACTTTGAATAGAAAAAAGAAACAAAAACATGTGTGACTTTTTTTCAGTGGAAACATTAAGTTGCTTAGCTAACTCCTCTCTACTTAATCCAAAAAAGCCCTTTTTTAATAGTTCTTTGTTTCGTGAAGAAAATTCACGCATCTCTAGTAAAATTATACTTTCAATTCGAGAAGGCTAGTTGTATTGAGCGATTGTGTTAAGCTACTGTAGCTCAATAGGTCCCGGGTTCAAAGCCCAGGTGGGCGTTATTTGAAACCAAAAAAAGATTGCGTAAGAACAAGCTACATATGTGATTATGCCCAAAGTAAAATCTCCAATATTTTGCCTTTGAAATACCATGCGTGGGAACAAAAATGATGGAACCCCTTTATAGCTTCAAGATCAAAGAGTACCCTTCAATAACACGACTTAAATTAAGTGTCAAAAAATAATTAATATCGTACTTCTCGAGATCTGTGTGCTCTCCAAAATGCAGCAACAAATTAATTGGTATTCATTTTAATTTGTCTCAACTTCAAGACGTTGTGAGAGAATAATAAAAATTCTTACAATTTCTATTTATAAAAAATAAATGTCAAATGGACCGTTCCATATATTTGGCAACATTAAACTAAATTTAATTGCCCGATGTTCTTATTAAAGGCTCACTTAAACTATGCATTGACTCGAAGAAAACGAATTTTTAAGCAAAAAAAAAATGTCCGTGAATAATGACAGGTTATAAACCTCACATAAAACAAACAAACAAAATTAAAAATTTAGTTCCAGAAATAAATAAAAACAAAAAACCATTTACAACCGCGATAATGATGATTCAAATTGTTTGTTACAAAGCCAACAGCCTAGAAGTTCAAGGAGCCACTTCCCCACACCAAAAAAAAACATTTCTCTGTTGTGATTTTAAATTTTTCTTTCTGGTGTTTTATTCCTTTGTTTTTGTTTGTTTGTTTTGATCGATGACGATGACACATGAAAAATTAAAATAAATGATTTTTTTTTACACAAACAAAATTAAACAAAAGAATGACGAAACGTACGATGCAACTTAATTTAACGATTGCATGGAATGAAATTTAATTTATAACTTCATTTCGAATTCAATGTGAAGTTCAATGTCAAGGTTAAGCGAGTATTGAACGCCATATTTCACGTGAGTATTTTTTTTATTGTTTTTTCTTAAAAAAGTCAAAACCTGTTGAGAGCAGTATTTTTGAAGATCCCATGCCGGAGCGCACCAGAAGGATGACTTTTATTTATGGCATCAACTTTGGAAGTCGTGTGGGTGAATGGTCAATTATGGACGTACCTCACCTACGTATTTTTTTTTGGCTTACTTAGAAGTGTCACCGGTAGGATTGTGCTCGTCTGCGGGACGGGAATTTGGTCGTATTTTACTCGCGGCCTACGAGTTTAGTTGTCAGGTTAAGTTTTGTAAAAGTTTTTGGACTTCCACAGTTGATCTAGATCTACAGGGGAAAAATAAGGGGTTTAATGGCATCACTAGCTTCTTTAGTGAGCCTGTGCTGGTTTGTTACAACTACGCGAAAGATCTAGTTCCTGAATTTCATACGGGACAATCTTAAAATTTTCGTTCGTCTTCAAGAAATTCAAGAACTTAGCGATGGTAAGTTGACATAAGAAGCTTCAACTTTCGCCTGTGATAAGTCCAATACGCCTTCAGTACGCCTGCAATACGCTTCCGTAACCGTCAGAAAATTGTATGCACATCAGGCATGTTTGCAAGGGCTAGGCCACCACCCTTCAAAATAAGAGCAGGTTTTTCGCAGACCCCCCGACCCGACTAAAACGAGCAACAGTAAAAAGAAACTTAAAGTAACTATTTCGTTAATGATGACGCGACGTTGGTTTTAATTGAATTACAAAGGCCAAGATTTTTTTGCAAATCAAAACTGGTCTGAGGTTAGCAAAAACGTCGCCATTTTGCGGAATACTCTGAGACTGCCTACAAATATCACTAATAAAGTCTAAGTAGAATTGATTTTAATTAAGTATTTTTAGAGTTGTTATCTTTGGGCTCCCAGCCACCCCATTTTTAGACTGCGTCAATATTAGTCACAATACGAGAACGCACAGCTGCTCGGAGAAGTAGTACTTGCGTAAAGTTGAGATTCTCATGGACACTGAATCTGACGTTTCTCACACTATCTACACAAAAACCACCAGCATTACGTATTCAGCTAAAGAATCACATCAAGAATCTTTCGTCAAGAACTAGACTGATATTCTAACAATTTGCTTGCACCGCAGATAAAACCGAGGTTAGGGCAGGAAGATCAAAAGTTAATCCCAAAGTGTTTCCACCGAAGAAAAGAAGATAACCTTAACCTATGAAGGTCAATTTTAAGAAGATTATCTATGCTTTAATTTTTTCTTATTTATCATTGACATCCAGAGGCATAGAATGGCAATGTCTGGTCTTCAATTCCCCTGCAATTATTTTTTTCAGCAACTTGGATATTGTGTCAGATTCAGAAATAATTAAATTACTTTTTTATTGCCATCGAATATTTGATTCTACAAATCATATTACGCAAAAAATATAAAAATCAACGTGACAAACATTCATCCACACAGCAGCATAAGCATCCAATATTCTTTTGTAGTGTGCACAGCTCAGTGTATTGAACTTTTTTGACAGGTCCAACCACATCAACCATCGTCACCTGACAAAAAAAAGACTTGTTTTTTTTTTCACGGTCCCCACCTCCGCGAGGGTCTGACAAGCCCTCCGAGAGTAGCAATTGCCTTGAAAAAACTTCTCAAAGTGCCGTTCGGATTCGGCAAAAAATTGTAGGTCCCCTTGTATGTGAAGGAATTAAACACACACAGCATACATTGTTGAGAAGTTGGCCCTGGTTCACCTCGAGCTGTTTCGCGACTCTATTTATTTTTTACCACATCAACGTCAAACATTCTTCACATTCCTTCACACAATACAACAAACGCGTCTGAGTTGATGACACCCAGCTACCAATAAAAGATTTGTTTGATTTTTTTCGTCAGAACACGGATAGAACACTTAGAATTCAGTACTGTTCGATTTGAGAATTCATGCGTTGAAGAAATCTTTGACGCGATTAACCTATAATTCCTTCGTGAAAAGATTAAAATTCGTATGGTTATAGGGTGTTTCCACCGGCGAATAAGACAGCGATCATCGCGAATGCAAATCTCTTCACGAGGAGATTAAAAACTAATCGCGCAATTAATCTCTTCCACGAAACAAAACAAACATATTTTATTGACAGCTGGATTCTTGTGTGGTGTAAAGGCATGCGCAGGACGGCTGATGTAATTGTTGACATCGATGTGGTTGTTGCTGAAAAACTGAATGGAAAAACAAAAATGGATGTTAATGTTGATATTGATCAAGTTGTTCCACTATCGACTTTGAGGACTTAAATCCCAACAATATATTTGACGTTTTGTTTTTCTATTTTTGAGTTATTTCGTTTCATCGATTAAAATAATTGGTGGCAATTAACAATGCGTTTGATTATTTCTGAATCTGAGTTGCCCGAGAGTCTGCCCGAGAACTGTCTGCACAAGATCCACTAATTTCAATGAGGATCAAATAGGTTGCCATCAAACTATAGCCTCAACCTTTGCCAAATCAAGTCACGCACATATCCGTTCGGTGTCGTGGAAAATCTTCCAAAAATGACGCATTGAGCCCACAAATCTAAGTTCAACTCAGACAAAAACCCCAATTACAATCTTCAAACCGAGAGCGAACATGTCTTGACATATCGCATCTTATCGCATAGATTTATGGGCCAGACCAACACATGGTGTCAACCCCATGACCTAAATTTTTCGCATACTTCAAGCAATATAAACAAATCATATAAAATTTAAAAAAAAAAAAAAACTTTATTTTAGTCATTTGTCACGTAATAAGGTTATCATGGTCTGCCCTCGAATGGTTCTGTCCATCCATCTTTCAAAATATAATTCTTAAGATTTGCAATTTTTTACGTAAAAGCCAATCCTCGTGTCAACTAATCTCTTTTTAAGTATAATCATAAATCATTTATTACAAGAAACTTAGAAAAAAAAAGTTAAATAATCGCACTTGACAATGTTTAATAGAATTTAATTGAAGTTGATTAGCCCCGCGATAAGGTGAGTGACGTTCGGTCACGGTTTTTCTTAAAAAGAAAAAGACTTGAGATTAAATATTTCTTTTTTAAAATTTATCAACAAAGTCTGGCACTTATCTGTTAATTTAGTTATAAAAAAAAAATCGATAACTTTTTAAATAAATATCCCGCGCGATTTTTTTTTCTTTGTCACATAATCCCAAATTCCAAAAGTCCGGTCTAGAAAATTTGATAATTTTTTTTTCTCTATTTTATTTTACTATGCAAAATGTTATCAATTGGCGAGTGCTTATTAGTGGTCCTATTATTGTATATTTATAGGCAATTACGGGACACTTGGAAAACCGGTCAGAACTAGATAGGTGATAGAGATCTTTGTATGAGTGTGCTAAATTTGTGAAATTTAGTCATTTCCGACACTTGGTCTGTGGCGAGGAATATTTTGTTTTGACGTATGAGAGAGCTGTTCACGTGATGAACACTTGATAGTTGGATGAGTTTATCTAATTAGCTTCAACAGCGGATCGGATCGCAAAGCGTTTTTGGTTTCTTTTTTGTGTAGCATTTGAAAGGTCAGTGGTTGCCACAGAGCAGATGTCAACAATGACATGGAATTTTTTAATTGACACTTTTCATTATCGTGATGGGAAAAATTTAAGAATGAGCTTCAGCTAGGAGCCCAAGAAACGTGATATAAGTATAGGAAACAATTATGGAACTAAAAAAAAATAATTATCTGCATAGTATGTTATTGTGAACTATTTGTTATAGATAGACTTGTCTTTGGGGACATTCAACATTAGCATTGCATAAAAAGATGTTTTAATTACTTATCGCATGTAGTAATATGTGTGACGCATTAAAAGTCTAAAGCCTTCAGCCTAATGAATCCGTTGCGTCCGTTACGTTGAAGTACACAACTGACAACTGACTTAAATATGCTTTCTTAAACATGCGTTCTTATGGGAAGCGGCCCAGAGAAGTGATTCCTGACGTACTTCGCTTCCCTTGTGTTTTCAAATATGAAGCTTTGAATGGCAATCCTAACCAGAGTCATGTCAAGAAACCTCCAGACCCAGCACTACATTTGAGGCAGCTAGAAGAGAGGTCCTTAGGTGGTCAGGGTTTGTAGCAGAAGATAGCAGTTTCAACTCCCAATTTGGGAAATCTTAATGTCAGCAGCTCCGCGAAGGACTGACAAACTCCCCTAGAGAAAAATTTGTCATCATTCCTGGAGTCAGCGAAAGCTTAGAGACTTCCTTCATGTTCAGAAATTAAACTTAAATAGTGAAGGTCCTCAAGGGGGACTATTCCGTGGACTATTCCACCTTAAGAAATTGTTAACCTAACTATAGGCGTCTTCCCCATGAAGGGGATCGAGTATAACCATTCGCGACTACTGGGTCTCAAAGCCCCCAGCCAAACAGATCCTTCGCACGGCGATAAACACAATGACCTTGGCTTTGAAAAGGAAAGGGATTGGGTTAAGGCAAGATGCTAGCAGGAGAGGGTTGTGGAATGGAAATAGTTGTTTAAGCTTCACCCTCCTTGCCAACCAGAATGAGTGATTCAGTATGATGGATTCCAGCCACGTTGAGACAGCAACCATGCCGGGAAACTTTAAAGTTAAAAATGTGCTAAAGTCCGGAGAAGCTTCAACCAACAAGCTTCATCAGCCAGCTATCCGCCTTTAGTTTTGCACCTGAAGCTGGCTGAGTTTCCTTTCCATAAGCTCCTCTACTGCGCCGTTTATGCGGAGCGAAGACGTAGATGGCTGAAGCATTGGTGTCCACACGCTCTGGTTGGCCCAGCCATAGCTTCCGTTGTATTCTCTGGTTGGGTGGGTGTCGTTTAAGCTGCATGTTAACCTACTTTTCTACTCCTCCACTTATGCAGCCGGGACAGATCAGCCAAAAGAAGCTTGAATAATTCGCATTCGCCCGGGGCGAACCCAGAAAAAAATTTCGGGGGGGAGTTTTCAAAAAATATGAATGAAATACGTTTTTTGGGTACTGCCCTTCAGCAACCCCCATGTTTTGATCAGGCAGTTCCAGGGGTGTTGGGGGGCATGTTAAAGATAGTTTATGTTTATCCGAGAATTTTAGTTTCGAATTTCATTTTCCCAGTTCTTTCTTTTGGGGTTTCAACCCCCAGCAAGCATTCGTACAAGCCCATCCAAGTCTGAACGTTGAATTAACGTCTGTAGCTATGATTTGTTTTTTTTTTGCCACTAAAAGTTGGGTGTAGCACTAAGACTTGGCGGTGTTTTGCACCCCCTACTTAGCCTTGGAGTAGGTTGTTCCCCAGAAAGAGCTCCCCTCGCACTTACTAAACAATATCGAGGGTTTTTTCTCAACTCTGAGAATGAGACATGGGTCCAAGCTAAAGTGAGTATCTCCCTATCTGGTATATTGCATTTTGCCCGACATTTTATAATTTTCAGTTCAATGGCCCACCTGATTGCAGAAAGTGTACATGAGTCTCATAAGCATCATCGCAAAAACTGCACAAGGGCTCTCCACGAACTAACATTTAAGCTCGAATAAGACTCTACAAGGGCCTAAAAAGAGTTATGTCCAAAAGTAAAGCTCTTAGAATCTCACTCTTGCAGAGTGCTAAAATAACTTATAAGAGTCTTATAAGCGCCTTACAAGCGTTAAATGGCCTACTTATAAGAGTTATTAGACTCTCATAAGGAAAATATAGCTCTTGTTGTAAGGGCTGTATTCTCATTGCTACCTCTGCCAAAAAGAGAGGAAGATATAATGCTGCAAGACCAACCCACAAACATTGTTTGTAATTTTTTGGAAAAAATATAATGTGTATCTATCAAGTGACAATTGTCATTCTTTTAATTGATCTGTTTTGAGGTGAAAGTTATTTGGTCACCCTTTAAAAAAGAAAAAGTAGGATTTTTTACAGGCAATGCCCTAAGAAATTAAGTTTTCTTATAAGACTACAGATTTTATTATCAGAGCAAATCTCAGCACACGACAGTTGTACTTTTATTACAAGATTAAAGCTCTTATCAGACTCTTATTGCAAAACTTAAGCTCTACAAGAGTTGAAGTCTTATAACAAAAGTCTAATAAACACTTATATACTCTTGTAAAAAGATTTAAGCGCTATAGGCGTAATACTCCTTTAAGAAGAGTGCTTCAAAACCAGTTTTGGATCTTATAACGAAATGTTATCCTCAAAGAGTGTCAAGAGCATTAAAAGAGTCTTATAAGAGCTATTTCCACGTTTTTAGAGTGTTACTCTCAAGAAGAGTATGAAAGTTGGGCCCGTTTTCCTTAAGTGTTCCCTGAGTTTGCGATGCCCTTTAGGAATCATGTAAGATTTTTTTTAATTAAGGCCGATTCCTACCTGTCCTATTCCGCCACATTCCGGTTCTTGTCTTGCCGGGAGGAGTCCGCAGATTTGTTTCTCTTTACTTGAATATGGCCCAGGATCATTTTATTGACCCTGCCTGTCGACTATGTGGGCACTTAATAGCTGCCTGTCTGTCTGACATAAATGCTATGTCACACTTCCTGGAATTTCTGTTAAGACTGAATTGGACAAATCTGTCTACAGCGCGTATATTTGCTGGTATAGGCTATAGATGTGTGAGCTTGTCTTAGACAAGAAGTAAAAGGCAGAAATTCAATGTCTGTGCAGGTGTTCCCTAGATATCAACTTGCTTTTTATGTTTTTAAGTAAATCAAGTGTCTTAATGCACTTTTGCAAAATGTTAATGCATTTACGAACATTTATTCGCGATTGAACGGTATTGGTTTATCATCGGGTTAAAATCCTAGCTTAGGTAGGTAGGTAGGTAGGAAAGTGGCTTTTTACATACACTTAGGCCAAAAAGTAGGCCCATTGTACCGCCACGTGGGTATATTACCAAGGGAGTAGGTTGGCGTGAATTCTATGACAGCCAGCCAGTCTTTTCGATGAATTTTTGTAGCTTTTTTACCGGTGTTTTACTAAAGTCGCTTAGGTAGTCGTAGAAGTAAGAGCCTAGTATGGATTTCCTGTACGACGCGAGTGCCGGGCAGCAACAGAGAAGGTGTTGTACACTTTTTTCCTCTTCCTCATCTAGGCAGCTTCTACCGAAGTCATTTGAGAATAGACCTAGTCTTTTTGCGTGAAGACCTATTAGGCAGTGTCCGGTGATAATTCCCACTACAGTGCTAATTTTGGATCTCTTTAAGGAGATCAAGCTATCTGATCTTTTTGGATCGAGGCAAGGCCAAATTTGCTTGGAGGTTAAACAAGTGGTGCCTGTCCTCCATCTGGCGTTAGTTTCTTGTATGCTGTGATTTGAGCTGTAATTTGAAGGTAGCTAGAGGAATACCTATATTACAGGAGATTTCATCTTCAGGCAGTCTAGTGGCGTACTTAGCGAGTTTATCAGCCTCACAGTTTCCCATGATGTCTCTATGACCTGCCACCCAGCACAGGCAGATGTGAAACTGTTCGGATATCTCATCAAGAGGTGTGCGACAATTAATAACTAATTTAGAGTCTATAGAGATCGATGTCAGGGATTTGATGGCAGCCTGGCTAGCCGTAAAGATACAGATTTTACGGGCGGATATCACGTTCCACTTTAGCCAGGACAGGGCTTCGCTAATTGCCATTATTTCTGCTTGGAAGACGCTGCATTGGTTGGGTAGGCGAAGGGATTTATTTAAGTTAAGGCGCACTCAGAGAAAACGCCACTTCCTACATCGTCTTCCGTCTGGGATCCGTCTGTGTAAAAGTGTATGGCGTTACCAAAAGATATATTACCGCCGTACCACAGGTCTCTGTTCGGAATCCGGGTTTCGAAGTTTTTCTCTGGGAAATATGAAGGTGAAGTGTAATCCAGGTTCGTGGAGGTAAGATGCTGTTCGTTTAGAATATTGGCATGTCCGTAAACGTAATCACGCCATTGGGAGCATGCTTTAAGTCGAATTGCGCAGTTGGTAACTGTTTGCTTACCAAAAAAGTCTAAGGGGGTAAGGTCCAATAGGATTTCGAGCGCATCCGTAGGAGTGGTTCTCAGGGCACCAATAATACAGATACATGCTTGCCTTTGTACCTTTCTTAAAACATTGAGATGTGTGCCGACGTTGAGTATGGGCCACCATGGGCCACCATACTGCTACGCCGTATAGAAGGATTGGTCTAATCACAGCTGTGAAGAGCCAATGCGTCATGTGAGGTTGTAGTCCCCATTTGTGCCCAATGGCTTTTTTGCTCATATAAAGGGCCGTGATGGCTTTCCTTGCTCTTTCGGCTGCATTAAGCTTCCAGCTTAGTCTATTGTCCAAAATAAGGCCAAGGTACTTTGCCTTATTTGAAAACGATAGGCTGGTGCCATTCAAGGTGGGAGGAGCAATGCGGGGGATTTTGTATTTTTTAGTGAAGAGGACAATTTCGGTCTTTTGTGCATTAACACTCAGACTATTGTCAGTCGTCCATTTGTAGAGGAGAGTAAGAGCATGTTGCATTAAGTCTCTCAGTACATGGGGATATTTCCCCGAGAAGGCAATGGCTACATCATCCGCGTAGGCAATCGTTTTGCAGCCCGCTCTTTCTAGTATAAGTAGCAGCTTATTCACCGCTACGTTCCAGAGAAGAGGGGATAGTACTCCTCCTTGAGGTGTCCTAGCTTCCTAGCTTAAGCCTAGAAATATTCGCACGATCACCAATGATCGATAAAGCTGTTATTATAATCTTGTTCTACGACTGTTATTATACTCTCGACATCATGTGTCAATGCAATGACTGTTTCGATGACCGTCTAATCCCAGACTTTGTTGCCATGTAATGACTTTATTAGGAATCTCGAAAACAAAGAGGGGAAACAATATCACACTTTGTATTTGGCAGGTTTTTTTCGAATAGAACCTCCGCCAAATTTTTACAACTTCTTTCATAACATCGTTATGAAGCTTTTTACGAAGAAACTCATAAGACTGCATTCACATAGTTTTCGCCCATAAGCTACTCAAACGTGTTTATTTTACGTTATTTTAAACGATTGCAACATTTAATTAACATAATTTACAAAGCCAATTATAAATGTTGAATAAAATCTAAAACATTTGCCCTTGAGTCGTTGGTCGACCATAAATGTGTCATTGTACAGATTGAGTTTGACTCTAATGGAATTTGTCTGATTAATGATAACGAAGCGGTTTCGTTATCTCGTCAAGTTTGTTTCACTAATTTTGCTAGCTTCTTTTTGGTTTGGTTGCTTTTTTTTACAAAACTTATTTATTCAAAATCGTATTCAGGTAGGCTTGATTCCGAATAATACATAACAAGAAAAGTAAATAAGGCATTTAACCTAAAGACGAATATCTGGTTTTAAAACGTAATATTTCCGCACTCAAATACATTAGTCACTCAGTTTGAAGGCGCTAAGAACAAGTGTTTTGGAACAAATCTTTTCGAGTCAGACTTAAGGTGCTTGGAAAAATGTCAGAAGTCTGTGAACAAACTATTATATTATAAAGTTAAATATATCATAGACTGATTGATTTTGAAATTAAGGCATTACCTGTCTTCTCCTCAGCTAATCATGTCACCGAACTTTTCCAAATTCATTTCTCTAGTTTGAAAGAATACAAATTTAATTTTTAACGAGATGGTTAAGTTAAAATTAGCTTTATTTTATTGAACTCGTAAACATTCCGGTTCTTTCAAGCTTGTCTACGCGTACATTATTTAGCTTTTCAACCAATTTAAGGGTATCTCGTTAAATGACCTTGTATAGGCGGTTTTACGGGCGCAATAAATGCTTTTGATCATTCATTTGGTTGACGTCTTTTCAAAGTAATTAACCAGAAATGGTGAATAATATTTTTTATTGCTTTATTTTTGAAGGTTATAGGAAATTCATGGTTTACCACGTCGCGTCGATATATCTGTCATTTTGTGTTTTCATTAAGAAGTATCGAAAATGGCACAAAAAATGTGCTGACAGTTTCTATCGTCACAATATTAGGAAGTATCATGGCAGAGGTTGCAGATAGAAGGAGGTATCGAAACAGAGCTTAAAGAGAGCATGTTACTTTTTAGAGATTTGATGGGATAATGAACCTTGGTTGGTTGATAACGAAGTTTAAGCAGCCAAAAAATAAGACTCTGATCTTTTAAATATCTTCCCAAACATAAAAGAGCAACTTAAAGCATATGGATGTCTAAGGAAAGAATGTTGTTGTTGGCTTTTCAACTAATCTGATGAAAATTATCTATCAGTGTCACCTAGTTGATCTCAGCACACTTAAAAAAAAGCGTCTGCTCTCGACATCAATGTCAATGTAATGACCATTTCGATGACCGTCTAATCACAGACCTTGTTACCGAAGCACAAACCAATTCTGTTGCAAAATTGAATCGCAAAACTTTTGATTGTCGGCCTGATGTTTTAACTAGGTGTTCAAAGAACGAATAGCACATTTTGTCACCGATAATCGCAAGCATTTTGACACACTTTTGTAGTTGCTATCAGAACGCGACATCAGATCTTAGATATGAATAAGCACAAATCATTCATTCATAAGTTTATCAAGAATTGAGTACTTAATGGAACTTTCCACATCCACGCGTTAGTACTTTGGCGCTAAAAACAAATGCGATTGTGCTGGAATAGCAATCAAGATTCACAGATAAAACGCGTCAGTCAGAAGAAGGCCCTCTACAAGAGGGAATTCTATTTGATACTCGTCTCAAGTAGGAATTGAAATAAGAGCTTCCAGCTCAAGTAGATTTTCAAACCCCAGAATTTTGACCTACCTTCATCATGATCAGTTTGATGGCAGTTCAGTATTCAGTTTCGCCTCTCCGACTGCATTTGAAGCAATGATTCATCTGTTCTTAGAAAAAAGAAGCACACTGACGGCTACAAACGGCCGGTGATTACTATGCTCGACTGCTGTGCACCAGGTCCTGGGTTCAAATCCCGACCAGCGAAATAAAGGTTTTTTTACTCCAAAGGCCTGCCTTGGGAGTATCATTGGCCATGAGAGACCTCTCGCCGTTCGAAATCGAAAATGTTAAGTCCCATCCATTTATGTAAAAACACATATAACGCATCTATAACGTGCGTGCTGTCCGGTTGTCAGAGGTCATGCGTTGGCTCCTCTGAGCTGCAGATAGTTTTTTGTTATTTACAAACGGTCAGCATACGATAATAATGAACGACGACGGTCTTGAAGAAGCTCCAGGTGGAATATTATTACTTTTTAGTGCTGACAGGTCGAGAAAAAAAAAAAACTTAATAACCTTCACCGAGGTTTCTTTTAGGAAGTGCGGTTCTTTTTGCCCGCCCATGTTGGTTGACGCCACGCTACAATGACTAATGGTTCTAAGCTCCTATTTTTATGTGTGTACCAGCCATTACTTCTAGTTGAGCAACCTTTTGTTTGAACTTTTAATATAATTAGAGCTTCCAGCTAGGACCACGCGACCTAGTTGCCGAAATAATTCCCCTCCATAGGAACGCTATAAAGCGATCAGTTTTACCAATAACTCTAAAAATGTCGTCTTCTGCGATCCGCAAAGAGCCTCCTCACACAAGCAAAAATCCTGCCACCGCCGTCGACAGTTTAGATAAGTTCAATCAACATTGGGGTTTATGGTAATGGAGAGACAATTTTTACTATAGTCTAAGGACTCGGCTCTGACAGGACTTAAAGTATGTTCCCAGAACCGAAGACAAAGCTATTTTGTCGCGTTTGCAAGTATGACCTAAAAGCCCTACCTACACATTTTTTCCAGCAAATTTATTTCATGTCATATACAGAACCAACCTTCTTCACTTAAGGCTGATGGGCGTACATAGTCCCGCGTCGCCTAGTTATTTAGAGTCTATTATAAACTTAGCTCAAAGGCCTGCAACAGCAAGACGTGAATCAAACACAACTCAACTGTTTCGTGCCAGCAAAAAATTTTTGAACCACTTCCGTCACAGCTGAGGCCTCAATTTACTTAAAAGATCCACAAACTATAAGTTCGAGGCTCAAGTTACAAAACAGAAGCAGACTACAGGGATCCTTAAGGCTTGTGGTTTGAAAACTTGAGGTGCGAGAACCTGAGTAACAAACATACTTGAACTTAAGTAACTCGTTACACCGTAGGGTTCTTTCAGAGCGATGTCATGCGAGCTATTATTTCAAACTTGAGTTTACCATCAAAGTGTGGCTTTGGTTGATTTCGATCCTGTGCGTTAGAACGACTTACCACAATGGATCCTAAAATGTATAAGTGTATTGGTGTTCTAGCATCCAACAGCGCCCTCAACCTAGTGAAAAGTTTTCAACTAGCAACTAGTCGCACCTCATTAGAACCTCATTGATTATGGCCGTTTCAGATTCAGCGCGAGAGCGTCAAACTAGAGCGGCAGCGACAATGCGAGACCAGGGAATCGTTTGTTACTACACAATGAAAACGTGAAACCGCGACGACTGTTTTGACTCTACTGTGACAAAACAGAACATATTTTTAAAATTTGGCGACTTTATTGCACATGAATGGTTTACATTTCACAAGAAGTATTAGCTTCTAAAAAACGTCAAATTAACAGCGTGTCATAACTCAGCGACATAATTTTCACCCTTAGCGAGGGTGTTTTTAATTTTCCGAAAAGGTCCGCGTGCGACACAGCGATAACGCTGGCCGGTATTGTGAACCTTCCCATACATTGCGATTTAATGAAGTTCATTTGACAGCTCGCCCGAGACTCCCACTCTCTCTCTCTCTCTTTCTCTCTCTCTCTCTCTCTCTCTCTCTCTCTTTCCCTCTCTCTCTCTCTCTCTCTCTCTCTCTCTCTCGCTCTTGATGAGAAAGAGGCATTCTTTTCGAAAAGGTCATAGTTTTTCGAAAACGTCGGCATGTGATACACCCATAACGCGGCGACGGTATTGTGAACTACCCCATACATTGCCATTTAATGAAGTTCATTTGACAGCTCGCCCGAGACTCTTGCTCGGTCTTCTGATGTGAAACAGGCATTACGATATCGCCTCTGCGCAAAGCTAACTCCAGCCTAGTATGACTTATCTATCCGAATGTGTTAAAGGCCCTCTTCCATCTCTGAAGCTTAAAAGTCTACTTGTTCTCTTTACAAAATGAATGCACAAAAACCAACAACATTTGATACAATGATCTGATCACGTAGTTACTAGTTTTCAAGCAGCAATGCGTGAAATTCCTGCGTCATCAAAAAATAGCAAGGATTTTTCAGCATACGTAAGGCAAAACAAGCGAGGTGGTCGAAGTCAGACCGAAAATAAATCAGTCTCTGATATCTTAATCGGTTATGAAGTACCCGTGATGGGTGAAGTAAGCAGATTTCGATTATGAGCTAACTCCGACTAAAGCCACAAAATTTTATGACCAAATTTTTGATAAGGCTATGGATGGTTGCTGGTATACAGACCCACAAGCTCGCATCAGAGGCCTACGCGAACGCTTAGTTCCTCGTTAGTATGATTCATGGGTTGAAACTGGGTTCAAAAGTTTGACACAGATCAATTCATGATTAAACCCACTATTAGAAACTAAAGGTTAGGGCACTCATAGTTAATTCTGGTACTTAAAGAGAACCCCCTAGACATAGTCTACTTGGATGTGAAGCAAACTTAATTCCATTCCTTGGCTTAGGTTTGGCTAAGAAAGATCTGATCAAGTGAATATTTATGTGGAACTTCTATGCTAAAGTCCAATCTAAACACGCTTTTATCTCATCAAAGATGTATTCTTACTTCGAGTCTTGAACTTTGCAGTACGGATCGCGTGATTTGAGCCTTGAGCCCTAATCCTTGTGTTTTGTTTTATTTTGTACTATGTAATATGGCACAACAGAAACAAGCCCTTAATTTTCCGAAAACTTCTATGAAAAAAATCGAAAAAAGAAAGGAGAAAATATGAACAACAGAAATAGACTCTTTTTTTTGTAAGATCTGAAAAAGAGTCAATAACAGAAAACCCTTTTCGGTAACAAGAGAAAACTTCAACAGAAAACCGAGTCTCAGAAACTTGACGGAGGCAGGTCTAGAGAACTTGACTTGAATTAAAAAAAAAAAACTTTAGCGCTTTCTTTTCTGTTCCTGTTTCCGTTTCTATGTCTATTTCTTAAACCGGCTTCATTTCTGTCTCTGTTCCTGTTTCTATTTCTGCTTCTGTTTCTGTCTCGGTTCCTGTTTCTGTTTCTGTTCTTTTTATGTTTCTGTTTTTTTTTTTTCTATTTCTTAACCCGGGTTCTGTTTATGTTTTTGTTCCTTTTTCTGTTTCTGTTTCTGCTTCTGTTCTTTTTATGTTTTTGTTTTTGTTTCTATTTCTTAACCCGGTTTCTGTTTATGTTTCTCTTTCTGCTTCTGTTACTGTGTCTGTTTCTCTTTCTGTTTCTGTTCTTTTTATGTTTCTGTTTTTGTTTCATGAATTATTGCTTTCCTAGTGCTGTAACACATCTTCTAATTTCAAAAATAAGACTCGCCAAAAAGTAAAAATTGGCAAAGTTCAGTCTTTTGATAGAATTTACAAAATTTGTAATACTCGAATGACTGATAAGACAATGCTCTTAAACTATTATACCAAAAGTCAAATATTTATACTATCGAGTTTGCTTAGCTCGATACTTCTTCAAGTTATAGCAACGCCTGGTCTATCGATACGCTTCAACAGCCACAATGTGTCACATTACAGGGTGTGTCTATTCTTGCTTTGTCTCTATGCCACATAAAACGTTACATATGTTTGTTCCCTGCTTCAAACCACAACGCAAATGCATTTTAATAGCACCACTTGTAAAAAACAAATAGAATAAAGCCCTGGGTGGATTATTATCAGCCTAAAGCCATAAGCATGAAATCGATACAGATACTCGTCGTTAAAAACAGATTGATTCATTCACAGAATTATTAAGCGAAGCGTTATATCTGACAGTTCCTTTGTTGCCATACTGACGTCTGGCACGGAATCGCTTTCGCAGCACGTGCGCTGGATCGTTTGAAGCCTTTTCAAATAGTTCCAGTGCACCATCACCCCCTGCTTTTAGCCTTGCACTTGAGAGTTTCGTCTTAATATTAATACCTTGTTGCATAAGCTGATTAGAAGCTGTGTGTGCACACGAGCCATTAATTATGAGGTGTTCCCTGTTCACATGGTATCTTTAGCCGCAAATCTTACTTTGCCAAGTTATGAGTAACTCAAGTCTACTTCGATAGGCATCTCCAACTACCTCAGTTGATCCGCTTAATGGCTGTGTAAGTATATAGCGGCAGTAAACCTCCTAAGCTTGCTATTAATCAAGTTCAAAGTAATTCTGTACATGTTCCCTGACACTCTTGGCAACGACAGAAAGTAATTT
This sequence comes from Neoascia interrupta, assembly GCA_947623515.1. Classification (NCBI taxonomy): domain Eukaryota; kingdom Metazoa; phylum Arthropoda; class Insecta; order Diptera; family Syrphidae; genus Neoascia; species Neoascia interrupta. The sequence continues at coordinate 56,262,878 of OX392463.1, forward strand.
GTTGATGTTTTTTTTTGTCGTCGTTGTTGTTTGTTTATTTACTCGCAGATTAGCATTTGTTGTTTAAATTAAATCGTCTCGAAGGGGACGCACTTAGTGGGGGTATATTATCTGTGGGGGCAACAAGTGCAGCGCACTAATCGAGGGAAACTTTGTCAGGAAGTTGTTTTGTCTCTGTACCCTAGAAAAACGTTCACAATTTGCATAAATAGTTTGAAGGTCAATCAAGCCAAAAAAAAGCAGCTACTGTTAACGTTGTAATTGAACAAATAACACATGGCCCTTAATTTTATGGTGTCATTGGCTCGACGACTCGTATGACAGTAATTTAATCTGATTTCGTTTGGTCGATACGCTCGAGGGTAATGCATTTCATTGCACTATTTCCATGGGCCATTATCAAATGTCAACACTCAGCGTTGAAAGCAATTGAAATGCAATTGAAAAGTCGTTGCTACCGCGATAACAGACAAAACTATTTTGCCCCCCCTCCGCAATGGAAACTGTATTTATCGAAGAGGGAACCGCACTTGCAGTTTTAAATATAATCGAGGCCATTATAACATGCTGTGCGTGATTGGGTGGTGGTGGGTTGATATCGCCTTGAAGAGGTTGTTGTGATGCATAAAGCCTTGTTTTTATTCTATTTGGTCTGGTTAAGTTGACTTATCCGCTTGTTAAATGGCTGATGGTTATTAAACTGAACTATGCCTTGTTAGGGGCTATTTTAGGTTGCTGGTTGTAAGCAATTTTTATGATTGATATGAATTTTCGTTGTCGATGCAACAAACTCTGAAACAACCTTCATACAACTTCTTAATAAAACTTTGACTCCAGATTGACTTTGTACAACTTTTGATATTGTGGAACGTCAAATTAAATAGCTGTATTAATGCTAAGCAAATAGCATTTTTTATCAATTTGCTCTTTTTGTCAAAAGATTCTATGTTTTTCAAATTTTCAATTAGCAATTCTACATCAATAATTCTCAACACGAAAGATGCGCTTCCCCGATTTGGTGAGAATTGACCCGAACTCACTTAGGTACACATGCAAACATCTCTACTGTCAAACGCCAAATCGAAGTAGTTTTATTTGCTTCAGTTACCAAACGAGGAAACATGTTTTATGGAAAGGAGCAGTTCTCGATTTTGAGAGCTTGGAAGAATTCCAATTTTCAATGAAAACCGCTATGAGTTCTCTAAAACTTGTCAAATTGCTGTCAAAATAAGTGCTGTCAGCCAAGGGAGGTTGATTTGCATTTGGAACGGCAGTTGTTAAACTCAGAATGTAGTTCGCTGGCCAAGTTTGTATATCCTCTTAATAAGAATAGAAAACAAAATAAACACTAATCAAAAAATTTGTCTGTGTGGATAACATTGGCTCACCCACTGATGCGCAAATCAAAAGCCAATATTATTTTATTTTCGACCAAAATGATCTTTTGGTAGAACAAATGCTTCTCATGTTCTAAAAAGTTACTTGTACCTTCCACAAAAATCTTGAACATAACAGCATGTGGAATATTGACAGCCCAGCAATGACAAGTACATTGACACAAACCCTACCGAACGTTGCGGATCGCTTCGTTATGACTTTTTCTTTGCCAGGTTGATTGCATCAAGCGCTCCTTTTTTTACTTCTCAATTTGATTCCGACTCGAGTTCATTTGAACTTGGCATAAGACCAGAAAAGGGAGCTTGTCAAACTCATAGCTTTTTTAACAGTTTGACGTCTACTTGTATTATGAAGATAGGGATACCAAAAAGAGACTTTCTAGAAACAAAAAGTGACTTCCGTTGAGAAGATTCCAATACAAAACGTGCTTGTGACAGCTCTGTCGCACAGGGACAGTTTCAGTTCCCGTTTCTGGATTCTCAAACTGTTACAAAGGTGAAATAAAATAGGATTGTGAATAGGGTGAATCGAATTTTTGAGGGGTTTTATTTTTAATCGCTAGCCGAGAGGATTTAAAATTCGCGTGATTTGTAGAAGATTTAGTGAAGATTAATATAAAGCGCGATTTAGTGCACGGGGAGACATGGTATTAAACTATATTTAAACTTTTCTTTAAACTCAATTATATCTATAACTGACGGACTCTATTTCAATGATCAGTTGATCCTTGTTTGTGTTTTAGGAACAAAATATTCTCAGCTGTCAGTTTTCCTTTCACCGATCCCTATAAGGAACTTGACAGAAAATTTAAGTTTTTGTTTCAGTTTTGTTCTAATAATAAATGCAAATGACAGTAATGATTAGTCCATTATAGGCTCAAGCGGGATTAATCCAATGTCGAAAAACATGGAGAATCCCACTCAAATGTTGCCAAAAGAGTGTGGTGCCCATAAAAGAATTATACCATGTCTCCACTGGCAATAAAAAAGGGATTATGATTAAAAAATAGTCCCAAAGTGGCTCCACCGGACAAATACAGGATTAATTTGACACGAACACTCTGATTCTGTCATTTTGGCTCTCAAAAGAGAGTGGCGATGTCATTTCCCAGGAGCGAAAAACAATTTCCGCTGTAAAAAGCACAATAGGAAACGTATTAAAGGTATTTGTGATAGATCTGTCGTAAAGGGACAGTTTCGTTTTTCGATTCTCAAACTGTTACACACATAAAATAGGTTTCTGAAAGGGATTTATGAGAGGATTTTTTTAATATCCGGTGGAGTCACTTTGGGATTTATTTTTAACCATGCAGACATAGTATTACGCTCAAATCGAGGAAACATGTTTTATGGAAAGGAGCAGTTCTCGATTTTGAGAGCTTGGAAGAATTCCAAGTTTCAATGAAAAACGCTATGAGTTCTCTGAAACTTGTCAAAAAAAGTGCTGTCAGCCAAGTTCATACAGAATGTAAATCCTAGCGTAAACTCTGTGACAAGCAGCGTGGTTCTGTTCGAACCACATTTTGTCCAGGTTCATAAGGTTCAATTATACGCTATAGCGTTGGCCATTGACGGTGACCGGCTTCGTTGTTGTTTTCAAAAAATTGCGGGCCAATGACTCCGCGCGCTGGTCGGCCCAAAATCCTCACCAACTTTTTAAGTATGGTTCGTCACTTGGTGATGAAACCATTAACAAACTTGGTGACAAGCCCATTAACCATAAATGGGCTTCGTCGTCGTTTAAGGTGATTTTTTAACCAAGATTGTGATTGTGGACTTCTTAACCAGAAAAGCTTTGAGCTTCTGGGCCAGTTTTATCTTTTGAGGGGCATGCGGAATTCGACAAGTTGAAGTCGACGAAAGACCGGTTGCTTGCTTCCGAATAGAAACCGACTGCCTCGGGCTCTGCTGGATTGCTTAACCAATCCGAAGTTTTAAAGTTAATTCGGCCGCCAAGTTAACACGGCCGCCAAACGTTAAAGAGCCGACTGTGATGGACCACCACGTCTCTACCATATAATGAGCAACTAGCGTCGAGCATCAAACTCGAATTGTACCACAAATTTCAAAGAGGTTCAAAAACTATTGCTATTGTGAACTATATTGTTTGCAAATTGAGTCTCTCCCCCTTTTTTAGGTTCCTTACTAATTTTTAAGCTGGTCTCTTACTTGTCGACAATAACTGAAATTTTGATCTCGAAAACTAAATGTATATCAATCTTCTCACGTCCTGTTCTGTTACACGACCTTAGGGACATCAATTGCCGATGAAAGGCCTACCCCTGGCGGTCAATTTTGAAGTATGTATGAAAAGAGCTATAGACGTCAACTGGCTGGCCATTGTTATTATCTCATTTGTCAAACGAATACGAAAATACTTTGCTTAGGAAAAATATTTTTCTTTTAATTTGCTTTTTGTGAAGGGACAAACTATTTTTTTCACAAATCAGGTCGATAACTCACAGCAAAATTCGCGAATTCGTTCATCGACGGCAGGTCAGCTTGTCAACTTCGACATCTGTGTTGATAGCTATAGCTCTTCACATCTTTCAAATTTGACCACTAGGTATGGCATTCCAACTTTTCCAATTTTAAGGCTTATCGCACACATGACACTTTTAGTCACGCAACAGTTTGATTGCCCTTTTGAGACCCATGGGCTTGTATTGGAATGCGCGCAAACTAGCAACCTACAACGTGAAACCAATTTTAGGCAACTTTAAAATCTGTGTTTTGTTACAGAATTTTTTAGTTGCTCGCTGTAAGAAATGCATTTTCGCGCAGGCACCTCTATATTCGAGCGTAGATGTGAAACCTTTTAATTTCTTCCTAGTCGCCGACATTTTAGAGAGCAAAGGGTAAAATGTTTCATCCGAATTTGTGTGTACAACTAGAAAAGGTGCTCTCTCGGATCGTGAGTAAACTATTGATGCTTCATAAAATTGTAAGTGTGCGATTAGCCTAACTCGCGATCTATATAGATTGATGTTTTTTTGACAAGAATGTGGCAAACGAGGGAAATAACTCACTTTATTGACCACCAACCTGTTTCTGATAAGTATGAGTTGCAATTTAAGCATTTAAGTCAATTACACATTAAAATTACGTAAACTTATTTAAATATTTATCTACCAACAAGAGTGATTCCTGGTAGTATAACCATCACATTGTGTGTTCAGTGTCCGTGAATTAATTTGTCACGTCTACTTCAAAGCTATTGTCCGACCCACGGTTCTTTTGTGAGTATCTTAACAAAGCGTCTTTATGAGTTACTCGATCGTGTTGTTTCTGCTCTGCTGATTATATGAAAGCGGTAACCCTCTGCTAAAACTCATCTCTATAGAAATGATTAGAGCAAAACGTCACATGGTTAATGTCAAACAACGCCACGAGCTGCATTTTAAAATCTTTTTACGATCACTTTAACAAGGGTTAAAGTTTTGTAACTGATAAGGAGTTCTCCGAATCGAAAAAAAGCACACAAAATATCTCAACACAATCACACCTTTAGTACATTATCTGGCCATAAAATTCAAAAGAATTCCTCGAGGTCGTACGTTTTATTGGGCTTTAAACAAAGTGCGACCAAAAGCTGTTACTTCCCGTCTATGCTCGCCATATACATCGATAGCACCTGCGATCAAAGCATGAATTCCGACTTATAACAACCCTGCTAATCAGGGTCTTAAATCGTTGCGTTTAACAAGAGATTCCTGAAAGACGATAAGTGTTTTTTTTTTGCAATCTAAACACCAACTACAATCGATCACAATAATTTGCAAAGCTATCGATAACTCATATTTTTTGCAAAAAAAAGTAGATACCGAATGCGTTATGTGACGAAATCGACACACGAACAGGAATATCGTCTAAAACAGACCCGAATGTGTAACACTCTCGTCACTATCTTAAAAAATTTTGGTAAGAAGCCGAATTTTTATGACCGATAAATCGAATGGTTCTACTACATGCGCGTGTTGGTAGTAATCACAATCGAATTATGATAATGTGGGCGGCACACGTGATTCGCGGCCTCTATCAGCAAAGGAGACGCTGACCGACGAGTCGTGCCGTCGCGTTTTTGTTGTCTTTTCACGCTCACAATGAATGAAAAATAAAAATTATTCCGATATACCTAATGGAGCTGTCATGTCGTGTGTAAAAAAAAATTATTATGACGACAAAGAGTATCTTTCGCGCCGCCCGCCGCCTGGTGGAGATAATTATTTTAAGTTACGAGCCAAAATAGCTTCTTGCTTGGACTTTGCTGCAGATAGGAATGTTTTGATTTCTAAACATAATAAAAAAAATACAACAAAGTGTCAATATTTTTCTTCCCCTGAATGCGGTGTGAATGACATTTGACGAATTCGGATAACCACAATAAATATAGACAAAACACATTTGACCTAGATCTCTATTTTGATTATTTCTCTCTAAATCTGTTGGGGTTCGTTTTTTTGGCTCTGTGTGTGTCTCTTATAGTGTCCTTGACAGCTATGGAGGTGATGGAAATTTTCCGCCAACCTCATAAAAGCCACATGGAAAGAACATGTCTAGATGATCACAATTTTCCGTGATGGGACATGGGAACGACGCCAACTTTTGGTTTGTTTTTATTTGAAAAAAAAATGCGCTGCAATAAAAAAATTAATCAAATTCAACGAAATAAAATTTAGTCCAAGCAGGAAACTCTCGGTTTTTATGGCCAAGTGCGTTGAGTAGTTTGAAAAGCAGTTTTGGTCTATGCACGAAGAAACATAAAATGTTTTTGAATAAGGAAATCCGGTGTTGGTTTCCACACCGGCTTTTGGATTGTCAAATTAAATTGACTGCCAATCGATCGACATTATTTACAATTTACAGTTTCTTTGGTTTGAACTTAGCGACAGGCTGTCATTATTAACAGAAACAGAGAAATAGCCCAGAACACAATTCATTTCGTTCTGTCATCAGTCAGGTTGCTGTTCCAATTATGTAAAGCTCTTTAATCCACAATGTGACTAAAAACAGCAACAGAACAGAACGCTTTTCAAACTTGATTTCAAAAGCTCTTTAAGCAAAGTTATAAGGAACAGAATCCTATCAATGTACAATTGAAACAGAAACGGCATTGTACTCTGTTTCAGTTTCGAGTCACTTTTCGGCTTAAGACTTATTTCAGATTCTGCAGTGGGACCTTCTGCTACTATTTTGGGCTCCGAAAAAGCCATAAGGTACTCATTTATTCTGTTTCAGTTAATAAAACTATGTCTCCACCAACAATAAAAAGAGGATTAGCGGGAGATGATTAAACCCAAATCCCAAAGTGGTTCCATCGGACAAATAAAAGATTAATTTGACACGAGCACTCTTATTCTGTCATTTTGGCTCTCAAAAGAAAGTGGCGATTTCATTTCACAGGAGCGTCACAAGATTTTCGTTGTAATAATCCCAATCCAAAACGTTTTTATGGCAGATCTGTCGTACATGGACAGGTTCAGATTCCTTTTTTGATTCTCAAACTGTCAAAAAGGTACATAAAATAGAATAGTAAATAGGGTGAATGGGATTTATTAAATGATTTATTTTTAATCGCTTGCTGAGAGGATTTGAATTTGTATGGTAAATCGCATAATTTTTAAAGGATTTAGTGAAAGTTTAAGTTAATAGCGGATTTGTGCCCGGTGGAAACATGGTAAAAGGATTGTATGAATTTCAAGCTTATTTGTTAAGTATTTGTTGTCTAGTAGATTGTGTTCTGGTCAGATTGACGATTGAAGGCTTACCCCTGGCGGTGAAATTTTCAATATGAGAAGATTTTAGCATTTCGACAGCTTGCCGTTGCTGTCACACTTTCATTCTTCAAACATGAACATTATTTGTTTACGAAAAACATTTGTTTTAAAACCCGCAAACAAAAACGCTAATTATTCAGTGCTCCTTCATTTATCCAATACCCTGTCAACTGTGGACAGCGATGTTGACAGCCGACTTAAGTTAGAAAAAGTGATGGCCTCGAGCTGGTAAGATCTCAGAGATGTAGTCTGCGAAAGTAGTCTCGGTTCACAAAACCTTGTAAGTCTGGCCGAAACCTGAAAGCAGTGAAAAACAAAAGTCTTGGTTTGCCTGATAGAGAAGTCGCCTCGGTTTTGCAAGCGGGACTCAGCCATGAAAAGAAAAATACCTGCACTCCTTAACCACAGGAGTGACTGCGGACACGGTGTGATCGTTCTAAAGATGGGAAACACCTGAGTGGGTCGATTTAAATGTGCCAGACCATCCGCTGAGTCGACGGATGCGCCTCAGTTCTAAAGATTCGAATCACCTCAATGAGTCGTATCAACTCAGTGAAGTGATTCGATACCAAAGGATTTTGATACACACAAAAGTCGATACACACAAGAGTCGATCCACACAAGAGTCAATACCCGCCACATCGACGCCACTGTATGCACCGCAATCGCAAGCGCAACACACACTCATGTCGATGACATGAAATGAGTCGGGATCGGGAGGCGATCAACATCAGATACACATTTTTTCTGTTTCTTTTATTTTCGTGACGTGTGTTTCGGTTTTGTTTTGGCCTCATTTTCGAACTGCGTGACTGATCGACTGGCATGCAAAAAAGGTATAGCTTGAACGACTGAAACCATTTGTGCATGAGGCATTCAATTTTGGTTGGCTCTTTCGCCTTTAGGAGTATGGTCGACTCTTTTGAAGCAATCTTTTGTGTCGACTCAGTGAAGTGAAAGAGTCGGTGTGAGTCGACTCATTGAAAAGAGGCGAATTTCCCATCTTTAGGCCATCGTTCAGTCAGGAGGCTTCGTCCATAGAAAAGTCGGTCGGTCAGGGAGTCAAAAGTCTTATTCAAAATTCGCATTGCTTCAACGAGCCAGCTTTAGTCTAGCCTTTCCTAGACTCGCAACTTGAACCACGCTGCACAGCAGGCAAGCAGCAGTTAGCTTGTTTGAGGTCCCTTTTGGGAGTACCAACTGTTTCTCATGACTCACCACAACGTTTCTCCAGGACGCCTTATATTATCCAGCTCTTGTATGGTTGATGGATGTTGATCATTTCAGCCTTGCCCTTCAGTTTCGATTGCACTACACTAGATCACAAATTACCGCCTTAAATTTTAGTGCCAATAATGTTAGACCACAAAATTATGTAATTGATCAGTAACGAGTATTTAATTGCAAAACGTAGTTATAAGCCAGCCACACCAACAAATAAGTTCTACTTCGTTGTAAATTTATTCCAAACATGTTTTTCCACAATTCCATTGTGGTTGGGTGCACGTAAACATTTAGGTAATGTGAACAAGTCTCTGTGAAGTACATATTTAAATATTTCATAAACAAATGAGATTGATTTATTCTATGTTTAGTGCAATAAGAAATAAAAACCTTCAATTAAAAAGACGACTTGTGTATTGATTACAGATTTACCAGTTTGGAACTACGATGGCAGTTCCACCTATCAGGCCAAGGGCTGCAACTCAGATACTTATCTGTATCCCGTGGCTATTTACAAGGATCCATTCCGCCGTGGCAATAACATTTTGGTGTTGTGTGATACGTACAAGTTTGACGGTACTCCCACGGAGTCGAACAAACGTAAGACCTGCCTTGAAGTAGTCAACCAGTGTCTGAAAGAAGAGCCATGGTTTGGCATTGAACAAGAATACACATTCCTCGATTTTGATGGTCATCCATTGGGTTGGCCAAAGAACGGTTTCCCTGGACCCCAGGGACCCTACTACTGTGGTGTTGGAGCCAATAAGGTAAGCTCAGACTGCCAATCTAACTTTCATTTTTCTGATCTTTAAATTTGGTCTTATCCTTAGGTATATGCTCGTGATGTTGTGGATGCCCATTATAGGGCTTGTTTGTATGCTGGAATCAAGGTTTCCGGCACCAACGCTGAGGTTATGCCCGCTCAGGTAACGCAAAAGGAGTCCCCAACCGTCTAAAAGATTTTAACCAATTTTTTTATTTTATAGTGGGAATACCAAGTTGGACCATGTGAAGGCATTTCCATTGGTGATGACTTGTGGATGTCAAGATTTTTGCTTCACAGAATCGCAGAAGAGTTTGGTGTAAGTTTGCATTGACAAAATTTCGATAAAATCCCAGACTCAATGAATGATTGCCCAATGTAGATTGTTGCCACTTTGGACCCCAAGCCAATGCCTGGAGATTGGAACGGCGCTGGTGCCCACACAAATGTCTCCACAAAGACCATGCGAGAGGATGGTGGAATCAAGTAAGACCAAACCATCAGTCCAATAAAATAGCTTTGCCTTTAATGTGTCAAAAATTTCCACAGAGAAATCGAACGTGCAGTTCAAAAGCTCTCCAAATGCCATGACAGGCATATTCGTGCCTACGATCCAAAGCAAGGCAAGGACAACGAACGTCGTCTAACCGGACACCATGAGACGAGTTCAATCAATGACTTTAGTGCCGGTGTTGCCAATCGTGGCTGCTCAATTCGTATTCCACGCGGTGTAAACGATGACGGAAAGGGCTATTTCGAGGACAGACGTCCCAGCTCTAACTGTGATCCGTATTCGGTTGTTGAAGCTATTTTAAGGACAATTTGTTTGAATGAATGAAGTCGCCGTACGAGGAGGACACCAGCATAAGAAGACATCACTCTTGGGCGTGTGGAACGCGCCTGGGAATAGTATATAATAACTCAGCATTAGAATTTATGAAATTGTTATTCTCATTATTGATATCTTTATCTATTCACCTTTATATTCCTATGTTAAACATATTTAACCATTGTTACTGAATGAGACAAAAATTGTTGTTTTACATTTAATTCATTAAACTCACAATTAAAAGTTGTATTAGAAAAACTCGTGCGTGTTCAATGTATTCTTTTGCTGGACTACGGGGCGTATACGTAACATTTTTGTTTACCAGTTTCTGTTTATTTTTTCAATTTCAACGGTTCTTCAACGATTGTCAAGAATCTTATCAAACTTAACAGATTATTCTTAACGGATAGAAAATAATTGAAAAAACTATCCAAAGGTATTTTTTCATATAACGGAGGACATGTACGCACAACATATCCGCTTGAAATCGAAGAATTGATTCGTGAAAAGAGAAGAGCGCGTAGAAGACGGCAATACACAAAACCCTGTTGAACAATCCCTTTCAAATAGCTGAAAGAAATGCTGTAAGATTATGAGAATCGTGACTGTGAGACCACTGAACTTGATGGCTTGTCGGCGGATAGGAGCTCAAACAACTCGCTATGGACAGCAGTTAAGTCCACCAAGAAACCTATAAATCTACTCGACAATAATAAAAAGCTTACGGCGAATGGGCAAAAGAAGACAAAGAGAAAGCGAATTTGTTTGCCGAACACTTAGAAGAAACATTCACTTCGAAGGTCCACCGTTGGCTGACGTTTAAGACAACAACGCGAAACCCGATAGCTTTAGAATGAAAAAAGTGCCATTAGTCGAACTTCGGCAGACACTACACACACTCCTAAAAGACCTACAGAAAAAGACTCTAGTCAAGCTCTTATATATGATTAATGCATCTTTAAGACTTCTTTGCGTTCCAAGGCAATGGAAAGTTGCTAAAGTTATAATAATGGTTCCGAAACCGGGGAAATGTCGAGATGACAAAAAATCTTATGAGCCGCAATATCGTTTCTGTCGACAATATCGAAAGTATTCGAGAAAATTCTGCTGAAGCGATTACAACCAATAATTGCAAAAAGATGCTTAGTTCCGGATCATCAATTCGGTTTCGGACCTAACCATTCCACAATAGATCAAGTCTACAGAATAATGCATGAAATTGAAAAAGCCTTTAGAAGGGAAAAAGATATGTTCAAGTGCTTTCCTCGACGTATCGCAAGCCTTCGACAAGGTATGGCACAAAGGTTTGAAATATTGAAATGTCTGAGACAAAACTTTCCGGAAGACTTGTTTAGAATATTGAAAAACTATCTCGAAAACAGACTATTTCGTTTAAGGTGTGGTAAGCAAATTTTATGCAAATTCAAGTTGGCGTACCCCAGGGAAGCGTCCTCGGTCCGACCCTGTTTCTGCTCTACACAAGAGACATACCTCAAGTTGATCAGAGAGTTATGGCCACGTTCGCAGACTACACGGTCATCCTGGCAACAGTTGAATCAGTTGAATGACCAACGAGAAACCTCCAAAGAGCATTGGACAGAATTGGCCTCAGGCCGAAGATTTGGCGAATCGTTCTTAACGAGAACAAGTCAACGCATGTCAATTTTTCGAAGAAAACTGTAAACAATTTACCTCTGATTATAATATTTGTACACATACCTTATCCAAGAATGACCCTAGACGCTGAGCAGGTGAAAGCAACGCGTTAAAAGGAAGCGTTAACGAGCTCAAAATCAGGCTCAGGGAAAAGTATAGGCTTACAGGAAAATTCTCGAAACTAAGCATTCACAAACTGCTCTAGTACAGGTAGGTTTTAAAGCCTGCCTGGACATCCGGTGTACAACTTTGGGGTTATTCCGCCATGGAAAAAATCCTGGACAGGCATAGAATGGCGGTTGGTTGCTTCCTCGATATAGAAGAAGCATGTAAAAAAACCGAATTCTCACAAATATATAGAGGTATCCAAAACATGGTAATTGACGTCACTACATGTAAATGTATAAAATGCATGCTAGAGGACAAAACAGTAAAAACCTCAATGGGCAGCACCAAACTCAGCATGATAGCTACCAAAGGATAGGGAGGAGTACTCTCACCCCTACTATTGTCCATCGTGGTAAACGAACTGCTGGCGATTCTCAGTAATGACGGTTTCTACGTCCGAGGATATGCAGATGACATAGCTATCCTAATCAGAGGCAAATTCGGAGACACAATCTCAAATCGCCTTCAGAGGGCTCTAAACCTAGTTGCTGAATGGTGCACAAAAGTTGGCCTCAAAGTCAACCCCAAAAAAGCACCATAGTGGCCTTCACCAAGAGAAGAAGGCGAGAAAGACTCAGAAATGCTACAATCTTTGGCGAAAAAATAGAGTTCTCACCAGAAAAAATCTAGGAATCACACTAGAGGAAAAACTTACATGGAACTCTCATCTTACCAAAAATATTGACAAAGCCAGGTTATCCCTATGGACCAGCAAAAGTCTACTCGGTAAAAAGTGGGGACTTAACCCCAAAATGACATTGTGGATGTACACGGCAATAACAAGACCTATCATCACGTATGCAGCCGCTGTCTGGTGACATAAAGCAACGCAGAGGACAGCGCAAGTCAAACTCAACAGACTACAGAGACTATAGCTTGTGTCTGTGTAACTGGGGCAATGAAGACTGCACCAACAGCTGCACTTGAAGTCGCCCTAAACATCCCACCACTTCATCTAGAACTCATGAAAGAAGCTATGGTTAACGCCTATTTGCTCATCACAGAAGATGAATCAAATTACACAAAAAATCACACTGACATCCTGCAAGAATTCAGACTAAATGAATCACTTGGAATACATTTAACAGGCAAATGTCTACCACGTTATAACTTCGGGCGCAACTTCAGGGTTACATTCCCAGACCGTCTAAATTGGGAACAGAATAAACCAACATTTGCCAACGACTCACTTGTATGGTACACAGACGGGTCTAAAACGAATGAAGGAGTTGGAGCAGGAGTATACGGTCCTAAAACATCACTATTCGCCAGTATGGATATAATCTGATATTCTAGGGATAATTATATCCCTATGGATATAATCTGGGATTTAGTATACCACCTCCTCCCAACAATCTACAATCTTGCGGTTGTTCCAAACCGAGCAACATGTCCATTCTGCAGACTTTCCAAAACAAAATTGCAGAAAGCAATTTAAGAGCAATCGTGAATGCTCCCTGGCGTATTAGGAACAGTGATATAGACACAGAGATTTATGAATACCTACCGTAATCGAAGAAGTTACAAACTTAACTTGAAAGCTAAATTCTCTCCTTAATGTTCATTGTTAACGATACAAACAATGAGCGACGACTACAAAGAACTAGACGTAGGGTGAAACTGCACGAATTGACGGCTTAAGGTAGGTTCGTTTACTGGATAACCTACTCAACGCGTTTAACGCGTTTACGGAAGCGTAAGCTACTCTTTCTAAGTGACCTTATTTGCAGAGATGACAATTCACTTCATGTGTAGTAGATCTACTTCACTTTTTTGCAATTTCCATCCGCTACGTTGTAAACCGGATCTACTTCGTATTTCAGCCGTGCAAAATTGAACTTATTATTAGCCAAATTCTATTCAATTATTTGGTTTTTACTATTGTCAAGTCACTGAATAGCTCGTGAACTCAACAACGAGTCCAGCATTTTCATCCCTGCTTAGTTGTAGTCAAGGGGGATTATGAGAGAACGACGCTTTGCTACTATGACACTCTATATTGCACTACGCGTTCTGGCAGTTTCAAAGTGTCTCTCATAAAGAGGTGGTTTGTTAGCACGTAAAAATCGGGCAAAACCAATATCGGCACGTAAAAATCGGGCAAAACCAATACCAACCTGCTATAGTGGTGCATGGTATCTTTTGAAGCTTTTGGAGTTTTAGCTTTTTTTTTAATGGATTTTGTTGGCTTATTTGCGATGGCGTCAAACTTGGTTGATGTAAAATAAGTGGTCCAAGAGTTACGTTATATATATTTGCTAGCAGCATAATTTTTTTGCAGTCAACTAAAGTATTTTCAATGGTGTCTAGGAAACAATTTACTATTTCAGAAATGTTATAACTTTTTTTTAGTATTTATCCAAAAATTTGCCTATTACCGTTTCGAAAATAGAGAGAAGAACGGGAGAAATACGTTTTCTTGGCCTTTTTAACGATTTTTTATTTTTTTCAATTACCGTTAGACTTTTTTGAATTTTACAACCATCTGCGCTGGCATGTTCCACTTATCTTAAATTCCGCTGAAATGTACTTCCTAGAAAACTGTAAAACAACCTGCTTTTTATTTCGTTTGTTTAAATGGGCTTAAAAACTTGAGGTTGGAAATGGCAATTTTTAAACGTGTTTAAACGTTTTAACCGTTTAAACTTCAGGCAAATTTAGTCAAGATCATCTTAACCGTTAAGGGACTAGAAATCTTTAAAAAATCGTCAATCAAATCTTCAAAATGTTTGAATATTCGTAGTGCTATAGCTTCGTACTTAATTTAAGAAAATAGACAATAGGCAACATTGCCAAAATGCCATCAGAGACGCCGCCTCTGAAGTGCTGGGTTTCACACGGCCACCACAACGAAAAACCTGGTTTGATGAATGCCGTTAAGCACATGCAGCTATACAGGAAGCATACAAAGCGGCGTTGCACAGAAGGACTAGAGCTGCTCGCGAGCTCTACGAACAGAGGAGGAGAGAGGAACACCGGCTCCTCCGAAGGAAAAAGAGAGAGCACGAGAAGCGCGTGGTTGAAGAGATAGAGAGATGTTACAACAGGAATGAGGTTAGAAAGTTTTACCAAAGGATCAAAAGGTCCTGCCAAGGGTACAAACTTCAAACTGAAGCCTGTAAGGACCATCAAGGGAACATCGTTGTAGTATCGCAGTCGGTGCTGAGGATTTGGAAAGACCACTTCTGCAGACTGTTTAACGGCGAGGACGAACCAAATACCGCTGTCAGGGAGAACGAACCATTCAACCCGGGCGAAGACGTTACCGACGAAGCATACGAACGATACCGCCCACCCGACCTGGAGGAGGTAAAGGCAGCTGTGTCTAAGCTCAAGTGCAACAAAGCAGCCGAACAGACGACCTAGCTGTCGAACTTTTTAAATCCGCTGGCGATGAGCTGGTTAGGAGCATGCAAGATGTGGTCGGAAGAAAGCATACCCGATGAATGGAACCTCAGCGTTGTTTGCCCGATCCTGAGAAAGGAGACCCTCTGAGTTGTGCCAACTACAGAGGCATCAGTCTTCTTAACATCGCATAAAGATATTTTCTGCTGTACTGTGTGAACGCCGAAGCCGTTTGTCAACAATCTGATAGGCACATATTAGTGTGGCTTTAGGCCAGGAAAGTCCACCATCGATCAAATATTCACACTGCGTGAGATCTTGAAGAAAACCCAGGAATTCCAAATCGATACACACCACCTCTTCATCGATTTCAAGGCCGCGTATGACAGCATCTATAGAGACGAGCTACATAGCGCAATGTCTATTTTGGCATCCCTGCCAAACTCGTCAGTCTGTGCAGGATGACGATGGAAAACTCACGCTGTTCCGTCAAGGTCGGCAAAGACCTCACCGACCCCTTTGATGTCAGAAAAGGATTTAGACAAGGCGACGCGCTGTCATGCGACTTCTTTAACATCATACTTGAGAGAATTGTGCAGAACTCTCGCGCCAACACCAGAGGTACAATCTTTCAAAAGTCCGTTCAACTACTTGCATACGCAGACGACATTGACATAATCGGTAGAACAAAGCGTGATGTTAGTGAAGCCTTCGTGAGTATTGGGACGGAAGCGGCGAATATGGGTTTAGCAGTCAATGAGGGCAAAACCAAGTATATGCTGTCATCAAGAAAAGACACCCAACACCGACGTCTTGGACAAAACATCACCATCGACAGCTATAACTTTGAGGTAGTTAGGGACTTTGTCTACCTGGGTTCCGCTATCAATTCAGACAATGACACCAGCGCTGAAATCGAACGAAGGATAACTCTTGCCAATCGCTGTTTCTTTGGGCTAAGAAGGCAATTGAGTAGCAAAGCCCTCTCTCGAGCAACTAAAGTATCCATGTATAAGACCCTCATCATCCCAGTCCTGCTTTACGGTGCAGAAGCATGGACCCTGTCAAAGGCGGATAAAAACATTTAAGGCTGCTTCGAGAGAAAAATTCTTCGGACGATTTACGGTCCCGTCTTCATAGACGGAGAGTGGAGAAGAAGATATAACATCGAACTGTACGGGCTGTACAGCGATACCGACCTAGCCAGAAGAGTCAAAACACAACGTCTACGATGGCTGAGTCATCTAGAGCGGATGGACTTCAACGCCCCGGCGCGGAAAATCTTCGAATCCACACCGCAGGGACGGCGCGGTAGAGGAGCACCGAGACTCAGGTGGCGCACGCAAGTGGAAGAGGATCTCAGCCAACTTCGCGTCCGAAACTGGAGCCGGCTAGCTAGAGACAGAGCTGGCTGGTGAAGCTTTTTGGCTGAGGCCCAGGTCCACCCGGGACTGTAGCGCCACCTTAAGTAAGTAAGTAAGTAAGACTATGTCCATTATTTATTTCAAAATTATACGTTAAACCGTTTGCGAAATAAAGGGGAAGACGTTTGTTTTGACCATTATTATAATAATTTCTTAATTTCAAATCCATAAAACAACTATTTTGAATTATTTCCAGTTCCCGTTACAACTATTTCCAATACCACAACCATCTCCGCTAGCACTAGATGTTTTGTTATAATCTATGGTTCCGTAGACCCGTAAAATCTCTTAGAGATATGAGTCCGTCCGTCTGTCCATCACTTCGTATGTAAACAACTTTTAGGCCTTACATTTTAAGCTAGAAAGCTGAAAGTTGGTGAGTTGTATGTGCGACCATCTCTAATTTAAAAAAATACTTTTTTCAAATTTAAGCTATGTTACAATGGTGCTAGCGCACTCATTTTTGGAATGCAACATTGCCTTGCAATTGTCTTTGATGTAACGGAAAAATTTTGTCATTTTCATTGACCACGCCCACTTTTTTTAGGGATTTTAAATTAAAATGACTGTTATATTTGTTTTTCAATAAATATAATATGAAATTTGACTAAAAATTTTACGCCAAAAGTTGTAGTTATGTATTAGCATTTTCTTACTTTCGTATATGTAGTAAAAGCGTGGCGTCAAAAAATGTGATTTTTTGAGTTAAAAAGGCGGAGCTTTAGGCCAAAATATATGCAACCACCTAGTCTAAAGCATTCAACAGTTATATTTTTATATCCCTCCCTCTTTTTGGAAACGTGACAACGTCCTTTTTTGGTAGAGTAGGGTATTTTGCAACCCGTCACAGACGGACAGAAGCTTTTACATACGCACTGTTGCACTTTCCCACTTGTTTCATATTATTTCTCCAGACAGCACCGGAGATATATGCGATTTTTTTTTCGAAAACGCGTCAAAACGGCAGTATTAATTCTCGTGTTTTCAATATTGGCTGTGTGCACTTAGCGGTTTAAAAGTTATGGCTTCAAACACTTTGAAAAATGTCACCCATTATCAAATCTTCATTTCTCAAAAGCTTTTCAATATTTTTAAAAAATTGGATTTTATATCTAGAGTTCAGTTTTTACTAAACCTAAGTTTCGTTTTTCTAGTTCTTCTTAAAAAAAAAACGTCTTGAAAAACAGACAGACGGACGGACGGGCAACGTAGTGTTACCATAAGATGTCCTTTTTCTATTTTTGGACAGACGGCTAAGTATTTTCTTAGGAAAATAAAAACGTGAAAATTGAGTTTTTTTTATTTTTGCCCCCTAAAATGGGCAGTGTAGAAATTTGTCATCAATTCGCCAAAGAGTATATAAAAATGGAAGCACAATTTTAAGAAGAAAATTTTACCTTCCATGATTTGGAAGGATATGGCGGCCATTTTATTTTTTTCGAAAAATTGCGATTTTGGCGGCATAATTCCAGTTAATTTTTTTTTCTTCCTTCAAACCACGTTTTTTTAGCATCAATACACAACTTCGCTTCAATTTTAGTGAAAATCCGACAATTCGCAAATGTTTTTTAGTTAAAAAAAAAAACCTAAGCACTAAGAAATCAAGATATTTTGAGGTTAGGATTGACTTTTATAGAAGTATCCCTATCTTTTGGGGTGCCGTGGCGTATTGGGTTGTGTGTGTGCTTAATATGTCCGAGGTCTGGGTTCGATTCCTACCATCGTCGCCTACAAAAAATTACTGTGAGTGTCTGACAAACCCTCCGAGAGTAACATTTGTCTTGAAAATCTTCTCAAAGTTCCCTTCAGGCTCGGCAAAAAATTGTAGGTCCCCTTGTATGTAAAGAAATCAACACACACAGCATACATTGCTGAGAAGTTGGACGTCGTATATCGAGCTGTTGCGCCACTCTATTTATTTATTTATCTGTCATTCTTGTCATTCCTTTCATTCCATAGAATCCGCTTTTTGTTTTTTTATCCTGCCACTATAAGAACCCGAGATATTAAGTCAAAACTGTTTCGAGGCTCCGGAAAATTGGTGAAAAGCCACATTTTCCCGCTTTTCGCGAGCATTACAACATTTTTTTGTCGAGTTTTTTAGCAGCGTCTCATCATACTAAACATAAAAGAATATATTGGGCTCTCTCCATATTCACCTTATTTTTGGTTAATTTTCACTCCTCTTAAGAAGGAGGTGCTGAGACCTACGAGTTGATTCGATGAATCTAAAAAAAATAAAAATAAATAGAGT
The DNA here is from genome assembly GCA_947623515.1 of Neoascia interrupta. Lineage (NCBI taxonomy): Eukaryota > Metazoa > Arthropoda > Insecta > Diptera > Syrphidae > Neoascia > Neoascia interrupta. Next base: position 56,281,715 of record OX392463.1, read on the forward strand.
GGCGCAACAGCTCGAGGTGAACCAGGGCCAACTTCTTAACAATGTATGCTGGTGTGTTAATTTCTTTACATACAAGGGGACCTACAATTTTTTGCCGAATCCGAACGGCACATTGAGAAGTTTTTCAAGACAATTAATACTCTCGGAGGGCTTGTCAAACCCTCGCGGAGGTGGGGACCGTGAAAAGAACAAGTCTTTTTTTTTCAGGTGACGATGGCAGGATTCGAACCCAGACCTCCGGCGTAGTAAGCACACACACTAACCACTACGCCACGGCACCCCACATTCGATGAATCTCCCTTTTACAATTTCCCACCTAGACCTTGAGCTCTTGATGAGCTTTTTGCAATCAAGAATTTCCCCGACGAAGTGCGGTTTTTCGCCTTCTGACACTGTTAGGACAGGATTTTTTTAAGCAGTGAGAAAAGATCACGTAATGGCTACACCGAAATGGATCGCAGGTATGATAAAAGTTCTATGCTCCATAATGGGACACAGGACCTACAAAAAAAAATTACACATCCCCCTAGAAATAAAACAAAATATTACTAAACTTTCCTAGTAAATTTATTACAATTAACTTGTTACATTTAAATTGTATTTCACATAATTGTATAATATTATAATATTCGTCAGAAATGTCACGCATTGTTTAAAATTTTAAGTAGCATACTTAAGTATGTATGTTAGTTACTGTATGCCTTCGAATTCGTATTATGCGAAGAAATTTTTTTATATAATTCTTTTATATTTAAATATATTTTTTATTTTAAATATAAATTAAAATTGTATGGTCTATCACAATACATACATAGATCTAAAATACAATAGTAAATAGTATTATTATAAGTTCACATGTAAAATGTAATTTAGTTGCTTCAATTTTTTATTTGTTGATTGGTTAATTTAATTTATTTTTATATTTATTTTTCTAATATGCGAACACAAAAAGTAATTTCTTTTACTCTTATTTATTTTAAGTATGTAATATCTCGTGGTGATGGATTTTTGAATTAGTTTCATAGATTACTTGATATCTGTTCTATATCACATAAATATTTTATTAAAACAGAAAGAATTTATTGATGTTCTTTTTTTTTACGGTGGTTATGCTAGGTTTTATTTGTTTATTAGTTTTTTTTTCTATTCTATGAATATTAACACAAAAATCAGCACTTTAACTAAAAAAAAAAATAAAAGAAAAACTTAAACTTTTAAAGTGTATGAAAATAGGAATTCTATTTGAATACTGTTTTTCTCCTTGAATAAAGCTCTAGGATGGACTAATGCCTGTGGAGATAAGTTGGAATTGGGTTGTTTTGAAACGAGTCTACAAAAATGCAGTTTAGATTTTAGCCTACGAAACAGTTGGCTATGGATTTCTGCATCCCTTTGAGTGTGCCAAATGTAGCCACAGTAGGAATAGCTGGAAGCTGCCTTTTAAATTTGAATAGCGTAGCCAAATTGTATTTATAATCATGAAAAGACTTTCGAGTGAGTTCTAAATTTCCTCTCTTTTCTACTTAAGCAAAAACTTTAAGAGGGCGTCAAAGAGACATAGAAGCTGAAGTCTACCCATAAATAAGGACCGTGGTATGAATGCATCAAGGATCAGTACCTTAGACCTCTTATATTAAATTAAGTATAATTTCAACCTCGTTGGGCGATCATGAAAGCTACGAGTGGAAAAATGGAATGATTGCCATGCCACCGAAGAAATGCAGTATTACAGATTGCCAACTAGAAGCAAGCTAGAAAGTAAAAAAAATATACTAGACCTAGAAACCTTTTACGAAGTCCTATGCCCCCAGAATAGAGGCTTTTTGCCCAGTGCCACTGTTGCCAAAGTGCTATTCAAGATGTCACCTCTAAAGCTGAGTTTCACAAGACCAGCAAAACGTAAGTGCTGGTTTTATGATGAATGCAGCCAACTACATTCAGCGCATTCAATACAAAAAGACTTTACTCTGTTCGCGAAAAAATATTCAGTCTTTAAAGCGCTTATGGGAGAGCTTTTTTCCAGTGGGACCTTCGTCTACGTGGAAGCAAATGCATTTCTTTTGCTTTACTGGGGGCCGATTACGATGTGCGAGGCGAATCGCAAAGCGATTTTGGTACAACGATGTCCGAATACGCCCAATTATGCAAAGCGAAGTCGAATGTGGTTCCGATATTTTCGCTTTCCTGTCTGGATTCACCCAATTATGCAATGCGAAGGCGAATTCGAAGTGTCAAGACGGAAGTCAATCGCGATAGGTATTTTAGTGGCGGATTGAAAACGAATGCGACCACACGTAAATTAAAACATTTTTAATGGGATTTTGAATAGTTTTATTTGATTTTTTTCTCTTAAGACATCAAAATAAGGGCAAATGCGCAACAATTTAATGTTTTAGTAGATTCCAGAAAGAAATTGCAACGGGAGGGCTGAGTGAGCTGCAATAGTTTTTTTTCATTATTGGCACATTCGTTCTCACATTTTATAACAATGTAATTTTAGTAATACGTTCCCGTCTGCATAGACAGAGAGTGGAGGAGGAGATATAACATCGAACTGTACGGGCTGTACAGCGATACCGACCTAGCCAAAAGAGTCAAAACTCAACGTCTACGATGGCTGGGTCATCTAGAGCGGATGGACACCAACGCCCCGGCCCGGAAAATCTTCGAATCCACACCGCAGGGACGGCGCGGTAGAGGAGCACCGAGACTCAGGTGGCGCACGTAAGTGGAAGGGGACCTCAGCCAACTTCGCGTGCGAAACTGGAGACGGCTAGCTAGAGACAGAGCTGGCTGGCGAAGCTTGTTGGCTGAGGCCCAGGTCCACCCCGGACTGTAGCGCCACCTTAAGTAAGCAAGTAAGTTTAGTAATAACAAAATAAAACGAGTTCATTGCAATTAATTACGTCAAATCAAGTTAAAGGAGTTCAACAAATCAAAACTCGGAATGATTTGTCTGATTTTTGTTTTTACTTGGATGGCTCGGGCACTTTGACAACTGGAAACTGGAAGGCAACGAGATGCGATTCGCATCGTTTTGTATAATAGGCCAATTCGAAGCGGATCGGGTACAATGCAGATCGTAATCGTCCCGTAAGCTCTACGAGCAAGAGAGAAATATCGGCTTCTCCGAAGGAAAATGAGAAGAGATAGGGAGATGCTACAACAGGAAAGAGCTTTCAAAATACTACCAAAGGGTATAGGGTATGAATACGTAGCGTAGAATAACCATTCTACAGACTGTATAACAGCGAAGAATTCTGCTGGAACGCTCCCTTAGTACCCCTATAAACAGGTGGAAGGACCAGCTAAAGAACATCTGCGATTTGAAAGTGTCGCAATGCGGAAAATTGTCGCAAATCGAGTCTCGCGACTAATAGCCACAACCGCAGTCGTATGTTTTCTACAATATAAACGCTTAAGCTTCTAGCCGGACTGAAATTAGTCGCGTGTTTTTTTGTCGCCGTGTGTCTCTGGCCTAGGTGTAACAAGGCAGCTGAAAACCTAGTTACCGAACTTTTCAAAATAGTTTGCGATGATTTGGTCAGGAGCATGCGCCAACTCACCTGCAAACTTTGCTCGCAGGAAAGCACGCCCATTGAATGGATCCTCAGCATCGATCACTCGATCCTCAAGAAAGGAGACCCTCTAAACTGCGCAAGCCATTTAGTCTCCTAAATATCACATGTAAAATCTTTTCTGCTGTACTGAGGGAAGGCGTAAAGCTGTTTGTCAAAAGCCTGATAAGTTCATATCACTGTCGTTTTAGCTAAAAACAAGAAACAAAACTTACTGACACTCAACTTGCCGATTCCCAAAAATATGCTCATGACAAATAATACTCACGAAAGGTTTTTCAGACCATCGCGGAGGAAGTATCGTGAAAAACTATTATCGCCCGGGTTAGGATTCCAGCCCGGAACCTCGTGCACAGTAGTCCTTAACACTAGCCACTTTACCACGGCACCCACTTTGGTTTTGGTCCAGGAAAGTCCTTCTTCGACCAAATATAAACCGTGTGACAGATCTTCCAAAAAAAAAACAGGAATTCAGAATCGAAACCTACCATTTTTTTTTATCGATTTCATGTTATCAAAGTGAATCCAGATTGAAGTTATCAGATTTTTTGGGTCGCTGATCACGATTTTCGGAGTTTTTTCTCGAGAAATTGGGGCTTCACCCTTAAAACACCCGAAAATAACCCTAAACAAGGGTGTTTTTGCTATAATCGCGCTTTGTGTGTTAATTAGTGTCAATTAGTTTCAAAATGTGGTTTTAACTTAAATTTGAATATTAAGTAATATTTTACAAAATATTTAATCATTCGGGTTAAATTAAAGGGGTGAAGAGAACCCCTAAAAAAGGGATTATTTTACAATAACACTTTTTGAATTAAATTTTGAGTTAACACTGTTTTTCCGACTCAAAGTTGAAACATTTAACAATAATTGATAAAAAAATGTAACCCTTCGGTTAATAAGAGGGGGTTGAAACTACCCCTAAACATGGGTTTGGCCATTTTAAAAGCAAACGGGATGGAATTTTCCTCATTATAGATTTTTTGGGTTGCTAATCACGAGTTTCGCGTTTTTTCCCGAGGGCTTCAGCCTTAAATTAGCAAAAACTACCGCCTATAAAGTAATATTTAATAATAATTTAGGAAAAAATGTTTTTACCCTTAAATTAAAAATTAGTAGCATTTTATAACAATTTCAACATTCGTGTTAAATTAAGGGGGTGAAAAGTACCACTAAAAGCTGCTTTTTTTCTATATTTACAATTTTTGACTTAAATCATGCTATTTACTGACTCTTATGGCGTATTCTTTTGAACACCGAACTTTCACACTGAGCTGTCAAATAAAAGCCGGTATTTGCTGCAATTCCACAGTGGTGTACACTCGGTTTTTTTGTGAACAGAACGACAATTACTGAACCGGTGCAGTCATCACGTTAAGTGTCAAATTGCTTTGACCTCATTTTGTTTTTTACTTTTTTTTGCATTTCGTAGGGTGATTTTGTTGGCGTCGGTTTTTTTGGTTTTGACATAAAATTAATTTTGTTAGCTTGAGTGTGTAATATTTAGTAACTTTTTATCGATTTCATATAATTCAAGTCGCGTTGTAAGAAATAACAAATGAAAATTGAGTGGAAACGTCACTTCACATCCACAATCAAAGCTACAACCAGCCTTCATCGTCAAATACGACGGCGGCGACGGCAGCGACGGAGTCGACACCGAACTAATTCGGAGTTCAAAAGAACATTTACATGAGCACGATTCCGTTCAGGTGTACGAGAAAAGAACAATTTTTGCATGTATTCCACACCAGTTTCACGATTCGGTGTTGAAAAGAATACGCCATTAGACATTTATAATAATTAACAAGGTAGATGATAGGTAGAGGTACTACGCTATACATGAGCCTTTTCTATTAATTTGTTCTTCTATTAATTTCTATTAATTTTTTCTATTTAAATGTAAAAAGACACCTTTAAGTCAATAAAATTAACCAGATTAAAGTTCAGAGATCAAAGTTTTCTAATAGTAGAATTTCTGATAGTAGAATTGAACAATCTTTTTCTTCGTATTCGTGCTCATTAGGATCTGCATCATAAGTGCTCTCAATAGTTTTATCTGGTTAAAAATTAAATTGTCCAATTGTTGCCTTTTAAAAAAATTAAGTGTTCAATACGGGTGCTTAAAGCAGTCGACTTTATTTACCTGATAATCCTGAACGCAATTTTCGGACTTTTGTCCTTTGCATGTCCGTTTTAATGGGTAATTTTTGCTGATTAAAGGGTGAAGCCTTAATTTCTCGAGAAATTATTTGTTAACACCAATTAACACTCAGGGTGTTTTTGGGTGATTTAAGGGTGAAGCCCCGATTGCAAACTCCAAATGTTTGATCTATACTTTTTAAACTCGAAAAGACTAAATATACGGGATATGTACTGGATCCTGGTCATTGGGTAGGTGGGCATTTTTCTGTAATTGAAAAACCCTTAACGCTTAAGGGCTACACAAGCTCAAGCAAGGCCTAGGCATTTCAATTCTTTGTCATTGAGTAGCAAAGCAAAACTGACCGTGAGAAATTAGTCTGGAAAATAAGCAACGGCGAGTACATGTTTTCATGTCAAAATAACAAAGAAATCTTCTTGCCAAGAAACATTCCAAACCATTTAGATCTTAACTAGAGACCTCATAAGAAGCACGACAAGCATCAGAGAATTATTTGGCAGCTCTTAATTGGCCTCAAAAATTTAACGACCCAAATCCACCCTCATGTTATTTGTTCCATTTTAATTGAGTTTCATATTTAGGGAAGTCAAAAAAATGTCAATTTTAACTGTTTTCAATGCATTGACATTCAGCGGATCAATGTCAGATTATTTTTGAGCTGTTGCGCTACTGAAGGAAGTCAAAAAAGATTATGGTTGAAAGTAAAAAAGCACAGCTTCTCAAAGTCGCACAATCAAGGTTAAAACTGAAAAAGAACAAATCAATTTATATATATAAAATGGATAAATTAGAACTATTTAAGCAATTATGGAATGTTAAAGATTCTACGCCGTTCCCCTTGTATAGAAATTTTTTAAAAAAGCAGGATATGTATATTTTTCCGAACGGTATTTGAAAGAGGTGCAGCTACTTTAATATAATCGAAACTATGTTTATATAAAGCCGAAAATCGTCTTAAATCTAAAATAATTTTGAATGCAAAAACAAATACTGAAAATTGGAATTTTAGCTTGAATCTTTTGAGATCATAAGTTTGTGCACCACTCAGTCGGCTTTCGTCTGCATTCTACACCATTCGACTTTCGCCTCAACACATCTCTTTATGACGGCTCTCAGAATTGATGTTGACATCGAAAACAGAATAAAATTTGACAGTTGTGTGTTTGAAAAAATTGTTAAATGTCATAAAAGCACATAGACGTCGATAAAGGATATCTTGGAAAAGTGACAGACTCTTGACATGCAGTTATTTACCCTTTTTTTCTGCAACCTTACACTTTCTAGAGGTTCAAAATCCCCCAAACTTCAAATTATCAACCACAAAGTTTTTAGTCTCTATAAAAAATTAAAGTTAAATTTAAAAAAATTCACAACAAAATAAAATTTGCATAAGTACAATAAAATACATACTGATAAAAGGACAGAATTATTATGAAGACTATTAACTTCAGGATTTATCCTGCAGAAGAAATTTCGTATTTTGTGCGAAAGCATATTGTGCTTTGTTTTCTTATTTAACAATATATAAATTTATAATGTTAGTTCTAAGTTCACAGAAATATTATTATCCTTAATGGTAACTGCCTTAGTAACTATACATGTAAGAGCTGCTAAAATTTCAATTTTTAAACTGTTCAATTTCAAAACATATAAATTAAAGTAATAAAACAAAAACGAAAACCAAACCAGGACTATTTAAAAAAAAAAATAATAATATGCAAGCAGTGTTTTGCAATTTAACGACAAAGAATAAAAACAAAGAATTAAATTAAAAGAACTAAAACATATAATATTGCACATAACGTAATAAGATGTAACTAACTAAAAACTAATATGTAAAATGGTCACTCCATAAAAAGCTGCTATTTTGTTTTGTAGTAAATAGTGCGACAAAAGTGAAGTAGATCTTGTTGTAAAAAAATGCATAAAAGTTTTCTTTTGCAGATTAAGTCCAATTCCACAATCGGTTAAGTGAAACAGGGTTTATCTTATTTGATTTCCAAGCAGAAAAGTTTGGCCATGCTAAGCTATGTTACTTTAGTCTTCGACATCTAAGCAAAGCAAAATAAACAGACGGATTTAATGCAACTCGGGATGAAGTAGTAGGGGTATGCTCTGAGCATTCGGCAGGCTTTCAAACCTAAAATTACTGGAATACTACGGAATCTTCAGAGCGAAGACTATAACAAGTAGTGACAAAAAAGAAGAAGGACAGTCCTTTTAAGATAGGTAAGATTGGGAGGTTGTCCCCGCTAGGCAGGGACACACTTAGACCAAAAGAGGTACATTGTGATGTCACATTGTAAGACCAGAGTTACCAGCCCGAGGACCTAAAAGATAACTACCCGTTTCGGGTGAGAAGGGTCGAGGAAACCAGTGACGACGGTATGAACCTGTGCCGAAGGTCACCAACCAATGGTTGCATTGATTTGCGACAACGCATGATCTGGATCTGACATGACACGTCATAAGAACCAAAGACGAGATACAGGCGACGAGAATTACTTCTCATCGATATGGGGTCAACTCCCACGTAGTTCTTACGCCAACTACGAGGCGTTGCGTCATCCGATGCTTGAAGGTGGGTACGCCAAAACGCTGTGGACAACTTCTCGCAGGTCCGACGCAAGTGGCGATATTTCGTCTTGGGGAAACACTAAGGCAATGTCAAAATTTACATATGTAATTTAAAAGGGACTGTCCGTTCGCCCTAAAATCAAAACCCCGAGTGTCAAAGTTTTGACATTGAATTTCGAAAAATCTCGAAAATTAAAATAAGCAATAACGAAATCCCGAAAAAAAACAAAATCGTTTAAATCCTTTTTTAAGAACCATCCAAACATTGTTTGATTTTCGGGGCACTCGTTTTTGACACTCGGTTTTTATTTTCGGTATATTTTTTTTTAGGATTTTGACACTTTAATAAAACTTATTCGGTATTTGAGGTCAAGATTTTGTAATTGGGGTTTCAATACTGACATTGAATTTTGAAAAATCTCGGAAATGAAATTAACCAATAACAAATCCCGAAAAAACTTAAAACGTTCAAAAAGCCTTTTTTTAAGAACCACCCTAACACTGTTTGATTTTAGGGACGCTCGTTTTCAATTTTGACACTCGGTTTTTATTTACGGTAGTTTTTTTTCGGAATTTCGACACTAAGAACCTTTTTCGGGATTTGGAGTCAAGATTTTGCAATCGGGATTTGGGTACCAGGCATATTTAAAATTAATTTAAATAATCGATCTCGCGAATTTCTGGGGTTCTTGAATTCCAGGGGTGGAATCGGGATGACAGTCAATGTGATCAAACAAAATAATCAGTCTGCGTAAGGTGATCAAACAAATATTGTTCCGTATCGTTGCTATATTTAGCCATGTGGAACACTTATTTTTATTCATACACGAAGAAAGTGAGCCAAAGAGTAGGTAAACACGCCACCTAACCAGAATGTTTGAAAACTGGGTACCAGCTGATTTTGACGGCATTGAATGAGAGCTGTCACAAGATAATTGTGATGATCACAGTTTATGCAGACAACTTTTTGTGATTTGTGATATCACTTTTCATAGATCAACTTAGCCGAATAGCCTCCCCAGGATTTTTCAAAAGTCAATATCGGGATTTTGGGACTCGGGAAAACGGTACGGTTCCAATTTGCTCATGAATGAGATAAGGTATAAATTGACAGTTATTAGCACAATTAGACCCTTTTTTTATTGTTTTTATCCTTTCATTTAGTGCATATTCATGCGTGTACATAAAATCAACTGACACTTGCAGCTAAGAAAAGCCACATTGAGGGGACCTACCATTTCTCCCCCCGATTCAGAACGGCGAGTTGACAAGTTTCTCATGACAAATGATACTCTCGAAGGCCTGTCAGACCCCTCCGGAGGTGGGAACGTGAAAAAAAGGATTACTCCGGTCGGGGTTTGAACCCTGGACAGTCCGAGAGACTAACTACTGCACCACGGCGGCCACAATTAGTATGAAACGTGAAAGTGAAACGACCCTTGTTAGGAATCTTTAACCCGAAGATGAAGTGCCGACTGAACTATAAACCGACTCGGGTTACATATCTTCTTCCAGCGAGTACGCGGTACTCTTCACGTATTCGCATATTATAAGCAAGTTACAAAGCCATACGAGTTAAGCACCACGGTTATAAACTGGCGACACTCGCTGTGGTAAAAGCTTTGAAATCTAAGTTTCATAACAGCAAATGTATTCCTAATCTTTTAGAAATTGGATCAAAAAGTTTACAAGATCCATCAAATCCACAAATCTAAACAGGAGATACATTTTCGTGCCGGACGAAGTAATAGTTACTTCTGAGTCATCGATATAAACTTAAACGTGCTATCGGAAAAGGGAGGCGAAGTAGTGATTATAGCAGCCAAAGACAAGCTCCGTCTATTCAGAGATTGATGTTCTTCTGAAGACACTAATGAAGATTTGTTTTTAGTAACTAAAACAAGAAATAAGTTTCATAGCTTGAGGGAACCTCTAATTTAAGATGTTTGAATGGATAAAAGGCTTACTTACAGACAAGCTTGTATATTCAGTTCTTCGCCTCTGAGATGCACCATTTCATTCTCTCTGTCAATGTATCCAAGCTAAAAAATATTGTCTCTTAATTGTGACTTTTTGTTGGGTCGATCTAAAATGTTAACAAGCAGAATTCAAGGGAAATCCCTGAGCTGTTGGTAAGGATATTTGTCAGCTCTAAATCATTTTCCCCTAGAATCAGTCCTAGGAGAACGGATAAGTTAAAGGCTACCTCTGAGCAACATCTCCCTGGAGTTTTTCAACGAAAAGGGAGAAGTTCAGAGTGCATTTCATATGTTGTTGAAATATTGTAACAATGTATTGATGAGTTAAAATTGAGCAGTACTGTGTTCACAGGCTCTGACGTTTAGGAGATATGAAGAGAGAAACCTGACTAAAGAGGAATTTGAAGACTGATCTTGCACATTATTTTTATAATATAAACTTTCAATGCAACCTATGAAAGTAATAACAGTGACAAAATCTAGAAAAATAAGTTAACGTTGTTTTAATTCACCGCGAGCGGTGAATAAGCAGGAAGGTCGTATTGGAGTAAAAAAAATTTACTGAGCAGTACAATGCTTACTTAAATTTTGTTATTGTCAGGCTTAATCCCTAAGCATCTGACTATGATTTGATTTTGATTTGTTTTTGAATAATAGTAGACAAGCTGATGGCCTCTAAGCTACTAAAGTTGGTTGTTAAACACCCCCATTACGCAAGTTGTGACGTATTGTATTGTATTTGTTATGCGAGACTTTTGCGTTTATTACGACTCCTTCAAAGATGAAGTCAGTCAGCAACGCGTTTCATCGCACTTCAAGTGCACAAGAATTGTCAACATTTCAGAGGAAAAAAAAAATCAAAACAAGCTTAAAAGGTTGGGTGACCTGCAAACGAAAAAGGAGAATGAATTCAATCAATTTAGTTTTTGGCCGCATTGATGTGGAGGAGGCAAAACAACGACTGGCAAGTATTCAGGGAACCATAATATAGATAGTTTCAACCCTATGAATTTGCCGAATTGAATAAAAATTAAAAACCGCGTTCTAACTCAAAACTTAGTTGTAGTTTTATTAAATTCGCCCCAATTACGTAATTCGCATTCGAGAGTCTCATACGAACATGCTGGTGTTTTTTTTTCCTCAGAAGTCCTGATGATGCGCTGATGTCAAAGCAGATTTGACATGTTGCTGTTTGTGGCAGTTAACTGGCTTTTAATAGATTAAAAGCCCTAAAAATAGATTAAGTAACCCAAAACCTGGACCATAAACCGGATTCGTCCCCTGGTGTTCGACATCAAGTATTAACTTGGCCCTGATACATTTGAGAAGTGTAGATAGACCTGATCTAAGAGCTGACAACTAAGGTCTAATCGTATTTTTCGTTTCTGCATTTTCAACATACTGACTTTAAGATTGGGGGCAATGTAGATTGACTAAATAAATAAGGGAACACTGTATTTGTATACTTTCACCCTTCGACTGTCGGCACCATTTACTACAACTAATCTTATGTATTTTAACTTCAAAAGTCTTAATTAATATCGTTCGAATTTCAATATCTGTGAATATTTAACATTGCTACCGCAAGTCATATTATATTATGTAAGTTAACGATACTCGTACGCTAATTTGGTTATTTTTTCCATGTTTTATAATAATGTCGTTTAATTCTGTCCTACGTCTAGTGCGCAACAAAACATTAAGCGCTGCACAACACAACGTTAAATGCCCCAAAACTACTTAAACAACTAAACATATTAGATTTACGTTATAGAATTTCTATATTATTTTTCTTTTCATTTTCTTTTTTTTCGTTTTAACTTTGAACAATGTCCAACGATTTGCCACATTTTCCCTAAGTCTGGAATATCTTATTCGATAAATTCTAATTTATAAAATACTATATAAAATCTACAATCTATTTAAATAGCTGTATGTTTTCACAATTTGCTCCACCTTGAAAGGAGTTTGGTTATTCTTTAAATAATAGTTTTTTTCTTTCATATAGAATATATATTAGCAATTATTATCAAACTTAATAAAATCAAAAGAATTATTAAAAAGAAAATACTTGTAGTACTTAAACGGATGCAAATTTAAAATAAAATATTTAATAAATACAAATTGGTTTACTTTATTATATATTACGATGTAAATTCCGTACTTCCCCTCCGCATATTCAGTTCGTTAAAGTCAATTTCAGTGGATTCAATGGACTGAATTGAAGAGCTTCTAAGTTTGGCCGCTGGAAATTTCCCTCTACTCTTAATTGCTGTAAGCTGAAATTTTGGATTTGTGAAAAATAATATTTAATTTGTTTAATGAATAAATATATAATAAATGAATTTCAAAAACGCACAAACAAAACCATGCAAATGTGGTGTCACAGATCTAGGACTAAATGCATCTAAGATGATTGGTGTTTTAAGTATAAAATGCAAAGTTATGAGCGTATAATAATTTGTGTATAATATTATGAAAGATTGTGAAAATAAAATTACTAAAACAAGTTTAACACCACGCAAGCATAGAAATTATTACCAATTTTTTACACCTTTTATATATTTACAATTTAATAAAAAAATTAAAATAATAATAATTATGATTATAAGGTAGAAAATATTAATATTGGCATACATGTTGCTTTAAGTTTGTAGCGCGGAATAAATTGTAAAGCTTGTACACGATTTTACACTGAAAAACGCACATTTTTGGTAGACCCACGGTTACAATTTCGAAGATTTAAGTTTAAGATAAAGTTTTTTTTTTTGAAAAAAACGCAACCGTTTTAGGGTTTACGCTGCACTTTGAAATTGTTAGGACTTTTCAGGAGAGTTGTTGTAGAGCTTAATATTTCCATTCAATAAACTCGATAGGTTGATTTGAGGCACTTGATGGAACAGTATAATTTTAAAACTACCCAATGGAATTTACCCATGCAGGAATATTTTTGTAATACACTGGCAAACAAGGCATTAGACTACCTTATTTTGAACATCTCAAGAGCAAAAAGGATTAGAAGGAGAGGAAAAGCAGAATTGGGACCGGTGTACTCTTGCTTTGAATAGTTGTATGTTCCCTGGTATCCCGTGGTACCAATTATGAATGTAACTCTTAACTTCACTGTGGGACTAAAAGGGGGTTAGAGAGTGAACTGATGCGCATTCGAACTTGACGAGTATTGCGGTATTGCTTAGAGTTTTAAGCCGCCAATGCTATTGGCTATTTCGGTGGAACACTGTTCATAGAATGAGCGTGACAGGCAAGAGACATCGTATGCCATTTATATGCTCCTGTGCGTGAGTAGAGATGAAGAGGAAAATTTAACCCCGAACCTTATGATCTGTACAAAGATATTGATTTAGTCACAAAAAACCAACACGACGATTGCTTCGGTTTGCCAAGGAGGTCTTCAATTACTGGAACTGAGGCTTTCTACATTTGAACTTTCTAAAAATTCTATTTTCAGAAGGCATCTGGCGCAAGGTGGTAGTGGGCTTCGAGTAGTAGTTGGTCTAATGTGTACAACTGCTATGCAGGAGGTCTGGCTTCGATTCCCATCGCGGTTGTCTAAAAATAATAGTTCTTTTTCAGGGATTCTTTTTTGCAGAGTCTGACAAACCGCCCATACTAAAGTCTGTACTCAAAGCGCAATTCGAGGTCATCAAAAATATTAAAAATTAATCGCAAATAAATGTATTAGACCAGTAAAGAAGTCTAGAGATAAACAACGAAACGTGGGGTGTAAATATTGATCAAGTTTTTTATTCGCATGTACAAATCATCGATGGGACAAATTAACATATTGGTATGTCAAAATATGTATGTATAAAACAACATGCAGGAGCGCTGAATGCACCCATCGACGCACTCTACGAACACACCCGCTCGATTCACTGAACGAACATACCCAGCTGTCATTCCAGTCATCTGACAGTAGCTGGCATAATCAAAGTTCGAATTTCCATTTCCCCTCCTTGGAATTCAGCCGAAGAGTACCAATGGAAAATTACCAAAGATAAGTATGGAACGCACTATTTTAAACGTTGACTTGTGAAAATCGGCAATAAAGTAAAAAGTGATTGAATTGAAATAAAGTGTTTAATTCTAAGTAGTAAAGTTGAATAACAGTGTGATTTGAATTTAAATAAGTTTGTTTGATAAATAATTGTGAAATTATAAAAGTGAAATTGAGTTTTATTCGGCGAACCCCAGGCAAAAACATTACAATATGTTGGAAATTGTGTTTCTGCTCGTCCCGAATGTATGCTTTATATGAAAAAAGCCGGAACAGAAGAGCAAAATATTGCTACAAAATATGGCATTTCGCAGCGTTCTTGACAGTCTCAAATTTTGAGTCATTCCTAATTTTCCTAAAAGTAAAAAATGAGGAGCTTTAGGCCCAACTATTATAATAATAGACACAATTGGAAATAACCTAATGTCAAACCTTCTAAGCGTATTTCCGAATTAATTTTTCTGAAACCGATTCGACTTGTTTTCTTAGTCTTGTCTCTCTAACTCTAGTAGTGAAAATATGAGTTTGCCTTTCATGTTCACTATGGTTACGCTCGCACACATATCTTACCTCGAATACCCATCATCATCGGTAATCGGCTTGCGATAAATAAAAGAAAAGTTAACGAAAAATTATCGAAATCGAGCAAAAGACTTTTATAGTCATGGAATAAGAGTTACGGGTAAAGGGACATGTCGGAAAGCCAGCCTAAGTCTTTTTTTTCAGCGATGTAAGTGTTATTCATGAATATTGGCTGGACGTTGTGATTTTGCTTCAATGACAGAAGACAGCATTGAGTTTTAAAACTCTCTCTCTGTGGAGAGATCCGCATGATACAATACTGTTAAGGTCGGAGCTAAGTTTGACATACGCTACCGTCGGAGAGAGTCGGAGACAGAACAGAGCCCTGAAGTGGGGAGCCCCAGCTTTTACTTAATGAATTGCATTAGAGAACTACATCATCATATGAAACGCAATTACGAAGCATTCGCTAAAAAACGAGTCATGGAAAACAGTCAAGTGTGAATCACGTATACATTTTTACCAGAACTCACATTCACTCATGAGTCCAAATCCGAATGCTTGAAGCATTCTCACTTACGAATCTTTGAATGTGCATCAACCGACCAACTCTTAACATTAATTGCTTTCTGAGCCATTCGCACATTTTCGTTTTCTTAAAAGTGATAGTGAGCTGAGCTCATACTCCTATTCACTTTAGTAAAACGAATCGTGTCCATTTGTATCCCTTATTGAAATGAATCCGAGCCTACCTAAGATTCATTGTTAGAAAACAAATAAAGTGCAAAGGGTAGGTTTCGTTTTCCTTCAATGAACGCCAAGTGTGTGAGCTCCGAGCAAGGCAACGAACGTTTCAAGTGTCTCACAAAAACGAGCAACTTGCTGCAGTTGTCTTAACTGCACGTCGTCGGATATAGGATGAGGCCGTGTTGATCTGACAGTAGCAAAGTAAAAAATTTCGAAAACGTTACGCCCGTTCCAATTTGCTTTCTCATAGCGCCAAACAGTTCGTTGGGGTGTTATTTCTTTGATTTGTTGCTTACATACAAAGAAATTTGTCGATATGACAAAGGAGATATGTGTTATCATTTCTAACGAGCATAGAGGAGATAACACATAGACGGTGTATTTGTCGTAATGGGAGGTCAAAACCAGGTCCAGGGTGTTAGCGATATGATCGTAAACGTTGGGTACCATTGTGGGCTTGTCTACAAGTTGTGTCAGGCTATTTAAAGTTGCAAAGATGTCAACATACCTTCCTTCAGGTGTTCCTAAAACCGCACGTAATCACGATTCCATTGTTCAGGGAAACAACTCTTTAGATGTAATCCGACCGTGTATCAAGGTTATTACAAGTTAATGCACTGCCAAAGTCCAAAAAGTTAAGAAATTAGTTCTGACGACCGAAGAATAAAATTTTGGCAGGACTTATCAACAAGATTACATATTGTTATTACATAGGACGAATTGCATATCAGTAAAAAATTGGTTGAAGAAATTTTGCACGACACGATCGAAGCACCGACGACTCGCGTTCTGTTAAAAAAAATGTTGGAGTTAGTCGCGGACAATTTTGATAAAAATTGCAACTGAATCGTAACTGTAGATGAGTCTTCGCCAATACGACCTGGAGTCCAAACAAAGGCCTATGCAATGGATGATAAAAGAAGAGAGATCAAAGAAAAAGTAAAAAGTGGAAAAGTCAGCTTCAAAACTTTTAGCGACAGTAGTTTAGTTTAGTTTAGGCCCCCTTAAATTTTATTAAGCTTAATAGAAGCAAACTTGGTATAAAAACTTATACTTAAAACTAGAGGGGAAAAGTAAGAGCTTGGACAGTGGAGGTCGCTAAATTTAAGAATGGATAGAATTTAGGTAAGGTCAAAAACTTTAGCGTTGTTATTAGTTATTCGTAGCATTCTAGTGATTGGCTCAAAATGACCATAATTAGTGCGGTGGGAAACAAGGCGGAACAAGGAAATATTTAGATCTGAGAGTGCGGCGATTTAGTGAAAAGGAAATCAATTGGAGAAGTTGTGGGCTGTTAATGTTTCCGTCTAAAAGCTGTTGAATGAAAAGGATGTCGGCTACCTCTCGACGTTTTTTTAGTGACTGCATGCCAACTATGTATCTTTAGTCGACGTTCATATGGCGAAACGGAGAAACCTTCGCTGGACTGCTTTAATTCTTTGTATGCGGATTTGCCGATATGGAGACCAAACTTGACAAGCATATTCGAGAAGAGATCTAACGAAACTAATATAGAGGGCTTTGGTGACATACGGATCAGAGAGCTCCTTAGACCATCTCTTTACGAAACCTAGAGCAGAGTTTGCACGGCTTATGATGTTATCAGTGGGAGGACGGAAGTTTAGTTCCTTGGCACAAGTAACACCTGAATCACGGATTTCGGTTGTTGTTGGAACAGGCTCATCATTGATAAAGTAGGTTTTTATAAGTTGGGGGGAATGTCTACGGGTCGTTTTGCAAACCGTGCAAATCAGAGGGCGCAGAAATGATTTTCGAGATTCGCATACCATCTGCGAAGACAGAGGTGTTGAAATGTTGATGGTAAGGATGATAATGATTGGACCGAGATGATTGCCTTGGGGGACACCGAAGATTCCTTAATTGGGTCAGAAACTGAAGATCTAAAAAGCCTTCTGTACTGTAGATCCTCTAAGTATGATTTAATCCAATTAACGAAACCAGAGCGGAAACCGAGCTTTATAAGCTTCAGGATAATAATTCTAGTTTGTCAAAAGCTTTGCTGAAATCAGTGGTAATGGCGTCAGCTTTCTTTCTATCTTCCAATGCGCACAGGGTCCTTGAAACAAATTCAGTAAGACTGGTAACGGTGGATTTGCCTTTCAGGAAACCGTGTTGATCTATGGAATTTATTGCCTTGCAATGGGGAATCGCCGATAGGCCGTCAGGATCGTGTTCCCAGTTTTACGATCGGGTCGGGCATTATAGATTGCGGCGTTGGAGAGGGGAGTGAGGAGGCTGCATCGCTACTTGGAGGTTCGTACGTCTCATCTCTTATTTTGATATCTGCCTAAGAAGGGACAGAACTGACAGGCAGAAAGGAGAGCGATAGCAAATCAGCATACACACGAAGATCTTCCAATATCGAAGTGTTGTAGAGAGGTTTCGAGGACGTGCTAATGTCAGGAACAGTCTGACAGGATGTGGTTCTTAAATTTTTTAAATTTTATTTTTCGAATAACTCCTTTTTTACGCATTTTTGGAGTTGGTGCTCATACAAACAATTAATCTACGACGCAAGACCTATCCAATAGTGTAGGATCGAAGTGTTGTAGAGAGGTTTCGAGGACGTGCTAATGTCAGGAACAGTCTGACAGGATGTGGTTCTTAGCTCATTTGCTAGATCACCAATTTTAATTTGCATCGCTAGGAGATCATTGCTTATGTCGTTAGTTTTTTTCGAATCCCATGGTTTCGATTTTGTTCAAAAGAGTTGGAAGACGACTATAGGTACTTTGTTGTTGCAAGGGATTTTAACTCGTCAATTACAGCTTTGGATGTGTTGGCTGCGTTTAGAGAAGAGAAGAGGCACTTCTCTAATCAGATCAGGTTTCGAAACTTGTTCCTTAGGTGACATTGAGCTGTCGATGCTTTGAAGCTTAGCCTCGGGATCGCTTTAGCCTCGGGATCGTGGCCGATAACATAGAGTCGGTAGCATAGGACTGGGAGAGATGAAGTATAGAGTCCTTAAGCACCCAAATCTTCGACACAAGCAAATATTCCTGGAGTCGCAGTTCAACACCGAAAACATCAGTTTAACAAAGAATAATAAAAAGAAGGAAAAATATATTTCGGACAATACACGAGGTAAATAATAGTAGAGAAAAAAAATTTCCAATGTGTAATGCCGATTAGCTGGAATGTTTTTCTAACTTGTTCGACTAATTTAAATGACTGAAAATTTGTAAAAATTCTTTCCCAACTCAAAAATTAAAGCTATCCTACAGAAAATAGTATTAAACTAGTTAAAACAAAAATAACATGCAACCTACAGCTACAATAATCACAAGCTGATTGCGCCCAATCTCAAAAAACCAATTTGTATCTTCCCTTTTTCGAGTATACACAAATAGCTAGGCATGCAGCACTCAATGGTTGTCAGTTATTTAAACCAATTACTGTCTCATATTTAATATACTTAAAAGTTCCATGCACAATGCAAAATATGTTTATGTTTAATGAATTGTCTTTTTTGTTAGTAATGACCTGCGATTTTTTTAGCTTATCCACTTCCATGGTTCAGAATCTGGGCTTGTTATTGGCGTGGGATACTAAAAAAAATATTTCAAATTTCAATAGAACGAAACAAATTATTCCTTTTTTTTTGTTCTCAAATGTACAAAGGTTTAGCAAAGAACGAAAAGTATAAAATAAAAGCGTTATTAGCTGCAGCTGTTTTGGTTTTGTGAATTATAAACATAAATGGTTAGGGGAGGCAACATAGATTGGAAATTGTGGGGGTGTGGAAATAGTGTGTGTTTTGTGTTCCTCTTCAACAAGTGTGTGAAGAGTCTCAGCGCATAATGCGGCGTTAGTCACGTGTTGGAGGTGTGCCTTGCTCTAATGAATATCGTTAATGGTTCAATTCATTTTGAAATTATTTACACAGAGAAATAAAAAACAAGAGGCTTGAAAGAAGGGCTCACTTACCTCTGCTTTGAGATCGGCTAGCCTGTCTTGAAGATCGCGAACTTTATCCGATTCGTCGAGATTGGAACGAAGTTCACCTTCGGCTAGCATTTCAGAGTTCTGTAAGTGGTGATATATTTTAGTTGATTTTATAGTTATTGTCATTAAAAAGAAGGATAGCACCTTTGTCTCTAAACGTGATATTTCCTGCTTGAGCTCAGCCACAGTCTGACTCTGTTCTGTGAATTTGATTTTCACATTCATGAGCTCGTCCTTCATGCGAGATTCCAAGTCTGAGTACCTACAAAAGACAGTTACGACTTGCTACGTCTGGTCTACAAAATATCACTAACCTGTGTTGCTGCTCACGAGCCTTGTTCGCCATATCCTTTTCGCGATTAAGTGACGATTCCAGCTCCTCTTTGAGTTTCTTCTTCTCGTCGTCTTGTCGCCGGAGTTGATTGGTCGACACTTGCACTTGAGTTTCTAGCTCCATTACCTGCAAGAGCAATAAGTCAATAAATTTATACGTTTTTTTGTAATAAAAACTCACCTTTAGACGCAATTCCTTGAGTTCAGTCAGAGTTTCTACTTCCCTTATCCGCGTGGTCATAAGCTCGTCTTCGAGTTTTTGCATCTCATTCGACTTCCCAGTAGAATCCCAGAAGTTTGTCAACAGTTTCTTTGGTGTTGAGTCCACTGCAGCTGTACTATGCTCAGCCTTTTGTTCTTGCAATTGCCGCTGCCACTGGGTGCTCAGTTCTTGTACACGTTGTTTTAGCTCCTTCAATGATAAGCTGGCCTCGGCTTCGCGTAGTTTACTCGCAATGAGTTCGTCTTGTAAATGTGCAACAGAATTATCGGGAGTGATTTCACGTAGTTTCTGATTTTCCTCTTCTAGATCTTCGATTTTGGACTTTAGGTTTCGTATGGTGTCTTCGCTTTCGGCTAAACTTTGACGCACTTTGACCAGTTCCTCTAAGAGGCAAGAGACCATTTCATCACGTTGCTTGAGAGCTTCCTCCTTCATGCAGAGCTCATCAATTGAACTTTGACGCGAGTTGTTCTGGAAATGCAATACAAAATCATTAGAGGGGATTGTTCTAAGATGGAATATTCAATTCATGCACTGTTTCTAGGTTTCTAAACAAACAACTTAATAGACAAGGCAAACTAGCAGTCGTTTATAAATGAAACATGCTGCTTGATCCTGCGGATAAATGTGCGCGCTAATAACTTGTGTTTTGGGGAAAAAGAGAGCGAACTGTATGCCTTAAGTGTACGATTGGCCTTCGGCTCTTGGGTATTAGATATTTAGGGTAATAATAAAAGTTCGCATAGCTTCGACGTTTTCACCAGCCGATTTACCCAAATAAATTTTCCTGGATTTCGAGGAATATAAAAGTTTGGAGACCTGCTTTAGCTTCAAAGTTATCGAATTTTTGATTTTTATATTTGAGGGATGGCGAGCGGTTTGTTTTCATCGGCAGCCATTGCCTCTGCAAAGTTTGTGAAGTGAAGCGGCTTGGTGTAGCGGCTGGTGGTGAGAAAAAAACTGCGTGGTTTAAGACTCCTGGAGTTCAAGAAGCCATTAGAGAAAAGAAGAGAGCCTATATTGTGTGGAATCAACGTAGCAACTCTGTTTCTCGAGTCCGGTACATTAAGGTGCGAAGACGAGAGGTTAGAGCACGATTACACATCTTTCGAAAGAGAACGACGTCTTACGCAGATGGAGCGAGCACTTTTGGGAGCTGCTCAATCCCCAACAGAGCACTGAGGATGTCAATCCCATTGCTAACGAGATAAGGGCGAAAAGTAGTCATACAGTAGATGAAGTCACTGCTGCGATTAAATCGCTAACAGTGGGTAAGTCTGCTAGGGTTGATGAAATTCGCCCATAAATACTCAAGGCAATGGGTAAAGAGGGTGTTTAATGGCTAACACGTGTCATTAAGGTGGCCTGGGAAAGCGGGAAAGCATCTAGCGATTGGCAAATAGGAGTTATAGTACCCATTTTCAAAAAAGGGGGCAAGATTGCTCTAACTACAGGGCTAACTAACTATTTAACTATCTCTCTTAAGTCTTACGGAAAGAGTATTCGCGAAGGTGTTGGAAGCGATTTCCAGAGCTCTAATTGAGCCTTTGTTACGGGAAGAACAATGCGGCTTTCGGCCAGGCAGACGCACAACCGACCAGCTTTTTACTCTGAAGTTTATTCTTGAGAAAACCTGGAATATGCCAAACCGGTCTACACGTGTTCTGTAGATTTGGAAAAGGCCTATGACCGGGTTCCCCGGGACAAGCTCTGGAGAGTTTTGCAGGACTATACATTGAGTGGGCGTCTTCTGAGAGCCATTCAGTCTTCGTATGGGAACTGCAGAAACTGTGTTCGTATAAATGGCGTCAAATGCTATCCTCTTGATGATTGCGTTGGACTTTGCCAGGGCTGTGTCCTATCGCCTCTCCTTTTCATGGCATGAATGGTATATGGACTGGATGGTAAAGCGCAGTCTTGGTGAGGAATTTTTCAAAATGGCTGGCGTCAGGATATGCCATCTGCTTTTCCCAGATGATTTAGCTGTCCTGGCATCGTCTGAGGAGCAACATCAGCGAGCACTGGATGGGTTTGCGGCTATCTGTGGTGAGGCTGGAATAAAGGTAAACGTGAGCAAATCCGAAGTGATGGTTGTTTACCAAACTCCTGTGCAGTGTACCCTTCCCATTGAAACAGGTAAAGAAGTTTAAGTATCTCGGGGTCTTTTTCACGAAAGATGGAAGGAGTAATACTGAGTTATCCTGTAGGATTGGCCAAGCTGGAGCAACAGTAAAGGAACTACGCCAGCCGGTCATTAGGAAGGCTGAGCTTGGAGTGAAAGCAAAGACCTCAGTTTTTAATTAAGTGCTCGTTCCAACCCTCATCTATGGGCATGAAATTTGGATAATAACCGAAATAATTAGATCGCGGGCACAAGCTGCCGAAATTTCTGAGGTGCGTTGCTGGGTTAACTCTCAGGTATAGAGTGAGAAACGTCAGTATTCGTAGGAATCTTAATGTAGAGCAGCTACTTCTCCGAGTGGAACGATCAATTCTTCGATGGTTTGGACACGTTGTTCGCATGCCCCCAGACAGACTTCCTAAGCAAGTCATTTTAGCCGAGATGTGGGAAGATATATGGGGGGGGAGAGTACGATAACTTCGGCCCAAAAGCTGATAACATAGTTTTTTAGAGGGACTAAAAACAACGATTCTTTACTAAGGAAGGAAGGGGCCCATCTCCTAGGTCACAATAGATGCCGAATTTTGCAGGAAATCAAGACCTAATAATGTGCCCTCAAACTAATTGATTTTCCAGAAGCTAACGCTAGACTAAGAGAACGTTCCAAAAACTTATGAAGAGACTTTTATCACACAAGTAAATAATTTTATGTGAATTTGTGCTTGAATTCTTTCAAAAATGAACAAACTAAAAAGCCCATTCGAAGGTATTTTAATGCGCAGGTCAAATTGCTAAAATTTTTAACATTCGACTACAATAACAAAAGTCACTAAAACATCACAACACGGTCATGCGAATTAACAATCATTATTTAGGAACACCTTAAGTTGTTACTTACGCTATCAATGGAGACATTCTGTTTAGACATTTAAAAAAAAAATAAAAAATAAATAAACAAAAAGTGTAAGAAAAATAATCGATATCTTCAATATTATTTAATCTCTCGAGATAAACAAGAGTTTAAGCTTACGTTTTCCTGTAGCCTGAGACTCAGCCCACGAATCTCTTCATTCGCATTCTCCAACTGATGTGATACTTCCAAAAAGTTCCTACGCAACTGCAGCAGCTCAGTTTGAATAGCATAGCTTAAGGAAAATTAGATTTGTTTTAGCAAAGTTATAATTAAAAGATATTTAGCTCACCTCGTTTCTTCCTCCTCAGCACGGGACACTTGTCCTCGCACAAGTTTATCTGCCAATTCGGCACTTTCAGCCTCAAGCAATTCATTTCGTTGTTTTAACAAACGATTCTCTCGACGTAATCTACGCAGCTCGACCATCTCTTCTTGTTCCTTCTTTTTCAAGTCGGAATACTCCTTTTCCATTTTCTTCATTCGCTTTGTATTGATTTTCATCGAGTAGGCCAGATTGAAAAATGTCTCGGGATCACTCTCCACCCTGCCAGGCAGCTCCTTCTGGAAGAACTGCGCAAAAATAAACGAATCATTAAATCCCCCTTTGTTTGGCGAACATGTGATTGAATTACTTTCAACATAGCTTCCATATCCAGGCATAGAAGGGTTTCTTTGCCAAGTGTAAGCAACGCCAGCGCTACTTTGAATATAAATTCCATTCCTTCGCTTAGGAAGACATCCATAACGCGACAACTCAGATTCAAGTTCAATGCTGTTGTGTAGAGTGTGAGAAACCAACTAGACGCGTACATTGTTGTTTGGAATGCTTGCTGCTGGAAGTGAATATGCATTTCTGGGAGCTGCTCTTGGACTAGACTTTCCAGCTGGTACATGCACAGGCCAAGCTCTGACATCGAGGGCTTGAACATGTCACGCATTCGATGCTGTTGCATTATTTGCACCAATACCGCAAATGCTTCTTCCTCGGGCATCTGTAAGGGGAGGTGAATTAGTTTAAACATAAGAAGGCCAACAGATCGTCATACCTGCATAAGAAGCAGCCCAACAATAAATCCAGAACCCTGGCAATATCCCACCTCGCGATCGTGCAGTGAATACGCCTTCATAACGTTAAACAGAGCTTCTTGACCAAGACCGTCTTTCTCCTTGAAAAAGTCATGCTCCGGATAGGTGCGTGCAATATCCCGCCTGATGACTTTCTCGCACGCAGACGTCGCCTTGATGTACTCAGCGTACTGCTTCTTGTCAGCTTCGCTGGCACCGCAGAGTAGTTGCCACACGATCGGTCTAAAGTGATGGGGAATACCCCGTCTCACCAACTCCCTGACACACGGATTCTTCTTCTTCAAACTACCCTCCCAGTCGTTGAGGATTGTGGCCCAAGTCGTCCAAATATCCTCTTCGGCAACTGAGTTACCACCTGCGAAAGAACCAGACCCATGAACACCACACCTGCATAGGCACACTTCTTCTGGAACTTACTCGAGTTAACACTTATCTGACTAGTGTCCGAATTCTTTCGACTATGCGTCGAGTGCAAGGAGTTCAAACTTTTGGCATCGCTCTCGATAAGCTTGTTGGCAGCTTCCAATTTTGCAAGAAGATCCATTTCAGAGGTGGGTAGATTTTCAGGGCTTTTGACTTCCATTTTCTTGCTACTTTCTTGCTGAGTAGCAGTTGTTAAGGTCATTGCCTCTTTGATAAGTTTGAAGATGAGAATGTTTCCTTCTTTTATTTGTGATAGTTTCCGGCTCGATAACAAACTTGTAAAGTGGGCAGTTGTTGTCCTGTTGCTCAACTGGCACTTATAGCATCTTACAAACGCCCTGAAAATAATTTGGGAAAAGAAAATCGGGTTAATAACCGAAACCGAAAACAATCAAGTTATCTTCAAAAATGTTTTTTTTTATTAAAAGCTGCACTTGGAAGTAGACAAAAATAAACGATGTCGGGCATACGCGGGCGATGCGGCATCAATGAAATTGTTTTCTTTTTGTGCCTTATTCGAGAGAACGGCAGGAGAATGAAAACACAATCCAAAGTTTTACGCCGGTTCTATTTCCACTTAATAGTTCGCGGCCAGTGGGTCACAGAACAACGTAGGGGTCGTCAGAAAAATTTGATTAATAAATTATTCAATCAGTCAATGCCTTGGGGTAAGTGATTTTATTGATCAACAAGATTGAATCCTAATTACCTGCATTGACCTGGAGAACGAACGAATTAGTGTTCACATCAAGATAGACAGAAAGTGTGTCATCTATGAACAATCATGTTGGAGGGGTTTTTTGGGGAAGAGAATAAGAAAACTATGACTAAGATGTGCGTTTAAAGCGGTTTTGTAGCAAAAACGGCCTTAGACGTTTGATGAGTCTATTTCGTCAAGGTGTTTGGATTTTTATGAGAAGGCCTAAGGAGAGAGACTTAAGGGTCACGGTGCGTTATGGTTTACGTAACAGCAGTTCGTCGCATCTTGCTGTCTCGGTTCAAGATGCTTTATTGTTTACGTAAGCTTTTTTTATGTAGGACAAAAGTTCTTAGTTTATTTAAAAACTGATACCAAATCATGATCAACCAAAGAAAGCTAATATTAATCTGTTGAATCACTTTTTCAAACAACGCCCCTATTTGTTTAATTTATCGGGTCATTTGTTTATGTAGATCAGAACACGTTTTAGTGAAAGGAAAACATTCGTTATTTTTTATGGGCGTCTACCAAAGGGATGAATACTCCAACCATTTGGCCTTCGCAGTGATTTTTGGTGCTTCAGTTTATTTGAAATTTAAATCGAAATGCATATTTTTTTATAGGGACTTAAATCAAAACTGCGAATCACCACTGGACTGCATTTACACTGCCATCAATGGCTACCGAAGTTGCTTCGAATGAAAACTCACTGGATGAGTTTTAAGATCTGCTTTCCTCTTCTAATTTTTTTCAAAACACCAATTTTGATGTAGGCATACCAGTCCAAGGTGCCTTGGTTTTAAGCAGCTGAGGATAATAAGAATTCCAGCATCGTTGTCCGTTTCGATTTTCTTCGAAAAAAACAATTCAAGTACTAAATCGGCCATAACTAGGCTCCAGCTCAGAAAATCCTTCACCTGATGCGATCCAAGGCAGCACATCAACAGAGGCAATCCGCTTGGTGGCCTGCGAGTCGCAGCCAATTCTGCTAAAAGATAACTTTGCAACGAATAAATCATAACAGTATGACGGCACATGAGATAATTTGAGATCTTCAAAGACAAGTTTTAAGGTATTGAATCGTCAAGATCGCTATGGTACACAGAAAAAAGCACACAGTAGATCTACAGGTGATTGTAAACAGCGATGGACTTAGCAGTTTAAGAGGGCAAAACAATATGCTGTCATCAAGACACCCAACACCGACATCGATAGCTTTGACGTAGTTAGGGTCTATAAATTCAGACCATGACACCAGTGCTCAAATCAAACGAAGTGTTCTTCTTGCCTATCGTCATTTCTTTCGGCTATAAGAAGGCAATGGAGTAGCAAAGCCCTCTCTCGACCAACTAAACCCCAATTGTAAGACCCTCATTACCCCAGTCCTGTTTTACGGTGGTGAAGCATGGACCCCCTAAAAAGCAGCTGAAAACGATTTAGGCTGCTTGGAGAGGAAAATTCTTCGGACGATTTATAGTCCCGTCTGCATAGTCAGAGAGTGCAGGAAGTGATATAACATCAAACTGAGTGTACAGGCTTTACAGTTTGATGTTATATCTTAAAATACAAAGACTGCAATGGCTGGGTCGTCTAGTCCGGAAAATCTTCGAATCCACACCGAAGGGACGACGTAGAGGAGCACCGAGACTTAGCCAACTTCGCATGCAGTTCTGGAGACTATTCGCTAGCGGGAGACAGAGCTGGCTGGCGCGAAGTTTGTTGGCTGAGACCCAGGTCCACGTAAGTAAGTAAGATTAAAGCAGCTATGAATTCCTACGGCAATCTTCCGCGACATTTCTTTGGAATGGTTTGAGGAGTGGTTCCGGGAACCGCTGATTCTACCTGAAATAATTAACTCGCGATCAAAGGGTTATGACTACCATTAAGATGCGCAGTACATCGCGAGCGGGATGAATTTGAGGATAGAAACAAGTAAGTAAGTGCAAGAGTTCGTCTGAAACGAACTTCTAAATAGCCGACCCTCTTTACCCATTAACACCAAATTTAAAATTTTTTGGTCTGTTTCATATGCTGAACGTCGATTATTTGTATTGGCCACGAGCCTAAAAGAGGGCGTAGGCTGAAAATTTACTGGAATCACGAGAAAATGCGTTAAAAGCGAATATTTATGCTTAAAAAAACAGTTTTTTCCCAAAACCGCCCCCTAAAAGTAGGCGGAGCTCAATGCTTTGTATGCAACAATATTTTTTTTCAATTTAGAATGAATTTCCCGAGAAATCAGGTTTTCAAAGATTTCAGATGTTAAAAGTGGGCATGGTCAATAGAGTGGGCGGTCCAATTTTTCCTAATTAAAGGCTTCTGGTCGATATTGCTCTCCACCAAAATTTGAGTTCATATGTTTTGTCTATTTTGACCAAAAGGCATTTTGAAATAAAATGTAAATTTGAGGTTGTCTGACATTGACGCCAATTGTGGGCGTGGCTGTGGGCGGATCTTCTCAATTTTCATACTTTGTCTGTACAAAATGAGAACCAAGCAATGCTGCAAGTTTCA
The DNA here is from genome assembly GCA_947623515.1 of Neoascia interrupta. Classification (NCBI taxonomy): domain Eukaryota; kingdom Metazoa; phylum Arthropoda; class Insecta; order Diptera; family Syrphidae; genus Neoascia; species Neoascia interrupta. The sequence goes on from OX392463.1 coordinate 56,309,580, forward strand.
GCTTCCTAGATCAATTAATCGACTTACCTGTCGGTAAGAAATTTAAAAAAGATTTTGCTGAAAAGATTGGTAAAAGATTTTGCTGAACCGGAAAGTATATAACCGGTAAGACTGTTGAACCCAAATAAGTAAATGTTAAGCCCAGAAAAAGATAGGTAATAGGAGGATGCGTACAGATTCTAGCCGTTTCGACTATAATTGGAAGTAAATTTGAGAGTCCCGTCTCACGAACTAATTTCGCCGAGACAGCTTACGATGTTCGCGCGGGCACTGTGCGTTAAATCAGGACCAGAAAACCATAGTTGGCAGGATATCTCGGCTGTCAATCTCACAGGATGAAGACTACCATAGAACACACGCAACAATATCGTGGACGTACAAAACCGCGTAGGCACAGGAGATGCCAAACCGATCCGCCGATCGAAAGCTCGAAAAGTCCGTGGGCGTCTATGGTGTACTGGTGAAAAGGAAGGGCCTCCAAACTCTTGAGAGCGAAATGGTTCTACACCCTTGACCTGAGAAGTGACTATGGGTAGGTACAGATCCATCTAGAAGACAGAGCAAAGCCTGCTATCACAGCGTAAGAGACTATGGCAAGTTTACAATATTTGCATTGGTTTGTTTAAAGCTCCGCCCACTTTGGAGCATTAACTCTTAAGGACACTTGAAGCTAATTCCAAGGAAGTGTGCTCTGTTCCAGGCAGATGCTTAGTACTTGTGGCATGGATATCGTCTAATGGAGTACTTAAATACGGACTCGGAAAAAATCGAAGCTTTGAAAAATTGGCCAGTAAAAGGCCGAAGGCAAAAATCAGCTAACGAGCTTTCGCGGCCTAGCCACATCTATACTGAAGATTCTTGAAGAACTTTGCCGGAATCGCAGTTCTGGGACAGTTGACCGAGAACGGCAGTTGAAACGGTCAGATCAGCGCGAAAGAAGCTCCAACATCTGAAGAAACTACTGTGTTAGGAACCTACACTAGCTAAGCCCATCCCTGGCAAGACATTTATTATGGACGCAGATGCTAGTCATGTGGATGTGAAGTCGTTCTGTCGCCGGGAGCGGAGACTGTTGGAGTTGCGTCTTCACTCCTTCGACAGACTGTTGGAGTTCTATCTACCGTACGGGAGCGCGCTGTCCAGCTTCCCCACCCAGTAAGCTGAAATTCCGATTAAAAACCCAAAATTCGAAGAGTACTACGTGGTGGATCTCGGAGAAAGAAAGAACGATATGCACCAAAAGACCACGGGCAATATCGTATGGCTGTACAATACTCATCGTGGAAAGGGCAAATCGGTCGAGCAGCAGCTGGGCTGATGGCTATTTCACAACAAGAGCGAGAGAGCGAGCGAGAGTTTCGTGCGAGTTGTCAAATGAATTTCGATTAATGGATATGTATATATACGGGTGACCCAGTATACCGACGTTATCGTAATTTCGCAAGCCGGCCTTTTCGAAAAATTTAAAAACTCTCACAGCGGTTCCCTTATTATTATGTCACATAAATATGTGATGCTTTGTCGCACATTGTCGCGCATTGACGCTGCCGCTCTGGTTTGACGCTAACGCCCTTGTTATGAAACAGCCAAGAAGGTCCTTGCCAAGCAGTTACGCGTAACTACTTGTTACGGACCTAACGTAAAATTATTGATGTCTTCTTCCGAATCAAACGAACACCAAGAGCGAAAAGGAAGTTTCTCCACATGGATCGCCTACATCATTACAATGGAGTAATGATGACTCTTCATTGGGGGCTTATTCGGGCCAGGGGGATAATGTGAGGTGGCAAAAAAAATTGATTATTCTTAGAATGCAATATGCCCATTTCTATCCTATGCAGGACCTTAATATAAATATGCTTGTGGAAGTTAAGTCTACAAACGTCCATTTTTCTTCCAAGCCATTTTTATCAAGCATTTTAGTTGGGCTCACAACAGCTAAAAGGCGGATCTTCGCGGACCTTCTTAACACATATGTTGTGTTTTGTTATTTTTGAATTGTGCACATAGAAAGCGAAAGTAAAGCGTTTCATGTATTAAGATCATTTGGTCTTAATATCAGTTTTATGATCGATCGGTGTTTCCCTCAAAGATCTTGGCATTCTGCTTGTGACCAAGCATTTAAGCTATAGAAAGCATTTCAATGCTTGTTCAAGAGTAGAGTTCAAGCGTAGTTCTATTCTAAATGAATTAATTTTTTGTGTGATTGAACATAAAAATTTGACTTATAATATTGAAATTTATTCAGCGAAATAAAGTTTTATCATTACAATATTCTTTTCTCCCTTTTCCTCAAAATGAAAGTAAGACAGGCAGCATTAGCAACATTCGTGTGCCAAATGTTGAACCTGAATGGTAATGATTGCAGAATTGCTTCTCTCCACAAGGGCATAACACTGACGGGTATAAGCTTTCTTGTTTCTGTGCAGAGTTTTTACGTATTTTATGGGTACAGTAGCGTTTGTCATCGTTAACTCTTCCTATTCCCTCCTTATTTTTACCCTCGCGAAACCTTGATCACAAGCTTATTAAAAGAAGTCTTGTACAATGATAATGAGTTTTCACATATTTGACCTAAGGTGCAAATAGTTCTTAGCTGTTCTTATCTTTATTGTGCTGCTGTATTTTTCATATTTGAAATCAATACAGTTAATACATGTTGGGGTTATAAGACTTCAAAATGATTTCAATATCTTAAGTGAAATCACAGACGACCCTATTCATATTAAAGATCTTAAGAACATCTGTTCAGGAAGTTTGGATTTGTGACTCGAAGCAGTCGTAAATCGTAAGTAGCCTAAAAAGGAGTCGGGCAAACGAACAAAGACAACATAATGTTTTTAAGCTTTTACTTGTGCACGCCCGTGCAGTTTTTGTCGTCAAACAGGTGTCTCTTTAGCTTGCATAAATGATTAGGTTGAACTACCTACTGATTTGCATTTTATTCAATAAGCAAATATTAGCTACGAGGTCAACGTGATTTTCATTTTCATCTTTGCTTTCATCACAACCCATGTCTGTTTCTGTATAACTTATTGGGTTAAAAGACTAAACAAATTGTGAATAAAAACAAATAACTATAATAGTAAGTAACGACGAATAATCTTTTTATTTGAATGTCAAGGTAAAGGGCAAAGGTACTTGAATCAAGGTGTGATTGAGGTGTGCCACTTTTCTGCAAACGACTGAGTGGTAGAATAACAATGCGGGCAAGCCTTTTCTATGAAAAGAAAGTCGTATTATAATCAAATTTCAATGTTTCAAAGAAGAAATATGTAAGACTTTTATGACTTCTCAGGTGAGCAGTAGGTGCTGCCAATCCTCGAATGTACAGAGATAATAAAGATAGAAATTAAAAATAAAATGATGAGATTGAATCATTTTCTCATGTGAAGAGGGCGATAAACTATCTTACGTTCATACCGTTTTAACGTACGAAATCGTCTATTTAAAAACCTAGCCCAAAACTATAAAACCTTGAAAAAGTGAAACTGCTGAAATCCTTTTTGAAGGACGGGTTAGAAAATTGGTTCAAAAAAAATATGCAAAGAGCAGCTCTGTTGTTTCGTGTTAAATACGATAACTAATTGTAGGTTTTTGAATGACATATTTACATTTAAACCCCCCGTCGTTACGTCGAAAACATAGTGTTCCATCGTACAGAAAAAACCAAATACGAAAGTTGTATCATGGATCAACGGATTCTAATCACTACCAAAGCCCTAAACACCCGAGTTCATCACCGTTTACCATGATTTTAGCGCGTATCTAAACATACACTTGACATAACTTAATCGGAAACAAAACATCGCGCTTTGCTCTGTTGAAGAAGACATGTGTTGGTGTTGGACCTAAATGACATCTTCCCATTTGGGTGGGAGTGATCTAGGCAACCAGTGACGGTGTGAACCTTTGATTGGTTGAGAAATTACCCGAGGGTAATGAGGGCTGGGGTGTAACCGTTACGGTGTGAACCACTGTCAGCAGGATTGAGGGAGGACAGTGAGACACTTCCTGAGGAGAGGGTGGTCTCGTAACTGCTGAAATCCAGATGGGAGTTTGCCTTGAAGATGGGAGGGGCGAACTTGATGCGGTAAATGAGGAATGGTTTCCATGTTAGGAAAGCCTGGCAGGGACAACCGATTTCGGTATAAGTCCATGCATGTCACCCAACTTAGGACAAAGTTGAAGTTGTTGAAGCCGTTGAAGGTAATGGCCTGGATAACGACGTTCTCAAAACTATACGGACCGAAAACTATATGTCGCCACCAGCCCAAAATCCCCATTTTAGTGAACATTGACTTTTTCGTGATGCATTGGATAATCTTGAATCTCATTTGACTTGGAAACTGCCAATTTGATAGCTGTAGCTTCCACAATATGCCCGCTATCAACTGTCAAAATTCGGAAGTCCCTATTGGAAGACATATTTAGGACAGCCAAGCCGTTATTAAGGCAATTGATTCGGCTAAATTTTCGAAACTGGCGCAGGAGTCATCATCATCATTTTCGAATGCCGCTTATCCTTTAAAATGGTCGCGGAGCGAGGGTGGCCAAATGGTCTTTCCATCGTTCACGATCCTCCGCCACCAACTCAAGAGACTCCGGGGCAATCCCCAGGCGGGACTCAGAGAGATTCTTTACCTGATCCCACCACCTGTTCCTTGGCCTACCAGGTGATCGACGCGCTCACTTCTCGGCTAGCATGACCTGTCTAGGAAGTCTGTCAGCGGCATGCGAACAACGTGTCCAAACCATCGAAAATCGATCGCTCCACTCGCATAAGTTGCTGCTAAAAATTCCTACGAATACTGGCGTTTCTCACTCTATCCCCTAGAGTTACACCAGCAACGCACCTCAGGAATCTCATTTCGGCAGCTTGTACCCGCGATCTAATTCTTTCGGTCATTACCCAAATATCATGACCATATGATGTGGGTCGGAACGAACACTGAATTAAAAACTGAGATCTTTGCTTTCACTCCAAGCTCAGGTTTCCTGATGACCGGCGGGCTCAGTTCCTTTACTATCGGCCAACTGCAGGACAACTCAGTATCACTCCTCCCATCTTTCGTAAAAAAGACCCCGAGATACTTAAACTTCTCCACCTGTTTTAATGGAACTCCATTTATGTGCAGGGTACATTGCACAAGATTTCGGGAAACAACCATCACTTCCGATTTGTTCACGTTTACTTTCATCCAAGCATCACCACAAACGGCTGTAAGCCTATCCAGTGCTCGTTCAAGTTCCTCTTTGGATGATGCCAGGATGGCCAAATCATCTGCAAAAAGCAGATGGCTCATCCTGATACCAGCCCATTCGAAACATTGCTAGCCAAGACTGCGCTTCACCATCCAGTCCATATATGCTATGAAAAGGAGCGGCGACAGAACACAGCCCTGGCGAAGTCCAACGCGCACATCAAAAAGACGGGATTTGACACCATTAATCCGTACACAGCTTCTGCAGTTTCCATACAAAGGCTGGATGGCTCTCAGAAGAGGGCCACTCAGCGCATAGTCCTGCAAAACTATCCACAGTGCATCTTGAGGGACTCGGTCATACGCCTTTTCCAGATCTACAAAATACGCATAGACCGGTTTGGCATATTCCCAGGCCTTCTCAAGAATAACCTCCAGAGTAAAAAGCTGGTCGGTTGTGCCCCTGCCAGGCCGAAAGCCGCACTGTTCTTTCCGTAACAAAGGCTCGATCACAGCTCTGGAACGCGTTTCCAACACCTTCGCGAATACTTTTCCGGAAGACTTAAGAGAGCTCTGACCCCTATAGTTAGCGCAGTCTCTCCTGTTCCTTTTTTTGAAAATTGGCACTATAGCTCCTGTTAGCCAATCACTAGGTGCCTTCCCGCTATCCCAGGCCACCTTAATGACACGTGTTAGCCATTTAACACCCTCTTCACCCATTGCCTTGAGCATTTCTGGCCGGATTTCATCAACTCCAGCAGACTTGCCAACTTTTAGCGATTTAATCGCTTCAGTTACTTCGTCTTCTGTGGGACTATTCTACGCCATTATCTCGTCAGCAGTGGGCATGCCATCTTCAGTGCCCTGTTGGGGGTTGAGCAACTCCGAGTGAGCAATCTTGTCCGATTGGAAGAGCGTTTTACGGAAACGCAAACTAATGTGCGTTCGCGGAAACGATCGTGCGGAAGCGCACACTAATTTGCGCACATTAAACTGCTAACGTCTCATAAGCTGCTCATGCCCGCGAGCAGTTTCCAAAAACTCATGCGCGCGAGCGTGCGCTCCTGTTGTTTTTAGTATCGCCCTTGCTCACGAGGAGTTTATCATGCGCCCTTTCCAAAGTCTTATAACTATGCTCGTGAGCGTGCATATTTTGTTTTAATTTTTATTTTGTCTTGTGCAGTTTTCTCAAGCTCACGAGCACGCGCGCCTTAGTTAGTGGGACGAAATTGAATTATGTGTACACTCGAATGTGGGTTTATGTTTGTTTTGTTGAAAAAAAGGAGTTTATCAAGTTGTTCTTTTGGTAATGAATAAAAGGGCGCAAATTAATAAATGTGCGTTAAACGTTGATTAAGATTTCATTGGCATTAAATAAATTCTTAATAATATCTGGCCCATTTATTAGACTCATATCATCTCATAGCAAAAGACATTGCGTTTATTTTCCAGTAAACCTTATTTTATTATTTTCTTGAGTCCAATATTCAATCTTTGAATCTTTTGAATCTTTTCAAAACAGTGATAGGCAAGCGACATTACGTCGATTTTCCAATGAGTTGACTAATATCGCAAAATTTCTGTGTTCTATAAGTTAGGCCTTATATATAAAGCAGCCAAATCAGAAGGGGTAAAATATTTCTCAAGGAAGCCAGCGCATCTTTTAAGGAAACCAGGGAAACCATGGCTTTTTCGGCGACGTGGAATATGTGTTTTTTTAATTGAGGTTTCAATTTATTGAATAAAAAAGAGTTTCGGTTTCGCTGATGCAAATGTCATTCATGAGTAATCGCTGGGTGTTTTGACACAATGCTGTTTCAGTCAGGGTTTAATAAGTTTGACATATAATGTAGGAGAGAAAACAGAGCCCAGGGCAACCCCAGCGTTTATTTTGTGAACAGTAAACTTAAAGCCATCCAAAAAAGCTTGAACTGAGCCGTTCGAAAGGTAATTACTTTTGGTTTAGCCGTGTTGCCTAAAGCGGCGTTTAACCCGTGTTGTCTAAAGTGGCAACACGGGTTAAACACACCCAACTTCAATCCCTTCTTCTTTACTACTTTTTCAATTCTTATATTTTGAGGTTAAAATAAAAAAAACTGTCTTTGTCTGATCAAGATTCTGACAAGAAAAGACGTGTCGTGACTTTTTGGTTAATTTATTCTTTGAAGACATTACAGATAAAAGTTACAAAGTCCAACAATTACCAATTCATCGAATAAAACATTCGTCGATTCCAAATGCACGTACTTTTAGTAAGAGAGCTTGATGCCAAGCCATAATGTCAAATGCTTTCGAAGTATTAAGCACAACAATCTTGCTTTTACCAAGAAAATGCAAGGAATGGTTCCACTTTTTGGTGATATATGCCACCAACCAGATCAACAATGCACCTTTTGCTACGAAAACCATACGAAACCATATTGCCGGTCAGTGAGGCGTTTTCGTGATTCAAGATATTTCAAAAGCTGAAAATTAATCTGCGTTTCCATAACCTTGTTAAGAAGGGAAGTTAGTGCAATTTAACGACAGCTTGAGAGAGAAGAAGAATCTTCTTTTTTAAGGGACGAGCTTGACAAATGCTTGTTCCATCTACTCAGAAGGAAACCTGAAGAATAGAGCGGAGAAAAAAGCTTTCACAATAGTTTTGCCAGCCAGCGTGGAAAAACGCCTCTTCAGAACAATCGGGGATATTCCATCTGGACCAGCGGGTTTGTGAATATTGAGATCTTGAAATACTCTTTTGATTGTACAAGCGCAAAAGAGTAATTATTGTCTCATGGTAGACCTATTCGACGCGCTGAAGTACAGGCGGGGAAATTGCACATCTGGGAGCCAGTGTTGCCAGAAACACAGATTTATGGTTTTACTCTCGATTTTTAGAAAATCTTGCATTTTCTCCCGATTTTCCAACTTAGGAAGTAGTTACATTGAAATACTTCTCAGATTTCAGTATTCTTTTTTAAAAGCCGGGTAGTGACTTGCTGAAAATTTCCTATTTATCATTTATGAAAACATTTATGAAAGCATAATGCCTGAACTTCTGTGCATAAATTACTAAATAACTAGATATTCAACTTCGGACATGTAAAAGCTTTGCCCACGAGCTGAAATTGAGGAAGTTACCCATCCACCGACATTTGTTCACAAATGTGAGTAAATTCACCAATTCGTCATTTCCATGCAATTTCATTTCGGAGCTTTTGCTTTTACGTGAGCTGATCGCGTAAGGTAAATTGTTGTTGTATCTTCTTACGCGTATTCACCGACACGGAAATTTAAAGCTTTATAAAAAACGTAAACAAATGGGTCTTGGAGGGTAAGAGGGACGCACGTTGAATATCTAGTTATTCACTAATTTATGCTTCTGTATCAAAGATTTCATTTGACACGATATTTTTTTTTTTTGTCATTTTGGCTCTCAATAGAAATCGTGTTTGTGACAGATCTGTCATACGTCAACAGTTTCACTTTCTTTTTTCGTTTGAAAGTTTGACCAAAGGTAGTGAATGATAATTTTGAGGAGACTCCTTTTTAATCGCTTGCCGAGAAGATTTAAATTTGTATTGTAAATTTCGATATTTCAGGGATATTCGTGTAGTTTTAATGTTAATTGCGGATTAGTGTCCGGTGGAGACGTCAACACCGATTTCTTATGTGCTAATCTCCCGATTTGAAAAAATATTTTATGGCAACACTGAATGTTAGCATGGAGCTAGCACTGAAATGTGATGCAAGTTGATTTGCTTTGTCTAAACAGGTGACAGTGGAAACGTCGTTGTAAAGAGGGGATTAAAAGGAGACGATGAAAAAATAAGACCCAAAATGGCTCCACTACCGGTCGAATATATGATTAATAAGAATAATTTGACACGAGCACTCTTCTTTTGCCATTTTGGCTGTCAAAAGAGAGTGGCGATGTCATTTTCTAGGAGCAGAAAAAGATTTCCGTTGTGAAATTTCAATAGAAAACTTATTTGTGACAGTTCTGTCGTACAGGAACAGTTTTAGTTTCCGTTTCGGACCCTCAAACTGTTACAAAAGTGCAAAAAATAGGTTCGTGAATAGGATGAATGGGATTTATGAGAGGATTTATTTTTAATCGCTTGCCGAGAGAATGTTAATTTGTATGGTGAATCGAGTGATTTGTAGGGGATTTAATGAAAATTTTTATAAATCGGAGATTTGTGCTCGGTGGAGACGTGATATAAACTGTGCCTAATCAGGAAGTTCGACTTAACTAGGGCTGTGTCCTGTCACCACAGCGCAGTGTCCTGTAAAGCGCAGTCTGAGGATGGGTTCGTGGCCGGATGAAAGAAAACGTGAGAAATGTGGAAGTAATGGTTGTTTCCCGAACTCCTGTGCAGTGTACCCTGCACATAAATAGTGTGCCATAGAAACAGGTGGAAAAGTTAAAGGTTCTTTTTAAGAAAGATGGGATGTGTGATACCGATTTATCCTGTAGGATTGGCCAAGCTGGAGCAATAGAAAAGGAACTGCGCCTTTCGGCCATCCAGAAAGCTGAGCTTGGAGGGGAAAAGCAAAAAATTCAGTTTTTAATTCAGTGGTTGTTCCAACCGTCACCTATGGTCATTAAATTTGGGTAATGACCGAAAGAATTAGATTGGGGTACAAGCTGCCGAAATGAGACTTTTGAGGTGCGTTACTGCTGTTATTCTTAGGCATAGAGTGAGAAACGTCAGTATTCGTAAGAATCTTGATGTTGAGCAGCTTCTACTTCGAATGGCGTATTCAGCTTCTTTTTGAATACGCTGCAGTGTTTTAGGGGTCGCGTATTCAAAAAGTTTGAAAAGCTATTTAGGTATCTTGGCCAAGCTCCACGTAACGTTCGCTAAACCAACATTTTCACAAGAGTCGATATAAATTTCCCATTTTAATTTACGACTTAGCTTCTACCGGGATTCGGTGAAGACATCAGTTCTAATCGGATTGTATCCAAGACCCATGTTCACAATTTCCCAAGGCTTGTTTACGGATGTGAGTATTTTGAATAACCTTCTTACTGAGAAGAATCTCGCAGATGAATTTTGCAAAGATAAATTCAATAAAACTCCTGGTCGTTCACTTAAAGTCATAAAAACTGATAAAACCATCAACACTTTTCCTTGCTTTCGGGATAAGCTTTCGTCAAATAAAACCAGTCAACATCCACCCCACGTTGTCAAGGAAAACAATAACAAAACCACTCGGAGCTGTTGATCTTTTCTTTTGATAGGCATGAGCTTATCAGATTCCGAATCGCGTGCAACTAGGTCAGCCTGCTCACTCTGTGTTGTTGGCCAAACAATGCCCAAAACTTATTCACGCGTCAGCAATGGTTATGCCTGCTACTCCCCGACCGGTCACTCGTCGAAAGTAATTGTAGCTCCGGACGTAGGTAGCCATACAATTTTGTAAGCGGGTTACGAAACTCGCTGATATGGATGTCAATGCACCACACACACCTCTATCTGTTCAAGTGATCGGCCGGAGGCTTTCATTTCACCTCACAATGGCCGAGCGTGATTATCATTTAATGGCAATTTGGTTGTCGATTCAAAACAACTGAAGCAGCTTCGTCATCCCAGCCACACAGCCCCGCTAATTGCTCTATTCAATTACCTAATTAAGGAGCCGCCTGCCTCTGCTCTGCTTCTGTGGCACTGCTGACTTGACTACAGCAATAATTATGCCAAACGAGCAAACGGAAAATCGTTAAAAGTTTTACGAACCAAAAGGATACTCCCAGGAAGTCACAATTCTGACGTCACTCCCTAAAGGAAAAAAAAGGAATGGAAGAACAGAGGAGCAACACCACAATCACAGGTAAAAAAGGAATTCCAATTAACAAACGACATCACCTTGAGAGTTGAGATTAATCATCAGGTAGTAGGAACAGCACACAACAGTCACCGACACGAGGAGGCTCCACTTCTCATTTGTTGTTCGCCAGCACCAGCAGAGAGCCACCGGATTGCAGTGGAATAACTATAAATATTTTTAGCCGATTGACCGAAATAACACAATGGAGCGAGAGATGCTGCCGAGATGATATCACAAGATACACACACGACTGGTCTGGTAGCTCACCAGTTAGACGTCTTCTCTCTAAACTCTAAACATGGCGCAAAGCAATCCAATAAAATGATTAATAATGCAGAGCCACCGAGCGAATATGTGGCCCAAAGTATTCCCAAACAGGTGAAATGTGCTTTTTCAGGTGCAATTCACCTCAAGGATGACAGGTACTCTTACCTGTACGTAACTAGGTACTTACTACAAGCAACCACGGCGCGGCCACCTACTCTTCTCGTGGGGCGAGGTGGATGGTGGTGCTTCGCTTCGTTGTCGCGGGGAGGCTTTCGAAATCTTTGCTGAAACTTTCGTTTTATTTTTTTTTCTTCACTCGCTGTTGCTGCTGCTTCTGGTTGAGCGATCTCGTCGACGATACACGGGGATGGGGCGGCCGACCGACCAACGATGAAATAGGATTGAGGATGGAGCAGCGCCTCTTGTAGTTTTTCTTTTGCAATTTCGCCCCCCGACTGATAATAAATAACGATTGCACACAGGCGAATAATTTATGCAGAGCACTTTGTATGGAGAGGAAGGAAATTCGTGAGAATTTCTTTCTTTTTTTCTTCTTTCGATTTTGTGGGGCGGAAAGGGACTGTAAGTGTAGGTGCAAACGTCACTTGTTCACTTTTTTGTTTCACTGTAAAAATGGGTTGAAATTTTCGAGCGAATTTTATCACCTTTTTGCATTGAAGACGACGCGATTAAGCACTTGATCGATTCGAACAGAAGAAAAACTCTTAGAATATTGAGAAATTTTCTATTTTTCTTTTAATTCTTTTGGCAAATTTCTTTATGTTCACTGAAGTGCAATCACTTTTCCTTCACACTACACACGTACACAAAAATCGAACACAAACTGCGGGATGGCGTATTTTCTTTTATTTACAAAGGGGCAAATTGTACTAGATGAAGTGTAGGTACACAGCTTGAGGTGGCAACACAAGAATTTGCCCATAAGGTGTGATCACAATTGAAGATTCCAATAGGATTTATTTTGCTTTCTATTGGATGGAAGCAAGACGTGTGCGAAATATGGTACATCGAATACAAGGTATGCTCGAGCTTTTTGAGATTTCAAAATTGGTGATATTCAGTTATTTATAATAGCTTCGTTTTAATGCAGAGTTCAAGTGAGCTTCAAGCCAGGTTCGACCTCATGCATACGCAGACATAAATTACTGAATTGCTATTGCTTTTTCGATACTTTCCACATTTTTTATTAAAATAAATTTTGAGTTAATTTTAATGAACGGAATAAACACAATAACTTCTTTCCTTATCGGCACACTCTGAGTAGTTTATTAGTAATTCGCACTTCTGCAGAAAATTTTGTTTTTCATATAAAAACGCGATTTCCCGCGGTCGAAAAATGTGAAAGAAGTCAGATTTTGACAGCCGTGGTAAAAGGTATATATCTAGTTATTCAGTTGTTTCGCTGTCAAGTCAAAAGTCTTAATCGTAGAGTGGAGTTAAAATGTTAGCGAACGGAAATGTTGAAAGAAAAAACCGTGTGCGGTTCACCGGCAGAATACGATCCTGCAACCCTTACAAACCAGGCACAATGTGTGCCTGTGTCTGTGTCTGTTGCTGTGCCTTGCCACATTTTTCACCTAAAATCAGAGACACAGCGAGATAGGCATTGTGTCGCTATATACGTGTTCCCGTAAGCTGAACTGCGAAACACAGACACAGACACACACTCATTGTATCCCAGCTATTACTTGTCGCGAGTAATGCTCTACGAGTTAAGCTACAGTGAACACGATTGATTCTTTGTCCAGATTCGACAACTTCACTAGATTTTTCGTAACGTATTCTATATTACTGTATTAGAATAGCAACGAATATACTATTGTAATGTTTTCGCCTGGGGTTCGTCGAATAAAACTCCATTTCACTTTTAAAATCAAACAACGAAACACTTTGGACAATTTCGGACAATTTTCGTTAGCTTGTGTTGGCTTTTATTTTTGTTTTGTTTTGTTTTTGCTTGTAATTAGAGCATTAATTGTCATATTAACGCCCATATTTATTTATAATTATTTTATAACATGTCTAAAAAGATCCGTGAAAGAAATGAATACACCAAGAATTGCACGCTGGCCTCTAAAGTTTAAACACAATTTAGATCGGACAACCGGTTACGAAAATATAAACACCCAAAGTTGAAGATAAAGTGACATAATTTTCAAGTTTGATTACAAATTCTCAAGGCAACGTGATACACTAGACGGCCACAGTGAAATCTCATGAGTCATGACTTTCAAATCGTTTGCTTAAGTCTACTATGGGCACCACAATCTTTTGGCAGAACTTGAGTGGGATTTTCGTTATATTTCGACATTAGATTAATCCAGCTTAAGCTTAATTATAGTTGGGCCTTAAGTAATTTTCGTTCAATATCACTGTCAAAGCTACGAATATCAAATTGCGTTTTGAGTCTTAAGTATAATTTGCAAAGAATTTGACTTTTGTCTCAACTTTGGGTGTAAATATTTGCGAAACTAAATGTCCCATCCATCTGAAATCAGCTTGTAGTTTTGAGGTCAGCGTAAAATTTTTAAAGAAAATATGAGCTAAAATTTGACAACTAATGAGCAAATGAAAAACGAAAACGAATTATAGTCGGAGCTTAGAAAGTGTGAACAGCTAAACGAGTTTTCGACAGCTTGTTTGTTGTGTGAAGAGATGCGCAGAACGGTTAAGGATGCTGTTGATGTGGTTGGACATGTCAAACGGTTAAATGCACTGAGGAGTGCCCAGTGGAACAAAATGATGGATGGTAATATTGGTGCTGCTGATTGATGTTGATCAAAATGGTCTACCATCAAATTTGTAAACCAAAATCACATCAACATATAAAACGTTTTGTTTTTCGTTTTTTGGGTTTTTTCGTTTTGTGAAAAAAATCGTGGAAAATGATATGTGAATTTAATTACTTCGAAATCTGAGTTGCCCGGTAGCCAAAAAATCTCACGTTTTCAAGGAGGTGCGCAGAGGACGTGATCTGGTCGTCACGTTGATTGTAATATCACATAACAGGAAGTCATTAAGAAACGTCAAAAATGAAAGCAAACGCTAAGTAAATCTCTTCTTTTGTGATGATAAATTCTTTGGGATTAACTTTAAATCCTACGCTAATCTCTGTCTTTTGTGCGGTGGAAACACCCTAATAGACTCAAATAAGAATATACAATTTGTTGCGGGTACCTGTATTAAAACAAATAAACAAAGCTAAAATCCTGAAATTACAAATAACAAAAGGTAACACAAACTCACCCTCGTTCTTTCGTCGGCACGTTTGTCGTGTTGATTGATTCTGTTTTTCTTTTGAGTTTTGACATTTCTCCCATCGCCAATCCTTGAGCGGCGAGTAGTGGAAGCTCAGCCGGAAGTAGGGTTTGTGTATAAGCCAAGGATTTGTGTATTTGGAGCCAGAATAAAGAAATTAAATTGTAGTGGTGAATTCCGCACAAATGCATATTTTCACTCCCACGAAGTGAAGTAAACAGAAAATCGGATAATTGGTTTTAAGACGGTGGGCAATAGAGGAATTGTCCGTTGAGGTTGGGGTTTTGTAAAATTTATTCTTACTTACTTACTTAAGGTGGCGCTACAGTCCGGGGTGGACCTGTGCCTCAGCCAACAAGCTTCGCCAGCCAGCTCTGTCTCTAGCTAGCCGTCTCCAGTTTCGCACGCGAAGTTGGCTGAGGTCCCCTTCCACTTGCGTGCGCCACCTGAGTCTCGGTGCTCCTCTACCGCGCCGTCCCTGCGGTGTGGATTCGAAGATTTTCCGGGCCGTGGCGTTAGTGTCCATCCGCTCTAGATGACCCAGCCATCGTAGACGTTGTTTTTTGACTCTTTTGGCTAGGTCGGTATCGCTGTACAGCCCGTACAGTTTGATGTTATATCTCCTCCTCCACTCTCCGTCTATGCAGACGGGACCGTAAATCATCCGAAGAATTTTCCTCTCGAAGCAGCCTAAAGTGTTTTCATCCGCCTTTGACAGGGTCCATGCTTCTGCACCGTAAAGCAGGACTGGGATGATGAGGGTCTTATACATGGACACTTTAGTTGCTCGAGAGAGGGCTTTGCTACTCAATTGCCTTCTTAGCCCAAAGAAACAGAGATTGGCAAGAGTTATCCTTCGTTTGATTTCAGCGCTGGTGTCATTGTCTGAATTGATAGCGGAACCCAGGTAGACAAAGTCCCTAATTACCTCAAAGTTATAGCTGTCGATGGTGATGTTTTGTCCAAGACGTCGGTGTTGGGTGTCTTTTCTTGATGACAGTATATGCTTGGTTTTGCCCTCATTGACTGCTAAACCCATATTCGCCGCTTCCGTCCCAATACTCACGAAGGCTTCACTGACATCACGCTTTGTTCTACCGATTATGTCAATGTCGTCTGCGTATGCGAGTAGTTGAACGGACTTTTGAAAGGTTGTACCTCTGGTGTTCGCACGGGCGTTCTGCACAATTCTCTCAAGTATGATGTTAAAGAAGTCGCATGACAGCGCGTCGACTTGTCTAAATCCTTTTTTGACATCAAAGGGGTCGGTGAGGTCTTTGCTGACCTTGACGGAACAGCGTGATTTCTCCATCGTCATCCTGCACAGACTGACCAGTTTGGCAGGGATGCCAAAACTAGACATTGCGCTATATAGCTCGTCTCTATAGATGCTGTCATACGCGGCCTTGAAATCGATGAAGAGGTGGTGTATATCGATTTGGAATTCCTGGGTTTTCTCCAAGATCTGCCGCAGTGTGAATATTTGATCGATGGTGGACTTTCCTGGCCTAAAGCCACACTGATATGTGCCTATCAGATTGTTGACAAACGCTTCAGGCGTTCACACAGTACAGCAGAAAAGATCTTGTATGCGATGTTAAGAAGACTGATTCCTCCGTAGTTGGCACAACTCAGAGGGTCTCCTTTCTTCAGGATCGGGCAAACAATGCTGAGGTTCCATTCGTCGGGCATGCTTTCTTCCAACCATATCTTGCCGATGAGCTGGTGCATGCTCCTAACCAGCTCATCGCCAGCGGATTTAAAAAGTTCGGCAGCTAGGCCGTCTGCTCCGGCTGCTTTGTTGCACTTGAGCTTAGACACAGCTGCTTTCACCTCCTCCAGGTCGGGTGGTAACGTCTTCGCCCGGGTTGAATGGTTCGTTCTGCCTGACAGCGGTATTTGGTTCGTCCTGACGTCCTTACCATCTTCAAATTTTCTCCATCCCCTCAGCCTACACCTGCCTATAACAAATTTAACAGTCGTATTTGTCAGAATATCCTAGCAGAAAAATATTTTTATTCTTTGCTCCTTTTGGCCTCTTCTCTAGGCTCCTTAGGTCCCCTTGTATGTGCTGGCTCTTTTTCACTTCGAACTTTTGCGCTAGCTGTGCACCACTCTATTTATTTTGGTTTTAATTCAAGCTCTACTGAGCGAAAAAAAGGAAAACGACCATTGTGAATATGAAAAAGTTCCGTTCGTTTTTAAGGATACATTTGACGCCTATGAAAATAAATTTTTCTTTTATCCTGAACGTCAATTTTTTTGTGATTGGCATCACTACACAAATCCGACAGCTGTCAAACTCTTGAGTAGCATCGCAAATTTTTTTCGTCGGTTTTCGCGGGGGCTGCGTCGTTGCATTTATTTTAACAATTTCTTTACCATATAAGCACAAATATTGTTTTAAAACTCAAATAAATTATTTTAATCAAATCCAAACTAACGATGTCTGATACAACAGAAAAAACTGTACCCGAAGGATGGGAAGTTCGTACAAGTCGGTCCACAGGTATGGCCTGTCTTGCACAAGTGGCCGAACAACAAATCGATTTTCGATTTGCCGGTTTCGGGTCCTTTGCAAAAAATGTATTTGGTGAATTTTCAAATAAAACACGATTATATTTCCAGGGATGACCTATTACTTGAACATCTACACAAAGGAATCACAATGGGACATGCCAACAGAACCAGCTGCCAAACAGGTAAGTCTCTAGTTTTTTTTATGCACAAAAACACGAGGTTATCTATTGGACGACGTTGTTTTTAAAAGAATGTTTTCTATATGGCCTTGAAATTTCTTGCCGACTGAAGGTCAAAAAGCACTTGATCGGCCTTTTCTAAGAACTAAAAAAAAAACAAAAAACAAAATGATGAGAATCAAAACAATTAGATTAAAATAAGGAGGAGGTTTTTGTTTTACATTTCTTTATTATACATTAAGTCAACCAGCACCTTTTTAGAACAATCATAGTAAAAAAAAACTGTTAAAGAACTATTGGTCAAGGCACCCAGAAGGAATCTGATCTGACACACACAACCGCTTTTCGCGTATTGAAGTATTTGGGATTCTCGTAATGTCATCTAGTCGTAACGACAGGCTGGTAGGCACCTCATCTAAGCTAAAAGAAAGTCCTTCAAAAGTTGGACACAGAATTGTTGCCATCCATGAATATTGCAAAAAGCTTGGAAAAAATAGTGAGGGCACTGAAGAGGCAGACCCCGATCCTCAAGAAAGAAACCCTCTGAACTGCGCCAACTCCAGAAGATCAGTCTTCTTAACATCGCAAACAAGGTCTTTGCTGCTGTACTGTGTAAACGCCTTACACCGGTGGTCAACATCCTCTTGGGTCAATATCTGTTTGGTATAAGGACGGGTTACCACCATCGATCAAATCCTCATACTTCGGTACCCAGCATCTTTTCAACTATTCTAAGGCCGCGGTTTACACATTCCTAGCAAATCATTAACTAAGTGTGGTTGAAAGGAAGGCACCTTATGCACCGTCTACAAGAAAGGTTATTCTATGTCTTACAATAACGATCGAGGCGTATCCCTTCTACTTGTCGCATGTAAGATCCTATCAAATGTACTGCATTGTCAAGTGGATTCTTGAATCTAGTTCTGCAGATGATAGTGCGCATTCCACAGGTTAGCACGGAAGGCGCTATCTTCAACAGAGCTCTGAAAACATTGCGTACCCGGACGATATCGGCATCATTGCCCGCCCCAACCGTGCTGTGATAGGGGCTTTTAAGGTGATTAACCAGATATGTGGTGTGACCTACAGCGAACGTGCATTGAGAAGGTCAAAACACTCCTACGAACTTCAACAGTCCTCTACGAACAGGTCAAAGAAACATGGTGGTGGTAAAATAAGGTGAAACCAGTGAAAAAAGACGCCCTTCAAGAAGTGCTCCTCGAACAATAGAGATGAAAAGCTTCACCTGGAATTGGAATACAGACACCGCAGCAGTCTCGCTAAGAAGAAGTGCACCCAGGTTCAAGCAAAGAGAATGGAAGGCCAGTATCGGGAGTTGAAAGAAGTTTCTTCTCCAGCTGCTGATACACACCAGGCCACACTAGACCTTCGACAAAACACCTTGAATACGGGGGCCATAATCTTCAAGATTGCCGCTCAAAGAAGGAGAAATGCCCAGGAGATTTGTTCGCTAAATTTCATCAGCAATGCGCAAGCAATGCCAGCTTCTTGTGGATGACAGCAAAATTCTTCACAGGTGGCTGCAGTATTGTGCTGGACTTTTTAATGAACAGTTTCCCAGGCTACACTTTCCAGAAGAAACTACTCCCAACTGGGAAGAAGTACCAGACATCATAGTCAAAGAGGAAGGCGCTTTCGAAAAACGAAGAGCGGTTGGGCCGAGTCAGGTACCCTCAGAATTCTGGAAATTATGGGAAACATCGGGTTCAGTTGGCTCACGACCTTCATCTCCAAACTAATAAGAGGTGATCCAATGCCTAAATTGTTTAAAGGAAAAGGTAATACACGAAGCTGTGATAATTTTTGCTCTATTAAGCTGATGTCTCACACAATGAAAATCATCGAGCGGGTACTAGATAGTCGACTACGAAAAATAATAAAGCTATCTGAGGACCCGTGCGCGTTTGTCGCGGGCACATCAACCACTGATGCAATCCAAAGTAATGGATCATCAGCGTTTTCGGTGACCGCTTATCCTAAGAAGGGTCGCGTAGCGAGAGCGGCTAAATGGGCCTTTAATCGTTCCCGATCCTCCGCCACCAACTTAAGAGACACAGGCGCGATCCCCAGACGAGTCTCGGTGATGTTCTTTACTTGATCCCACCACCTGATTCTTGACCGAGACGCGTTCGCACCTCAGCTATCATAACCTGTCTAGGAAGTCTGTCGGGCTACATGCGAACAATGTGTCCCAACCATTGAAGAATTGATTGTTCCACTCGTAGAAGTAGCTGCTCAACATTGAAATTCCTACGAATACTGACGTTTCTCACTCTACCCCTAAGAGTAACACCAGCAACGCACCTCATAAATCTCATTTCCGCAGCTTGTACCCGCGATCTATTTCTTTCGGGCGTTACCCAAATGACCGTAGATGAGGATTGGAACGAACACTGCACCAAAAACTGAGATCTATGCTTTCACGCCAAGTATAAGGATCATGAAAAAATGAAAAAACATCATGATGCCCTTAAAGATCTGCATGTGGTGCTGGTTGATTTTAAAAATGCTTTCGATAGACTACCGAGCAATCGAGGAGTTCCAGAAGACTACGTACGGATGATCATGGACATGTCAGATGGAGGCAAAGTCAAGAGTATGATGTCCTTCCGGAGTCACTGATTAGGGGTTCCCCATTAAAGTCGGTGTACACTAGGGAAGCGCCTTGTAGTCCTTGATCGTCTGCTTGAAAGAAAACCGACGGACACAAAAAAACATCAGTTATTCTTCGCTGACGATGGGGCCATCGGGTATGTGTGAAGATCACAAATCCCTGCAGCGAGTCCTTGATATATAAATAGATGTTTTGGGGAGGAGGAAATGGGTATCGTATTAGACAAAAGAAGACAGAGTACTTGTGCTGCCCATTCTCTGACCCACCCGAGCCAATTCCAGACATTAAATTGAATGGAAATGTGCTTCCTAAGTGTGAAAAGTTTAAGTACCTGGAATCTATGACCAGTACCAAAGCAAACTGGGATGACGACATCAATCATCGCGTAAGCGTAGGGTGGATGAAGTGGTGGGAAAACTTTGCCTTCTTCTGTGAGCGAAAAACGCCCCCTAAGCTGAAAGAAAGGCTCTACACCGCAGTTGTGCGTCCAGCGCTCACATTTGGTTCACAATGTTGGACAGCGTACGAGAAATATGAGAGCAAATTAATAGCAGCTGAGATGAAGTTGCTTCGCATGACAGCAGGAATAACAAAGCGAGATAGAATAAGAAGTACGAAGATCCAAGGAAGCATCCATGTAAAAGAACCTCCCTCCAGAAAAATAGAGCACGACCGGCTTAATCGGTATTGCCATGTTCAAAGGAGAGATCCTACGAACCCTGTCAAGAAGGCAATGTCAATCAACATTCCAGCGCAATCTCGGAAAAGAGGAATGTGTAGGCCACATTCATGGACCACACAAATGCAACGACTCATTGACGAACAGATCGTAAACCGGGTGGCTGCCGGTATATTCTGAGGTGAAATCGACGTACCCCACAAGCGCATCATTAGGAATGCAGTAGAGTACGAGAGTTATGATCCATCACTTCAGATCATAACATCGCTCCTTAAAGAAAAAGAAGATGAAGAAGAAGTTCGTTGGTCGCGATTTAAACGAAGAAGACTAAGCTCATGCTATCAACCGCGAACTCTATGTGGAATTCCAAGACGTGGATGTAGTTCCAAAACCAAAAACACGTAGACTGCATTGGCTCGGACCTCGACCGGATGGACAACAACGCTCCAGCCAAGAGCGTCTTCGAATCCAAGCACCTAGGTTCGAGACGGCCAGGAAGACCGAACATCCGTTTAAAGGATGAAGTCATCCCGGATGCCAGGATCGCAACGGAGCCCTCTGCCGGTTGTGTAGCCGTAGTGGCTCATTTTGGTTGCTTGACATCAAAAATTCTTCTTGATGCTGGATTGAACCCGCTTCATGTTGTAGAATCTAGCACTACGAACATCATAGATCTCTAAGGGCCGGTTTTTCAGTGCGAGATCATCCGATATTCCGAGTTAAACTGAGATTAATTTTCAGTGAACTAAGATCTGGACTGGGGTGATCGACTGGGGGACTGGAGTGGGGTGCCGTGGCGTAGTGGTTAGTGTGTGTGCTTACTACGCCGGAGGTCTGGGTTCGAATCCTGCCATCGTCACCTAAAAAAAAAAGACTTGTTCTTTTTCACGGTCCCCACCTCCGCGAGGGTCTGACAAGCCCTCCGAGAGTATTATTTGTCTTGAAAAGCTTCTCAAAGTGTCGTTCGGATTCCGCAAAAAATTGTAGGTCCCCTTGTATGTAAAGATATTAACACACCAGCATACATTGTTGAGAAGTTGGCCCTGGTTCACCTCGAGCTGTTGCGCCACTCTATTTTTTTATTTATAAGACTTAATATCGGATCATCTCTGGGGAACAGTATGAACTTTTTTTAATGTTTTTCTGCGTAGAATGTCAGTTGATTTGCGCGTTGCTGTGAAAAATGACATTTGGAAATAAATCGAACTTCTTTTCCTGCGTTTTTTTGTGGAATGAGAGCTGACAATTTGAAGATTTTGACAGCTTTGTTGACGGAGTAAACCCTGCACTGAAAAACTGCTCGCTGAGTTAACTCCAGATTCGTTTTTTTTTACGGGATCAACAGATCGTGGTTTAAGCACTGAAAAACCGGCCCCCTTTCAGTGAACTCCATTCAACTTCCATTCAAATAGTCAGTGCTGTATCCTGTGGGTAAGATACATTTACAAGAACTTCCCAGTCCTAAGAAGGAAGTCACCTCTATTATGCAGCCTAGTCTACCGTTAATGTATCTGATTAGCGGCCGACAAATTCGGTTTTGCAAATTCAACTTTTGTTCTTATTCCGCACTTTATTCCAAATTTGGCATTAGTCATCTTGGCCCATGTTAAATGATTCTCTTTGCCCCACCGCAAACGTCTGATCTAATCTTGGGACTATTTTTATTTCTCTTTTTAATAAAAATATCGATATTTTAGGGTCCCAATGAGGTACGATGCTCGCATTTATTGGTCAAACATAACAAAAGCCGACGTCCAAGCTCCTGGCGAGAGGAAAACATCACACGCACTAAGGAAGAAGCACGCACCATCATCGAAGAATACAAGAAACAGGTAAGCAATAGCAATTCTATTCATTTAACATTGTCACCGTTGAAATTACCCTTTCAAAATGTTTATCCAGATTGAATCTGGCGAAGCAACTTTACATGAACTTGCTGAAAAATACTCCGACTGCAGCTCGGCCAAGCGTGGAGGTGATCTTGGAATGTTTGGAAGAGGTAATCCAGTAATAATTCAAATTTTAAACTAATACTAAAATGTTTTCTCAAACTTTTTTCAGGACAAATGCAAAAACCCTTCGAAGACGCTTCCTTCAGTTTAAAAGTTGGCAAATTGTCTAAAGTTGTCGAAACTGATTCCGGATTGCATTTAATCATTCGTACACAGTAAAAAAGTCACAGTTGTTTGTTATATTTAAAAAAAAAACGTTTAATTTCATCTCATATCAACAAAAATAAAGCCTAAGATCTAGTTTTCAAGTTTCTTCAACAAAAATGTAGCACCGGGCGTTTTTTGTTTCTTTAAGCTCGATGCGTGTGCTTTGAGGAGTGCCTTCAGTGGTTTGGTGGAATCTTCCTTATTGTTTTCGATTATGTTGAGTAGGACGAAACAACCGCGGTTCAGAGTTAGCCAGTGTTTTACCTTTAAGAAACAAGAAGTTAAGAAATGAAAAAAGAAAAAGGTCACGATCTTACAGTTTCATCCGTAATGGTGTTTGCCACAATGGATCCAAACGTTTCCTGGCCCTGTTTGATCCTCTCGGCATCGTGTTTAATTATTTTTTTCAGAGCTATATGCAAGCCAGTGTCCTCGATTCCACCAACAGTTTTTGGCTAAAATAGAAGGGTTTTTGAAGTTTATTTTTCATGATGGATGCAAGTTATGTTTGTTAAGTTACCTCTTCGGCTTCGGTTGTTTTCTTGCCTTCCTTGCCTGTTGCTTCCTCTGTTACAGTCACAGTCCAGTCAGGCTTGCAAATAAGGGATGCTAGGGCTTGTGAAGCGTTTGTAAAGTGTGCGGAGGTTACTGAAAAATTGAAAGGTATGAAGGTATGTTCGCAGAACTTTCTATTACACTGAAAATAGTTGTTATATAATACGACTTACATTTGTTAATAATGTTTGCTGTCACCAGACCAATATGTCCATTAGAGAACCAGAATTCAGGAGCATCCGCTATAGATTTCGCCATTGGTTCCTCGATTTGCTCGAAAATTTCCTTGCGCCGAACCTCCTTGTCCTTTTTGCCATACTTTAAACCTTCTTCAATGAATTTTATGAAATTCGGATGGAAGCTACTTTTATCGGCAGGTGAAACAAACCACTCGATGACGCAACGACCCCACTGACTGGCTGCAATTGTTTGTATTTCGGCATGAATCGGATCAAAGATTGCTTTCTTTGTGGCTTTGGTGTCATCCAGAGCATTGGCAACAGCAATCACAAATACGTATCCCTGCTCATGAGTGCAGATTTTCACCAAATGTTCTTTAATTGCTTTGACAATGGCCTTTGCGGAGGGGGAGACAATTATGCAAAAGACATAAGGAATAATTTCTTCCCCCAACTTACTCGTCTGTTTTTAGGTGTTGAGTTCCAGAAGCACATTACGGCTGCTTGACATCCTTCTTTTGTAGTCAGCATCAAAGGCACCATCCCGGAATAGGATGTCACAGTCTCTTCCATTTTGTCCTCTTCGCACTCTTTTAGATATTCCAAGATTACTGCATGCACCAAAGAATTGTCTACGAGCTTCTTGTTTGCTACATGTTCCAGATTGGATTTCACCGATCCGAGGATTGCAGCCTTCATGTGGGGGGAATCCTTGTATGCATCTGATAGTTGTTTTACAGAATCATCTTTTGACTAAAAGAAAATTGATATTTGGTTAAAAATTACGACTAAAAACAGGTTCATATAGCGACTAACCTTCTTATACAGGTCTCCGTAGAACTCTTGCCGCATGTAAATTTTCTGTTTTGGTGTCGCCACAGTCAAGTAAGCGTGGTCCAAAATCTTACTCGAAATATTATGGCACGCCAGGCGGACAATATTTCCCATGAAGCTGTCCACCAACTTGCTTTTGATGCCGGGGCTTCCATACTTAAACATACGCAGCACGCAAAAATGTGAGTACTTTGACACAGCCATATCAACTGCTATCGGCAGTAGTTCCTGAAACAAAACAAAATATTTTAGTTACACTCCCTCACCTGAGTGGTGTACTAAATACACTCACCTGAGATATAGTTTCACGCAGAGCTGGCGAAGCACACTTGAGCATACACTGGACTATTCTCGCGCTGTCATGTGCCATTACAACCTTTTTTAGCAAGTCTCCCTTGAGCAATGCATACAAATCATTAACAAGTGCAGCCTTGTCCTTTGTCTTTTTACTAGAAAACAAAATTAAGTTCGATAAAAATAATAAAACAACTTGAGAGTTTAGGTACGTACCACTTCAACTGTTCATAAATTTGTTTTGCTTTAACAGACACATCATAGGAATCCTTCGAAGACTTTCGCTTTACTTTGAGGTCCTTCTTCTCCTGCTTGAATTTACGCCAGTCAGTTTTCTCAACTTTACCATCGGCATCCAGAGGCTGAGGCTTCCTGGGGTTCTTGAATAAGTTCACACCCTTCGATTTGGCGAATTTCCCGGCATCTCCAGCAGATGTAGGTTTTCCTTTGAAGTTCGATTTGGGCTTGAAGGTTTTGGCTTTGGCTTTGGGTTCTGATGAATCAACTTTGAGGGTCTTGGGCTTGGGAGGCTTATCTCCGTTGGCCGATGACGAACGCTTTTTTGCTTTCATCATTTTAAAGTAAAACTTGGTAAAAAAACGCGATAGTTTACAAAAGAAAATCAGAGTTTTGATTTCGACTCCACGTGCAGAGCCGAAAGTCTTTTATAGAGTGAAAGAGAAAGCGAGAGAGAGTTGTCAAGCTGTCAGTTAAAATGAGCGGCACTGCCAGACTCGCATGTTGAAGATCTGTTTTCTTTGAATTAACTCAGGGACATATTATTACTGAATAACTAGATATTCAACTTGCGTCCATCTTAAGCCGCGTTGTCCTAAGCAACGTAAAACAGGAACAGAAAAAGAATCTCATACATTAGCCACTGAAACCTAGTTTCGCTGAATGCTTTTTGCGTTGCTAATGTATGAGATTCTGTTTCTGTTGCTGTTTTACGTTGATTGTGACAACGCGGCTTTACCCTCCAACACCCATTTGCTTACGTTTTTTAAAACAATAATTTTTCATGAAAAAAGTAATTTGTGGCCGAAAGTCTTTTATAGAGTGAAAGAGAAAGGGAAAGAGAGTTGTCAAGCTGTCAGTTAAAATGAGCGGCACTGCCAGACTCGCATGTTGAAGATCTGTTTTCTTTGAATAAACTCAGGGAATGAAATCAAAACCCAGTAAAAAAGGCCACAAATTATGCTCTTCACACCAGATCAAAAACTGAGTCTTCGGAAAAAAAGTTTACTAAAGCTCATTGAGTCATTCCCACTGAATACGACCAAGGTTTGGCTCACATTTCTGTTACTTTGACACTAATCGCGAAATTGCTAACTCGCGTTCTCGCAAAACAGTGAACTCAAATGCTTTTAAACAATAATATTTAATGAAACGTGTGTTCAAACTAATACCACGTTTTCATTTGAGCCGAAATGAGCTCATAATGAAATTCAGGAAAAAGCTGTTTTCATTTATAATTTTCTATTAGCTTTGGCACCTTTCCAGGGACGGAGCTGCACTCTCCCTGCAAAAAAACTTTTGCGCCCATTTTAATTTCATTAGCATTATTTATTTATTTATATAACCATAGCATAGTGTAAAATGAAAGTGCAATGCAGGATTTTGATGAAAGAGAAAAGCGTTTGAATCAATTTGGAATTGATTAATGAATTAACCATAAAATTCCATGTGAATTAACGAAAACAAAAATTAAAATTGAAACCCCTCGCACAGGCGCTTTTGTAAAAAAAATCGTGTAAGCAGCTTTCAAACGTTCGATGCATGCCTAGTAAACGAATTGCAGAACATAAAATTACACCAAATCTGGAAAACTGTCCTTTTATTAATTCAATAACTAATTTTCATTACTTTTATATATAACCTAGAAAAGTCCATATATTGCCTTAAAAATTTCGTGTAATAGAAAAAAAAACATAAAAAAAAGGATTTAGTAAAAAGCCTGCATTAAACAGGTAAAGCTGCGTTGTCACAAGAAACAGAAACAGGAACTGAAAATAGCTCCGTTACCGTAGCTGGTGGTGCAACAAGAAACAAACAGGAACTGAAAATATTTTGAGAGAGAGCTTTCATAATATATCGTCACTAAAAACGTTTGACATATCCGCACAACTTTTTGACAAATAACACTCTTCCACAACATGCCCACATCATCAACCAAACTTGGTAACACATCTAATTAAAAATCACAGTCTCTACTTTTCTTACCTTAATTATATTGTTAAGTCAGAACATACCTTCAAATAACTTCATTCAATAGTCTGCCAACTTTGCATGCCACATGAGATAAATACTACCGAACGAATTCACAAAAAACAATCATCATTCAAACCACGGGCCAATATTAAAAACGTTATTTATTTATTACGCCTAATAACAAAGCATAGGACACTACATTAAGGACACTACATTATACACATGACTTTACTAATGCCACATATAACATATGCCACTGTAACGTTATCCAGCGTCATTCTTCTTCTCGTTCCTAGGTGCTGGTAAATCGGGTGGCTCGGTGCTTCCTTCTACCAAGGCCTTTTGTTTTCCCATTTTCTATAGATGCTTCTGTGTTTTGCTCCTTGCGTTGACACCATTATTTTCCGTCCGTTAACTACAAAAATCTATTAAACCCTTATTTTTACTGAGATGCTTACCATTGTAGGTGACCACCTGCTTGGCCAGAAATTGTTGTGATCCAAAACAATCTAGGGTCTGGGCATAAGCCGACCAATGTAATTCACACGTTCGTCTAGAATAAAAAATGAAAAAAAAAACTGCGCGTTACTTCGTTTAAAATAGATTTAATTTTTTTTTTTTTGGTTTGTAATTACCTGCATAAAATTTTGTGAGCTTGATAATGTTCTTTATTTATTTTTGCTGCTCAGCCTGCACCTTGTGTGACCCATGCCGAAACAAAACAATGGATATGATATGAATTAATTGTTGACATTTGACAATCGAATTGTTGACATTTGCCAAAAGGAAAAGAGAGCCGCTCATGAATGACGGTTGCTCGCTCAAATATAAACAAGGGTTGCTATGCAACAGCAACGTTTTAATTTTCTGTTCCAGAAACAAGTCGCCTCGGGCTGTTGATTTTACGTCGCTGATTCAGTTGCTGGTTCAGTTGCTAAAAACGGCGCCGTTTAGTTTTCAGTTGCTAATGTATGGGATTCTGTTCCTGTTTCTGTTTCTTGTGACAACGCGGCTTAAGTGTCACTTGTTTTTAAAAATCGACGCACATCTTTATTTTTTATGTTTAATGTCATCATAATCTATACGGCGAGCGGGCTCTCTAAATTTGGAACTCACAGTGCCGTGGGCCCTGCGAACCACCAGCAGCGCCACTGGCTTTTTCAGTTTTCAAACGAAAAAACGTCGCTCAAAGCCATGCCATGAATGAAAGAATATGAAGATTACGACACGCGTTTGTTATCACTTTTGTTTGACAGGCCTAACTGTAAATCTGACGTCATGGGATGAAACTGTCACCTTGCGTGCATGTAAAAAAAAATCTCTGTTGGCCAATCACAGATCAGCAATTTGTTTTGCTTGGCATCCAATGACGGCTGACGCAATAGGTGCTTTTTTCTCAATGTGGCATAATCTTATGTTCTGCGATTTGTGGCTCAAAGCGATGAACCTAGTTTTGTTTCTTTTGAATTTTCCTCATTAGCAAACGAATTAAATGCTAATATGATGAATTTCATAATGTGAATCAGTATGGGAAATGAGGTTGTATTTCGAAATATTTTGCAAAATTATCTCATTAGCTCTAGTGAAAAAATAGTTTAACGTAGAAAGATTAATAACTATTTTGACTATTAATTCTAGTCTCTACAAAAGAAAACAGCGCCAACAAATATTAGAACTGCTTTAGACTTCAAAATTAAATTTAACAAAGGAATTTAGCGGCACCTTTTCTATGCGCAGATATAAACATTTATTCTTTTTTTTCAGCTTCCTCCATTATCTATTAAAAAAAGGGCATTTTGTTTTTATACACAAAAAAAAAATTAACAAAAAATTAACAGAAATTAATAAGCGCTTATTTCTTTTTACCGCCCTCGAGAATTAAATATGAACTCAATTTTTTTTTGACAGAAAGAATCAGTCGAGTTGCTGAATGGGTTAAAGCTGAAAAGGTTTGTTTATTTATGAAATCTTACGATTGCAAGGAAAACTCATCAAAAACTACCAAAAACTCGGGTTTCAGGGCAAGTTTTCGCGTGTTAAAACACGGTTTTTGGTCCGGTGTAGAGGGCATAAGTTGCATCTCATCTCTCATGTGACATGCAGAGTTGGCCTACACATTGATTGGCGATTTGTACTTGTTATTTGCGTTCGGAGGAGAGGGAGATCGTTTTTTTCACATTTTCAACACTGCATTTGTGGCAAGCGGGTTATATGTCATACAATCCAGGTTGGGCGACAATAGTCTCTCCTTGTTCTTCGTTAGGTATACCCATGTTGTACTGGAAATTGTGCCAGCGATCAGGTTGAACTTCCGAACAGCATACCAATTGTTACATGAAATTCAAGAGAATAAAGCCAAAATAGTTTGTTGTCATAACTTTTTGCG
This sequence comes from Neoascia interrupta, assembly GCA_947623515.1. Lineage (NCBI taxonomy): Eukaryota > Metazoa > Arthropoda > Insecta > Diptera > Syrphidae > Neoascia > Neoascia interrupta. The sequence continues at coordinate 56,338,781 of OX392463.1, forward strand.
ACATTGCATCCGTAACGTTTCAAAAGACGATTATTTGAAAGCGCTCTCTGAGATTATTTTTCTTTTCTTTTTCTGTTGTTTATTGCAGCACAAGCAGCTGAAACAGAAATAGAACCCCCGAAGTAACGGAGGCATTTTCAGTCAATATCAATGATATCAATCATTTTTTACATGTGCTATGAAACAGTTGAAAAATTACAGATATTTTTCTGCGCCGAACTTTTCGATTAGCTTTTGCCGGCCCCCTTTCTGCAGTCTTACATAAGCTGATCGCAAGGCTTATAGCTGGGACAGAATGAGTATCTGTGTCTGTGTTTCGCAGCTTAGCTTACGGGAACACGTATGTAGCGACACAATGGGTATCTCGCTGTGTCTCTGATTTTAGGTGAAGAATGTGGCAAGAAGTAGCGACAGACACAGACACAGACACACATTGTGCCCGGCTTGTTATTGTTGTTGCATATTCTCACGCTATTCACCGACGCGAAAATTTAAAACTTTATAAAAAAAACGTAAGCAAATGGGTGTTGGAGGGCCAGATGGATGCGAGTTGAATTAAGTAACTTATGCCCGTAGCATCAGCTTCAAATATTTTTGTTCAAAAATTACGAACAGAACTATTTTTTACAACTTCAGAACGCAGTATATTCCCAATCCATTTCTGGAGCACCTGAACTTGATGAAAAGACACCAAACAACGCGAACAGTTTATGTAGCTGCTGTCAATTTGTTTTGTAGTGAATTTTTCTATTTTGCCGGGCTTCTTGTTTTTACCTACTTTAAAATAAAAATTAAAAAAATATATATGTTTTTACTATGGATCTGCTATATAGTGTTCGAAAGAAAAGGGTCACATTAAGCAACTGGACCATTCCAAACATTCCCACAACATGCAAAATATCCAGCCAAAACATTTTGGTTTTTGCAACTGCAAACCAGATTATGGAGAATGTCAGTGCGTCCGCAGAAACCTGGGGTTCGCACGTCTATGTCTGCGACATCATAGCACCGTGGAATGTATTTAAGGTATGCTCAAATAAATATCCCATCACAGTTCTCGAATGGAGCATCAGTGGGGAGCACCTGCTTACCGGTGATACGGGTGGCTATGTAAAGCTGTGGACGCAGAAGGCACAGCTGATCAACGAATGGGTTCCAGTTTATTCCGTGCATTTCGATGGCGAAGAGGTGATTGACTGCAAGTTCTTCCACAATGGACGAAAGTTCAGTTTCCCATCGGATAAAAGGGACGTTGCCATGTACCTGGATAAGTTTGTCCGCGTCAAGTATCCACCATCGGTGAGACAGTTTGGCGGAGTTGGCGCCGAAGGTTGCCTGGTCGTGACATCGTCGGGCTTATTGGGTACATTCTTGATACCACAGCTGAGGAACGTAAATGCGATTTCGAATGGAGATGGCCCGCCTGTTGTGCCACCCGTCACCGAGCTTAGTGCGGTCACGCACAGTCTGGGGTTGACTCGCAACTTTATCACCACCGCCACAGTGGCTCACGGAAAAAGTAGCAATTACTCAAGCGGCCACTTCCGAATAGCTATCGCCAGTGGCGAGCAGAATAAAATGATGATACAATGCTTCCGGATCATGATTCAACTCACCGATGGGAAACCCATCATTAGCAGCCAATCCCTACCGAGTTTTTTTCTCTACGAAGGAGCGGGACGTGATATTGCCAATTTGAAAATATCTCAGCTAAGATGGGAGACCATGGATGAAGCCGAATCGGTCATTGTGGTGGCTAACAACTACGAGAGCAGCTTTGTTGAGCAATGGACATTGGTGCAGAAGATCACCCCGATACACAAGTTTCTGCAAATCAACAAAACGGAGGTGTTCCACAACACTTCGTGGAAAAACATGGCCAGCATGCAGTATCCCACTTTGGTCGTGGACATTTGCGTTTCGAAGGTTGTCTTCGATAATCCTATTGTTTTCCTTATGATGAGCGACAACACCATCCAAGTGCTGGGCAGGGGATTCAAGAAGTTCAGCTCGTCATTGCCGGTCAATAAACTAGTCGAAACGGACATGACTTGCAGGCAACCTAGGACTGAAATTCAATTAGCCGCTGTGGATGTCACGTTCATGGGACATCTGCTCGTTACGCTGGACAACTACGGACAGATGTACGTGTTCAAGGTGCCTCAGGCTTATCATGAACAGTGCACTAGCCAAATGGCGCTGGTCGCACACAAGGTCTCGCTGTTGGAGTACAGCATCATGACTGGTAAGTTCCCGCCAACTTCTAGACTCTTGCCCTAGTAGTTATTTATGGTCGATTACAGGTTTCGACGCCACGGACATGTTCATGTTGTTCCGTTCAAATATACTCGATGCGGTGATCGAGAAATTGTCCGAGAATTTCACTCGTCAACCCTCGTATGTGCAGCAGTTCTATTACGTGAGCTTTCTAACGCTTAAAACGAATCTCTGTCGCATGCAAGTGTCGGGGCAATCTCGAGCAAACGATCTAAATAGTCTTCTCATGCTGCATTCAGTACTCATTGCTTTTAAGAGTCTACTGCGGCCCTCTGATCTCACCAGCCATGACAAGGGCCCCGCGGAGAACCTAGCCATGGTTCTGTCTGAGTCAGTGCCCGATGTCGACAAGGTTTTGCTGCATTTGGATCCCAAGGACTTCACTGTAGAGCCGCCCACTCTACAAAGTCTGCAGCAACTCATCCAATGGGTTGCCGATTTGGCTCTCAACATATTGGCCAAACTCCCCCAAAACATCGTGCAACACAACAAAAACAACGGCTACGACATCAGCAAGGACATAGTCGCATTGAACAGCATTCGAGAACTTTTGGTCATGATTCGAATATGGGGACTCCTCAACACGCAGTGCTTGCCGATGTTCTTGAAATCCATCGAGAACCTCGATATATTGGCGACACTGTTTCGCCTTCTTACCCGGCTCGCGTTAAATCCATCCGAACCCGACGAGGTACTGCTGGACGAGTGTTGCGTCCTGCCAACACAAGTGCTCATTCCACAACTGCAGACGATTACGTCGAGTGTGTCACTTAACTCGCCGATGATTTTCTACAAATCACCCCCGCTCTTCTTTAACTACAATGTTGAACCAGAATATTTGAGGATCTTCAACGAACAGCCACAGATCGAGGGCGTGCTCTGCAACGATGGCATACTGGACAGTGTTAGGAACATACAGTTGGGAAAGAAACCCGTAGCCGTGCGACAATGTCTGCGATGTGGCGCGTATAACAGCTTTGCGAGCGTGGCCAAGACCGCTGCAATGAAGGCTTGGGAGCAACGATGGACAAGGTGCCGTTGCGGAGGCTATTGGAAACTGACTACACCTTACGCATGTAAATAATGAGTCAAGCAGTCTTTCAAGATTTTTAGTTAGTGACTTTTAGGTGTAAGTTTAAAAAGAGAAATAGAATTTTAAATATTCACATTTGTTTATGGAAGACATTTAGCTTTATAACATCCTGATAAAATCAGAGAGCGCAGCACAATGAAGGATGAAATCTGACAGAGCTCAACAATAAAACCGTACTTTTCAGAGGGGGTGAGATGATTTTATTTCCATTTATCTTCGAATTCCTCTTCTGATATATCCGACCAGTGCAGTACGTAATGTAATGACACGAAGAAGAATGTGACGCAGCTCCTGCCAGTAAGGGACCTCAGCACCATACTCAGCAAACAGTTCCTGGTATGCCACATTCAGGACCACCCCAAACCACTCAATCAAAATGGTACCAGAACCACCTCGTCAATCATACACCACTCAACCGTGTCCAACACCACGAAAAGCTTTCGTCCTAAAATAGTCCCTGGTGTTGGTCTTCCACCGATTGCAGACGAGGATCGTTGCCTACCACGCAAGACAAGGACCAGCCTGGCTTTATTGCCAAGAGCCGCCTAGACCCCATCAAAGACTTCCTTGCATTGTAGAATGTGCCAAAGAAACAAGCACGTACAACCAAAGAAACAACCTTTGACGATAACAACAACAGCCAAATCATCTTTCGATAAGATCTACCGATCAGCCTAACTTACTGCACGTTCATTATAGTCTTAATGAGCTTATAATCAAGCTGAAGCTCGAACGTTCTGTAACTGGTCAGTTGTGTTGTATGCACATTATGAGCATGCATACATTTCTTCGTGCGTTGAAATCTCACCAGTCAATATTCTGCAGTGAATGTAAATCGATCCGGCGGAAATGCTGCGATCGATTTTCCACCACTGGCAGATGGTTTGCGCTGAGTAGTTCAAACGTGTGAACTACTTCCGTTGGCCTTGACTAAATCTGATTCGAATGAGGATCGTGAAAAGTTTAATGTCAGAATTCTGGAAGTCTGATTTTAACAAACGAAAGGTACGGTCGTTTTTCTTTAATAAAATAACACTTGCGTTTCCTATTACGTGTTTCTAGGGAGGGTTTTATTATGCTTCCGGTTATGCATACCAATTTTTGTTTACTCATTCTTGGATCTCTATTATTTTCCTCCTAACCCTTCTAATTTCGATAATTTTGACGCATTTCTAGGGCAGTTCCTACCCCTTGACCATAAACTAATAATAAGGAAAAATGTGTTGATGAGTAAAAAGAAAAACTCCTACCTCCAGCGAAATATTTTTAGATTTTTGTGGACTCTTAAGATATCGTGGAGAGAAAACGCCAAAACTCAAATGAAGAAAAAAGGTACACTTCTCTCGGCTATAAAAGTTTTTCGAAATAGTTGAATGTTTACTGATAGAGAATACTGGTAGGAAATCCCAAAGTTGAACCGAAGTATTGAGTACAAGTGCCTCAGACTTTCATCGAAATGGCTCGTTGAAGTACTAAAAGAGGTTTTTGTGAAGTGATTAAAAAATATTCAAGATTACAAAAGTGATGGGAACTTTTGGTTTACCAGCAGTTAAGGCTCTCAACTGTCTTCTTCTTCTTATTTTCCTTTAAGGCGCGATGTTATGATCTGAAGTGATAGATTATAACCCTCCCACTCTACTGCGTTTCCAATGCTCCGCTTGTGGGGTACGCCGATTTCACCTCAGAATGTACCGGCAGGCCAACCGGTTTTGGATCTGTTCGTCACTGAGTCGTTGCATTTGTGTGATGTATGAATGTTTCAGCATTCCTCTATTTCGCGATTGCGCTGGAATGTTGATTGACATTGCGTTTTTGGCAGAGTTGGTAGGATCTCTCCTTTAAACATGGAAATACCAACTGAGCCGGTCGTGCTGCATTTTCCTGGAGATATGTTCTTTTACATGGAGGCTTCCTCGGATATTCTTATACTATCTCTTCTTCTTCTTCTTACTCTACTTCCTATTCTAGGGTCTTTACCGTCTGATTTCTCATTATTTAACTTCACCTGGGCTTTAATTTTTGTTTTTCGCTTTCGGACCGTGCAAAGGTGTCAGTAAAATGCTTTAATTCACATCTAATGTTTATCTTTTTTGGTTAATTTTGTCTTTTCCTTTTGAAAATATCGAAATGAGGAAAATGTGTGCTTGATAGTGTTGCATCCCGCCTCAGTCAAGTCCAAGAGTCTTGTCTGTTCACTGAAAAAGTGGTAAGATCTTCGGGATCGGATTTTGATTTGTTCCATACAATATACATTTCGGAGTTCCATAGTGTGTTCCATTGTTCACATAGACATTGTGACTTCACCACACTAACAAAAAGATCTCATTTTGTGCATGATATTTTTTGTACCACTGTATTTCCAAGTTTTCCATTTTGATTGCGTCAATTTGATGCATATTACAAAATCTTAAGCAATTTAGTCTGACCTAAACTAGTAAAATTATTTCCAAAATTGTCCTAAAGGTTGATAAATTACTTTTGAAAGGATTGCAAAAGAGTTTGCTTTTCCTTTTCCTTCTTTTTAACAACGTCTAAGCTTCTTTGCCTCCAAGTGCTTTTTCTTAGCTTGATGGGTCTACTGCCAACATATCGCCCTGAAAAAGAAAAACTAAACCTTAAAATTTAAAGTCGAAAAATTGATTTTACGTATAAATAAAATAATTTATAAGTAAATAAATAAAATTGTTTAATTTCAAAAACAAAAATAATACAAATTTAATGCGTTTTTAAGAACCGATTTTAGCGTTTTTCATTGAATCTTAAAAAAAAACTGCTCTGATATCGAGAATTGAATGTTTCAGTATGTTGAAGATCATCATCAGAGCTACGATTTGAAATGACTACTGTAACCAGTTTCTACTGAATTCATTTGTATATTTTACTTATCTGGGAATATTTGTTTTAATATTATTTTGACTTGTTGGAAAATAAATAATAAATTGAATTCAGTCTACATTTTTCTTTCCATAGAGCAACAATATTGGCTTCGATAAATAAATTTATCATTGATTGCACAACACAGTAAAACATTTTTCAAATTTTCCGAAATCGGATGAACTTTTACTTGTCTTATTCGACTCGCCAATGGGCCTCAAATTTTAGCCCCTCCGCATTTCATCTTTTTGAATCTCGACACCGATATATAACGGGTTAGGGGGAAGGTTGCGTGTGTACAAAGTACATAATCACCCCAATAACGCGAGTCGTATTCGAGAGTCACATACGAGGATGCTCGTATTTCATTATTATGAAACTGAGAGTCACTACGAACATACTCGTACGCTAATGAGTTTCATGTCAAAAAGCAAAACGCATACCATCGCGTGCGGTATCCGGTTCACATCGGTAATTATGCAAGTCGTATTTAGTCGTTTTTTCAACGGATTCAGTCGTATTTTCTTCACTTGACATTTTAAAAGTGACTTCAAGTGAACCTTATTAGAAACATGGAAAACAACAGGTTTTTTTTAATGTTTTTTTTATCGATATGTTACTGGACATTTTCTTTAAAATATTTGAAAACATTGGCTGTGGTATTGCTAAAGTAAAATAGTTTTCAGGGCTTGTCTGATATGCTCCTTTAGCGAAGCAACGGAGCACAGCATTCAGCAAATTTATTGAAATAAACTATCTCTGGTGGCTCTGTGAATATTTGCCAACCGTTATGGTGGTTCCTCCACATAAATGCGGTCATCAAAAAATAGATCGGTTGAATTGATTCTTCTTTTTCGTTGTTCAATTTGATATCTTACATAAATCACCGCACCTTTCAAGCTTGCTTTAATTTTTTACATCTGAAATTTTGACACTCCTTGTGCATTTGAAGTGCGATGAAACGCGTTGCTGCCCGGCTGCATCTGTGATAGAGTCATATTCAGCGCATACGATTTGCATAATCGCAAAGCAAATACGATACGATACGAGTACGAGTCGAGGTGACTTTTTGTCTACGACTTGCGTAATCGGGGTGAGTATAAATCGTCTTCTTGATCAAATGGTACTAATAACCGCGGGTATTTATGCCATTTTGCGGTGGGTCTTGCATTTACATTTGAAAAACAAATACGCAATGCGAGGTACTCTTTTCCGGAGGAAATAAGCCCCCCGGGTCTCTCGACAGACTAAGGGCAATCTCTACGAAACTCCTACGAGTCTTGCTTTTTGACGCCGAGTGCTGGACGATAAGGTAAGAAGGAATAATGCTTCGTCCCTTCAAGAGAAAACCTGTAGGCCAAATTTATAGTCCTGTGTTTGATGGTTTAGGTAGTCAAAGGATAGACATGTGCACTCAAGAGGGTACAAGCATCCACAGGTTTTCTAAACCAACCTCTGTCTATCAACTCCTACTATCACCTCCCCGTGGTGAACACCGGGTGCCTAGTACCTCAACTGGAGATTGGGTTCTAACCCCTTTGGTAGGTTGTTGGGGTAGCAGACGAGAGAGGGGGGGGGGAGGAGTATTCCCACTAAGATTCCCTAAATGGAATCAACGGCGGCGTCCACAGTTCCAGTCAGGCCGAACTACTTAGTGAACACCTTATATGGGCTACTACGACATACTTGGAGCTCAGGCCTATAAGGAGCGGGCTATCCGGCTCGCCGTCCTTAGAGCTGGATCTGGTTCTCCAGGTTGGGGGTCGTGCCGTCGGGGTGACTTCTCGGCCACGTAAAGAAACACCAGTTACGACGCAGTAACAAGCCTCGGATTCGGACGGATTTACTGTTGACGACCAATGAAACACCAGGGCTGAAATCAAACGAAGGATAACTCTTGCCAATCGCTGTTTCTTTGGGCTAAGAAGGCAATTGAGTAGCAAAGCCCTCTCTCGAGCAACTAAAGTGTCCATGTGTAAGACCCTCATCATCCCAGTCCTGCTTTACGGTGCAGAAGCATGGACCCTGTCAATGGCGGGTGAAAACACTTTAGGCTGCTTTGGGAGAAAAATTCTTCGGACGAGTTACGTTCCCGTCTGCATAGACGGAGAGTGGAGGAGGAGATGTAACATCCAACTGTACGGGCTGTACAGCGACACCGACCTAGCCAGAAGTGTCAAAACACAACGTCTACGATGGCTGGGTCATCTAGAGCGGATGGACACCAACGCCCCGGCCCGGAAAATCTTGGAATTCACCCCACAGGGACTGCGCAGTAGAGGAGCACCGGGACTCAGGTGGCGCACGCAAGTGGAAGGGGACCTAAGCCAACTTCGCGTGCGAAACTGAAGACGGCTTGCTACCAACAGAGCAGGCTGGCGAAGCTTGTTGGCTGAGGCCCAGGTCCACACTAGACTGTAGCGCCACCTGACGTAAGTAAGTGTGACTGTTTAAATTTTAGATTTATGCATCGAGTTTTAGATATTAGAATGCATCGAGTATTTCTTAACTTAATCCCAAATTCCTGCCAAAAATATTACTTACCGTCCATCTCCTTCATTGCGCGAATAAAATCAGCGGGCTCCCGAAAGCTTACGAACCCAAAGCCTTTGCTCTTGCCAGTTCGTTTGTCACGTATGACTCTGGCCTTTTGAAACGACGGATACTTGTTGAATATTCTCGTTAAAATTTCATCGTTCACGTCGTTGCCCAAATCCCCGCAAAATATCCGGAAATCATTGTCCGGCCAATCGGCAAGTGACGAGTCTTCCCAAATCTGTCCACCAGCAACCCGAACGGTTTTTCTGTCTTTCTTCTTCTTTTCCGTTTGAAATGACTGAAGGGCCGATGATGCACGCGCTGCCTTAATAGCCTCTTCGGCAATGGGATTCGGACCAGATTTTTCAGCTTTAAGTTTTTTCAGCTTCTGAGTGACGTCAAACTGAATCGCATTGATGTCTATGTGTGGAGCAGCCGCAACTTGACTGATATTGACTGACTGGCGACTCTGATAAAACTTCGGTGCACTACTTAGGACGATCGGTGTTGGATTTGGTTTTGCTGCAGGTGACTCGGATTGAGCGGATGTCGGAACGAAAGTAGAGAGAAATGAGGGTGGAATCGGCATTGGAGGAGGTGCCGGCGTTCTAGTCACTGGTGCTTGATTTAGTTTTTGTTGCACTTGACTGTAAGTGTTGGATCCGATGATGGGGCGCACCTGGTTTGGAACGAATATATTGCGGTTTGGTGCTGCAGCGGGCTTTGAAATTTCTGCCTCGAAACTGAAAATGGTCCGAGGAATCAGACAAATATGTATTCATAATGTAGGTAATGCGAGTCTAAGAATATTACCGAGACATTTCGTCCTCCATGGCTTTTCGTTTTTCTCCCATATTTGATAAACGTTTACGATCAACAATCTGCAATTATTTTATTTACGGAGACCGATGATGGTTGAGGAAAAAAAAGCAAACTTCTAGCGTGACAGTTGACAGATCAATTTGAGCCTGAACGCAATGAATGCATTTAAACAAAATGTTTTTGAGGTTCGAATGGAAGAATTCAAAACTTACTTTAGATAAGTTTGACCAAGCACTTTGACCTATTCGCTCAGCTTATCAAAACGAAAGGTGAAACTTTTTGTAAAAAGAAGTATAAAGCCGCATTGTCACAAGCAACGTAAAACAGAAACAGAGTCCCTTATATTAGCAACTGAAACCTAAATTCGCTGAATGCCTTTTACGTTGCTAATGTTTGTTTCTGTTCCTTGTGACAACGCGGCTTTATTGCATTATATTGCAGGGAGAACATGCAGGCTGCTTGAACGTCCGCGATGGAAGTGGACCTCGGAACGACAATCGAAACGCCCTGGGTTCAATCCCAGATCCTATGCAACCATCAATTTTTGATTTTTGTCACCATGTAAGCAAAGCAATTATGATGACAAATTTAGCCTCTATTCTGACTTTTGAGCCAAAAGTCTCCGCAGCTAGGCTCGTTAATATTAATGTTAACTTGTCATTTTAATTAAGCCGCGTTGTCACAAGCAACGTAAAACAGGAACAGAAACAGAATCTCATACCCTAGCAACTGAAACTTAAGTTCGCTGAATGATTTTTGCGTTGCTAATGTATGAAATTCTGTTTCTGTTCCTGTTCCTTGTGATTACGCGGCTTCACCTGCTAATAAAATATAAAAATAATAATTTTCTGACGTTTAGTCATAAAGTGATTTTACTGAAAATAAGAGACGAAACGTTAAGCATTTGGAGCAAAGAGTTGAATTTGACTTGAAAATTGAATTTGAGTGCGACATAAGAGCACTAAATATAAAAATACACTAATGGCTTTGGCTTATGTGATTATTGTCATCCGAAGGTGGCCGAAAGCATTCATAGGTGCTCCTGAAACTATATTTAGAAGAACTCGGTTTACAATTATTCGACTTCTGCAAACAAGAGTTAAACCAAAAAGATTGATTTTACTTCCATTCAAAGAAAAGAAAAAAACAATTGACACGTAAAACTTTCAAGAAGTCTATAGACCTACGATATTCATCAAAATATCACTTTTTATTACTTCTTGATGTAAACATAATGTCCTTTTCGCTTAAGTCGCGTTGTCACAAGCAACGTAAAACAGGAACAGAAACAGAATCCCATTCATAAGTAACTGAAACCTAAATTCTCTGAATGCTTTTTGCGTTGCTAACGTATGAAATTCTGTTTCTGTTTCTGTTCCTTATCCTTGTGACAACGCGGCTTTACAGTTACTTTTGGACAAACTATTAGCTGCGTATCAAGCGAGCGGGGCTTACCAAAGATAGAACCATAAATTACTGAATAACTAAATATTTAGCTTGCGCCCTTCTTGCCCTCCAACATGTATTTGTTTACGTATTGTTATGTGGCGATAAGAAATAAAACAACTCGCAGGAGTCCCTGAATGCATCCATCGATTCACTCTACAAACGCACCCGCTCGATTCACTAAACGAACATACCCAACTGTCATTCCAGTCATCTGACAGCAGCTGTCATATTCGAAGTTCGAATTTCGATTTCCCCTCCTTGGAATTCAGCGGAGGAGTACCAGTGGAAAATTACCAAAGGGGGTATGGAACGTACTAGAAGGTGCTTAATTTTGTATAAATACACGGGTGACAGGCTCGTACAAAAAACAGTTATATTTTAAACGTGGACTTGTGAAAATCGGTAATAAAGTAAAAAGTGATTGAGTTGAAATAAAGTGTTGAATTCTAAATAGTAAAGTTGAATAACAGTGTGATCTGAGTTTAAATAAGTTTGTTTGATAAATAAAGTGTTTCATTGTGTGATTATAAAAGTGAAATTGAGTTTTATTTGACGAACCCCAGGCCGAAAATATTACATTGGTGTCAGAAGTGGGATAAAACTCATAATTGTGCGGGTAAATTCTACAGTGGAATTTTCCGGAACAGTGTTAGTGTGTCAAACAGTTTTAAGTGGAGATTTCTAGAAAAAAAGCGCGTAAATAGCGTCGGTGACTAAAACGATTTATTTGTGCAGTGGAATTTTCCAGAGATATCGTGTGTCTAAACAGTGTCGGTGACTCATACAAATTTGATTGTGGAATATTCCGGATACATTGAAGCTGATTGTGCGATAAAGCTATAATTAACTAAGTTATAAAAACGGTTTCAGTGATTTGTTTATTCGCGAGTGAATTTTCTGGAACAGATATAAGACATAAACAGATTGTGTTGTGAAAATTGTGTGAAGACAATTCAAAATGGGTCGAAAAATTGAACAATTGACGACAGCTGAGTTAAAAGCGGAATTGGGTAAAAGAAACCTCCAGACTTCGGGGCTCAAAAGGGAATTGTTGCTCCGACTCCAGGACGCTATTACCGAGGAAGGTGGACATCCAGACACGATGCTGTTCGAAGTTCAAGAAGAACAGCAACAAAGCACAGTAAGTACTGCCGATGAAATGCCCGCTTTCATGAAGTTGCTTCTGGACAAATTTGAGAAGCTGGAGAGCGGCCAAAAAGAACAAAAGAATGCTCTTGAAGACAAGTTCGACAAGCTAGATACTAAGTTCGATGAGCAGAAAAAAATTCTAGAAAGCAAACTCGATTCCCAGAATTCACTTTTTGAGGAAAAGTTCCAAACGATGGATCGAAAAATTGAAAGTGTGGAGGAACAGTTCACTGAAGTCAAATCGGAAGTAGAACAGCTGGCTAAGGAACTGGAGTTGGTTAAGAAACAGAAACTGCGAGAATGTTTGCCCGACAGTCCACGGCGTAAAGAAATGCAGCCTCCTGTTTTTGATGGTCAAACGTCATGGCCGATTTATAAGAGGCAATTTGAAGCTGCCGCAATGACGAACAACTGGGACAACGAAGAGAAGTCGATTGCTCTCACGCTTGCTCTCAGAGGAACAGCTGCCGAATTGCTGCAAACTATTCCTGAAGAAAAACAGAAGGATTATGATGCCATGGTGAAGGCCATCGAGATGAGGTTTGGCGACGACCACATGCAGCAAGTTTACCGGGTCCAGTTGCGCCGAAGAGTTCAGAGAAGGGGTGAGACGCTTCAGCAGTTGCAAGCCGACATCGAGCGATTAGCGAATTTGTCTTATCCCAACACCAGCAGGGAGATAATAAACGAGTTGGCAACCGATGCGTTTGCCAATGCCATTGCGGATGGAAAGCTACAAATGGCTGTAAGAATGGCAGGTAAGAAGACTCTCGCTGAAGCACTAGCATTCGCCCTGACAATGGAAGCTGCAGACCAAGCTTCGCAAGGTTGCCATCGCATAAGGGAAATGGCTGGTCTAGAGTGCTCATGTCAACGCATCGACATCGAAAGGCCAAACACGAACACCACTCGGGGACAAATGAGATGCTGGAACTGTAACAAACTGGGACACCTGCAGCGACAGTGCCGAGCCTCAGTTAGACAAGCGGGTTGCCCACATTGCGCTAGAAGGAGACAGAATGAAGAAGCATCTGGCAGGATGTCGGGGCAGAAGTTGGTTGATGGAATCGACGCCCCCAGGACCATCATCCAAGTCTCGCAAACAAAACGCTGCAACAAGAGTCTGACAGTAGAGGCAATCATCGCCAACAGAAGATGCGTGGCCACTATTGACACAGGTGCCACGGCCTCCATCATCCGAAGAGACCTTGTTCAGACGTCATGGCTACATAACACCAGCTGCTACAGTCTGAAGACAGCTACAGGAGAAGCGGCGAAAGTATACGGGGAGGTGCAGCTACAGATACAACTAGAGGGACTGACCTTCTCACATGCATTCTTTGTAGCCGACATATGCGACGAATGCATCATTGGAGTGGACTTCATGAAGGCACACGAGGTAATTCTTGACCTTCGAATGCAGGTGCTAAGGTATCGAAGCATCGAGATCCCTATGGTATACGGAAACGACAACGCTGTGAATCTTCGAGCAATACTGGGAGGCGATGAAGTTCTGCGGCCCTCTTCAGAGACAGTTCTTTGGACACGTTTGGAGGGTGATCCTGGGAACCACCGATTCTATCTCATCGAGCCAGACAACAAAAGTGAATTTAAAAGTTACGTCGTGGGAAAAATTCTTGCAGAACCCAGGGATAACATGGTGCCGGTAAGACTGATGAACCCAAATAAGCGCACCGTTAAGCTCAGAAAAGGAGAGGTGATCGGAAGATGTGTGCCCGTTGCAGCCATTTCGACAATAGCTGAGAGTGAGCCTGCAAGTCCTGTCTCTCCATCTAAATTGGCCGAGGTATGTAAGACTATACTCGGAGACTGTGAGCTAAATCAGGAGCAGCAAACCATAGCGGAAAATCTCATTGGCGAGTTTGCTGATATATTTGCCTCACAGGATGGAGACTATGGTCGAACACACTTAGTACAACACCGCATAGACACCGGAGATGCTAGACCAATCCGCCAACCTGCCAGACGACTTCCGTTGGCTAAACAGGACGAGGCCGCCGAGATGATATCGACCATGGAAAGAGAAGGTTTGATCGAAAGCTCGAAAAGTCCGTGGGCGTCGCCTGTTGTACTGGTGAAAAAGAAGGACGGCAGTACTCGATTCTGCGTGGATTACCGGAGGCTTAATGATGTCACAAAGAAGGACAGCTACCCTTTACCTCGAATAGATGACACATTGGACACACTCTCTGGAGCAAAATGGTTTTCCACTCTCGACCTGAAAAGTGGCTACTGGCAGGTACAGATCCATCCAGAAGACAAAGAGAAGACCGCTTTCACAACTGGCAATGGGCTTTGGCAGTTTACAGTAATGCCATTTGGTCTGTGTAACGCTCCGGCCACCTTTGAGCGTCTTATGGAACGTGTCTTACATGGTCTGACGTGGAAAACCTGTCTGGTATATTTGGATGACGTCATCGTTTTGGGAAAGACGTTTGCAGAACATCGAGACAACTTGAGGGAGGTCTTCTCACGACTTCGAGCAGCACACTTAAAGCTCAATCCAAAGAAGTGTGCGCTCTTCAGAGCAGAAGTAAAGTATCTGGGGCATGTGATATCGACGGATGGCGTGAAGACGGATCCAGAGAAAATCGAAGCTGTGAGAAGTTGGCCAGTTCCCAAGGACAAACACCAGCTAAGGAGCTTTCTCGGTCTTGCTACGTACTACAGGAGGTTCGTCAAAGATTTCGCCGGGATTGCAAAGTGTCTGCACCAGCTCACTGAGAAAGGAAGACAATTTAAATGGTCAGGTGAGTGCGAAAGAAGCTTTCAGCATCTGAAGCAGCGACTTTGCGAAGCACCGGTACTAGCTTACCCCATCCCCGGCAAGACATTTATTGTGGACGCAGACGCTAGCAATGTGGGTGTTGGCGCAGTATTGTCGCAGTTACACGATGGGCAGGAGAAAGTCGTAGCATACTTCAGCAAAGTGCTCACCCGACCAGAGAGAAATTATTGTGTTACCAGGCGAGAACTCCTTGCTTTAATACTGGCGACGAAACATTTCCAGAAGTACCTGAGCGGCCAGAAGTTCATCTTGCGTACCGACCACGCCGCGCTCAAATGGTTACTGCAGTTTAAAAATCCTGAGGGCCAAGTCGCAAGATGGATCGAGCGATTGCAGGCTTATGACTTCGAGATACAACATCGCAAAGGAAGACTGCACTGCAACGCGGACGCATTATCTCGGAGACCATGTGAGCCCAATTGTAAGCATTGCGTGCGACAGGAGGAAAAGGACGAATGTACTGTCCAGCGAGTAAGAGCCGAACCTGCAGAAGGCTGGAGTACTGAGGAACTTCGCAACGCACAGCAAGAAGACCCTGACATTGAGCCAATCCTTGCATGGAAGGAATCTATGGAGAAACCGAGCGCAAGGGATATATCCGACAGAAGTCCCACATTAAAGGCATATTGGGCGCAGTGGGACTCTCTCCATGTACAAGATGGCGTTCTGCGAAGAAAATGGGAAATGCCGGATGGAAAATCCTTTAAGATGCAGCTTGTGGTTCCACGGTCGAAAGTCCAGGAGATTCTACGGGAAATGCACGATGGAGTGTCTGGTGGGCACTTGGGCATCAACAAAACCCTGGAAAAAGTACGGGAACGTTTTTATTGGCTGAGTGCAAGAAGCGACGTTGAGAGTTGGTGTCGGAAGTGTTCTACTTGTGCTGCTAGTAAGGGACCCAAAGTCAAAACCAGGGGTAAAATGAACCAGTACAATGTGGGTGCTCCCTTTGAAAGGATCGCCGTCGACATCGCAGGACCGTTTCCGGAAACTGAAAGCGGTAATCGTTATATCCTGGTTATTGCCGATTACTTCAGCAAGTGGCCCGAGGCATTTGCGATCCCAAATCAAGAAGCGAAAACCGTTGTCGACCAGATAGTGGACCACTGGGTGTGCAGGTTCGGAGTGCCAATGGAATTACATTCCGACCAAGGAAGAAACTTCGAGTCGAAGATATTCCAGGAAGTATGCGCGGCAATCGGACTACAGAAGACACGGACCACACCCCTTCATCCACAATCAGATGGAATGGTGGAACGCTTCAACAAGACACTAAAAGAACATCTGTCCAAAGTAGTGGACGAGAATCAACGGGATTGGGATCGGCGAATACCTTTATTCCTCATGGCCTACCGAAACGCTATTCACAGTACAACTGGGTACACTCCATCTGAAGTTTTATTTGGACGAACTGCCAGGCTACCCAGTGAGCTTAAATTCGGATTTCCCACTGAAGACCCAACATGCGAGGAGGACTACGTGGTTGACCTTAGAGAAAGGATTAATGACATCCACCAGAGAACCAGAAGCAATATAAAAGTTGCAAGCGACCGCATGAAGACGAGATACGATGCGCGAGCAACGGCACCCGAGTTCAACGAGGGAGATCTGGTATGGCTCTACAACCCACATCGTAAAAAGGGAAGATCGCCAAAGCTTCAGAAGGACTGGGAAGGTCCCTACCAAGTTGTAACGCGAATTAATGATGTCGTATTCCGAATCCAAAGAGGACCAAGAGCGAAGATGAAAGTTGTCCATGTTGATCGCCTACATCGCTACCACGGAAGCAATGATGACGTACTTGTTCGGGACGAACAAAACTAAGAGGGGGGCAATGTTATGTGGCGATAAGAAATAAAACAACTCGCAGGAGTCCCTGAATGCATCCATCGATTCACTCTACAAACGCACCCGCTCGATTCACTAAACGAACATACCCAACTGTCATTCCAGTCATCTGACAGCAGCTGTCATATTCGAAGTTCGAATTTCGATTTCCCCTCCTTGGAATTCAGCGGAGGAGTACCAGTGGAAAATTACCAAAGGGGGTATGGAACGTACTAGAAGGTGCTTAATTTTGTATAAATACACGGGTGACAGGCTCGTACAAAAAACAGTTATATTTTAAACGTGGACTTGTGAAAATCGGTAATAAAGTAAAAAGTGATTGAGTTGAAATAAAGTGTTGAATTCTAAATAGTAAAGTTGAATAACAGTGTGATCTGAGTTTAAATAAGTTTGTTTGATAAACAAAGTGTTTCATTGTGTGATTATAAAAGTGAAATTGAGTTTTATTTGACGAACCCCAGGCCGAAAATATTACAGTATTTAATAAAGCCTTCAAAGCTTTTAAAAAGCTTTAAATTTCCGCGTCGGTGAATACGGGTGAGAAGATGCAACAACAATTTACCTTACGCAATCAGCTATTGTAAAAAAGCCAAAACGGAATCGCATGGAACTGTTGAACTGACGAATTCACTCACATTTGTAAACAAATAATGACATAGTATGGGTAAATTCGTCAATTTCAGCTTGTGGGTAAAGCTTTTACAAGCTTTTACATTGCCGTCTTGCCGAAGTTGCATGTCTAGTTATTCAGTAATTTATGGTTAGAACGAAGGCTAAAAAACCCTCATATTTGATTCATGAGGCTTACGGGTGCATGCCTTTAACTTTTTTGCGTGTGATGCGTGTGATCTGCGTGTGAGATGCGTGTGATCTGTGCATGAATGAAAGAATATAAAAATTACCTTATACGCATGTTTTGAGATTTGTTGGCCAGACCTAACTGTAAATATGACGTCATGAGAGTTCACTGTCTATTCGTACACGTGTAAAAAAAGTCGGTTTGTTTACACAACAATCTGTGCTGGCCAATCACAGCTCATGAATCCGCGTTGTCACAAGCAACGTTAAACAGGAACAGAAACAGAATCTCATACCAAGGTAATTTGTTGTTGGCTTTATACAAAACATAAACAAATGAGTGTTGGAGGCACGCAAGTAGAGTATCTAGTTATTCAGTAATTTATGCTTGTTCTGTGATTTGTGTAATCTGTGAAGCGGGCTAATCAGCTGAACGCTGGAAGTATGTTTTTTTGGTGGGAAACTCTTATCAGCTGTTAAAATATGACATTTGTACCGGCTACATGCGGCAATCACCAAAACATTTTTACAATTTTATACAAACGAAGTTAAAATCTTCATAGTTTTTAAAAGAAATGAATGAAAATACCAAGTGTTTATGATAAATGATTCGCGCCTGATGTTAGTTATCAGTTGTATTACCAAATATGTTTGCCAAATCACATATCCTCAAGAAAACCGTACTCAACTGCTTTCGACGAAGCAGTGCCTTCAAAAAAGAACTGCCCAACGAACCCAATAAAGTTGACCAACAGAAAATAATAAACGAATTCAAAAAGCTGCTCAAGAGTACTGGTGTTCCGCTAAAAGATGGGTTTACATGCCTGAAAACGGAGTGTAAAGTTTGCGTTGAGCACTCGACCTCCAAACACCCGGCGTTTGTAAACAAGACCACTGGTAAGTGAATCCTTGGCAGAGAGTAAAAACCATGAGTGAGTAAAATTCATGTTTTCTTAGGTTTATTCCTTTGCCCCAAGTGTGAAATCAAACACCCACTCGACGAGGTAAAGAGGTTGTATGAAGAGAAGCTTCAAATCAGAGAGAAGGATCTCAACCACATAGAGTACGAACGAGTGTCTGAGTCTTTTGGTGATGTTTCCAAAGATATTTGTGATAGTCTTAAGATTCAAAGTTTGAACGCATCCCACCTCCAAAAAGTAGAGGCTAAATATGATCCTATAAGTGGAAACATTTTCCTTCCGTTAAGAAACGCTTCTGGCAAACTCGTCGGAGAAAAAGTTTTCAACCCTGAAACACAGTTCGAAGAAACATTTCCAAAAGAAAACTGTTCCGGCCTTTTGCGGCACGGTCCGCAAGATTCCTCCAAAGCTGTCTTGGTGTCCAATGTGCTGGACTTTCTAGCGCTCATTGGGCAAAAGATTGATGGCTGTGAGTATATTTTCCTACTAACACTCGCCGCTGTAGTACTAGTCCCTTTTCCTCATCAGATAGTGTTGTATGCCTGCCTTATTGGCTTAAATCTCTACCTCAAGAGTGCCTACCTGTGCTGGAGGGATATAAGGAGCTTATATTCTGGTTTGATTTTGACTCTGCGGGCTGGGATGTTGCTAGGAACTTTTCGATGAAACTGGACGAAACAAGATGTCTCTTCATCCGACCTACTGATGTTCAATTGACGCCGCTCAAGGCTTTAAGGAAACACTTAAACCTCCGGCATATAATACAACGGGCTCATCCGATTCGCCATAAGTCCATTACGACGTTCAGTGAACTAAAGCAGGACATCCTGAGTGAGTTGCAAAATATTGAAAAGGTTAACGGGGTCAAATGGAAGCGGTATCCAATTCTTAACAAATTGTTAAAAGGCCATCGCAAAGGTGAGCTCACCATATTGACCGGCCCAACTGGATCCGGAAAGACAACATTTATGTCTGAGTACTCTTTGGACCTGGCATTGCAAGGAGTCTCGACGCTGTGGGGTTCTTTTGAAATCCGCAATACAAGGCTGGCCTTGACGTTATTGCGCCAATTTGTCGGCTATCCACTCGACGATAAACTTCAAGAGTTTGAATACTGGACAAGTGAGTTTGAGAAGTACCCTCTGTACTTTATGACTTTTCACGGACAACAGAGCATAAAGGTGGTAATGGAAGCGATAGAGCACGCACAGTATGTATACGACATCAAACATGTGATCATAGACAATATTCAATTCATGATGGGCATGTCATCAGTCAATAAGAACGATAAGTTCTTTGAACAGGACGCTGTGATTAGCGCCTTTCGATCATATGCTACACGAAATAATGTTCATGTAACGCTGGTCATGCATCCGCGCAAGGAACGTGAATCGGATGAGCTCACGACGAGTTCTATCTTTGGAAGTGCGAAGGCAACACAGGAAGCTGATAATGTGCTGATCATACAAGACAGAAGGTTAACCTCTGTGGGGGGAAAGAAGTTCTTGCAGGTAAACTGATTTGTAAAAACTTTTAAACTTAACCCTTGTGTTGTTCTTTCAGGTGGCCAAAAACCGATACACTGGTGACCTGGGGATTATGCCGCTGGAGTTTGACAAGGATGCCCTAAGCTATGCCAAAAAGAAAAAGAAACCAAAAGAAGAAATAAAGCCAGAACCAAGTATTTAAAAATTAGATACCAAGTCATACTTTAATGAGAGCCAGAAAAAGTTCGGTGTGTAGAGCAACCGTGTTAATATGCTGGATAACTTAGGTAAGAAAAACTCCAATAGCTAAGGGAGTTCGGCTATTCTCCAAATGTTCGAGATTTTCGTTTAAGACAAGAAAGATTTTACCATTAAGATGCGTCTACCTACCTTGTTGGCCGCGGTGTTTTGTATAAAGCGATTGAAGTTGTTAGCCTTACGCACATTCAGAGGTTGTTTGTTAAGTAAATTGGGTTTTGCACATCCCTTGAGCTGTTACGTACACGGGAGCCTGTCGGTCTACTGAGATTCCATTGGGATGACAAGTGCTATCAAAACAATTTGCACTCTAATCCTGTCATATCTTACCGCTCTTATTATATCTCAGCGACCATCCGGTTCTCTTAGAAATCTGTTTCAAAATTTCGAAAACGATTTCTCTGGAGATTTGGGAAATTCCGAGTATTGCAGTTTCATCATTTCAAGAATTTTTTTTTCAAAATGAAGGCGCATGTTAAAAATAAATTCGTCTTTTATGAGCTCCTGGACAAGACGTATGCGCAATGCCCTAGCTACGACATTAAGACTGCCCTATGCGATTTTAGAGTCTCGCTAGAATCCTTGGTCGTAAGGCTGTTGGACTTTACTGCTGGTTGACTTGTTGTGGTAGTTAGTATGTACATAGTTCCCGCATTACAACATCCACAAAGCGACACGAAGCTCTCCTGATCAATCAACTGTCAAACAGACATACCGATCGATGCAAGAGACTGTATCATGAATAATAAATAGATCTCGGAAATTTCCGAAGGGTCAACATTGACTCAGATCACTACCTCGTTCTAGCCAAAGTACAGACGTGGATATAGCGACCAACGCCAAGAAATACTGTGGGGAAATCGAAAGAGATCACTAAAGGTTCTCCAATTGCGTCTCTCAAAACCTTCTACATAGTCCTTTGCAGTCAGCATCAACTGTTTATAGCTAGTCACCATTGCCAAAATACCACCAGAGATGCCTTTGAGCATTGGGTTTCACGATGCCAGCCGCTTAGCAGCCGAAAGAATAAGAAGCAGAGCTCTGTCAAAGGCGGATGAAAAAGCTTTAAGACGCGTTGTCACAAGGAACCGGAAGAGACACAGAATGCATTAGCAACGCAAAAAGCATTCCGCGAATTTAGGTTTCAGTTGCTAATGTATGGAATTCTGCTTCTGTTCCTGTTTTACGTTACTTGTGA
This sequence comes from Neoascia interrupta, assembly GCA_947623515.1. Lineage (NCBI taxonomy): Eukaryota > Metazoa > Arthropoda > Insecta > Diptera > Syrphidae > Neoascia > Neoascia interrupta. The sequence goes on from OX392463.1 coordinate 56,360,301, forward strand.
CAACGCGACTTAAGGCTGATTCGAGAGGAATATAATTCGCGTGATTATTGGTCCCATCTGCATAGACGGAGAGTGGAGTAGACCTAACTGTATGGGCTGTGCACAACCAAAAGTGTCAGAATAGAACGATTGCGGTGGCTGTTCTCCTAGAGAGGTTGAACACCAACGCCCCGGCCCGGAAAGTCTTCAAATCCACACCGCAGGGGCAGCACAGTAGAGGAGCATCAAGGCTCAACTTACGCATTCAAGCGGAAGGGAGCCTTAGTCAACGAGCAAAACTGGATACAACTAGCTAAAAACAGAGCTGGCTGGTTAAGGCCTTGTTGGTTACGGCCCAGGTCCATCCCGGACGATAGCGCAACCTGAAGTTAAGTAATTTAAAATGAATCATTCAGGCGTTCCTTTGTAGAAATTTAAACCGACTGACGACTTCATAAACTTCATAGTAAACCTATTGTTATATTTTTTCTGGGGTTCGTCAAACAAAACTGAATTTCAATTTTAATAAAAACACACGGAATTACGTTATTTATTTTACGTAAATACTTCTTTGATGATCTTTTAGGGACGGTTTTTCAGTGCGAGATCATCCGACTTCCCGAATTAAACTGAGATTAGCCCCAGAAATGAGTTTTTCAGTAAACTAAGATCTGGGGTTAATCTCGGCTTAACTCACCAAATTTGGTGAGTTAATCTCGGATCATCTCTGGAGAACAGTATGAACTTCTTTGAATGTTTTTTCTGCGTGGAATGTCAGTTGATTTGCGCGTTGCTGTGAAAAATTACATTTGAGAATAACTCGAACTTTTTTTCCTGGGTTTTTCTTTGTGAAATGAGAGCTGGGAGAGTCAATAATTTCGAGAGTCGAAGATTTTGACAACTTTCTTGACGGAGTTAACTCTGCACTGAAAAACTGCTCGCTAAGTTAACTCCAGATTCGTTTTGTTACGGGATAAACAGATCTTTGTTTAAGCTGGGCTTAACTCAGCACTGAAAAACCGGTGCTTAATGATCTAGCATGACTCGATTTAAAGAGGATGATAAGCTTTATCTCTGGATCGAACTGGCTTAACGCCTAAGGGCCGGTTTTTCAGTGCGAGATCATCCGGGCTTCGGAGTTAAACTGAGATTTACCCCAGAAATGACTTTTTCACTGAATCTAGATCCGGGGTTAATCACGGCCCAACTCGCTAAATTTGATGAGTTAACTCTGGAGAACAGTCTGAATTTCTTTGAATGTTTTTCACTATGTAGAATGGCAGTTGATTTGCGTGCTTAGCTAAGCACTGAAAAACCGGGACTAGGAGGTGTATCCTACAAGCCATTCATCCACCACATGGGAGCTCTGTGTAGTGGAGGGAGCACCTACAGCGGAGCACCATATATCCCTCATTAGTCAATTCAACCCCCACTACATCCAAGTTTTCTCAACAGGACCGGCCTGGTAGGGGCTCATACCGCTACGGTCGCGTTAACCCCCCCGCTTTTATTTAACACCGGTACATATTCCCTCCTGGAATGGATTAATACCGGTTATCTTTGGAATTATGGATTATGGATTAACTTCGGTTATCTCTACGTATCCCATCCCCCCCTCCCTCCGTCTTCGTGGTACGGGTGAATACCGCTTCGGCTAACCCCCCCAAAGTTAATTCTGATTTGAGTCGCATGCCGTACGGGGTTACACCGTAACGGTTGCCCTACATCTGCGTCTTAACCAATCAACCATTATGGGTCTCTAATCAATCAACAATTGATTGGTGAACTTCGGCACGCGTTCATATCGTCACTTGTTGCCTCGATCTTTCTTTCGCAAAACCGGTATGTAGTTATCATTTCGGTCTTCGGGCTGGTAACTCCGGTCTTACAAAGTGGTAACACAATGAACCGACCTGCTTTGGTCTAAGTGTGTCCCTGCCTAGCGGGGACAGTCACCCAACCAACGTTTTTTATCAAACACAACTTATTTATGGATTTTTCGGACGGTCGTCCGGGAGCATTCTGGCTGCACTCTGTGAAACTGTTTTCTTTTTCTTGGGACTCGTTTGACAGTTCCTCTTCCAAAAAGAAAAGAAATTTGCTTTTGGCCGGGACAACAGAATCAAAAGAAGAAGCATGCACTCTATCATACAGCGCATATGTCAAGTTGGAGTAATTCCATTTGTCCCCTGTGGCTGTGGAATAGTTTTTGCTTCACAAATACAGCGCCAGATAAACTTCAAATTCAAGAAAAATTCGTTTCGCTGTCCGGAAGAAGAACGCCCTGGTCCGGGATCGCCAACCGAAAAGGCCATTAGTCCAATCAACAATAATTAAATTTCAATAATTTTCGTAACCGTTTTAGTTTGTTCACATTTATCACATTTGACCTTTGCTTTTCAAATATTCCGATACTACTGACTGCAGGCGACGGATATTGGCCATATATGCGAATATTGGCCATAGAATTCTCGATGGAGGCCAATTACCAGTTTAGAACAGTGATGGCATTTTCTGCGAATATCTGCTGGACAAAGACCAACGAAGCCACTACAGTTCAACGTCTAACTCCAAGTAGGATGACGAGTTCATTGCGCTTCATTCCTATTAGGGCACGCAACGCAATTCTAGAGATTTGTATACCTATTCAAATACCCCATTTGTCCGAGCCGTTAAATCGCTTTGAATGATATCGAATTCACGAAAACCAATAGCATCATATACGATTATTCTAACTTATTTAAGACATAAGTTTACCGTAGGTTACCCAGGGTTTTGTTGTCCTGATTCCGAAATGCTATTAAAAATTGTCGGTCTCGATTAGTTTAGAAGTTATAAGCCAAAGAAGTTCAAAACTAGTATAACTTTAACATACCCGTAAATGGCCACAGGCGCCTGCGAGACAACTGGCACCTACCCTTAGCGGAGCGACGAAGTCGCGTGAGCGGCTAAACCCTGCGAAAAACCCGTGTAAGTGCCTGCTTCCATTTGGTTGATCCTAACCTAACCCAAATTTTATTTCTCAAAATAAAACGGAGGTTGAACGGTGGCCACCACACTGGCGCTTCCCCTCACCATAGTAATTCTGACACATCAGGTTAGGATAAACCAAATGAAAACACACTTGGAGGGAAAGAGGGACGCAAGTTGAATATCTAGTTATTCAGTAATTTATGGTATCTAGTTATTCAATAATTATGGCCCAAACTCAATCCAGGCTGAAAATGGCTTGAAGATCGCTACATTTAAACAAGGTATAAAACTACACACACAAACGCAAATTTTAAGTTTCAGCACTACCTATCCGACATCGTCTTTGACATTTCACTACGACTTTGTGATTTCGCACTCTTGTGAATTGTATTTTCTGTGTTGCTGGCGGATTTATTTTTTCGCAAACTAGAAACTTTTTTCGTGCATTTTCCGCATTTTCTTGTGATTAATTCGCAGTAAATGCATAATTTAAGTGTAACATAGGTGGAAAAAGTTTTTATTTTGCAGTAACAACAAATTATTGACAAGGAAAGTGGCCCGAAATTTGGCAATTTGTGCATTAATCGAATCCAATTTGGTTTTGTTTTCCAACTAACGCGAACAAACAAGCAAAATTTTATTCTAACGGGATAAGAGGATTTCCAGCCATTATTTAACAAAAACCAGTGCACAATGGGAGTTCCTAAGTTTTTCCGATACATAAGCGAAAGGTATCCTTGCCTCAGCGAATTAGCGAGGGAAAACTGCGTAAGTACAAAATTTTTGTTACATTTTAGCTTAATTTTTTTGTTTGCAGAAAGAAAAGGTAGCAAGTGGGGTTCATTTAGTCCAAAAATTCATTGTTTCTGTAACGTAGAAGTTATTACGCGCGTCCAAAAATCGTTGGCTTTTTAAAAATTGCACATGAAAGGTCAACTCAAGGATCCACCATAAGCTGCAACATCTGTTTGATTTTTTGCGTGTGGCAATTTTTTGGCAAGTAGCTATGAGTAGGTATATCGATATTTTATTACTTTCGCTTTTTGGGGGATTCACCACTTGAGTGGTGGAAAACCTTAGAAAATACTCTCATGCTGATAGAAACAAATGTTTCGTTACGATACTAATCTTAAGTTGTTTGAAAGTTTGCCCTAGGAATAGGTAGCTGAACCTACTTATATAGCTTCAGAAAAAGGGGATTCTCCTAATTGTCTTAGGTTGAACCAAACTACTGGTTCCCTATTTATTTCACTTCTAAAATGTTGTATACCAGTTATAAGTTTTGATACGAATTTAGGCCAGACGAATTGGTGTCTTTAGATTGCGACTGAGACACTTTGTCGCACGATTTCAAACTGTGATTATTTCAAGCCGCACGGCAAAAAAGTTTCTTTTCTCGATGTCTTCAAAATTGAGCGGAAAAGCAATTGCAAACTATTGGTCGTGTGCAGGGTTTACTTGCGACTGAAGATATTACGGCTATGCACCATACGATTTTCTGTCACTGTATGTCAAAGGCATTCCGTTTATCAAACAGGTTGGAATTCAGTTCAAATACTAACTTGATGAAAACAGTTAAGGCACGTCTTAAACGTAAGTTATTCGCTGGTCCATACAAAGTAACTCATAAATGACTTGGCTCCCAATGTGTCTTGTAATACTGTTAAAAATAGTAAAATACATCTAAACAATTCTGATCTTGGTGCAATGTTTATTTAGACAATCTTAATTTTGATTTTGGTCACTCGTCACTGTCGACTGGTCCCACTGCGCGCACAAAGAAGACTGCCCGCTCCTACATCCCAGAGAGAAGAACTTCTCTCCCTCGCTCCTCTCACAGTGCGCTAGTTGTTCATACAGGACAGGTCTGTCTCCGTCGTAGCAAGATAGGGCGCGTTAACACAATGAACTAACTCCCAACAAATATCGGACAGGTGTCCATATGAACCAATAACTCTAAAAAAAAAAATAGAAATAAGTCCCAATGAACAAACTCTTAATTTTATGAACTAACTCCCACCACGAAATTCGGTGGCAATAAGTTCGTTTTATCTACATGCATTTAAGTCATTGGGAGTTCGTAGGGCCTATTTTGCCCTATGGACTAACTCCCATCAATGGGACTTTGTTAATGTGAGCCAACTTCGTTTTTCTTCAACTAAGTCCCAATAAAAAAAGGAACTTAGTCCCAAAATAGAAATGAACTAAGTCCCAGAAATAGGACAAAGTTAAAGTATAAGCTACAGCAAAGCTTGCCAAAAGATATTTATAGAATATCGAAAAACGATCTTGAAAGCAGACTCTTTCGTGTTGGGTGTGGTACTGAATACTTGAGTTTTAAGCAAATTCGTGGGTTCACATTCAAACCCTGTTTCTGCTCTACTTTAGATGACGAGACAGGTATGGCCACGTTCGCAGACGACACGGCCATCCTGGCAACAGGTGAATCAGCTGAATCATCAACGAGAAGCCTCTGGGATGAATAGAGAAGCTGGGGTATGAGTCGAGAAGACACTCGGAGTCTTTTTTATTTTAAAAACCACCCAAACACTTTTTGATTTCGGAAAAAAAACTAAAAAGTCTCGAAATTTTTAACTAATGTACTATTGGACAATGGACATACTTCTGGTGTCTCTTCGACTAATACTTCGGCCGGCCTTTGGTCTCACATGCAAGTGCTCACAGCGTCGCTACGCGGCGTGTGACGAATCTAAAAATCTCCCAAAATCTCAAAAATTAAACGTAGGATCTCAACTTCGATCTCATATTTATGATGAGTGAGAATGAGAATGGCAAATGAGAATGGCAAAAATTGTAGATCCGAAAAAATGCAAAAATAATTACAAACTTTTTATGTCAGCCACAGAAGCTTTGAAAAATGTACTAAGTCAGCTCTAATTGAAAATTAGACGTTTGTAACAAAATATTAGACTTTTAACGGTAAAACAAAAAAAAATAGTTATAATTAAGTTTCTTCAACTAAAACTCGACGATCCTTTTTGATGTCAAAAAAGGATTTAGACAAGGCGACGCGCTGTCATGCGACTTCTTTAACATCATACTTGAGAGAATTGTGCAGAACTCTCGCGCCAACACCAGAGGTACAATTATTCAAAAGTCCGTTCAACGACTCGCATACGCAGACGACATTGACATAATCGGTAGAACAAAGCGTGATGTCAGTGAAGCCTTCGTGAGTATTGGGACGGAAGCGGTGAATATGGGTTTAGCAGTCAATGAGGGCAAAACCAAGTATATGCTGTCATCAAGAAAAGACACCCAACACCGACGGCTTGGACAAAACATCACCATCGACAGCTACAACTTTGAGGTAGTTAGGGACTTTGTCTACCTGGATTCCGCTATCAATTCAGACAATGACACCAGCGCTGAAATCAAACGAAGGATAACTCTTTCCAATCGCTGTTTCTTTGGACTAAGCCCTCTCTCGAGCCACTAAAGTGTCCATTAATAAGACCCTCATCATCCCGGTCCTGCCTTACGGTGCAGAAGCATGGACCCTGTCAAAGGCGGATGAAAACACTTTAGGCTGCTTTGAGAGGAAAATTCTTCGGACGATTAACGGTCCCGTCTGCATAGACGGAGAGTGAGGAGGAGATATAACATCGAACTGTACCTCCTGTACAGCGATACCGACCTAGCCAAAAGAGTCAAAACACAACGTCTACGACGGCTGGGTCATCTAGAGCGGATGGACACCAAGGCCCTTGCCCGGAAAATCTTCGAATCCACACCGCAGGGATGGTGCGTTAGAGGAACACCGAGACTCAGGCATCGCATGCAAGTGGAAGGGGACCTCAGCCAACTTCGCGTGCGAAACTGGAGACGGCTAGCTAGAGACAGAGCTGGCTGGCGAAGCTTGTTGGCTAAGGCCCAGGTCCACCCCGGACTGTAGCGCCACCTTAAGTAAGTAAGTAACTAAAACTCGACATAGCTTAGCTATATATAGGTACATAATTATTTAATTATATTTTTTTTTGTTATATTGTTTTGGTTTGTTACATTTTGAGATATTAATTCTAAGATATTAATTTTATATTTATTTTATTTTATTTATGTCAGAAGTTTACAAAATTTATTTATAAACTCTTAATGAACGAAAGCCATAAGGGGGACAAGACCATGCAATGCAAAAAATATATACATGTATTTTTTATATAAATTAAACATTTACATATTTACATTAAAGGTATTTTTAAGGTTAAGGTTTAGGTATGTGAAAATATAAAGTAGCACTAAATTATTTTATTTACATTATTTAAGCAAGGGACTTGTATATCTTTAAATTTAGCTAGTAAGTAAGTAAGTAAGTCTATTTTATTTGAACTCATGTGTATACCATTAACAATTTTAAAGGTTTTTAAAAATTAATTTTGCCTCGGTTTGAAACCGTCTGCCAGATGCCAACTCAAAATAATTATTCTTAACACAAATCTCATTTTAACATGATAAAGTGATTAATTTAACAAACTTTACAACAAAATTTAATTAATCTTTGAATTTATCCTGTATTGAAGTGGCTTTTTTTTAATATTTTTGAGCGTTGACAGTTCTGCTGGGTTGAGAGTTTGGGACAGTTTTGGCTTACATCCGTTGAAATATCTTCGATATTTCTGGAGTGGAGACAATCGACTAGGATATGCCTAGTTGTAAGAGGTACGCTGCAGTGTTAACAATTTTCTTCTTTAGCATCCTGAATAAAAAGGTGTCTGTTATTGAACAGAGTCTTGCCAACCCTAATTCTAAATATTTTTATGCATTTCGGTCTGCTGAACGCAGCATTGTTTTGAACACGTGGGTTTTGAGAATGGAAAGATCACAGGAAGCTCGTGCTGTCCCTCCAAATTTCTATTTTTTTTTCTATTTGCGTTCCAGCGAAAAAGCGTTGCCTTAATTGGAAAAAGTTAAGTGTCTTTGCTATCAATGGTAGCTTAAGAGCGTTTTTTGCAGCCAAGTCTGCTGCTTCATTATTTGGAACTCCGCAGTGCCCTGGAACCTACGCAAGCTTAATGTTGTTGCGTAGCAGGATCCCTCTGATAATGTCAAGGGAAGGGCATCGGTTGAGAGCACTTTTAAGCCCCTGAAGGATGCCTAAGTTGTCGGAGAAAATTAATACATTCACATTCATTAATATATTCACCAACATTGACTCGAATCACTACCTTTTTGTAGCCAAGATACGGTTGCTGATATCCCGACCAGCGCCAAGTAATGGTAATACTGTGAGGAAGTCGGCCGACTACAATCGCAAGAGATCGCCAGGTCCTTCTCCAACCGAGTCTCTCAAAACCTTCTACGAAGTCCTATGCAGCCAGCATCAAGTATTGATAGCCAGTGGCTACATTGCCAAAATGCCATCAGAGACGCCGCCTCTGAAGTGCTGGGTTTCACACGGCCACCACAACGAAACCCCTTTGACGATGAATGCCGGCAAGCACATGCAGCTAAACAGGAAGCATACAAAGCGGCTCTGCACAGAAGGACTAGAGCTGCTCGCGAGCTCTACGAGCAGAGGAGGAGAGAGGAACACCGGCTTCTCCGAAGCATAAAGAGAGAGCACGAGAAGCGCGCGGTTGAAGAGATAGAGAGATGTTACAACAGGAATGAGGTTAGAAAGTTTTACCAAAGGATCAAAAGGTCCTGCTAAACTTCGAACTAAAGCCTGTAAGGACCATCAAGGAAACATCGTTGTAAAATCTCAGTCGGTGCTGAGGATTTGGAAAGACCTTTTATGCAGACTGTATACGAGGACGAGGACGAACCAAATACCGCTGCCAGAACGAACCAGGACGAACCATTCAATTCGGGCGAAGACGTTACCGACGAAGCATACGAACGATACCGCCCACCCGACCTGGAGGAGGTGAACAAAGGTGCAACAAAGCAGCCGGAGCAGACGGCCTATCTGCCGAATTTTTTAAATCCGCTGGCGATGAGCTGGTTAGAAGCATGCGCCAGCTTATCTGCAAGATATGGTCGGAAGAAAGCATGCCCGACGAATGGAACCTCAGCATTGTTTGCCCGATCCTGAAGAAAGGAGACCCTCTGAGTTTTGCCAACTACAGAGGCATCAGTCTTCTTAACATCGCCTACAAGATTTTTTCTGCTGTACTGTGTGAACGCCTGAAGCCGTTCGTCAACAATCTGATAGGCACATATCAGTTTGGCTTTAGGCCAGGAAAGTCCACCATCGATCAAATATTCACACTGCGGCAGATCTTGGAGAAGACCCAGGAATTCCAAATCGATACACACTACCTCTTCATCGATTTCAAGGCCGCGTATGACAGCATCTATAGAGACGAGCTACATAGCGCAATGTCTAGTTTTAAGCGTGTCTAGTTTTAAGCATGCAAACTCGTCAGTCTGCACAGGATGACGATGGAAAATGTGGCGCACGCAAGTGGAAGGGGACCTCAGCCAACCTCGCGTGCGAAACTGGAGACGGCTAGCTAGAGACAGAGCTGGCTGGCGAAGCTTGTTGGCTGAGGCCCAGGTCCACCCCGGACTGTAGCGCCACCGTAAGTAAGTAAGTAAGTATATAGTATTCTTGCCGGTATAGAGATGTTTAGCATATCCTGATATAGTTTTTGGTACATAAAACTTGGTGTGTTATCCTTTTTAAAGACAGAAAGCTTAGTATCGATATGGAGATGGGTTCTTTTCCATGGAGGCGGGCTGATACGGTCAGTGTATAGGTTGTCTTCAGAAAATTTGGATAGTGCGTAAACTATATTTTTTTATGGCCGATTTAAATTTTCGTTAAGAATTGGTTTTTTTTTTGACAGTATTGCTCGCTATTTGGCGTGAAAGGTGTTTAACGTCTGCCAATGCCTTAGATCCTAGGGTAATCGGTAATCGCTCTTTTGTTGGCTGAAAATTCGAACATATCGTATCCTGCTTCTATCCGTAATGCCTCAATTAGTGTTGTTTTCAGTGCACCAGTAGCACTTCGGTAGCAATAGTTGATCGCAGCATCTATGCTCATCACATTCTTCTTTGTTGTCCACTTGTATCATTTTATGCCATGCTGAAGTGCTCCTTGCACCAAATAATTTGTTATTTTTGGCGCGGTTTCAATATGGGATCCGTATCGTTTTGTGCATATTGCTTTAAGGGCATTATATTTTAATAAAATTTATTTTAATCAGTTTCCGCTCAGAAACTTTGCGTACGAAGTACCACCAGAACTGGATATAACTCTTATGTCCGGTGTATGAGCGGACAAATCCTCTTACATTAGTCTTTAGTTTCAAAAAATGCTACCAATTTTTGCACAATTTCTTATTGAAATTTTTAGTGCATCTGAAATTACATTTTTATGTTAATCATGTTGCTGCTTGTTATAGTGACCTCTTGCGATGAATTTGCTCTTACTTCCCTTGTCTATTCTTAAACAAATTTTCAAGAATTCGCGTTCCTTATTTTAATGCACTTTTTTTCTAAACATTTTTGTTTTTAGATTCCTGATTTCGATAATCTGTACTTGGATATGAATGGCATCATACACAATTGTTCTCATCCAGACGATGGAAATATTCATTTTTCCATAACCGAAGAAGACATGTTTAAAGACATTTTTAATTATATCGATAAGTTATTCTTTCTTATTAAGCCCCAACGACTGTTTTTTATGGCTGTGGATGGTGTAGCTCCAAGAGCAAAAATGAATCAGCAAAGAAGTCGAAGGTAAATTTGATCCTAAAACATTTTTTTGCAATATTTATCGCTTACCATCATATTTAATAATTTGCATTTAGATTTCGATCAGCAAAAGATGCCGAAAATCTGGCACTCCAAGCAAAAACTCGAGGAGAACTGATTGAAAACACTCCATTCGACTCGAACTGCATTACACCTGGAACTGAATTCATGGAACGTCTACATCACGCATTACGCTTTTTTATTAAAAATAAGATTAGCACAGATCCTCTGTGGCAAAAGTGTCGTGTGATCTTAAGTGGTCACGATGTAAGTTCAATTCTATAATCGCAATCCAGTCACTTGAAACTTAAATTTATTTTACAGTCACCTGGCGAAGGAGAACATAAAATTATGGACTACATTCGGTATATGAAGTCACAAAAAGACTTTGACCCACACACAAGGCACTGCTTATATGGCTTGGATGCGGATCTTATCATTTTGGGGCTATGTACACATGAACTACACTTTGTCGTTTTGCGAGAAGAGGTACATCATCATTTTGCCCTTAGTTTAAGAATATGAATAAGAGTAGATTTTTCTTTATAACAGGTGAAATTTGGAAAGAAAACAAAGCGAGCTTCCATTGAGGAGACACGTTTTTTTCTTCTTCATTTGGGACTTTTTCGAGAATACTTAGAGCTGGAGTTTTCGGCGCTTAAAAAGTACGAGTCATTCAGTATGTCAAAACTGATTGACGACTGGGTTCTTATGGGTTTCCTGGTTGGAAACGATTTTATTCCTCATTTGCCTTGCCTACATATCTCATCGAATGCACTGCCTCTGGTGTATCAGACATATATTAAAATATATCCAGAGTTGGGAGGTGTGTATTAGTTTTATAATTATTATAATTTGTTCTTTATTAAACTTAGATTTCTAAAAACAAAAAAGCACCCCCCAAGAAAGTAACCAATAAGTGTTCGATTGTGATACAGGTTCCTGATGGTCTATGTTTTCGGGAATTTTCGTTTTCGAGAATAACAGAAGAATACCTCCATTCGAAGCCGTTGTGATAACTTAACTCACCTCAAACCAAATTTTTAAATACCAAAACATCTCGGATTTGAAAATAAACTAAAACTAACTCCTGTATTTTCTAATTGTTAATTTCTTTTTCAGGTAACATAAATGAAAATGGAACGTTAAACTTAAAACGCCTGGAAATATTTTTGGAGGCGCTCTCGGAAGACGAATTTAAATTATTTCAGGAGAACTATGCCGATTTGAAATATTTCGAGGCAAAGAAGTCCAAGGTAAATATCAAGTACATATTCTATAGTTAGACACTTAGAAAAAAACCTTCGCTTACGATGGGGGCGTCATAAGTGAAGATCATACATCCCTGCAGCGAGCACTTGATATATAGGTAGATGTTTTGGAGGGGAACGGGTATCGTATTAGCCAAAAGAAGACAAAGTACCTGTGCTGCCCATTCTATGACCCACCCGAGCCAATGCCAGACATTAAATTTAATGAAAATGTACCTCCCAAGTCTGAAAAGTTCAAGTACCTGGGATCTATGATCAATAGCAAAGCAAAATGTGATAATGACATCATTAATCGCGTAAGCGTGGGTTGGATAAAGTGGCGAGAAAACTTCGCCACTTTCTGCGACCGAAAAATGCCCCCTAAGCAAAAAGACCGCAGTTGTGCGTCCGGCGCTTACATATGGTTCACAATGTTGGACAGTGTATAAGAAAATTGAGAGCAAGTTGAGATGAAAATGCTTCGTAAGACCGCAGGAGTACTAAAGCGTGATAGAATAAGAAGTGCGAAGATCCGAGGAACCTCCATGTAAAAGTGGAGTACGACCGGCTCAGTTGGTATTGCCACATTCAAAGCAGAGATCCTACGAACCCCGTCAAAAAGGCAAAGTCCATCAACATTCCAACCCAATCGCGAAAGAGAGGAAGGCCTAAACATTCATGGATCACACAATGCAACGACAACAGCTTTTATTTGGCCTCAGTGACGAAGAGATCCAAAACCGGGTGGCCTACCGGTATATTCTCAGGTCAAATCGGCGTACCCACAAGAGGACCACTGGGAATGCAGTAGAGTAGGAGGGTTATGATCCATCACTTCAGATCATAACCTCGGGCCTAAATGAAAAAGAAGAAGAAACTTAGAAAACACAGGCTAATCGCGCTCTTACTTACTTACTTAAGGTGGCGCTACAGTCCGGGGTGGACCTGGGCCTCAGCCAACAAGCTTCGCCAGCCAGCTCTGTCTCTAGCTAGCCGTCTCCAGTTTCGCACGCGAAGTTGGCTGATGTCCCCTTCCACTTGCGTGCGCCACCTGAGTCTCGGTGCTCCTCTACCGCGTCGTCCCTGCGGTGTGGATTCGAAGATTTTCCGGGCCGGGGCGTTGGTGTCCATCCGCTCTAGATGACCCAGCCATCGTAGACGTTGTGTTTTGACTCTTCTGGCTAGGTCGGTGTCGCTGTACAGCCCGTACAGTTGGATGTTAAATCTCCTCCTCCACTCTCCGTCTATGCAGACGGGACCGTAAATCGTCCGAAGAATTTTTCTCCCAAAGCAGCCTAAAGTGTTTTCACCCGCCTTTGACAGGGTCCATGCTTCTGCACCGTAAAGCAGGACTGGGATGATGAGGGTCTTCTACTGGGAGAGAGGGCTTTGCTACTCAATTGCCTTCTTAGCCCAAAGAAACAGCGATTGGCAAGAGTTATCCTTCGTTCGATTTCAGCGCTGGTGTCATTGTCTGAATTGATAGCGGAACCCAGGTAGACAAAGTCCCTAACTACCTCAAAGTTATAGCTGTCGATGGTGATGTTTTGTCCAAGACGTCGGTGTTGGGTGTCTTTTCTTGATGACAGCATATACTTGGTTTTGCCCTCATTGACTGCTAAACCCATATTCGCCGCTTCCGTCCCAATACTCACGAAGGCTTCACTGACATCACGCTTTGTTCTACCGATTATGTCAATGTCGTCTGCGTATGCAAGTAGTTGAACGGACTTTTGAAAGATTGTACCTCTGGTGTTGGCGCGAGAGTTCTGCACAATTCTCTCAAGTATGATGTTAAAGAAGTCGCATGACAGCGCGTCGCCTTGTCTAAATCCTTTTTTGACATCAAAGGGGTCGGTGAGGCCTTTGCCGACCTTGACGGAACAGCGTGAGTTTTCCATCGTCATCCTGCACAGTCTGACGAGTTTGGCAGGGATGCCAAAACTAGATATTGCGCTATATAGCTCGTCTCTATAGATGCTGTCATACGCGGCCTTGAAATCGATGAAGAGGTGGTGTGTATCGATTTGGAATTCCTGGGTTTTCTCCAAGATCTGCCGCAATGTGAATATTTGATCGATGGTGGACTTTCCTGGCCTAAAGCCACACTGATATGTGCGTTCACACAGTACAGCAGAAAAGATCTTGTATGCGATGTTAAGAAGACTTATGCCTCTGTAGTTGGCACAACTCAGAGGGTCTCCTTTCTTCAGGATCGGGCAAACAATGCTGAGGTTCCATTCGTCGGGCATGCTTTCTTCCGACCATATCTTGCAGATGAGCTGGTGCATGCTCCTGACCAGCTCATCGCCAGCGGATTTAAAAAGTTCGGCAGCTAGGCCGTCTGCTCCGGCTGCTTTGTTGCACCTTTGTTCACCTCCTCCAGGTCGGGTGGGCGGTATCGTTCGTATGCTTCGTCGGTAACGTCTTCGCCCGGGTTGAATGGTTCGTTCTGCCTGACAGCGGTATTTGGTTTGTCCTCGCCGTTATACAGTCTGCAGAAGTGGTCTTTCCAAATCCTCAGCACCGACTGCGATTCTACAACGATGTTCCCTTGATGGTCCTTACAGGTTTCAGTTCGAAGTTTATACCCTTGGCAGGACCTTTTGATCCTTTGGTAAAACTTTCTAACCTCATTCCTGTTGTAACATCTCTCTATCTCTTCAACCGCGCGCTTCTCGTGCTCTCTCTTTTTCCTTCGGAGAAGCCGGTGCTCCTCTCTCTCCTCTGCTCGTAGAGCTCGCGAGCAGCTCTAGTCCTTCTGTGCAGCGCCGCTTTGTATGCTTCCTGTTTAGCTGCATGTGCTTGCTGGCATTCATCGTCAAACCAGGGGTTTCGTTGTGGTCGCCTGTGAAACCCAGCACTTCAGAGGCGGCGTCTCTGATGGCATTTTGGCAATGTTGCCACTGGCTATCAATACTTGATGCTGGTTGCATAGGACTTCGTAGAAGGTTTTGAGAGACTCGGTTGGAGAAGGACCTGGCGATCTCTTGCGATTGTAGTCGGCCGACGTCAAACTTCCTCACAGTATTTCCATTACTTGGCGCTGGTCGGGATATCCGCAGCCGTACCTTGGCTACAACAAGGTAGTGATCCGAGTCAATGTTGGCCCCTCGGAAAGTTCGGACATCCATGATACTGGAGGAGTGCCTTGCGTCGATCGCAATATGGTCAATCTGGTTGACGGTTGATTGATCGGGAGATCTCCATGTCCCTTTGTGGATATTGAGATGCGGGAACTGTGTACTAGCTACCACAACGTGTCGCCCCGTTATTGGAGGTCGTGTCGTGCAGGCTATGCTTTCTGACAGTACGACCAAAGATGCCCTCCCTTCCTAGCTTGGCATTAAAATCGCCTAGGACAATCTTAATGTCGTAGCTAGGGCACTGCTCATAAGTTTTGTCCAGGAGCTCGTAGAACATATCTTTGGTCTCGTCATCTTTCTCCTCTGTGGGGGCATGTGCGCATATCAGGCTAATGTTGGCGAATTTAACCTTGATGCGGATCGTCGCGAGGCGCTCGCTTACAGGGTTGAAGCTCAAGACTTTTTGCCTAAGTCTGCCTCCAACAACGAAACCACATCCAAACAGGCGCTGGCTTTGATGCCGATAGCAGTCGCCGTAGTAGATGTCGCAGTTTTTCATCCTTCTTTTGCCCGGCCCGTCCCACCGCATTTCTTGGATGGCAGTAATGTCTGCCTTGCAGTCGTTAAGGGCCTCCGCTAGTTGCTCGGCTGCACGTGGTCTGTTAAGGGACCTAACATTCCACGTGCAGATCCGGAGCTCGTTGTCCTTTTCTCGTTTGCATTGGTCGTCGACAGTAAATCCGTCCGAATCCGAGGCTTGTTTCCGCTTCGTGACTGGTGTTTCTTTACGTGGCCGGGAAGTCACCCCGACGGCACGACCCCCAACCTGGAGGACCAGATCCTTTGCTTAGCTCTAAGGACGGAGAGCCGGATAGCCCGCTCCTTATAGGCCTGAGCTCCGAATACGTCGTAGTAGCCCATATAAGGTGTTCACTAAGTAGTTCGGCCTGACTGGAACTATGGACGCCACCGTTGATTCCATCTGGGGAATTCTTCCGCTGCCGTCCGGATGCAAGGAGAAGTGCCTTAGTGGGAACACTCCTCCCCCCCTCTCTCGTCTGCTACCCCCAACAACCTTCCAAAGGGGTTGGAACCCAATCTCCAGTTGAGGTACTAGGCACCCGGTGTTCACCACGGGGAGGTGAGAGTAGGAGTTGATAGACAGAGGTGGGTTTAGAAAACCTGTGGATGCTTGTATCCTCTTGAGTGCACATGTCTATCCTTTGACCACCTAATCGCGCTCTGGCTGTCATCTATAGATCGACCAAAATATGTGTCGTATATACGACTGATCGACTGTCCTACTCGATAGGATACAAAAAAGAGAATTGAAAAATTGATAGGTGACTCAAACATTGCGAAGTCAATCGACTCCTTGCAAGATCATCGCAATGTCTGCTGTCTTTCATTGTTCTATTGTTTTTTTCCATAAAGAGTGCTCCAGCGAAATAGCCAGCTACATTCCACCCAAAAATGAACCGCATTGCATTGGAGTTCCTTTTTTTTTTGCCGAACAACATGGATGTGGAACAGGCTTCAGAAGGAGGTTTTTCCTCGTCACTACACTCCCCAACAGTTCAAAACCAAAGTGCATCATTTCCTCTCCTCTTTCTCCTCTGATTTTTTCTATTCGCGTTATGTTAACTCAGTATGAACTTCCTACTTGACGGTATTTTTTTGTAGTTGCAAATAGTCCTAACTGCGGTTGATGTAGCTACTATATTTTCCAACAAATCTAGTTTTAAATTTTCTCTACATTTGACAGAACGGTGTCGACGAAGCGTTTGATTTTGATAGCAGCGAAATCTTAGAAGACACCATCGACGAAGATTTAACGCGGCTTATTGAAAGCAGCAGACAGGTGAATTAATTTAATTTTTACAAAACGATGCTTTCCTACACAACATTACTTCTCAATAGTTCTGCGAAGGTGACAAAGCGGAAGAGATAACAAGTGACGATGAAGAGGAGCATATATTTGAAGAGTTTAGGTTATACAAACGAAACTATTACATAAAAAAGTTAAATTTTGAAGAAATGACACCGTAAGCAAGAAAAAAATAAAATAAAAACAATTTTAAAATAAATTATTAAAAATTTATCTCTCTTTTCAGGGAAGTATTGGCAGAGCAAACTAAAACCTATATAACGGCCTTACAATGGATTTTAAATTATTACTACAAAGGGGTGCAATCGTGGGGCTGGTACTATCCATATCATTATGCTCCCTTCATTAGCGATCTCAAGAACTTTAAAGACTTGAACATTGAGTTTGATATGGGAAAACCATTTTTACCATTCGAGCAGGTGAGTGTTGCTATCCCAAATGCTTTATTGAAATTTAAATTATCTTTGTAACTTTTAGCTACTAGCTGTACTGCCTGCGGCCAGTAGAACTTTACTGCCAGCCGCCTACCAAGATTTGTTTACAAGTCCCCAGAGTGAAATTATACACTTTTACCCGACAGACTTTGAGACCGATCTAAACGGAAAGAAGAACGAATGGGAGGCTGTCGTTTTGATTCCATTCATAGATGAGGTTTAAGGTCCAATCTTCTTAGGTCATGAATAGTTAAAATTAATAATTCTTTTTCTGCCAGGAACTTCTTCTCCAAGCAATGAAAAAATGTGAATCGGATTTAAAGCCAACAGAGGTGAAACGAAACAGCCATGGTCCAATGTTGCAGTACGACTATACATCACAATCGCAGGGCGAAAGTCAAAGCGCCTATGCGCTGAAAGCAATTTATCATGTGTTCTGTACAGAAAAACCTCTGTGGAGAGATCAAATTTTCATTTCAAGTCCAACTAGCCCTCTCGTTGAGTTGGAAGACGCCGATCGAGATGTGTTCTATCCGGGCTTTCCCACCATGAAACATCTGCAATTTAAAGTAGGTACTTTAAGGCTTCTTGATTTATTATTTAAAGCTCCTCTGTTTGTAGTTTGAGTTGAAAAATGCCCGTATCAAAGTATTCGATTATCCTGCCCGGAATGAGAGTATGATCCTCATGCCAGAACAGTTTGAAGAATACGAAGACATTGAGGTAGCTGCCAAGAAGCTCTTAGACCAAGTCGTCTATGTTGGATGGCCGCACTTAATAAAATCAAAAGTCACAGCTGTTTCGAATGCGAAAAATTTTATTACTCCGGACGGCAGTAAAGAAAACAATAGCCGATTGTTTGAAACTCAAATGAGAACCGTTCGTGAACAGTGAGTAGAACTAAGTAAAATTGTTAAAATTCTTGTATTCAAACCTTATTGTACGTCAACAGCCTTTCGTCACGAATGGGTATTGAAATTGGCGATTGTAAAGTATTGGTTCATGTTAAGACACTAATTGGAACGACCCTGTCGTGTGGAAGTCAAGGAAAGGTTGCAAATCAAGATGTCTGGAGCCAAAGTGAAATAACTTACCCTGCACAAATAGTTATTACAGAGATTAAAGTCCAAAACGTATTTACTACGAACCTTAAGAAGGTGGAAAACCTCTTTCCAGTCGATAGTAAAATATTCTTTGTGGGAAATCCCTATTTTGGCAGCGAGGGAACTGTTTTAAATCCGATGCTTGTTTACGAGTGTGGTAGATTGAAAGGTATCGTCGATCTCCTAATATTATTTTGAACGTTGTTTTAAGAAGGATTTATTTTAAATTTTCAGTTAGCATGACTGTTTTACCCGAGCCTGATTTATCCGAAGCTAAAGCATTGCAAAGTTCATTGGAATCCAACTATTTGAACACCTATGATGTTCAATCCTATTTTGGAATTAGCTTCAAGATCTTGCTTCGACTCACCGGCCAGATGCTGTTGGTAATGGGCGAGAAAAAGCCAACACTCTCTGACAATGCTAAGAAGATCAACATTGGCTTACATATGCGATTCCCAAAACAGGTACGACATAGTTTTTAAGCCATGTGTGTGCAGTAACGTTAAGAACAACATGGGCAAAGAGCTATTGCGCCCTCAGTTCTTAGCGGTCGGTCCAAAAATGGCAAAAAGGACCTCTTATGGTATCACTTCGTTGTCCGTCCGTCCGTACGCTCCAATCGCGTTATAACCTCTGAACGGTAAGTCGTAAAAAGACAAAATTTGGTGTGCTTTTAAACTTCGGAATTAGTCAGTTAACCCAACGAGAGCAATTTTCTTTTAAAAAAATGGAAAAAAAAAATATTAACCGTTATTTTAAGCACAAATAACAGTTTAAATACAGTTTGAAGTTTCATGGAAGAATGAATTAAATGTTTTTCAATAATTTTTTTAAGAGGTTTAGCAGATGAGAACCAGAAAACGAAACTTGAGTTTAGTAAATACTAAACGGGCACATATTTTCAGTTTCTTATTTCTCGAAAACTCTTCAATATTTTTTTAAAATTCGTTTTTATAATGAAGATTCAATATTTGATTAGTGTATGTTTCAATTTTCGTTTTCCTGGCCCTAAAAATATTCAAGATAATTGTCAAAACACTTTTTGCTTTTTTTCAAAATTCAAACTGCAATCAAACCGTTATGTGTGTGCCAAAAAAAAATTTCACTTGTATGTGCACTCATTTTTTTTTCATAGACTTTATAAATGTACAAAATTTAATCTTTCTACGATTCGTTTAGAAGTTATAGGTGCAGACGGACGGATGGACAACGAAGTGATACCATAAGAGATCCTTTTTCCATTTTTAAACATTTTTTTCCATTTTTTTTCCACATTTAAAATTCATGAAAAACCCCCCCTTATCTTCGGTAAGGGTCTCTACGCTGGACAATAATTAGAAATCGTCCAAAATTTTAAGGAAAACTAAAGCGATTTTTAAAGTTTCAAAACCTTCTGAGATCTAACTCAAAAACATAAAAGTATTTTCAAAAACAATTTTTTAGAATCTTCTAGTGTTCTAACGCCAAAATCAATCTAATTCAGATTTGGTTAAAGTACAAAGCGTACAAAAATAAGGCAAGCTGCATTTAAATATTTTTAAATTTACGTTGCTATCCTAAGATTTTTGAAGCTAATTTAAAAAAAGGAAATAAAAAAGGAGCTTGTTTTAGCGTTTATACAGAAACCGGTGGCTATAGCTATGGTGTTGTAATAGCACAACCAATGCTAGCACTATAAATTCAAAATAGTTTTTAAGGGGTTTGTTAAAAAAATTAATAATAAAAAAGGACAAAAGAATGTATGTCTTTCCCTCTATCTCCTTAACGGTATAGAGTATAACTTTGAAATAGTCCATCTTCTGAGATCTAATGCAAAGCTAAAGCAAACTTCGAATATTCAAAAACTTCGAAAATCTGACTCAAGAACTTCAAAACAATTGCGAAAAAGATTTTCAAAGCTTGCTAGTCCGTTAACGATAATGACGATCATCAGCATCATCATTTTCGGTGACCGCTAATCCTCAGAAGGGTCGCGGATAGAGGGCGGCTAAATGCTCCTTCCATTGTTCCTGATCCTCCGCCACCAACTCAAGAGACACGGGCGTGATCCCCAGAAGGGTCTCGGAGATGTTCTTTACCTGATCCCACCACATGTTTCTTGGCCTACCAGGCGAGTGACGCGCTCGCATCTCGGCTAACATAACCTGTCAAGAAAGTCTGTGGGGGACATGCGAACGTGTCCAAGCCATCGAAGAATTGATCGTTCCACTCAGAGAAGTAGCTGCTCAACATTAAGATTCCCACGAATACTGACGTTTCTCACTCAATTCCTTAGAGTAATACCAGCAACGCACCTTAGAAATGTCATTTCGGCAGCTGGTACCCGCGATCTAATTCTGTCGGTCATTACCCTAATTTCATGAACATAGATGAGGGTTGGAACGAACACTGAATTCAAAACATATCTTTGCTTTCGCTCCAAGCTCAGCTTTCCTGATGACCGACTGGCGCAGTTCTTTTACTATTGCTCCTTTCATCTTTGCATCTCTTGCATCTTTCATGAAAAAGACCCCGAGATACTTAAACTTCTTTACCTGTTTCAATTGGACTCCATTTATATGCAACCATCACTTCGGACTTTTCTCACATTTACCCTCATCGCAGCATCATCACAAATGGCCGCAAACCCATCCAGTGCTCGCTGAAGTTCCTCCTCGGACGATGCCAGGATAGCTATCCTTACGTCAGACATTTCGAAAGATTCCTCACCAAGACGGTGGTGGTTCACCATCCAGTCCATATATGCTATGAAAAGTAGAGGCGATAGAACACAGCCCTGGCGAAGTCCAACCCGCACATCAAAAGGTTGGCATTTGACGCCATTTATCCGAACACAGCTTCTGCAGTTCCCATACACAGACTGAATGGCTTTCAGAAAAGGCCCAATCAGTGCATAGTCCTGTGAAACTCTCCAAAGTTTATGCCGAGGAACCCGGTCATAGGCCTTTTCCAATTCTACAAAGCACGTGTAGACCGGTTTGGCATATTCCCAGGCCTTCTCAAGAATAACCTTCAGATGAAAAAGCTGGTCGGTTGAGCCTCTGGCAGGCCGAAAGCCGCATTGCTCTTCGCGCAACAAAGCCTCAATCACAGATCGGGAACGCGCTTTCAACCCCTCCGCGAAGGGGAGCCCGCCCGAACTTAAAACTTTTCCCGAAAGACTTAAGAAAAATACGCCCCTATAGTTAGAGCAATCTCTCTTGTCTCTACTCTCTTGCACTATAACTCCTGTTTGCCAATCGCTAGGTGCTTTCCCGCTTTCCAAGGCCACCTAAAAGATACGTGTTAGCCATTGAACACCTTCTTCAGCCATATCCTTGAGCATTTCTGGCCGGATTTCATCAACTCCAGCAGACTTACCCACTTTTGGTGATTTAATAGCACGGTAACTTCATCTACTGTAGGACTATTCTTCGCCCCAATCTCGTCAGCAATGGTATTGCCATTTCCAGTGCCCTTTTGGGGATTGAGCAGCTCTGAAAAGTGCTCGCTCCATCTGCGTAAGACGTCGTTCTCATTTGAAAGAAGTGTACCGTCTTTGGATTTAACCCCTTGAACGATATTCAACTTTTTTCCTCTGAGCCGGCGAATAGTCTGCCAAAATGTCTTGTTTGCAGATCTGAAATCGTGCTCCAACCTCTCGCCGAACTTTTTCCATGCTTGTTCATTGGCTGTTCTGCCCTCCATATTGGAAGTTCTTCGCGCCTCAGTTGATTGATTCCACATAATATAAGCTCTCTTCTTCTCTCTGATGGCTTTTTGAACTCCAGGAGTCTTGAACCGCGCAGTTCTTTTCTCACCACCAGCCGCCACACCAAGCCGCTTCACTCCACAAACATTTCTTGCATAGGCAATAACTGGCGATGAAAACATCTGCCACTTCCTCTACATTTAAAAGTTCGGTTGGAATTTGTTCAAACTTCTCCAAAACGTGCCGTGCAAATCGCTTCCTGTAAACAGATTCAGCGTCCTGTAACCTTTCCCACCGTATGCGGGTCACTGGAATTTATCACTCGAATAAACCTTCTGTTTGTGTACAGAAGAAAGATCAAAACAATTATAAACACATATTTTAGGTTCTTCTGGATATGATAGAAAACTGCAACTGTGCTTCTTAATTTAATCCATTTCTTTTTCTTTTTCAGAATGAAGAACTATCTGGATATACTCGTAAAAAGGATAACACATGGTACTTTTCTCGAAGGGCTATTGCTCTTATGGAGGCATATTTCGAAAAGTTCCCCATGGTAATAGATCACCTAACTCAAACGTCCTCATCGCAAAACTATGATTTTTGTTACGAAGCTGATCTGTTTCCGTCCAATGTGCGTTGGTTAAAGTCTATAAGTCTTTTAATAGTGTAAACAAGACCCATCAACTTTTCTAGGTGGGCGAGAAGCGTGTAGATGAAATCGTGAAATGGTTAGCAGAGCAAGAATTTTCCAAAGCCGAACGTGTGCCAGTCGGAACAAAGATTCTCGAAAAGGAAGCTGTTGACCAAGTTATTGCATCTATAGAAAACTTAAAAGTATGCTTCCTATTAGTTTTTCATTTCTTTTAACACTAATGTCTGGCCCCTTCTAGACTCTCCCTGTAAAAACTGTAAAGCTTCAAGTAAAGCCACATTTACTCATGAAACCTGATGTAAATTTACCCGAACAGTACAAGCCGAAAAGCTCGATAAGACTGTTTGACCGTGTAGTTGTAGTACGAAATACCTATACTGTTCCTGTGGGCTCCAGGGGTACAGTGATTGGTATCTATCCGCTTTCCGACCCGAATCCGGTGCGTTTGGAGTGCGTAAAACAAACCAGTTACTTCCTCGAGGTTCTCTTTGACAAAAGCATTCCGTATGGCAACTCGATATATGAAATTGCGTCTGGCCGAGTGATGAGGGTGCCCGAGGCGGCGGTACTAATGATATTCAATAATGGTAAGTGCTTCAATAACTTACGTTTCACCAAGCATTCTTCATTCGTTGACCCTTTAACAGATAAGCTAAAACAAAACGAATATATCGACAAGCCGTCACAAGTCAACGAGACAAACAAACTAAACAATACATTTGACTCACCAGCTACAGAAAATATAAAAGAGAACACAACGATCAAAGCTGTAAATATGACAGCAGAAAACAATAGGAAATTGTCAGAGAGTGAACTCCTATCAAAAACGAAACCAGTAATGCCAAAAGAGGACTTTTGGATGCCAACACCAGACACGAGGCAGAAACATTACCAGGCTTCAGTGGCCGAGAGAACCACCATTCAAAAAACATATCCAAATCACATGGACAACAGAAGAATGCCACCCGTAGCTCCGGCACAGGTCCCAAACAGTATTACGTTTGGCAATCAAAGCACTGATATTCATTCAGGAACAGAAGCTCTTAAGAACATGCTGGGATTGCAGAAAAATAAAACTGCCGATGTTGGCAACACACTTCCAATGGTAAGATAAATATGACCCGCTGAAAACAAGTGTACATTGTTCGTTGTGTCCCTAGCCACTAGTGAATGCTTCTCAATTTCCGCCTCCACTTACGTGGCGCACCAATGATGCACAAGCAAGTAACAATAATGGATTACTGCCATTGCCCACAACCGACATTAACGACAAGAACAAAAACGTTCCATTGCAATACTACGGAAAAAGCCTTCCACATTTCGCGGTACGCATTGTGTCCGGTGATAGTTTTAATGCTCTTTCTTTACTCTGTTCTTTATTTAGCCACAACAGCAGCTCCCTTATGTCAACGATAACTTTTACAGCCCGGTTAGTTTAAATCAAAAGGGTGCATTCATTCCGCTTCAAGTGATGAAGACTTCGCACAAAGCCAACGAGAGGTCGGCTGATGTTAGTAAAATTGAAGAAAAGGTAAAAAAGTGTTCGGTGTAGTATGGTTTTGGTCATGTTAACAATTATTTTATGCTTCCACCAGTTAAATGACTGTTCCATTGATTTGGGAAGTACTGAAAAGTCACAGAGAAGAACCGGAGGGAAAGAACAAACCGACGTGTCACCGATCGTCGTAGCAGCAGAACCGATACTTGATATCCAACAAAACACAGTGAGACATTCGCACTTACATAAAAACGAAGTGACTTACAGTTTTTTTTCCTTTCATTTTAGGTTTTGTTGCCAAAGAAGCCACCGAAAGCGTCCAAGATAGCAGCTAGATTTGATAATGTGTAATGTTTTATGACGTTATAGCTAAATTGTTCTGTAAAGTTCTCAAGTTACATAATGCCAATAGAATTCCGATTTTGGAAAGTTGTAAAAAAGAAACTAATTGACGTGTAAAAATAAACAAAATTTACAAAAAGAAACGTCTTTTGGATAGCAGATTATATGAAGATGGCTGTACTTTTTTTTGAGAAAGAACTGCTTGAGAATGCTTATGTCTTGCTTGGTGAGCTACAATACGAAAAGTGATAACAAATTTGAATAATTAACAATGTTTCATTTACAGGTAGATTGCACCACAGAAGATATGATATACACCTCCTCAGATATGGCAAGAATGCACATTACACAATGTGGGGAAGCATAAAACTATAGCAGAGGTGGTATGTCCATAATTTTTATTTCAAACTTTCTTAAGTTTTGTTCTTTAAAATTACTAAAAAAAAAAACTATTTCCATCCCTTTTTTCAATTTTTTTAATTTATTTTATAAAAGAGCGTAGCATGACCCTGAGGGTGAAGCGTCCATGTTCTACGAAAAAAAAAAAAAAATAATAATTATTGTTTCGTTACAACATGTTGGTGCTTAAATTTTAAATTTCGGATACAGTTTTAAGACCTCTACCTGAGCTCAAAGTTTTGAATAAGGACCAAGGCCTGAATCGCTAGGTGTCGAAGGGTCTCGTAGTCGTCGCTCGTTGTTTGTCTAGTTAAGAGTACGGATCATTTCATTCTTGCAATGATCATGAAGACAAGCACTTAGCTTTCGAGCAAAGTGTGTTACTTCTTCGCTCACAGTAGCTATTCCTAAAACTCTGTGAATATCACAATTCCTAATATACCATGGGGCATTCACAATTTCTCTAAGTATCTTGTTTTGGAAAGTCTGCAACATGGACATGTTGCTCAATTTGGTAAAACCCCAAAGTTGTATTCCATATGTCCAAGAGGGTTTTAACACCTGCCTGAACAAGAGCAATTTGTTATTAATGGTTAACTTCCAATAAATTTCTCTGAGCCGGATTTTGAGTTCGTCACGCCTTTTCTTTACGTGCGTTTCCTACCTTAGTTTAGCGTCTAGGGCGTCATTTCTAGATATTTTGCTTCGATTGCATAAGAAATTTGTACAGAGTTTATGAACAGATGCAAATTATGTTTATGTAAAATTAACATGCATAAATCTTTACACAATCTTAACCTTTATGTAAAATTGGCATGCGCTGACTTGTACTTGTTAAGAACAACTCACTAAATCTTCGTCCAGACGCAAATTTTGTTGAAAGCTCGTTGGAGGCTTCTTATTGATGACTCATCTGATTCACCCGTTACCTGGATGACCGTGTCGTCCGCGAACGTGGATAACTGTCTCGTCATCAAGAGATATGTCTATAGTGTAGAGCAGGAACATTGTCGGACCGAGGACGCTTCCTTGAGGCGCACCAGCTCCCCATGGAATTTGCTTGAAACTCGGGTCTTCAGTACCACACCTAACACGAAAGAGTCTGCTTTTAAAATAGTTTTTCAATATTCTATACATATCTTCTGACAAGGTTTGCTGTAGTTTAAAATTTAAGCCTTCGTACCATACCTTGTCGAGGAAAGTACTAGAACATATCTTTTTTCCTTCTAAGGGTTTTTCCTTTTCATGCGTTATTCTGTAGATCTATTGTTGAATGACTAGTTCTAAAACCGAATTGATGATCCGGGATCAAGCATCTTTCTGCAATTATTGGTTATAATCGATTCAGCAGAAGTTTCTCAAAGGCCTTCGATATTATCGGCAGAAACCTAACTACATGCTCATGATCGAAACAGGACTTGCCCCACTTTTTTTTACAAACTCTTAAGCACAGTGCTGACTATATTATTAGCACGTTTAGGATGGGAGATGAAAGACTACCAAAAATCGTTACCAATCGTGTTTTCGTCAAAAGTATATTGAGCAAGCCCTTGCATCGACCCACACAGAGATTTTTAGGACATTGCAGTTCAATCTTGGCGAGTTAAATAACTTCAAAGACTTAAATAAAGTAGGATTCATCTCCACTATTTTCAGAGTAAGAGGCGAGTCATTACCTCTGAACTTCATACCACATAGAGATGACCTTCCGCTGTTTTGTTGGCTCTGTAACACATCACATAGAGAAAACATCATACACTTTATAGGAATCTGCCCAATTTTCCGCGATATAAGGAGGTCCTGCTTGGGAAGATCAGTATTTTCTCTAAAGAAATCCAAGAATTACTTAATGGGTTCAATTGGAATGCACTTTCATTATATTGGCGAACAACGTTAGCTTACCTAGAAGAAGCTTACTTAGATTTTTAAACATTCAAAACTTATTGACAGTCTTTTTCAGACGGCTTTTAGCTATGCCATTTAAGATAGGATTTAATATTCTTTTTTTGTAATACGAATGAATGGAATGAATAAAATCTATCTATCTTATCGGCAGACGCGATATGGGCCTATAAGATTATTTGTCATTTGCACATTTGCCCGGTTTTGGAACCATAATGACTTGAGCAACTTTCCATTGCCTTATAACGTATAAGAGTCTAAGAGAAGCATTTATGATATAAAGTAGCTTTTACTAGTGCCTTTTTCGGCAGTTCTTTCAAGATTTCGCCAGTAATCAGGTCGTTTCCCGGGGCCTTATTATTTTTAAAATTGCTTATTGTCCACCGAAGTTCGACTAATGCCATTTTTTTCATTCTAAAGCCATCACGTTCCGCGTTGTTGTTTTGAACGTCGGCCAGCGTCGAACGGCTTCAATGTTTCTTCCAAGTGTTTTGCAAAAAAAATCCGCTTTCTCTGTGTCTCCTTTGGCCCATTCGTCGTTGTCTTTCCTTATTGGTGCCGAGTTCATTGTAGGTCTCTTGATGGACTTAACTGCTTTCGGCGGCAAGTTGTTCGAGTTCTTATCCGCCAACAAGCCTTCAAGGTATTCAGTGGTCTCCGGATTTTTATAATCTCTCCGCTTGTAAGAGAGGTTGTTCAAGAGGGTTTTTTGTTCGGGGATACCCTCGCACATTGCCATCTTTTACGCAGTTGCAATGATTTCGTTTTATTTTTTTATACTTGTTGAAAAAATGTGAGAACGAATGAGCAAATAATTAAAAAAAATATTAATCCAGCCTGCTCTACCCTCCCGTTGCAATTTTATTTTTAAATTGACGAAAATATTAAATTGCTGCGCCTTGCACTTATTTTGATTTCTTAAAAGAAAAGAATCAATTCAAACTATCTAAATTTGCATTAAACATGTTTTAATCGACTTGTGATCGTATATTCACTTTTAATTAGCAACCAATATATCTATTGCAATTGACTAGCGCCAGAACGATTCGAATTCGCCTTCGTATTGCATTGCGTCATGAATCGGGGTTAATCCAGACGGGAAAGCAAAGATATCGCAATCGCAACCACATTCGACTTCGCTTTGCATAATTGGACGCTTTTGTACGGGAAAGCGAACCGATCGCAGATCGTAATACTAAAATCTAGATGCGTGCTTGAGGTCTTGGGGGTCTATCGTTATTATTTCTCCATGTTCAATTTTCGCCTCTATCAAACTTAATATGAGTAAAATTGATAGAGGAATAGTTGGTAAAAATAGTAAAGGCATCCACCTTCTTTTTTCAGAGCTTGCTCACAACTTCCTCGCGTTAAACCGACTCGAACTCCGAATCGGATTCATCCTGATATCCAAGCTCGAAATGGTGTTTGGGTTACCAGGGCCAGCATATATTCGAGACTGTTTCTTTTTTCCTTCCATCCTGAATTCCACCAGTCCGAAATAATGTTTAAAGCTAATCTCTTGCCTTATACATCGCAAAACTAGTTGTCAAGAACAAGCTTCTCAATAGCCTTTACGTATCCAAATTCGGAACATAAATTAGGATCGCGGCGTCTAGCTGTCCAGTGTGTGTGCCTATTACACGGGCGGCCTGGGTCAAATCCTACCGTCGTCATCTGAAAAAAAGACTTGTTCTTTTTTACGGTGTCGCCCTCCGCGAGTGTCTGACAAACCTTCCGAGAGTAACAAACGGATTCGACAAAAAATTGTGGGTCCCCTTGTATGTGAGAAATGCAACTTACACACAGTATACATGGTTGAGAATTTGGCTCTGATGGTTAACCTCCAGCTGTTACACCACTCTTTTTGTTTATTTAAGTCTGGCCGCCGCGAAACCAAAAACGTACCAAGCATAGTGAATTGTTGGTATGGAGTCATACATTCCCCACAATGTGAAAAGACTGGGATCAAATAAATCTTGTTTCAATGGAAATTGCGAACGTGCAACAGCTTCCAAAAATAGAGCTTCAGACAATGGCGCCTTAATCCTACTGAAGCAAGCAAAAATAATTATGTTACAATCCGAAACAGATGCAATGAAATAATAAACGATTCAAAGAGAATTTTCAATGAAAGAGTTACAAATAAACTCATCGACTGTCCAAATGGATCACGACCTTTCTGGTCAATGGACAAAGTTATAAATAACAATTTTTGTTTTTCTTCTTTCCCTCCTTTAGTTAAAGAAGATGGTTCGCTTGCTCAGAACTCAAATATAGATCCTGGTGATTTATAGCCTCCTACAATCCCGGTAGTCGAATCAAATATGCACAATATACGTTTTCGTCCAAGACTTGTTGGGAAAATACTAAAAAAATTAAATTCTAATAAAGCAACAGATCCTGGTGGCATACCAGCTATTGTACTTAAAAAGTGTGCACCTGAACTATCTCCAATGCTTTGTAAATTATTTACTGTTTCATATGCCCAAAAGAAATTTCCATCTTCTTGGAAAATAGCCAGAGTTCAACCAGTACCAAAAAAGGGTAAGAAATGTTTGCCACAGAACTATCGGCCTATAGCTCTGTTATCTATTCTATCTAAAGTTATGGAAAAGGCTGTTTATATATAAATGATTAAATATTTAGAGAGCATACACTTTTAAGCGATCATCAGTATGGATTTCGTTATAAACGTTCAACTGGAGACCGGCTTAGTTTTGTTACTCACATTTGGACAAATTCTATTGAGAAACATGGTGAATCTAAAGCTGTTGCTCTCGATATTTCCAAGGCATTCGACCGTGTGTGGCATAGAGCTCTTATATCTAAACTTGTGTCTTACGGTTTCCCGCAACAACTTTGTGGTTGGATAGAAAATTTTCTCAATAGAAGATCAATCAAAGTCGTAGTTGATGGTGAATCATCAGATTTATTTACAATTAACGCAGGTGTTCCACAAGGTTCAATTCTGTCTCCTACTTTATTTCTTATACACATAAATGATTTATTAAATTCAACTAAGAATAAAATATTAAACTTTGCGGGTGACAGTTCTCTTATTTCTTCCACCTCAAACAGAACTCCTGTTAATGCCATAACTTCTCACAGCCAAAGATACAGTCAAATTGAATCACTTAATTCTGATCTCAAAAAGATTGTAGATTGGGGTAAGGCAAATTTTGTTACTTTTAATGCTAGCAAAACACAATATTCTGTCTTTTGAAGGAAAAATTCACCTTCTTGGAGTCAATGTTAATCTAATATAACTTGGCACCAGGGACGAAGCGTCCATATAATGAGTTGAATGAGAGCTTTCGTAGCCAAAAAATCACTTCAAGGCATTACAATATATTCCAAATCTTCGACTCATTTGGAAAAGCATTCTTGTGTTTAAATCACTCAGGATAAATAACTACACAACGCATACAACTCTTTATAATAGCTCACAACACTGAATATCTCTCTACGACGGCCCACTCTCCCACTACTACACTAACCCACCAGAGAATGCCCACAACATCACTCCATTATTTGCTTATACGCAAAGCATTGCCTTCTGGAATGAACGCCAACCATGCATTTTCCGAATTCGCATTCTTACAGAAATCAACTCATAAATCAAATCAGAATCCATTCAATATTTTCCCATTCGACCCATTAGTGAGGAATGAGTTGAGTGGGTTCATTATTGAAATTTGCAGGTACACTATTTGAGTTATTTTCAGCTGTCTGTATCTGCCAAAAGGCCAATGAGTCCAATTTCTCTAAACGAAGGGGTAAAATGAAAAGATTACTGTGATCTTCACGTGTGTGTGTAATTATGGCTTCGATGGTTAAAAAGACAGTGCGTTGGGGTCTACTGGTGTCATTTTAATTTAAATAAAAAAAGCTAAATATTATAAATTTTGGCTTTTATTTTTTTTGTTTTACAACTGAGTGCTTCCGCTTCCCGAAAAGTCACGCCTCGTGCCTGCTTGGCACCAACACTTATCTAATATTGCTAAATCTGCTTCGTCAAAATTATGTTTAGAGCAAAACGATTCTTCTCCTCCTCAGTTACTTCTACTTTACAAAGCTCAAATAAGACCAGCATTAGAATACTGCTCTCATATTTGGAGCTCGGCTCCTAAGCATTCTCTCCGCATTCTGGATTCAATTCTAACAGGAGCCATTCGTTTAATCGATAATCCTGAATTAACAACAAATCTTCAATCACTGTCTTACCGAAGACGTGTTTGCTGATTTATGTCTTTATTATAAATATTTAAATGGCAAATGTTCTGAAGAAATAAGTAACTTAAAAATAAATAAATAAATAAATAGAGTGGCGCAACAGCTCGAGGTGAACCAGGGCCAACTTCTCAACAATGTATGCTGGTGTGCTGATTTCTTTACATACAAGGGGACCTACAATTTTTTGCCGAATCCGAACGGCACTTTGAGAAGTTTTTCAAGACAAATGATACTCTCGGAGGGCTTGTCAGACCCTCGCGGAGGTGGGGACCGTGAAAAAGAACAAGTCTTTTTTTTTTCAGGTGACGATGGCAGGATTCGAACCCAGACCTCCGGTGTAGTAAGCACACACACTAACCACTACGCCACGGCACCCCACAATAAGTAACTTAATTCCTGAAAATTCTTCTTTTGTTCGATCTACAAGGCAAGCGTTAAGCGCTCATCAGCTCCATGTTCACCTCGAAACACCTCGCACTACACTGTTTCAAAATTCTTTCTTTTATAGAGCAAGCACACTTTTGAATTCACTTCCTGATTACATATTTCCTAACACTTATAAAATGCAAACTTTTAAAAATAAAGTAAAAGTCTCCTTACATCTCGGGGAACTGTTTCAGTGTTATATGTTCACCTTTCCTGAGAGAAAACATTTAAAAAAAAATAATAAGTTCAAATATAAAGTTGAAAGACTTCAAATTTATTTTGTACAACTTTTCCTGTGCCTTAGTATATCTATCGCCGATGTATGTAATGTTTTGCTGCATGTAGGACAAGTATAGCCCGAGCTTCCGGGCTTAGTATTTGGTCTTTTCTCATCCAATTTATTTTCTTGCTCAGATTTTTCCTTTACACTCTCTGGCGTCTTGCATCCTTAAGAAAAATTGAAGTGCTTGTAGACATAAGCAATTCATTTAGGGTTTGTGATAACTTACTGGCTTTATGAATTAGTTTATTAATACCGTCCATGGAGACTTCTTCATTGCAGTAGGGACATTCCCATTTATGTTCACTCATTTCGGCATCCATTGAAATTGTCCATTGAACTTCTCTCAAGCTGTAAGACATTGCAAAGAATGGGAAAAGATCTAGTTTTGGTGCGTGTTAATATTACCAGCCATACACGACGTTTTCCGAGACATTCATTCCTCCTTTGTCAGTGTTTGTGACGGCAGCGACATCTTTAAGAAACGGGTTTGGGGCGAGGTTTTCTGGGTCAGCCAATTGTTGTTCGTTATAAAGATTCTAAAATATTTAATAAAACAAGGGAATAAAAAAACCATAAATGTAAATATTTTTGCAGTATTTTCAAGTTAAGGATATCGTAGCTCCTTCAAAAATTTGGTTTCCCTACTTTTTGTGTGTAATACGGTCTAAGGTTTTAACACAAGGCTTTTAGAATTTATTTTACGGAATGTAATAGAGACGATACATAGCTCCTTAACATGGTTTCCTTTTTGCAGTTTATCTTCATATCTCCAATATGTAAAGAATAACAAACCTTTATGTCAGCTGGTAGCAGACGCTTAAAAGTGTAAGCAACACTTGCGCTCATAAAACTTATCATGTCCTCCCACAAGTCCAACTGGTCTTCTCTTGAACTCTTTTTACTGGATTCCGTTTCCAACGGGTTCGAGAGATCTAAAAAAAAAAAAATATTTCAACAATTTTATGAATGAAAGTAGTAAATTTACCATTCAACTTCTCATTCAGCATCTTTGACCATTTATGACGCAACCTCATGGCTCGGCAAAGTAACTCTTTTCCCGTTTCCGGTATAGGAAAATCTAAGCAAAGCCAGGAATCACAAACCACACGAGTTACCGACAAATTTGTGTCGATGGAAAATGAAAATAGCAGCAAAGTCTGTGCAGCTGGCATTCGAATAGAGTTCATTAGATAGGGCTTAGCAGTTTCCAAAAGGTTTCTTTAAAAACAATATTACAACACAAAACCATATTAGAAGAGCTCATTATGGTAGAAACAAATTTCTTACTGATAACACAAGACTTGGTGGGCTGTACTTAACGGTTGCTTTGGTGTGTAATAGTTTGGCTTGTCCAAAATGTCACTGTCGTTTAGTTTTAGAATCTCGAAGTTCTTTGCGAATTGAGAATTCGGATGGATTGATATGAACGGCTTGAGGAGCGTATGGAAAAACTGTTGGCTGCCACCCTAAAAAACATTTTTATTTCTACGCATAAGCCCAAGAAAGGGTGGGTGTTTTTGATTGACATACCTTGCAATAATTGAAATCATCTGGAACTGCAATCTGCGGATAGAAGCCACTAACGATGATTAGTTTCAGTAAAATGACATCCCTGTGCTTTCGAACGTCCGAAGATGCTAAAAGAACCTGAACTCGATTTTAAAATAAAACCGAAATAGTTTCGATCTCTTCTATGAAATCCTTACCTCCATCTTATTTGAGTCATGAGTCAGTCTAAAATCAACATCGCGAATGTCGTCGGTATTCTCGCCGAAATCTTCCTCATTATCGTTGTTTCTCTTAAGTATTTTGCGCTTTTTTGGCTCTTGATATTTTTGCTTTCGTTTGATCGCTCTTAGCATGCGAACTTCACCGTGTCGACGGGATCGATCTGCACTTGATTGGGAGTCGGTATTTTTGGCAGGCAGCAAGTTACTTGTTTCGAGGATATTTTGGAACTGATTTCTTAGTTTGGCTATTTCGTAGAACCTGTAAAGAATCGTTTATGTGTGACCAGCTTAATTTCTCTATTACCTACGCTAGATCTAGTCTAAGAACTTGATCTAAGTTCTTAGATAAGAACCTTATCTAAAGAACTTGTCTTTTAGATTCCATTTAAAAGTTTCTTTGTCGTAAACAAAGAGGAAGAGCTTGCCATTTTGTAATGCAAGCCGAGATAGCGGATTTATTTACACTTAACCTTACGAAAGTCTGATGACTTGGAAGCTTAGTCCAACATTTTAATTGCTAGTTTTTTTTTTTTCAAGACATATTCGGCATTTTGCAAAATCGATTGTAGGGTTTTGTAGGGAGACAAGTAAAAAACGAGTATTGATCGGGAGCTAAATGTTGAACTCATAGTTTTCTGTAGTCGAAATACCGACCAACCCACTGACCCTTCCTCAGTGAAAATTCATCACGATTAAAATAACAAACAGCTTTTTACACCGCATAGAAAATGTTAAGATATTTCAAACCTACCTCTGTTCCTCGAGTCCCATTTTATAGCACCATTTTCGAGTGTTTTCTGATTTGTCCCACTTCAAGTCAAGCCATTCTTGATACGCTTTGAGTAACGTAAAAATATCGCCCTGATCCGATTCCAGCTCCATACGCTCTTGCTAAATAAATTTTATCTCTTTTACTGAGATCAAAGAAATGAGATGATTACCTACCGCACATTTGGTATCGTTATAGGCTCGATTTGTAAAGGGATTCTGAACACTAAGGGCTGCGGCAAGTGTTAGAATCTTTTCCACATCGGTGAAAACACATCCCATCAAAAGCATTTTGCCAATGGTGATTTCTACAGGTAGATTGGATAGAGCTCGACCAAGGGGTGTGATCTTCTCGTCAGCAGCTAGGGCATTCTGTAAGCCACATTACTTTAGTATGGAAAATTCTTGTTGCTATCTAGTAGAACTCCTGGTATGGAGCATAGGTCCTTAGGTCTTGAATTGTCCTCCATTTGGTCCCAACTATCATATCTTCTTAAAGACAAAATAGTTGATACCAAATGGAATGTTCAAAACTTATATTCTTCGCAGACACTCTTACCGATCAACCGAAATCACCAAACTTACATGTTGTTTAAGGCCCAATATAGTCTGTTCGATACTTTCCTCTGATGGAGCTTCGATGAATGGAAAAATCCTCACGTTTGGCAAGCCCATTGAGATCATTTGAAGCAAGATCGTTTCGAGGGGAACTCTGAAAATCTCTGGTGTAGGATATGATTCCAATGACTCGAATTGTTTTTCCGAAAATATTCTATAACAGACCTTTTAAATAAAGTTCAAATATTTGCCGCAAATTACTTTTCATTATTTATCTTACCCCAGGCCCAGTTCGACCGGCTCGTCCTTTTCGTTGCTCAGCAGATGATTTCGACACCCAAAATTCTTTTAGTCTCTGCCCCTTGCTTGAAGAGTCGTAACTCATTTCCTTGACCTATTAACAATGTGTTTAAGACAATGATGTTTAATTTATGATAGACGGAAGCTTTTAACCTTTCCCGAGTCAACAACAAATCGTATTCCATCTACGGTCAGTGAAGTCTCAGCAATGTTGGTTGAAACAATGCACTTCCGCATTCCCTCGGGAGCATAGTCGAAAACCTAACAAAATCATTAGAAAATTAAATGCTTTTTCGCATAAATTCCTCAAGTTCACCTTGTCTTGCTCAGCTAACGCCAGTCCACTGTGCAACGGTAAAATTATCCAATGATTGTTTTTCTCTGAGTATTCTTTGGCTGCATCGCAAATCGTTGTTATTTCGTTAACGCCACTTGCAAATATTAACACGTCACCCCTTTCAGTTACTGGAGCAAAAACAAAAGCTTTCTGGTTTGTTCACAACAAGATTTTCCTCAAACTTACGTGGATATTTTTGGTCTATAATATTCAGAACCTGAATAAATGGTCCAGGATCTAGTCGAACAGATGCTGTCCGAGCTCCACTTCGTTTCAATTCCAACGCCGGCGGAGGCAAATAAATAGTTTTAATGGGGTACAAACGGCCCGGTACTTCAATTAAAACTGCTCCTTCATCTTTAAAATAATTTTTAAAGAGCTCCACGTTAATGGTGGCCGACATAAGAACTAGTTTCATGTCTTTTTTCGCTCGAAGTAGGCATTTTGTTACTCCCAGTAGAAAGTCTCCAAATAAATTTCTCTCGTGAATTTCGTCCAAAATTAGGACATCGTATTGGTCAAGGTTCGAGTCCAATGCGAGCTAAAATAAATTTAGGTTTCTTATAAATTATCCACCGAACTTACAGCAAATGAATGCCGAAGAATGCCTTCATTATCGAATAATGCCATCACGTCGAAGTACATAAATGACAACTCAGTGAAATATACACGTTCTTATGGGAAGCGACGTACGTCACGCACTTTTACTATGGGACGCATCCCATAGGAACGTGTGTTTTTAATTTAGTTGTCAGTTGTGTGCTTCAACGTGAAGGATACAACGGATTCATAGGGTTGAAGGCTTAAGCACCTTTTTTCGATACGACAATTGATTATTTTTATTTTATAAAATAAACTAGCTGGCCCGGCGTACTTCGTCCCGCCCAAATTCGTAAATGTGATGGAAATTATGGGAAGGGATACAAACCCACTATAAATAGGCAACCCAAATCGCTTGGCGTTTCTTACAATCCTTATGTTAAAGTACCGATTTCGTGATATCTTATACACGTATTTTCGGGATTATAGAACTCTTGAAATTTTGATTTTTCGCTATTTTAGATTTTAAACATTTTGCATTTTTTGGCTCTTGGCTTTAGGAATTATGCTCTTTGAGATTCGTTCCGACTTCTAAAATAATGACTCCAAACATATCTACTCATCCTGCCGTATCGAAATCACGCTTCGATACGGAGGATACGGCAAACGAAGGAATCCCTAAATGTTTTTTTTAATAGATTTGGTCGAACACTGGGTTGTAGTGGGCGTGTCTGTCTATTTGAAAGACTATCTAAGACTATGCTAACTTATCTTTACTCTCGGCCAAACTACCAAATTTAAACTCAACTAATCAAAACGTGGGGTGCCGTGGCGTAGTGGTTAGTGTGTGTGCTTACTACGCCGGAGGTCTGGGTTCGAATCCTACCATGGTCACCTGAAAAAAAAGACTTGTTCTTTTCCATGGTCCCCACCTCCGCGAGGGTCTGAAAAGCCCCCCGAGAGTATCATTTGTCTTGAAAAGCTTCTCAAAGTGCCGTTCGGATTCGGCGAAAAATTGTAGGTCCCTTTGTATGTAAAAGAAATTAACACACCAGCGTACATTGTTGAGAACTTGGCCCTGGTTCACCTCGAGCTGTTGCGCCACTCTATTTATTTATTTTTTTAATCAAACCCTTAAGACCTAACCACTTAAGGCGTTGGGCCTTAAGTCTTTTATGGTTAGGTCTTAATATAATAGATTTTCATGAGCTTAAGTAGGCTTTCCGAATTGTCCCAATACACGCGTTTCCTATGCCACGACCATAAAAGCATTATGCGGGGTTTCGTAAGGTTTTCGTTAACTTGTGTTGGCTTATACCATGTCTTCACCGAACTCTAATCCTCGATTAATATAAATCTTCATTAAATCCTCTACAAATCACGCGATCTACCATACAAATTTAAATCCTCTCGGCAAGTGATTAAAAATAAATCCTCTCCCAAATCCCTTTCACCCTATTCACAAACCTATTTTCAGCACCTTTGTAACAGTTTGAGAATCAAAAAAGGAAATTGAAACTTTCCCTGTACGACAGACTTTTACTGAGGAAATCGATTTTTGCTCCTGGGAAATGACATCGCTACTCTCTTTTGAGAGCCAAAATGACAGAGACAGAGTTTTCGTGTCAAATAAATCCTATATTTGTCCGATGGAGCCACTTTAGGATTTATTTTTAATCGTCTCACGCTAATCTTCTTATAATTGTCGGTGGAGACATAGTATTAGAGTTTTGTTTTTGCTTGTCATTAGTTCACTCATTGTCATATTTAAGCCCATATATATTATTAAACGTGCTTCAAAAAATCCGCGAAAGAACGGAATATAGCAAGAATTACACGCTGACATCAAAAGTTTAAACGTATTTAAGATCGAACAATCGGTTTCGGAGATATTAACATCCAAAGTGGAAGAAAAAGTGACACAATTTTCAAATTTGATTTTAAATTTTCAAGGCAATGTGATACTCGAGACGTTCACAGTGAAATCTCATAAGATTTTCAAATCGTTTGCTTAAGTCTATTCTGGGCAATACAATCTTTTGGCAGAACTTAAGTGGGATTTTCGTTGTATTTCGACATAAGATTAATCCCGCTCAAGTCTATTATGTTTGGGCTTTTAGACGAGCTTCAGTCGGCATTTATAAATGTCCCACTACACACAATGCGTAAGCCATGTTCATAATAGACATTTGCTCGATTTTGTTAGGTTTTCGTTCTTTTTTTTCTTAAGCTATAGGACTATAGGACCCAATCAAGGGAGAGGTTCGACGTGGAAATTTGACAGCAGGTGATTTGACAAACATATCTAAAACAATTTCCGAATCGTTTACTTACATATTTAAGTAAACGAACTCTCTAAATTCCTAATGCAAGTTTTCATCACCAGACGCCAAAAAAAAAAACTAACTTCCAGTGGTACTACCAGAGGCAAGGCTGAACTAAAAGGGTCTGCAGCCCAAGTCCATGTATGTAATGTATGAATGTTTGTACATATTTGCAATCTGGGCAATACGTTGTTTATTTAAAATCTTCTTGCAAGTATTAATACCCTCGACAGCAAAAGAACCATTCTTACGTGAAACAACTTTCCACGATCATACACACACGGTTGCCACAAAACACAAAAATACATACAAAAGGATCCATAAATATTTCATATAAATTTCATTTTCTGTGCCCCGATTTTCTGATTCACATTTTATTTACTGACAGGATGTATATTTCGTTTAATTTATATATACAGGTGGAAATTTGCTGTTAATTTTTATCCATGAACTTTTCTAATATTTCTAATATTTCTAATATTTCTAATAGCCTACAACCTATTCTGGGTGGAAACGAATGCAAAAATTAAAAAATCATTAAAATCGGTTCAGCTGTTCGTGAGTTATAATAAGTTTAACACACACGACTTTGTTTTATATATATAAGAAGATGTTGGAGTTCTTATCTGCGCCCTTACATGGCTCAAATGTACAGCGCTAGCCACTAATTCGAATGGACACTACAGACAAATTGTACGACCGTGCAACCGCTTTGTATTTTCTGAGCAGAAAGTCGTATAAAGACTAAATTTGATTTACTTTTTAGCTGCTGTAATAACGGGTGATTTTTTAGCTGGTTTGGTTTTGGCAACACTGGTTTTGACAACACTGGTTTTGACAGCTGACGTGTGTTTACTACCTTGTGTCACTGTCAAACAGCTTCAGTTTGGTTTGCAATTTAACCATGGATCGTCTTACAAATGAACAACGCTTGCAAATTATTGAATTTAACTATCAAAATTCGTGCTCGGTTCGAAATGTTCATCGCGCGCTGCTTCCATTTTATGGTCGGCGAGTTTGGTGAACAGTTAATTTCACGTTTCGGGCCGGTCAATTGGCCGCCTAGATCGTGCGATTTGACACCATTAGATTATTTTTTGTGGGGGTATGTCAAGGCTAATGTCTATAGGGACAAGCCCGCTTCGATTGACGTACTGGAAGCCAACATCCATGCATTCATTCGTGAGATACCGGCCGATATGT
Organism: Neoascia interrupta; assembly: GCA_947623515.1. Classification (NCBI taxonomy): domain Eukaryota; kingdom Metazoa; phylum Arthropoda; class Insecta; order Diptera; family Syrphidae; genus Neoascia; species Neoascia interrupta. The sequence goes on from OX392463.1 coordinate 56,399,931, forward strand.
GTGAAAGAGTATGCCAAAATTGGACTCAGCGGATGGGCTACCTGAGACGCAGCCGCGGTCAACATTTGCATGAAATTATCTTTAAACATTAAATTGCAAGGTTCAAACTATCGATTCAAATAAATATTTCATTAATTTTTTCGAATTTTTTGTGTTTTTTTTTTTAAAAGTTCTCAACCTCTTAAAAAATCACCCGTTAGAAGGAGGACATATAAAAGCGCAATTTTTTTTATACACACAAAGATTTAATTAATATTTGAAGTTTCATGGGAAAATAGACTTAGATTCGAAAACTTTTGAGATTTAACTCGAGAACATAAAAACATTTAAAAAAAAAATAATTTATTATTATCTTGCCGATAACAACGATCTTGATCAGATTTGATTAAAGTTCAAAGCGCATAGAAAGAAAACTGGTTTAAAAAAAAAATTGTCATTTCAAACCTAAGGTTTTTTAAGCCTACATACACTGCCCGGCAGCCGATTAGCGCCCCCTCTACTCTTTCAGTGTAAATGCAAATAACTCGGAACCCTGGACATGTATCATGCTGAATCTTTTTTTATTTAATTCTACCGTTTTTAGACGCTACTTAAAAAAAAATTTAAGTTCTGAAAGTAAACCGCTATTTTGCTTTGCCCTTTTCCGTCAAATGTGACAAAAATTAATGTATTTTTTTTGCGACAGCCGATTAGCACATCTACGTTTAACTTCTAATTTTTGCATGTAAGTTGTCTTTTTTCTTATTAAAATTCTTATTAATTTGAATAATTTTCAATAAAATCTAGTGAAAATGGGTAGAGCAAAGCCGTTAAATCAGTTTCAGTGCATCAAGTATGAAAAAGAATTAACCGCAGCAGGAAAGTCATTACTTCATTCTTACGCAATGAGCATAATTATGGAAATAATATGAAATGCCAGACATCTACTGTGATTCCAGCAGCTGACAAGCGGATTATTTTGAGGTACGCATCAAATTCACACGATTCTGCAGCCAAAATTAAGGAAAAAACCGGTGTTAAAGCATGCGTGCGGACTGTGCAGAGTTATTTCTAATGCCGAACATTTAAAACGTCTCAAAATAAAGAAAAAACCACCACTTAACCAACTTCGCAAGACGCAACGCCTCGATTTCTGCAAAGCGCATATGTCCTGGACGAAGGAGTGGAAGCTTGAGGTCTTCTCAGACGAAAAAAAATAATTTGGAGGGTCCTGATGGCTATGCTTACTACTTTCATGATCTTCGAAAGGAAGAGCATACTTTGGATCGGTTGCACAGCCGTGCTGGTGGTGTTATGGTATGGGGAGCTATAACGTACTATGGCACGCTTGAATTGCAATTTCTTACGCGTCGTATGAAAGCCGTAGCATATAATGGTGTACTAAAAACGGTATTCCCTTCAATCAAAAATATATTTGGACCCTTGAAATGGAAGTTCCAGCAGGATACCGCCCCTATCCACACCTCTAGGCTCGTTAAGACTTGGATTGAACTACAAAATGTGCCCCTACTGAAATGGCCGCCTTATTCGCCCGACCTTAACATCATAGAAAATGTTTGGGGATGGTTAGCTCGCAAAGTATACGAGTCTAAAAGGCAATATCCAACTTAGGCGGAAATTATTGAAGGAATAAAGAGTGCATGGGAGACCATTTCCCTTGATTATATAAAGACATTATATGATTCCTTACCCGACAGAATGTACGAGGTTATATTAAACCGTGGTGGCACAACACATTATTATTTTTTTTTTAGAAAAATGTATAAATAAAATAGGTAAAAATAAAATTTGGGGATATTCTCTGCCCACTGTCTTGTGTTATTCAGCTTTTTCTACTGGGGGTTCTAATCAAATGTCCGAAATAAAAAGTGGATTTTTCATATTTAATTTTTTAAAGTTCTGTCACAAGGTTATTTGATTGAGGTCCTACCGCAACTCTCATTTCCTTTTTTGCATAATGTTATGAACTTTCATGGGCAAAAAATTCAATTGAATTGTTTTATTGGATTGGCTGGTATTAAGCTCCAAAGACAAGAAGCATAGGGGGCGCTAATCGGTTGTCGGGCAGTGTATTTAAATAAAAAAGAGCGTCAAGTATGAAATCGTACACGGAGCGGCCCGTCGGACTTTTTTTTTTGAAGGTTAAGCGTGCAATTGGTGGTCAAAGGATAGCCATGTTCACTCAAGAGGATACAAACATTCACAGATTTTTGAAGCCAACCTCTGTCTATCAACTCTTACTCTCACCTTCGCGTGGTGAACACCGGGTGCCTAGTGCCTCAACTGAGATTGAGTTCCAATCCAATTGAGGAAGATAGCAGACGAGAGAGAGAGAGAGAGGAGGATTCCCACTAAAGCACTTCTCCTTGCATCCAGACGGCAGCGGAGGAATTCCCCATTTGGAATCAACAGTGGCGTCCACAGTTCCAGTCAGGCTGAACTGGGTGTACCACGATATCTTGAAAACCATAATCTCGAAAGCAAAAATTTCGAGTACCAAAAATCTCGAAAAATTAAATCTCGAATAAAAAACCTAGAATTAAAAAAATCTCGAATCAATGTAACTACATTAACACAAACATGTTTGACAAAATTTTTCAAATTTTCTCCCTCAAAAGATGTAAGAAATATTTCACCCCTTCTGATTTGGCTATTTTATATAAGGCCTACATCCGCCAAGTTGGAATATAATTCCCACGTCTGGGCTGGTGCTCCAAAAACAGCATTGCACCTACTAGATAGGATACAAGAACGGGCGATAAAACTGATTGGAGACAGAAATATTGCGCAGTCAATTGACTCATTAGAACATCGAAGTAATGTCTCTTGCCTTTCACTGTTCTATCGCTTTTTCCACAAACAGTGTTCCATCGAAATAGCCAATTGCATCCCGCCCCTTAAGACTTTCAACCATACTCGCCAAAGTTCGAATGCACATCAGTTTACCTTCGAGCCAACTTTCGGATGTACAGTCAAGTTAAAAAGTTCCTTCATAAGCCGCTCAACGCGAAAGCGGAATGTTCTCCCACGTTCAGTCTTTCCGTCACGTTACAACTCGCAACTGTTCAAAACAAGAGTGCATCGGTACCTCTCCTCCTTTTCCTCTTTTTCTAATCCTTTCCGCTCGTGAGATGTGTAACATGAAAATGGTAGCCAATCCCTTAATTCGCAAGTAAATTATAAAAAAAAAAAAAAAAAAAATGGCGACGGATTTCCACGATATATGTTCAAACAGTGAAATATGTATGGGGGGCATGCTGCTTTTTTTTTACCTCCCCTTAGGTTTCTCTAACGTTAAACTTAAAACAAAAATCTCGAAAAATTTTGCATTCGAGATTTTTTCGAGATTTCGTCTTTCGAGATTTTTGTTTATTCGAGATTTTGTACAATTCGAGATGTTTGCATTCGAGATTTTAAAAAAATACTTTCGAGATTTTTGTCGTGTGAGATCGGAGTTGAGATTGGTGTGGTGAGTCGTGTGAGATTGGAGTTGTACGAATGATCTGGTCCTCCAGATTGGGGTTCGTGCTGTCGGGATGACTTCCCGGCCACGTAAAGAAATACCAGTTACGCACCAGCAACAAGCCTGGTATTAGACAAGGCACAGATAAGGTAAACGAATATTATGATAACACGCAATAATAATAAGAAAAAAAAAAAAAGCTATAAGTAAATAAAAGGATATTGAAACTAAAAATTAAAGGCATAAATGAATATTGAAAATTAAAATCAATTGAATAATAAAGTAAAGCACTAAGTAAAAAGAGAGGAAGGCAACGGGAAACTACCTCTCTAAGCGTATACATATGTATATTAAAACCTTTCTCCCTAGTAAAAATTATCATGCAAACACAAACTATACAAACGGCCCTCAGTCCCCGGCAGACCTTAAATGGTCAGAGGGTGCTAAGAATCCCCGGTGGGTATTTCAAAATTGCAACATGGAACGTTCGAAGTCTGTATCAAGCAGGAAAGCTTGATAACACGATAAAAGAAATGAAAAGATTGAAAATTGATATAATGGGAATAGCAGATGTACAGTGGAAGGGAAATGGAGCGATTATAAAAGACGGACACAAATTTTACTATTCTTGCGCCAACACAGCACAAAATAGATACGGTGTAGGTGTAATTGTCTCAGAAAAAATTGAAAAATCAGTAACAGGTGTGGTTAACCTGTCAGAGAGGGTAGTGCTTCTACAACTAGAAGCAGAAAACACAAAAGTCAACGTCATTCAGGTATATGCGCCAACAAGTGACTGTGATGAAGAAGTAATTGAAGGTTTTTATAATCATCTGGAGCAAGCCATTAAATTAACAAAAAAGAAAGACGTCACCCTTATTCTTGGCGACTTCAATGCCAAAGTAGGGAAAGGAAGGATTGAAGATGTAGTAGGCGATCATGGTTTGGGGAACAAGAACGATAGAGGCCAGAGGCTTATCGAATTCTGCCAATTAAACGAATTAACAATAATGAATACCTGGTTCAAACTCCCGCCAAGAAGAATATATACATGGACATCCCCAAGACATACCTCAGATTCGATAGTAAGAAACCAAATTGACTACATCGTCATAAATAAAAGATTTCGAAACTCAGTGGTAGCAAAAATTAACATAAAACTAAAAAAGATACGAAAAAGGTTCATACAAAACAAGCTCCGATTAAACCTACTAAAAAATGAGGAAATTGAGAATAACCTTAAGATGGAGTTAAATGAAAAAACTAGCCATGTAAACACAAATCATATAAATGGAGAAAATGTAAACACAGCGTGGGCAGAAATAAAAGATATAATATTAGAAACAGGTAAAAAACATCTTAATAACAGAATACAGCGACCAAAAAAAGAGTGGATGACGAGCGAGATCTTGGACATGATGGAACAAAGAAGGCAAAACAAATCATCTCCGAACATATACAAAGCCATAAACAGATCGATCAAGTATAAAATCAGAGAGGCCAAGAACCGTTACTTAGTACAAGAATGCGAGGAACTAGAACGTTACAACAGGAACTATGACAGCTTTAACCTCCACAAAAAAGTAAAAGAAATCGCTGGTGTGGAACGCAGAACAGTGACAAATACCTTAAAAAACAGAGAGGGTCAATTCTTGCTTAATACAAAGATGAAGCTAGTCCAGTGGAAGGAGTACTTAGAGGACCTCTTTCAAGATGAAAGCAGGCAATTAGAACCCTATAATGGGCCCGACGGGCCAGAGATAACAAGGGACGAAGTCGAAAAAGCGCTGAAAGACGCAAAAAATAAAGTAAAGCGACGGGACCTGACGGGGTACCCGATGAACTACTCAAACTGCTCAATAATGCAAATGTTCAAATAGTAGTGAATCTATTAAATGCGATTTACAGGTATGGCAAAATCCCAGAAGAATGGCTCAAGTCAACATTTATTACTCTTCCAAAAAAGAATAAGGCAGCAACCTGTTCTGACTACAGAACAATAAGTTTAATGAGCCACATGTTAAAGATATTCCTTAAAATTATACATAAAAGGATCTATAACAAGCTCGAGAGTGATATAAGTAACTCCCAATTTGGCTTTAGGAATGGATTCGGAACACGGGAAGCTCTTTTTGCGTTTAACATGCTCATTCAACGAAGTCTGGAAATGAATAGAATGGTCTTTGTGTATTTTGTCGATTATGAAAAAGCTTTCGACAAAGTAAAACACGAAATCATGATGAACATCTTAAGGAGCAAACAACTAGATAAAAATGAGATCAAAATAATAGAGAATCTGTACTGGAATCAAAAAGCGAATGTTGCAATAGAAGGTGAAGAGTCGGAAGAGATCATAATTTCCAGAGGAGTTAGACAAGGCTGCATTTTATCCCCGTTGCTCTTTAATATGTACTCTGAAGAAATTTTCAAAAACATTTTAGCACATCCAGATGGAGGAATAAAAGTAAACGGAACTTTGATCAACAACATCCGATACGCAGATGACCCGGTTATAATAGCAAGCAGCATGGAAGAGCTAACCACAATTATGAACAAACTAAACAGCGAGAGCAACAAGTTTGGATTAAAAATAAACACGAGCAAAACAAAATTCATTGTGTTTGACAAAAGTCAAGAACCACAAAACTACGAACTTAAAATAAATAACGTGGAAGTAGAAAGAGTAATCAACATAAAATACCTGGGAACAATAATAAACAATGATGCGAACCCTAACAAAGAAATACAGTGCAGAATAGAACAATCAAGATCAGCTTTCTGTAAACGGAAAAAAGTATTCACAAGCAGAGAAATAAATTTAAAGCTAAAAGTAAGGTTGATCAAATGCTACATCTGGTCGGTTCTTTTATATGGTGCAGAAACATGGACACTAAACAGCGCAACGATAAGAAGAATAGAAGCGTTTGAGATGTGGTTATACAGGAGAGTTCTACGAATTTCCTGGGTTGACAGAATCACAAATAATGAAGTTTTAAGAAGAACAGGAATGAAGAGAGAAATCATTCTGTTAATCAAAAGGAGAAAACTCGAGTACCTCGGACATATCATGAGAAACAATAAATATCAACTTCTCCAATTGATTCTGCAAGGGAAAATCGAAGGAAGAAGGAGCGTTGGACGACAGAGATCAACATGGATGTCAAACCTAAGAGAATGGCTTAATCTTTCAACTACAGAAATATTTCGAAACGTAACAAACAAACAAACACTTGCATTGATAATTTCCAACCTCCGGAACGGAGAGGAACCATAAGAAGAAGAACAAGCCTGGGATTCACGGATTTACTGTTACCAAACAATGCAAAGGCAAATGAAAACACTTCAGGTTGCTTCGAGAGGAAAATTCTTCGGACGAGATGTAGCATGGAACTGCACGAGCTGTACAGCGACACCGACCTAGCCAGAAGAGTCAAAAAACAGATCTTGGTTTACGCTGGTCTCAACTCAACACTAAAAAACCGGCCATATGAGACTTATTTTTCTGTATTGAAATCTAATAAAATTAATATTCTGTGGAAAGGGTTTTAAAAAAAAGTACATACCTGACGAAGTAGTAGTCCTTCTGTTATAAATACAATATTTGTGTTGGATGTTTTGTTCTTTTCAAAACGAATTTGAAATCCAACTTTTGTGCCATAGTCGTCTAACATTTCATGTGCTACACGTTTTGAGAGAGATACGCACGCCAGCCTTCGAGGTTGAGTACAAGCTGTAAATATTTGAAGCAATAAGCATTAGAAATTTTTTAAATCATAGGGGGGGTAAGAAGGTCTATTTATGTTGAATTTCTGTAACTTCTGTCGATTGGTGTGTTACTATCTGACTAAGGCTGAGTTGTACTCAGGGAAGCCATGGCCTGACCTCTTATTGTGTAAATTAAAGCTGCTTTTACACACATGGAGGGCACATAAGCATAAATTTTTCTATAATAAATTCTTGAAGGAGCTATTAAAATCGTAAAACAGAATGGGACCGAGCAATTACTTAAAAAAGTAAGTACCTTGTTTATGTTTTCTAAAAAGAGTAGGCATACAATAATACTCGCATACCGATAAGCTACGAGTATTATTGCCACTGAAGCAGATGACACCCCATTCCTTCTTACAATTAGACTTTTGTAGAGGATGCCTCGCGTGCGGAAGTCGCTTTACAAGTATTCTTCAGAAGACGAAATACAACTCCATGAACAAGTCTTCTTGGATTATTACGGCAGACATTAGGGCACTGTACCTCTCATCTTGATGTCTTCATATCAAGCAGATATTTAAAAGACAAATAATAATTCAGTTCAGTAGTTCCAACTGAAATAAGCAAAATTTCTGTCTATTGCTTACCAATGTTTTTGAATCCAAACTCAAAGAGGTACTGCGGAATTTGTGTTGATTTGCCACAGCCCGTGTCACCCGCCACTATCAGCACCTGATTGTCCTTCAAAGTTTGTTGGATTGCATCTTTAAATCTTGCAATTGGTAAATTCTTTTGCGATTTTCGGAGCTTTTTAATTTTTGCGAATTTCTCCTTTTGCTTAAAGTCCATGTAGATGAGAACAACTTCGATAAACTGTTGGATCTTCAGTTTGCTGAGCTCTTTGCTACTTTCCATATACCGACCAACAGAGCATTTCTTCGTGTCATAGGACAGTTCCAGTGGAATGAAGTTTCTCTTGTGAAAATTCTTGAACTTGTTTTCCTCTGCTGTAGCGGACATTGATAGAGGCTCAGATAAAATAGGCTGACCGGCACTGCGGAGCATGCTCTCATATTTGTTTACGAATTTCCAAAAATCTCTAATATCTTCAACAATGAGTTCGTGGTTGTTGGGCGAAGTGAGGATGCACTCGAATAAGGGCTTGTGGTCACAAAATGAGAAGTCCACCAGGTTGGTCTGTTCAGTGGGTGTTCGCGACTTTTTGTGCGACATTTTACGCAATATTTCACAATTGCCGGATGCAACTAAAATTAGTTAAAGCAATAGTTGAAAGTTGAAAATTGTTGTTAGCTAAAAGGAACTTCTTTCTAAAGATGTTTTGTTTACAAATTTGGTTTATGTATTGTCAAACTTGACAGCTGCTTTTCTGCACAAACAGCTGCTCGTTACGTTACGTTTCGATAGCAGTGTTTGCTTCCAGTATCAAACAGAACTATTTAAAGGGCCATTCACAGCGCTGCGTAATAACTACCGTTGTCCGGCTACGTAGAGATGCTTCACGGACACATTAATCATGAATGAAAGAATATAAAGATTACCTTATACGCATGTTGTGAAATTTGTTGGCCAGACCTAACTGTAAATATGACGTCATGCGAGTTCACTGTCAATTCGTACGCGTGTGAAAAAAGTCGGTTTGTTTACACAACAATCTGTACTGGCCAATCCCAGCTCATGAATATGTTTTTTATAAACTCAGATGACGAGGCTGCGCTGTGTATGAACTTTTTAATCTTATACCGGTTTCACACCGAAGCCAGAATCTAGATTCTGAGCAATTCGATTTCAAAATCCAATTGACCCTTTCACACTGCGAAAATAGTCTGGATTTTGTTGACTTTTCGATACGTTGAACACCAACTGTCCAATTTTTCACTCTTGTCACAAGTAAAACAGCTTCAAATAAGCAAAAAAACAATTGTGGATAACTAAAGAAGCACTGGGAATACATGAAATTCACCGCACAATTAAATAGTATACAAAAAAACCAAAATATTTCTCCTTTTTATTTTATAAACAAACTTCATCGGCTGTCATGTCTTCCTTTGATTGAATTAAAAAAGTGTGTTTGCTTTTATTTTCCTATGATTCCCACAAAATCGAATACAATCTATTACATTTGTATTCGATTTCGTGGGAATCTAGATTCTGAATTCTACAAATGTATGGGAAATCTACTAGATTTCAATTAGATTTGGGACTTTTTTACTCTGAATCTAGATTTTGGCTCGGTGTGAAAACCGTATTATGTTCTGTGATTTGTGAAAGAAAATAAAGATTATTACACTCGTTTGTTATGACATTTGTTTGGCAGACCTAGCTGTAAATCTGACGTTATGGGATGGAAATGTCATTTAACACGCGTGGAAAAAAAGTCCAATTGTTGACACAACAATCTGTACTGGCCAATCATAGACCAGCAATCTTTTTTACTTTCTTTTCCAATGACGAGCCGAATTTGTGAATGTGCCTTTTTTTCCAAAGTGTCGTAACCTTATGTTCAGTGATTTGTGTCCACAAAGTATCCACGAGTACAAAATGACAATTCCATCCACTGACGTCGGATTTAGAGTAAGTTGTGTCAAACAAATATCATAACAAACGAGTGGTGTGCGTAATTTTTATATTCTCTCCATTGAATAAAGAGACAAGGAAGTGGTGTTTTTGGGGAAAAGTGAACCATCAGTTTTAGTTGTGTGAGTGCGGACTACTTATGTGTTGAACCAGGCATGTCATGAGCGACGGCTCAAGGCTCATACGTTTCTGGGAGCTGGCTCTACTTTTGTTTAACATTCCCGAGTTAAGGTGACATTTGTACCCCGATTACAAGTCGATACCCGACATCGGGCTACTAATGCCAAAATAAATGCTTCACTCACACACACTGTATATGTGAAAAGAGCTATTCCTTGTCTCTTTATTCAATGATTCTTTCAACTTTTAACTTTCGTAGCGCTATATCGTTGACAGCTCTGCAAAAATAAAATTAGAACGAGGATTTGGTGTTTTTTTTTTTAGTTCTTCATGTTATTGAACAAGTCTGGGGTGGGATCGGATAAGGTGATCTGTGATAAGATCACAGGAGCGCCACAGCGCTTCGCTCCTTCTACTACTACCGCTACGTACTACGCGCTGGGTGCATTATGACTCTACGGTTAGATGTCAGTAGGCGGTAGCACTAAAGCACAAATTATTGAATAACAAGATTTTCAAGTTACGTCCCTCTTACCCTCCAACACCCATTTGTTTACTTTTTTTATAAAGTCCTTAAAGCTTTTTTAAAGCTTCAAATTTCCGCGTCGGTTTACCTTACGCGATCAGCTGATGTAAAAGCTGCAAAACGATTTTGCATGGAAATTTACTCACGACATTGTAAACAAATGTCGGAGAATGGGTAAATTCATCAATTTCAGCTTGTGGGCAAAGCTTTTACATGTCCGAAGTTAAATATCTAGTTATTCAGTAATTTATGACTAAAGCTAAGATTAGACTGCATGCCATTTTGGCATATTTGACGTACCAAAGAAGAAAAATGCAGCAAATATTTTTAATCGAATGTTTTAGTCTAATCTAAAGCATAAATTAATGCATAACTAGATATTCAACTTCGGCCATGTAAAAGCTTTGCCCACAATCTGAAATCAAAGAATTTACCTATACTCTGACATTTGTTTACAAATGTGAGTAAATTCGTTCGTTTTTGAGCATGTACATCAGATGATCGCGTAAGGTAAATTGTTTTTGCACGTATTCACAGACACGAAAATTTAAAGCTTTATAAAAGCTTTAAAGACTTTATAAAAAAACGTAAACAAATGGGTGTTGGAGGGCAAGAGGGACGCAAGTTGTGAACGGCCAACAGCCCTTTAAACACTCCAACAAGGATTTGGGCAAAACCTCCAACTGCCATTTCTGTTGTGAAACACCCGATGGGGGGTGGGGTAGAGGCTACTCTTCTCTCTGATTCGCTTCTCTCGTTTTTTCCGAGTGTTTGACAACGGTGTGACAACGATAAAGGTATTTTTTTTAGTTTTTCGTTTCTTTTTTTTCGAATTGACCCGTATTAGGGCAAACAAAATAAAAAGAAAGTTATCATGAAGTCCCAGAAGTTCTTGAGTTTTAGGGCAAACGAAAATTTATTTTAAAAACTTTTCCAAGTCTTTATGTTGCCGGAAGAAAACAATTAAAAAACATACATATTTCTTTATATTTCGGTTGAAATAAATTTTATTTTTCTATCTTGAACTCAGTCAGTTTCCCAGGAAATTAAACAACTAAAAAAAAAAAAATGAAAATCCCACTTACATACAAAAAATTCAATGGATACTGATTCTTGAAACTTAATCTACAAAAACATTTTACCACTATTTGAAAAGATGAAAGCAAAAACGGAGGCTTATGTTAAATAATTTTTATCTCCACCCGAATGTGTAAATTGAATAGAAATTGTGTAAATAAATGTTATTATCTGTTTTCCCTTAGACGTTTAATGCTCAACACAAATGTTGAGCGCCCTAGCTTCGGTTTCATTGCGATCCTTTCGAACGTCTCTTTCCATCGATTTTTGAAATGCTCAAGCCTGAGGTAGATTTTAGATGTTAGGCTTTATTTGTCTTGATGGTGCTTTACGATATTATCGCACTTATGACTACTGAATGGTGGTATGTTCTAAAATTTAAGAGATTTCGCAATCAGCGCCGCGGTGGCTTGTGTTTTGTTCCCGTTTTGTTTGCGCAATTCGGCTACGACATCATCTCGTTTAAAACCTAGTTTCACTAGATCATTGACATCAGCTTCGGTGAACTTCTCTTCCGGTTTTTTGAAATTTGTTGGTTTCGATGTTGACGGCGAGCCTAATTTGGATTTTAAAAAATAAATTGTAATAGGGCTTTTTGAGCAGATTTAACGCCAAACCTGTGTCCATTTTACTCTCTTCAATCGCTTTGCGAATCGCATCATCTTCGGCTGATCTTTTGGATTCTTCGACAACTATCATCTCTTCGTCAGAGCCACCAGTCAGACGAGCGCATGCCGGCAGTTCACTCTCAGGCAGAAATGGAGTCTCTGTGCCAGTGGTGCCGATGCGAAGCACATTTCTTTGGAGATCAATGTTCATCTGAAATGTATGAAGTGGTTTGGATGAGTAAAGAAGCTTTGCATGCAGGAACTTAAAATCTGATCTAAAAACAGCGGAATGGAAAGAGTTTTAGTCTAGACTAGCTGTTACCCGAAACTTCGTCCGCGTTGAGTCTTCATGACTTGAGAAAAATTTACAGAAATCCCCCGCCAACACCAGAGGCACAATCTCTCAAAAGTCCATACAATTAATTGCAGCTTCCACCTATTAAATGGAGTGATCCTACACGATAATCCACGAATTTTCTATCTCCATATTGTAAACTTAGTTAAGGTTTGTGAAGGAACTGCTCTGTTAGTTTGACAATAAGTCCTTTCATGAAGGACTTAGAAAAAGCCCTACAATTTTTTAGTTCGAGCCCAAAAATAAAAAAAGCCTTTAGTTAGCAAATAAGGTGCTGGAAACAAAGGCATTTTTGTATGAACTAAAAAAAATCGTTTAAAATTGCTCTGCTAAATTCCGATCCTATCTAACTCAGTGCTTATGCTCTCTACAAAACATATTTGGTAAACCAACATACCTGATGTCTTTTCAGCATGTCCAAGCCCAACAACATATCCATCGGTTGTTGCTCCAAAACAGAAAAACTCGACGTCAAATGATCATTTTCGATCTGCATCTCTACCATATGAATGCGGCCAATGATGCGCTGAGTGCCCACTCCTTTCGCAATGCCATTCCATCTGTGAAAACGAAAAAAAAAAACAAACTTAATAAAAAACAAAGACCCATTGCACAGTCCACTTCACCTTGTATCAATCAAACGATTAATGTGGCACTTTTCCGCACACGTTGCACTCATAATTGTCGTCTGCGCGCCCGAATCAATGAATGCCTTAACTGGCACTCCATTGACTTTGCAATTGATGTACCTGCAAATATGAAACATTGTCGTTACCATATTAGGAGACGTGGTCGGGCATTTAGCAATTATAATCAATCTTACAACATAGTTACGGTGCCAAAGATCTCGGGATTGTATTCTATGGCAGCAGCCATATTCTCCTGAATATTCTTTTGCTTTATTTCTTCGGCGATCATACGTTGCGCTTCGGTGTCAAATGGATCGGCCTGAAGCATACGTAGGCGTTGCATTTCTCGTGCTTTTTTCTCCTCGATCTGTTCGCGCAACACTTTAGCAAATGTTTCCAGGTTATTGGAGAGCAAAGCATCGGCCAGTCGGGGATTGTTTTGCTTTAGCAATGACAAGTGCTCTGGATTTGTTAAAAACATTTGACGCACAGATGCGGGGTCTTCTTCTTCGCCAACAGTGACTTCATCTGGTGGGACATATGAGGACGATGCACCGGGTACTCGTATAGCACTAAAATCGAGGCCACTGAGTGGTGATGGAGCACCGGTGGCTGTAAGAGAAAATTATATTTTTGAATTTTATTTATAAAATAAGACAGCAGCATTTGTGTCAAATATTTTTCAACAGAAAAATGTTTTGGTATCTAACAACTTTTTTTGTAGAATAAAAATATTGCAAAACCAAATTCGTAGGTGCTCAAATTCAATTTTATATTCATTATTGGTTTCGGTCTTCGTTGTTACGTTAGAATAAAAATTAAAATATTCGTTAACAAAATCAACGAAAATTTATTGACATTTACTTTTACAAAAGAAAAGTTTTGTGAATCTTAAAAGAAATTAGAGCGACGCGTTTCCGAATAATATTTTATCTACAGGCGCTTTTTGCCACTGAGTGGCCTCTGAAAAAGGGGCAAGCGCAGCCACTGAGTGGCAAAAGCGCCCAATAAAAAAAAAGCTGACCAACACACATGAAAAACTAAAAGAAATACACCACGCGGGACAACCATATGCGAGCATAGGCCGAATAAGGGCCATGTAGCAGATAACCTTCACCCTCGCATCGAGTTGGCTGCTATAAAACAGTCTCTTTGTTAGGGCAAAGGCACCCCGGGCTCTGGATAAAGCAACATCTACATGTTTGTTAAAATATAGATATTGGTTTAGCCAGAGTCCAAGGTATCTGACTACATTTTTACAAGCAAGTGGAAGCCCGTGCTGTCCAACGATAGAAAACTTTCGCCAGTTCTTTTTGGTATCCCTAGAGGCCAAAGACAACGGCGTTCTGAACAGAATGGTTTCCGACTTCTGGAAATTGATCCTCAACTTCCAGTCGTCGCAATATTGCTGAATTTTGTCGAAGTCACGCTGTTATAATGCTACAATGACCTCGATTTTATGCCCTGATCTCATTATCGCAAAATGAAGAGATCCTATCAGATCAGCCGTGTAAATATTGAAGAGAATCGGCGAATTGACCGCTCCTTGTTGCAGACCCTTTTTTGATATTGAACACTCCAGTAGAAGTCACATTGCCGTGCTTCACGACAAACTTTCTACCGGAGAGCACATTAAGCAACATGTATAGAAGAAGTTTGCTGATGCCTAACCTATTCAACTTGTAAAAGAGCCCTTCTAACCATACGGTATCAAAGGCCTTCTCCAAGTCAATCAGGCAGGCACCCGTGCATTGGTTCTTGCTTTTGTACCATTGGATATCTGATATCAGTTTAGACGCGGCATGTATCGTATCATGTCCCGCCTTGAAACCGAATTGTTTATCCGGAACTGGTTTATTGTCCTCAACCCACTTAGTCAAGGCTCTATTGATCACCTTTCCGAATACCTTACTGTTATTCGGAAGAAGACTTATTGACCGGAGATTTGCCGGATTGTAGTTATCCTTTCCCCTTTTGGGGATCGGATGTACCACAGCTATTTTCCAATGCTCTGGATAATGTGCATTATTCTGAATAATTGAACAGAGTGGCGTAGATTTCCACCGCTCCTGGAGGAAGATGTCGAAGCACAATGTTCTATATTCCATCGATTCCCACAGATTTCTTCTTTTTCAATGTTTCGAAGATCGTTTGGAGTTCTACCTTCGATACGAACGGGGCCTGGACCCTTTCATTGGCGACGGCATTATATGCCAAAAAGTCGTCATTGAACCCGGTCACTTCGAAGGTAAAAGTTTTTAACCAGGACTCTATTCTCCAGGTCGTGATTCGGGCGAATGCTAGGATTCACCTTATACACGTCCTGGAAAGCAGTTCCTATAGCCTCCACTTTCTCCTGCGGATCTTCGATCACGAAAAAGTCGTCATCATCAACAGCGTCCCTAGGATCTATTCCTGCTGTTGTGAGTAACTGTTCGTTGTGTGTCGTTCGGGGGATTTTAAGACAAGGAAGTTCGTTGTCATCGTTCCTCCGAAACACTTTATTAATCTGGGGAAACATGCTCGGGTTATCTAACCTGATAGCCTGAATCTTGTGACCCCAGTGCAAATTGGCAGAAAGTCTGTAATTTGATTTAATAAGTACTTGGAGGTTCGCGATGAACGACTTCAAAGTCCTAACCTCCGCGTCTTGTCTGTCAGTAAACCGTCTATACAAGTTTTTAAGTCTTGTAAGCAGTCTACTTTTTAGTTCGTGTAATGCGTCGATTGTTGCATTGCGGTCACTGTTACTGGATGGTCGATACCGAGGTATCGTACTGTCCATTGTTTGTTTAATTGTCTCATCCATTCGCCGTAGGTATCTGTCAATCTCCTCGTTCGACAGATTGACAGATACCGAATCCGAACGGCACTTTGAGAAGTTTTTCAAGACAAATGATACTCTCGGTGGGCTTGTCAGACCCTCGCGGAGGTGGGGACCGTGAAAAAGAACAAGTCTTTTTTTTCAGGTGACGATGGCAGGATTCGAACCCAGGCCTCCGGCGTAGTAAGCACACACACTTACCACTACGCCACGGCACCCCACAAGTTTAATTGTTACCCAATTTAAATTATTTACAAAAATGTTGATTGGAAACCACATTCTTCAGTAGTCGGCCTCCCCAACTGTAGTAGTCGGCCACACAAGTACTCAGTAGTCGGCCCCCATGTTTACTTCTGAAATTTCAATATTTTGACCAAGTCAGAAATGCAATTGTTTATAATTTTCAATATATTTTAATTTATGAAAACAATTAAAATACAAACTCACTAAAAAAAATGTTTATTACATTAAATTTCATTTTAAATTCAACTCATGAATTTTAACTTATGAAAACCATAAAAAAATTCATTTAAAAGAATAACCCCCCATCTAATTATACCAACTTAAAATAAAATACACAAAATATATGTTAGGTACTTTCTGACCTGATAACGAAAATATAAATAAAAACTGAAAACAAAGAGAAGGA
This sequence comes from Neoascia interrupta, assembly GCA_947623515.1. Lineage (NCBI taxonomy): Eukaryota > Metazoa > Arthropoda > Insecta > Diptera > Syrphidae > Neoascia > Neoascia interrupta. Next base: position 56,416,485 of record OX392463.1, read on the forward strand.
TCAACGTTTCCGTTTCGTTTCCGTACCTAACTTTGTAAAGGTTTTTCCAACCCTTTGGAGCACCACCCTTAAGACAACACCAGTTTTCGGAGATAAGCAAAACGTCCTTTTGTCCTTTTTCAAAATTCGAAGGGATCTTTTCATGAAGAAATAGATCTATTTCACTATGGAGAGTCTTGCAGGACTATTCGCTGAGTGGACCTCTTCTGAGAGCCATCCGGTCTTTGTATGGAAACTGCAGAAGCTGTGTGCGTTGGACTTTACCAGGGCTGTGTTCTGTGAAGCGCAGTCTTGGCGAGCAATGTTTCGAATTGGCTGGCATCAGGATAAGCCATCTGCTTTTCGCAGATTATTTGGCCATTCTTGCATCATACAAGGAGGAACTTCAGCGAGCACTGGATATGTTTACAGCCGTTTGTGGTAATGCTGGGATGAAAGTTTACGTAAACAAATCGGAAGTGAGTGTACCCTGCACATAAATTAAGTTTCATTAAAACAGGTGGAAAATTTTAAGTATCTCAGGGTCTTTTTTACGAAAGGTGGGAGGAGTGATACTGAGTTGTCCTCTAGAATTGGCCATGCTGGAGCAATAGTAAAGGAACTGCGCCGGCCGGTCATCAGGAAAGCTGAGCTTGAAGTGAAAGCAAAGATCTCAGTTTTTAATTCAGTGTTCGTTCCAACCCTCATCTATGGTCATGAAGTTTGGGTAATGACCGAAAGAATTAGATCGCGGGTACAAGCTAAATGAGATTCCTGAGGTGCGTTGCTGGTGTAACTCTAAGGGATAGGGTGAGAAACGTCAGTATTCGTGGGAATCTTAATGTTGAGCAGCTACTTCTCCGAGTGGAGCGATCGATTCTTCGATGGTTTAGACACGTTGTTCGCATGCCCCATGACAGACTTCCTAGACAGGTCATGCTAGCCGAGATGCGAGCGCGTCGCCCCCCTGGTAGGCCAAGAAACAGGTGGAGGGATCAAGTAAAGAATTTCTCCTGAAGAATTGCGTCTGATTGCGCCTGTTGATGATGATGATCTTTTTCATGAAGATAATTCCTGAAACCTTCAAACCACTTTCTTAGTGCCTCCTAGGTAATTCTTACGCGGCAATCAAATTTTAACTGCGTCTTTCTTTTTCGTCTAGTACAATTTTTTGGACCATGTTAAGAAGATCGTTAGGCTTTTGGGGGAAGCCACATTTCGCCAAGTTCACTAGCTAATCAACAAGACTTTTTTCTTCTGCTGTAGTCAGCACAATATCCGACCCCAATTTTCCTTGGTTTTTCGGCAACCCTGCCTAGAAGAACCATGAAAAAAATGTCTTCTTAGGTCGGCCACCCCTGTATTTATTTTAAATATTTTTTTTTCTACATTTTTGGGCAAAAAATAATGAATAGAATCTATAGACAACTCAAGTAAAATCATAAAATGCACCCTCCGATAGTAAAGGGTGATTTTTTAGCTGGTTTGGTTTTGGCAACACTGGTTTTGACAGCTGACGTGTGTTTAGTACCTTGTGTCACTGTCAAACAGCTTCAGTTTGGTTTGCAATTTAACCATGGATCGTCTTACAAATGAACAACGCTTGCAAATTATTGAATTTTACTATCAAAATTCGTGCTCGGTTCGAAATGTTCATCGCGCGCTGCTTCCATTTTATGGTCGGCGAGTTTGGTGAACAGTTAATTTCACGTTTCGGGCCGGTCAATTGGCCGCCTAGATCGTGCGATTTGACACCATTAGATTATTTTTTGTGGGGGTATGTCAAGGATTATGTCTATAGGGACAAGCCCGCTTCGATTGACGCACTGGAAGCCAACATCCATGCATTCATTCGTGAGATACCGGCCGATATGTGTGAAAGAGTATGCCAAAATTGGACTCAGCGGATGGGCTACCTGAGACGCAGCCGCGGTCAACATTTGCATGAAACTATCTTTAAACATTAAATTGCAAGGTTCAAACTATCGATTCAAATAAATATTTCATTAATTTTTTCGAATTGTTTGTGTGTTTTTTTTTTAAGAGGTTAAAAGTTCTTAACCTCTTAAAAAATCACCCGTTATTTCACTAGTTATGGAGGGTTTCTGACATTCACTGCCACTATTTTTTTTTAAACTCAAATTGACACATGCACCACTGCCAAGAACGCGAATCAGATTAACAAATATTACGGAGAAACCAGCAGCTGCATGGCATCCAGACTTTGCTCACAGACAGGAAAACCGTTAGCTTTTTGGGGGAAAAAATTCTGTGTGTATTCTCCAAACGCATTTGCTATTACGCTTCGTTGTATGGCGCGCCGGCCGACCTCACATGCCATAATGAAATCTAAAAATCTTCCTCCATAATTCTTTTTTGATAGGCTTACGTTTTTTTTTTTACAATATGATGAAAGCGCTTTCCAGTTCGTTCCGTTAAATAGATCTTGTATTTCAACCGATGAAAGAATGGGTTTTCCAAAAAGGGACCTCCTGATATCGCGAAAGATTGGGCAAAATCCTACGAAATGAGCGTCGTTTTCTCTCTCTGACGTGTTACACAAGGAACATTATAGCGGAAGGTCGTCTCTGTGTGGTACGAACGTTTATAATAATAATAATAACTAAGGAGAGGTAATAACTCATCCTGTGCATTCCATTCTAGGCTCAAGTCACACTCAAACCTCTCAGCCAAGCTTAGCATCTCCTCATACCACAGACTCCCTGTGGTTACAGCACACTTTGTGATGATCTTTGGCAAATGCTCTTCTCCCAATGTTAACATTCTGAGAATATAGTCAATGGACTTCTTAAGCGTTTGCAAAAACAATAGCGCAAGTCCTGTTGCTATTATGAGCATATAGTTTAGTGGCTGCTGGCAACCGAAACGTGCGCCGTATATAGAACCTTAGTAATTTTTCCACCATTTTATACCACTTGTGACCCAATGCTTGAGCTCCGTAGAACATAATTGCCTTGGAAACTGGTTCAAAAACTCGGTATCTTGCATTGTGGGATATACTGCCGTTTTAAAAACAATTCTTCCACCTTGAGCTTATCGCGATTTTAGATTGCAGCAGCTTTTCGCTTAAATGTTGCTCCATACACAAGTTGCTCGAAATTATGAGTCCAAGGTATTTATACTTCTTTACGGCTTCTATAGCCTCGCCATTGTATCTCCACCTTTCTGCCCTTGCCTGTCTACTTCCACCTCTTTTAAAAATCATCACTTTTGACTTGCTTTTAAGTTGACTTGCAGAGATTCCAAAATGTACTGTAATAGTAAACTCGGTTTATCATGAGTTGTAAAGTTTGTGGTGAGCTCGCTAAGAGGACAATATCGTCAGCATACTTGAGCGTTTTTATACGCGTATCTCCAAACAAAATCCCACCTGGAAGAAAATCATCTATATCCTCAATGTTGAGAGTTGATAGTGTCGAGCTTGCGTTGCAGCCTAGCCTAACTCCTTCTTCTGTAACAAACCACTCGGACAAAGCCTCTCCGTTTCACACCGCTGCCTTTGTGTTTCTATACAAGCTTTCCATTACTTTATCGAAAAGGTGGGACATTCCGCATTGGTACAGTTTAAAAAATAGCTTTCTCTGGTCAACGAAATCAAAGGCTGCTCTGAAGTCTATTAAGAAGGCGTATAGCTTCTGTTTTTTTCATAAAGGTCTCTGCTATATTGCGAAAAACAAAGCGAGGTGATCCACAGTGGAATAACCCGGTCTGAAACCTGCTTGGGATTCTTCAAGAAGAGAATTTTCCTTGCCCCAGCGTATCAAGCGGTTTTGAAGAACACTTGTAAAAACTTTCCCAGAAGCATTCAAGAGTAAAATACTACGGTAATTAGATGGTTCTGACGGTCCACTTTTCTTGAATATCGGAAATATAATTGCCTGTTTGAAACTCTCAAGTATATTATTGAAGTTTGTTGTGAGGACAGTTAAACATTTTTCGGTACTATATTTACAGAATTCTGCCGGAATCCTATCAAATCCAGGGGCCTTACCGTTTTTAAACCGCATAAGAGCTTCTTTCACTTCTTCATATGTAATCGGGCTATCTAATGTGTCACTAAGAAAGTGTGGCTTTGCATATATAATAAGGTTTGCATTGTTCGCTGGGTTAAGAAGTTTTTCAAAATGCCTTTAGCACTTGAGTCGTCAGTTGGTTGCCGATTTTTGTAGTAATGCCATTGAGTTTCCTCGCAGAGTTTCTGCAGTTTGCAAGTTTCCTAGCCTCGTTTTCATAATATTCTGATTTTTTTAACTGGCACAGTTGCTTGTAATGAGACTTGGCTCTGACGTACAGCTCCTTAAAAAGCTCATCGTATTTTTTTCTAAACAGCCTCAGAAAAGAAAAGGTGCTCCCCTGACTTTAAGACATTCCGATCGAACCAAAATTTTTTAATCCTCAGCTCTTGTTTCTTGTTTGCCACTTGCCTCTAAAATGGAATTTATCGCTTTAATATTTTTGCTAAGTTGTCCATACATCGAGTTGTCAGTTGTGTACCTCGAAATGACGGACGGAACTCATTCAGTGGGCTGAAGGCATTGCTACTGCTACAGACAACAACGAACTGCAGCCCAGCTGCACATTGTACGTACGCGTAGGTAGTATTGATTTAGTATACATTAGACTTTTGACAGCTCATACTACTACAACCGCTTTACTATTGTGGCCCTACGGTTATGTGTACATAAATAAATACCAAAAACTTTATATGTAATAGAGCGTGAGATAGACACCACAAGGCAAAATGTATTTTTTCAATCTGTGCAATGGGGTCGCAGTGTCATTCCTTAAAAGGTAAATTAATGAAATAATAAATCAGTCGAACACGGATACAAGAAACAACTAAAATAAACAAAATTTGTTTCTTATATCCGAGTTGTTCTTTTATAAAAACACGTTTATAGGAAACAAAGTTTCTTATATGAAAAAAAAAACTTATATAAGAAACAAAGTTTCCTATATGAAAGTTCAACAAAACGCAAACACGATTTGACAGATACTTATTTTGCCAAATCTGTCATCGTCTCTTAGAGATGTGTTCGCATGGTTCCAAATTTAACAGAGCCGTTTACATGCAAAATGTGAGAAATCTATTGCCTATTGCGCAGTTATGTAAGCATGGATACTTGAACTCGAATGTTGCCTGAGCTCAATTTAATTTGTGGCGAAAAGCAACGTGGCAAAAAGCAACGAGGCGAAAAGCAACGAGGCGAAAAGCACATGAACCGAGAAATAACGACTTTTATCATTTTAGCTGATATGTCATCTTTGGTATACTTCCTGCTACATTCTTTTCTATAATTCCTGTTTATAAATATTTGGAGCACGATGAGTGTCAATAATAATTTTGTTACTTTGACGATAAAGTTTTAAAAAATTCATACAAAATTGTTTTGCTACAAAAAACAAAGCGCGTACGGTCTTATCGCCCAAATTTTAAAATGTCATAAAACGTCCAAAAAAATTCTTAGCAATTTGTTGTTGTTGAAAAATTTTCGATATGACATTTCATTTGGGCTTTGTGTACGTTACCTGTCAGATCACAGATACATCGAATTTCAAATCGATATTCTACCTTTGCAAGAGAGGAGAAATCCGAGAAAAACGAATTGGTCGCAGTTTAGAGATGAACCTGGCCACTCTGTTCAAGTTCCACTCAAACTGAGTTCACGACAAGGGGTAGAGATGTCTGCTCAAAATGTGAACAGCATCCTTACCCGTTGTTTTGAACTCGCGTGCCCAGTTACGAAAAACCCCCGTAGAAAATCGGTATCTTGGTGGAATGCCGAACTGCAACGTATTCGCGAGGAGACCAGGAAGCTCCTAAATCGGTCCTTAAAAACCAATTTAGTAGAAGACTGGAATCTATATCGATCGAGGCAAAAGGATTTTAAGAGACTAATTCGCAAGTCGAAAAATGACTCTTATAAAAAATGTTGTGAGGAGATCAAATCTCTAAGTGAAACTAGTCGGCTTGTGAAAGTTCTTCAGAGGAACAGACCAAGCAGACTCGCTTCAATACTCAAACCTGATGACACTTACACTGAGACCAAGGCGGCGACCTTCAGTCTTCTCCTTGAGACTCACTTCCTGGGAAATCAGATCACCAAGTGCTCTTTAGTGGTACCGGCAACGGTGGCAACTGCAGAACCAGCGAACACCACGCGGCTAAATTGGTTTATTGCATTTAGAGTGGTGACTGACGATGCAATCAAATATGCTATTGCATCTTTTGAGAGCTTTAAGTTACCTGGTCCAGATGGAATCTACCCAGTTATGCTGCAGCAAGGTTTAGGTCAGCTGTTGCCCACGTTGAAAAGAATTTTCACTGCGAGCCTTGCTTTACATACCCACCCTTTGGCGTATGGTTTAAGTCGTTTTCATACCAAAACCTGGTAAGTCAGACTATAGCCTAGCCAAAAGTTTTAGACCCATAAGTCTGTCTTCTTTCCTGCTGAAAAGCTTGGAGAGACTGGTTGAGCTGCGCATACGCAAGGTCACTCTTCGATTATATCCTCTTTCTAAGATGCAACACGCTTATCAGCGCGGAAAATCCTGCGAAACTGCGCTTCAAAACCTTGTTGGTAGGATTGAATGTGCTCTTGACCAGAAGAAGTACGTGCTGGGCGTTTTTGTCGATATTGAGGGTGCTTTTGATAACGCGACGTTTGATAGCATGTGCAACTCAGCCAGACAACACGGTGTAGACGAAACATTAGTTCAATGGATTAGGGGTTTGCTAATGAACTGGACGCTCATAACCGAAGCAGATTGTGGCAAGTGCATCATAACTGAGGTAAACAGGGGCTGCCCGCTAGGTGGCGTTCTGTCTCCCCTTTTATGGTGCATGGTGGTAGACTCTCTCCTATCGGCTGTCAACTTTCCTGGAAACTACTCACAAGCCTACGCGGATGATGTCGCCGTTCTTTCTGTCGGTTCAAACGTAGGGACTGTGTGCTCTCAGGCGCAGAGATCCCCAGACTTGATCGATGATTGGTGCACTAGGAATGGGCTTTCAGTAAATCCTCTTAAAACTACGGTTTTTCTCTTTACGAGAAGGAGGAATCTGACTCAACTCGTGCTTAAAGGTGTCACTATCCCGATATGCGATGAAGTCAAACATTTGGGAGTAATTTTTGATAGAAAACTTTGGTCCAAGCATGTTGAGTCCAAAACCGAAAAAGCATTGTCCACCTTCTGGCAATGCAGAGGCGCTTTTGGCAAGACATGGGGCTTATCTCCGAAAAGGGTCCTCTGCATCTATACGGCCATGGTTAGACCACTCCTCTCATACGCATCGATTGTTTGGTGGAGCAGGCTTTCGCGGAAACGTGTTACTGCCTCTTTTGCCAAACTTCAAAGAACGGCTTATTTTGGCTGCACAGGGGCCTTCTCTAGTACGCCGGGCTCTGCTCTAGATGCTCTGATGAACCTCCCCACCCCTTGATATATTTATCATGGGTTGTACGCTGAAAACAAGCTTTCGCCTAAAGAGAGGTGGTTTTTGGTACCACACGCATTGGAATTTTGAAGAACTTTTTCGAGAATCGTCCTTTGACCCCTGTCTTATGGACATGCCCTCTCAAGCAATGGCCCCAAAAATCCTTTTGCGAAAAAATTACCAAGTCGACTTTCCTCAGGTAATGGAATGGCTTCGGCCAGACTCTGAGCCAGGGAAAGAATGCCATCGTATTTTCACGGATGGCTCCAAAACCGGACAGGGGTCTGGTGCTGGAGTCTTTGTGGAAAGCGAGAACATTAGACTCCACTACCCCTTAGGTAAATATGCGTCTGTCTTCCAAGCGGAGATTTTCGCTATCCTAATGGCTATGCGCTATATTGTGACTAACAGGTGGAGGACAAGAAGCATATGCGTTTGCAGTGACAGCCAAGCCGCTCTTGATACGTTGCTCAACCCTCTTATCTCGTCCAAGATAGTGCTCGAACTCAAGAAATCGTTGAACTTAGTCGGAAGGCTAAATACAGTGAATCTTGTTTGGGTTCCAGGTCACACTGGTATCCAGAGAATTGAGATCTCTGATGAGCTTGCCAGACTAGGCTCAGAAGAGGTTTTCTCAGGACCTGAACCTGCCATGGTCCGCCTGTATCTGTTGTTACGTCTGCCATTGATACTTGGGTTTCTCGTGAGCACAGGGCTCGCTGGCGTGACTGCAATGGGTGCAGAAAGACTAAACGACTACGCCCGAACATTTGCGAGAGGTCAGCGTCTTTTCTTAAATCTCTTAGGAGAATCGATTGCAGACTTGTTGTAGGCATCCTTACCGTCCACCAAGCTTTTGCCAAGCACTTGAATATGTTAGGCTTAAGCGAAACCACCATCTGTCGTGCCTGTGGAGAGGACGACGATACAGCGGAACAGTTTCTTTGTAGTTGCCCTGCCTTTGCTCGCATCAGGTGGCGGATCCTTGGGGCTGACGTGGTGAGTGCCGAACACCTAAGCTCTTCATCACTGAAGCCCCTTCTCATCTTTCTTCGTAAGATGGGTAAACTAAATACATTAAAGTAAGTTGCCCGCGTGGTAGTACAATGGACCAGTAGTTGTGTCTGAGTGCTCCATCGGATAGTAGCAACCTCCAACAAAAACGTGCACTTTACCCCCTGAGATTTGAGCGATATATCGCTTTTTTGGGCATCATAACATTTTTAAATTTGGGCCTCATTTGGGTCTCATCGCCCAAAAAAAAAACAAAGCCCAGATTTACAAATTTTACAATTCCCAAAAAAAATTAGAATAGAAAACTAAAAAATCGCGTGGTTTTCAAATTTGTAGAATTGGAAATATGCCGCGTAACGATGCCCTGAGCACCTGCGTGTGGGGCCCAAGGCCGACCAACATATGAGTCGAAGAGACTCCCAGAGTTAACACTTTTAATTGCGAAGATTTTGTTTTCGGAATCTAACAAAAAATTGCAGATTTAAAAAAAAATGCAAAATTTGACATTGCATTTTTTTTAAAATCTGCAATTTTTTGAGGTCATATGCAGGTGCTCAGGCGTAGTGGCGCCCTGAGCACCTGCATATGACCTCACAAAGGCAGGCCGGCGTATAAGTCGAAGAGGCACCCAGAGTCTCCACTCTTTGATTAACTCCGACAATTTTCGGAATTTGAATCCCGGAATTTCTTCCTAAAAAAAAAATTCCTCTTTTGAGCATTATGACATTTATAAATTTGGGCGTTGTTGTTTGGGGCGATATGACCTCACGCTTTTGGTCTGTCGCCCAAAACCATAACGCCCAAATTTAAAAATGTCAAAGCGTCCAAGAAAAATGTCTTAAAATTTTTTTGTTGTGAAAAATTTGTTAATTTGGGCGATATGACATTTCATTCGGGTTTTGTGACGCCTTAGACTTTCAGCTTTGGGCGATACTTCACATGTCTGTCGATTTTTCTAGCCTAAATCGTTCTTTATGTTTGAAATACTGGAATTCATGATGGATAGCTTCACATTAAGAACTGATGCAGTAATGGCTTTTTGACTGAGTCGAAACAGTTTACAGTGTTAAGAAAATACAATAATCCACATCACCACCAGTCAGGACAAACTCTTCTTACAAAGTTCTATGACAAAACGTACTAAGAAGCCTTTTTAGAAAAGGTTTGATCTGATTATTGGTCAAAAAATTTAGAGCCAAATGTATTCAACCGTAGAAGTAGCAGAGGGTTGATTGACCTCTACCGGGCGTTTTGTGTTTGTGTAAGGCAATTATACCCGTGCAAGCAAGCTTATTTGCATAACTTAGCAGAAAGCTTTGAACGGTCATTGTATAGCAACGAAACAAACAAAACAAAAGTTAGAATAATCTTTCAAGAAACACATTGGCACCAAGCAGGTACTGCTCAACGAGAACCAAAATAAGGTCAAGTGGCAAATGATGTCAGAGATAATCGTTGGCAGTCTTACGTACGCGTTTAAATAAAAACAAACCTTGAACTGTGCAAGAAACTAGACTTCAAGGCTAAAGTGCAAGAAAAACCCAGATAATCAGAAGTCGGTAATAGGGGAATTGCGTTCTTAAATTTTATTTCACATGGAAACCAAGGGGTAAATAGTCAATGATATCGACAAACTTACCCAGTACTCTTCCAACTCCGGGCGCTGGAGCTGCACTCCTATTCAAATTGAGTCGCTGGAGAACAACGCAATCCCCGTCGCTCATGCCATAGTCCTTCAAAGACTTCTTATCGTTCGTCAACGGCAGTCCATTGAATATCACCAAAATCTGCGGACTAGGTACCGCTGATTCGACTTCGCAGAACGCCTTGAAGTTTTCCAGCTCCAACTCCTCCGAGACGTCAAGAACAAAAATGTCATCCGTCGACGTGGTAACAGTGATTTTCATGGCGAAGCCTTTAGATACGGGCTCGTTTTACAGTTAAGAAAAGCACTTAGAACTTGAACTGCTACGCGACGCGATTTGCGTTTGCCCGAAAACGATTGCTACCACTTTGCGTGTGTAGCACTGCGGCGATTCGCGGGATGACTGTGGTGGTCCGATTCTTTGTGTCAGTGGACGACGGTCTTCTTTGTTCTTGCAACGAATGTGTTTTGTCGTCTATGCAATACGCGAGATAGATGCTTTTTTTTATGAACGAATTTGTTCCAAAAATAGAAATTCGTTTTTTGAGGAGATTCTTTTCGCGTATTAAAAATGTTCGAACTCGCGGAGCGATGACCAGTCTTCTGCCGAAAAACCAAAACAAAGCGCAATGGTGACCACGTCCCGAGGAGTCGTGTTTCTCTATTGCTTGATGATATACAATATCCGTGGGAAGCGCACTTATTGGGAGGGTCAAGGCATTTATTTGAATTTATGAATAATTTAAAGGGATATGGTGAAATTTAGAATTTTTTTTTTTTTAGATTTTTCCAGAATAAACAAATTGCGTGAAGTGCTGACAGCGAATGCAAAAACATAAATTCACAGTGATAAATTGATTAGAAGTTGAGTGAAATAATTGTTTGCTATTGTGAACTAACTCAATGCATCGAAAGGGGGAGCCACAATGGAGTACTGCTAAGCAGCAGCTACATGAGTTTAATTTAGGAAGGAAATTTTTCCTCCAAGGAAAAATGCAAATCGCTCAATTATTAATACCATGTCTCCACCAGGAACAAATCCGCGATTAATATAAATCTTTATTAAATCCTTTCCAAATTTACCATACAAATTTAAATACCGGCGAAAACAGTATTTAAAAATAAATCCTCTCGTAAATCCCATTCACCCTATTCACAAACCGGTTTTCTGAACATTTGTAACAGTTTGAGAATAAAAAGGGAAACTGAAACTGTCCCTGTACAATAGGTCTGATACAAGTACGTTTTCATTGTGATTCTTACAGCGGAAATCGTTTTTCGCTCCTGGGAAATGACATCGCCACTCTCTTTTGAGAGCCAAAATGATATAAACAGAGTGTTCGTGTCAAATTAATGAACTATATTTGTCCGGTGAAGCCATTTGGGATTTATTTTCAAAAGTCTACCGCTAATCCTCTTGTAATTGTCGGTGGAGACATAGTATAACGCCGAGCTTAAAATCCTCAAGCTTGAAACAGAAAAGTTGATGTTGATGTCGATGTGGATGGACTTGCCAAAAAAGTGTGCTGCTGTGCACAATGCAACAGTACAGTATGGTGGATGATGTTGTTGACTTTGAATTTTGTGGACTAAAATTGCATCAACATACTTGACGTTTTGTTTTTCTGTTGTTGTTCGCGTTATTTTGCTTTGTAGCATTGCTTATTCGTTATCTTTCATTCATGAATAAAATAATTGTAAACGTCTAGCTGTTAATCTGACGACACGGGAGTTCATTGTCAATTTGTACGTGTGTAAAAAAAGTCAGCTTGCTGAAGCCCTTATGATACTTATTTTATTCTGAAATATTTGCAGTCTAAAGCCCAAAACAGATGAGCAGTGGGTCTGCACGTATCACTTCTAGCAGCACTGCCTCTAATACTATGTCCCCACCGATAATTAAAAGAAGATTAGCCGGAGACGATTAAAATAAATCTCAAAGTGGCTCCATCGGACAAATATGGGATTAATTTCACACAAAAACTCTGTTTCTGTCATTTTGGCTCTCAAAAGAGAGTGGCGATGTCATTTCCAAGGAGCGAAAACAATTTCCTCAGTAAAAGTCCAGATTTTTCGTACAGGGACAGTTTCAGTTTCTTTTTCGATTCACAAACTGTTACAAAGGTGCAGAAAATAGGTTTGTGAATAGGGTAAATGGGATTTATGGGAAGATTTATTTTTGATCCCTTGCCGAGGACAGTTTGCTTCAGGGAACACTATCGCTATCGTATCGTCATCGCTCTTGTTTCGGTAAGTTTAGATAAGTTTTCTTCTGTCAGGATCATGAATGAAAGAGTATAAAAACTACGCCATACGCATGTTGTGACATTTTGTTCGGCTAAAGTAAATTCAAATCTGATGTCATAGGTTTGTTTGGTACTTAGTTTTTTCTCCATATGTCATAATTATGTTCTGTGATTTGTTTGTCAGAATATTATTTTCATTTGGTGGTTTTGTGTATTTATTACCGTCTGAACAAAACAAATTCGTATGTTAACATTTTATCATGAAAATGTAAGTACCAATAAACTAATACATTTAGAACTTAAATAAAAATATTTTCTAATGTCTGCAACGCTATTTTAGATAAATATACTTTTAACCAGAGATGGCAGAGAAGAATACACCAGGAAATCTACTCGAATAACTACGCGTAGTTAATTAGATAAACTACGCCTCTGATTTCTTTCATTAACAACCTACATTTGTTACACTTCAAAATGTAAAAATTTCAAAAAGAATTGAAGAATAATAACCGGGTGAAAACTCTGAAGGTCGTCTAAAGAGCCGAATGTTAAGCGTATGACCAAAATCAATCAGTTCGAAATTTAATAAAAGACAAATGGCGATGCGTCTACGGCTTGGCAAATTGAAAAAGCAATTTGAATTGACTATTCGGTGGTTGCATTGACATTCCAAACGTCATTTTGACGTCTATATGCTACGTCTGCTGCGTTTAACTACTATAAATACATTTAATTACATTAACTACTTCATTTAGGTAGCAGACGTAAAAACGTAAGAAATCAAAAAAAGTCACATTTCTTCCATCTCTGTTCTTAACTGCTCAAGTTTATGAAAAGTATCCCAATATTGACAAAAACTATGTGAAGAAAAAAAAACTCCGGGATAGGTGGAAATTTAAAAACTTTCGGTAGAATTTGGTCGAAATAGGAAAGTAAGTGACGATTGGGTTGGGAGGGATGTATTGAATTTATTTTAACTTTATTTATTTTCACATTCAATAGAAATAAATACGCTTCGTTACAACATTGCTTTATTTTTTTTTTAATAATTTGCAATACATTTTTAGCTTTTTAGAATTGAACCCACATCCAAGCAACATATTTAATGCAAAATCAAGGGGAAACGATACCTATTTTGCTATCGTGCTATCACCATCGACAAGACGATAGTACTTGACAGATTTTTTCCTTACGCGAGGCAAACAGTCAATCGTCAATTCGATATCGACTAGACGATAGTTGGAATTTTAAGCTTATCGAACACGGTATAGAAAACGACATCGTCGTGCTTACGCAATGAGGTCCGTGGTATTTGTGTCTTTCATCCAAAAATAAAGCCCTTCTTTCGCCCATCTAGCTCACCGTTAAGTAAGCGAAATTCACTTCCACCACCTGTCACCTAACGAATTCGCCGCAGTTTTCATCTTTTAGAACTATTCCCTCGACTTGAGAACTACTAAATCTAAAAACGAAGATGGCTTCCTGCAAAAATTGAACAGTGTCGCGTATGAATCAAGAAATTTTTTTTGCAAAAATTCTCCCCACAATTCGTGATTTCAATACCACAAAATAGTGCAAAGTGTTTTTGGCTAACTGAGCAAATAAATCTCACTAAAATCGATCTCCCCAAAGTGCATTAGATTCGTGAATTCCTCGCGTAAAAAAATTGATTCCTGTTCCACTGTGTGGGCACACATTCGAGACGTAATTTCACAATCACAACGGAAAAACGGATTTTTCTGCCCCAGCAAACTTAAGAAAACCGTCAAAATACATCCGCAAAATAGATACAGTTACCCCAAGCTAACTATGAGTTCTCAGCCAAGTCCAGCGAGCCTGAATCCTCAGGCTGAAACTGAAAAGGTTTGTACCCAACTGCCCCCCATTTTCTGCTGACCTGTGACTAATATTTGTTTTTCTACCGCAAGAATATTGCGTTTCGATCGACCTGGTGGTATTTTTACCCAGAAAACTCAATTCTTTTGGGTTTTTCTCTGCAAACGTAAACTTTAGTGGAAAAAAGTCGATTTCGAAACGCTGAGGGGGAACTTTTTCTTTTGTCTCACACTGATCCGTTGCTTGTATGTAGCCTTGAGACATGTCTCGAGTTTAATGCTGTGTTGTCATGCGGTTGTTTGTTTTTGTTGCTTTTTTTTTGTTGTTTTCCATTTAGTGCGGTGGAGATCTAGATCTGTGGTTTCTTATTTTCCGCTGCGTTCTTGTTATTATTTTCTTGGTTTACACTTTGATACTCATCTTGCCGGTGTGGCTTTCCGGGGGGAGAAAGTTCTTGCCTGGTTTTTGGATTGGGTCATGATGGGTGCGCAGATGTTTCTTTGTCTTTGATAATCGAGGGAACTTTTTATGGCACAGTAGCAATTAGAAAGCTTTATGTATATGCAGATTGCCAGCGCTAAGAAAGATGAGTTGCAGATGCTTGTTTTGGAAGTCGAATGGATTTTGCTTGGTAAACGCAAAACAGGTTTCTATTTCAAGGAACCCTGATCTTGGTAACTTTATGTTGGCTTTTGCTTTCTAAACATAGTTTTGGGCTAAAGAACCGAAGTGCAATACATAAAAGTCTTCTGTACATCTGGATTTATTGATGTCCAACTTCCTCTGGTTGACGATGAATTAGAAACTCGTGTAAAAAGACTATTCATATGCTTCAAAGGCTTCTCTGTTACTTTCTCAGCATTCAACGACTTCTCTGTTGATTTTTCTGAAAAAATTGACGTAATGTTACAGCCTCAAAAATGTAAGAGCCCCTTGTGAAGCTGCTAGCTGTCTCGTTGCAGCCAAGGTGCAGCTGCGGATATCCCGACTAACGCTAGAAAATGGAAGTAGTACTGTGCGGAAGTTTGACATCGGCAGTCTACAATCGTAAGAGGTCACCAGGTCCTTCTCCAACCGAGTCTCTTGAAACCTTCTACGAAGTTCTATGCAACCAGCATCAATTAGTGTTGATAGCCAGTCGCAACATTGCCGAAATGCCATATGAGATGCCGCCTGTGATGCCCTGGGCTTCACACGGTCACCACAACGAAAACCGTCGTTTCAGGATGAATGCCGGGAGGTACATACAACTAAACAAGAAGCATAAAAAGCAGCTCAAAGATCTCTACGAGAGAGAGAGGAACACCGGCCTCTCAGAAGTAAAAAGAGAGAGCACGTCAAGCGCGCGGTTGAAGAGACAGAGAGATGCTTCAAAAGGAATGAAGTTCGAAAGTTTTACGAAATGATCAAAAAGTCCTGCCAAGGGTATAAAGTTCGAACTGAAGTCTGCAGGGAACATCGTAGTGGAATCGCAGTCGGTGCTAAGGATTTGGAAAAACCATTTTCGCAGAGTGTATAACGGTGAAGATAAACCGCATTCCGCTGTCGGGC
Organism: Neoascia interrupta; assembly: GCA_947623515.1. NCBI lineage: Eukaryota > Metazoa > Arthropoda > Insecta > Diptera > Syrphidae > Neoascia > Neoascia interrupta. Next base: position 56,432,215 of record OX392463.1, read on the forward strand.
AGAATGACCTAGTTTACCGGAGCGAAGCAAACTGTCAGCACGCGTAGTGCCTCCTTGCAGTTCTGAGAGACCTAATGCAATATGCTCTTCTCCACAACTGGACGATTAAAATGTTCTGAGTGGTGTTAATGCACAAAAGACCGAAATCGTCCTCTTCACTAAGAAATACAAAATCCCCCCACATTGTCCGTCCCACCATAAGTGGCACCAGCCTACTGTTCTCCAATAAGGCGAAGTATCTTGGCCTTATTTTGGACAGTAGACTTAGCTGGAAGCTCAATACGACTGAAAAAGCAAAGAAAGCCATTACGACCCTTTACATGAGCAAAAAAGCCATTGGGCATAAATGGGGTCTACAGCCCTACATGACACATTGACTCTTTTTCCCAGCTGTGATTAGACCAATCCTTCTATACGGCGGTCCATACTCAACGTCGGCACACATCTCAACGTTAAAAGAAAGGTTCAAAGGCAAGCATGCATCTGCATCAGTGGTGCCCTAAGGACCACTCCTACTGATGCGCTCGAAATCCTATTGAACCTAAAAACACCCTTAGATATCTTTGGTAAGCTAGGGGCGCAATTCGACTTAAAGAATGTGTCCCTTGGACATATCAATATTCTTAACGAGCAGCATACCTAACCTATCCTAACCTAACCTACTTCACCTTCACACTTCCCACAGAAAAACTTCAAAGTCCTGATTCCGAAAAAAGACCTTTGATAAGACGGTGAATACATACGGCATACCCCACAAGCGGACTACTAGGAATGCAGTAGAGAGGTGCAGTATCCATTACTTCAGATTATAACCTCGCGCCTAAATGAAAAAGAAGACGACCGTGGTTACATACCCTTTGGTAACGCCATACATTTTTACTCTGACGGATCCAAGAGGGAAGATGGTGTAGGAATTGGTGCCTTCTTTGAGTGTCCTAATCTAAATAAATTCCTTCGACTACATAATTTATGCTGTGTCTTCCAAGAAGAAATAATGGCGATTAGCGAAGCCCTGTCTTGGTTAAAGTGGAACATGATATCCGCCCTCGATATCTGTGTTTTCATGGATAGCCAGGCCGCAATTAAATCCCTGAAATCGTTCTCTATGAACTCTAAATTAGTAATCAACTGTCGCACATTTCTTGACGAGATATCCGAACAGTTTCACTTCCGCCTATGCTGGGTTCCAGGCCATAGAGACATTATGGGAAACTGTGAGGCTGACAAAAAGGCTAAAAACGTTACTAGACTGCCAGACGATGAAATCTCTTGTAATGTAGGTACTTTACTCCCCTAGCTACCTTCAAATTACAGCTCAACAATTAAAAGAAACAAAAAAAAAAAATCCAAAATTAGCAATAGGAATTATTACAGGACACTGCTTATTAGAAGAGCGGACACCTAGAACGCAAAATGACTAGGTGCTTTCTCAAACTGCAGAAGCTGCCTAGACGAGCAAGAGGAGGAAAAACACCTTGTCTGTAGTTGCCCGGAACTCGCATGGTCCAGAAAATCCATAATAGGCTCTTATTTCTACGACTATCTTAGTTTACGACTATCCCACTTTCGCCTCAGTGCACCTAAAAGCCACTTACCTACCTACCTACCTACGTAGGATGGGATATCAGCCATTGATGCTCTTACCTCTTGGTAGGTTAATGAATCAGGTTAGGCGGCGATGATATGAATGGCTTTATTTTCGTCACACTTCAGGACAGTTTTCACACTTCAGGTAGTGGCGTCGACTCTTTAAAGTTGAGCTCTTTGGTGTTTGAGCTCTGGGATCTTGGTGGTGCCTTTCGGGACATCAGATAAATCATCGGGGACTCTCATCTATTCGACTTACTCGGATTTATTTTACTAGCTCAATTGATCTCCCTAACTCCTAATTCTCAATCACAACCTGATGGCCTATTCTTTATGTTCCAGTACTGGGTGGATCGTGATACCGAGTTCCTGTGTAATCTGTCTGAGTTGGTACCCAAGGTCGAAAACATACGACCCGAAGTAGACGTCTCCCACCCGAAATTCGAGTAGTACAGGGTAACTCCTAACACGTCATGTTGCGCAGTGCAGATGCAATATGTTACTTCTTTAAAAAGCGTGTCCCACGTCCTATGGTTCTGCGACACATAGGCTCGCAGGACGGTTTTAAGTATATTATTCATCCTCTCCGCGGAATTATCCTGAGGTAATTCGCCGTAAACTGTTGCTGCGACCCGTACGCTTCGCGAAGCGCTTTCAGTCTTTTGCATCGAAATTAGGGACCATTGTCCCAGACAGTCTACTTGGATACGCCAAAAAGCAAATCGAACAACGTGTCCAAACCATCGAAGAATTGATCGTTTCATTCGGAGAAGCAGCTGCTTAAAATTAAGATTCCTGCGAATACCTACGTTTTTCACTCTGTCCCTAAGACTAACACCAGCCACGCACCTCAGAAATCTCATTTCGGCAGTTTGTTCCCGCGATTTAATTCTTTCGGTCTTAACCCCAATTTCATGACCATAGACGAGGGTTGGAACGAACATTGAACTAAAACTGCGATCTTTGCTTTCAATCCAAACTCAGCTTCTCTGATGACCGGCTGGTGTAGTTCCTTTACTATTGCTCCAGCTTGGACAATCCTACAGTATAATTCATTATCACTCCTTCCATCTTTCGTGAAAAAGACCCCGGAATACTTGAACCACTCTACCTGTTTCAATGGAACTCTATTTAAATGCAGGGTACACTGCACAGGAGTTCGGGAAATAACCATCACTTCGGATTTGCTCACGTTTACCTTCATCCCAGCCTCGCCGTAGATGGCCGCAAAAGCATCCAGTGCTCGCTGAAGTCCTTCCTCGCACGATGCCAGGATATCTAAATCATCTGCGAAAAGCGGATGGCATATCCTGACGCCAGCCATTTTGACAGATTTCTCACCAAGACTGCGCTTCACCATCCAGTCATTATATGGTATGAAAAGGAGAGGCAAAAGAACACAGCCCTGTCGGGGTCCAACGCACACATCAAAGGGATGGAAATTGACGCCATTTATCCGAACACAGCTTCTGCAGTTCCCATACAAAGACTAAATGGCCGTCAGAAGAGACCCACTCAGAGCATATTCCTGCGAAACTCTCTAGAGTTTATCCCGAGGTACCCATTCATAGGCCTTTTCCAAATCTACAAAACACGCGTAGACTGGTTTGGCATATTCCCAGGTCTTCTCAAGAATAACCTTCAGAGTAAAAAGCTTGCCGGTTGTGCTCTTTCCGCAACAAAGGCTCGATTACAGCTCTGGAATGCGTTTCCAACACCTTCGCGAAACACCTACACCAACACCTACACCAACACCTACTCCTTTTGCCGGAAGACTTAAGAGAGCCCTGACCCCTACAGTTAGAGCAATCTCTTTTGTCTCCTTTTTTGAAAATGGGCGCTATAAGTCCTGTTTGCCAATCGCTAGGTGCTTTCCCGCTTTCCTAGTCCACCTTAATGACACGTGTTAGCCATTTAATACCTTCTTCATCCACTGCCTTGAGCATTTCTGGCCAGATTTCATCAACTCCAGCAGACTTACCCACTTTTAGCGATTAAGTTGTGGCAGTGACTTCATTTACGACTGTAGGACTATTCTCCGCCCTAATCTTGCCAGCAGTGGGATTGCCATCTTCAGTGCGTTGTTGGGATTGAGCAGCTTCGAAAAGTGTTCGCTCCATCTGCGTAGGACGTCGCTCTCATTTGAAAGAAGTGCGCCGTCTTTGAATTTAACCCTTGTACGCTAGTTAAATTCTTTTATCTGAGACAGGTAAAAGTCTGCCACAACATTTTGTTTGCAGATCTGTAATCGTGCTCTCACCTCTCGCCAAACTTTTTCCAAGCCTGTTTCTTCGCTGTTTTGACCGCCATATGAGAGGTTCTTCGCGCCTCAATATGCCAGGCTCAAGAAATAGAGGTCCTACATTGATTCCACACAATATAGCCTCTTTTCTGCTCGCTGATGGCTTGTTGAACTCCAGGAGTCTTAAACACGCAGCTCTTTTCTTACCACCCGCCGTCACACCAAGCCGCTTCACTCCACAATTATTTCTATTAGAGGCAATGACTGCCGATGAAAACAGCTGCCATTCTTCCTCTAGATTTAAAAGGTCAGTTGGGATTTGTTCAAAATTCTCCAAAGCGTGCCGTGCAAATCCTCCTTTTTTTGCTTTCTAAATTATTGTCATAAACAATCACGTGACCTGCCTTAACGAATTCGTATTTGAGAAACAAAAGCTTTGCCACAAGGTGTTTATGATTTTGATCCGGATTCACGGCCAAAAGCAAATATCCTTTCTTTTCCGAAGATGAACTGTTTAACGACAGTAAAGAAAGGTTTTAGGAGAGTCCAGAATGCTTCCAGATGCTTCTGAATGAACAACCGAAAAGGTCATTATTGTCTCGACGGCGGACTGTCGAACGCCTTGAATGTTTGTTCCAATTGCTCGGCAAACAAGTCCGCTTTCTCTTTGGCCCTTTTCCCCATTCGCCGTTAGCTTTCTTTATTGGTGCCGAGTTCATTATGGATTTCTTAATGGACTTGGCTGCTTCCCACAACGAGTAGCTCGAATTTCTATCCGCCGAGGTGTTCAGTGATCTCACGATATTTATAATCGTGCACCAGTTTTTTCAGCTTGTTAGAGAGGCGCTCTCTCACATTGCCGTTTTCTCACGCCCTTATCTTTTCACGAATCAGTTCTTCGATTTCGAGCGACTATGTTGTGCATATATTTGCATCAACATGCAAATACAATAGACAATAATATGATAATTGCCAGATGCTTTTGGTGAAACCTGCTTTTGCTTTTCTAGTAAAGGCATACCACTTGCTGGGGTAAACTTTGATTCTTCTTTGCAGGACTTCTAACTTCATGTTCCGTACTGGCTCCTCAGCGTTTGTTGGATCGAGAACTTCTTTTCTCTTCTATCTCTTTTATCCTCAAATTCTTTTCGCTCGCGATGTGGTACGTTTTTAAGGGTGGTCATAAGCATAACCCCTTGATTATGAGCTAGTTTAAAAAAAAACAATCGTGTTTTTTGTTTGTTCTTTCTGTATTCGCTAGACTTCCGCCCATCCTCATCGCGAAATTATGATCGCATGCCAATCTCTGTTTGATTGGCTTTGTTCACGTGAACTTTATCTCTTGACAGAATGACATTTGTTTTCATATCGTAAAATTATTCAAACGTGTTTAAAAAACACCGAGTGGTATAGTAAACGCAAACGAAAACACCATTAATTACCCAAAAATATACAAACCGTCAACAGTGTCAACAACGGAAGTCATGAATCAGCAAAGATACTAAATAATTGCGAAAATACTTTTGCTGCGCGTGTTTTGAAATATGCTTACATATATTAATTGTAAAGAAACCATTAATTTGAAGTCGCGTGCTGTTACGAACTATGAAAAGGCAAGAATTTACTGATAAGCGGTTGGTGACTTACATGAGGTGTTTACCGCAAACAACTTTTTTTCGTATCGTAGCAATAGCCTATCAGGTGGGCCAATCACCTGAGAGTCCGTAAGTAGGCTGCTTGATAGGGGGACCTACACAGTTTAGAATCTTATTAGACTACTACACTTCTCCAGTGGATTCGGCCTATTTTTTTTTTTTTTTGACTAGATTAATGCCCCTTTACAGGTGTATTTACATAACATTCGATTTATGCATTAAACATAAATTAAATATCTATTTTTTTATTTGTTACAGGTTTTCCAATGGATCAATGAGCTTGCCCACCCAGAAACACGTGAAACTGCTTTACTCGAATTAAGTAAGAAACGTGAAACCGTAACAGATCTAGCACCAATGCTATGGCATAGTTTTGGTACAACAGCTGCCCTCCTGCAAGAGATTATCAATATTTACCCATCAATCAATCCTGCCACTTTAACTGCACATCAATCCAACAGGGTATGCAATGCCCTTGCCTTGCTGCAGTGTGTCGCATCGCATCCGGACACACGAACTGTGTTTCTGCAGGCACAGATTCCATTGTTCCTGTATCCGTTCCTGCATACAACATCTAAGACGCGCCCATTTGAATATTTACGATTAACGAGTTTGGGTGTTATTGGGGCTCTTGTTAAGGTAAAAATCGAATTTGCCTCATTGTTTTTCAGTTATCTAACTTTTATTTTTCTACCCTTTTAGACTGATGAACAAGAAGTGATAACTTTTCTATTAACAACTGAAATCATTCCTCTGTGCTTGCGAATAATGGAATCAGGCTCGGAGCTAAGCAAAACCGTTGCCACATTTATTTTACAAAAGATTCTCCTCGATGAAAGCGGACTGTCATATATTTGCCAAACCTATGAAAGGTTTTCTCATGTTGCAATCATTTTGGTAAGTAGAAGGCGAATTTTTTTTTGTACTTCTTCTGAAACAAAAAATTTATTTTTAGGGCAAAATGGTTATTCAACTTGCCAAAGAGCCATCTGCACGCCTATTGAAGCACGTAGTTCGATGTTATCTAAGGCTTTCTGACAATCCGAGGTAAGTAAAATTAAATTTTCAAAATCTCAAATCAAAGGAGCTATGCTTCTTTAACGTTTGAATATATGTGAACAAATAAGAGTGTTTAAAGCTACAGAGTTTTAAGCTCTTCAAAGTATCATTAGTAGTGAAGATTTTCATTAAAAAATGCTCCTTCGCCAGCATATTTTTTTTTATAATGTTCGGATTCATTTGTCAACAAATGTTCGTAGTCTAAGTAAGTTAAAAAGCACTGCAGTCTTTAAACTTGCAGTCAATTGACTGATTTATTTAACTTCCCAGTCAGAACACGCAACAACTGGCGACTGCAATTGTTAAGTTAAAGTCTGAGCGAGTCAAAAGTCTTATAAATTAATTGGATCAAGCCGATCCACTGCAGTCTTGACAATTCTGGCTTGTAAACACATAGCCTCAGTCATCTTGCCCATCTTTACTCGCTTCGCATATCGTTCAATACGATACAATGCACTTTTTCGTTTGTTTCGTCTGCGGTTGAGTTATTTACCACGTTATGACCACGTTTAAATCCAGCTGCCCACTTTTCAATGGTTGGCATAAAAGGAACAGAGTTTCCGTGCCCATTTTTGTCAACTTTCGATGCATTTCCCTAGGGGTTAGCCTTTCCAAAACCACGAATTTTATGACTGCATGATATTTAAGTTTATACATTTTAACGAAAAACACGCAAGACGTGTACTAAAAAAATTAGTTTCAACTAAAGTCCTTGAGAGAATAATTTGAAACTTCTCATACGCACTAAGGAAAAGTGCACCCAGGCGTGAAATGTAATTTTTCTGATTGAAACGCCATATCTGCGTCGGGCCGATAACATTTTCCCTTAAGAATTCAATTTTTTTAATATTTGTCATAAATGTCATTTGTAACTTAAAGTTTTCAATAAAAAATCGTATTTTTACCGTTATCTTAAAATTCTTCTCAGAATATTAGAAAAAATTGCCGTTGCTAGCTCAAAGTAATATTGAGAATCACAAAAAAATATTCGTCGCAAGAATTCAAGAAATTCCTTTTCCCTTGTCATATAACATCTTATTTTTAGGTGGCTAGGCTAAAGACAATTCTTTTCTTTTAGTCTTGACGCAAAAAGCCCAGAAGATTTTTTCGATAAATTTAAGTCGCGAATCAATTAAACTCTCCCTGAGAAAGGCTTTGAAGTATATGACTAAAACCTTCAAATTCACTTGCTCTTCTGCTCTGAAAAAGCGTCAACATTCAAACAGCATCGGAATAAAGTTCTGATAAAGCACTGAATATCGGCACTGGTAACTCTGTGCTTTGCAATGCTGATGGCTAAGCCTATTGAACAGCTGGAATCCAAGAGCGCTTGTTTAATCGAAGTAAGCTTCCGGACATTATTAGCGGTTATCTCGAGAACCAGAGTCAATTGAGTGCCGCAAACATTGTTGTACGCTTTGCCTTAAAAAAAGCCGACGGACCGCTAGGTGTATGACTGAATACTTGACAGTCTTTTTTTTAACTTTTGCAAAATTCACATTCTGATGTTTTGAAAAACTGTTGCGAAATGAGCATGTCTCAATTCACCACCCTTAGAAAAATTTTGCGAAGTCATTTGTTTTTGGGCGAACTTCTTTTATTTGCTTTAAAATGCCGAATGAAAATGGTTTCCCATCATCATCATCTAAATGGTCCTTCCATCGTTCTCGATCCTCCGCCACCAACTCAAGAGACTCCGGCGCAATCCCCAGGCAGGACTCAAAGAGGTTCTTTACCTGATCCCACCACCTGTTTCTTGGGCTACCAGAGGGGCGACGCGCTCGCATCTCGGCTAGCATGACCTGTCTAGAAAGTCTGTCAGGGGACATGCGAACAACGTGGCTAAACCATCGAAGAATCGATCGCTCCACTCGGAGAAGTAGCTGCTCAACATTAAGATTCCCTAGAATACTGACGTTTCTCACTCTATCCCTAAGAGTAACACCAGCAACGCACCTCAGGAATCTCATTTCGGCAGCTTGTAGCCGCGATCTTATTCTTTCGGTCATTACCCAAATTTCATGACCATATATCGGGTTTGGAACGAATACTGAATTAAAAACTGAGATCTTTGCTTTCACTCCAAGCTCAGCTTTCCTGATGACCGGCCGGCGCAGTTCCTTTACTTTTGCTCCAGCTTGGCCAATTCTACAGGACAACTCAGTATCACTCGCCACATCTTTCGTGAAAAAGACCCCGAGATACTTAAACTTTTCCACCTGTTTTAATGGAACTCCATTTATGTGCAGGGTACACTGCACAGAAGTTCGGGAAGCAACCATCACTTCCGATTTGTTCAAGTTTACTTTCATCCCAGCATCACCACAGACGGCTGTATACCTATCCAGTGCTCGTTGAAGTTCCTCTTTGGAAAAGCAGATGGCTCATCCTGCCAGTCAATTCGAAACATTGCTCGCCAAGACTGCGCTTCACCATCCAGTCCATATATGCTATGAAAAGGAGTGGCGACAGAACACAGCCCTGGCGAAGTCCAACGCGCACATCAAAAGGACGGGATTTGACGCCATTAATCCGTACACAGCTTCTGCAGTTTCCATACAAAGACTGGATGGTTCTCAGAAGAGGTCCACTCAGCGCATAGTCCTGCAAAACTCTCCACAGTGTATCCCGAGGGACTCGGTCATACGCCTTTTCCAGATCTAGAAAACACGCATAGACCGGTTTGGCATATTCCCAGGCCTTCTCAAGAATAACTTTCAGAGTAAAAAGCTGGTCGGTTGTGCCTCTGCCAGGCCGAAAGCCGCACTGTTCTTCCCGTAACAAAGGCTCGATTACAGCTCTGGAACGCGTTTCCAACACCTTCGCGAATACTTTTCCCAGTAGACTCAAGAGGGATATGCCCCTATAATTGGCGCAATCTCTCCTGTTCCCTTTTTTGAAAATGGGCACTATAACTCCGGTTTGCCAATCGCTAGGTGCCTTACCGCTATCCCAGGCCACCTTAATGACACGGTGCCATTTAACACCCATTGCCTTGAGCATTTCTGGCCGGATTTCATCAACTCCAGCAGACTTGCCAACTTTTAGCGATTCAATCGCTTCAGTGACTTCGTCTGCTCTGGGACTATTCTCCGCCCTTATCTCGTCAGCAGTGGGAATGCCATCTTCAGCGCCCTGTTGGGGGTTGAGCAACTCCGAAAAGTGCTCTCTCCATCTGCGCAAGACATCACTCTCATTTGAAAGAAGTGTACCGTCCTTAGATTTAACCCCTTGAATGATATTCAACTTTCTTCCTCTGAGCCGGCGAATGGTCTGCCAAAATATATTGTTTGCAGATCTGTAATCGTGCGTCAACTTTTCGCTGAACTTTTTCTAGGACTGTTCCTTGGCTGCTCTGACTGCCAGATTGGAAGTCCTTCACGCTTCAGTTGAGTTTCTACATTGGACCCACGCAATGTAGGCTCTCTTCTTCTCTCTGATGGCTTCTTGGACTCCAGGCGTTTTAAACCAAACAGTTCTTTTCTCACCACCAGCCGCTACCCCAAGCCACTTCACTCCACAAACATTTCCTGCAGAGGAAATGACTGCCGATAAAAACAACTGCCATTCCTCCTCTACATTCAAAAGGTCAGTTGGAATTTGTTCAAACTTGACTGAAATCAGAGTCAGCATCCTGCAACCTTTCCCACCGTATGCGGGTCACCAGTCTTGGTTTTCGCCTAGGTGGCAAAGGAATACTGTCACTGAAAAACAATTTACACAGCACTAAGTGGTGATCAGTTGACAACTCAGCTCCCCTGAAAACTCGAACATCACAAATCATTCTATGAACACACGATGGTACAACAAAGAAATCAATCAGTGACCTCTCATTTAAACTGTGCGTGTACCATGTGTATTTGTGAATGTCTCTGTGTGGGAAAAAAGTGTTCATGATGGACAAGCCATATGCATAGCAAAAATCCAACAACTTCCCTCCGTTCCTGTTTTGATCCTGGTCACCGTGCCTCCCGATCACACTCCTCCAAGTATTGTCGTCCGTACCCACATGTGCATTGAAGTCACCCATCAGGAGGAAGTCCATTTCTGCCACTCTGTCCAGGGCAGCATCAACTTCGTTCAAAAATGTCTCATACTCTGACTCTCGATTTGGTGCATGAACCTGAATCAGAGCCAAAGTCGATTGTTCAAGCTTCCACCCATCATCGAAGTCTTTGGTACCAGAACTTAGTTGAGGAGATGCCAGTTTCATCGAGCTGATACTCTTTTATACCTAGCTGCCAGGTTTAAATTCGGCTGATCCTAACCCGGACAACAGACGCCGCCCAGGAAGCCGCTCGTCCCGAGACATACGCTCCTGCATTGGTTTCCCAAAAAACAAATGCAATTTTAGTGAAACATAAAGAAAATTTAAATAAAAAGTAAGCAGGCATTGCAGGAGGGTAGTAGCTCTAGCATTTTATATTGCGATTTGCTAGCACTACCTCTTAGGTACATATATTGCTGTCGTTATATTGTGACCAACAAGTGGAGGCCAAGAAGCATTTGTGTTTACAATGGCCTAGTTTACACCGAGGACTATATTTGGTCTAGGACTATATTTTTTAGCCTTGCTATTTTGCGTTTACATCGAATAGGACCAAGACCCAAAACAGCAACGCCTGCCGTTCAATTACTTTAAAAAATTGTTCTTTTCCCGGGACATATGAATTGGTCAGAGACATCTATGTAGATATAGAATAATATACTCGTTGCCATAACATTCGTTTAAAGCTCAAAACAGATGAGCAGCGGGTCTGCATGTATCACTGCTAGCAGCACTGCCTCTAAAACAGATGTACACCCTTTTTGACATTAACGATGCCAAGTTTTATACAAGTTTGTCAAACGGTTTTGATATACTTGTCAACTGGGTGAAAAAGTAAACAAAAATTGACCAATAACGGAAACAAGAACAAGTGCGGAAAACGCACTTGTTCTGTATTGCATTTCTTGTCAGTCAACAAACAGTCAAAACTTTCAGATTTGACGGTATCAGTGATGCCAGATATTTTATATTTAAAAAATTTTTGTTTTCATTGTGGCTGCAATGAAACTAGGCACCAAATTTAGAAAAAGAGACATCGTGCAGTCACTGCAACTCCTGGAGCAGTTGGGTTCGCCTGCCCCATAAGAGCCTGTGTAATTTATTTTTGCTGCACGAAAATTTCTGCAAAATTTGAAATTCTCGTTTTTGTTCAGTCCAGGCCACCTAAATTTGAGGACTGACCTAAGTAATTTAGTTCTCGTATTGTGTGTTTACACCGACGATTTTTGGACTAAATATAGATATAGTCCGGATATAGTCCCCGGTGTAAACTAGGCCTAAGATCGCCAGGCCCAAAGCGGCTGCTCAACGTCGTCCAAAATAGTCATACACAAGCTTTTGCTCAACCCCACCGGAAGGCTACAGGGAATCAAGTTTCACAGATTTTCCATGCGGCATCCAGAGAAGTGGGATATCCGATGAGCTTGCTAGACAAGTTTCAAAAAACCTTTTCTTAGGACCCGCACCTTGACAGGCAGACAAACGTCTGCAAAAGTTTTATTAGTGTGACTACAATGAATGCAGTCAGACAAAACAATAAAGCCCGTATATCTATAAGAAGTCAGCGCCTTTCATTTTATGATTCAGGATCACCGACTGCAGCTTGCTTGTTGGCGTTTCCTCGGGCCAGCAAGCTTTTGCTATTAACGTTTCCTTGTTATCGTTTGTAGTTGCCTTTGTTCGCATGAGGCTATTATTTTTCGAAAGACGGGAAAAGTAAATAGATTGAAGTAAGGTATCTGCTTGGGAGTACAATGGACCAACAGTTGTGTATGAGCCCACCATCGGGCAGAAGCAACTTCCGACAAAAAAAAAGCTTTCGCTAACTTACTTATGTTGTTAGACTTGAGTGAAACCCCCATATGCAATGCCTATTAAGAGTATATTGAGCAGAACACTTTCTTTGCAGTTGCCCTCTTTATACGCATTAGGTGGCGGATTTTCGGGGCTGATGTGGCGAGTGCCGCACAAATAAGCTTTTCATTACTGAATATATGGCGCATATTTTTCCAAAAAGTGTGAAAACCAAGAAAAGTGTCTGTTTAGTGACCTAGTCGTTGTGTCTAAGTGCTCCATCGAAAAGGACAGTAACCTCCGACAAGAGCCTTTATCTGAGACTTCGTGTCGGAAAAATTAATAAAGCAATTTTAGCGCCGGGGAAAACGACAGGATTTCCCAGGCGCTATGGTGTTACTTTTAATTCAACAATTCACTTCTCGCTCAACATTCCTGCTTCTTCAGCAAAGCTTGTCCGTGCAGAATTGACCTGTACGCGATGGTTGCGGAGTGCATTTTAAATAAAAAACAAAAGTTTTCAATTCAATTCAGTTACAATCCTATTATCCAAGTGTACAGTGGGAAGGGAAAATCTTCGCATAAATCCATCATTACACAAATTTCTGAAGTGCAAAAAAATTTTACAAATTTTTTCAGAGCCAGAGAGGCTTTACGACAATGTCTTCCCGATCAGTTGCGTGATGCAACATTTTCCGGCTGCCTCCAAGATGATAAATCCACCAAACATTGGCTACAGATGCTTATAAAAAATCTGGAGCTTGGAGCAGGAGCTCCAACCGATCCTCGCCAAATTGGTATGTCACCACTAAACTCATAAGTATGTACATAATAAAATAAAAACTCAATTCACGCTACAATTTTATACACATGAACCTCCAAATATTTAAACAAAAAAAAAAATTATATATATAAAAATATAAAAAAAAAACAATTATTAAGGTAATTATGATTAAATAGAAATGGAAACCTCGTGATAATTATAAACAAGAAAATATTATTAAACAAAACAGAGGAGACTGTCAATATGATTATAATTAAAATTAAATCACACAAAAAAGTACCTAATCAAAAGCATAACAAAACAAATTATTAGCATTGACATATAATTTATTTTCGAAAGTAAAAATAATAAATAACTGTGAGATATAACATTTTTATCACCCTTATTGAATATTATATAAATATATATTAACTAAAATATAATAGCGTTAAATGGAACAACAAATGTCCACACTTAATATTTAATAACAACAATAATATAATCAACATTCGATTGAATACATGCCGATTGGTTTAGTATATATATTTTTTTTTGATTTCGAACTAAATGAGAGAGAAATTTTCAAATGCAAAATAAAACAGAGAGAGAGAGAGAGAGCTATGTTGGTGTTGATTACATCTATTATCTATTATCTAATTATAATGATTAAAACAATTTATATATAGATACATTTATTATTATATATCACTTTGCAAATCATATACTAGTTAATTAAACAAAAACAAGAGCATAAATATATATGTATACATGTAAAGTAAAGTAATAATAACTTGCGTAGCAAAGTAAAAGAAAATTTAATGAAAATTTGTATAAAACAAAATCCACAGCAACTACTTTTGTTATTTTTGTACGATTCAATCATAAATTGAATATATCAATCATTATAACAGAAATAAGGAATAACGAAAATCACGTTAAGAAGTTATATACTACACACATACATAAATAGGAAAAAAAAATTAGTAAAAATAATGCATTTGGTTGGCGGTGTGCTTGTCAGTGTCACTTTGTTGAGGGACTTTTTTGTCAATCATGGTTTTGACACGGGTCAATGACAGGGTCGACTGCATGTCCATGCTTGCAGATATACAAAAAAATTATTTAAAAATACTTGCATCATAGAGACTAGTGTACAGAAGTAAAATTAAGTGTTTGTGGGGAAACCCATTGAATCAACGATTCTGCAGAATTTACTCAGCAATTAGTAAGGACTGAAAATAATCAACATTTTCCTTCCTATTCCCTTTCTTGCTTCTGCATGAACTTTATCGAGGCGTTATTTGAGTGCAAACATTTTTGTAAATTGAAACCTTCACCTGCATTTAGCCAGAATTAAAGAATTTCCTTTAAGGCAAGGAAACATACAGTTAAGTTTCAAACTCCCATATTTTTTGATTTTTCTACCTTAGCTTGGTCCCACATTTACTAGAACTGTCTGTCGGTTGTGAATTTTTGGCTCACCAATTTCTTTTTATAAAAATTTTTTTTTAACTTTTGTTGTAAACAAAACAATTTACATTAAACAATTCACCCTAATTTACATTCATAACTCAATTTACATATCTACTACTGCGCCTTCGTTCCTGCGCCTATTATCAACAACGAGTAAAGCCGCGTTGTCACAAGCAACGTAAAACAGGAACAGAAACAGAATCCCATGCACTAGCAAGTGAAACCTTAATTCGCTGAATGCTTTCTGCGTTGCTGATGTATGAAATTTTGTTTCTGTTTCTGTTCCTTGTGACACCGCGTCTTAACGGGGAACAATCTACTGCGCCGCTATGAAAATGTATCCACTATCCATTCAGATGGCTTACATGAACAAATTGTAAAGAGGGCAGGTTCCGCTGAAGACAAACATACCTTTCGACGAAGCTTAACGAAACAACTTAACAGGGTTGAGCTTACGAGCTTCCTGGTGAGTTTTAAAATGCGGCAAAAGAAAAACGCGTCACTCCATTATTGCCCAACGTTTCTTCCCGATGCGAGAATGCTTTGCCTTGGTTTGCGATACACAAACTTTTAATATCCAAAGTTGTTTCGAAACATAATCTCGTAACAAATTTCGGAACAAAAGCTTTTTAAATCCTTTTATTAATATTTGCTAATCGTTGCTCGACAGATACGAACCGATATAAAGTTTACTTTGATGCTAATGTTGCATGTTATTTAAGAAATTAATTCCTTATTCTGAATGAAATACGAGAACATGTAATCATTTAAGGTGTCAATTAAGGAAAAAAACTTGAAGCCCAAAGTGAGTGAAGTTTTAATTTTCAATTTCCCGGTCATCACTAGTTGGTCGACATTCTCTTAGCGTTCTTTAACCTTATTGTACACGCATTGAATTTATCTAAATAGAACTCGCAACTATTAAAACGAGTGCCTAGCCTTACAAACCATCACTTGTGATTGAAATATTGAAAAAAAACCTTACTGCCACCCCGTATAGGCCGTACAAAAAAAAAACTGCCTTGACATAACAAGCCCACCCCACCCATACGTTGCTCTTTAAAAATAATAGTCTCTCCTCACCGCTCATGGGCATTTGGTCCAAATGTTTACAAATAAAGATACAAAACATTTATTAGTCGATAAATGATAGATTGTTAAATTTAATGTGAAATAATTTAATTCTTTTATTTTTAACTCTTAATATTATATTTACTTTCCCGCCCATTTCTCGATACAATTAAAACTTTTGTTTCCTAACGGTATGTTTTGCATTACTCTAACCACTGTTGGTGTTTTTCTTTTATTTTTATTACCTAGTTAATAAGAAATAATTACTTTTAAGTTGTATTTTTATGCATATACCTATATTTAGGCTAATAAAAACGTTTGTATAATTTCTTAGTTTTAATTGTTTGTTTACTCTTTTTAAATATAATTTTTTCCCCCTTCTGTACAATTGTTTGCGGTTTACTTTAATGATTACGTATGTATAATTATTTATTTTGTTAAAAAAAATAACGCTTTTGGGCTAGTTCTGAAAGCGACGACACTACCAAATCTCAAATTGAGTGATTGTATTTAGTTTACTACTTATTCCTTAATTATTTTTTGGGTCACATATAAATATATATATATATATAAATATAAATGAATTTATTAACTTTTTGTTTGTTTAAATTAGTAAAAATAAAAACGAATTGAAAATTAAATATGAATTTATGACTATAAATATGGTTAGTAAAACTAATGAAAGAACTTGTCTAAAAAAAACAACTTATCTACTACTGTAAGAATATGTGAAACTTATTGATGAACAATGACGATGATGTAACAATTTTTATCCAGTGTGTAAACATTACAATGAACTAATTATAAAAAAAAATTAACATAAAATACAAAAAAATATATATATCATTATATTGCAATTATTAAATACTTGTGTTTTATTTGTACTTTTTTTGTTATCAACAGGTAATTAAAATAACATGTTTCTTTGACAATGGCATTGTTTTTGACATTTAGAGCCAGTGAGTACGCGCTACAGTGTGTACGTAGAAGTTACAGTCCGTTAAATGGGCCGTTGAACACCCCATCCTATCCCACATTGTAAATTACTGCTATTACTATTATTTTTTGACAATTTGTTATTACTTTTAAAAGGGGCGTGGTCAACCCCTATTACAAACTATCAATATTAGCATTCATATCCCCAAGTAACGCTGAAATGTAAACAAAAATGCAATTTTTTTTTGATCATATTCCAAATTCTTGAAAATTTTACCACTAAAAGGAGGCGTGGCTAAAAACTTTGTAAGAAAGAAATCTTGAATGGAGTTATTTTTCCCTTATGTGCTTATTTCTATTTCTTATTCTTTCCTTAATTAGACTTTAGGCCTGTCAAAATTACGTTTTTTTGGAAAATTCAAGGTTTTTTTTCAATTCTGCCTCCAAATGTGGGCGTGGCCCAAAATGTTATGTGAACGAAATGTAGAACTGAGTGTACCAAGCATGTTAAGGAATTTTTTGGATTTCGAATAAAAATATTGCATAAAATGCATTTGAAAATTTGCCCTTCAAATCGATGCCACGCACACTGGAGGAGGTTCATCGATTTAATTTTTCTCCTTTATGTCTAACAGCCATAAGGAGATGCCAAATATAAAATTACAGCCTTGTAAGACAGAAAAAAATACAAACATGTACTAAAAAAATATTGGATTTTCATAATAAAATCAAATTTTCGCAAAATATTGAAAAGTTTTTGAGAAATAAGGAGTGAAAAATAGATACCCATTTTTAAAGTGTTTAACGCCATAATTTTTCATCACTTTATTAAAAAAGCCGATGCTGGGCTAACATATAAAGCAGCTAAAGGGTAAATAAAGGCTAAAATCAAATTTTGTTATATGGTTCAAGAACCGTAGTTTTGCCGTATTTTCGAAAAAAAATCGTGAACAAATTTTTTTCCCCACCACTATCTCCGACATTCAGGAATTCCCCAGATGGAATCAACGGTGGCGTCCATAGTTCCAGTCAGGCCGAACTACTTAGTGAACACCTTATATGGGCTACTACGACGTATTCGGAGCTCAGGCCTATAAGGAGCGGGCTATCCGGCTCTCCGTCCTTAGAGCTAAGCAAAGGATCTGGTCCTCCAGGTTGGGGGTCGTGCCGTCGGGGTGACTTCCCGGCCACGTAAAGAAACACCAGTCACGAAGCAGAAACAAGCCTCGGATTCGGACGGATTTACTGTTGACGACCAATGCAAACGAGAAAAGGACAACGAGCTCCGGATCTGCACGTGGAATGTTAGGTCCCTTAACAGACCACGTGCAGCCGAGCAACTAGCGGAGGCCCTTAACGACTGCAAGGCAAACATTACTGCCATCCAAGAAATGCGGTGGGACGGGCCGGGCAAAAGAAGGATGAAAAACTGCGACATCTACTACGGCGACTGCTATCGGCATCAAAGACAGCGCCTATTTGGATGTGGTTTCGTTGTTGGAGGCAGACTTAGGCAAAAAGTCTTGAGCTTCAACCCTGTAAGCGAGCGTCTCGCGACGATCCGCATCAAGGCTAAATTCGCCAACATAAGCCTGATATGCGCACATGCCCCCACAGAGGAGAAAGATGACGAGACCAAAGATATGTTCTACGAGCTCCTGGACAAAACTTATGAGCAGTGCCCTAGCTACGATATTAAGATTGTCCTAGGCGATTTTAATGCCAAGCTAGGAAGGGAGGGCATCTTTGGTCGTACTGTCGGAAAGCATAGCCTGCACGACACGACCTCCGATAACGGATTCAGGCTGATCGACTTTGCTGCGGGGCGACACGTTGTGGTAGCTAGCACACAGTTCCCGCATCTCAATATCCACAAAGGGACATGGAGATCTCCCGATCAATCAACCGTCAACCAGATTGACCATATTGCGATCGACGCAAGGCACTCCTCCAGTATCATGGATGTCCGAACTTTCCGAGGGGCCAACATTGACTCGGATCACTACCTTGTTGTAGCCAAGGTACGGCTGCGGATATCCCGACCAGCGCCAAGTAATGGAAATACTGTGAGGAAGTTTGACGTCGGCCGACTACAATCGCAAGAGATCGCCAGGTCCTTCTCCAACCGCGTCTCTCAAAACCTTCTACGAAGTCCTATGCAACCAGCATCAAGTATTGATAGCCAGTGGCAACACTGCCAAAATGCCATCAGAGACGCCGCCTCTGAAGTGCTGGGTTTCACACGGCGACCACAACGAAACCCCTGGTTTGACGATGAATGCCGGCAAGCACATGCAGCTAAACAGGAAGCATACAAAGCGGCGCTGCACAGAAGGACTAGAGCTGCTCGCGAGCTCTACGAGCAGAGGAGAGAGGAGCACCGGCTTCCCCGAAGGAAAAAGAGAGAGCACGAGAAGCGCGCGGTTGAAGAGATAGAGAGATGTTACAACAGGAATGAGGTTAGAAAGTTTTACCAAAGGATCAAAAGGTCCTGGCAAGGGTATAAACTTCGAACTGAAGCCTGTAAGGACCATCAAGGGAACATCGTTGTAGAATCGCAGTCGGTGCTGAGGATTTGGAAAGACCACTTCTGCAGACTGTATAACGGCGAGGACGAACCAAACACCGCTGTCAGGCAGAACGAACCATTCAACCCGGGCGAAGACGTTACCGACGAAGCATACGAACGATACCGCCCACCCGACCTGGAGGAGGTGAAAGTAGCTGTGTCTAAGCTCATGTGCAACAAAGCAGCCGGAGCAGACGGCCTAGCTGCCGAACTTTTTAAATCCGCTGGCGATGAGCTGGTTAGGAGCATGCACCAGCTCATCGGCAAGATATGGACGGAAGAAAGCATGCCCGACGAATGGAACCTCAGCATTGTTTGCCCGATCCTGAAGAAAGGAGACCCTCTGAGTTGTGCCAACTACAGAGGCATAAGTCTTCTTAACATCGCATACAAGATCTTTTCTGCTGTACTGTGTGAACGCCTGAAGCCGTTTGTCAACAATCTGATAGGCACATATCAGTGTGGCTTTAGGCCAGGAAAATCCACCATCGATCAAATATTCACACTGCGGCAGATCTTGGAGAAAACCCAGGAATTCCAAATCGATACACACCACCTCTTCATCGATTTCAAGGCCGCGTATGACAGCATCTATAGAGACGAGCTATATAGCGCAATGTCTAGTTTTGGCATCCCTGCCAAACTCGTCAGTCTGTGCAGGATGACGATGGAAAACTCACGCTGTTCCGTCAAGGTCGGCAAAGACCCCACCGACCCCTTTGATGTCAAAAAAGGATTTAGACAAGGCGACGCGCTGTCATGCGACTTCCTTAACATCATACTTGAGAGAATTGTGCAGAACTCTCGCGCCAACACCAGAGGTACAATCTTTCAAAAGTCCGTTCAACTACTTGCATACGCAGACGACATTGACATAATCGGTAGAACAAAGCGTGATGTCAGTGAAGCCTTCGTGAGTATTGGGACGGAAGCGGCGAATATGGGTTTAGCAGTCAATGAGGGCAAAACCAAGTATATGCTGTCATCAAGAAAAGACACCCAACACCGACGTCTTGGACAAAACATCACCATCGACAGCTATAACTTTGAGGTAGTTAGGGACTTTGTCTACCTGGGTTCCGCCATCAATTCAGACAATGACACCAGCGCTGAAATCAAACGAAGGATAACTCTTGCCAATCGCTGTTTCTTTGGGCTAAGAAGGCAATTGAGTAGCAAAGCCCTCTCTCGAGCAACTAAAGTGTCCATGTATAAGACCCTCATCATCCCAGTCCTGCTTTACGGTGCTGAAGCATGGACCCTGTCACAGGCGGATGAAAACACTTTAGGCTGCTTCGAGAGGAAAATTCTTCGGACGATTTACGGTCCCGTCTGCATAGACGGAGAGTGGAGGAGGAGATATAACATCGAACTGTACGGGCTGTACAGCGATACCGACCTAGCCAAAAGAGTCAAAACACAACGTCTACGATGGCTGGGTCATCTGGAGCGGATGGACACCAACGCCCCGGCCCGGAAAATCTTCGAATCCACACCGCAGGGACGACGCGGTAGAGGAGCACCGAGACTCAGGTGGCGCACGCAAGTGGAAGGGGACCTCAGCCAACTTCGCGTGCGAAACTGGAGACGGCTAGCTAGAGACAGAGCTGGCTGGCGAAGCTTGTTGGCTGAGGCCCAGGTCCACCCCGGACTGTAGCGCCACCTTAAGTAAGTAAGTAACTATCTCCGACATAGCATCGGCCAAATCATTTGAAAAAAATCGCACACAAGAATTATTTCGGGAAAACTATAGAAATTTCGAATATTTCGAAAATTCTAAAACTTAAGATCTTTCAAAAATGGCGTTTCTGACTTAAAATTTTCTAAAACGGTTTAAAAAATAAATAAAAAAACACGCTTTTATAATCTACTAGCTGGCCCGGCGTACTTCGTCCCGCCCAAACTCTTAAATGTGATGGAAATTATGGATTGGGGTATAAACCCACTATAAAGAGGCAACCCAATCGCTTGGCGTTTTTTTACAATCCTTTATGTTAAAGTACTGATTTCGTGATACCTTATAGACGTATTTTCGGGATTATAGACCCTTGAAGTTTTGATTTTTCGCTATTTTAGATTTATCACATTTTACATTTCTTGGCTCTCGGCTTTAGTAATAATGGTTTTTGAGATTCTTTCCGACTTCTAAAAAAATGATTCAAAACATATCTACACATCCTGCCGTATCCTCCGTATCGAAATCACGCTTCTTTCAATACCATTTTTTCAGGAATCCCGAAAAAGTATGTGCAGCATACAATGCTCACAGCATCCGTTATTATGGTGATGAAAGGTTTGCACCGGTTCATGTCAAGCTGTTGCACCTTTGATTTGATACTAAAAAGTGGAATATCGTATTCAACTAAAAAAAAAAATACTAATTTGCTTTTGAACTCCCATCCAACACGCAAATTCAGATTTTTTTGATTTTCATTTTTTTGCTTCTTTCCAATTTCTTTCTCTTCCCTAACTCAATTTGGACAAAACAAAATAAGGATAATCGAAAGTACCTGGTACCTGCCGTTATCGAGTCTTGGCGAGACCAATCTACGGCTTTGGCTGTATACCCTCCTCATAGGGGTTGTTTTCGGGTGCTTTAAGTGTAAAGCCCCGATTTCTCGAGAAAAAAACCAAAAATTCGTGATCAGCGACCCAAAAAACCTATAGTGGCGCAAATCTGGTTGTGGCAGGAAGTTTAACAAAGCCCCCCCCGCGCAAATTAACTGGAGTAATAATTATAACAACACATTAGCCTTAAATTTTGAGCTAGAGTGCTGAAATCCGCCCAAAAATTTTCAGAGATTTCAAAACTGTTAGACGTTCTAAAAAGCTGAAATTTTACATTTAGCATCTCCTAATGAATATAAGACACAAAAAAGAAAAATTGAATTGGTACACCTCCTCCAGTGGGCGAGGCATCTATTTTAAGGGTAAATTTTCAAATGCAGTTTACTCAATATTTTAACTTCAAATTGCAAAAATTTGCTTTATATTTTATGTAAAAAACTTAGTTCTTACTAATTATGTGGAAAGCTTAGTTCTAGATTTTGTTCATACAAGACTTTGGGCCACGCCCACATTTGCTAGGCAAAATTGAACAAAAACCTAAAATTTTCCAGCAAAACATAACTTCGACTGGCTTTGAGCCTAATTTAGGAATGCATGAAATAAAAAAAGTAGCAGGTTAGATAAAGGAGTCTTTATTCCAGATTTCGGTCATATAAAGTTATTAGCCATGCCCCTTTTTAGGGGTCGATTTTTCAAAAATATTGAATTTAAACCAAAAAATTGCATTGCTACGTACATTTAAGCGTATCTTGGAAATATCTGTGGAAATATCTTATAATTAATAGATTGTAATTAGGGGCGGTTGGACCACGCCCCTTTTCGAAGTTTGCACTACTTATAAAATGTCAAAAAATAACAATGCTATCAGCATTTTACAATGTGGGATAGGATGGGGTATTCAACGGTCAGTTTTACGGACTGTAACTTCTGCGTACACACTGTAGCTCTTACTCACTGGTTTTTTAATAGAGTTGGTCGAACACTGGATTGTAGTGGCCGTGTCTGTGGACAGATTCAAATAATTTTCTAACTTATCTTTACTCTCAACCCAACTACCAAATTTTAACTCAACTAATTAAAACCCCTAAGACCTAAACATAAAAGACTTAAATGAGCTTCAAGTGGCATTTTTAAATATCCCATTATACACAATACGTATCCCATGTTCATAATAGACATTTGCTCCATTTTGTAAGGTTTTCGTTAATTTTTTTTTTTGGCTTAAGCTAGTCCCAACCCAATCAAGTGTGAGGTTCGACGCGGAAATTTGACAGCTGGTAAAATTTGACAAACAAATCTAATAGCGTTTTTCATTGAAACTTGAAAGAATTGCTCTCAAAATCGAAAACTGCTCGTTTCAATAAAACCTGCTTCCTCGTTTGGTGGCAAAATAAATCACACACACGGGCTGGCAACCAATAAACACGTCCGCACATTAATTCGAAACAAATTAAATTGCTTCGATTTGGCGTTTGACAGTAGAAATATTTCCATGTGTAGGTGAGTTCAGAACAAATCTCCCAAGATCGGGAGATCGCATCTTTCGTGTTGAGAATTGATCTAGAATTGCTCTTTTATTTTCAATGAAACATGCAAAATCGAAAAAGATCAAATCTTTTCTTCAATGAAAAGCGCTATAAAACAATTTCCGAATTTTTTACTTACATATTTAAGTAAGCGAACTCTCTATAGACTTAATATGCATATTATGGGGAATCGCTACCTTTTGGCGAAATTGAATCGGAATTTTCGATGTATTTTGACATTAGATTAATTCAACTTAAGTCGATTATGGTTGAGCTTTAAGAGTTGTGTACGTACAGACTGACTGACGGACGGACATGACCCATTATAAAGTCTTCTGTCGCTCTCGATTATATGTTGTACAAATGTAAAAAAAAGACACTAAGAATGCACAAAGAATGGTACCCTTATTATCGTAAGTCCAACAACTTTAATTGACTCAAAATAAGAAACACGGTGTCTTAATTGCTAATAAATATGTATGTATGTACATAGGCTTTAGCCATTCCTTATGCAAGTTTCCATCACCAGACGCCAAAAAAAAACTAACTTCCAGTGGTACTACCAGAGGCAAGGCTGAACTAAAAGGGTCTGCAGCCCAAGTACATGTATGTAATGTATGTACATATTTGCAATCAGGGCAATACGTTGTTTATTTAAAATCTTCTTGCAAGTATTAACACCCTCGATAGCAAAAGAACCATTCTAATGTTAAACAACTTTTCGCGATCACAAGGTTGCCACAAAACACAAAAATACATACAAAAGGATCCATAAATATTTCATATAAAATTCATTTTCTGTGCCCCGATTTTCTGATTCACATTTTATTTACTGATAGGCTGTATACTGTAATATTTTTCCTGGGGTTCGTCGAATAAAACTCAATTTCACTCTTTGACAAACACAAACGAATATCTTTATTTATCAAACACTTAGTTCAATCTAGTTTTTTTATTACTTTCACACTCGACGTTCGCTTTTCAAGTATTCCGATTCAAAACTGAAAAACTAGGCAACGGGTATCGGCTATTTATACAAAAATTATGATCACGCCTTCTACATCACGCTAGATGGAGGGCGGAGTTTGACGACTGGAATTCGAAAAATATTTCGGAAAAACTGGTTTTTCCTAAAAACGCCCCATAAAACGCGTGGGCGGAGCTCAAAACTTTGTATAGACCAGACTTGGCAAATACATAGTGATATCTTTAATATTTGTCATAAAATTTTTTTCCAATTTGGAGTAATTTTTCCGAAAAATCGGCTTTTTAAAGATCTAACATGTTAAAAGTGGGCATGGTCGAAATTGTGGGCTGTCCAATTTTCGCTTTTTTAGAGGTTTTGGGCCATTAAGGCTCTATACCAAAATTTGAGGTCATACGGCTTTGGTAACTTGACCAAAAGGCATTTTGAAAGAAAATTTGGAATAGAGGTTGTCTTACATTGAAGCCAGTAGTGGGCGTGGCCGGGGCGTGTTTAATAAATTTTTGTATAATTTTAATACTACCAGAATTAAAGCTTTTTCTAAACATTATGACCTTAGCACTTCCTTACTTTGAGTTGCTTTATACGTGTTGCCTTGTGCACAAAGCGGTTCAAAGGTTATGGCCTCAAACACTGGAAAACGTCATTCAATTTCAATACTTCATTTCTCAAAAACATTTCAATACTTTCAGTAAATTGGATTTTTTTTAGCAATGTATAAAGAAATTTTACTTAACTTTATTTTCGTTTTTTTTGTTCTTGTCCGCTAAACTTCTTAAAAAATGTATTGAACATTTTATCAATTTTTCCATGAAACTTTAAACTGTAATTAAACCGTTATTTGTGCTTAAAAAAATTGTCCGCGTTGGGTTCTTTGTCTATTTCCGCAGTTTAAAAGCACGCCAAATTTTGTCTTTCTACGACTTGCCGTTTAGAAGTTATCACACGATTGGACAACGTCGTGACAGCATAAGAGGTCCTTTTTCCATTTTTGCGTTGGGAAGCAGGAAAAAAGATCGAAAATAACGTTATTATACCAAGATTATTTTTTATGCCATTTGTTTCTGCGTGCGTTTTGAAACATGAAAATATCATTGCCAGACGACTGCGGTGTTGTTAAGGCCTGGTCAGACCTTGTTTTAGGGGTTAACAAAAATATTTTCAATTTTAAGCTTTCAGTAAGGCTAAGTTAAATTTACTAGACGGAAATACCGTTGCAAAATAGGTGCCAGACCGATTGTAAAAAGTAAGGTTCATAAAATTACACAGCTGGCCAAAAAAATTGGTGTTAGAAGTTTTGCTATTTTTTCTTCTTGCTGTGCTAAACTCCAGTTATGTTGCCAAAATAATTTTGCAAAAAAATAAAATTACAACAATTTGCTACATATTTTACAAACATTATAATGGCTGGCTCTTTGATGATTTAAATCGCTGCCAGGTGAGTATCGTCAGGAACCTTTATATTTTAACGATGCTAACATGAATTGACAACTCTTTTTACGGTCAACAAATACTGTTGATATTGTTGGTTTGCTTTTATTTGTCTTCAAATACTTGAAGACAAATAAAAGCTTCAAATACTCTCTTATGAGTTTTACGTTAATTACTCTTTTTTTATGAAAAAAGAGAATTTGTTCACCATAAACGAAATAACAATTACTTGAAGTACACGTGGTCGAGACTCCGAAGAATTCCGCATCGAAATGATTTTTGACATTATCAACTCAGAGATAAGGACTGGTGCGAGTCCTAGTCTTATTGTATAGACTCAACTTCTGTTACATTCGATGTTTTGTTAACTCATTGCTTTGAAAGTTTTAGCACATTGATACGTGCACCCTTTGGTGCAAAATTAAAAATTCTGAAGGCAAAGCCATAACATCTCAGCTTAACATTTTTATTCCTCATCAACATCAGAAATTACAGAAATCTTTCTATAGATTTATTCCTTCTCAAATGTGTAATGAGTTCTGCCTTGTCCAGGATACTGTTTCGGCAGAACCGGGCGGAACATTTTTTTATCCTCCAACCACTGATGTAGCAGAATACAGAAGGCCATAAATCCAATGAAACTTGCCCAATATTGCCAGTTTTCCAAGCGGGGTTTCTCGGCTTGACTCCAACGGTCCTCACCAATCAAATCAATATCGGCATGAATCTAGGGAAGGAATCGAATGTAAATCACAATAAAATATTTGTACCACCGAGCGAGGACATACCGGCTCGTTGAAATTTCTCTTGTGTTCGGGGTAATCGTATGGGTAGTAGGGATCCTTAGCTTCTATACCTAGCCCACCTGGACCCTCTGGCAAATGGGGATAGTCGCCATAGTACAGACCTTCGTCAGCGTATGGTCGATACTCTTCCGGCAGAAGGTTGTATTTTTTGGCAGCTGCTTCGCGTTGTTCTTTGGTTTGTGGGAAAGCTGCAGGCTTAAAATCCTTGTTCCAGTCTGAAATGCAAAAATCGTTAAAGCTTTACCTTGATAAAGTTTGAAGGCTCGAATAAAATGACAACTTAAGAACAACCAAGATTACGTAAACTGGTGCGAATCAGATTGGCGTAAGTTTGTTGTTGAAAACATTTTTGGAAAACAACTGTTATACATACGACTGGCACTCCTGGAGGCAGCCAAGAAAATGGCAGGAGATTTTTTGGAAATTTCTTGGGCGAAGCGGAGCCCCTTTATTAACCCAGCCATTCTTCAAAACTTTTTTGGTGAACGAACAAACTTCTGAAAAATATTTTGAACTGTCAAAAAATCAACATGTCACCTGTGACAGCAGTAATTTTTTTAGAGTTGTCAGCAGTGGTTCGTAAGGTGGGATGCACAATCGGCGTTTAGGTCCGATACACACTATTCGTGTATATCTTTATTCATTTATTGATATTCATTTCAATAGAGTTTTTAAGTTCGTCGCCTCTTTTTACTAGCGCGCCATCTCCTTTTTTTTGAGCAAAAACCATTTTGTGGGAATGGGAAACGTCAAATTCAATAGTGACTTTATGTGAATCGTGCAGTTTCTTTAAAGCGTTTGCTTACTTATTGTGTTTGTGCGATTAAAGGGTCAATTAAAGGGTGATTTTTTAAGAGGTAGAGAACTTTAAAAAAAAAAAACACAAAAAATTCGTAAAAATTAATGAAATATTTATTTGAATCGATAGTTTGAACCTTGCAATTTAATGTTTAAAGATAATTTCATGCAAATGTTGACCGCGGCTGCGTCTCAGGTAGCCCATCCGCTGAGTCCAATTTTGGCATACTCTTTCACACATATCGGCCGGTATCTCACGAATGAATGTTGGCTTCCAGTGCGTCAATCGATACGGCCAAGCTGATACGGCCGCAATATTTTCTTCACTACGCACAGTACGTAAACGTATTGGTGGTTTAATGTCCAACAAAGTAAATTTGGTGCGAAATTTGGTCACAAGAAGGTCGAGAATGCCGACCATAAAATGGAAGCAGCGCGCGATGAACATTTCGAACCGAGCACGAATTTTGATAGTAAAATTCAATAATTTGCAAGCGTTGTTCATTTGTTAGACGATCCATGGTTAAATTGCAAACCAAACTGAAGCTGTTTGACAGTGACACAAGGTACTAAACACACGTCAGCTGTCAAAACCAGTGTTGCCAAAACCAAACCAGCTAAAAAATCACCCGTTATAATAGTCGAAAGCAAACTGAAGCTAATGTCATAAGGCCGCGTTATCACAAGGAACAGAAACGGGATTTCATACATTAGCAACGCAACAAGCATTAAGCGAATTTAGGTTTCGGTTGCTAACGTACGGGATTCTGTTCCTGTTCCTGTTTTACGTTGCTTGTGACAACGCGGCTTTAGTTTCGTCAAACAGACAAGCAATCCGCAATTGCCTTTTGCAAAATTTTAAATCTGTCGAGTAAAATTTTCATTTGTTTCGTGAACCGTGAAAATAATTGTCGTTGGGAAAAACCTGCAAAATTAAAAGAGCCCCAAAAGTGTTTTAAGCCGCAGTGTCACAAGCAACAGGAACAGAAACAGAAACAGAATTTCATACATTAGCAACGCACAAAGCATTCAGCGAATTTAGGTTTCAGTTGCTAACGTATGGGATTCTGTTTCTGTTCCTGTTTTACGTTGCTTGCGACAACGCGGCTTTAGTTTCGTCAAGCAGGCAAGCAATCCGCAATTAATTGCCTGTTGCAAAATTATAAATCTGTCAAGTAAAATTTTCATTTGTTTCGTGAATCGTGAAAATAATTATCGTTGGGAACAACCTGCAAAACTAAAAGAGCCCCAAAAGTGTTTTAAGTGTGCTTAAAAACAAGAATTCGGCTTAAAGGTCCATACACAGCTTGCGAACTTGCGATCATGCGAACTGCGACCAAGTCAATTTTACCACATTAAATAAAATAAAAATCTAAAAAACAACACGGCAAACGATTTAGGGCGTATAAATCTAGGTTTAAAAAACAAAATGCAAATTATTTTACCGAGTTTTGTTAAGAAAATCGTATTCTTGAATTTTTCCCGCGACTAGTTGGAATTTTGGTGCGAACTGTCAAGATATATGCACGTTCCACATGGCAAAAATTGAATCCACAATTGGCACGACCAAACATGACGCGTGTTTTTTACCTCAAATTTGTTTGTTTTCCTATTTGTCAATCAGCTCCAATCGAACACGAATTTGAATTGTTGTCAATTGAAATTTTGAAATTGTTTTTTAGAAAGAAAAACATTCTTTAAATGGCTGAATTTATTGATAAAAAGGTAAGTAACACGAAAAATTCTCCCTCCAAATTCCGCGTTTTATTTTCTAATTGAATGTACTTGCATACGTTTTTGGCTTCTATACCTTTTAAGCCAATAAAAGCCGTCGTTTTCTTAACATATTTTTATTTGCCTCCATAACAAACTTTCAAACTTACTTTCAAAAGTGTTCCTGAATAGGTTAGGTTGGGTTAGGTTGAAGTCACTGTCGGGTTCGAAGAACCCAACTCACTTAGACCTATGTAGGTCTATTGTGATACCACGTGGATCTGGAAAAATTTCCTACTCGTTGAACCATTTTAAGCTACTAATAAAGCGTAAGAGACGTTTTGAGTCAGTCGTGCTAAGATCACTTAGATCATTATAAAAGAAAGCTCTAAGGTGAAGATTTCGGTTCTAAGAGAGAACAAAGTAAAGTTTACAGGTTTTTTTATAAGCCGTACAACGCGAATGTGAAATTTTCTTCCACGGTCAGTCTTTTCTGCGCAATACAACCTGCAACTGTTCAAAACTGTTGTTTCCTCTTCTTCTTATACTTTCCGGTAATGAGATGCGTAACATTAAAAGGGGTATCCAATCCCTTAAATTCGCGAGTGCGTTATAAAAAATGAGAGAGCGGAGCATGTGCAGAGAAGGTGGAGAGAGGTCTCTTCTTTCTCCTCATCCATGCAGCTCCTCCAAAAATCGTTAGAAAAGACACCAACCCTTGTCGCGTGATTGCATATCAGACAGTCCAACAAACATACTCTCGAGAGATGTGCTCTACAAATCAAGAAAAACCTCTTATAAGACTCTCGTAAAACTCTTGAATACTCTTAGAACATAATTTTTTTTCGACTAAATTGAATTTTACTCTCATAGTACTCTCATTAGAAGGGTAAAAAGCTTCCAGAGTAAAAAAGACGTAAACTTCCATTATGAGAGTATATTTGACTCTTGTTATGTGAGTTTAACTCTCATTTTAACTCTCAAAGATTAAAAGTATTATAAGAGGAATCATTATGAGAGTCCAAGTATTGAAGTTCTCATAAAAATACTCCTTTCAGCCTAACACTCTTGTTTTGAGACCGGATGACTGCTAAAAATTCCTATTTATGGCTATTCAAAAATCGATAATTACGTTCCACTATCCGTCAAACGTAATTTTGCAAATGTGTAGTGTGCTTGCGGTCACAGAAGTTTTTTAATTAATTAAACGCATTTCTTTATGGAGAAAAAAGTGTACTTCTGCAGCGCTTATCGTCATCAAAAACATATTCATGGTATGTGGTTGGCCAGCACGGCTTGACCGACTTTTTCTACACACAAAAAAACTCACAGTCAACTCATATGACGTCAGATTTACATTTACTTTAGCGAACAAATGTCATAACATGCGTATGTCGCAATCCTTTTATTCCTTCATTCATGCGCACGCGGCAATAATGTCAAAACAGAAATGGGTCTTTAAATAATATGAAACTACGACATTTCTTAATTCTTGAAAACAGTTTATTTACTCTGATTCAAAATGAGAAAGTGTGAAAAAAAACAGCCAATCTACTCGCACGAGAAGAGCTAATCTCTGTTAAAAAAGCTTAATCGTTCACAAAAAGCGAATGACTCTTAAAAGAAAACTATTTTTTGCGCCATTTAATCTCTCAACTCTTAGGGTTACCAATTAGTGATTAGTCAAGGTATACGCATATAGTTTATTTGCATCCGTTTGTTATAAAAAAAAATAAAAACGATATTTTTTTTATACCGACAAGTTGTTATTAAAGCCGAAAAGTTAATTAATCTTTTTTGTAGGATGGTAAGAGCTGTATTCTGGCTCTTATTATGCCCTAAAACTGGAGAACATTTTCAAATGTATGGTTCGTAAAAGTGAAGCTATCACCGTGTAATCGCATCCTAAGCATTTTTATTGATTTTGACCGAATACATAATCGAACATGCATGGACGGACATAGCTCATTCGGCTCACATTTAGGCAGCGATCATATCCTTTTACATCCTATTTTACTCCTTACCCTCTTGGTTGAGGTAAAAAATACAATTTAAACAGCGGCAACCCTGCTGCGATGAGCTATCATTTATAATTTATTTTTTAAACTGATTTTTTTCGTGGCGCTTTGTTTTTATCGAAGTAAAATGTTAACTTTAGCAGATAAATTTTCAGTTGCACAAAGTTCTTGCATATATATAACCTCAGAAAAAATATTATTAAAGTCAATAATGTTGATGACAATGGTGTACCATCAAACAGCGCATTGAGAATAACAATTTCTTTTTGAAGAATATCTTGTTGTCTTTTTTACTTCATGTCCTTAAAAAATTAAAGCATTTTTGGCACACAACATGATAAAGATGACACGAAAATTGTTTGTTTTGTTATTTTTCTCTCGCTTTCAAACAAGATTAGTTCTTCACACTCCCATAAGAAGAACATATTGTCTCATTATGAGACCGAATATCTCTTGCAAGAAGAGTATATGACTTTTTATCACAACAAACAACTCCCATAAGTGGGGCCATTTAACTCCCGTAAAACTCTATTAAGCGATCTCGTAGTAGCCTCTATGAGAGGCAAATTCCAAGAGGCAAGCTCTTGGAGACTACTCCCATAAGACTCTCGTAGAGTGTTATGGGAGGAAAAATGTTAGTTGGGAGTGTCCTGTAATAACCCCGATTGTAGCACTCATGTGCGATCTGTTAAGAGCTATCAAACTCCTAGAGCATTTAAGATCTAGCTTTGGCCAAATCTGTATTTTTACAAGACAGGTACTACCACTTGTCCATCTGAGATTTGTTCTTTCTATTGCATCCAGTTTTATCATGAGCTTGCATGTCGAAATTGGAATGCCTTAAGGAGTTTTTATCAGGCGAAATTGAGAGAGTAGTTCCAAGTTTGGCGATTCATTGATTCGC
Organism: Neoascia interrupta; assembly: GCA_947623515.1. Taxonomy (NCBI): domain Eukaryota; kingdom Metazoa; phylum Arthropoda; class Insecta; order Diptera; family Syrphidae; genus Neoascia; species Neoascia interrupta. Next base: position 56,464,161 of record OX392463.1, read on the forward strand.
ATTCCAGAGGCACACAGTCATCCCAAGAAGACCTTGGGGGGATAGTTGTTTGAAAGTTATTGTCAAATTGTAACTGGGGTATATTGAAGTCTATGTTTTTAAAAGGGGATCTGTATGTGTTCAGCGGAGTCACCTATCTCACTATTAGGTCCACTCAGAGGTTGCTTTGAGGCGAGTAGCCGTGATAGCAGCTGTTTGTCTGCTGAAAATGTCAAGGGGAGTCAGATGGAACAGATTGTCTAATGCTGCCGAAGCAGTGGTGCGAAGCGCTCCGCTTATACATAAGCAGGCTGACCTTTGTACCTTGCTTAGCATGTCGCGGTTTACCGCTTTATTCAGAGCGGTCCACCAGACAGTTGTTCCATACGTCAGTATCGGTCTGATGACAGAGATATATAGCCAGTGGGTGGTTCGGGGTTGAAGTCCCCACTTATTGTAGATGGCTTTTTTACAGGAAAAGAGTGCTATCGTAGCTTTCCGGACCCTTTCCTGTATGTATATTAGATTTCCAGCTGAGCTTTCTGTTGAGGATGACACCCAGATATTTAGCTTCATCGGAGAAATTTAAGCTAGAGTCCATGATTGAGGGGAGTCGATATGAGGGACTATAACCTATTGAGGGGAGTCGATATGAGGTATTTCCTGGTGAAGAGGACAAGTTCAGTTTTGTGGGGGTTGACACCCAGTCCACAACTGTCAGTCCATCTGGTAAGCTTGTTTAGAGCGTTCTGTAGGAGTTCTTTAAGGGTATTTAGGTGCTTCCCCGAAACGGCAATAAGGGATCAATCAAATGAGATTTTTCCCTTGAGATGAGATTTAAAATGACATTTAAATATTAAATAATTTTATTCGACTCCAACGCCTTCTATATAAATAAAAAACATAAATTTCAAACCGGAACCAATGTAGACATTATGAAATTTCAAAACTTTTACGTTTTCTTTACGTTTTTAATGTGGCACTGAAGGCAATGAAATGCCAACATTGAAAATTATTGAAAATCTAATTGCCAGCATTTTTTTTTCATGGCAATTGCCATTTCGATTGCCTTGGGCACTGACTTTATATTGCTTCGCTTCATATATTATTACTCGTGTTCCGCGGATAATTAAAAGAACTTTTGCAACACTTTCATTTCAACTAAATCGCACAAATTTAATAAATAAGCAAATGTTGCGCTGAAACCGCACGATTCACATAAAGTCGCCATTGAATTTGACGTTTCCCATCCCGACAAAATGTCTGACGTTTTAAAAGAAGAAAAAAAAAATTTCCCGTCTCTTGGCAAACTGACAATGTCGGCATAAACTCTATTGGGTTTATTTATTAATCCAAAAATTAGGATTATCATGTATTATTTTGGCGTTTTATTTTATTTATTCTGGAATATTACCGTAGAAACACTGTGATGTAGCTACAGCGGCAGTACCAGCGGAAGTAAGAGCTGTCAATGTTAAAACACATGTGTTCAGTGTACTGCGCACACAATGTGTGGTAGCAGCGGAAGCGCGTAGCTGCAGCGGCAGTAAGAGTTGGTCAACTTTTTATTTCGACATTTCCATCCGCTAATATCTAAAATTAACTTAATATTTTCCGAGTTGGCCGGTGGTAAAAAAAGTTCACGTTTACAATGAGATGTGCAGAGGACCTGAAGGCCGGACATTGCCTTTTTACACCAGTGGATGTAATTGAAAAATAAAATAATACGTCGAGTTTATTTCCCTTTTCCCGACGGAATCACTCTGGGATTAACTCTTAATCTTCCTCCGTTAAGCTCTGTTTTATGTCCGGTGGGAACTTAATCAAAAACTAAAAATCGTGTTAATCGATTGAACTTTGTATTGTGCAATAAGCACCGTAGACTCTAGAGCTTGTGCAAAAGAAAGCAGGCGTGGCGCAGTCCAAAGGAAGTTTTAGTTTCGATATGCATGGTCAATACTAGTAATTGGCATACAAAATACGAATACAGATCAAAAAACTTTTTAATCTGGTGTTAGAGAGTAAATAGAGTAGGGTCCTAAGAATGGTACATATTTGGCTCAGTTAATTTTAATGGTTTCATGGGCATAATGTAATGGAACTAAACTAAAGTTATTTTTTTTATTTTAAAGACATTTGAAGAATGGCGAACCGTCGAACATCTTGAATATATTTTTTAAGTGCAAACAAATCCGGTTTCTCTTTGTCTCCTTCCGGTGATCGATTAGTTTTATCCTCCAGAATCCGTAGAGCCCGCCTTAGAAGAGGTTGGAACTTCCAACATAGCTGAGCTGCCATATGGAGTAGTTTGACCAGCCAATTATTCCTTTTGTCCTTTGCCGATTTTATCTGAAATAGGTTAGTTACTCCCATTTTCATTTAAAATACAGACGCCCCTTTGAAAACAGACGTTGACCAGTTTTTTTTTTTTTTCCGTGGGTAGGAAAAACCTTCATAGGCACTACGAGGACCGGCCGCGCGTGCTCATAGTAGTGTGAGATTCTAACTCACTAAAAAACCTCCCATTTTCCGTCAGACTACGGCTAAGTTTCCTTAACAAGTAACGGGTGATTTTTTAGCTGGTTTGGTTTTGGCAACACTGGTTTTGACAGCTGACGTGTGTTTAGTACCTTGCGTCACTGTCAAACAGCTTCAGTTTGGTTTGCAATTTAACCATGGATCGTCTTACAAATGAACAACGCTTGCAAATTATTGAATTTTACTATCAAAATTCGTGCTCGGTTCGAAATGTTCATCGCGCGCTGCTTCCATTTTATGGTCGGCATTCTCGACCTTCTGAGCAGTCTATTCGGAAGATTGTGACCAAATTTCGTCAATTGGCCGCCTAGATCGTGCGATTTGACACCATTAGATTATTTTTTGTGGGGGTATGTCAAGGCTAATGTCTATAGGGACAAGCCCGCTTCGATTGACGCACTGGAAGCTAACATCCATGCATTCATTCGTGAGATACCGGCCGATATGTGTGAAAGAGTATGCCAAAATTGGACTCAGCGGATGGGCTACCTGAGACGCAGCCGCGGTCAACATTTGCATGAAATTATCTTAAAACATTAAATTGCAAGGTTCAAACTATCGATTCAAATAAATATTTCATTAATTTTTTCGAATTTTTTGTGTTTTTTTTTTTTTTAAAAAAAAGTTCTCAACCTCTTAAAAAATCACCCGTTAGTTCAAGCTTCTGTAGTAATCGTGTGAGGCAGGCTGCCTTCCAACGAAGGCACCTACAATACCGTCAATTTATGCGGTTTCATCTTATGCTGCTAGATCTAACGGTCTTATTCGTTGTAGTCGGCGCGTAAGATTTGTCTGATCCAAAGTTCATCAAAGGTACATTTAAAGCTATGTTTTCTTTGCAGTATTTTCTAAAGCCGTCCCAGTCGGTGTTGTTGTTAGTTAATCCAGGCGCTCTATTCTTTTTCGCTAGGCTTCCGGTGATTTTCAAAAGAACTGCCGAGTGATCTTAACAGAGATCAAAGCGTTCTTCTACGTTCGTAAGGTAACGAGGTACCCCCTTGGCGATAAAGAAGTCGACGAGATCAGGTATTTTATTTCTGTCGGTTGGCCAATATGTTGGCTTTCCCGTCGATAAGAAGATCACGCCGCGTTTTGTACTTGCTTTAAAGAGGGCTCTGCCTCTTGTTGAATTGCACCGTGAGCCCCAAAAAGTATTTTTCGCGTTAAAGTCCCCGCCGATGATAAAGTTTGACCCAAGTGAACCAAAGAGCGAAGCAAGATCTTCATCTGCCAGCCGATACTGTGGAGGAAAATAGCTCGTCGCGATGTTGTAATTTATGTGACTTAATTTTACTGAGACTGAGGTTATTTGCATAGAGTCAAGTTCTATTTCTTCGTTTTTGGAGTGCTTTATGCAGTCTTTAATGTAGAGAGAGGATCCACCTCTCGAATTTTCTGAAGGATGATGCGCGTGATAGTCAATGTAACCTTTTATTTTGCGTGCTGAACCCTTTTTAAAGTGGGTTTCCGAAATCAGGCATATGTCTACATTATTCTTCCGTAGGAATACTTCTAGTGTAATTATTTTGATTGACTTTCCCATATTCATGATTTTTAATTGAATGCTTTTCGAGGTTTAAACTCGAGCTCTCTCAATGTGTTGAATATTACTTGATTAAGTTTTGCCTGTTGCTCAAACTTTTCTAAAATCATGCCTAGAATTTGAGAGACCGAATCTGATGCGGCCGATTGTGGCTTACTTTCACGCTACGCGACTTGAGCCTACGATCGTGGACCAACAAGTGTGGATTCTCCCTTTTGACTCCGGTGGGAACTAGGACCAGCGACGTTTTCTTGCGCATTTTGAATTTTGCCTTTAATCAAACCCTTATTCCTTGTCGACTTAGGGGTTTTTGGCTTATCTACTTTAGGAGGTATTAGGCTTGGGCCCTTATTTTCACTATTTTTCTTCGGAGCTTCATGTCGTTTTTGCAACTCAATGACAATTTCGCAACCTTGGTAGCTCGCTGGGTGACTTCCCCTGCAATTGGCGCAAACCGCGGGGGCCTGACTGCTGACATTGCAATCTGTCGAGAGATGTTCGCCGGCGCATTTTACGCATCGCGGCTTATTCTGGCAGTACGCTTGCGTGTGTCGGAAACCTTGGCATCGCTTACATTGGGGAACTAGCCTGTTGCCCTTCCGCTTGGGCTCGATTTTTACCTTGATGTTAAGGATTGATTTAATTTTTTAGATTTCGTTAATATTTTCAGTTCTATCAAAAGAAAGTATAAAAATTTGCAGGCCGCGTCGGACAACAGCGGAATCTTTGCCTTCGTCCGTACGTTGCTTCTCTTTTTTTATTATGTTCACGGCGTCAAGAATTTTTAAGCCTTGGGCTTGAACGTCTTGTATTATTTCGTCCTTGGTACAGGATGGGTGTAGTCCCCTCGCGATAACCCGCAGCGGCTTTTCGATGTGATTTTCATAAGTAAACCATTGGATTTTCTCTAAATTTTACTTTTGTGACAGTGACAGATAGGCATCAGAGTCATCGACGTTAACTTTCCATACGTTGTTTCGAAGTGATGTTAAGTTATATTTCGTCCCAAGAGTATTTTTAAGGATGTTTCGCAACTTTCCGTATTCCGCGATCCCAACGACATTTATTGCAGGTGGTCGGCGGTTTTTTTCTTGGGGTATTCCTGTCGCTTTGTTTGATACGACTGGTGTTTCTTCTTTTTGCTGCACGGTTTCTACTTCGGGTGAAGAACCGGCCTTTCGTTTCTTGGTAAGCCTTTTCCTAAAGACCGGATTCGTTTCGCGTGCAAGTTCTTCCTCGTCCGTCTGGTATTCACATTGACGTTTCGGCGTTTCCTCGCATACTATAGTACCATGGGGGTTCCTTAAGGCTTCATTTTCTTTACGTAACGAATCTACTTCGCTTTTAAGCTCATGGTAGAGACGTTCCATTTCATTAAGCTTAGCACGGAGTTCGTTGTTTTCCGCTTCAAAGCATTTAATTTTCGCTGAGTCCTGATTAACTTCCTGACTAATTTTCGCTGAGTCCTGACTTCCTTTCCCGGAGACCTTCGATTGATTTTTTCAAAAAGGGATTTATAAGCAATAAATGGCTCTCCCCAGAATCCGTAGAGCCTACCTCCGAAGAGGGTGGATTTGCCAGTGAAACTGGATTGCCACCTGGGGTAATAATATCTTTTGTTTTGTCCATTTCATAGTTTGTACGCGCTACGCGCTCGGCATACGGAGGGTGGATTTTAGTCGCCTCTTACGACAGTTGTCCAGTGAGCCACACAATTATGTTGCAGACGCTTCTGGAGCTTCATTCAATTTTCAGGTGATAAATTAGTTAAGTTTAAACAACTTTGCTACTGAAGGTAAACCCAACAGGAGAACACTTTATCGACAACAACGGTTGTAACACCAAAGGCTACTACTTCCGGTCAACTTAAGTTGGCTCTTATACGATAAACACACATCACCTTGAGGCTATTCTGGCCCATGCTAGGGGTAACAAAAAATGATGATCCGTGCAACAATTTGCTGATTGCGAAAATCAAATTTGACAGCTCGAAAACGTCATTACAAGCTCTTGCCAAATGCTGCTCCCCCAATAGAAAAAAAATGTACCTGTGCTTTAACTTAAATTAAAGTCTTCTGCGAAAGTTTCAAAATTTCAACCCTTTGAATACGACTCATGAGCTTTAGCCTTGACTGAAAATTATATCTCATTTAAATTATTACCATATCTTATTATCCTTCGCTGGGTTGTCAAGTGAAAACAATCCAATCAGTGTGCAGTCAATCGAATGCATTTCTAATGTGTACACTTCCATGAATAAGCACTGAATTCCAAGACTTCTATCTACATACGTACGTTTAGATCAAATCAAAATACATTCCTCACCTACAATTGAGTAATTCCTAGGCAAATTCAATTCCATCGGAAATGCTGTTCATTCAATATGATCCAAATCAATATTCCAGCAAACACACCATGTCACTTACTCCGTAAACAGTAATCATATGTCATTCAAACATGAATCATAATACAGATAGCTTTCTTGCGAAGTCGCATACAGAGGGAAAGGACCAATTGGATTATGCAACACATGTTCCTTTTCTGTTCAAAGCAAAACGACGCTGCGTAGGCAATATTGTGTGTGCAGCATCACTGTCTTGTCATTGCCAAATTGCGTCCTGGCAGAAGAAAATCACCTTCGATTACTATTGGCACTTAAGGCATGTTCTGTCATTTTTGGCATGACACATTTTTGGACCTGTCCTCTCTGTGGTCCAAAGGATCCCTTTGCATCCGTATTTCAGGGCCTGTTTTGAGGCATTTTATAATAGGAACTTGGAAATTGATGTATCTTCGAATAAGGCATCGGGATGCATTTCCAATAAGCTTTGTAAGTTCTTTCAGATTCTTGTCAGATTCATCAGTTTGTCGCAAGTTTAATGTGTGTATGTCCGTCCAAAATCAAAAGCTAGTAGCAACAAGTTATTGACAACTTCTATTTCCATTTCGGAAACTAAATCTGAAAGCGGAGAGGCACATGACTATAAGGACAGACGCACGTAGAATAATTGGTTTAAGGAGGACCAACGCTATGAGGCGTGTGGATTATGAATACACTTCAGGTGAGAGGTAATTTGTTTGCTCAAATCAAACGTGCAAATTTGATTGGCATGTTGATATTATTAGACACATGGGCACAGTAGGTCGGTCTGAAATAAGATTCAATTAATAGGCTGTGCAACTACCTCCAGTGCTTTCAAAGCTTTAAGACGTGTCGTTAGAAGCTGAAATTTAGTATTAAGCATAATTATATGATTATAACGAGACATAGAAAATAAAATAAGTCGGTAAAGCGCCCCTTGTAGGCAAAAATAAATTTTTGTGGTTTCCAATTTGGAAAAAACAGCAGAACTTATTTGGAAAATGTGGCAGAGATTCGAGAATTATGCCAGACAGATGTGGCAAAGCGCCAGGACCTAATATGGAAATTAGACCAGAAGATATACAAATTCTGACGTTTTTTTAAACTTATTTAGGAAAATATGTCAGAAATTGTTATTTATTTCAAAATAAAAAAAGGACCGGCTTATTTTGAAGGCTTGGCGTAAAATTATTCCTTAAGTTGCAGATAAGATGTTGTTTGTATATTTGTGACTTTATATTTTTCTTTAAATGACAATTTCCGACTTTATAGCATTTTTTTAAACGCATCTCGATAAATAATTTTCCGAATGCAATTTTAAGAAGCACGATCTGTGTATACTAGTTTTTAAATGCTGGCATTGCAGTTTAATAAATAAAAGGGACATCTTTGACTACTTGCGCTCAAAATTCTTGGGTTCAAAATTCCTAAAATTTTTTCATTACTTTTATGGTGCGTACTGCTACAATTTTTTTCAAGTCTACAGTTCTTATTTTAGGCGAATTTTTAAGCATACAAATGTACTTAAATTTTTGTCGAAACGTACGGTGACATATATATTTTTTCGATTTTTAGCGGTCCGTCCAAAAAAGGACCTCTTATGGTATCGCTACGTTGTCCGTCCGTCCGTCCAATCGCTTTATAACTTCTGAACGGTAAGTCGTAGAAAGACAAAATTTGGTGTGCGTATAAACTGCGGAAATAGTCAGAGAATCCAAAGAGGGCATATGTCTACATTATTCTTCCATAGGAATACTTCTAGTGTAATTATTTTGATTGACTTTCCCATATTCATGATTTTTAATTGAATGCTTTTCGAGGTTTAAACTCGAGCTCGCTCAATTTGTTGAATATTACTTGATTAAGTTTTGCCTGTTGCTCAAACTTTTCCAAAATCATGCCTAGAATTTGAGAGACCGAATCTCATGCGGCCGATTGTGGCTTACTTTCACGCTACGCGACTTGAGCCTACGATCGTGGACCAACAAATGTGGATTCTCCCTTTTGACTCCGGTGGGAACTTGGACCAGCGACGTTTTCTTGCGCATTTTGAATTTTGCCTTTAATCAAACCCTTATTCCTTCCCGGGTTTTTGGCTTATCTACTTTAGGAGGTTTAAGGCTTGGGCCCTTATTTTCAATATTTTTCTTTGGATCTTCATGTCGTTTTTTTAACTCAATGGCAATTTCGCAACCTCGCTGGGTGACTTCCCCTGCAATTTGCGCAAACCGCGGGGGCCCGACTGCTGACATTGCAATCCGTCGAGAGATGTTCGCCGGCGCATTTTACGCATCGCGGCTTTTTCTGGCAGTACGCTTGCGTGTGTCGGAAACCTTGGCATCGCTTACATTGGGGAACTAGCCTGTTGCCCTTCCGCTTGGGCTAGATTTTGGCTGGACCTCGATGTTAAGGATTGATTTAATTTTGTAGATTTCGTTAATATTTTCAGTTCTATCAAAAGAAAGCAAAAAGAAATTGTTATTTATTTCAAAATAAAAAAAGGACCGGCTTATTTTGAAGGCTTGGCGTAAAATTATTCCTTAAGTTGCAGATAAGATGTTGTTTGTATATTTGTGACTTTATATTTTTCTTTAAATGACAATTTCCGACTTTATAGCATTTTTTTAAACGCATCTCGATAAATAATTTTCCGAATGCAATTTTAAGAAGCACGATCTGTGTATACTAGTTTTTAAATGCTGGCATTGCAGTTTAATAAATAAAAGGGACATCTTTGACTACTTGCGCTCAAAATTCTTGGGTTCAAAATTCCTAAAATTTTTTCATTACTTTTATGGTGCGTACTGCTACAATTTTTTTCAAGTCTACAGTTCTTATTTTAGGCGAATTTTTAAGCATACAAATGTACTTAAATTTTTGTCGAAACGTACGGTGACATATATATTTTTTCGATTTTTAGCGGTCCGTCCAAAAAAGGACCTCTTATGGTATCGCTACGTTGTCCGTCCGTCCGTCCAATCGCTTTATAACTTCTGAACGGTAAGTCGTAGAAAGACAAAATTTGGTGTGCGTATAAACTGCGGAAATAGTCAGAGAATCCAAAGAGGGCATTTTTTTTTAAGCACAAATAACGGCTTAATTACAGTTTGAAATTTCATTTGAAACACTTTTACACTTTTCAAGAAGTGTAGTAGGCAAGCACTAGAAAAACGAAACTTGGGCTTAAGAAATACTAAGCTTTAGCTAAAAAATAAAACTTTTCGAAAATATCAAAACGTTTTTGAGAAATGAAGAGTCGAAAATGCATGACGTTTTTCAAAGTGTTGGAGGCCATAACTTTTGAACGGCTTTTCGCTCAAAATCAATATTGAACACACGTTTAAAGCAACTCCAAGTAAACCAAGTGCTGATATTATTTTTCAAAAACAGTTTAAGTACTGCAGTTTTGACGAATTTTCGAAAAAAAATCGCAAAAATGCATGAAAAAACGTGTATCCCCCCCGCCCTATCTCCGGTGCTGTTAGAGGGAATTCTTTGAAAAAAATCACACGCATCAGAAATAATTCAAAATTTTAAGGAAAAGTATAGCGGATTTTGAAATTTCAAAATCTTCTGAGATTTAACTTAAAAACATAAAAGCATTTTCAAAAACATTTTTTTTAAGTCTTCTAGTAGCTTAACGGTACAGGCGATCTTTTTCAGATTCGGTTAAAGTAGAGAACTTACAAAAAGAAGGAAGGCTGCGTTAAATTTTTTTTAAATTGCCATTTTTAACCTAATTTTTTAGAAGCCCATTTAAAAAACGAATTAAAAAAGGAGCTTGTTTTACCATACTTAAGGTGGCGCTACAGTCCGGGGTGGACCTGGGCCTCAGCCAACAAGCTTCGCCAGCCAGCTCTGTCTCGAGCTAGCCGTCTCCAGTTTCGCACATCGAAGTTTATAGCTGTCGATGGTAATGTTTTGTCCAAGACGTCGATGTTGGGTGTATTTTCTTGATGACAGCATATAGACGGCGAATATGGTTTTAGCAGTTGACTGCTAAAACCATATTCGCCGCTTCCGTCCCAATACTCACGAAGGCTTCACTGACATCACGCTTTGTTCTACCGATTATGTCAATGTCGTCTGCGTATGCGAGTAGTTGAACGGACTTTTGAAAGATTGTACCTCAGGTGTTGGCGCGAGAGTTCTGCACGATTCTCTCAAGTATGATGTTAAAGAAGCCTTGTCTAAATCCTTTTTTGACATCAAAGGGGTCGGTGAGGTCTTTGCCGACCTTGACGGAACAGCGTGAGTTTTCCATCGTCATCCTGCACAGACTGACGAGTTTGGCAGGGATGCCAAAACTAGACATTGCGCTATATAGCTCGTCTCTATAGATGCTGTCATACGCGGCCTTGAAATCGATGAAGAGGTGGTGTGTATCGATTTGGAATTCCTGGGTTTTCTCCAAGATCTGCCGCAGTGTGAATATTTGATCGATGGTGGACTTCCCTGGCCTAAAGCCACACTGATATGAGCCTATCAGATTGTTGACAAACGGCTTCAGGCGTTCACACAGTACAGCAGAAAAGATCTTGTATGCGATGTTAAGAAGACTTATGCCTCTGTAGTTGGCACAACTCAGAGGGTCTCCTTTCTTCAGGATCGGGCAAACAATGCTGAGGTTCCATTCGTCGGGCATGCTTTCTTCCGACCATATCTTGCAGATGAGCTGGTGCATGCTCCTAACCAGCTCATCGCCAGCGGATTTAAAAAGTTCGGCAGCTAGGCCGTCTACTGCGGCTGCTTTGTTGCACTTGAGCTTAGACATAGCTACTTTCATCTCCTCCAGGTCGGGTGGGCGGTATCGTTCGTATGCTTCGTCGGTAACGTCTTCGCCCGGGTTGAATGGTTCGTTCTGCCTGACAGCGGTATTTGGTTCGTCCTCGCCGTTATACAGTCTGCAGAAGTGGAATTTCCAAATCCTCAGCACCGACTGCGATTCTACAACGATGTTCCCTTGATGGTCCTTACAGGCTTCAGTTCGAAGTTTATACCCTTGGCAGGACCTTTTGATCCTTTGGTAAAACTTTCTAACCTCATTCCTGTTGTAACATCTCTCTATCTCTTCAACCGCGCGCTTCTCGTGCTCTCTCTTTTTCCTTTGGCTTCCTGTTTAGCTGCATGTGCTTGCCGGCATTCATCGTCAAACCAGGGGTTTCGTTGTGGTGGCCCTGTGAAACCCAGCACTTCAGAGGCGGCGTCTCTGATGGCATTTTGGCAATGTTGCCACTGGCTATCAATACTTGATGCTGGCTGCATAGGACTTCGTAGAAGGTTTTGAGAGACTCGGTTGGAGAAGGACCTGGCGATCTCTTGCGATTGTAGTCGGCCGACGTCAAACTTCCTCACAGTATTTCCATTACTTGGCGCTGGTCGGGATATCCGCAGCCGTACCTTGGCTACAACAAGGTAGTGATCCGTGGCCCCTCGGAAGGTTCGGGCATCCATGATACTGGAGGAGTGCGTTGCGTCGATCGCAATGTTGTCAATCTGGTTGACGGTTGATTGATCGGGAGATCTCCATGTCCCTTTGTGGATATTGAGATGCGGGAACTATGTACTAGCTACCGCCACGTGTCGCCCCGCAGCAAAACCGATCAGCCTGAATCCGTTATCGAGGTCGTGTCGTGCAGTCTATGCTTTCCGACAGTACGACCAAAGATGTTCTCCCTTCCTAGCTTCACATTAAAATCGCCTAGGACAATCTTAGTGTCGTAGCTAGGGCACTCTGGTCATAAGTTTTGTCCAGGAGCTCGTAGTACATATCTTTGGTCTCGTCATCTTTCTCCCCTGTGGGGGCATGCGCGCATATGAGGCTAATGTTGGCGAATTTAGCCTTGAGCTTGTTTTACCGCTTACGCATAAACCGGTGGCCATTAAATTAAAAAAAAACATCCAAGGCTAGTACTGGTGATTGTGCTATTGATAAAAAGTCTAACGGGAACTGGAAAAAACTTCAAAATAGTTGTTTTATGGATTGGAAATTTAAAAAATTATAAGAAAGGTCAAAAGAACGCATGTCTCCCCCTCTATCTCCTAAACGGTATAAAGTATAATTTTTAAATTAACACTGGGTGTAATCCATCTTGTTGAATTTTATAAAAAACTATAGCAGACTTGGAATATTCAAAGACTTCGAAGATTTAACTGAAAAACATGAAAACATTTTCGAAAACTATTTTTTAAGGATTTCTAGTTCCTTAACGGTTATGACCACCTTGTTTAAATTTGGCTGAAGTATGTAATGCTTAAAAGACAAGCGAACTGGATCAAAAACGTTTCAAAATTGCCGTTTTCGACCCTAAGTTTTTAAGCCCATTCAAACAAGCTAAATAAAAAACAGCATATTTTTGCCGTTTTCTCAGAAATCCATGTCCGCGGAACTTGAAAAAAGTGGCGGCTAGCACAGGTGGTTGTAAAATTGATCAAAAAGTCTAACGGTAATTAAAAATAATCGAAATTGCTGTTTTTAAAAAATAAATTAATAAATAGAGTGGCGCAACAGCTCGAGGTGAACCATGGCCAACTTCTCAACAATGTATGCTGTGTGTGTTAATTTCTTCACATACAAGGCGACCTACATTTTCTTGCTGAGTCCGAACGGCACTTTGAGAAGTTTTTCAAGATAAATGGATACTCTCGGAGGGCTTGTCAGACCCTCGCGGAGGTCGGGACCGTAAAAAAGAACAAGTTTTTTTTTTAGGTGACAATGGCAGGATTCGAACCCGGCGTAGGCACACACACTAACCACTACGCCACGGCACCCCCCAAATTGCTGTTTTATGGGTTTTAAATTATAAAAATCCTAAAAAAGGCCAAGAAAGAGTGTGTCCTTCCCTCTATTTTCGAAACGCTAAAGCTTTTTGTCAGCCTATTTTTAGAGTAACGAAACCCAATATAAAATTACCCAATTTTAGAACAGTAGGAAATAGTATAGAACCCAATAGGAACACTACGAAAAAAGTATATTACAGACAGTATAATATATCCAGAAATAGTTTTAATAAATTAATAGAATGTTACACAAACTGCGCAATATAGATGACTATAACCTTCAACAAAAGCCGATGGACCGCTCCGCGTATGTCATCATACTTGACGGTCTTTTTTTAAACTGTTTCAGAAAATTCTAAGTTAGAAGCGTCATTTTTGAAAGATGTTAATTTATTTTTTAGGTACTGTTTTAACTGGCAAAAAAAAGGAGACTTAGCGGGAGACGCAGAAGATAATAAATTCCAAAATGATTCCACCAGACAAATATAGTATAAATTTAATAAGCAAACTCTTTTACAGTCATTTTGCCTCTCAAAAGAGGGTGGGGATGTCATTTTGTAGAAGCGAAAAAAGATTTGCGTTGTTAACATCTAAATGAAATTCGAAATTATGACAGATCTGTCATACGTGGACAGTTTCAGTATCCTTTTTCGATTTTCAAATTGTTCGAGGGTTGAAAGTGATTCGTGAAAAGGGTCAATGAGATCAATGAGGGGACTTATTTTTAATCGCTTGCTGAGACGATTTAAATTTGTATGGGTAATCGCGTAGTTTGTGGAGGATTTAATGAAGATTTGAATTCATTGCGGATTAATGCCTGGTGGAAACATGGTATTAAAAGTCTCTTTATTCGTTTTATAAATTTTATTATAATCGGTATAATATTCCAGAATGTTATGAAAAATAATTTTTCAAATGTTTTTGAAACTTTTAAATTTCAGAATCTGCTTAATATTCAAAAATTTCTATTGTTTTCCTTAAAATCACAAATAATTTTTGATGAGTGTGATTTTTTTCAAATCATTTGGCTTTGTAGCATCGGAGCTAGCGATAAGGATAAATATTTTTTCACTCTTTTATTTGAAAATACTTCAAAACCGCAGTTTTAAAACGATTAAATCAAAATTCGATTAAAATTAAAATTAAAATCAATTTATTGTTATTTCGTTAGAATCATGAGAAAATAAGGTAAAAGTGAAAATTATTTCAAAAATAAACAGTTTTTCGCTAAAAACGCCCCTTAAAAGTGGGAGGAGCTCAAAACTTTAAATGGAGCAAACCTAGCAAATAGTAATATTTTAAATAATTGTCATATAATTTTTTTTTCGATTTGGATTGAACTTTCCGAAAAATCGGGTTTTTAAAGACCTAACATGTTAAAAGTGGGCATGGTCGATATTGTGGGCAGTCCAATTTTCGCCTGGTTAAAGGTCTTGGGCCAATATTGCTCAGTACCAAAATTGGTGTTCCTGTGCCTTGTCTAACTTGACCAAAATATATTTTAAAAGAAAATGTGAAATAGAGGTTGTCTCACAACACCAGTAGTGGGCGTGGCCGTTGACGGATTAAGCCAATTTTCACACTTTGTCTGTGCAACAAAAGAACCAACCCACGTACCAAGTTTCAGCTCTCTAGCTTGATTTTGAGGACCTAAAACCTTGTCACATACAGACGGACGGACGGACATGGCTTAATCGATTCACCTGTCGGTTTCGACACTCTAAAAGGTCTTAAGGGCCTACGATAATTATTTCACTGTGTTACAAAGTATGCACTAAAATTAATATATAATCGGTCGGGTATAAAAATAAATAAATTAGACTAGCTTGTGTTACATTGACGATTCCAATCTTTTCATTCATTACCCACTCTACTGATGTCCAGTGGCAATGATAGCCGGCTCTGATGGTATCGTTGCTTATGTTGGGGAGCGGCCCCTATGTCAAAGCCATACAGACTTATATTTAAATTTGAAAAGTGCAAAACTATAACAATTTACAATTCAATACGATCAGGGTACAAGTCAGGGCAAGTCTGGATCCTGATCCAAATCTAAACTTTTCGCAAATCGTTCGAAATTCAAGTTATGCTGACTCTTTGAACTTAACCAGAAGGAGCTTCAAACAAAACTCCAGAGACTTCTTAAATAAAGCCGGATAATCAACGGAATAGAAAAGGACCTAGTCCTCCATACCCGTGTCTTCCTCCTGATCTTTTAACCCAAATTATTTTATATGATCACATTTTAAGGATACCATAAATGCTTGCGAACGAAAGAAGGAAATCCTCAAGAAAATTATTGGAAAGAAATCGGTTGGGTTGAAGCCAACAAGAAGCATACTGCATTTAAATTTATACATTTTTTCGGCTGGATGTTTTCGCAGTTATCACCATTTTATAAGATATCAACTCGCATGCTTTATTTATCGAGGAGGCAGATTCCTTAAACTGAAATCACTCCAAAAACTTTTAATTCGTGTGCGTATCATTTACGACCCAGTAAAAAGTATTACTTCCACCTGTTGCTTGCGCATCCCTCATTCAAACCCGATTTTCTACACGCCACAAAGGACGAATGGTGAAATTATTCATGGAATTTTATTATTCACCTCATTTCCATGTTTATTACGATTGTTGCACTCGATTTTCCCAATGCTTTATTCCAAGGGCTGCCACTGAAAAAGTAAGCGCCCCACATTTAAGATTCGTGCAAACAAGTCAACCCGTGTTGCTGCCGACTAAGCACTCGAATAAATTATGCATGAGTCCTGTCAGGCTACCCGGAGGCACAGCGCACAACTCTGCGATTCGATAAGATCGATAAACTTATTGGTGCACGAACAAACTTTAAGAAGCGTGACGCGTTACACTCGTTTTTGAGGACTTTAAATGAATTAATTAAAGTTCGTAGCTCAAAATTGTATCGTCTCAAGTCTATCGTGTCGGCGGAGAATATCTGATATTAAAAATTAAGTCACGAATGGCTGTAATCACGGTGATCCTAAATAGGTATGTGGCCACTTGAGGGTGAAAACTTAACATGACTCTATCAATAATTACGACTTGAACCAAGTTCTCACTTTCGTCAGAAGCTTTCGTCAAGAACATTTCGACTTGTACCAAACATGAAACAACGAAACCTTTCCGCAATGAATTTTAGTTTTGCGCCTTCTAACTGTTATTGGAGTGTGGCAGACAGACCAAATACGGTCACATAAATATGCACATTTTTGAGAGCAGTCTCCCACATCTACCACGCCCCACATATTCCCATTTTTTTATGTGGTTAACCTTCTGCTTATCCTCCGCCAGTCTTCTATACGCATATTAGCTTCTTGGTCTATTTTGTACCCAATGAAGTGGGTGTTTGCATATTTCCGACATAAATTTGTCGTCCTGCCTGGAAGCGACACGGGAAGCATAAAGCATGGGTGGGTCGTGGGCGAACCTCGATACGATTGAAAATAATGTCGTTTGGCATTTTCACGCGAAGACCTTCTTTGCTTTTCTTTTTTTCCAACATTATTTCCCTGTAAGCTCAAGGGACACTCGCTCGTGTTACTTGAGCGAATAACTCGGTTACCTATTCGCAGATATTCAAATGATTTTCCAGTTGTGTTTGAGTATCTTATCGGAAGGACAACATTCTTTCAAAAGACACACAATCATGCATACTTTCGTTTGAGTTTGGTTTGAAGGGGGATATATATTTTCTTGTCGAGGACGTCATCCCTGGTATCCTTATCGTCCTTGGTTCAGTTCCGTAAGACTGCCTGACAGGCAAATATCACGGATATCATCTTCAGTATTGATAGGCACTTTAGTGCGAGCCGCATGAGCTTGGTATATTGGTACGTGCAACTTGAAGGTGGTGCTTATCCAGCAGATATTGTATCCTTGTGCTATCCAAGAATATTGTAAAAGGAAGAAAGTATACTCATGTAAATAGGAAACTCAATTGACTTGATTGATATCCGAGCAATTCAATGTAGTGTTCATTTGTCGTGAAATAAGCTCGTTGTTTATGAGAGGGCGGCTGCGTGGGTCAACCACAAAAATACTTTCGAAATGATTACGTATGTATATCGGATAGTGATACCGAATTAGGTCAAGAAATAATGAGACCAAGGGGATATCATTTGGAATAAATAGAAATGTGTCTATAGGGTTATATGGGTCATAGGGGTGGGTGGGAAAAGATATAATTAATAAAATTCTTAGTGCTGCTTACACCAAGCTGAGGTATAGATTTACTTAAAAAGTTTCCTTAAAAACATAACCTTCGAGCTTTGGAATCAAAAATCCTGTTCCATTTAGTTTTGCGATTTTGAAGTTATTTAAAAATTTTATATTTCGCAACTTCGGACAAGTCTGATTTTTCACTCTTGTAATTGTAATTGTAATTTATTGATTGCTTTCTTCATTGACAAATTTCTTAAAAAATAACAAAAGTTCATGAGGGATACAAAAAAGAAAAAGGAAAAAATATAAATATATAAAATAGATAAAATTCAGTTCATAGACCATATCAGTAACTTCATATTGACACTTTTTAAACAATCTAACTTTTTGCATAACTCGTTTAGTGTAATAAAAATAGTTAGCCACATACACAATCGAGCTTGTGTATTTTATATTTGCAATATTAAGGTCGCGAACAAAATATGCTACATACATGATGATGAAATTGACAAGAAAAGAAAGAAACCTAATAGAGTTACACTTTGTGGTTGTAGAAAAACAGTAGTAAGTGCACTTACATCTATTTATGACTAAAAATAATATAATAGCCACAAAGAGAAAAAAGTGTGAAAAAAAGAAAAAATTAAAAGAAATGAAATCAAAAATTTTTTTCAGTTGATCATTATGCAATGGTAAAAAAAGAGACTTAATAAATCGAAAAGTTTTTTTTTTTTTTTTTTCCGTGGGTAGAAAAAACCTTCATAGGCACTACGAGGACCGGCCGCGCGTGCTCATAGTAGTGTGAGATTCTTACTCACTAAAAAACCTCGCATTTTCCGTCAGACTACGACTAAGTTTCCTTAACAAGTAGTTCAAGCTTCTGTATAGTAATCGCGTTTGGCAGGCTTCCTTCCAACGAAGGCACCTACAATACCGTCAATTTATGCGGTTTCATCTTATGCTGCTAGATCCAACGGTCTCATTCGTTGTTGTCGGCGCGTGATATTTATTTGATCCAAAGTTCGGATAATTTCATTGTTGCAATGTCCGCGAAGTCGAGTACTAAGTTTCCGAGCAAAGCTTGTTACCTCGTCAGTCACGGTTGCGATTTTAAGACCTCGGTTTAGATCGCTATTTCTTATGTACCATGGAGCATTAACGATTGCTCTGAGTGTCTTATTTTGAAAAGTTTCTAAAATAGATATATTGCTTGGTTTAGTACAACCCCAGAGTTGTATACCGTACGTCCAAGATGGCTTTTGAACTTGCTTATACAAAAGCAGTTTGTTATATATGCTTAGTTTTGAAAATCTTTCGATAAGCCAATTCATTTTTCTTAACTTGATTTCGAGCTCGTCGCGTTTCTTTTTAACGTGCGGCTTCCATTTAAGTTTTGCGTCTAGGGTCATTCCTAGATATTTGGCTTCATTTGAGTACGGGATTTGTAAAATCGAAAAGTGATGTTGGAGTGAAGAGTCAGTTTGTAAGACAGACCGAAAACTTACATGCTAGAACGTTAATAAGGAAATAACTTGAAGCAGAGTTTCCACCTCAGATATTGAAAGTAGCCAAAATTTTAGTTTTTTCAAAAATAAATTGCCGCTTGTGACTAGACTAGATAATTCCAGCGGTAACTTATTAAAAATGAAGGGGGCAATGCAATTGATAAAACGTCTACTGTGCTCTTTATTAAATTTTGGGACAAATACAGTAAGATTATTTCTCATTTGATATACCTCGGTTCTTCTAAGTTTTATGTTACCACTCCTAATAAAAAATATTATAAAATAAAAAAGAGCTTTATATATAAAAAGATAACAAAGCGGGAGTACTCTAAGCATTTGAAACAGAGGAAGAGACGGCTCACGCCTATTTTTATTAAGCATCAATCGCACAATCATTTTTGAGCAACAACAATAGGGGTTAGATTACTAATATAGGCACTTCCCCAGAAAGCAAGACCATACTCCAGTCTTGATTGAACAAGTGCATGATAAATTGTTAAGAGCACTTCATGAGGAACCAACCTTCGTAAGTGGTATACTTTACTAATGGAGATGTAGAGTATTTTTTTCAATAGACATATGTGTGTTTTCCAATTCAATTTACTATCAATCATGAGTCCAAGTGTAACGCTGTTTTTTTTTCTTTAAACATCTAAAGAACAGAGCAGTGGAAAACGAGTGAGGATACAGTGAAGTTCTGGGTAACAAACCTGTTGGTCGATCGAGCTCACGGTAGAGTTCGTGGTCGTTTCACAGGGCTGGTCCACCTGTAACGTTGTTAATTTTTTTTTCCTCTCACTTGAGTTCGTGAAGCCATCGGTTTGTTAAAGTAGATGCTTCCTAAAAAACTGCTTCCTAACTAAACCCAAGCGTGTGCCGCGACTCGTTCCCTAACTGCTGCGATTCCCTACCAAGCCAAAAGTCACCCTTAAGAATAAAGGTCACAGGACCCTTTAGCCTATCCGGGCAACGAATTAGTAGGGGTGATCTATTTCCGTACGCCGAGGTTGGCCTGCTTGCTGGATGCGTGTGCTAGCTCGTCGCGATGTGGGGTGGGATCTTTCGGCGCGGAAATAGACGTCGTTACGTTGTTTCAGGCCTCTTAACAAACAACAAAAAAAAACCGAAAAAAAAAAAATAAGGGACCAGAGATGTTATCTGGCTATCAATTGTATCTATTATTGGTACTGGGATCCAAAATTGTGTCACTTTTCGCTGGCGATACAGAACGTAGGAGAGCTACGGTGTTGAACTTTCGGAGTAGACCCTCCACTAGCATTCTTCAGAGATGTACTCTGTTCTTGAAAATGCTCCATGGTTGCTTCGGCCTCCATATTTGAAACAACCCCTAAACTAGCATCAGCCTTTCCTTTTATTTAAGACAACCGCCTGAAGTTAACTTCTATACCACGCCACATCCGCAACAAAAAAAAATCAACGACTCATACTTCTCAAAACCAGCTTTCAATAATTCAGAAAGTTAACGATCAGTTTACAAAACATCAGGACTAAAAGAAATCTCTTTGATCACTAGCCATCTCTCATGCTGCAAAAAAAGGTTCGAGTTATCCGAAGCAATAGAAAGTACTTGAAATTACCATACCGGTCAAATAGTTTATTCAACAAAAAAAATATACTATGATAACTAACTATTTCTATCGAATCTATTATAAATATAGTGCAAAATTTTGATAAGGCAATGAATTACGGAAAAGCTTTCACAAAAAAAGAATTCAGAGATCAAACTCTAAACTATGATTTCTATTTCAATTATTACGCATAAAAAAAATATAAATGTTTTTACGTTAATTAATTACAAGAAAATCAATTTAATTATGTGCAACAAAATCACGTTATCACATTGCCATTAAATTGGCAACGCGAATTAATTGAAGATTGTACTAAAGCAAAATTTTTATTGCGTAAGGCACATAACGTCTTATCAGCGCTTATCCGATTATAGTTGCTTAAACCGAATTACAATTCTCTTAAAACTAAGGTAAGATGAAGGGCGGACTTAGGAAGGAACAGAGGGTTACCATGTATAAACAACCGAATTAAAAATCAATAGCGACTTTAAATGTTTCCGCGGCGATACTTTGGAAAGTTTACTCCAAACACTCTTAAATTGACCTCCCATCGAAAATAAAAATTCATTTTTCGTTCAAATCAAAAATGACTCACCC
Source organism: Neoascia interrupta (assembly GCA_947623515.1). Classification (NCBI taxonomy): domain Eukaryota; kingdom Metazoa; phylum Arthropoda; class Insecta; order Diptera; family Syrphidae; genus Neoascia; species Neoascia interrupta. The sequence continues at coordinate 56,485,236 of OX392463.1, forward strand.
ACTCTTGCATTCCTCTGGGGAATGACTGAATCCTCGGCGATCCTGTGCACAGTATCCTCGGAGAATCTCTGATGTTGTTTTGTATAGGCATCTTATTTAGGAACAAATAAAACTTTAATATCAGGCGTATCGAACTCCCCTTATTTTTTGTACTCGAGAAATAAAAGCAAGGGTTTCAAGGCAGATAATTTGTTTCCTTTATGATTAAATTTTCACTCTAATTATACTTTAAAATACTCTATATAAAATTTTTTCATTACCGAATCAAAGAAAAACGGAAGCATGGGTTTTTTTTATGAAGGGAGGGGAAGGGTAAGAAATAGGATTTAATGGGGCGGAAAGGGGTATACATTTGAATCTAAAGTTTCAAAATAAAATAAACAGTTTTGGCTATCAAACACGAATCACTTGATGTACTCCGATGGCTGGGGGAGGGCTCTGCTTCTGCTGGCGGGGTCGCTACTTCACTGGGCATGGATTGAACGGCAGGTTGCCGCGTGGGCGCTGATTGTAGGTGGTCTCTCTTGTTGATCGAATTGAGGTTTCGATTTATAATAAGGCAGATCGTTTTGTCTTTTTCAATATAGAGTTTTTTTCACTTTTTTTTTGCGTTTTGCACTTTAGTGGGGTTTTAGGCTTTTCGTTTTCTTTTCTATTTGTTTTTATTAATAGGTAGGTGTAAGGTGTTGAATCTACACCTACCTATGAGGGGGGGGGGGGGGGGGGGGTTCATATGCTTTACAGCATCTTTTTAGTTTAAACTTTTTATAGGATCACTGCTTGATTATGTTGTATCGCGTATTTCGATGCACGCGTGACCCGACTAATTTAAAAAAGCTTAAAAATTTTTCTCGAAAGCCTACGAGGCAAGGCACCGCCGCGCGATTTTTTCTGGAACACTTCGTCCAAACCCCAAATACGAACTGCCTATCTGCTTTGGGTTTCCTGGCCATATAGCTTCGTGATACTGGTAGAACGTGTGCAAAATGCACCGTCGGATCACACCACGACTAGTACCGCTCCCAATCTCCTGATTGTACCGCATCAGAGGATTAGGTGCGTCCTCCAAACTCCGTCCCGATCGATGTATGGGTCACTTTTTTCCAGCATACCAACTATGATCGCTCTCAGAAATGGTGGCTCTTATCGCCGCTGACCAATAGTCACTTACTTCGGGTAACCAGATCTGGGTGGAGAAATACAGGGATTGCTCCTAATGGTATGCAACAAAACTGGAGTGATCGTACTCCCTACTACTTTACAGTCAGGCCGTCACATTTCACGGGTGCCACTATAGGTTTCCTACACAAGATATTTAAAATCTTTCACAAACACCAAAGCAAAGCACTCACACAAGCAGGTTATATTGTCACAGTTGGGATGATGGACAGAAGTACCTGGAAGTACTATATCTGCGTCAGATAACGAAAAACACATTGCCTTAGATTTTGTGCTTAAAACCATCTGATGGTAGTTAAACCAAATCCCAAGCAGCTTTATATCAGCGTTGATTTGAAGTTGTACAGCCGAACAAGAGTTACCCTTATAAGAGAGAGCAAGATCATCTGCATATCCGATTAGATCCCATTTGAGAGGCAGGTTGAAAATAGAGTTTATGTTAATTAAGAACATAATTGGTCCAAGGACCGAGCCTTGAGGAACACCTATGTTATTGCAAAGCACCTCTTCACTTAAGACTGTGTTTACATTAACTCGCCGTCTTCTGTTTAATAGGTAAGATCTAAACCATGCACTTATGCTTTCCCTAAAACCAGCGTTGCTTAATTTTTGTATCAGTATTTCAAGGTTGACTAAATCGAAGGCCTTTGTTAGGTCCAGAAAAAGGCCTGCTGTTTTAAGCTTTTATTTAATCCATCATTAATTCTGCTCAAGAAATCAATAATTGCCTCTTCTGTTGACTTTCCTTTCACGAATCCATATTGTGCCTTATTAAAAAAATTACTCTTTTCCAAGAATTCAAACATTTTGTTAACTATGATCTTTGCGAAAATTTTAGAAAAAAATACAGGTAGTAGCGATATCGGTCTATAGTTGTTGGGGTCATTGGAATTTCCTTTTTTAAATATTGGAACATAATAGCTGTTTTTAGAATGTTAGGAAATATTCCACATTGAAAGCCTTTGTTAAGAACATATAGTAATGGACTCAGAATAAGGCTACCTACTCTCTTCACAACAACATTGCTTATACCATGAACTTGAAATAGTCTTATCAAACAAAGTACTCCTGTTTGATTCATTTAGTTTGACATGTGCAGTTGGCTTCGATTTTTTAGCAACGTTTTTAAAATAACTGCTAAGTTCATTGCTAAAATCCTCATTACTGGTCAAAGTTTTATTCCCTTATTCGAGTTTCTTTAAACACAGCTCATTTTTTTTGTTACCTAATATAACATTTACAATACGCCATTGTTCCCTCGGATTTGATCGATTTTCCCTGAATCTGTTTGAATAGTATGCAATTTTTTGACCTGCTATTTGCCTGCGAGCTCTGGATTGCATTTCCTTATATTCTTGCTTCACGATGGGTACATTTAATCTATTTCTATTTCTAGAGAAAAATTTGTTTTTTTTTTCGTCTATTTTCTTACATATATCATCGGAAATCCGAGGTTTAATAAGTGGTCCGTCCAAAAATGGAAAAAAAGGACCTCTAATGGTATCGCTACGTTGTCCGTCCGTCTGTCCGTCCGTCCGTCCAATCGCTTTTTAACTTCTGAACGGTAAGTCGTAGAAAGACCAAATTTAGTGTGCGAAAATAGTCAGAGAATCCAAAGTGGGTAGTTTTTTTTTAGGCACCGTTATTTGGTGCAATTACAGTTTGACATTTCATATGAAAATGGACTTTATGTTTTTCAGTGTTTTTTTTCAAGAAGTTTAGTAGGCAAGAACTAGAAAAACGAAACTTAGGTTTAAGAAATACTAAGCTTTAATTAAAAAATAAAACTTTTCGAAAATATCAAAACGTTTTTGAGAAATGAAGAGTCGAAAATGCATGACGTTTTTCAAAGTGTTGGAGGCCATAACTTTTGAAGGGCTTATTGCTCAAAATCAATATTGAATACACGTAAAAAGCAATTCAAAGTAAACCAAGTGCTTAGGTCATATTTTTCAAAAACAGTACTGCAGTTTTGACGCATTTTCCAAAAAAATCGCAAAAATGCATGAAAAAACGTGTGTGTGTCCCTCCTTATCTCCGGTGGTTTTTGGTGGAATTCTATGAAAAAAATCACACATATTAGAAATAATTCAAAAGTTTAAGAAAAATTATAGCGGATTTTCAAAATCTTCTGAGCATTTTAGGAAACAATTTTTTTAAGTCTTAGTTGCTTAATGGTATGAGCGATCTGTTTCAGATTCAATTAAAGTACAAAGCTTACAAAAAGAAGGAAGGCTGTGTTAATTTTTTTTAAATTGCCGTTTTTAACCTAAGTTTTTAGAAGCCTATTTAAAAAACGAAATAAAAAAGGAACTTGTTTTACCATTTGCACATAAACCGTTGGCCATAGAATTAAAGAAAAACATTTAAGGCTAGTGCTGCTGGTTGTGCTATTGAAAACATTCTCGAAAACTATTTTTTAAAGATTTCTAGTTCCTTAACGGTTAAGACCACGTTGTTTAAATTTGGCTGAAGTTTGTTATGTTTAAAAGGCAAGCGAACTGCATCAAAAACGTTTCAAAAATTTTTAAGCCCATTCAAACAAGCGAAATAAAAAACATCATATTTTTATCGTTTTTTTAAAATCCATGTCCGCGGAATTTGAGAAAAGTGGTTGTAAAATTGATCAAAAAGTCTAACGGTAATTAAAAATAATCGAAATTGCTGTTTTATGGGTTTTGAATTATAAAAATCCTAAAAAGGGCCAAGAAAGAGTATGTCCTTCCCTCTATTTTTGAAACGGTAAAGCTTTTTGTCAGCCTATTTTAAGAGTAACGAAACCCAATATAAAATCACCCAATATAAGAACAGTAGGAAATAGTACAGAACCCAACAGGAACACTACGAAAAAAGTATATTACAGACTGTAAAATATATCCAGAAATAATTTTAATAAATAAAAAGAATGTTACACAAACTGCGCAATATAGATACCATAACCTTCAACTAAAGCCGATGGACTACTCCGCGTATGTCTTCAAACTTGACGGTCTTGTTTTTGATTTAAAATCCATAAAACGTCTATTCGGAACCTTTTGTGGAATACCGTTTTTTTTTTGGATTTTCATATACTTTGTGCTAGCAATGGTGAACTTCTTCTAATACTCAGAGCACAGGTTTTCTATCGTTTATAAGAACAAATTTTTTAAATTGCTTTTTTAAACCGTTTCAGAAAATTTTAAGTTAGAAACGCAATTTTTAAAAGGTCTTAAAAGTTTAAGAATTCACTTCAAACGTTTTATATACAAACTAAGTTTCATTGTAATCGGTACCACCGTTTAGATTCCAGAATATTTTGAGAAATAATTTTTGAAATGTTTTTGAAGTCTTCGAGCTAAATCTCAGATTCTGCTAATTCGAAAATTTCTATTGACAATTGAAGGCTTACCCTGGCGGTCAATTTTGGAATATGTGAAGACCTATAAGCGTCAACGGCTGCCTGTTGTTGTCATCCATTTGGCCAAACGAGTTCGAAAATTATTTGTTTAAGAACAATCGTTTCGTTCTTGTTTGCTTTTTGTAGAAGGACAAACTGTTCTATTCATAAATAAGGTTGATGATTCACGGAAAAACCCGAATTCGTTCATCGAAAGCAGGACAACTTATCAACTTCGAGATCTGCGTTGACAGCTATAGGTCTTCACATATTTTAAATTTGGCCACCAGGTATCGCATTCTGACTTTTCCAATCGTCAATAGCCCAAGTAACATTTCTGTTGCGGGAAGGTTATAAACAGGCTGTTTTCCGTCCCGCTCAAACAGGCCTTACAGAAGCCCATTTGGAGAACTTTACCGAAACTGTTAAGTCCTAACAGGCTTGTATAAAGTTTCCTGTTAGACTTTACCGAAACTGTTGTTTGTTCTGTAAAGACCTAACAGACTTGTATAAATCCTGCTGTTAGGCTTTATCGAAACTGTTACTTGTATAAAGCTTCCTGTTGCAAGCTTTATACAGGCTATTACTTGTATAAGACTTCCTGTTGCAGGCTTTATAGAGGCTATTACTTGTATAAGGCTTCCGGTTGCAGGCTTTATAGAGGCTATTGCTTGTATAAGGCTTCCTGCTGCAGGCTTTATAGAGGCTATTGCTTGTATAAGACTTCCTGTTGCAGGCTTTATAGAGGCTATTGCTTGAATAAGACTTCCCCTTGCAGACTTTATAGAGGTTGTTACTTGTATAAGGCTTCCGGTTGCAGGCTTTATAGAGGCTATTGCTTGTATAAGACTTCCTGTTGCAGGCCTTATAGAGGCTATTACTTGTATAAGGCCCCCTGTTGCAGGACACCTTATACAAGTAACAGTCTCGGTAAGGCTTGCAATGGGAAACCTCATACAAGCAACATTTTCAAGTATGAGCTTCGGTAGATATTGCAACAAAATGCTTTATACAGGCACAGTGATAGCGAAACTTCTATACGGCCTTAAAGAGGTAGTTCGCATTCTGCACTGAAATTCCGAAGTTGTTATAAGGCCTTATAGAAATAGTAGACTTCTTGCAAATTAACAGAGGAGATTAACAGAAATTTGTTCCTCTATAAGACCTCTTTGCAGCTGCCTTAAGGTCTTATACAAATTGTGTCTAAAACGTTTACCTCGGAAATAATCCACAGCTACCTTAGAGGCCTCATAGAAGTAATAGCCTCCCAAAATCGAAAATTAAAGCCTTATCGAAGTAAAATTGTTACTTGGGAGTTTTCCGGAAAATCACAAATAATTCTTGATTTGTGTGATTTTTTTATCAAATCATTTGGCTCTATAGCATGGGTGATAGTAGTGGCTTACCCTATTCCTTCTCATATTCTCCTCTCCATTCCTATTTTTTTTTTCTTTTCCATCCCCATTGCCGTTCGTGTATCATTATTAACTAAAAAAACTGTTTAATTCCTTTTAATGACTTTTAATTAATTTTTTTTAAAGATTCGTGGCATGTTCAGCTCCTATAGCCAAAAATCAATCTTAGCATAGTAATATCCAATGCTGCTGGCTGCTAAAATGTACGCAAAACGTTAAAGCTTAAGCTTTTGTACTGCATTGTTGCAATAAATAAAAATTGAAAATTGAATTGAATTGAATTAATTTTTTGGTTCAAATTCAATTATTCTTCTTAACTTTTAAATTGTTTTCGCGATTTAAAATAATAATAAATGACAAGAACTTCTCGGTACTTACAAGCTCCGCAAGAGAGACCGTACGTAGACCAGTATGTAGATACTGAACTAATCAAATCAGTTTTCTCGTGACCACGTAAGGAGCAACCCATGCGAAACGTCGGGTAATCGTTATCATAATTATGAATATCGCTGTAAGTTCCGAAAAGTTCTTGTCAAATTCAATTATTTTGAAAAATTTAACCTTAAATCGTTATTATGAATTTATATATTTCTACATATTCGCCCGTATCAAACTTGTGACTATTTTGACGGTGCTACAAACTTTACAATAAAATTTAAACTCGTTGGAGGGTATAAAAATTTCGATTGGAATTTAGAAAAAAGTCACGTATACGCCAGAGTACCCGCATACGAATTTGTCGAGTTTTTCTCAAACTACACTCTGGCGTATGTGGAACATTTTTGAATAATTTTGATTTCCGATTTTTGGTAGTTGATCTTTCTTGGTGCAAACCATTTGTTTGGTATGACGTTCCTACTGTTCCACATAAGCTGAAAAATCCTTTCTGCTCATTAGCTTAAATAGTGTTAGTGTTGGTAGGGGGAAGAATTTTCAATCCATATATGATTGGCAAAGCCGCTCGTATAGTTTGCGTAACAAAGTCAGGGTCGAATGATCTTTATTCCTGCGATCGTAAACAGAAAGAAATGGGTTAGAAAAGGTGCTATTAGAAAACCATTTAAAATGTTATTAGTTTATTTACCCCATCTTCACCCTTTATAAGATGAAATAAATGTTATGTTAGTTCATCTAAAAAAGGGAGTTTACTTTTAGGGCCAGTTTTTCAGTGCGAGATCATCCGAGCTTTCGAGTTAAACTGAGATTAACTTGTGAACTTGTGTCTAGGGTTAATCTTGGCTTAACTCGTCAAATTCGGTGGGTTAATCTCGGATCAACTCTGGAGAATAGTATGAGCTTCTTTGAATGTTTTTTCTGTGTGGAATGACAGTTGATTTTCGGGTTTTTGTGAAAAATGACATCTGGGAATAAGTCGAACTTTTTTTTTCTGTGTTTTTCTATGTGAAGTGAGAGTTATTTACCGGGGTGGACCTGCTAGCTCTGTAAGCCTGCGAGCTCTGTCTTTAGCTAGCCGTCTCCAGTTTCACACGCGAAGTTGACTAAAGTGCCCTTCCACTTGCGTGCGCCTTCTGAGTCTCGGTGCTCCTCTACTGCGCTGTCCCTGCGGGCTGGATTCGAAGATTTTCCGAGCCGGGGCGTTGGTGTCCATCCGCTCCAGATGACCCAGCCATCGTAGACGTTATGTTTTGACTCTTTTGGTCGGTATCGCTGTACAGTTTGATGTTATATCTCCTCCTCCACTCTCCGTCTATGCAGACGGGACCGTATATCGTCCGAAGAAATTTCCCCTCGAAGCAGCCTAAAGTGTTTTCATCCGCCTTTGACAGGGTCCATGCTTGTGCACCGTAAAGCAGAACTGGGATGATAAGGGTCTTATACATGGACACTTTAGTTGCTCGAGAGAGGGCTTTGCTACTCAATTGCCTTATTAGCCCAAAGAATCGGCGATTGGCAAGAGCTATCCTTCGTTTGATTTCAGCGCTGGTGTCATTGTCTGAATTGATAGCGGAACCGAGGTAGACAAAGTCCTTAACTACCTCAAAGTTATAGCTGTCGATGGTGATGTTTTTTCCAAGACGTCGCTGTTGGGAGTCTTTTCTTGATGACTTGCCCTCGTTGACTGCTAAGCCCATACTCGAAGCTTCCGTCCCAATACTCACGAAGGCTTAACTGACATCACGCTTTGTTCTTCCGATTATGTCAATGTCGTCTGCATATGCGAGCAGTTGAACGGACTTTTGAAAGATTGTACCTCTGGTTTTGGCGCGAGAGTTCTTCACAATTCTCTCAAGCATGATGTTTAAGAAGTCGCATGACAGCGCGTCGCCTTGTCTAAATCCTTTTTTGACATCAGAGGGGTCGGTGAGGTCTTTGCCGGCCTTAGAGGTACACAAATTAAATGTCGTAACTAAGGAGTTCGACTATTTTATGGAGCATCATTCAAGTTCGCAGACTGGCCCACTAAGTCCTAAGCAAATTTTTTCCCCAATAAAACGATAGTTTCATGCGCACTGTGGTATGTTGGGCCATGTTGTTCAACACAAAACTATGTCATCTCAGTGCCATTCAAAGATGAATACAAAATCCAAAAATCACGTTTCTATAGCGCTTTCCATTGACTGTGACAGTCTCAAAGAAATATTATCCGCTGATTCCACCTGCCAATAAATCAAACAAAAAGTGAATTATAATGGTTGCAAGGGTGGGGTGCCGTGGCGTAGTGGTAAGTGTGTGTGCTTACTACGCCGGAGGTCAGGGTTCAAATCCTGCCATTGTCACCTGAAAAAAAAAGACTTGTTCTTCTTCACGGTCCCCACCTCGGCGAGGGTTTGACAAGCCCTCCGAGAGTATCAATTGTCTTGAAAAACTTCTCAAAGTGCCGTTCGGATTCGGCAAAAAATTGTAGGTCCCCTTGTATGTGAAGAAATCAACACACACAGCATACATTGTTGAGAAGTTGGCCCTGGTTGATCTCGAGCTGTTGCGCCACTCTATTTATTTATGTTTTTAATGGTTGCAAGGGATTTTCAGCAAAGCCTTCATGATTTTTTCCACTTTAAATTCGACAACTTCGTTTGGACAATTTGCATAGGTTGTGTTGGTCTTAGTCTTATAATCATTAAATGGCAAAACGAACAAACCACAAATCAACACTTAACTGTCTTACTGACAATTTGTAAAAACAATGTTCCTACACTTAAAACCAAACCTCTAAAAAACACCCTTTAGAAACATTTTAAGTTGTTAACCGAGTGTATTGCATTGAAAACTTAAATTATTCCCGACTTGCAATAAAATTTCTTTCATTCCAAATTATCTGAAGAACTTTGCACAAAAACTAAACATCACGTATTTTAAATAAATTACTTAGTGGATCGAACAATATTTTATGGCTCTCATACTAACAGAACCCGTCAATTTTAAGACTCATCAACTTGCATCCCCTCTTTTATTTTTCTACTGAGCTTAAAACTAACAACTAAGGGATTGGCATTGTGTCCGAACTAACCTATTCCAACTGTGCACAATACCATGGGAACTAATAAATCTTGGTATTATCCCTTGTAATCCCATCAACCTATCCAAGTTGTATACAACCGAGAAGCCAAAAGGTAGGATAAAAATCCAGCACTTTATCTCACTGTTCACGTAATCCTGTGGAACTAATCCGTCCTACGAACAAGCATTATTTTGACAGCAAACGCTTTAAATTGGACAGTTGAAAAAGTCTGTACATATGTTACACATGTATCCTTCCAGACTGACTGGAAGATGAAGATGAAGGATTTGTTTTTTTGCAGAATTTATAAAGTTTTGAATATCTACTGCGCTTTTTTTCATTGGTCCTTTTTTAAAATCTCATAAAAAAAGGAGAAATAAGAAAAAGCTATGCTTGTTGGGTTCATTGAAATTCCACAAATGAATAACATAGGAATAGGTTTAAAAATGTTATCTGTGTGCCTGATTTCTAAAGAAGGTCCTTACAACATAAAATATGTAATTACGTTTTCTCAGCTAGAAGTCAGGATATGAGCTTTAAAGAAAATACTTCTGCACGTAGAAAAAAATCTCGAATTGTGAAGCACATCATTTAGTGTCCAGGTAGTATATTAAGAAATTGTGTAATTTGAATTTGATTCATTAAAGAAAAACATATTTTCGCATATGAATTTTCAGCACTATAATAGTAGCTTTAGTTGACTTTAGCTATATCCTGAGCCTGAACTGAAATTTTCCTCATGTTCAATCGCGTTCTTACATCAGACTAGGCCGTTTCATCGTGCTTTATAGTCCGACCACTCTGGTTCAATAGATTCTTCCTCGAAAGTTGGGATCAGGACTTCGTTAAATGTCTTAATTGCTCTGAATATCAGCGAATGCTTTAATAGTAAGAATGTCTGTTCTCAGTCCTCAACTCTTATACAAGCAGAGCCTTGAGCTTTTATCTTGTACTCAATCGTAGGTACACAGTAGGAACTAACAGGGGCATAGAATATTTTCTGTCCCATGTGTCCCGGTGATATTGGCGGGGAACACTACAGTGACTAGGTGTGAAGCTGAATCAATGATTTTCACTTTCATATTCTCAGACAGTGTCGTAGCTAGCATTTTTTGGCCTTAGTTTTCATTTTTAACATATTTCCTCACGCTTTTTACCCTTTTTATACCCCATCCCATAGGATAGGAGGTATATTAAGTTTGTCACATAGTTTGTGACACGGTGAAATAACAATGGTAGACCCCCAAGACCTTAAGGGCATATGATCGAGACCGAATTATGAATCAAATGAGCCATGTCCGACCGTCCGTCCGTCCGTCTGTATGTCACATGTTTTTAGGATTCAAATTTTGAGCTAGGGTGCTGAAACTTCGTACGTAAGGTCCACGTCATGCGAAGCAGTACAAGAGTAAAAATTTTTAAAATCCGCCCAAAGACACGCCCACAATCGGTCTAAATGTGGGCGTGTTTTTGGGCGGATTACCTCCAGAATTTTCAAAGCTGTAAGACGTTCTAACAGGCTGAAATTTAACATTAAGCATCTCCTAATAAATGTGAGACACAAAAAAGAAAAATTGAATCGGTAAACCTCCTCTAGTGGGCGTGGCATCTGTTTTAATAGTAAATTTTCAAATGCAGTTTACTCAATATTTTTGCTCAAAATTAAAAAAAAAATGACTTAATATTTTATGAAGAAAACGCTTAGTTCTACATTTTGTTCATACAAGACTTTGGGCCACGCCCATATTTGGAGGCAAAATTGAAGAAAAACCTAAAATTTGTCTGAAAAACTTAATTTCGACTAGCCTTGAGCCTAATTTAGGAAAGCATGAAACAAAAAAAGTAGCAGGTTAGGTAAACGAGAGTTCAGTCCAGATTTCGTTTATATAAAGTTTTAAGCCACGCCCCCTTTTAAGGGTCGATTTTTAAAAAATATTGAATTTGGACCAAAAAATTGCATTTTTACGTACATTTAAGTGTAACTTGGATATATATGTGGTTTCTCATTAGGGGCGGTTGGACCACGCCCCTTTTCGAAGTTTGCATTACTTATAAAATGTCAAAAAATAACCATGTCATCAGCATTTTACAATGTGGGATAGGATGGGGTATTCAACTTCTGCATACACACTGTAGCACTTACTCACTGGTTTTATCTTATGAGGTAAGAAACTTCCTAATTTAAGCACTGTAAATGGCCAGTTGCTTGATTGGTTGGCGCCAGAAAACCGTATTCCAAAATGCTCACCGCAACGATTACTATTTACCCTGAGAGAACCATCCTTCAATTTTATGAGCTCCATTTTTGCGATTGCCTCTAGGACTATATGGGACTATATTCTGGGCTGGACCAGGACCCCAGCCAAAAAAGTTTTGCCAGCCAGCTCTGTCTCCAGCTAGCCGTCTCCAGTTTCGCACGCGAATCAGCTGGGGTGCTCTTCCACTTGCGAGCGCCACCTGAGTCTCGGTGCTCCTCTACTGCGGCGTCCCTGCGGGGTAGATTCGAACATTTTCCGGCGCTCTAGATGGCCCTCTAGATGACGCTCTAGAAGTTGTATTTTGACTTTTCTGGCTAGGTCGGTGTCGCTGTACAGTTCGATGTTATATCTCCTCCTCCACTCTCCGTCTATGCAGACGGGACTGTAAATCGTCCGAAGAAATTTCCCCTCGAAGCAGCCTAAAGTGTTTTCATCCACCTTTGACAGAGTCCATGCTTCTGCACCGTAAAGCAGGACTGGGATGATGACGGTCTTTTACATGGACATTTTAGTTGCTCGAGAGAGGGCTTTGCTACTCAATTGCCTTCTTAGCCCAAAGAAACAGCGATTGGCAAGAGTTATCCTTCGTTTTATTACAGCGCTGGTGTCATTGTCTGAATTAACAGCGGAACCCAGGAAGACAAAGTCTTTTACTATCTCAAAGTTGTAGCTGTCGATGGCGATGTTTTGTCCAAGACGTCGGTGTTGGGTGTCTCTTATTGATGACAGCATATACTTGGTTTTGCTCTCGTTGACTGCTTGAACCATATTCGCCGCTTCCGTCCCAATACTCACGAAGGCTTCACTGACATCACGCTTTGTTCTGCCGATTATGTCAATGTCGTCTGCGTATGCGAGTAGTTGAACGGACTTTTGAAAAATTGTACCTCTGGTGTTGGAGCAAGAGTTCTGCACAATTCTCTCAAGTATGATGTTAAAGAAGTCGCAAGACAGCGCGTCTCGTCTTGGCTAATCCATTTTTTACGTCGGTGAGGTATTTGCCGAACTTGACGGAACAGCGTGAATTTTCCATCGTCATCCTGCACAGACTGACGAGTTTGGCAGGGATGCCAGAACTAGACCTTGCGCTTTATAGCTCGTCTCTATAGATGCTGTCATACGCGGCCTTGAAATCGATGAAGAGGTGGTGTGTATCGATTTGGAATTCCTGGGTTTTCTCCAAGATCTGTCGCAGTGTGAATATTTGATTTATGGTGGACTTTCAGCCAGACTGATATGTGCCTATCAGATTGTTGACAAACGGCTTCAGGCGTTCGCACACTACAGCAGAAAAGATCTTCTATGCGATGTTAAGAAGACTGATGCCTCTGTAGTTGGCACAACTCCGAGGGTCTCCTTTCCTCAGAATTCGGCAAACAATGCTTTCCATTAATGGAGTTCGTCGAATTCGTCGGGCATGCTTTCTTCCGACCATATCATGCAGATGAGCTGGTGCATGCTCCTAAAAAGTTCGGCAGCTAGGCCGTCTTCTCCGGCTGCTTTGTTGGACTTGAGCTTAGACACAGCTACCTCCGCCAAGTCGGGTGGGCGGTATCGTTCGTATGCTTCGTCGGTAACGTCTTCGCTTGGGTTGAATGATTCGTTCTGCCTGACAGCGGTATTTGGTTCGTCCTCGCCGTTATGAAGCTTTAATACTTTGACATTATATATAGCACTACGCGATCATAGTGTCTCTCATAAAAGGGTGGATTTTTTTTAAGAAAGTAAGAATTGGGGCTAAGCAGTATCTACTAATTTGGTATTATATACCCGCCAGCCATAGGGGTGCATATTGAGTTGTTTTGAAGATTTTAGAGGATTTTAGCCTCCGTCCACCCCAAACAGAGTCAGACGAGTGTGAACTCAAAAAAAAAAAGTATTAAAAAAAAACTTCCCGAGCTCCGTATTTAGTCCCCCCCCAGATGATGGCATTATGTTCCATTGGCCTTAGCCGGAGTTGGATAATATTTCAGGAACGTAGGGTTAGACATCTTCGTAGCACTAATCAGATGGTTAGAGTCTTTTTTTTGCCACACTGTAATATTTCGTTGTTTTTGTATTCCGATTCCTCCCGAAAACATTGTCAAATCTTAAAAGACGAGTGCATGAAACCATATAAAAATCCAGACTTTCGTATCAGTAAAATATAAATGCTTTTCGATGTCTTACAAAATAGTCCTTAAATTTAATGCCCACCGAAAAAGACTTTATTGTGCCCTGATGCACTGAAACAACCTAATTACAGCACTGAATGTCTTCAAGGAAACCTTGTCAAGAAGTCCTAATACATTAGCACAAAAATAATAAAAAAAACTGTTACATTGTAAGTGTCCTTTTATTTATCCTGACAGGCACGTGTAAAGAGTGTGTAAAGAGTATGGCTGTGGCATTGTGGCGCACGTTTCTGTGATGGCGATGAAAGTACGAGTATCTGACTCTTTTATTTTAGAAAAAATCGATTTTATTTACTTTTTGCCGGCATACCTAAGGACTGGGCGTGGAAGTGTGTATCATAGAAAAATTCTGCAATGAGGCAGCTAGGTATAGTCGAAGGGATAATGTTGAAAGGAGTCTTCTCACGTGGTGTCCCATTCATAAAAAAGTGCAACATGCGCAGTCTTAACCTGCTAAAAATGTTGCTAAACATTTCGGGCAACATTTCGGAGTAAGGAGTGAGATATTTTTGTATGGCTAAATTCTCTGGAATCCTCTCAGTATAAGTTTTTTAGTCAGGTGGTGAATAGTACTCAAAGTTCAAGGTTATGTTGGTTAGTTGCGTCCACATGCTTTCTATGATTGATGGCATAACTTTTGGGTATTCATTTTGTATTTTCAACATCTTGTCTTCTTTAATTTTTTTTTTTTCTATTTTATCTACGTTTAAGAGACTTCTACAAACTATTTTTGGTTAATAATTATTAAATAACCAGTCTAAATAAACGTAGGAAAAAGAAAAACAAAAAATATCAATTCATTTTTTAGTGCACTTCATTTGTTGAAAAAAGATTTTTGAGAAGTAAATGTTGTGAGCAAGTATTTTTTGGTCATGGCATGGTAACTGGAAAACTCTCTTTCTGAAAGATTTATTTAAGGATATAGCTAGAAGCTCCTATTGTAAAGTGCGATTTCAAGGTCATTTCGAGAGGGTTCACCACAGAGGGTAATACACCACGTCGGTATGTGAATATTGAAAACAGATTTTTTTGTTTGAGGTAGTGGTGTTAATTTGGTCCTTTAAATTTTTTGGGTTAGTTTTTAAAAACAACATCAATCAAGTGGCCGCCTCTACTGATCAGAGCATAACGCGTCCTTTTTGTTGCGCTTTCCATCACTTTTTTGGGCATTTCAGGCGGTGTAATGATGATTTCGACAGGAATGTTTGCCTTGAGCACGTGAATGTCTGAGACTTGACGGCGGCGAAATCTTTCCACTCAAATCTGGAGATCTGGGTGGAAAATCAACACGTCTAGGGAACATTCCTTATAGAAAAGACGTTGACGATATATCTAATGGGATTAAGTGATTAGGGTTCGTATTAGCCTTCCCATCCAATTGATATTTATGAAAATGGGCTCTGTCAATCTAGTACATTTTAAACCGAATAAATTATTGGTTTATCCTTTAAAATAAGTGGTATTTGTGGCTAGTTTGATTCAAGCCTCCCACAGGCTGCCAAAGTGAGGATTGTTAAATGGAATCAAATGAACTTTGACAAGCGAATATATTTTTTTTAGTTTAATCAATTTGGAATTGGCGCCGTCAAAGTTGGTTGCGTTGTATGCATATGTTAGAAGGACTACTTTTCTGGATACAAGTCTGCGAAAAATGGATAAAAAAGCAACAGTCGATAAATCCGTAGCATGTTTAGGTGAACAGCTATGGTGATGGAAGACCTGATATATGTTTGATCTCCCAAGAATCCGTGAATTTCGGGTAGTTCCACTCATAAGCTGCTTTAATACCACTGGATCGACTGTAAAACAGCGAGCACTTTTGATAATTATTATGCTCATATTTTGTCTTGCTTCAAGGCCAAAATCGTCCACAAGTATCGTTGTAAGAGCTTGACTCAGAAGCACAAAATGCACATTGAACACCCGTTACAGGAGTTATGAAATACCCTTATGCTTAATAATGCAAGCGGAAAGGATAAGAGGAGACACAGGAGCGGTACTAGTGCTCTTTGGTTTAAACAAACTGAAGACTGTTATGCTGACGGAAAACTTTACATAGATGCCTGATCCACATCTGTGATAAACTGCTGAGGAAAGACGGTACGTCTGAAGTGGGGCTCTAGCTGGCTTTTTCACGGAACACTCTTTATAGAAGTGGTGAGAAAACAATGAAAGACAGAAGACTTTGCGACGATGCTCTAAGAAGTCAATAATTTGTTATCCGACGCGGCCTGCAAATTTTTATGCTTTCTTTTGATAGAACTGAAAATATTAACGAAATCTACAAAATTAAATCAATCCTTAACATCAAGGTAAAAATCGAGCCCAAGCGGAAGGGCAACAGGCTAGTTCCCCAATGTAAGCGATGCCAAGGTTTCCGACACACGCAAGCGTACTGCCAGAAAAAGCCGCGATGCGTAAAATGCGCCGGCGAACATCTCTCTATGGATTGCAATGTCAGCAGTCAGGCCCCCGCGGTTTGTGCCAATTGCAGGGAAACTCACCCAGCGAGGTTGCGAAATTGCCATTGAGTTAAAAAAACGACATGAAGATCCAAAGAAAAATATTGAAAATAAGGGCCCAAGCCTAAAACTGCCTAAAGTAGATAAGCCAAAAACTCCTAAGTCGACAAGGTGTACGGGTTTGATTAAAGGCAAAAGTCAAAATGCGCAAGAAAACGGCGCTGGTCCAAGTTCCCACCGGAGGCCAAAGGTAGAATCCACACTTGTTTTTTTTTTTTTTTTTAAATTCCTGACTCGCCTATTGCGAACTAAGGCACCTCGACCTGAATAGATCTTTTGTGCCGTGAAACATCAGGATAGTTAGGCTAGTAGGTCATTCACCTTCCGTGCGAAATGGATAACACTGCTAGCAGAGGAGGTCTTTATGTCTTCCGAACTCAGTTGTTCTCTGAAGAAAAAGGTCCGTCTAATACCATTTAGGGCTGGACATTCACATAGGATGTGTTCAGCGCTTTCGTCTTCCTCAAGACAAAGTCGGCATTCAGAAGAGTCAACTATTTTAATTTTAAGGAGGTGATACCTAAACCTGTGGTGCCCAGTTAGGTAACCTACTAGGTTTTTAAAATCATGCCTGTTTAGATTAAGGCAACTCTTGGCATTGTTTGTGAAGGGCTGAATGGCCCGTTTGGCCTGTCTTAGGCCTGGGGTGTCCACCCAATATGAGATACATCTTGAATGCTCGCAGTTTTTTATAACTTCGTCAATTGCCGATTTGGTGGTGGGGCAGAAAGGTTCAGGTCCCATAAAGGGGGTTTCCGAGCCTTTTCTGGCTAATTCGTCGGCTTTCTCGTTACCATCAATACCTTCGTGACCAGGAACCCACCACAGTTTGGTTTTGTTTCTTGAACTAAGTTTCTGTAGGGTATTGAAGCAGTGCATGACTGATTTGGAGTCAATGATGTGCGAGCTAAGGGCTTTTATAGCTGCTTGACTGTCCGTGTATATATGGATGTTTGCGCCTCGGCCCGTAAACGCCGGCTCCCACTCCCGACCCATTTTAGAACCATCCGTATACCACTTAAGGCCGTTTTGGCTATTTGGTGAGTTATTGCTAACCCATACTTCTCTAGTAGGGATCTCAGTGGAGAACCTTCTGTTGAAGCATAAAGTTTTTTGTATGCGGTCTGTAACCGTGCAGTGCATTTCAAGTTCCGGGAGTTCAGAGAAAAGTGAAAGCAGGTCCGGATGGTCGCTAAGACTTAACTCGTTAACTTGTTGTTGACTTGCCATGCTGCGTATTGGCATTTTTTGTACAAAATGTGCAGGGGTGTAAGCCCAATTATAGCTTCTATAGCAGCTGTGGGGCACGTCCGCATAGCTCCTGATATACCCAGGCACGCAAGACGCTGTACCTTTTTGAGTTTTAGGATGGCGGTCTGCTGGGTGGTCTTAGTCCATACTTATATTCATAACTTATGCTTCCATTACACTATCGAAGCATAAGTTATTATGGGCCTGACCATCATAGTGTAGATCCAATGAGCAATCTTTGGAGAGATTCCCCATGTGGTGCCATACATACGTCGACAAGCCCATAAAGCGTTGGAAGCTTTAGTGATTTTGCTGTCTAGATGTGGGGTGCCGGGGCGTAGTGGTTAGTGTGTGTGCTTACTACGCCGGAGGTCTGGGTTCGAATCCTGCCATCGTCACCTAAAAAAAAAGACTTGTTCTTTTTCACGGTCCCCACCTCCGCGAGGGTTTGACAAGCCCTCCGAGAGTATTAATTGTCTTGAAAAACTTCTCAAGTGCCGTTCGGATTCGGCAAAAAATTGTAGGTCCCTTTGTATGTAAAAGAAATCAACACACCAGCATACATTGTTGAGAAGTTGGCCCTGGTTCACCTCAAGCTGTTGGGTCTACTAACTCTATTTATTTATTTTTTTATGTTTAGATGTGAGTTCCAGGTGAGTCCCTTGTCTAGAAAAATTCCCAGATACTTGACTTCATTGGAGTACTCAACGATTTTGTCGTTAATTGAAATTGAATCTAAGTTGATATTTCTCCTTTTTGTGAAAGGAACTATGACAGCCTTACTAGGGTTTATTGAAACGTTTTCTCTAGAGCACCAGTCAAGGATTGTCTTAAGGTCGTTTTGCATACGTGATGTTACTTCGTTTGCTTCTTCACCCCTAACGATGATTCTAATGATAATTGGTTACGCCGATAATTGGTCATCGGTAATAATGATAATTGGTTACGCCGATAATTGGTAATCGGCGTAACCAATTATGTTTAAGCCTAAATTACTTAATTTGTGAAGTAGGTCGTTGATGACCAGAGACCACAGGAGGGGTGACAGTACGCCTCCCTGTGGGCAGCCTCTTGCGGCTAAAACTGATACCGATGTCAGCCCTGATGTAGAAGTGATCAACCGACTTTCGAGCATCGCTTTGATCCAGTTAATTGTAGCTTGGTCAATGTTCCTGTGGAATCCACACTTGTTGGTCCAGGATCGTACGCTCAAGTCGCGTCACGTGAAAGTAAGCCACAATCGGTGGCCTCTCAAATGGTCTCTCTCTCAGTGGTCTCTCAAATTCTAGGCATGATTCTAGAAAAGCTTGAGCAGTAGACGAAACTTATTCAAGTAATATTGAATAAATTGAGTGAGCTCGAATTTTTACCTCGAAAAGCATATAATAAAAAATTATAAATATGGGAAAGTCAATCAAAATAATTACATGGAATGCAAACGGCCTTTTGCAAAAAATTGACGAGCTAGAAGTATTTCTACGGAAGAGTAATGTAGACATATGCTTGATTTTGGAAACCCACTTTAAAAAGGGTTCGGCACGCAAAATAAAAGGTTACACCGACTTTCAAGCTTCGCTCTTTGATTCACTTGGGTCAAACTATATCATCGGCGGGGACTTTAACGCGAAAAATACTTTCTGGGGCTCACGGTGCAATTCAACAAGAGGCAGAGTCCTCTTTAAAGCAAGTACAAAATGCGGCGTGGTCTTCTTATCGACGGGAAAGCCAACATATTGGCCAACCGACAGAAATTAAGTTGCCTGATTTCGTCGACTTCTTTATCGCCAAGAAGGTACCTCGTTACCTAACGAACGTAGAAGAACGCTTTGATCTCTGTTCAGATCACTCGGCAGTTCTTTTGAAAATCGGCGGAAGCCTAGCGAAAAAGAATAGAGCGCCTGGATTAACTAACAACAACACCGACTGGGACGGCTTAGAAAATACTGCAAAGAAAACATAGCTTTAAATGTACCGCTCAAAACGCCACTTGAAATAGAAGACGACTTAGATAAAATCGTGAGAGTTCTTCAGAGCGCTGCGTGGAATAACACTTCTTTTCGGAGGTCCGAATTATCGAACAGCGGAACAATATATCTGCGAGAAATAAATAGAAGAGCTAATATGCGAAAAGAGGAGAGCGCGCAAGAGATGGCAACGTTCGCGAGCGCCACCGGAAAAGACCATCTTGAACCACCTTTCTAACAAACTGAAGCACGAACTTCAAGATTTTAAAAGTCGCGAGACTACTGCTTACCTCGAAAGTTTGACTGCCGATAAAGGTTCGAACTACTCTCTTTGGAAAGCAGTCAAGTCCGTTAAGAAGCCTATAGCACACTCTGCGCCATTAAGAAAAGCCAACGGAGAATGGGCAATTGGAGAAAAAGAAAAAGCGGATTTATTTACTTAGAAGAAACATTCAAACCATTTGACGGGAACCGTTGGTCGAGGAGCTCAATCCGTATGCGGTTCGAGATAATTATAGAATAAAAACCTTTGGTCAAGCTACTCTATATCATTAACGCTCCCATGAGAGTTTTATACGTTCCAAGGCAATGGAAAGTGGCCGAGGTCATAATGGTTCCGAAACCAGGTAAATGTCCAAACGACAAAAAGTCATACAGACCTATTTCGCTACTGCCGATATTATCTAAGGTATTCGAGAAACTGTTGCTTAAAAGGTTGCAACTAATCATTGAAGAAAGACGATTGATTCCGGATCACCAATTCGGATTTAGGAAAAAGCATTCAACAATCGACCAGGTCTATCGAATAATAAACGAAATCGAAAAGGCTCTGGAAGCGAAAAAGATATGTACTAGCGCTTTTCTCGACGTATCGCAAGCCTTCGACAAGGTGTGGCACGAAGGCCTGAAGTACAAGTTAAGGCTTAGCTTACCAGAAAAACTCTATAGAATCTTAGAGTCTTACCTTGAAGACAGAATCTTTCGAGTAAGGCACGAAAAAGAGTACTCGGAATTCAAAGAGATAAATGCCGGTGTCCCGCAAGGAAGCGTTCTCGGCCCAATACTAGACTAAGTCAACGCATGTTAACTTTACTTATAAAAAGATAAACAACAAACCTTTCTTCAAACTCCGTACAAATCCCGTACTCAAATGAAGCGAAATATCTAGGAATGACTCTGGACGCAAAACTTAAATGGAAGCCGCACGTTAAAAAGAAACGCGACGAGCTCGAAATCATGTTAAGAGAAATGAATTGGCTTATCGGAAGATTTTCGAAACTAAGCATGTAAACAAACTGCTTTTGTATAAGCAAGTGCTAAAACCATCTTGGACGTACGGTATACAACTCTGGTAAGTAATATATCTATTTTAGAGACTTTTCAAAATAAGACACTCAGAGGAATCGTTAATGGTCCATGTACATAAGAAACCGCAACCGTTTCTGACGAGGCAACAAACTTTGCTCGCAAACTTAGTACTCGACTTCGCAGACATTGCAACAATGAAGTTATCCGAACTTTGGATCAGACAAATCTTAAGCGCCGACTACAACGAATGAGTCCGTTGGATCTGGCAGCCTAAGATGAAACCGCATAGCTTGACGGTATAGTAGGCGCCTTTTTTGGAAGGCAGCCTGCCACACGCGATTACCACAGAAGCTTGAACTACTTGTTAAGGAAACTTGGTCGTAGTCTGACAGAAAATGGGAGGTTTTTTAGTGAGTGAGAATCTCACACTGCTATGAGCACGCGCGGCCGGTCCTCGTAGTCCCTATGAAGGGTTTTCCTACCCACAAAAAAAAAAAAAAAATAAATTTACTTCACAATGCTTCGGTCCCTCATAAGCTTTACCGTAGTGAGAGATGGAAGTTAGCACGTTTTTGGATCCTATCGATTAAGCTAAAGGAGTTCTTCGGTGCACCTGCCACACGCGTGAGAATTATCTTTTTTTCCGGAATTGACGTAAAAAATATCTGCAGAATTTGGACACTATTTATGTAGGTAAAAGTCTCCGGTTGGTAATAAAAGGCGAACTTGATTTCATTGAGATGCACCCTGGTTATTGCCATAGAGGCTCGGCTTTTCCTTCCTTGAACCTAATGGGATCTTTCGTTTTCGTCCGAAGCAAGTAGAGAAAGAGGCAGATGCATTACCATAGTTAAGAGTATTCAGCTTAAAGAATTCGAGCTCTTCAGAACTCTTATTGCGCCATACGATGTAAATTGGAAGTTATCGTCCAGGCATTGTACCTAAACACAAAGATACATTTCTGTTTTATCTACTGTATCAACGAGGCCGTGATTACGAAATTTTAAGTGTGGTGATTGGTATGTCCGACCGTGAGGATTTCATTCAGTGACTTCTATGCTTGTTGTTGTTATTTCTTCAAAGTTTATTTCGATGTGGTTTTGTCGCTGGAATCAGACTTAGGTAAAAAGTCTTTCTTCAACAAAGATATGAATCAAGGTTCAAATCGCTATCATTATCCTATTAAGCGAGCATGTTTCCACAGAGGAGAAAAATGACGACACCAATGATCGAGCAGTTAAGTACTGTTCCTGTAGTACTGTTCCCTTGTGCACGGTTCTGACATATCAATGTCAATGTCAAACACAAACATTGACGTATCATCATAAATGGTGGACGCATAAGGCACTTACTCAGATTTATGAACCTCCAAACTTTCTGACGGGTAAACATTGACTCGGCATACTTCACGTAGTAGTAGTCAAGGTAGTGCTGATCACGAGATCACGGAGATCACGGAGATCACGGATATCACGGAGATCACGATCAATACCAAAAGATTGAAGCAATGTGAGAGAGTTTGATGTCGAATGGTTACAATTGCAAAGGACAGCTGCTTCTTTTCCAATTACACGATTGAAGGTGTAAAAAGCTGAAGACTACCAAAAATTCATGTTTTTTTTAAATTTTAGTTTATTTCTCGATGTAAAAAGATGCTACAGCATCTGATAATGAGGTAAAATTCTACGAAATCTTTGAAGAATCTGTCAAGAATACAAAGTTCAAGCTGGAGCCAGTGGCAACGCGTGGCTAAAAATTCAAGTCATTCACTTCATTATGCACAATGCATATGTTAACAAATGTTTACACAAGATTAATTTCACACTTTGTCTGTACAGCAGAAGATCCAAGCCGTGTACCTAGCTTGATTTTGAAGGCCTAAAACCTTCACGCATACAGACGGATGGACATGGCTTCATCGATTCACCTTGGGACTTTATGAGGGCAAGTCCAAATATGTAGTAAATTTTGCAGGCGATTGTAACTTGAAAGTTATGAGTCAGATTTTTAAGGCAGTCCGAAAGTTAGTCGAGCGTCGCCACTGGCTGGAACCTTAAAGGTTGATCAAGGGGCTATATAGTAGAATCGGAGTCAAGGCTAATGATTTGGAATGGAGCATTTTTGCAAATTCAAGATTTCGTTATCAGAAAGTTCCCATTCAATCAGGACAAAAAAGTAAGAGTAGCTGTGCCTTAAAGCTTATGGATAATAAATCTGTCTAAGCTGACGGCATATAGCAATGGAGCTTTTGTATCGTCTAAGCTGTCCCTAAGCTGGCCTGAGGCCTTTTGTCAACAATCTGATAGGCACATATCAGTGTGGCTTTAGGCCAGGAAAGTCCACCGTCGATCAAATATTCACACTGCGGCAGATCTTGGAGAAAACCCAGGAATTCCAAATCGATACACACCGCCTTTTCATCGATTTCAAGGCCGCGTATGACACAACTTATAAAAACGAGCTATACAGCGCTGTCATGCGACTTCCTTAACATCATACTTGAGAGAATTGTGCAGAATTCTCGCGCCAACACCAGAGGTACAATCTTTCAAAATGCCGTTCAACTACTCGCATACACAGACGATATTGAAACAATCGGAAGAGCAAAGCGTGATGTCAGTGAAGCCTACATGAGTATTGGGACGGAAGCGGCGAATATGGTTTTGGCAGTTGACTGCTAAAACCATATTCGCCGTCTATATGCTGTCATCAAGAAAAGACACCCAACACCGACGTCTTGGACAAAACATCACCATCGACAGCTATAACGTTGAAGTAGTTAAAGACTTTGTCTACCTGGGTTCCGCTATCAATTCCGACAATGACATCAGCGCTAAAATCAAAAGAAGGATAACTCTTGCCACTCGATGTTTCTTTGGGCTAAGAAGGCAATTGAGTAGCAAAGCCCTCTCTCGAGCAACTAAAGTGTCCATATATAAGACCCTCATCATCCCAGTCCTGCTTTACGGTGCAGAAGCATGGACCCTGTCAAAGGCGGATGAAAACACTTTAGGCTGCTTCGAGAGGAAAATTCTTTGGACGATTTACGGTCCCGTCTGCATAGACGGAGAGTGGAGGAGGAGATATAACATCAGCGATACCGACCTAGCCAAAAGAGTCAAAACACAACGTCTACGATGGCTGGGTCATCTAAGGCGGATGGACACCAACGCCCCGGCCCGGAAAATCTTCGAATCAACACCGCAGGGACGGGGCAGTAGAGGAGCACCGATACTCAGGCAAGTGGAAGGGGACCTCAGCCAACTTCGGGTGCAAAACTGGAGACGGTTAGCTAGAGACAGAGCTGGCTGGCGAAGCTTGTTGGCTGAGGCCCAGGTCCACCCGGGACTGTAGCACCACATTAAGTAAGTAAGTAAGCTGGCCTTCAACCAACAACCTTCGCGAACCAGCTCTGTCTTCAACTCTGTATTCGGTTTTGCAAGCGAACTAGGCTGAGAAGTCCTTCCCATTGCACGAGCCACCTAAGGATTCCGTTTTGTACTGCGCAGTTGACTATAGGTGACCCATCAACCGTAGCCTTTGTATTTTGACTCTTCTGCCGGGCTAGGTGTCGCTGCACACAGTTTAAGATGGGGTAAAAATCACTTAAACGGTTGTGCCTTCATTGACTGTGAAGAGATTGTTTGCCGCTTCGTCGCAATATCTAAAAATAACCGGAAATTCTTTGAATTTTACACCGAGAGGTGGCGTAGTAGAGGAAACCGAACTCAAGTGGCGCGCCCAAGTGGAGCGAAACCTTAGCCAACTTCGCGGGCAAAACTGGGGGCTAATGCTTTTGACAAGGCTGCTAAAACATAGACCCGAAACATAAAATTCCCGGCAAAGACTAAGTCAGCAATATCTTCGGTCGTGCATATTTTATACCCAGCAAAATAACAGCTTAAAAGCAAAAACCAAAAAACAAGGCTTAATTACCTTCAGAGAAAATGGATTCTCCTTAAAGTTTCTGGCCAACATATTGCTTGAATTATTCATCCATCCTTTATCATAAGTCTCAAATAGACGAAGGATAGTTTTGCTTACTTCTACTATACAGTCTCCAAATAGAGGGTCTGTACCATATACAGATAGACAAGGCAAGGGAAACGCACTTCGTCTGAGGACGAGACTAGCATGTATGTGGGTCTGGTTCATGGAATCAATGCCACTGGATCTCAGTCCTTATGCCACCCACTCTTCTTTTTACTCCACGATGTCTTTGACATAATTTAGCCTCAGGAGCATAATAACAAACAGATCATATTGCCAGTTGTATCTACGAGATTTTTCCATTTTATCTACGCTGCTGCTTACCACCTTGCCACGAGCATTATATTCCAGTTACGGGGATCAGACTCAGAGTGCAAAGGGTAGAAAATGTATCCTTGGAAAAGTAAGGCGACGACCGAATGGTGTACTTTTTCTCTGATAGACGTGGTTTCTATTCCCTTTCTTTCCTTTCGTAAGGGATGTCACATGAAATTATTAAAAGACTTTTTGTTTGTTTACCTCGCATGTAAAAGTCGGTAGCTGTTAAACAATGGTAGAGCAAAACGAAAATAAACTTTTGTGGTAGACAAACAAAAGCCACTCTGGCTCGCCAGCAGCTAGACTGACACTTTGCTGTTCCATTTGGTTTTAGTTGGAAATAGTACAAAGAAATATACAATGAATTTGCTGAAAAATGCTGTCTTATAACAAAAAGATGATGTTATGGTGAAATGGAGACTTGAATTGTCTGTGAGATCCGAATGATCTGATGATCTATACAAGAGCTCAATTCTCCCCTATATTGTATACATTCTAAAGCAATGTGGAATGCCTATTTTGTATAATGAATGGAAAATTTTTGGAAAGAGTTGGAATGAGATGGAAAAGAGTTGGTTTATCAATGAAGGAAGGGGGTGTGCTTAGAGAGAAAAGTTTCTGATACTCGTCTTTTCGAGGAGTCAGAAGTTGTTAAATTAACCTCTCGAGTTGGCATATTAGGACCCATTGATTTGGATAAAAGATCATGAGTTTAAGGGAGCTCATAGATCGCTTGAATGTGGTGAACATTTAGGGATATTTCTACAACATCAGTTTTAGCCTTTCCATAAGGTTGAGAATTCTGTCCAATAGGAACTCTTTTAACCCTTAGACTTTTCAGCTCAAGCCATGCGATAGTTCGGAGTTCAAGTAAACCGCCCAACAGCGGGCGTGAATCGAGAATTGAAGAAACTTTTTTCGGATGCTAAAAGCTAATATTAAGCGTTGCTCTTCAGTGCTACCTGCAACGGTGGCCATTTTAGAACCATCACAAACACAATGCGGCTAAACTGGTTTGTTGCGTCCAGAGTGGTGACGTATGACGCCATCCATAATGCAATTGCATCATTTGACAGTTTCAAGTCACCTGGTCCAGATGGAATCAACCCATTTATTACGTTTTTTTTTACGTTTTTGTTGGAGGTTGCTACTATCCGATGGAGCACTCAGACACAACTACTGGTCCATTGTACTACCATGCAGACACCTTACATTAATTTATTTAGTTTACCCGTCTTTCGAAGAAAGATGAGAAGGAGCTTCAGTGATGAAGAGCTTAGGTGTTCGGCACTCACCACGTCAGCCCCAAAGATCCGCCACCTGATGCGAGCAAAGGCAGGACAACTACAGAGAAAGTGTTCCGCTGTATCGTTGTCCTCTCCACAGGCAAGACAGGTGGTGGTTTCGCTTAAGCCTAACACATTCAAGTGTCTAGCAAAAGCTTGGTGGCCAGTAAGGACGCCTACAAGAAGTCTGCAATCGATTCTCCTAAGAGATAAAAGAAAAGACGCTGACCTCTCGCAGATGTCTGGGCGAAGTCGTTTAGTCTGCCTGCACCCATCGCAGTCACGCCAACGAGCCCTGTGCTCACGAGAAACCCAACTATCAATGGCAGACGTGACAACAGATACAGGCAGGCCTAAAGCAGGTTCGGGTCCTAAGAAAACCTCTTCTGAGCCAAGTCTGGCAAGCTCATCAGAGATCTCATTTCCCTGGATACCAGTGTGACCTGGAACCCAAACAAGATTCACTGCATTTAGCCTTCTGACTAAGTTCAACGAATTCTTGAGTTCGAGCACTATCTTGGACGAGGTAAGAGGGTTGAGCAACGCATTTAGAGCGGCTTGGCTGTCACTACAAACGCATATGCTTCTTGCCCTCCACCTGTTAGTCACAATATAGCGCATAGCCATTAGGATAGCGAAAATCTCCGCTTGGAAGACAGACGCATATTTACCTAAGGGGTAAGCCTCGCCTTGGCTTACATGCCAACCCTTTGGCAAGTGGATAAAGTCGTGCAGACCAAAACCTGATAAGTCAGACTATAGCCTAGCTAAAGGTTTCAGACCGATAAGTCTATCTTCCTTTCTGCTGGAAAGCTTAGAGAGCCTCATTAAGCTGACGTAAGGTTGCTCTTCGATTTGATCCTCTTCCTGAGACCCAACACGCTAATCAGCACGGAAAATCCTGCAAAACAGCGCTACAGAACCTTGGAGGTAGGATTGAATATGCCTTGTCCAAAATGAGTACGTGCTATACCGCTGGGCGTTTTCGTCGCTATTAAGGGTGCTTTTGATAACGCGACGTTTGATAGCATAAGCAACTCAGCCAGACAACATGGTGTAGATGCAACATTAGTTAAATGGACAAGATCAATGCTAAAGCACAAGACGTAGATAACCGAGGCAAATTGTGGCAAGTGCGTCATAACTGGGGTAAACAGGGGCTGTCTCCCCTTTGATGGTGCATGGTAGACTCTCTGCTATCGGCTCTCAACCAACTTCAACCTCTTCCTGGAACCTACACACAAGTCTTAGTGGATGGTGCACTGGTCCTTCTGTCAGCACAAACCTATGGACTGTGTGCTCTCAGGCGCAGAAATCTCTAGATTTGCTCGATGATTGGTGCACCAGGAATGGGTTTTCAGTGAATCTTGCTTACGAGAAGGAGGAATATCACTGGCCTAACTCAACTCGTGGTAAAGGTGTCAATATTCCGATATCCTATGAAATTAAATATTTTGGAGTAATCCTTGATAGAAAACTTCTTTGGTCCAAACAAGTTGAATCCAAAACCGAAAAAGCACTGTCCAATTCCTGGCAGTGTAGAGGCGCTTTTGGCAAGATATGGGGCCTATCTCCGAAAAGGTCCTTTGGATCTATACATCCATGGAATGACCACATCCTCATCGGTTGTTTGGTGGAACACGCTTTCGCGGAAACGTGTTACTGCCCAAACTACAAAGAACGGCCCTGAAGAATGGCTTGTCTTGACTGCACAGGGACCTTCCCAAGCACGCCGGGCTCTGCTCTAGATGCTTTGATTAACCCCCAACCCGCTTGATATATTTATCATAGCGTGTACACTGAAAACCATTTTTCGCATTGGAATTTTGAAGAACTTGTGCGAAAATTGTCCTTCGACCCCTGTTTTATAGACGTGCCCTCTGACGCATGCCCTTTGAAGCCTATGACCTCAGAAATCCTTTTGCGACAAAACTACCAAGTCAACTTTCCTCAGGTAATGGAATGGCTTTGGTCAGACTGTGAGCCAGGGAAAGAATGCCGACCTATTTTCACAGATGGCTCCAAAACCGGGCAGGGGTCTGGCCTTTGTGGAGAGCGATAAGGTAACAATGTGCCTGTCTTTCAAGCGGAGATTTTTGCTATCCTATGGGCTATAGTGTAACTAATAGGTGGAGGGAAAGAAGTATATGTGTCTGCTTGCAGTGACAGCCAAGCTGCTCTAAATGCGTCGCTCAATCCTCTTACCTCGTTCACGATAGTGCTCGAACAAAATATAGAGAGTCTTGTTTAGTTCCCAGGTCATACTGGTCCAGGGAAATCTAGGGAAATTCGATCTCTGATGGAGCTTGCTCGACAAGGTTCAGAAGAAGTTTTCTCAGGACCCAAACCCGCACTTGGTCTTCCTGCATCGGATGCCACGTCTGCTAGTGGAACTTGGGTTTATCGTGAACACTTGGTCATCGGCGTGACTGCGGTAGGTGGAGACAGGTGGTCTGCATCTTTCCTTCTATCTATTCTAGAGAATTGACTGCAGACTTCTTGTAGGCGCCCTTACGGGCAACCAAGCTCCCTGAAATCACGCCAATAAACGAAAATGGAAAGAGCCAACAAATCTCCATACAAATTCTTGGAGTTTTTTCCTAGGAAACACATCAAATTTTTCTGGCGTAAATGCTGATTTTTTGGCATTTTTGCCTAATTTTTGGTTTTTTTCCATTTTTGAAATATGCAAAAGAGCCAAAAACAAATTTGGAAAAAGCCAACATATTTTTTTTGCTTTTTTCTTAATTCCAAAAGGAAAATAGTCCAAAAAAATTCGATTCGACCTTATTACGTTCGACTTTATTTCAAGGCACCGGAGGCAAGTTCGGAGTGCAACATAAAATTAAAAAGCCAGACAGTGACTTGTGGAGAACATCAATACAATCTTCTCCGCGAGAAGGCGGGGGAGGCGCGACCCGCAGCCGGGCGGCATGGAGAGTCTTGAATGCGCTGGGGTACACGTCCGCGTGTAGCGGCGGCGCGTTTTCCGGCGAGACGTGTGTTCCAGGAAAACGCGAGCGCGCTGGGATACGCGCAATGCATCCACTGGTCGCACCACACACTCCCCACACCCCACCACTTCTTCCGGTTTTAGTCCTAAAACCTAAAAAGACTCTATCGGTGCATGTAAATTAGTCCGTAGCTATTTTTGAGGGTAAAAGGATCTCTTTTACCCTCAGACAAAGACAAGAAAATCTCTTTTCTTGTCTTTTTTCCATACCGCATTTGGATATTGAGCCAAAAAAGGCCTACTTTTCCTGGCGTAATTTGTGTTTCATATTTTGGCTCTTTTCCCGAAAAATTTGGCGTAATTTCCCTGATTTTGGCTGATTTTACTTTTTGGTTTTTGGTGTTTTTATACCCGACCGAGGGTATATTAATTTTAATGCATAGTTTGTAACACAGTGAAATAATCACCGTAGACCCCTCAGACCTTTTAGAGATATGATCGAGACCGACAGGTAAGTCGATTAGCTATGTCCGTCCGTCCATCCGTCCGTACGTCTGTCCGTATGTATGCAGTTTTGAGGTCTTTAAAATTGAGCTAGGAAACTGAAACTTGCAGCGTTGCTTTGTTCTCATTTTGTTCAGACAAAGTATGAAAATTGAGAAGATCCGCCCACAGCCACGCCCACAACTGGCTTGAATGTCAGACAACCTCAAATTTACATTTTATTTTAAAATGCCCTTTAATCAAGATAGACAAAACATATGAACTCAAATTTTGTTGGAGAGCAATATCGACCTTTAATTAGACAAAAATTGGACCGTCCACTCTATTGACCATGCCCACTTTTAAGATCTGAAATCTTTGAAAACCTGATTTCTCGGGAAATTCATTCTAAATTGAAAAAAAAAAATTATGACAAATATTCAAGATATTACCATTTACTAAGTTTGTTGCATACAAAGCATTGAGCTCCGCCCACTTTTAGGGGGCGTTTTTGAAAAAAAAACTGTTTTCTTAAGCATAAATATTTGCTTTTAACGCATTTTCTCGTGATTCCAACGAAGTTAGAGTTAATTGATTTTAATTTTCAGCCTACGCCCTTTTTTGGGGGCATGGCCAACACAAATAATTGACATTCAGTATATGAAACAGACCAAAAAGTTTTGAATTTGGTGTTAATGGCTAAAGAGGGTCGGGTATATAGAAGTTCGTTACAGAACAGACGAACTCTTGCTTACTTGTTTTTCCAAAAATTTTAAATCAAAATTTTTTTTAGTCTTTTTTCTAAAACTAAACAAAAATATATGCCTAGTTATTATTATTATGATTTTCAAATGTTTTATTTGAGCTTTGATTTGCTCAAATTTCTTCATGATTTTTAAAGCGTCTGTAGTGTAGGGAAGTTTTAATGTAGTTGTTAACTGTCTCCTATCCTCTGTCACCGTTGAGAATACTTATCATTTCCTTCAATCCTAGAGTACGCATAGCAAAGATTTGATATCCTGCCGTATTTCCTTAAGAATGGGGCATACTGCCAGGAAATGGTATGTATTTTCGCGTTCATTCAATTTGCATAGAATTTTTTTTTTTTTTTTCGTGGGTAGGTAAAAACCTTCATAGGCACTATGAGAATCGAACGCGCGTGCTCATAGTAGTGTGAGATTCTTACTCACTAAAAAACCTCCCAATCTTTGTAAGACTACGACTAAGTTTCCTTAACAAGTAGTTCATGCTTCTGTATAGTAATCGCGTTTGGCAGGCTACCTTCCAACGAAAGCACCTGCAATACCGTCATTATGTGCGGTTTCCTCTTATGACGCTAGATCCGACGGTCTTGTTCGTTGTAGTCGGCGTGCAAGATTTGTCTGATCCAGAGTTCGGATTATTTCGTGGTTGCAATGGCCGTGAAGGCGAGTGTGAAGTTTGCGAGCAAAGTTTCTTACTTCGTCGGTCACGGTTGCGATGCCTAGATCTCGATGTAAATCGCTATTTCTTATATACCATGGAGCATTTACGATTGCTCTTAGTGTCTTATTCTGAAAAGTTTCTAAAATAGATATGTTGCTTGGTTTGGTACAACCCCAAAGTTGTATACCGTACGTCCAAGATGGTTTTAGCACTTGCTTATACAATAGCAGTTTGTTATATACGCTTAGTTTCGAATAACGTCCGATAAGCCAATTCAGTTCTCGTAGCTTGATTTCAAGTTCATCGCGTTTCTTTTTAACGTGTGGCTTCCACTTAAGTTTTGCGTCTAGGATCATGCCTAAATATTTCGCCTCGTTTGCGTACGGAATTTGTACCGAGTTTATAAATAGAGGTAAGTTGATTACCCTCTTGTAAGTAAAATTTACATGCGTTGATTTTGTCTCATTTAGGAGGATTCGCCAGGCCTTTGTCCATTCGAATATTTTATTCAAAGCGCGTTGGAG
Source organism: Neoascia interrupta (assembly GCA_947623515.1). Taxonomy (NCBI): domain Eukaryota; kingdom Metazoa; phylum Arthropoda; class Insecta; order Diptera; family Syrphidae; genus Neoascia; species Neoascia interrupta. The sequence goes on from OX392463.1 coordinate 56,517,122, forward strand.
TTTTCCCGTTGATAGTTCGACTGTCTTATCCGTAGCGAGGATAGCCGTGTCGTCAGCGGACGTGGCTACAGTCGTTGTCTCTACTTGAGGCACATCTCTTTTAAAAAGTAAAAACAGTGTTGGACCGAGGACGCTACCTTGTGGAACGCCGGCTTGCATTTCTTTGAATTCTGAGTATTCGCTCCCGTATCTCACTCGAAAAAGTCTGTTGTCAAGATAAGACTCTAAGAGTTCATACATTTTTTCCGGCATAACTTTCCGTAGCTTATATTTTAGGCCTTCGTGCCAAACTTTATCAAAGGCTTGGGATACGTCAAGAAAAGCGGTAGAACATATCATTTTCGCTTCTAAGGCTTTCTCAATTTCATTAGTTATTCGATAGACCTGGTCAATTGTTGAATGTTTGACCCTAAAGCCGAATTGGTGATCCGGAATCAATCGTCTTTCTTCAATTATTGGTTGCAGTCGTTTGAGCACAAGTTTCTCGAAGACTTTAGATATAATCGGCAGAAGCGAAATCGGTCTATATGATTTTTTGTCGTTCGGGCATTTCCCTGGTTTCGGAACCATTATTACCTCTGCGACTTTCCATTGCTGTGGAACGTATGAAATTCTCATTGATGCGTTTATGATGTAGAGAAGCTTGACTAACGCTCTTTTCGGTAGCTCCTTCAAAATTTCCCCAGTAATAAGGTCATAGCCTGGAGCTTTGTTATTTTTCAAATTTCGGATTGTTTGACGAAATTCAGACAGTGTCACGGTTTTCATTCGATAATCGTCAACCAACGGCTCCCCGTCAAACGGTTTGAATGTTTCTTCTAGATGTTCTGCAAATACATCTGCTTTCTCTTTGTCGCCTTTTACCCATTCACCGTTATCTTTTCTTATTGGCGCCGAGTGTACTATGGGCTTTTTAATGCACTTCACGGCTTTCCAAAGTGAATAGTTTGACCCTCTATCGGCAGTCAAGTTTTCGAGGTAGTTGGTAGTCTCGCGACTTTTAAAATCTTGAAGTAAGTGCTTTAATTTGTTAGATAGCCCATTCAGAATGGTTTTATCAGGAGGAGCTCGAGACAAATGCCACCTCTTTCGAGCCTTTCTCTTTTCGCGTATGAGCTCTTCAATTTCGCGCGGGTAAATTGATCCGCTTTTCCTTACTCCAGTCTTCCGGAAAGAAGTATTGTACCAAGCAGCGTCTTGGATAGTTCTAACGAGTTTATCGACTTCGTCTTCTATTTCGAAAGGGGTTGTAAGTGGTACATGTAGAGATACATTTTCTTTACAGTATTTCCTAAAGCCATCCCAGTCGGTGTTGTTATTCGTTAGCCTAGGCGCTCTCTCATTTTTTGCTAGACTTCCGCCGATTTTCAAAACGACTGCCGAGTGATCCGAACAGAGATCATAGCCTTCTTCTACATTTGTGAGGTGGCGGGGAACCCCTTTTGCGATAAAGAAGTCGACAAGGTCAGGTACTTTGTTTCTGTCGGTTGGCCAATACGTTGGCTTTCCCGTCGAAAGGAAAACCACGCCACGTTTCATGCTAGCTTTGAAGAGTACTCTACCTCTTGTTGAATTGCACCGTGATCCCCAAAAGGTGTTTTTCGCATTAAAGTCCCCGCCGATGATAAAATTCGACCCAAGTAAGTCAAAGAGGGGAGTAAGATCGTCGTCCGCTAGCCTATACTGTGGAGGAAAATAACTCGAGGCAATATTATAATCTAGGTGACCTATTTTTACCGATACTGAAGTTATTTGCATAGAGTCAAGCTCAATTTCTTCGTTTTTGTAATGCTTAATGCAGTCTTTGATGTAGAGAGAGGATCCGCCTCTCGAATTTTCTGATGGATGATGCGCGTGGTAGTCGATGTAACCTCTAATTTTGGGTCCGGATCCCTTCTTAAAGTGTGTTTCCGAAATCAGGCATAGGTCAATATTTTTTTCCCGTAGAAATACTTCTAGTTCGTCGATTTTCTTTAAAAGACCATTTGCATTCCATGTAAGTATGTTAATGAGCTTCATATTCATGATTTGTTATTCGTTTTGCGAGGTTTAAACTCTAGCTCGCTCAGTTTGTCAAATATTACTTGATTAACTTTAGTTTGTTGCTCAAGCTTTTCCAATATCATAAATAATATTTGAGATACCGAATCTGTTGTGGTAGGTTCTGGAGGTTTGCTTTTGTCTGACGCGACTTCAGCGTACGATCTTGGGCCGATGAGTGATGATTTTCCCTTTGTATTTGGACCGGCGACGTTTTCTTGCGGAGTTTGTATTTTTTTTTTGCATAGAATACAAGTATGGAATGATTAGGGTGATGTAGGATATCTGTTAAATAATGAGGATCCTCATAGGTCGCGCAGGCTAGACTCTAAGTAAAAGCTTTCCAGCTCAATTTTAAAGACCTAGACGGATGGTCGATTTCGATCACATCTCTAAAAGAGTCTACGGCGGCTGTTTCACTGTGTTACAAACTTCACAATAAAATTAATTTATCCTGGCTTGGGTATAATAAGCGCGGCTTTCGCTTCATAACACGGAGCATAAAAAACCTACATCTTTAATCCCGCTCACTTTCTGGAGAAATGGCCCTTTTTCCTTTTTAAAATTGAGAATCCATGTAAATAACTAATTAATACATCACAAAAAGCCAGAAAATGGCTCATCCTTCTTTTCAAAATTCTTAGAAATCCTTTGGTCTTTATTCTACTCTTGATATTCGAAATTCTTTGAGAAAATTCAAACGATTCGCGGCCTTAATGGCTACAGTTTTGATGATTGTCTGACATTGCGGACTTCAAACACGTAAAATACATCCAACCTACGCAAAAACTATAAATATTCAACACTTTTGCTTGTCGTTTTCGACTACTGCCTCGGGTAATTACCTGCAAAATTTTGAATAATAATTTCGAATAAATTTATAAAAGTGAATTTTTTTTGGTCCATTCAAAATTAGAAACTACATTTGGCTAGAGAGTGGGTTTTCTTTGTACAATTAAATAATTTGTTGGTTTTTAAATGACCTTTAAAAAGTTAGGTGTAATATCATGTCACAAGCTGTTAGAATCTTTCGCCATGTTATTTGATCCATAAATAGAGGTGCCAACAAACCAAAAATTTGTGGAACCTATATAAGAAAAGAAAGATTGTGCAGGATCCCTTATTAAACATTTTATTATATTCAAAATTGTCAATGGAATGACTCTTAAATTCTAAACGCGAATTTCCTAAACATAATTTTGTAAATTTTAAGCATTAAGATGAATACCCCATCCTATCCCACATTGTAAAATGCTGATATTATTGTTATATTTTGATATTTTATAAGTAGTGCAAACTTCAAAAAGGGGCGTGGTCCATACGCCCCTAATCATAAACTATCAATGTTAACAGTTATTTCCATAATACGGTTAAATGTAGGTAAAAATGCATTTCTATATCCTATCCCACAGGAGTGGAGTATATAAAGTTTGATACAGGCAAAAATGTAAAATAGAGAAATAATGACGGTAGACCCGCAAGACCTTAAGGGCATATGATCGGGACAGACTTCTGAGTCGAATGAGCCATGTCAGTCCGTCCGTCTGTCTGTCCGTATGCCACCAATTTTTAGGCCTTAAATTTGAGCTAGGACGCTGAAATTTTGTATGTAAGCTCTCTGTCATCCGAAGCAATACAAGTATCAAAATTTTTTATACTTGTAAAAACAATCGGTCTAAATATGCAACAACCTCCGGTGTTTTCAAGCAGTTCATTATTTAGCATGTCCTTATAATTACAAGTCATAAGAAATAGAAATAAAGTCCGCAGATCGTCCCTTGTGGGCGTGGCATCGATTGAAAGTATAATCTTTCAAATGCATTTTTTTCAATATTTTTGCTCCAAAGCGAAAAATTATTACTTAATATAGTATTAAGAAACACTTTTTTTTAAATTTCTTTCATACAAAAGTTTGGGCCACGCCCACATTTGGAGGCAGAATTTAAGAAAAACCTCTAATTTTCCAGAAAACATGAGTTTCGACTACTTTTTAGCCTAACTCAAGTAAGAATAAGAAATAGAATTTAGCACATAAAGTACACCTGATACTATTAAAGATTTCGTTCATACAAAGTTTTCGGCCACGCCCATCCTTAGAGGTCAATTTTACAAAATTATTGAATTTGAACCAAAAAATTACAGTTTTGCGTATATTTTAGCCGAAAACTTGGATATTTCTACGCTAATATTGATTTTCGGTTAAAGGGGTTGGACATGCCACGCCGCTTTTTTTAAAAAAAGTAAACAAAAACTCTTAAGGAATAATTTTTGTTTCTATTTAAAATGATGCAAATGGTAACGGGACGGGGATGGAAAACAAGAAAATAAACGAATGGTAAGGAGAATAGGAATGGAGAGGAGAATAGGAATGGAAAGGATAATAGGAATGGAAAGGAGAATAGGAATAGGCTTAGGGTATACCGCGGTCCATTACAGACGGACCGAAGCTATTACATACGCACTGTTGCACTTACTTACTGGTTTTGGTTTAAATTCAATATTTTTGAAAAGTCGACCTCTAAAAGGGGGCTTGGTTAAAAACTTTGTATGAACAGTTTGATCTGATATGAAATCTCGTTTACCTTACCTGCTAATTTTTTTGTTTCATGCTTTTCTAAATTAGGCTTAAGGCCAGTTGAAATTACGTTTTTCTGGAAAATTTTAGTGTTTTCTTCAATTTTGCCTCCAAATGTGGGCGCGCCCGAAAGTTTTGTATTAACAAAATAAAAAAAGCAGTGTTTTCTACATAAAATATTATGCAACATTTTTTCAATTTGGAGCAAAAATATTGAGTTAAATGCGTTTGAAAATTAACACTTAAAATAGATGCCAAGCCCACTGGAGAAGGTTCACCAATTAAATTTTTTCTTTTCGTGTCTTACATTCATTAGTTAAATTTCAGCCTTTTACAGTTTTAAAAGCTCTGGAGGTAGTTGCAAATTTAGACATATTATGGGCGTTTCTGTCGGCGGATTTCAAAAATATTAAACACCTGTACGAAATTTCAGCACCCTAGCTCAAAATTTAAGACCTAAAAACATGTGACATACAGACGGACGGACGGACATGGCTCATTCGATTTAGAGTTCGGTCTCGATCGTATGTCCTTAAGGTCTTGTGGGTCTACCATTATTATTTCACCGTGCTACAAACTATGTGACAAACTCAATATACCTCCTAAAATTTCGTGCGTAAGCTACACGGCATGCGAAGCAGTACAAGTGTAAACATTTTTGAAATCCGCGAATAATTTTTTATGTAGAAAACACTTAGTTCTTCATTTTGTTCATACAAGATTTTGGGCCACGTCCACATTTGGAGGCAGAATTGAAGAAAAACCTAAAATTTTCCAGAAAAACGTAATTTAAGCCTAGGCCCAACCATAATAGACTTTGATGAGCTTAAGTAGGCTTTCCGAAATGTCCCATTACACGCGATTCGTATGCCACGACCATAATAGCCTTAAGGGCCAACTAAAATAGACTGAATGCTACGCACGGAGCCTTGAGAAATTGTGCGAATACATTCGATTCGTATAACGCGCCCATAATGTCGGTCGGGTCAGTTTCGTCAAGTTTTCTTTGACTTTTGTTTCGTACGTATTGAACGCTGCCGACCGCACATTTCGTACGTAGATTTTGAACTTGGTTTTGGTGTGGCTGATTCTATTGAACTTGAACCAACAGAAAGCAGAATTGTTTCTAATTGTTCCTTTTTATAATCTTTTCAAATAGATGCACGTAAACATAACAACGCTTCGCAAAACAAATGAAATTGCGAATTGACAGATTTATACTTTTGCAAAAGGCAATTGCAGGTTGCTTGTCTGTTTGACGAAACTAAAGTTAATTTTTCGTCCGGTAATGACGTTAGCATCAGTTTGCTTCCGACCATTAAGGCCCAACCATAATAGACTTTGATGAGCTTAAGCTGGCTTTCCGAAATTTCCCATTGCACGCGACTCGTATGCCATGACCATAATAGCCTTTTGCTGGATTTCGTACAGTTTTCGCTAACTTGTGTTGGCTTAAAGTTTTGTTTTTGGTTGTCATTAGTTGACTCATTGTCATATTTAAGCCCATATTTAGTTTTAAACGTGATTCAAAAAATGCACGAAAGATGGGAATACACCAAGAATTGTACGCTTACCTCAAAAGTTTAAACACATTTTAGATCCGATAATTGGTTTCGAAGATATTAACATCCAAAGTTAGGGAAAAAGTGACATAATTTTTAAATTTGATTTAAAACTTTTCAAGGCAATGTGATACTCGAGACGTTCACAGTGAAATCGCATAAGATTTTCAAATCGTTTGCTGAAGTCTATTATGGGCAACACAATCTTTTGGCAGAACTTGAGTGGGATTTTCGTTGTATTTCGACATAAGATTAATCCCGCTCAAGTCTATTATGTTTGGGCCTTTATTTAGGAAAGCATGAGACAAAAAACTTAGCAGGTAAGGTAATCGAGATTTTATTCCAGATTTTGTTCAATACAAAATTTTTAGCCACGCCCCCTTTTAAAGGTCGATTTTCCAAAAATATTAATTTGAACCAAAAAAATGCATTTTTACGTACATTTAAAGCTAACTTAGAAATAACGGTTGGACCACGCCCCTTTTCAAAGTTTGCGCTACTTATAAAATGTCAAAAAATTACATTTACATCAGCATTTAACAATGTGGGATATCAGGGGGTATTCAACGGTCCGTTGTACGGACTGTAACTTTTGCGTACACACTGTTGCACTTACTCACTGGTTTTCTAATACGCTAGACCTGAAACAACACGTAACACTGTCCTTTATTTTAGCAGCGAGAACCCCCCACCGACGAGCTAGATTGAGCTAAATGCAAGCAGGCCTGCCACTGTTTAAAATGAAGGACACCTCTTGCGCATGTCTGCCTGGATGGGCTGAAGTATCCTGTTAGCTTCAGTTCTAAGGGTTGACCATAATGCTTAGGATAAGAAAGTATATGAGATGCTTCTGTGAATTTTTTTCTCGTAAAGCATCTTATTTTTCCATCTACATCAACACCATAAAAAAAGGAAATGTTACATTAAAGGTTCTCAGGAAAAGCGTTTTTATTTTTAGATCCTCCATACATTTGAGTGTTTTTTACCGTAGCTTAACGCCTCCCAATGAATGAAGATCATACCCCATTACAGAACACCCTTACTTAGCCTCTGGCCTTTCATTCTGAAAAACGATTTAAGACAGATTCGGAAAGGAAGAATATGTGGATCCGTTCAAAATATGAAAAGCTAGTTTAAGTTACTATGGTGAGGTAAACCTCCTGAAGGTTGTCCTTCTAGATCAGGGCTCCACCGAAAATTCTTATTCAGTTTCCAGATCCTCTTCGTGTATTTCCTTTTCTCTCCATGAGCAATGAGAGCAGAGTGATCAGGGTGTATCGCGGTCCACTACCAGTGCGTGGGCCGAAGCTAAATATACATACTCACTGTTGCATTATAATCTCTGGTTGAACTTTAATGTTTGATTATTTTGAGTGATTTTCAGACATTAGCTTAGACTGTTTTATTGGTGTCAACAAAAACAAACCGTTTGGATCTATAAATGCCGTCCACCAAAATGACTTAAACATCCTAAGCTCTTTGGCCTTATTGGCCTTAGGATTACCTTTATTTTCTAAGGGAAACACAAGGGAAGTGTTATTTGTGTGTTTAGTTACAGACGATAACGTTAAATGGTTTGTGGGGGATAGAATGACTTAAGTCTCTACAAACGTAATCCGATTATTTTCATACATGAACTTAGTGGATACTTGTATGCGGATGAAGAGTTTTGAGAAAATTGTTTTCGGTTAGTATAGTGATTAAGTATCCTTATGTTACTGAGTTGATGCAAACTAACGAGGCAAGAAATTATTGGCATTTGCAGCAGTAGTTTAAAAAGGTGATCCCTATTTCTTGTTATTTTTTTTAGGGAAAGTTGGTTCTCACACCATCGGCAAGGACGAGACTAAACCCTCACCAAACATTATGGATGCTCAGTAGATAAAAATATACCAAAGTAGTATTGGAAAATGCTCGAATATCCGGAATGAAGAAAATTTATTTCGTATTCCGGATGTTGGAGCTCCAGGCAACTTCTCTCCACAGGCTGCGGTCGAATCCAAAAGAAATCCGCTGGCCTAAAACTAGCTTATATTCCTATGGCAAGAAAAGACTTAAACAATCTTTAATGTGTTAAGAGTGTTAAGAGTCATGGTAATGCCCGAATTCTGTGTCATTATTCTATTATAGGCGCTCTGGTATGAAAATAGCTTGCCATTGAGATTTTCTTGTAGATGTTGTAGATGTATCATACTAAGAAAAGGGCTCTTAAAAAGGCTTAATAGCCGTCAGCTCTGACAGATAACCTATGGAGCCCTTTAATCAGGGGTAGTAAGGTTTTTGTGGAGTGCATTTAGCAAATCATTATCCAAGTTTAGGTGACTGAGAGCATGCCCGAAGACTGCATGCATAATCAGTTTTTGTATGGCACCTCTTCCAGAAAGGCGATCCCCGTCATGCAAGGATTATCGGGATCTATCAGGGTTATAACTGTCGCATATACAGGTTAGGTTCGGTTAAACTGGGATGTGGTGAAAAAGCCCACACAAACACTAGGCACCAAAAAGGGCCCATCGCGATCAATGGGGAACTAGTTGAATTTATCAATTTAAAAGGTGAAACAACTGAAACATTCTCCCTGATGAAACATCCAATTTCCCTGTAACAGCCCAGAAGGCTCCTAAGGTTTGTGCCGTCTATTTCCTCTAAGCTTTCAAAGCAATATTCCCCTAGAAATTTTCTACGTTTACGTTAAATTGTCTCGCGCTCACACAGTATGTGTGTTACATCCTCAACTGCTTGCATATCACAGCAAAAGCGACAAATATCCGTGTCAGAAAGCCTGAGCCTCTTTGCGTGTTTCCGCAGGAGACAGTGACCTGTCAGAATTCCCACTAAAGCCCTAAGCTTGACCCTGCTCATTTTTAAAAATTCTTTTGATCCTTTCCGGTTAAAACCTGGCCAGAGAGCCTTAGATACCCTATGTCGAATCAGACTGAACGACCTTTGGTTAGCAGTCATAATAATTTTCTCCTCAATAGTGCCTCTTACTACGCAGAGGGGTGGTTTGATGTTAAAAACCTCACTATTTTCGAGGAGCCCTCCTCTTCTTGCAAGCTCGTCAGCTTGTTCATTTCCCTCTATACTGCAATGTCCTGGCACCCAGCTTTGAGCATTGTACGACAGCCCCTGACTAAATCAGATTTGATGTTGACCGATTCCATTGCCTTTAGCGTAGCCTGGCTACCGATGTAAATGGCTATATCACTTCCGGATATCTATCTCATCTGCAAAAGCTCGGCCGCCCTTAGTACAGACAGAGCCTCTGATTAAAAGACACTGCTTGTATCCGGTAGTTTTAAGGATAATTTAAGTTCCGGGTCTTTTGAGAAGATGCCGGTGCCTATTCCTTCCCCTGTTTTCGAACCATCCGTGAATATTGAAATTTCATAAGGCCCCATAATTGCATCTTTTCCCAGTCTTCCCTTACTGGATAGATAACATCATACGGTATGTCGAAGTCCACCAGTGAGGGAACTTTATCCGCAAGTGTTGGATTGCCTGGCAGTAGCTCCGCGAATCGTGCCGTGCCCGTAGCTACTGCTCTTAAAATGATTTGAATTAGTGAGTCGTTACGGTGGTGGAGCATCAATCAAGCGGTGTTAGGAGCAGTAGAGTGTTCAGAGCTTCCATAGGTGTAGTACTGAGCGCACCTGTAATGGCTATACAGGCCGTTCTTTGAACCGCTGATAGTTTTCCATACACTGCTTTTCTGTTTGTTGCTTTCCACCAAGGCACCGTGAGTAGTATGGGTCTTACCACCACAGTACACAACCAGTGAACCATGGCAGGTTTAAAGCCCCAAGTTTTCCCTACCGTTCTCTTGCAGATAAAAAGAGCATTATTAGCCTTCTTTATTCTTTCGCCTACATTAAGATTCCAATTAAGTCTTTCGTCCAGGATTACACCCAGATACTTAACGCTATCCAAAAGGGATAATTCCACTCCATTCAACTTGGGGAGTGACTACTAAAAAGAACCAATTTCGTTTTTAAAGCGTTTACACTTAGACCACAGCTTTTGGTTCAGATGCTTATCGTCCTAAGAGCACCCTCCATGATTTCGCTTAAGATGTTTAAGTACTTTCCCTCCACTATTACCACCACGCTACCTGCGTATGCCGTGGCACTGATACCAAGCCCCTTGTTAAAAGCCCCTTCAATGTCAAGGAAGGTAGCCAAAGCAAACTCCTTGCAGTGCAGACTTCTTTCTGTTTTTCCAACCACCTCATGCAAGGCGGTTTCTGTGGATTTACCTTTCATGTATGCATGCTGCGACTCGATTACAAAGCAATTGCCGCATCTGGTCCTAATGTGTAGTTCTAGCAGCCGTTCCAGGGTTTTGAGCATAAAGGATGAGAGACTTATTGGTCTAAAGTCGTTAGCAGCTGTGTGTCCCTGTTTGTCAGCTTTAGGTATAAAAATCACATAAACTTTCTTCCAAGCTGGAGGAATACATCCTATTCTTAGACTGTGTCTGAGAATACCCATCATGATTTGGACTGCCAGCTCCGGTGCTCTTTGCAGCATGATCGGGAGAATGCCATCCGGTCCCGGAGATTTGTGCGGCTTGAAGGACTGAATAGGCCACCGTAGTTTTTTTCTGGCAATGAGGGCATCTATCTCATCTTCGGAGAGAGAGATGCCTCTGCTTTCGTATTGCCGAAGCACACCATCCGCTAAAGTGGACCCAGGAAAGTGCATGTGACCTTCTATCTTGCCTACGTTTTAAATTTCGTGGGGCTCCTATAATCTCCGCCACCTTCACTTACTAAATGTACCTAAACACAGGACTAACGTTGGCAAGCATGAGCCTATCAGTCGCATGAGTAGCCTCTATAATACTTATTGTACTATCTTAGAGTTCAATGTAGATAAAGAATCACTAAAGAAAATATTGAGATCTGGACATCAACGTATTTAGTTTTAGTTTTTTTTTTTATTATTCATTATACTGTGTGTTATTATTTGTTGTCCTTTTTGTTTTATGTGCTTGGTGTCTATATACTAACTTCTAACACCAGCACTATGTGATGAGCCTGTGTAAGTATATTTTTGCTTGGTAATCCTCTGTTTGTAAAATGTGCTTGGTTTAAGCGCGCTACAACACAGTTCTGATAGTGTATATAAAGTGAGTTTCCACCAAAGCTTCCAGAACCTCCTTGCTATTCTCAGCTCAGGTTCCATCAATTTTCCTTAGGTAACTGGGAACGCACACTTCTTTACAAAGCATCTTGCGTAGCCTCGAGGTCTCATCTGTTGCTGCGATGGATTCGCAGTATCCTTGCCATGAAACCCTTTTGACTTCCTAGCTAAGTACTTCAATTGTTTTTTGTAATCGCAACATATTCCACCACTTTGGTTGTGCTCTTTTGTGAGTTCTATCGATCGGATACGCCTTCTCAAAAGCCAGCGTTAAAACTCTACTGAGATCTTCAACCGCCCTATCTAAGTCATCAGATTCATCGAAGATGTTCGTTTGGGTAACCAGGTGCCTATGCGCCACCTCCGTGTATTTACCCCAATCAGCTTTCCTGGGATTTCTTTGGACTGCATAGAAGCGTATGCATCGGTGATCGGACATTGACGCTTCATCAACTACTCTACAATGCCTAATTTCTAAATGCTTGAGGCAAGGGTAATATCTATCACTTCTGGCCTGTTTCTTGCCACGAAGGTGGGTGAATTCCCTCTATTACAAATGTTGAGGCCGGAAGATATAATAAAATCATATAAACACTCACCTCTTGCATTTATGTCACTGCTGCCCCATAGTGAATGATGGGCGTTGGCGTCGCAGCCCAACACCAGCATCCAGTCCGTTTACGTTGCCAGGCTTAGGAGTTTACCCGGGATGACTACCTCGGAGTCGTAGGGGCGATAGGCCGACGACAGACAGAGTGGTTTGCCGTCCTCTTTTTCCCATACTACCGCCGTCAGATCACCTGAGCTGTAATTTTCTAAAAGAAATGCCTTTAATTTTTTTTGACTAGGATGCAAGTCCTGATCTTACCTTTTGCCTTGAAAACACATTGTAACCCTTTAGCCTGAGACCCCGGATCGTGTTCTCCTTATCGATCCAGGGCTCCTGTATTAGTACGGCTGTGGACTTCGTGTCTGGTGATGTACTCCGTCGCTGCCCTACTGTGATGCAAGTTGATCTGCAGCACTTCCACAATCTTGGGAGGAATCATCTATTGGCCGATGGCTTGACCATCGACCTCCCCATGCTCTATCTTACGTTTGCATTGGATTTTTCCAGGTATGGTAAGAAGTCCCTATTTAGCACAAGCTGAAAATGCTGCCCGTGTTGCCGTCTAGGCCCTGTCTTTAGGACTCTCCACCAAACGGCCTTTAGCTCCCGATTTTATGCGTGGAGAAGCCCCAGTAGTTTTTCTGGGTAAGTGTAGGAACACGGAACCCATACCCATGCCATTGGCGGAGTGTACTCCTCCGACTCTGCTATTGTTGTACATCTTTGCTTGATGTCCTTCCAAGTCTCGCTCACCTCCAAAATGAAGTGGCGAAGGAAGTCCACTGAAAGCCAACTTTGCGTCCGCCCTCCCAACCAGCACCATCAAATTGAAGCTCTCCGTTTCCTTCGGCGGAAAGTTCCTTTCACAGGGCGTCCTGGAATTTCTCTCCTTCTGGTCGATTGTCAGACGACCGAACGGTTCTAACTCGTTTACCACAGCAACGACAAGCTCGTCATTTGGATCATTCGGCTTCCGACGCAAGGCAGATGAAGTACCAGCCTTCATCTTTTTTGCATCGTTCGGCTCCACGACGTCATTCTATCTGCTTCATCCTTTCTGCTTCCTGCTAGATACCCTTGCCTCTTCTTTGAGCTTGTCTGCATAGGAGGTGGAGGGCGCCTAACTGTCCCATATATAAAATCCTAGATCAATTTTACTGTCTTAGCGTCTTAAGCCGTTTGTCGGCCCACCAATCGGGACGTTTTAGTGTGGCTTCTGGCCACGGCACATCGACGACAAGCCAGATCTGCATATTAAGACAAATCTGGGAAAATACCAATAAATGTCAAGTCAAGAGACACTATCGATTTTAAAGTCGCATATGACAAAGTCAATAGCCAGAAATTCTACTAAGCGATGGCCAGCTTTAAGATCCCGGGAAAACTAACTAATTGTGCCGTTTACCTAATATTAGAAATTACGCGGTGCAACGTGCATTTTGGGGACAGCTCCGAAATTATGCTGGGCTATTTCGAGAGACTTGGAGATGTGGCTCGAAAAGCCAAAAAAAGGCTCCTGCCCAGGCGGTGAGCAGAAAAGTTTTTTCTTCAGGAAAAAGAATAAAAACAATTGGTTGGACCCTGGGTTGAACTCAGGATCTTCCGATCGCCAGTCCGAGTCCGACGTGCTATACCATCTGTAATACTATACCACTTCTTCCATTTGTATAAATAATGCAGATAAGCCAACAATATTTCTTCACGTTGCAGAGAAACGAATAAAAAATATTATACATAAAACTCCAGGTACCTTTTAGGAACTTCCAAGAAATCTATCGAAGCGAAACCTTAAGCTAACGTCCGCTACCAATAATCTGAAATGCGATTCGATATTCTTGCGGACATTGTAGCTACGTTCGAATCAACTGATGTTTTACATTCTACGTAATTTAGCCTTATCCCACCGATGATGGCACTCTTTTCGGTTTCAATCAACCTTGTAACACTACAATCGCGTACGGAATGGCGGAGAATCCATACCGAGATAATCGGCTTTTCGATCAAGAGGTATATTATACGGGCAATCGGATATAAACTTATAAGAAGACTCCTTGTGTTTTTTTAAGGACCTTTGAATGAATTCGATTGCTCTTTATCTTAGATACAAGGAAATATTTTTAACAAAAAAGGACAATAGATTCTTTTCCAAGAATTTATGAAGACGAAAATAATGGACGTACCTACTCACTGCGAGTATTTTTTTTTTAAGTACACCGGTCCTCTTGTGTTATCCTTAAGCATTGCTCGTGAAAGAAAAGTTTCAGGGACCAGGGAATCAAAAAGTGACTTAAGGCTTCATACAAAGGCTGGCAACTGTGAATCAATGATGTATTAAAAGGATGCCACATAAATATTAGATCGCGGTTGTTGCTTGGTAGAGGAGTTTGTACATATGAAAGTGAATATTGAATGAGTGAGTCATGGCCAGGACTATATGAACAAAAGTGAATGGAGCTACTTTAAGTCATATTAATAAGGTTCGGACATACATTTGAAGTGGACGTAAACATAGATATAATGACCGTTTTTTGTCACAAGAAACAAAAAAGAGAAATGCTAATGTTCTGATGAGGCAAAGGAAATTCAAGCACGACTTTTTCAAAAGACTTTTTCTTTGACCTTTTAAAGATATGATTGAGACCGACATGTGAATTGATAAGTCCATCAGTCTATCAGTCTATTAGTCTATCAGTCTATCAGTCTATCAGTCTATCAGTCTATCAGTCTATCAGTCTATCAGTCTATCAGTCTATCAGTCTATCAGTCTATCAGTCTATCAGTCTATCAGTCTATCAGTCTATCAGTCTATCAGTCTATCAGTCTATCAGTCTATCAGTCTATCAGTCTATCAGTCTATCAGTCTATCAGTCTATCAGTCTATCAGTCTATCAGTCTATCAGTCTATCAGTCTATCAGTCTATCAGTCTATCAGTCTATCAGTCTATCAGTCTATCAGTCTATCAGTCTATCAGTCTATCAGTCTATCAGTCTATCAGTCTATCAGTCTATCAGTCTATCAGTCTATCAGTCTATCAGTCTATCAGTCTATCAGTCTATCAGTCTATCAGTCTGTCAGTCTATCAGTCTATCAGTCTATCAGTCTATCAGTCTATCAGTCTATCAGTCTATCAGTCTATCAGTCTATCAGTCTATCAGTCTATCAGTCTATCAGTCTATCAGTCTATCAGTCTATCAGTCTATCAGTCTATCAGTCTATCAGTCTATCAGTCTATCAGTCTATCAGTCTATCAGTCTATCACTCTATCAGTCTATCAGTCTATCAGTCTATCAGTCTATCAGTCTATCAGTCTATCAGTCTATCAGTCTATCAGTCTATCAGTCTATCAGTCTATCAGTTTATCAGTCTATCAGTCTATCAGTCTATCAGTCTATCAGTCTATCAGTCTATCAGTCTATCAGTTTATCAGTCTATCAGTCTATCAGTCTATCAGTCTATCAGTCTATCAGTCTATCAGTCTATCAGTCTATCAGTCTATCAGTCTATCAGTCTATCAGTCTATCAGTCTATCAGTCTATCAGTCTATCAGTCTATCAGTCTATCAGTCTATCAGTCTATCAGTCTATCAGTCTATCAGTCTATCAGTCTATCAGTCTATCAGTCTATCAGTCTATCAGTCTATCAGTCTATCAGTCTATCAGTCTATCAGTCTATCAGTCTATCAGTCTATCAGTCTATCAGTCTATCAGTTTATCAGTCTATCAGTCTATCAGTCTATCAGTCTATCAGTCTATCAGTCTATCAGTCTATCAGTCTATCAGTCTATCAGTCTATCAGTCTATCAGTCTATCAGTCTATCAGTCTATCAGTCTATCAGTCTATCAGTCTATCAGTCTATCAGTCTATCAGTCTATCAGTCTATCAGTCTATCAGTCTATCAGTCTATCAGTCTATCAGTCTATCAGTCTATCAGTCTATCAGTCTATCAGTCTATCAGTCTATCAGTCTATCAGTCTATCAGTCTATCAGTCTATCAGTTTATCAGTCTATCAGTCTATCAGTCTATCAGTCTATCAGTCTATCAGTCTATCAGTCTATCAGTCTATCAGTCTATCAGTCTATCAGTCTATCAGTCTATCAGTCTATCAGTCTATCAGTCTATCAGTCTATCAGTCTATCAGTCTATCAGTCTATCAGTCAATCAGTCCAACAGTCTATCAGTTTATCAGGTCATTTTTTTGCGTGTGAAATGTGTTAGAAACAAAAAAAGTCGGAAAAAAAAGTTTTAATTTAAAACCAGCACCCTAAAAGTGGACGAATCTCAAAACTTCGTATGGAGCAAACTTTAGAGAATGCCAATATCTTTAATATTTGTCATATTATATTATATCGATTTAGAGTCAATTTTTCCACTCAAAAGTATATATATACTACAATATATTGTATACACTTTTGCAGTGGTATACAATATATACCACTGTAAAAGTGGGCATGGTCGAGGGTGTTGGCGGTTAAATACTCGTAGTTCTTAACATTTTTACTTGCAATTTCTGTGCACCCAAATTTAAGTTCCTATGCCTTGTTTAAGGTGGTCAAAAGATCTTTTGAAATAAAATGTGAATTAGAGGCTGTCTCACACTGAAGCTTATGGTGGGCGTGGCCGTGAGCAGATTCGAACAATTTTAACACTTTATCTGTAAGACCCACGTCGTGTCCTTAGTTTCAGCTCTCTAGCTTTATTTTGAAGACCGAAAACCTTGACACATGCAGACGGACGAACATGATGGACATGACTTAATCACTTAATTTGTCGGTGTCGATCATACCTCTAAGGGCCGGTTTTTCCCGGTTAATCCCGTAACAAAATGAATCTGGAGTTAACTCAGCCAGCAGTTCTCCAATGCAGAGCTAACTCCGTCAACAATGTTGTCAAAATCTTCGACTCTCGAAATTATGGACTCTCCAAGCTCTCATTTCACATAGAAAACCCCAGGAAAACGAGTTCGAGTTATTCCCAAATGTCATTTTTCATAGCAAGGCGCAAATCAACCATTCCGCGCAGAAAAAACATTCAAAGAAGTTCATTCTATTTTCCAGAGATGATCCGAGTTTAACTCACCTTCGGTGAGTTAACCTTCGGTGAGTTAAGCCGAGATCAACCCCAGATCTTAGTTCACTGAAAAACTCATTTCTGGGGTTAATCTCAGTTAAACTCGGAAAATCGGATGATCTTGCACTGAAAAACCAGCCCTAAATGGTCTTAGGGTTCCACGGTGATTATTTCACTGGTACAATCTATGCATTAGATCATTTAGGAAATTGGACCAGTGGTTAGTTTATCGGACTACTGTGCACGAAGTCCCAAGGTTCAAATCCCCACAGGGGCAATAAAAGTTTTTTCCCGGTCACACCTTCTAGAAGGCGTGACCCTCCGGAAAGATAATAAATTCCCCTAAGAACAATCCTAGAAGAGCGGTAAGATAAATAGAACTCATCCGACAAAAAAAGATGAACGCAGAGATTGATCGCTTATATAGCCTCTTGGATCAATAGAAAATACGGGAACTGAACTTCCACCTTACTCAGATGCTCACTGTTCATAGATGTTTCAGAGCCTACTTCCTCAGATTTGGGAATAAAGACAACCCTTACTCTCCAACGTAAACAGAAGCAGTGAAGAACGCAGAACACATTAATTTTTTCATTTGTCGGAGGTTGCTACTATCCGATGGACGCAGAACACATAATCTGTCAATGTCCGCGATATCAAGATGAGCGTAACCAGCTGGCGGAGACTTGGTGTAAGCTTAATGGCCATTTCACAATAAGAGCGGGAGAGCGAGCGAGAGTCTCGGGAGAGTTGACAAATGAAGCCCAATCAATGACAATGTATGGGGTGGTTCATAATATCGGCGTTATCGCTGTCTCACACATCGACCTTTTTGGCAAAAATTGAAAAACTCTCGCTGCGATCGACGATTATAATGTCATTCGCTGTTACGAGTTGTCACTAGGTGTTGAATAATCTTTTTTCTGGAAGGCAATAGCTGTTTTAATAAATAAACCATACATGTGTAGTAAAGACGCCAAAATTGAACAAATATGTTATGTTTTGTCATTTAAGGCCAGAAACACACGGCGACAGAAAAACGCGCGACCGATTACCGTCAGACTATGTAGAAGCACACGCGTTTTTATTCTAGACAACGCACGATTGCGGCAATTAGTCGCGAGACTCGTTTTGCGACAAATTTCCGAATTGCAACTATTTCAAGCCGCACAACAAAAAATACAATTTTATTTTATTTAACGATTAAAAGTGACTGTTTTCAACCAAGATTCACCGGAATTGCCCCAAAAATATGTGTTTGTGTACTGAGTTTACTACGAATTGCTTGCAAACTCTTTTTTTAACGATGAAAATTAAATTTTTCATCAAAACTGACAGGAATCGCACGGAAAATTATCGCTCGTGTGTTGAATATGCTTGTTGCAGAAAATCGCGCTGTTTGTTGTCGCGCGTTTTCTGTCGCCGTGTGTCCCTAGCCTTACAGTCAAAACAGTCGTCACGACCTCTCGCTCTGATTGTGTATTACCAAACGATTTTTCTAGTCTCGCTTTGACGCTGCCACTCTGGTATGAAACTGAGTGGCGTTTGTTGTGAAACAACCATAACCCTAGAGAATATCAAAAGTCATATGTTGAGCACGCAGGGAGCTTGGGAAGCAGTTCGTGTAACAGTGACTACCATCAGTGTCACCATCAAATAGTAACGAAGACAGGAACGACAGCGATTTGCAGCGCAGGTTGCAGCCAACGTCAATGAGCTGAATATGCAAGGCTGAAGTTCACCCTCGCGATAAATGCTTGAAGGCTGAGGCGCGCCGAGATGATTAGGGGGAGGAGGGAAGGTGGTTTAGGTGGGCGAAAATCTCACACTGCTACTGAGTGCGGAATTAGTTTCGCCTTTGATAGATTGCCACCTATCTGCGCAAAATAAAACACTCAGAGAGTGTTATTTGCCGTGCAGAATCAGCAACAAAAAATGGAAGTCTTCTGATGCGTTTAAGAGCTCCTCAACAGCATGCAGCATGGATGTGAATGGCCTGGCGATGGCTCTTCAGAGCTTCAAGAGTCAGTAAGTTTCTTTTTATTAAAGACATTAACAATATTTTAGATTTGAGCTTCAATCACTTTTAGGTGCAGCTTTGTTCTTAAACGGCAAAAAGGCAATTTGAAACTTTATGTAATGTCATCCTAGATAGGTCATGCCAGCCGATATACGAGCGGGTTCCCCCTGGTAAGCCTAGAAACAGGTAGTGAGACCCTGTAGAGAACCTTTCGGAGACTCGCTTTCAGGTGGCGTCTGAAGTTCTTGAGTTATTGCCAGAAATTTGGCAAAAATCAATCCGCGGCCCTTTCAAAGGATGAGTGGTCGCAAAATTTGATGGTAAAATGATGACAGCCTCTGATTGTCGATCCCTTCACAACAAAATTGGGTGTTCACAACCGCACTGGAATATGGTTTTAAAAGAACACACCACAAGATATTTTTTAGCTGTATCGAAATTTTAGATTATTTTCTGACTTCCTAAACCTAATCAAATTCTTACGCATCCTTCTGCACATACATAAAAGTTGGATCTTTTCATTTTATATTTCCATGAAATATGGGCTAGTCCTATGCAAGGCTACACAGCATGATGTCTAACACTTGTAACCAATAAATTAGTTGTAGGTGTGCCTCATCCTTTCATAAAAGTAATAACGCAAAAAGATTGAAGTACTGACCGAACCATCTGATATGCACCACTTCCAAAGTGAAAAAGAAGCTCGAGGAAAGCAGCTTATTATGTGAAGCAGTAGCAACGCTCGATTTTTTTATTATGTCGGCAAAGTTAAACCCAACAAGTGTGCAACCATTTGACAATGTACATGGCTCCAGGTGTTCTAAATTTTCCTCCTTTCAAGAAAAAGTTTTTAAGCATTCCCGCCAACATTGAAATTATTTTGGTGGCTTCATGCCGTTTGTTTCAATTACGAATGAAAACTGAAATTTTTTATCCTCGAACGCAGCTAATTGAGTTGCCAAACACACACCCTTAGTTTTGAACTATACCAATGTTCAAAACCTTGGGGAATTTTCAGTCATTGTCAGGGGCAGCTGGGCAGCCATGCCAATGTGCTGCATCTTCATAACCGTTCACCAAAAAGTTCCAGAAGCTCTGGATAACTTTAATTAATTTCAATTTAAGACCAGCGAGCGTTCATTGAGCCAGTATCCTCGATGGAGCTTCTGAGTGATTATTTCTGGGCTTCCATGTGATATTGTTGTTCCATCGGTTGGGGTTTATGGCCCTCGAGCAGGGGTGGGCTAACTACAGGTGACGGCTCTATCGGGTTTTCGCAGCAAAGTGGTGCAGTGCTTGTGTGTGAGTAGAGTTCCTCGAAGCCATACACGACCTGACCATGTACAGACCGTTGGACGAAATAATTCAGTTTGTGGTTGGAAAATTAATTGCACTTCTCCAATGTGGAATTCCCTACTTGACGTGGTGTTATTAATGGTTTACAGGAAGCAGCAAGTTTAGTTTGATGTTAATTGCGTTCCATTTCGTCAAAATAACTTTGTCAGAGAAATTTGCTGCTAGGCGATTATGGGGAAGGTAAAGGAAGTATTGTACCTAATGCAGGGAGAATATGCAGCACGTGAACAGTTGCTTTAAAATAACGAATGTAAGTAACTACTTAAAGCACGTTTTTTTAATTTTCTATTCCAACTTCCAAGGGACTCAAAAAAATACGCTCACATTGTGTGTACGTGAAGCCAAACGTGGACGACTTTGGAAGTCATGGCACAAATATGAGTTGGCATAGGATAAGCATGTTTCTTTCTCCCACTATCCATATCATGACAAGGACCTCTTCTCTGAAGTCTGAATCTAAAATTGTCCTTGGAAGTGTCGTTCTCTTTCATGCTATTGTTAAAAAAGGCTGCACGCAACTGAAAGCTCAGATAAGTGAGCAATGGAGTGTTTAACTAATCAGAGTCCTGTTAGACTCCTACCTACTCAGGAATCCCACTCACCAGACTAAGTGGGATCAGATTTTTTTAAGATTATTTTTCAGACTTAAAAAACAAAAAGTCCACAAATATTGAAGTGTCTAACAGTGTGTTGACGCAATGACCCAAAGTACCCAACAACTCCAGCCCCAGTGGGTTGTTCCAAGTCGCACTCGTTTCACACTCGTTTCAAAATTTCGCAGAATTCAAATAAGATTAACGCCTGCGATATTTTAACAACGTGTCTGGTAAATCACCTGAAGTTTTGCCAATCAGAAGTTTTTTTCTTCGAGCTTTAGGTTTTTTGTTTGTCTTACGAAATTGTCCTTTGAAAAGTTCGTAGAATTTTTGGCACTTACGCTTCTTCTTGGTATTAAAATTTGTTGTGACGATTAATCATTGAAAAGGTTTAAGGATTGTTGGGAATTTGACACGTTGTTTATTGAGTGGCCGAGTGCAAACTAAGCGACCTTGTTTGTCTTGAATTTTGGAGATTCTGGGGAAACTTTTAATTGGATGGAATTTATAAACAAAATCTTTTATTGAAAATAAAAGAAAAACTCACATTTTTTTCACATTTTCAGTAAAATTTTAATCCTAGTTATATTCAGGAGAAGTCCTATTAGAGTCCTTTTAACGGCCTGTAGGAAATGAAAAAAGGACCTTTTATCGTATCACAACGTTGTCATCTGGCTAAAATTTTTGTAGTTTAAAAACAGTGAATTGGAAAAAAAAATTAAATTTTGTACACCCACTTCGCCCCCTCCTTCGGGTAGCGGTTAGAATATACCCGAGGTAAGGCATGCCTGTCGTAAGAGGCGACTAAAATTCATCCTCCGTATGCCGAGCGCGTGGCGCACACAAACTATGCAATAGACAAAACAAAAGACATTATTACCCCAGGTGGCAATCCAGTTTCACTGGCAAATCCACCCTCTTCGGAGGTAGGCTCTACGGATTCTGGGGAGAGCCATTTATTGCTTATAAATCCCTTTTTGAAAAAATCAATCGAAGGTCTCCGGGAAAGGAAGTCCGCCGGTTAATCAGGACTCAGCGAAAATTAAATGCTTTGAAGCGGAAAACAACAAACTCCGTGCTAAGCTTAATGAAATGGAACGTCTCTACCATGAGCTTAAAAGCGAAGTAGATTCGTTACGTAAAGAAAATGAAGCCTTAAGGAACCCCCGTGGTACTATAGTATGCGAGGAAACACAGAAACGTCAATGTGAATACCAGACGGACGAGGAAGAACTTGCACGCGAGACGAATCCGGTCTTTAGGAAAAGGCTAAAGACCGGTTAAAGACCGGCACGGTTTCTACTTCACCCGAAGTAGTAACCGTGCAGCAAAAAGAAGAAACACCAGTCGTATCAAACAAAGCGACAGGACGACCTGCAATAAATGTCGTTGGGATCGGGGACTACGGAAAGTTGCGAAACATCCTTTAAAATACTCTTGGGACGAAATATAACTTAACATCACTTCGAAACAACGTATGGAAAGTTAAATTTAGAGAAAATCCAATGGTTTACTTATGAAAATCACCTCGAAAAGCCGCTGCGGGCTATCGCGAGGGGACTACACCCATCCTGTACCAAGGACGAAATAATACAAGACGTTCAAGCCCAAGGCTTTAAAATTCTTGACGCCGTGAACATAATAAAGAAAGAGAAGCAACGTACGGACGAAGACAAAGATTCCGCTGTTGTCCGACGCGGCCTGCAAATTTTTATGCTTTCTTTTGATAGAACTGAAAATATTAACGAAATCTACAAAATTAAATCAATCCTTAACATCAAGGTAAAAATCGAGCCCAAGCGGAAGGGCCCTAACTAGCCTGTTAGTTCCCCAATGTAAGCGATGCCAAGGTTTCCGACACACGCAAGCGTACTGCCAGAATAAGCCGCGATGCGTAAAATGCGCCGGCGAACATCTCTCGACAGATTGCAATGTCAGCAGTCAGGCCCCCGCGGTTTGCGCCAATTGCAGGGGAAATCACCCAGCGAGCTACCGAGGTTGCGAAATTGTCATTGAGTTGCAAAAACGACATGAAGCTCCGAAGAAAAATAGTGAAAATAAGGGCCCCAGCCTAAAACCTCCTAAAGTAGATAAGCCAAAAACCCGGGAAGGAATAAGGGTTTGATTAAAGGCAAAATTCAAAATGCGCAAGAAAATGTCGCTGGTCCTAGTTCCCACCGGAGTCAAAAGGGAGAATCCACACTTGTTGGTCCAAGATTGTACGCTCAAGTCGCGTAACGTGAAAGTAAGCCACAATCGGCCGCATCAGATTCGGTCTCTCAAATTCTAGGCATGATTTTAGAAAAGCTTGAGCAACAATCGAAACTTAATCAAGTAATATTCAACAAATTGAGCGAGCTCGAGTTTAAACCTCGAAAAGCATTTAATAAAAAATCATGAATATGGGAAAGTCAATCAAAATAATTACATGGAATGCAAACGGCCTTTTGCAAAAAATTGACGAACTAGAAGTATTCCTACGGAAGAATAATGTAGACATATGCCTGATTTCAGAAACCCACTTTAAAAAGGGTTTGGCACGCAAAATAAAAGGTTACATCACGCGCATCATCCTTCAGAAAATTCGAGAGGTAGATCCTCTCTCTACATTAAAGACTGCATTAAGCACTCCAAAAACGAAGAAATAGAGCTTGACTCTATGCAAATAACCTCAGTCTCAGTAAAATTAAGTCACATAAATTACAACATCGCGACGAGCTATTTTCCTCCGCAGTATTGATTTTTTGATTCACTTGGGTCAAACTTTATCATCGGCGGGGACTTTAACGCGGAAAATACTTTTTGGGGCTCAGGGTGCTATTCAACAAGAGGCAGAGCCTTCTTTAAAGCAAGTACAAAACGCGGCGTGATGTTCTTATCGACGAGAAAGCCAACATATTGGCCAACCGACAGAAATAAAATACCTGATCTCGTCGACTTCTTTATCGCCAAGGGGGTACCTCGTTACCCTACGAACGTAGAGGTAAGTTCTCGGCAGTTCTTTTGAAAATCGGCGGAAGCCTAGCGAAAAAGAATAGAGCGCCTAGATTAACTAACAACAACACTGACTGGGACGGCTTTAGAAAATACTGCAAAGAAAACATAGCTTTAAATGTACCGCTCAAAACGCCACTTGAAATAGAAGACGACTTAAATAAAATCGCGAGAGTTCTTCAGAGCACTGCGTGGAATAACACTTCTTTTCGGAGGTCCGAATTATCGAACAGCGGAACAATATATCCACGAGAAAGAGGAGAGCTAATATGCGAAAAGAGGAGAGCGCGCAAGAGGTGTCAAACGTTCGCGAGCACCCCCGGATAAGACCATCTTGAACCACCTTTCTAACAAACTGAAGCACGAACTTCAAGATTTTAAAAGTCGCGAGACTACTGCTTACCTCGAAAGTTTGACTGCCGATAAAGGTTCGAACTACTCTCTTTGGAAAGCAGTCAAGTCCGTTAAGAAGCCTATAGCACACTCTGCGCCATTAAGAAAAGCCAACGGCGAATGGGCAAGAGAAGACAAAGAAAAAGCGGATTTATTTGCAGATTACCCAGAAGAAACATTCAAACCGTTTGACGGGAAACCGTTGGTCGAGGAGCTCAATCCCTATGCGGTACAAGATAGTTATGGAATAAAAACCGTGTCATTGGCTGAACTTCGTCAAACGATAAATAATCTGAAGAGCAACAAAGCACCTGGCTTCGACTTAATTTCTAGCGAAATTCTAAAGGAGCTACCGAAAAAAGCTTTGGTCAAGCTACTCTATATCATTAACGCTTCCATGAGAGTTTTATACGATCCAAAGCAATGGAAAGTGGCCGAGGTCATAATGGTTCCGAAACCAGGAAAATGTCCAAACGACAAAAAGTCATACAGACCTATTTCGCTACTGCCGATAATATCTAAGGTATTCGAGAAACTGTTGCTTAAAATGTTGCAACCAATCATTGAAGAAAGACGATTGATTCCGGATCACCAATTCGGATTTAGGAAAAAGCATTCAACAATCGACCAGTTCTATCGATTAACAAACGAAATTGAAAAAGCTCTGAAAGCGAAAAAGTCTGAAAGGCAGAAAATGAGCACTCGGAATTCAAAGAGATAAACGCCGGTGTCCCGCAAGGAAGCGTTCTCGGCCCAATATTATTTTTGCTTTATACAAGAGACATACCCCACGATGAGGGAACATTTTTAGCTACGTTCGCTGACGACACTGCTATTCTCGCTACTGATACGGCAGTTGAATTATCAACAGGGAAACTCCAGCGCGCTTTAGACAAAATATGCGACTGGACGAAGAGCTGGCGGGTCGTCCTTAACGAGACTAAGTCAACGCATGTTAACTTTACTTATAAAAAGATAAACAACAAACCTTTATTCATTAACTCGGTACAAATCCCGTACTCAAATGAAGCGAAATATCTAGGAATGACTCTAGACGCAAAACTTAAATGGAAGCCGCACGTGAAAAAGAAACGCGACGAGCTCGAAATCAGGTTAAGAGAAATGAATTGGCTTATCGGAAGATTTTCGAAACTAAGCATATAAAACAAACTGCTTTTGTATAAGCAAGTGCTAAAACCATCTTGGACGTACGGTATACAACTCTGGTAATTAATATATCTATTTTAGAAACTTTTCAAAATAAGACACTCAGAGCAATCGTTAATGCTCCATGGTACATAAGAAATAACGATCTACACCGAGATCTTGGAATCCCAACCGTGACTGACGAGGTAACAAACTTTGCTCGCAAACTTAGAACTCGACTTCGCGGACATTGCAACAATAAAATTATCCGAACTTTGGATCAGACAAATCTTACGCGCCGACTACAACGAATGAGCCCGTTGGATCTAGCAGCATAAGATGAAACCGCATAAATTGACGGTATACAATACCTTCGTTGGAAGGCAGCCTGCCACACGCGATTACCACCGAAGCTTGAACTACTTGTTAAGGAAACTTAGTTGTAGTCTAAAGAAAAATGGGAGGTTTTTTAGTGAGTAAGAATCTCACATTACTATGAGCACGCGCGGCCGGTCCTCGTAGTGCCTATGAAGGTTTTTCCTACCCCCGGAAAAAAAAAAAAATTTGTACAGTTTTGAAAAACGTTTATATAATAGGAACGAACATATGAGCTTATGTGAACACATAACATTTTAATTATTTTGAATTTTATCTAAGTCTTTGAAGTCTTACACGCAGAAACAGAAAGTAGAAAAGACATGTACTAAGCTAATACTGTGTTCTTAAAATTAAATTGAGTTTTTGAAAAATAGTTATTTAAAAGTTTTTGAAAAATGAAGAATGAAAAATTTGTGCTCGCACGCTGGCAACGCGTTAAAGGTCTCTGCTCTTCAATAACTTTTTTCACATAGCCCATATTGGGTACAACAGAATTCGAATATGCTCAAGTAAAATTTTGGGAAAGCTGTTTTAGAAAGGCGGATAAATACGATTTGTACGCCATATGGGAAATACCCAACAAACATCCATGACAAGTTCAGTGGAGAAGCTCACCAATACGATTTAAGTAGCTTCGAGAAGAAAATCCTTGGAGTAATTTATAGTTCCGTCTAAATAGACGGAGAGTAGAAGAGGCTAATAATATCATACTGTACGGTATGGGCAACCTAGACAGAAGAGTCAGAATACAATGGCTGTGATGCCGGGGTAGCCTTTATCAAAAGGGAATCCAATACCTGAATCCACCCAGAACTGTAGCACCACCTTAAGTAAGTAAGTAAGAATGTAACATTGTGTTGCCTGAACATTACATTCTGGGAGCAAAGAAGATATCCATGGAGAAACAGATTCCTCACCTTAAAAGCTCTGATACAAAGACTTTTTAATTTAATTATTCTTATTACCTTGTGGACAGGATCACTATAAAACTTGTGGCAGCCAGGTTTTGATACGCTCCATGGTATTGAGAACAAAAGAGGCAAGACAAATCGATCTGGTGCCTATCTTTCGTACTAACACCACTCTTGCGCTTCTTCAGGAGTGGGGCTTGTGGTTTAGTACAATGGGTTTTTTGGTAGTATGGGTTTTTCGTCCTTTGCACCATGACAGGCATACTATTCCGTCTGGGCCTGGAGACTTAAACGGTTGTTAATAGCCCAGGTTGTACTTGCCAAAACCACTCAGTGTCCGTTCTTATATAACTACAGCCGGCGAAGTGTATTATTTTAAAGGAGTTCCAGGGTCGTCATGGACGATTCTGTCTACCCTACACTTGGCTTTGTTGGAAAGGAGGCGTTAGAGTGTTTGCTGGAAAAAAAATCTACATAGTCTAGCAGAGACTTCAGGGGCATCCATCTAAGGAATCTATCCAAAGCTCCTTTTTGGATTTCTTTATACCTTACTCATATATTAACAGTCCTTATAATAGCTGCCAGAAATTGTGTTGGTGGCAGATATTGAAAATCACTCCAGTAGTCTGCCCGAGATCAGGGGGAAACTTCGTTACACCATGGCGGAGTGTGTATAGTCTATTCCACAGGAATGGAATATATTAAGTTTAATTCAGGCGAAAATGTAACATAGAGAAATAATAATGATAGACCCCCAAGACTTTAAAGTCATATGATCGAGACCAAATTCTTAGTCGAAAGAACCGTATCGCTTCATTCGTCCTTCCGTATGTCATCAATTTTTAGCCCCTTAATTTTTTAGCTAAAAGCGGACTCTTCTCCGCCCTTTTCTCGTCAGCAGTGGGATTGCCACCTTCATTGCCCTGCTGTGGATTGAGCTGCTCTGAAAAGTGCTCGCTTTATCTGCGTAAGACTTCGTTCTCATTTGAAAGAAGTGTACCGTCATGAATTTAACCCCTTGTACGATATCTAACTTCTAATTTCCACTGAGACGGCGAATAGTCAGCCAAAAAATCTTATTTGCATCTGTAATCGTGCTCTAACCTCTCGCCGAACTTTTTTGAAGCCTGGCTCTTCTGACCGCCATATTGGAAGTTCTTCGTGACTCAATGTACTGGGCTCGAGAAATAGAGTTCCTACATTGATTCCGCACAATATAGGCTCTGTCTTTCTTCATGATGGCTTCTTGAACACCACGCAGTTCTTTTCTCACCACCAAGCCGCTTCACTTCACTTCACTTCATTTCTTCAAAACCACGATGTTTTTTTGAAAATTCTACTGTTTTTGATTTTCCCTAGTAGTACTACATTAGTAATAGTAATCCACGATCTTATCAATATAAGATCAAAAATATAAAAAATATATTGTAATAAATAATGATAGTTAAATAATTTGAATAATGTAAAATTGAATAAATTACTTAAATTTAAATGAAAATAAATTAAAATGAACAAATATCTGGATGTGTATATTAATACTGGATGCGGTGATAAAATGTGAGGATTTTCAGAATATGCATTGTGGTGGAAACACACCAAACACCAGCATCCCATTTCGATCAGAAACGAAGCATCGAGTCGCATCAATCGGTATCAATACTCATCAAATGCGACTCATAGTACGATTGGATATACGCCATCCGAAGTTCTATATCGACAAATGCCAGGAGACCCAGTGATAGTCTAAGAGGTTCTAAGACTAGGCGTGGCCAAAACTTTGTATGAACGAAATGTAGATTGGAGCCTGCTTCAAATTACTTGGTAAATTTTATTTCTTATCCTTTTCTAAAAAAGCTTAAACTAATGGTTTTTCTAAAAAATGTAAGGGTTTTCTTTAAATTCTGCTTTCAAGTGTAGGCATGGCCTAAAACCTTGTACAAGAAACTGTAGAACTAGGTGCTTTCTACAAAATATATTAAGTAAAATTTTTTCGATTTTGAGCAAAAATATTGAATAAAATGCATTTGAAAAATTATTTTTTTAATCTATGCCACACCCACTACGAGAAGTCTACCAATATGATTTTTTTTGTATTTTTTGCAATCGCTATGAGATACTGAATTCGAAGTCTTGGGTTCATATGACATCTTACTATTTGTTAACTTTCTTACTTTGTGTGCAACCAGGTAGTTGCATCTCCCAGAGGCCCCGGGTACCAGGCGGCAGAATGTGATTCTTATGATATTTTCACTCAGGACAACAAACTTATGAAGGTTAGAAAGTTGTTGAAAACAGTAAAAAAATGTTCATCAGCTTTCCGACTATGAGCTAATAATAGGAATCCCCATTCAAGATCCGAGATGCAAAGGCAACTACTTGGTGGATCTTAGAGAAACGATTAACGACATACAACAGAGGGCAAGAAGCAGTATAAAGTAAGCGACTGACCGGATGAAGACCAGATGCGAGAGTAACAGCGCCAGAATTCAACGAGGCAAATCTGGTATGGCTCTTCAATCCCGATCGTAGAAAGGGAATATCGCTCAAGCTGCAGAAGGTCTCGGAAGGTCTCCACCAAGTAGTTCTGTGAATTAATGATATCCTCTTCCTAATCCAACGAGCACCAAGGGTAAAAATTAAAATTGTCCATGCGGATCACATCGTTAGGGCGGAACGACAATTATGTGCCTGTCCAGGGCAAACATAACTAAGATGGGTCAATTTAATGAGGTCAAAAAATATGACGATTTTCAGAAATTGCATAGTGTTCGCACCATAAGGCGACAAAATACTGAATACTCACTGATCGCTTCACTCACTGAATATACCCACCATTAACTTTTAGTGATGAGGGTCTTATAAATGGCAACTTTAGTTGCTCGAGAGAGGGCTTTGCTGCTCAATTGCCTTTTTAGCCCAAGAAAAAGCGATTGGCAAGAGTTATCCTTCATTTGATTTCAGCGCTGGTGTCATTGTCTGAATTGATAGCGGAACCCAGGTAGACAAAGTCCCTAACTACCACAAAGTTATAGCTGTAGATAGTGATGTTTTGTCCAAGACGTCGGTGTTGGGTGTCTTTTCTTGATGACAGCATATAATTGGTTTTGCCCTCATTGACTGCTAAACCCATATTCGCCGCTTCCGTCCCAATACTCACGAAGGTTTCACTGATATCACGCTTTGTTCTACCGATTATGTCAATGTCGTCTGCGTATGCGAGTAGTTGAACGGACTTTTGAAAGATTGTACCTCTGGTGTTGGCGCGAGAGTTCTGCACAATTCTCTCAAGTATGATGTTAAAGAAGTCGCATGACAGCGCGTCGCCTTGTCTAAATCCTTTTTTGACATCAAAGGTGTCGGTGAGGTCTTTGCCGACCTTGACGGAACAGCATGAGTTTTCCATCGTCATACTGCACAGACTGACGAGTTTGGCAGGGATGCCAAAACTAGACATTGCGCTATATAGCTCGTCTCTATAGATGCTGTCATACGCGGCCTTGAAATCGATGAAGAGGTGGTGTGTAAAGATTTGGAATTCCTAGGTTTTCTCCAATATGTGCCGCAGTGTGAATCCGCCTAAAGCCACACTGATATGTGCCTATCAGATTGTTGACAAACGGCTTCAGGCGTTCACACAGTACAGCAGTAAAAGATCTTGTATGCGATGTTAAGAAGACTTATGCCCCTGTTTATGGCACAACTCAGAGGGTCTCCTTTCTTCAGGATCGGGCAAACAATGCTGAGGTTTCATGCGTCGGGCGTGCTTTCTTGCTCCTAACCCTGGTGCATGCTCCTAACCAGCTCATCGCCAGCGGATCTAAAAAGTTCGGCAGCTGGGCCGTCTGCTCCGGCTGCTTTGTTGCACTTGAGCTTAGACACAGCTACTTTCACCTCCTCCTGGCCGGATGGGCGGTATCGTTCATATGCTTCGTCGGTAACGTCTTCGCCCGGGTTGAATGGTTCGTTCTGCCTGACAGCGGTATTTGGTTCGTCCTCGCCGTTATACAGTCTGCAGAAGTGGTCTTTCCAAATCGTCAGCACCGACTGCGATTCTACAACAATGTTCCCCTGATGGTCCTTACAGGCTGCAGTTCGAAGTTAATACCCTTGGCAGGACCTTTTGATCCTTTGATAAACTGTCTAACCTCATTCCTGTTGTAACATCTCTCTAACTCTTCAACCGCGCGCTTCTCGTGCTCTCTCTTTTTCCTTCGGAGAAGCCGGTGTTCCTCTCTCCTCCTCTGCTCGTAGAGCTCGTAAGCAGCTCTAGTCCTTCTGTGCAACGCCGCTTTGTATGTTTCCTGTTTAGCTGCATGGGCTTGCCGGTATTCATCGCCAAACCAGGGGTTTCGTTGTGGTGGCCATGTGAAACCCAGCACTTCAGAGGCGGCGTTTCTGGTGGCATTTTGTCAATGTTGCCACTGGCTATCAATACTTGATGCTGGTTGCATAGGACTTCGTAGAAGGTTTTGAGGGACTCGGTTGGAGAAGGACCTGGCGATCTCTTGCGATTGTAGTTGGCCGACGTCAAACTTCCTCACAGTATTTGTAGCCGTACCTTGACTACAACAAGGTAGTGATCCGAGTCAGTGTTGGACCCTCGGAAGGTTCGGGCATCCATGATACTGGAGGAGTGCGTTGCGTCGATCGCAATGTTGTCAATCTGGTTGACAGTTGATTGATCGGGAGATCTCCATGTCCCTTTGTGGATATTGAGATGCAGGAACTGTGTACTAGCAACCACAACGTGTCGCCCCGCAGCAAAGTCGATTAGCCTGAATCCGTTATCGGAGGTCGTGTCGTGCAGGCTATGCTTTCCGACAGTAAGACCAAAGATGCCCTCCCTTCCTAGCTTGGCATTAAAATCGCCTAGGACAATCTTAATGTCGTAGCTAGGGCACTGCTCATAAGTTTTGTCCAGGAGCTCGTAGAACATATCTTTGGTCTCGTCCTCTTTTTCTTTTGTGGGGGCATGTGCGCATATGAGGCTAATGTTGGCGAATTTAGCCTTGATGTGGATCGTCGCGAGGCGCTCGCTTACAGGGTTGAAGCTCAAGACTTTTTGCCTAAGTCTGCCTCCAACAACGAAACCACATCCAAATAGGCGCTGGCTTTGATGCCGATAGCAGTCGCCGTAGTAGAGGTGGCAGCTTTTCATCCTTCTTTTTCCCGGCCCGTCCCACCGCATTTCTTGGATGGCAGTAATGTCTGCCTTGCAGTCGTTAAGGGCCTCCGCTAGTTGCTCGGCTGCACGTGGTTTGTTTAGGGACCTAACATTCCACGTGCAGATCCGGAGCTCGTTTTCCTTTTGTCGTTTGCATTGGTCGTCAACAGCAAATCCGTCCGAATCCGAGGCTTGTTTCTGCTTCGTGACTGGTGTTTCTTTACGTGGCCAGACATGTAAAAATTCTATTTTTCATAGAAGTATGACAAATTTACAAAAGCAACTTGTTGACAACTTCGTCCTTGCACATAAGAAAATACCTCTATTATTACTAAAGTGGAAATGAAAAAGCACTTTCAAAAGACATGTTAAAAAGTAAAATGTCTAAAAATACAGCAGGCTAACACCACACAGTTTCTTTGAATCGATTTTCATGTCTACCCGCATCAGCAGATTTTTAATCAAGTCATTTTATCTGAAACGCAGACAAAAACGATGTTTTTCTTTTGAAATTTACCCGATGCTAAAAAAGTTTTGCTAACTTTTGCGATGAAATGTGGTGGTACGTTGTGGACCTCAGGAAACTTATTCAAATTTTCATCAAATGTTTTCGCAAATAAAGTGCATAGAATAATTTGGCTCAGGCAAATACACGTGCTTCGCGTTTTGAGAATGAAAAGCTGAGGTAAACACTCCCTTATGCATGGCCCAGGCGAGGTAGCAAGATTAGCAATGAATACAAAAGGGTAAAATTACCTAATCTTAAGACTTTCGGAATGTGATTGTGATCGATCCCTAATTTTGTGTTTATTATTAATCAAACAAAGGACCATAAATTGAGTTCTTGAAGCCTTTCATAATCCGGAGAAACGAATATATTTCATAAAATTGGAAATATGACTACGCTGGTATTGCAAACATACTTATCAGTAAATCATTGCCAAGGAATTTGTGTGCCTCAAAATGCTGGTCAGCAGTCAACACAGACGCCCTGCTCATTTCTTGGCAGTCTCACAACAAAGTGCAACCACAGTTCTCTAAGGATGGCATACGTTCAAAGGACTCCCACCATCGTTCGCACCCTCCCACGCACTGAGACAAAAGCACAAATCTGTTGTTCATGTTGTATAATAGTTGCCCTGCTGGAATTACCGATATAGAAACAAGAGTCAAGATAACTTCAAATCATTGGGCACTAATTTCCAAGGAACCACAGTTTAAGCTCAAGGATTTTCTCATCATCACCATATCTGTGCGCCAGCTGCGGCATATGGTATACCAAAGTCCCAACATATGCTCTTTTATACAGCTCAAAATACAAGGGATATCCCATGTGATATATCCATTGTTTTCCTCCTGCCAGGGAATCGAACCCTCCTCCGTGTACGCGTTGGGTTAATTTTGTTTTACTAAACACTAGACATGGGAGTGACAGTCGAAAATGTGTTTTGTATTGAGGATTAACATCTATCCAAGTGTTGAGCAATAAGGCAAGGATATCAAGGGACATACGAGAAGGAAGCATTGATTGTCCCAATATAAGGGGACACCCAGGAGTCACAAAAGGAGCACCAGCCCTTTGGCTGGCGTTAAGCTCGACTGATTACGGACCCATTACAATGTCAATTCCATGTGATGTAAGCAAGTGTTCTAGAAGGTCATCGGAAATAGTATAACTAAGTGAATATAAAAGAGTCAACAGTGTGTTGTTCCGGAGGATGAATGTTAATTTTTAACAGTGGGAATGAAATAATTTTTTTTTGGGTCATTCACCCCGACTTTATTAAGGCCCATACAAAAAGAGTAGACGCGGCTCCTAAATGTATATTTTTCTTTGGATTTATTGCAAAACTTTTTATTAGTGGTAATTTATTCATTCATATTAAATCAAGAGTTGCGCCAATGCTTGGGCTGTCAAAAGTTATTTTAAAGTTATAATGTTATTTTGAGATAATGATAGGAGACTAATTTATTTTTGGCAGTTGAGGAATAGCTATTAAGAAACTCTTAAGGAATGGCTAAACAAAGGGAAATTTGCATTTACAATCATTTTCAAGTTGTGAATACTTTATTCGTATTCCGACAAAGAAAGTTTGAGAAAAGCTAGATATGAGGAGGAGCCGCTGATGCCGATATACTCCTACATCTAGGAATACAGATTAAAATATCTACATTTTCAACCAGTTAACTCTTCTGAAAAAAAAGTTTTCAAGGTCGCAAAATAGGCTTGAGAAAAAAAAATCAACGTTAATTTAACGAAGTTTTTCGACTGGCCGATTTCTGAAGGAAAACCAACGAAACAACGAATAATTAAACAACAATGCCAAATCTGGAGATTACAATGAATAAGGTAGCGGTTCAAAGGTAAAGCCAGCTAATTTTTCTCTGGAACGTTTCAGTTTAGTTTGACTTTGATGTTCTTCGAAAGGGGCTGTTGTGTCACAAATCGCACCTTCAATCTGTCTTCCTGCCTTATAAATTGACACCTTCCGTTAAAAGTTTTTCACTTAAAAAAATATATGTCGTTGGCGTCCACGAAAACCGTTGCCATTACTTTTCCGGCAGATGGAACCGTTAAGCGTAATATTCAAAGCATATTCGCCTGCGTAAGTCCATTGTTTCCGGTTCCTCCATTCTGATTTCACAGTAGTCCATGCCAGATTCATCACCTGTCTCTTAATCGTGATGATTAACTTGAATCGTCAAGAGAGGAGAAATCCGAAAAAACTAATTGGGTACAGTTTAGAGAGGAGGTTGGCAACTCTGTTCACCACTCAAACTTATATCAAGACAAGGGGTAGAGACTGCTGCTCAACATCTGAATAGCGTCCTAACCCGTGTTGCTTTGAAATAGCGTGCCCGGTTACGAAAAACCATAGCAGAAAACCGGTGCCTTGGTGGAATGCCCAACTGCAGCACATTCTTAAGGAGACCAGGAAGCTCCTGAATCGGTCATTAAAAACCGATAAAGTAGAAGACTAGAATCTGTACCGATCGAAGCAAAAGGGTTTTAAAAGACTTATTCGCAAGTCGAAAAATGACTTTTATAAAAAATTTTGTAAGGAGATCGTATCTCTAAGTGAAACTAGAAGGCTTGTGAAAATTCTGAACAGGAATAGACCAAGCAAACTTGCTTCACTTCTCAATCCAGATGTTACCTACACTGAGAACAAGGCGGAGACCTTCAGTCTTCTCCTAGAGACTTACTTTCCGGGAAATCAGATCACCACGTTCTTTTCAGTGGTACCGGAAACGGTGGCTACTCTAGAACGAGCGAACACAACGCGGCTCCACTGGTTTATTGCATCCAGAGTGGTGACTGATGACGCTATCGAATATGGAATTGCATCTTTTGACAGTTTCAAGTCACCTGGTCCAGATGGAAACTAACCAGTGTAGGAAACTACATTTTTCATTTTGTTAATCCTGGGGAAAACAAAAAAAAAAAAAAACGAAGAATTTCCCCTACGCTACCAACACTATCCTGTATAGTACAAGACCCTTGTTGCGGGTTTAGCATTTTTTTTTTTGAGCCGATTCCCCTCCGTTTTTTTTTTGCTATCTTGCATTTTCCCAATACACCAAGCTATCCGGCCAATAAGATGCTGCAACGTGGCTTAACATGGGTCATCTAGCTGCATCGGACGATCTACAAAACCGCTCTCCTTAAGCGGTTTCGTAAGCCAACCAAGATGTAGAGCCGAGAGTAGCTGAGCTGCAGCTTCAGTCGGTGCTTGGGTTGTGGACTATCAAGTCCACTAATTGTGCGGGTGCTAAAGCCCCTAACAGTCGTGTGCGGGCAAAATAATTGATTTTTTTTGTACAGTCGCGAAACCTTTTTTTTTAATCATATAAAAACTCGAAAGTTATATTATTTTCGCGACTTTTTAAAGTCAAAATTTAAGCTTTCTTTTCATTCCATCGAAGTAAAGTCTAGCGAATTTACCAAAAAAACAAAACCATACACGTGATTCTGCAGACCGTACATAGAAAGGAAAACGCATTACTCGACCCCCTTAGCCTAAAGTAAAAAAAAAATAAAACTTGCACACAAAAGGACCAAAACGACAAAAAAAAGAAATAGTTTGTGCCCAAAACTCTATAAAAGGACGCAAAAAACACAAAAATTGCACAAGTTCCTATATAAAAAAAAGATTGCCCAAAGCCCTAAATAAATAACAAAAACTATACCCAAAAAAAAAATAAAGAGACAGACACATAAAGAACAATATAGTGGATAAATTATAATAGTGTTGGTGCCCTCAAATTCCATCCACGCCGAAAAAAACACCACGTTATCATCGAGAACTTCAGGGACCAGTTTCCAAACCAACGGAGTACCTCCACCCAATATCCCGTCAGCGAAAGCTTGATTGTGACGTCACCGAAGCCCCACCGTCGAGAAACCCTGGGGACGCAACGAGATCGTGTTCCACGGCAAATTCACCACACGAACATTCGACCATACCACAGCAGTGAATGTCTGTCTATAATCCTCTCCCTATCAATTCCTCTCCCAAGTTCCTATCACTACATTTGCATAAAACCTACCTTAGAGATTAAATACTAAATAAATTAAACAAAAAAAAAGAAAAGACCAATTTGATTAAATTTCTAACAAAAAAAAAAATAAATACCTAAGATCCATATCCCTTTAAAAAAACACCTACCTAACTACTAAATACAGAGAAAAAAAAACATCAAGAAACATCACCAACGGCCCAAGATACTGTGCACAGGATCGCCGGGGAGTTTAAGTAAATAACTCTCGTATAAAGGGTGAGTGAGTTTTGGTTTCATTATATTTAAGTTTGAATCCACCTTAAAACTATTTTTATGTTAACGAATGAAAACAAAAAAAAAGTGAATTTCCTGTATCGAAGGATATCCCCTTTCGGATATCCCCTTGGATATCCCCTTTCCCGCTCCTGGTCCATATACGTAACCTAGATTCCAGAAAAAGAAATTAAGAGTCTAAGAGTAGCATATAAGAAAAAAAAACCAAAAAAAAAAAAACAAATTAAATGAAAAAAATAAACCTTTTTTAGTTTAAACACAATTTTTTGGCTTATAACATGCCCAGATTTTCCTTGCGGAATTTTTTTTTGTTTGTATGGAATTAATAACTTTAAATCAGTGATTTTATAAATTTTTTTTTGTAATTGATTATTTTTATTTTTAATTCATTTTTTTTGGTTGCTCATAAGATTTTTTTTATTTAATTTGTATTTCGGACAGTTGATTAACCAATTGAATTACCAATTATGTAACGAAGTGATTCGTTACACAATCGATTCATTAAATAGCCGACCGCCCGCTGACCGTATCACAAGAACCATGGCAATCCCACACCCAAGTACAGACCAACACAGTTGTTCCGTAGCCACCGTTGATTATATAAATCAAGCTATCATACGATAGAGTCCTTTCCGGTTCTCAAGACCGAGTCCACTTTCCAGTCATCCGACCGAGTCCTTTAATACTTTTGCTATCATACGATAGAGTCCTTTCCGGTTCTCAAGACCGAGTCCACTTTCCAGTCATCCGACTGAGTCCTTCAATACTTTTCTTATCATATGATACAGTCCTTTCCGGTTCTCAAGACCGAGTCCACTTTCCAGTCATCCGACTGAGTCCTTCAATACTTTTCCTATCTTTAAGACCGGAAAGGACTCTATCGTGTCTACCGGTCTTTAAGACCGGTAGATTGGAGTGGGGTAGCAACCATGGAGCATTATGGCTTAAGCCTAATGCTAGGGGAGGGTCACACTTTGGGAGCCCTACCACCTAAGCTCCCCAACTTAAGCGCGTGTCGGGATTCAGAATAAAACGGAAAGACCTTTCGAACATTCGGGTTACTCCTAATTTTTTTTTAATCACTTTTTTGTATTCCTCTGAGAGCCTGTCGAACAACACCCCCTCGACTCTAGTTGTTTGGCCTGAAACAACGTAACAACGTCCGAGTTCCTTTAGCAAGATCCCCCCCCCGTTCCGGCGAGCTAGTCCGCACAAAAAGCAAGCAGGCCTACAGCTATCCAGGAACCGGACGCCCCTCCGTAGCTCCCGCCCGGACGGGCTGGGGAATCCTGTTGTCCTTAGTCCTAAGCGCTGGTGTCATTGTCTGAATTGATAGCGGAACCCAGGTAGACAAAGTCCCTAACTACCTCAAAGTTATAGCTGTCGATGGTGATGTTTTGTCCAAGACGTCGGTGTTGGGTGTCTTTTCTTGATGACAGCATATACTTGGTTTTGCCCTCATTGACTGCTAAACCCATATTCGCCGCTTCCGTCCCAATACTCACGAAGGCTTCACTGACATCACGCTTTGTTCTACCGATTATGTCAATGTCGTCTGCGTATGCAAGTAGTTGAACGGACTTTTGAAAGATTGTACCTCTGGTGTTGGCGCGAGAGTTCTGCACAATTCTCTCAAGTATGATGTTAAAAAAGTCGCATGACAGCGCGTCGCCTTGTCTAAATCCTTTTTTGACATCAAAGGGTTCGGTGAGGTCTTTGCCGACCTTGACGGAACAGCATGAGTTTTCCATCGTCATACTGCACAGACTGACGAGTTTGGCAGGGATGCTAAAACTAGACATTTCGCTATATAGCTCGTCTCTATAGATGCTGTCATACACGGCCTTGAAATCGATGAAGAGGTGATGGATTTGGAATTCCTGGGTGATGTGTATGGATTTGGAATTCCTGGGTTTTCTCCAAGATCTACCGCAGTATGAATATTTGATTGATGGTGGACTTTCCTGGCCTAAAGCCACACTGATATGTGCCTATCAGATTGTTGAAAAACGACTTCAGGCGTTCACATAGTACAGCAGAAAAGATCTTGTATGCGATGTTAAGAAAACTTATGCCCCTGTTTATGGCACAACTCAGAGAGTCTCCTTTCTTCAGGATCGGGCAAACAATGCTGAGGTTCCATTCGTCGGGCATGCTTTCTTCCGACCATATCTTGCAGATGAGCTGGTGCATGCTCCTAACCAGCTCATCGCCAGCGGATTTAAAAAGTTCGGCAGCTAGGCCGTCTGCTTCGGCTGCTTTGTTGCACTTGAGCTTAGACACAGCTACTTACACCTCCTCCAGTTCGGGTGGGCGGTATCGTTCGTATGCTTCGTCGGTAACGTCTTCGCCCGGGTTGAACGGTTCCTTCTGCCTGACAGCGGTATTTGGTTCGTCCTCGCCGTTATACAGTCTGCAGAAGTGGTCTTTCCAAATCCTCAGCACCGACTGCGATTCTACAACGATGTTCCCTTGATGGTCCTTACAGGCTTCAGTTCGAAGTTTATACCCTTGGCAGGACCTTTTGATCCTTTGGTAAAACTTTTTAACCTCATTCCTGTTGTAACATCTCTCTATCTCTTCAACCGCGCGCTTCTCGTGCTCTCTCTTTTTCCTTCGGAGAAGCCGGTGTTCCTCTCTCCTCCTCTGCTCGTAGAGCTCGCGAGCAGCTCTAGTCCTTCTGTGCAGTGTAAACATTAAAAATCTGGTTTATACTTAAAAACGCCCCCAAAAGTGGGCGTGGCAAAAATTTATTCATTTAAGTTAATAGCTTACGTACATATCTGAAGATTTTATGGTCAAAGTTATTTGAATTTGAAGCAAATATATCAAACAAAAACCGTTTATTAGAATGCATACTAAATATGACCGTGTCTACAAGGGGGCGGTTTTTGCTTTTTACTTAAATGCCAACCACAATATACTTAAGCGAGGATAACGCATACCAAATTTCAGCTTCCTACGACAACTTTGAATTTTCATGCTATTAAGTAAAGTGGGCGTGTCAGTGGGCGGATTTCGCTCCGTACTGCCACACTCGCAACACCAATTGGAACACACTCCTGGAATGCAACTGAAAAATTACAGGCAAGTCGACACTATTGTGTCATATGTTGGGACTACTTTAGAAACTCACTTCAATGAAAGCTTTTCTAACACGCTCGAAGAGAAGACTGTCAAAAAACGTAGGCTGTTTGTTCTATACGAATATAAGAATGGGCAATAAAGTCATTTTAAGCTCTTTAGCCGATTGGTGCGGATTACATTGCACTAAGCTCTGCTGCCATCCTCACCTGAAAAAAAAGACTTGTTCTTTTTCACGGTTCCCACCTCCGCGAGGGTTTGACAAGCCCTCCGAGAGTATTAATTGTCTTGAAAAACTTCTCAAAGTGCCGTTCGGATTCGGCAAAAAAATTGTAGGTCCCCTTGTATGTAAAGAAATTAACACACCAGCATTCATTGTTGAGAAGTTGGCCCTGGTTCACCTCGAGCTGTTGCGCCACTCTATTTATTTTTATTTTATAAGCTCTGCTATAGTGAATGTGAGGACAACTTCTTAAGAAAAGAAGAGCTAGAGGGCGCCAACCACTAAGCTGGAGGGCGCCAACCACTTTTTACCAATTCCGATAGAGCTTGTCTGGCACATACCTAGACGGTTCTGAAATCAAAAGGGGACAGCGATCTGGTCTGGAATTGACGAGGAACTGCCAAAGGCTATTCAGTTAGCTTCGGTAAAAGCTTATCTGTTTTCTGGGTTGAAATTTTTTTCATCATAGCTACTATGTCT
This sequence comes from Neoascia interrupta, assembly GCA_947623515.1. NCBI lineage: Eukaryota > Metazoa > Arthropoda > Insecta > Diptera > Syrphidae > Neoascia > Neoascia interrupta. The sequence continues at coordinate 56,557,664 of OX392463.1, forward strand.
CACATCAGTCTATGTTTTAACACGCAAAGAGGAACAATATTTATCTTTTTGGACAGCCAAGCAGCTCTCAAGGTGACTTACCTGCCATAAAATAGCCAACCAAGACACTAGCTAAGAAAAATCTAATCACACATCACTTGAGTCCAGCCAAAAGTGGCTTTGATAGCAATAAGCCGACTCTTAAGCTAAGGTCAATGCAACTACGCTCATACGGCAATATTTATATTTTTTGGCGTTAGTAAAGGACTGTCCAAGAACTTATCCTAAAGCCTAGCTCAAATCAATTTGTACAAAGTCAAAAAACCTGGAAAATATTGGTCCAAACAAACTTTCCCCAGATTCTCCTCCAGTAGGTCTAATACCGTCACCAACCTGGAGAGGGCTAAACTAAAAATTCTTACGGAAGTTTTTTGCTGCCATTGCAAACTGAAAAAAAAATGGTATTGAACTCGGTTATTCCGTCTTACGTAGTCAGGGATAGCCCGCCCCTTCTTTGTCTCCACCAAGGAAGAATGTCCTCGGTGGAGAAATTATGCCATCGACAAACCTAACCCTCCAGAGAAGATCCTTGTTTTCGGAATGCCTCCGCACTATAGGCTCTCTGTATAGGCCCCTTGAAGTCTCCCCGGATTTAGGCCTACATCCAAACTTGTATAGGACTTCATAATCTAAATGATCTGCACAGGGTCAACAAAAGGTACCTGGCCATGTTGATATAGAGAGGAACGAAATTCTGAACTTTCTTCGGAAAGACAAGCAGTAGCAGAACTCCTGGTATTACCTAAACCTTTCTTTTGAATAGGGGAACACAACCCTCAGGGAAGATTTTAGAAAAACGGATCAACTAAGCTATTAGAAAAGACTTCAAAGCTTAAGGCATGGTAAGGAACTTCTAGGGAAGTGTAACCAGAGGCGCTTCAAGCCATCAGTAAAAATAACCTTAGTGTCCTTTAGTCAAACATCGGCTTAAGAAAAAAAACAAACAAAAGTATCCTTACAGGATTCCTGACGGATAATTGCAAACATAGGAAACACTAAGGGAAAATTGGTCTAATGAAAAAATCCTTCTGCAGATTTTGCGATTATGTTAATAAGTCTCCGGAATACATGTGCAGGGCTCTGAACCACAAATAGAATAAAATGTTTTCTTCTCATTGTCAGATTCGTATACGTGAAACTGGACTAGAAAAAGTGCTCTAAGGTAAGTTCTTTTTGACCATGCCAATCATGAGCACATCGATAATGTTAAGTAATGACCTTAAGTGCAAGAAAAGGAAAAAAAAACCTTTATAAACCTTTACAAATCTAACTGGAAAAAGTATTTAATTCAGCTACAAAATTTACTCAAAAAGTCAAACACAATCCTCCATTTGTTTTTAGAAAGTTTTCAATAAATCAGAAAATTAGTATTCAGAGACTGTTTGTGTAAAAGCCATTTTACGTGCTGTAATTTCATTAAACAACCCCCACTAAGTTTGTACCATGAACAAATTATGACCTAAAGAACAATTACTACTTAGCGACAACGCCCTTCGGTGGCCCACAGAGGTTTTATCCTTAGACTAAATTAAATTGCCTACCTTTCCCGAAGGTATTTGCCATCAGTAATAAAGTACGAAGCTATGTAGCTACTCTCATTTCAACAGAATGCCACCTTTTTATTTTTTAAACGGACAGCAAATGGCTTCATTGTGCCAATAAATTTTCGCAAGACAACAGGATATCCACGCTAAGAAAACCAAATTAATAGAACACATTAAGCATAAAATATTTACCAAGCTTTTATGATTATTTGAGTAGTTATTTGGAAGACAATACCAATTACCACCCAAGCCCATCCTAGACGGGGAATGTACATAGATTTGGATAGAAGACCGCCTGGGGCTTTTCGATGTGGCTATTTTCCTTATTAATTAGAGGGTGAGAAGAGACGAATAAACAAAAAATGGAAGATTCGTCGTTTATCATAATTTCTTTTGGCTCATTTTACTGCGAGCCAGGAGGTTATTGTTGTCTGCTTTTGGTTTGCTTCGTAAACATTTATCGAAGAGAATTAACCTAGTTTCTGGAATCCCTGTTAAGGGTTCAATAAACTTTCTTAATGTGATGTGGGTGAAGTGGACCAGTGGTGGTCATATGTTTTGCAAAAGGCGCCAAAGTAAAAGATTAAGAGGCCGTATGGAGCACCTTATTTTATTAAAGGTACGAATTAAAAAAAAAAACAGGAGCAAGAATATTTAGTCTTTGGGATTACGGTCATACTTTTCATGATGCACCAGGGCTGCTGTTTCAGGGTAAAAATATGCACTTAGTCCTCCAACTTCGGGAGTTGTATTATCGGGGTAAATTAACAGCCTCGAAAAAGCCTGCTTTGGATAGCATAATTGTTATTACTAATCCCAAGAAAACAAAAACTCCAGATTTGAACGGAGCACAATTCGAGAGTAGGGGGCACTTTCTTAAACATTAGCAAACAGAAATTTTTAAGAAGTAATTTTATTCCCTTCTCAAGCCTCCGAGCTCGCCCGGAGCATGATTTCGGAGTTGTACTTGGGAAATTTAGTGCTTAAATCGGATTGGATCGGCGGAGCCGTGAACTAAATAGGTTGCGTTAGTTAAAGTTGATGGCTACCCCTGTGACAGGAGCTACTTTTCACTTAGAGAAGCAGTCGGGTCCATTGTGTCCATTTGGGAACCTTCTAAGCCTTCTAAAACGAAACAAAACAAGTGAGTAACTGCAAGAGTTCGTCTGTAACGAACTTCTAAATACCCGACCCTTTTTACCCGTTAAACACCAAATTAAAATTTTTTTGGTCTGTTTTATGTACTGAATGCCAATTATTTGTATTGGCCACGCCCCCATAAGAGGGCGTATGCTGAAAATCAATTAACTCTAATTTCGTTGAAATCATGAGAAATTGCGTTAAAACCGAATATTAATACTTAAAAAAAAAACAGTTTTTCCCAAAAACGCCCCCTAAAAGTGGGCGTAGCTCAATGCTTTGTGTGCAAAAAAACTTAGCAAATGGTAATATCTTCAAAATTTGTCATATAATTTTTTTTCGATTTAGAATGAATTTCCCGAGAAATCAGGTTTTCAAAGATTTAAGATGTTTAAAGTGGGCATGGTCAATAGAGTGTTCAATTTTTGTCCAATTAAAGGCTTCTGGCCGATATTACTCTCCACCAAAATTTTAGTTCATATGTTTTATTTATCTTGACCAAAGGGCTTTTTGAAATAAAATGTAAATTTGAGGTTGTCTGACATTCAAGTCAATTGTGGGTGTGGCTGTGGGCGGATCTTCTCAATTTTCATACTTTGTCTGTACAAAATGAGAACCAAGCAACGCTGCAAGTTTCAGTTACCTAGCTCAATTTTAAAGACCTCAAAACTGCATACATACGGACAGACGGATAGACGGACAGACGGACAGATGGACAGATGGACAGATGGACAGACGGACAGACGGACAGATGGAGAGACGGACAGACGGACAGACGGACAGACGGACAGACGGACAGACGGACAGACGGACAGACGGACAGACGGACAGACGGGCAGACGGACAGACGGACAGACGGACAGACGGACAGACGGACAGACGGACAGACGGACAGACGGACAGACGGACAGACGGACAGACGGACAGACGGACAGACGGACAGACGGACAGACGGACAGACGGACAGACGGACAGACGGACAGACGGACAGACGGACAGACGGACAGACGGACAGACGGACAGACGGACAGACGGACAGACGGACAGACGGACAGACGGACAGACGGACAGACGGACAGACGGACAGACGGACAGACGGACAGACGGACAGACGGACAGACGGACAGACGGACAGACGGACAGACGGACAGACGGACAGACGGACAGACGGACAGACGGACAGACGGACAGACGGACAGACGGACAGACGGACAGATGGACAGACGGACAGACGGACAGACGGACAGACGGACAGACGGACAGACGGACAGACGGACAGACGGACAGACGGACAGACGGACAGACGGACAGACGGACAGACGGACAGACGGACAGACGGACAGACGGACAGACGGACAGACGGACAGACGGACAGACGGACAGACGGACAGACGGACAGACGGACAGACGGACAGACGGACAGACGGACAGACGGACAGACGGACAGACGGACAGACGGACAGACGGACAGACGGACAGACGGACAGACGGACAGACGGACAGACGGACAGACGGACAGACGGACAGACGGACAGACGGACAGACGGACAGACGGACAGACGGACAGACGGACAGACGGACAGACGGACAGACGGACAGACGGACAGACGGACAGACGGACAGACGGACAGACGGACAGACGGACAGACGGACAGAAGGACAGACCAACGGACCGACGGACGGACGGACATGGCTTAATCGACTCACCTCTCGGTCTCGATCATATCTCTAACAGGTTAATATTTTTATCAAATATACTAATAATAGACTAATATTTTGTCAAATTTCATATATATTTATTTGAAAAACAGTTAATTTAAGTTAAGATCCCTTAAAAAGGGGGCGTGTTCAATGCACAATTTTTCTTTTATCTCAAGGACGATTACAAGCACCATTGCTACAGAGCTTAAATTTGAAAACGGTGTTTTTAAAAATTAGACATGGTCGCACATACAGGCCTGTGCTGCAGTGGGTGTGTCTCTGGGCGGATTCAAACAATTTTTTTATTTGATCGGAGGGACTGGACTTCCAGCTAACTTGCCTTTTATCAGCTTATAGCTTAAACTTAAAACTAAACCTTATAACTTAAAATTTAAAGCCTTAAAGTTGTTTACATATGGACGGACAGACATGGATTAATCGATTCTCCTGTCAGTCTCAATCAAATCTCTGAAGGGTCTTAAATTATACATCAAACCTTATATATGTACATACCCTAGTTAGGGTTTAAAAATAAATCGCTGCTAAAAGCTCATAGTGCCACTCTCTTGGGCCCATACGGATTCGTATACAAATTTTAAGAGGTCCTTTAGATCCACATAGCTTAGATCATCGAGCTCATTGAAGAAAGTAACTGCGGAGGGTACTTCGCTTAATGCTGTTTAGAAATGGGCTGTGCATTTGCAAAGCATGTGACGTACAGTTTCAGTTTCTTTAACATCGCTGCAGCTTTTGCAGTTATCATTGTGAAATATGCCTCGCTGCTCTGCGTGATGACCCACAGCGCAATACTTCGTAATAACTCCCGCCAGTATACTATTAGTGGTCTCCTTTTGTTCCACTGGCCTAGTTCCCTTGTGCATGTTTCAAGTTCTGTCCAACTAAGGTAAGTTGTACTCAAAGATAGGCCTTCTATCTTACGTTCTATCAAATTCAGAACAATTCTTATATATTTAAGGGCTAGAGAGGCATTCATCTCTGACCCTGATGTTGTAAGCTTGACCGCTTAGATTGTGGCCTCTAGCTGCACCTCAAAAACACTGCATTAGTCGTTAGTCCGGAATGGTTTGCTTGATCACAGAGCTTCACAGAAGTTACTTAAGCCAAGACATCCATCTTGATCTCATCATCTTTTGCGAATGTCTTTTCCTTCCATTCACATCTTTCACGATGCAATTTAACAAGAGGTAGATTACTGTACAAAAACAGTATGAAACGTGGGGTGGACTTTTTCTTCACGGCTTAGCCAACATATTGGCCAACCGACAGGAATAAAAAGCCTGACCTTGTCGACTTTTTCATCGCTAAAGGGTACCCCAAATACCTTACGCGAATCGAAGAGTGTTATGATCTTTGCTCAGACCACTCAGGAGTAATCTTGAAGATGGGTGGAAGACTGGCGAAAATAGAAAGAGCTCCCAGATTAGCTAGCAAAAACATGAACTGGGACGCCTTCAGAAAGGACTGTAAGGAGGGCTTGAATGTGCCATTGAGAACTCCTTTCGAGTTAGAAGCCGCAGTTGACAAATTCATTGAAGCAATTCAGAGCGCTGCTTGGAACAACACTTCGCCCCAAAAGAACGCAGTTAGCACCGACGGGCATGTACGCACAACATATCCGCTCGAAATCGAAGAATTGATTCGTGAAAAGAGAAGAGCGCGTAGAAGATGGCAAGGCACGAGGGCTCCCCCAGACAAAACCCTCTTGAACCACCTCTCTAACAAACTGAAAGGAATGTTGCAAGATTTTAAAAATCGTGAGACCAATGAATACCTTGAAGGCTTGTCGGCGGATAGGAGCTCAAACTACTCGCTGTGGAAAGCAGTTAAGTCTATCGAGAAACCTTTAATCCACTCGGCACCAGTAAAAAAAGCTAACGGCGAATGGACAAGAGAAGACAAAGCCTTTTGACGGTCCGCCGTTGGCTGACGTTCTAAACAACAACGCGGAACCTGATAGCTTTAGAATGAAAAAAGTTTCGTTAATTGAACTCCGACAGACAATAAGCAAACTTAAAAATAATAAGGCCCCGGGTTACGACGTGATCACTGGCGAAATATTGAAAGAACTTCCAAAAAAGGCACTAGCCAAGCTACTTTATATGATAAACGCTTCTCTTAGACTTCTATACGTTCCAAGACAATGGAAAGTTGCTGAAGTCATTATGGTTCCAAAACCGGGGAAATGCGCAAATGATAAAAAATCTTATAGGCCCATATCGCTTCTGCCGATAATATCGAAAGTATTCGAGAAACTTCTGCTAAAGCGATTACAACCAATAATTGCAGAAAGACGCTTGATCCCGGATCATCAATTCGGTTTCAGACCTAACCATTCCACAATAGACCAAGTCTACAGAATAACGCATGAAATTGAAAAAGCCTTAGAAGGGAAAAAAATATGTTCAAGTGCTTTCCTCGACGTATCGCAAGCCTTCGACAAGGTATGGCTACGGCAAAACTTGCCGGAAGACATGTTTAAAATATTGGAAAATTATCTTGAAAGCAGACTCTTTCGTGTTAGGTGTAGTAGTGAATACTCGAGTTTCAAATTCGGGCTGGCGTACCCCAGGGCAGCGTCCTCGGTCCGACCCTGTTCCTGCTTTACACAAGAGACATACATCTAGATGACGAGACTGTCGTGTCAAATGTATGTGGAATTCGAAATTAAGCATATATAACAAACTACTCTTGTACAGGCAGGTGTTAAGGCCGTCCTGGACATACGGTATACAACTTTGGGGTTGTACCAAGCCGAGCAACATGTCCATGTTGCAGACTTACTAAAACAAGACGCTAAGTGCAATTGTGAATACTCCAGGGTATATTAGGAACAGTGATATTCACAGAGATTTAGGAATAGCTACCGTGAGCGAAGAAGTAACAAACTTTGCTCGAAAGCTAAATGCTCGCCTTCATGTTCATTGCAACAATGCGATGATCCGTACTGTCAACGAGACTCTTAACGATGTAAACAACGAGCGACGACTACAAACAACAAGACCCCTCGATCTAGCGACGTAGGGTGAAGCCGCATGAATGAACGGCTTAGTAGGTGCATTTACTGGAAAGCAACCTAGCAAATGCGATTAACACTACGGAAGCGTAAACTACTTGTTAAGTTAACTAAGTTGCAGTCAAGAAGTATTATGAGAGGGCGAAAATTTACTACTATGAAGTGCGTTCTGGCAGTTTCATAGTGTCTCTCATAAATGGGTGGTTTTTTAGCACGTGGAAATCGGGCATAACCAATATCGGCTACTTCGGTATTATGTACCTGCTATAGAGGGCGTATTGGTATCTTTGAAAGATTTTATAGTTTTAGCCTCCTTCCACCCTAGTATTTGAAAAAAAAAAAATCTTTCGCGTATTCTGGGAGCGAATATCCTGTTGAAAGCGAATGTCATTGGATGTTCCGTGGCTGGGATATCTATAGAGGCACCCCACTGAGCTACCACAGAGGCGTGCTCATGAGATCTAGAAGACCTAGACGGACAGCTGTTAAAGCAGCCTTGCTGCTGTAATCTTATCCAAGGGTGTGAGGTTGAATAGTAACTGGAATTCCAGGTGTGGTGTTGTCCTTGGGCTTCCCGTAATTGTCACGCAGGTCACTGTTTGGACCTTTATAAGGTTGGAGACACTCACTGCCTGTAGTCTTCCACCATGCAACCGTACGGAAGGTTGCCGTATATCACTATGGATCTGCCAACCGCTTTGAACATACATCCAGCGTACCATTTGTGTTTAGGTCCCCATGTGCTGCCAGTCTTCGACCCTCGACCCAGTAACCAACAATACAAAGTGCGTTTCTGAGTCGATCACTTAGGAATAGGCCAAGGATCAGGATTGCCACATCGGCCATTACCAGGATACATATATGAGTGCAGAAAGGACACGTCCTTGTGGTGTTCCTTCGCTGTCTTTTCATACATAATTTATCGAGGAAGTTATTAATCCTTTGTGTGCCTTGCTGGAGCCTGATCCGGATGCATATCTGTTATCGACTGTATCAGGCTACTCTCCTGCAAGACTGCAGATTGCTATCCAGACGAGCATTACTCCGTCTGAGCAGTATCGTGTCTGCTTCAATGTTATAAAAGGCGATAGAGGCGTTGTAGAGGGATGCAACGGTGATAATTTTACTGGACTGAAAACCATACATTAATTTGTTTTTTAGATGCTTTATACAAGGTGATTGATATTGGACTGAGGGCCCCGGTTCTGTACAAAGAATAAATACTTTTCTTATAGCCACGTTCCAAGAAGACCGAACCTCCATGTAAGAGACCCGAGCCTTCTCGAATTCCAGAGCACTTTGACCCTGCGTGGTGTCCCTTAAATTGCAGAGGATGGAAAGCTATTGCGAAACAGACAGAGGCCCTCCCGGGACGGGAAACCGCTTTATTTTGAGAAGGATTAATGCGTGGCATTTTCCAAACTGTAAACTTTTATTTCTTCCCAAAACTCTTTATTCGGCTGAAGCAAAAACCAATTATTGAGGTTTGTCGGAATTACAAAAAAGGTTCCTACATATGGATGGTATGTGCATGCGAGTACTTAAAAAGGCAAACTTTGGGAGTGACATGCCTTTTGTAAGTGTCATTCTTGTGTACACTTTTAAATGCAAAAAATTCATTTACACTATTTTACTTCCTTGATACAATGACGGACCAAGACTAAGTGTTTGTGTTATGTCAAGAAATGTACCCTTTGTAACAGCTGCATGCAGATTGTTAATATGCTCCGAAAACACTTCAGTTTTATCTGAATACATTAAAGTAAAATGTGATGCTGTTTCACCTGAAGACAGAATTTGTATTTACAATAATGCACAAGCGAGGCGATGTTACTAAAGGTGTATCTTTCTTTGTTCTAGGTAATAGGGTGTTTGCCACCCCGTATTTTAAAATGCAATTTTCATGTCACCAACACTCAAGTCTTGAACGAACAGCACCTGAAGCACTTACTAAAGCTGTGGCATATTGGGGCGCATATTTACGTTTGCATTGCCATGAATTTTTAGCCAGACAATTTTTAAAGTAAAAAAATTACTTAAGAAGGAAAAGAAGGCAATATTATTTATTAAGTAGCAGTCATACTCAACGTAGGACACATTTAACAACGTACTAACTTCAAGGACAAATTTTCCCACGCCACATAAGGAATAGTAAAACGTATTGTAATATTTTCGGCCTGGGGTTCGTCGAATAAAACTCAATTTCACTTTTATAATCACACAATGAAACACTTTATTTATCAAACAAACTTATTTAAACTCAGATCACACTGTTATTCAACTTTACTATTTAGAACTCAACACTTTATTTCAACTCAATCACTTTTTACTTTATTACCGATTTTCACAAGTCCACGTTTAAAATATAACTGTCCCGTACGAGCCTGTCACCCGTGTATTTATACAAAATTAAGCACCTTCTAGTACGTTCCATACCCCCTTTGGTAATTTTCCATTGGTACTCCTCCGCTGAATTCCAAGGAGGGGAAATCGAAATTCGAACTTCGAATATGACAGCTGCTGTCAGATGACTGGAATGACAGTTGGGTATGTTCGTTTGTAGAGTAAATCGATGGGTGCATTCAGGGACTCCTGCGAGTTGTTTTATTTCTTGTCGCCACATAACAGTATTTTTCTTTCTTAGGACTAAGTCAAATTATTTGACTAGGTTTTCTGAGATTCAAAATCTAATAAAATATTTATCTTTATATAACATACTGAGACAGATCGAAGTGAATATTGTCTCTCAGAAGAGAACTTGAAATTTAAAGTCGAGACCTTGAACATCATCTCCAGAATCTTGTCAGCAAAAACAAGGCTCTCCTCGCCTTTATTACTAAGTCTGAGAAAGGCATTCGCAAATGAGACGAAGTGTGGTCACTTCTCCTCCTCATCTATGCAGCTCCTGCATAAAGGTCGTTATAAGCATGCCCATCAGAAAGTGATGTGTTATAAAACCGACTGTAGCACTCATATGCTAGGACCATAGAAGTTAGGGCTGTAAAAGAAACTTTGATTCCTATGTGAGGGCAGCAGCTCGTTTTGGTGCAGCTTGGCTTAGCTATATGGTTGGAGATGTTCTTGCTACACTACACTTTTAGCATCGGTATTACGTCCCGATTACTACTTTAGTGAACGAGCTCATACCCCAGCACAGGGTAAGTCCTGGTAGCGAAACAATACAGACAGAGAAGTGAAGTTGGAAAAGTAATGCCTAAAAATAAAGCCTTTACCCAAGGCAAAAAGATCTTACCAAAAAAATGAACTCCTCTGAATTCCTCCACAACGTTTATTTACACATGGCAGCCGAGTAGACAAATTCGATCAGCCTTAAAAGCTATCCAAGAGGCTTGGTCGCTAGTCACTAAGAAGCTAAATAGTCATGAAATATCAACGCACGTGAACTGGAAAAGTTCCCCTTGGTTGTAAAGATTGACATTCAAAAAATGTGTTCATTATGGAATTTGCTTTATCATCGTTTAAAAAAATTTTGCTTGCGTTTTCTGATACTTTGCAAATACTCACAGTACTTTTTGCTGCATTTCTTTTAATTAGTAGTTGTAGTAGTAGTAGTAGTGACTTTATTTTAAATAGTTTTTCTTTGGGCTTACAATATTAATAATCACTTAGAAAATAATATGTTGCAATTTGCAGAGAATCTAAAGTCGATTTGGTTTGTCAGGAAGCCGTCTACCACATAGACATTAAAATAATTGTGCATGGTTATATTTTTACATTAAGAAATTTTCGTTGAAGATGCGGTTTCTATAAGATAGAGCACTAGCTGCATAATTATAAAGCTGGTCCCATACTCTGTCTCCATTAAGTATGCTTAATACTTCTTCTAGGCAGAGCGTAGCAGTACCGAAGATCTGCAGACGGAATTCCCTTAGGATAGGACACACGGCAAGGAAGTGGAATATATCTTCTCTTTCCCTTCGGTTACATAAACTGCACAGGATAGGCAGATCAGGGCGATGTGGTATGTAATTAAGCGGTAGAAGCTCTGACCTTATTTTGAAAATTAGACTCATCCTTAGATTAGTACTGTTGCACAAAAAATAAGTTCCATTGCCCAGGCGGAGGTTTAACTTGCTGTAGAAAGCTCTGTTCTGCGAAGACCGGGCTTCATTAACGAACTGGTCGAAAAGTTGCCCTCCTGTTTTCTCCAGCAACAAATAAAGTTTCTCTTCTTGACAGGAAGGTGCCCCTTCATGGTGCCTCTCCATGCCAGCTCGGTCCACCCTCGAACAAAACTGCTCGGATTTCTTAGCATGTACAAAAGCACTCATAATCATCATCTTTTTCGAATGCCGCTTATCCTTTAAAAGGGTCGCGGAGCGAGGGTGGCTAAATGGTCTTTCCATCGTTCTCGATCCTCCGTCACCAACTCAAGAGACTCCGACGCAATCCCCAGGCGGGACTCAGAGAGGTTCTTTACCTGATCCCACCACCTGTTTCTTGGCCTACCAGGGGGGCGACGCGCTCGCATCTCGGCTAGCATGACCTGTCTAGGAAGTCTGTCATGGGGCATGCGAACAACGTGTCGAAACCATCGAAGAATCGATCGCTCCGCTCGGAGAAGTAGCTGCTCAACATTAAGATTCCCACGAATACTGACGTTTCTCACTCTATCACTTAGAGTAACACCAGCAACGCACCTCAGGAATCTCATTTCGGCAGCTTGTACCCGCGATCTAATTCTTTCGGTCATTACCCAAATTTCATGACCATAGATGAGGGTCAGAACGAACACTGAATTAAAAACTGAGATCTCTGCTTTCACTCCAAGCAGCTCAGCTTTCCTGATGACCGGCCGGCGCAATTGCTTTACCATTGCTCCAGCTTGGCCAATTCTACAGGACAACTCAGTGTCACGTGTATATCGTGAAAAAGACACCGAGATACTTAAACTTCTCCACCTGTTTAAATGAAACTCCATTTATGTGCAGGGTACACTGCACAGGAGTTCAGGAAACAACCATCTTCACGTTTACTTTCATCCCAGCATCACCACAAACGGCTGCAAACCTATCCAGTGCTCGTTGAAGTTCCTCTTAGGATGATGCAAGGATGGCCAAATCATCTGCGAAAAGCAGATGGCTCATCCTGATGCCAGCCAATTCGAAACATTGCCATATATGCTATGAAAAGGAACGGCGACAGAACACAGCCCTGGCGAAGTCCCACGCTCACATCAAAAGATTGGGATTTGACGCCATTTATCCGTACACAGCTTCTGCAGTTTCCATACAAAAACTGGATGGCTCTCAGAAGAGGCCCACTCAGCGCATAGTCCTGCAAAACTCTCCACAGTGTATCCCGAGGGACTCGGTCATACGCCTTTTCCAGATCTACAAAACACGCATAGACCGGATTGGCATATTCCCAGGCCTTCTCAAGAATAACTTTCAAAGTAAAAAGCTGGTCGGTTGTGCCTCTTCCAGGCCGAAAGCCGCACTGTTCTTCCCGAAACAAAGGCTCAATTACAGCTCTGGAACGCGTTTCCAGCACCTTCGCGATTACTTTTACCGGAAGACTCAAGAGAGATATGCCCCTATAGTTGGCGCAATCTCTCCTGTTCCCTTTTTTGAAAATGGGCACTATAGCTCCCGTTTGCCAATCGCTAGGTGCCTTCCCGCTATCTCAGGCCAACTTAATGACACGTATTCGCCATTTAACACCCTTGATCATTTCTGGCCGGATTTCATCAACTCCAGCAGACTTGCCAACTTTTAGCGATTTAATCGCTTCAGTGACTTCGTCTACTGTGGGACTATTCCCCGCCCTTATCTCGTCAGCAGTGGGAATGCCATCTTCAGTGCCCTGTTGCGGGTTGAGCAACTCCGAAAAGTGCTCTCTCCCTCTGCGCAAGACATCGCTCTCACTTGAAAGAAGTGTACCGTCCTTGGATTTAACCCCTTGGATGATATTTTACTTCCTTCCTCTGAGCCGGCGAATGGTCTGCCAAAATATCTTGTTTGCAGATCTGTTATCGTGCTCCAACTTCTCGCCGAACTTTTTCCATGACTGTTCCTTGGCTGTTCTGACTGCCAGATTGGAAGTCCTTCGCGCCTCATTGTACCGGGCTCGAGAAGTTGAGTTTCTACATTGGATCCACGCAATGTAGGCTCTCTTCTTCTCTCTGATGGCTTCTTGAACTACAGGCGTTTTAAACCAAGCAGTTCTTTTCTTACCACCAGCTGCTACCCCAAGCCGCTTCACTCCACAAACATTTAATGCAGAGGCAATGACTGCCGATAAAAACAGCTGCCATTCCTCCTCTACATTCAAAAGGTCAGTTGGAATTTGTTTAAACTTCTCCGAAACATGCTGTGCAAAACGCTTCCTGAAATCAGAGTCAGCATCCTGCAACCTTTCCCACCGTATGCGGGTCACCAGTCTTTGTTTTCGCCTGGGTGGCAAAGGAATACTGTCACTAAAAAACAATTTACACAGCACTAAGTGGTGATCAGTTGACAGTTCATGATGGACAAGCCATATGCACAGCAAAAGTCCAACAACTTCCCTCCGTTTCTGTTTTGATCCGGGTCACCGTGCCTCCCGATCACACTCCTCCAAGTAATGTCGTCCGTACCCACATGTGCATTGAAGTCACCCATTAGGAGAAAGAAGTCCATTTCTGCCACTCTGGTCCAGGGCATCATCAACTTCGTTCAAAAAGGACTCATACTCTGACTCTCGATTTGGTGCATAAACCTGAACCAGAGCCAGAGTCGATCGCTCAAACTTAAGCTTTAAGATCAGAATCCTTCCCAGTAACGGAATGACATCGAATACATTTTCTGACAACCGGTGGCTTGTGAGTTTCGCCACACCCGCCTGTGCAGTCATGTGATTTGGGACGCCAGATGACCAGAAGAGCTTCCACCCATCATCGAAGTCTTTGGTTCCAGAACCCTTCCACTTAGTTGAGGAGATGCCAGTTCCATCGAGCTGATACTTTATGGCCTCCTCAACCAGTTCAAGTTCCTTCCTCGTTAGCGACGAGGCATTCCACGTGCCAACTTTGAGTTGGTGCCGTTGTCGATTTGTAGAGTTTCCACCTATAAGCCCTCATGTTGACTGGACGCTGTCCCCCTCCGCCCACCGTAATGGATAGCGGCACCATTGACGGGCTGCTCGCGACTTCTTCGTGTTAAACCCGGTCGGAAGCCGAGCGGGACCTTTCGACACCACCAAGCGCTCGCATGCTGACACCCCTCAGGACTAGCTCCAAAGCGTGCCCTGGATTACCAGGATCAGCAAATATCCGAGGCTGTTTTCCGAGGCGATCGTTTCGCATTCACATGACTCTCACAATAAAGTCGATGTGTAGTTTGAGTGTGTCTTAGAAGAGGGGAGTTACTCCAGTCTCTAGATGGATCATGTAATTTAGCGTATTACTAGGGAGCCTAAAAATCATCTTGATGAAATAGCGCAGGAATTTTTTAACGAGCTCGGAAGAAGAGTAACCCCATACTAGGGCTGCATACACGATAATGGAGGAAGCAGCTGAATCGAAAAGCTTTTGCTTCGCAATGGGTAATATTTTTATTGCTTATACAGTTCGCCCATACTAAAGCATCTGCCCGTTTAGCTTCTGTTAGCTTCACTCTTAAATGCTTGTTCATGCCAAGATTTGATGTGATAAGAACTCCCATATATTTCTATTCCCGCATCACTTCAATTTGTTCACCCTGATATGTCCACTTCTCGCGTTTGCAATGGCGACCTCCACCATCCCTAAATACCATTATCTTCGACTAAGATAGATTCACACATAAGTTCCATGTTTTGAAGTATAATTCTAGTCTGTTGATCATTAGTTGCATACCTTCTAATGTCTCTGCAAAAAAGGCTATGTCATCTGCAAACAATAGGCCCGGTATTCTCGTGTGTCCTATTTTTATTCCACCTTTACCTGCATCCGAAATGTCATATACATAGCAAACAAAGAGCAACGTGCTTAAGCCCTGCTTAACTCCCATACTCGTCTCATACTTCTCCGAAAGATGGGCGCCATCTCGTACACAAGCAACGTTGTTTTCATACATGAATCTCAAAACATTCAAACCTTGGTAGAGAAACCAATCTGAAGAAGCTTGTAGATAAGGGCCTCACGAGCCGAAGTATCGAGCGCTGCTCAAAAATCGACGACAAATGTGTAAAGTTTCTTCTGCCTCCTTTTATAGATCTCAGCTATGTTTATAAGAGAGAATGTCTGGTCAATCGTTGAGTAGCCTCGCCTAAAGCTAGCTTGAAATTGGTGGAGCACATTCTTCCGTTCTACCCGAGATGTCAGTCTGTTGAAAAGACCTGCAGCGAAGAGTTTTGTCGATTTAAGAACGATAATCCTCTGTAGTTGGTCGGGTCTTCTAGATCCCCCTTCTTATGCAGTGGATAGATTATAGCTTGCCGGAAGCTTTCTGGAACTTCTGCGGATTCAAAGATGCGATTAAATTCAGCTGCTAGAGCTTTTACGAATTCGGCAGAGGAATTTTTGAAGAGCTCGAACGGGATTCGGTCTTGCCGGGGGCCTTGTTGTTTTTAGCCTTATAACATGATTACTCTTTAGACTTCGTCTTGAGATATCGGTGCGTCTAAGAACGTATCTAATAACAGTGGGGCTGCATAAAGGAAAAGAGGGGAGAATTGCTTGGCATTAAGAAGATTTCTGAAATGTGCTCTAAGGCTCTCGGCTTGAATAGAAGCCGAAATGTGCTTTTTCTTTCCGTTAACTATCTTCGCTGCTCTCCAAAAATCTGCTGACAATCTTGCGTTGTATAGGGTTTCCATAATATGCATGTCATAAGGCTGCTTTTTCGAGCGGCAGAGGCTTTTAAAAAACTTGTTTGCCGAGGCATACAGAACTTTAAACGTAGTCGTGTTTTGTTTGCGGACTAACCTTAGTAGAACAAAAGATACATCTCTAGCCCTTATGCCATTTCTTTTAATTATTTTACTATAATATTATAAAATATTTCCATGTAATTAGTTTTAAGAGAAGTGTTCCTATTCAAAACTAAATTAAAGCTTCTGAACCATTTAGTTTTGAAATAAACCACAAAATGTGAAACGAAATCAAAGCCAAAATGATGGCAATACAAACTCTTTTACCCGTAAGACTTATTGGTTTGAATATCCAGCTCTGTTCCGTTAGGAGGAAAAAAAAGTTGCAATTTTGCAGATAGCTATCCTGTCTAGATTTCGTCTCAGTTGTGCCTCATTTCATATCACCATTAGCATCTCATTTTCCTCAATTCTGTAGCTCAGCTGCTGTTTGAACTACCCAATCTGCAATAATGACAGAGCAAATATGCTGATTGTAACGAGATATTGGAACAGAAATTCTTGGAAGTATTTACTTCGAAGGAAAATGGGTGTAGGAAAACGTTTAACCCTTGTACCAGGAAATAAGCCAAACATGTGAGAATCTTTCGTTAAATGTTCCTCTTTTGTAAAGCACTTGCGAATGTTTCTTAATAACCATCAAGCTGTACGTCTTTGAAATAATATTGAAAACATGTGATTTTGACTTTGCTAATCTCTTGTGATTTGTACTGGATACCGATTTCGTTTTTTTTTTGTTTTTTGTGTCGATTGTGCTAAGTTCATTTACGATCTGTTATTATACCCTATTCCACAGGAATGGAGTATATTAAGTTTGATACATGCGAAAATGTAACATAGAGAAATAATGACGATAGACCCCAAGACCCTAAGGGTATATGATCGAGACCGAACTCTGAATAGAATGAGCCATGTCCGTCCGTCCGTCCGTCTGTCTGTCCGTATGTCACCAATTTTTAGGCCTTAAATTTTGAGCTAGGAAGCTAACATTTTGTACGTAAGCTCTCTGTCAATCGAAGCAATAAAAGTGTTAAAATTTGTATTAATTTGTAAGACACGCCCACAATCGGTCTAAATGTGCAACAACCTCCGGTGCTTTCAAGACTGTAAGACGTCGTGAAAAGCTGAAATTGAAGCATGAAACTGAAGCATCTTCTAATGATTACAAGTCATAAAAAATAAAAATAAAGTCCGCAGACCGCCCCTTGCGGGCGTGGCATCGATTGAAAGTGTAATTTTTCAAATGCAATTTATTCAATATTTTTGTTCCAAATCGAAATTTTTTTACTTAATCTATTATGTAGAAAGCACTTTTTTTTAATTTCTTTCATACAATTCTTTCATTTTGGGCCACGCCCACATTTGGAGCCGGAATTTAAGAAAAACCTATAATTTTCCAGAAACATGGATTCCGACTACTTTTTAGCCTAACTTAAGTAAGAATAAGAGATAAAATTTAGCACATTAGCTTTAACGTGTTCTATACTAGATTTCGTTCCTACAAAATTTGGATGTAGATATTACGAAATTGTTGAATTCTAACCAAAAAATTGCATATTTGGCATCGAATTAAGGAGTAATTGTTCAAATATATTATATAAAAAATACTCTACATTTTGTTCATACAAAGTTTTTGGCCACGCCCATCCTTAGAGGTCGATTTCACAAAATTTTTGATTTTGAACCAAAAAATTACAGTTTTGCGTACATTTTAGCCGCAAACTTGGATATTTCTATTCTAATATTGATTTTCGGTCAAAGGGGTTGGACATGCCACGCCCCTTTTTTTTAAAAAAAAAGTAAACAAAAACTTATAAGGAATAATTTTTTTTCTCTATTTAAAATGATGCAAATGGTAACGGACAGGGATGGAAAACATGAAAACAAACGAATGGAAAGGAGGAATGGAAAGGAGAAAAGAAATGGAAAGGAGAAAAGAAATGAAAAGGAGAATGGTAATGGAGAAGAGAATAGGAATTGAGAGGAGAATAGGAATGGAAAGGAGAATAGGAATGGAAAGAAGAAAAGGAATGGAAAGGAGAATAGGAATAGGAATAGCGTATACCGTGGTCCGTTACAGACGGATCGAAGCTATTACATACGCACTGTTGCACTACTGACTGGTTATACCTAAGTTGCGTTCATGTGACTACCTTTGACCTGTCAAAGTGCATGCCTTGATGACTTGGTCCATTGGAAAACAAATTTTCACCTTTACTTGTTTATTTCACTTGAAATCAACAAAATTTTGCTTTCTGTATTCTTTCAACTTTTTGGAACATTTTTACCACGAAACTAAATTAAACTTCTTTTTTGAAGCGCACTTAAATTAACACCTAATTTTTGATATAACCAGTGAGTAAGTGCAACAGTTCGTATATAACAGCTGCGGTCCGTGTGCAATGAAACGCGGTGTACCCTATTCCTATTCATATTCTTGTTCCAATTGTTTTTATACCCCATCCCATAGGATAGGAGGTATATTAAGTTTGCCACATAGTTTGTAACACGGTGAAATAATAATGGTAGACCCCCAAGACCTTAAGGGCATATGATCGAGACCGAATTCTGAATCGAATGAGCAATGTCCGTCCGTCCGTCCGTCTGTATGTCACATGTTTTTAGGCCTTAAATTTTGAGCTAGAGTGCTGAAACTTCGTATGTCAGGTGCACGTCATGCGAAGCAGTACAAGTGTAAACATTTGAAATCCGCCCAAAGACACGCCCACAATCGGTCTAAATATGCAACTACCTCCAGATTTTTCAAAACTGTAAGACGTTCTAAAAGGCTGAAATTTGATATTTAGCATCTCTTAGTAAATATAAGACATAAAAAAGACAAATTTAATTGGTAAACCTCCTCTAGTGGGCGTGGCATCTATTTTAAGGGTAAATTTTCAAATGCAGTTTACTCAGTATTTTTGCTCGAAATTGTAGATAATATGCTTAACATTTTATGTAGAAAACGCTTAGTTCCACATTTTGTTCATACAAGACTTTGGGCCCCGCCCACATTTAGAGGTAGAATTGAAGAAAAACTTAAAATTTTCCAGAAAAACTTAGTTTCGACTGCCCTTGAGCCTAATTTAGGAAAGCATGAAACAAAAAAAGTAGCAGGTTAGGTAATAATACTTCCGTCCAGATTTCGTTCATATAAAGTTTTTAGCCACGCCCCCTTTTAGGGGTCGATTTTTCAAAAATATTGAATTTGAACCAAAAAATTGCATTTTTACCTACAATAAGGTGTAACTTGGAAATATCTGTGGAAATATCTTAAAATTAATAGTTTTTAATTAGGGGCGGTTGGATCACGCCCCTTTTCGAAGTTTGCAATACTTATAAAATGTCAAAAAATAACTATGCCATCAGCATTTTACAATGTGGGATGGGATGGGGTATTCAACGGTCCGTTTTACGGACTGTAACTTCTGCGTACACACTGTAGCACTTACTCACTGGTTTTCTATCCCGTTCTTCCTGTTACCATTCACGAATCATTAATTAATTAAAAAAATATTTCATTCCTTAGGAATAAGGTTTTTTAGTTTAGTTTTTAGAAGGGGCGTGGCATGTCCAGCTCTTATAACCAAAAATCAGTATTGACATAGAAATATCCAAGTTCGCTTTATTTAACTTTGGAATCTGAGCAAGAATTTAATTTTTTGGTTCAAATTCATTAATTAAGTAAAATCGACACCTAAAAATAGGTGTGGCCGAAAATTTTGTATTGACAAAATCTAAATTAGTCTACGGTGTACCTTATGTTCTAAAATTTATTTCATATTCCTCCCTTCGTGAGGCTAGAATGCAGTCGAGATCTGTGTTTTTCTGGAAAATTATAGGTTTTTCTTCAATTCTGCCTCTAAATGTAGGCGTGTCCAAAATTGTTAAAAAAACCAGGTACTTTGTATGAAAAAATTTAAACTTTGAATAGCTATAACTTTTTAACAAAATAAGAACGACAATTTTTAATAACATGTTCGTAATTAGGACACTCAAATTTTCATGCTTTCAATAAGCATAAAAATGGGCGGTACAAAATTTCACACTGTACAGGCTGGCCACGCTCCTTAATTGTGGTATCAAGTGTGTACACACAGTGAAGGACAAGTCTTATTTAAGACAGTTCAATGGCTTAATAAAGTATAAGAAAAGCATAAAAATAACAAAGAAATTCCACTTGGACCTACGGTAAACTTGTTCCATTGTTATTATTTCTTTATGTTACATTTTCGTCTGTATCAAACCAAATGTACTCCATTCCTGTGGAATAGGGTATGGAAATGAGCTTAACACATCTGAGCATATATTTGAAAAAAACTACATTCCAGGAATTCCAAATCGATACCCACCATTTTTCCATCGACTTCAAGGCCGTGTAAGACAGCATTTATAGAGACGAGTTTTGGCATCTCTGCCAAAATCGTCAGTCTGTGCAGGATGCCGATGGAAACCCCACGCTTTTACGTCAAGGTCGAAAAAGGATTTTAACAAGGCGGTGCGCTGTCATGTGACTTCTTCAACATCATACTTAGATAATTGTTGAGATGCGAGCCGATCCTCGTTAACGTTTGGGGAAGAAAAAGTAAAACCAAAAAAGTATGCTTGAAGAAACAATTCTTAATCTTTATTTTTCCGCTATGTTCCTACCTCGTGGAGGGTTATTTAAAGAAAGAGGAAGTTTAATGGGTTACAATAATGATGAAGGATGATTTTACTAGAATACCTGCTACACTACTCCATATCGTAAGCGCCATCTCGTTGTTCATAGGATTAAAATACTTTTGGTGGCAAGCAGGGTTAAGTCTGTCTTTCTTGACTTAAACAATTATTGTGTAGAACTCCCGCGACAGCACCAGAGGCACAATCTTTCAAAAGTCCGCTTAACTTGTCCGGACTATCCCATAATAAAATCTTCATTTGGCAAAACGAAAAAGAAAATCGCATAAAAATTAAACTTGAAAGAAAATGAAAGTTAGGATCACCCTGTAAAAATCATTAGCAAAATGTATGCGAAATTCAATCGGCTTACAGCTATAAATTTTCGCCCAATCTTAAGCGGAAATGAAAATTAATTTGCCCTAAATCGGCATAGTCTTTCTTTTCGACACGCTCATCGCTCTTTTCGTACGAAGCTGTGGTCGAAGTTAGTAGCAGACAAAAATACAGGGCGGAGTTGACCGTCCAAATATAACTCTTTCAGAGAAAAAAAGTAATTTTCTGCTTAACCCAGAATTATTGTGGGTAGACACATAAATCCTCGTGTATTTATAGAACTAGAATATCAAACCAATATTATTTTAGGCTTTATAAATCCGGTCGCCGCCTTGTAGTTCACCTATTAGCTCCACCTTTGCCTTAACGCAACCGTGACCTGTACGCCAAGCCGCAGGGAAAGCAGGGCACGAGACAAAATCCCTTTGGGAGAGACCACCCTCGATCGATCACTCGATTAATTACACTGAGCAACGCAGCGTAAGCTCGGTGTTAATCTTCACCACGAGCGATCTTGTCAACGCACCTTGGCACGCGCATCTGAAAGTGATTATTGATCATCACATTTAGATCATTCCAATCAAAACATTCGGCGTTCACGCATTCCCGCCAGGAAGATATAATTGAGCGGAGAAAGGGAAAGATTCTACCCAAAGCTTGCAGCACACGGGGAGATCAGTGGTAATCAAGCGATCATCTGTCGTTGATCGGCAATCTTCAAGCCCACGATAGTATACATACCGCATTGCACCAGCTTAGTCTTGTATACCTTGTATACATCATCATACCCAACCGACGACACCATCACGATCACCGGCGATGAAAGCAGTGTGCAGCTTATCTTGTACCCAACATATTAGCATCGATCTTTGGTATTTTCTCTCTATGTTGCTAATTGATAATCAGAGCAAAAGCTAAGTATTTTGATTGATTGAATTATTGTAATCAATCGGCGCATAATATTGTTATTGCTCTCTTTAGATTTGGTAAAGTTTTGAATTCCACATTTTCAACGAGGATTGTGCATAAACTTCTGAAAAAAATTTGGTGAGTGATACAAATATAAGTCATTTTATTTAGAAAGCTACCTACATTATTACATGCCGAAACGAGTGGTTTTCTTTTGATAATTTGATAGTGTAACTAATTTATTGTGAAAAGTAAAGTAAAAGGATACAAATAAAAGAGAGAGAGAATTTAAAGAGTAGATTAAGTAATGAAATCTGGGGCATGATATTGAAATCGTTCCTACAATCGAATAAGAATAAAGTAATAAATTTTGTAGTAATTGAGTTATTTAATTAGTTTGTTTAATTAGTGCGAAGATATTCGAGATCAATTTAGTCTAGTGCTAAAGGGGGAAGTAGCGAGTGACGATGTGTTGCGGTCTAAAATCGCGCAACAAAGATGCTCTTTGTCTGTCCTTTTGGTCCCCTCCTTCCTATTCACCTTTTTGGGCTTCCCCGCCTTTCTTCCCCCACTTGTGTTCCCTCTTTTCATCCATACAGGTTTCTAGGAGCAAGACGGACTGTCAGAATGCTCCCAACGGGCAATTCAACTAAGAGCCAGATGAACGGTCTGGAGACTCTAGATCATCCAAAAAACGTGAGCAAGTCGCATAGACTGGAACCCTCGTCGCCACAATCCCCGGCGATTGACCTGATGCCGATGAGCCACCATCAAACAAGCTGAGCTCAACTACCAAAGAGCCCAAGTATGCGGGCCAGAGAATGCAGAGTGCATTTGCCTATCTTAACCCGAGATTTATATCCACCCAGAGCGAAGACCAGCAATGGCCGAGGGCCCATCTTGTTAAATTCTGAATTTGTAAAGAATGGCTTACTATAGGTAGAGTCCTCTCCCCCAAATCAGCGCGAAAGTCCACTAGGGTAATGTAGTATATCGCGTGTTGAGTATGGTAGTTCCTTCTTCGTTCTCCTTATTAAAATGTATAACCCCTTTTCTCCTTTTTAGAATAGAGTTCAATGTTATGGGTCACTGAATGCTCTCTTTTCGGTTCGGCTTTGAATTCTACCCTTTAATTCGCGAATTGGTACGAATTCTTGTGTAAGAGAAATGCAGCTGGGGTTCAATAACGGCAAGCATGCCCAGCAAAGAGCTGAGCGTGGCTTGAAACGCCGTGCCCGATAACCACAGTACCGGAATGAGAGGATTGGTTGAATGTGTGTGTAAATGAGTCATGGTTTGTTTGGAAAAAAGCCAAGCCAAGCTTGGGTGAATCACTTCTGGTTTACCTAGCAAGTTTGGAGGAGGTTTTGAGAAAAGAGAGCTGGAGGAATAAAAGGTTTTTGAATTTGGAAGAAAAGATACCCAGGAAGGATAGCAAAAAGATCCAGGAGAAAGGACAAAAACAGGAGTTACTAAAAGGAAAAGGAAAAAGGAACTGAAGGGAGAAAAGGAAAAGATAAGTAGAGTGTTTGACGAGATTTGCGTTTGCGTTTGTTGTGAAGAAGATTTTATATTTGACTAGTTGACTTTCGTTTCGGGCAAATCCCCTGAAAAAGACGGGACGAGCGACCCTTTTAGTTTAAAAAAATAATAAATAAATAGAGTGGCGCAACAGCTCGAGGTGAACCAGGGCCAACTTCTCAACAATGTATACTGGTGCGTTAATTTCTTTACATACAAGGGGACCTACAATTTTTTGCCGAATCCGAACGGCTCTTTGAGAAGCTTTTCAAGACAAATGATACTCTCGGAGGGCTTGTCAGACCCTCGCGGAGGTGGGGACCGTGAAAAAGAGCAATTCTTTTTTTTTTTCAGGTGACGATGGCAGGATTCGAACCCAGACCTCCGGCGTAGTAAGCACACACACTAACCACTACGCCACGGCACCCCACTTAAGTTTTACCTATTTTAAATATTCGGGACCCTATTTAGTGAGCCATTCTATCTCTACGGCGATACATGAAATTGTTTATAACTTTGCATTCGTTCGGCCATCTTCTTTTGTTTGCTTTGATTCTTTTGTTTGTAATAACCTCTTCGAGTAGTTCTTATTATTCATCGGCCAAATATTTTAATTTAACTCTTTTTAATAAATCGCCCGCGTTCATCTCTGAACGTTTATAACGACCCAAACAAAAGTGTTTACTTCCTTAGTTCGGACCTCCTATTAATTTTCAGCAACAGTTTTGTTGTTTTACTTATAAAACAGCTGGCGCCCACTTTAACCTACGTACCAAAAATCCTCGAATTAATCAAATCGTAAAAGCATTCCGCGTATCATAATACCAATCGTTCGTCTGTTATAGGAACCCACCCCCTTGCTGAGCAGTCGGGAAACACAGCAACAACTTGCTGTGTTGTTGCACTTTTTCGCCGCTAGCCTTCTAGTTTCGCAAATTGCTTACATCCGCGAGCGCATCGTCGGCGCACCTTCGTGATTTAGTTTAACTCGGGAAAAAGTGTAACAGATGTATTGACCGGGGGTTAGACATTATCCCAATCGAAGACGAAATGCCATTTTAGGGGCTGTCGTATATCTAGTGCGCACGAAAGCCAATGGACAAACTCACTTTTAAAGGGTGAAGAACTAAGGGAGGTCAGCACAAGGGACCAACTTCACCAGGTTTCCCCTTAATTTTGTCAGTTTTCGTAATTCTTCTCATCAGCCGCCCGTTTGACGATTATTTTTATAAAAAGGCATGAATGTACGTTAGTCCGGCAGTAAGTGCAAGAACCCACGCCTCCAACAAGCTACAGTCGAGATAACAAAGCAAGCATGCCTGCCCGCACTTCACCGCCAGGGCAGCTTATCTCCCAACCTACTGAATCATACGATAAAGATAGAATGAAGGATAGATAAAGAAGGATAAAGATAGATAGATAAAGAAGGATAAAGATTCCTGTATCCTTCGTCGATACAGTCCTACGGACTGCAAAACATCGCCTTTTGGTAGATAGGGACAACTGCCGTTACAAATTACTCGCGCATACGCAGACAATATTTACATAATAGGAAGAACAAAGCATAATGTCAGCTAAGCCTTCGTAAGTATTGGGACGAAAGCGCCGAATATGGGTTGAGCAGTCAACGAGGGCAAAACCAAGTATATGCGTCATCAAGCAAAGACGCCCAACACCGACGTCTTGGAAAAAGCATCACCATCGACATAGCTACGAGTATATCTTTGAGGTAGCTAGAAAATTTGTCTACCTGGATTCCGCTATAAATTAAGGCAATGACACCAGCGCTTATCACGTCCCGGCCCGGGAAACCCTCGAATACACCCGCAGGGCCCTTATAGCCAACTTCACGTGCGAAACTGGAGACGGCTAGCTGGAGACAAAGCTGAAGCTTGTTGGCTGAGGCTCAGGTCCACCCCCCACCCCTGACTGTAGCGCCATCTTAAGTAAGTAAAGATTTCCAGCACCCAAAAAGGAGTTTTTTACCCTCATAAAATTTATTACTTTACACACCTCTGCTGTTAATGGATTGGGCAATTGATTTCTAGGGTTGTATTTTCTTCACCAATTTTTGTCTTGAGCTGATGCTGCTCAAAGTGCAATAGTAATAAATTTTCAATGCACCTGCAACATTGTTAATCTGTTAAAAAACAAAATCATTCAAACTACGACTCGACGGGAAACTAAAAACTTCTACGATTCTTTAGAGATAAATCGTTTTTTAAATTGCCACGGATGAGATTTTGGTGTAAACTTTGACGTTTCAAAGGCTTTGGGCAGCGATTCAAAAAACTTAATATAAAACTTTGTCCTATCATCTGACGTTGCAATGGAACTCGACTATAAAAGTTTGAAAGTTCAAAGTTTTGCATTGAAGCATACAATGTTTTTTGGATGATAGAAAAGCACAGAAAGTAAAAGTTCACAGATTTCTGTTTATCAAAGGAAGTGCTAACTTCAAATCTGTAAGCCCTCATGACATCCTTATTGATTTTTAATGCTTCAATATTTTAAATAAATAACCTCTTGTACTAAGACTATTTTTTTGCGAATATGTTAAAGGTGATGTGAAATTTGTAAATCTTTTCTTTGGACAAGATTTCTTTTATCCTTTCTTGTATCAGCATCCTATTTAAAATTTAAGGCTTTATTCCCAGCAGGAGTTTTTCAATAACATCAAAACGATAGCATATCACCATAAGGCTTACCGTTGTGCAATGGGAAGGATTGACTCCAGAATCCGGCGGGCGTTTCTTGGCTAAAATGCTGCCCGTTTGGGATACATCAAACATAATCATACTCGTATACTGTAATTATTCGGTCCTCTGGTAATTTCCAATTAATTAGTGCCTTTCAGTGCGAATTTAGCCCTCCTTAGCGCACCCGATTCTGCCATTATGCCGGGCCTAATTATTATCTAATTAGTTTCACATCAGAGCGTTCTAGAGAAATTCCGCTGCCGGTTATGCCGATTAGGCGAGAGTATTCTCGGTTTTCTCAGGATGAAGGATTAAAATGTTTTCCTCGTTATGTATTTTTTTTTCTCATGTTTTGGTTTGGGTTATGAGAATATTATGAAGCCAAACGTGGAAACTTTTTCCCGGCTGGTATTTTTACAAGGGAGAAAAAGATTTATTTTTTTGGATTTTTCCTAGTTATTTCATTTCCAGGAGAAGAAACAATTTCAAACCATTTTCCCAGAATAGGATAAGTGATCCTTAATGAACTATGTATATTGACAGAAATATGCGTTTTTTTTTCTGCTGCCTTGAAACTGTTATGAAGTTTTATTAGTAATGATGATGAATGCAGATAAGTGGAAAAGGGAATATTATTTCCAAGAAAACTTTATGATTGAGCAGTAAGTGTTATTAATTCATTTACAACGAAAAAAAGGATGTTTGAAGAGTACTCTTTCATTGCCATGCTAAGCACGTTGCTCTTTGAGTAATGGTGCTGCCAGATGTTGAGTTGACGAGAAGCTTCCGACAAATGGAAATGGAGAAATGAACGCATTTAGAGACATTTAGAGACATTTGTGAGATCAATCGTAAAATCACGGAGACGGTGTGTTTTTGTCATAAGAAAATAGTAGCGTCTGGAGGAGGAATTGTGGCATTAAATCAAAGACAAATTCGCTTATAAGGGTCAATGTATGGGAAAAGTTGACACAATTATTTATTTTTTTAATTATAGCCACTAAAGAATAGTTTCTTTCTTAGACATGAGGTATACACAATAGTAGAATCAAAAACGGAGTTCAAAGAAAGTAGAGCCAAACACTTTGACAGACGAAATACCTTTAAGTAGATTTCATTTTATGGAACTTGCAGGCACATCAAAATTAATTAAATGAAAGTTTTCGTTGTCTGCGGCGCCGTTGTTTGTGCGCGAGTGTGCTATGTTAAAAAATCTATGATGTCGATGGTTGGCGGATATGGGATATTAATGTTCAGAAGACGGAAAATATCTGGAGAATCAAGAGATACTAGCGACCGTTCTTGTTAGTTCAAGGAGCCAATCAGTCTTAATCTTGGGGGGAAGATTATTAAAGTCAAACCATGGAAGCCTTCTGAGCGCGAATCTCAGAAATCGTCTTTAGATTGCTTCAATTTCAGCTTATGAAATATCTTGAAACGCGAAAACTTCTTAATGACCGGCAATACGGTTTTCGTAGCAAACGGTCCACTGGTGATTTGATGGCATATCTCACGGAAAAGTGGAACTATTCCTTGCATCTTCTTGGTGAAAGCAAGATTGTTGCACTTGATATTTTAAAAGCATTTGACAGAGTTTGGCACCAAGCTCTCTTGTCGAAAATGCGTGCATTTGGAATCGACGAATCTCTTATTCAATGGATTAGTAATTACCTTTCGAACCGTTCAATTCAAGTTGTTTTGGATGGCTTCAAGTCCGCAGTTTATAAAATAAACGCTGGGGTTCCCCAGGGCTCTGTTTTGTCTCCGACACTCTTCCTCATTTTCATTAATGATCTTCTGTCTGCTACAACTAATCCACTCCACTCCTTTGCTCATGACAGTAACCTCAGTTTTTCGTATTCGTTCTCGGTTCCGCGCCCCTGCGCTTCGGACGTAGAACTAGAACGGCAGCGTATGTCAAACTCATTAAACTCTGATCTTAACAGCATTGTATCATTACTTACTTACTTACTTAAGGTGGCGCTACAGTCCGGGGTGCACCTAGGCCTCAGCCAACAAGCTTCGCCAGCCAGCTCTGTCTCTAGCTAGCCGTCTCCATCTACCTGAGCCACCTGAGTCTCGGTGCTCCTCTACCGCGTCGTCCCTGCGGTGTGGATTCGAAGATTTTCCGGGCCGGGGCGTTGGTGTCCATCCGCTCTAGATAACCCCTCCATCGTAGACGTTGTGTTTTGACTCTTTTGGCTAGGTCGGTATCGCTGTACAGCCCGTACAGTTCGATGTTATATCTCCTCCTCCACTCTCCGTCTTTGCAGACGGGACCGTAAATCGTCCGAAGAATTTTCGGATGCTTCTGCACCGTAAAGCAGGACTGGGATGATGAGGGTCTTATTCATGGACACTTTAGTTGCTCGAGAGAGGGCCTTGCTACTCAATTGCCTTCTTAGCCCAAAGAAACAGCGATTGGCAAGGGTTATCCTTCGTTTGATTTCAGCGCTGGTGTCATTGTCTGAATTGATAGCGGAACCCAAGACGTCGGTGTCGGGTGTCTTTTCTTGATGACAGCATATACTTGGTTTTGCCCTCATTGACTGCTAAACCCATATTCGCCGCTTCCGTCCCAATATTCACGAAGGCTTCACTGACATCACGCTTTGTTCTACCGATTATGTCAATGTCGTCTGCGTATGCGAGTAGTTGAACGGACTTTTGAAAGATTGTACCTCTGGTGTTGGCGTGAGAGTTCTGCACAATTCTCTCAAGCATGATGTTAAAGAAGTCGCATGACAGCGCGTCGCCTTGTCTAAATCCTTTTCTGACATCAAAGGGGTCGGTGAGGTCTTTGCCGACCTTGACGGAACAGCGTGAGTTTTCCATCGTCATCCTGCACAGACTGACGAGTTTGGCAGGGATGCCAAAATAGACATTGCGCTATATAGCTCGTCTCTATAGATGCTGTCATACGCGGCCTTGAAATCGATGAAGAGGTGGTGTGTATCGATTTGGAATTCCTGGGTTTTCTTCAAGATCTCACGCAGTGTGAATATTTGATCGATGGTGGACTTTCCTGGCCTAAAGCCACACTAATATGTGCCTATCAGATTGTTGACAAACGGCTTCCGTCTGTAACGGACCGCGGTATACCCTAATCCTATTCTGCTTTCTAATCAAAATTGCATTTGATAGATTACACTTTCAATCGATGCCACGCCCACAAGAGGCGGTCTGCGGACTTTGTTTTTATTTTTTGTGACTTGTAATCATTGGAATATGCTAAATAATAAATTTCAGCTTTTCACGACTTCTTACAGTCTTGAAAGCACCGGAGGTTGTTGCACATTTAGATCGATTGTGGGCGTGTCTGTTTGCGGATTTGAAAAATTTTAACACTTGTATTGCTTCGGATGACAGACAGCTTACGTACAAAATTTCAGCTTCCTAGCTCAAAATTTACGGTCTAAAAATTTGTGACGCACGGACGGACAGACGGACGGACGGCCGGACGGACGAAAAAACGAACGGACATGGCTCATTCGACTCAGAATTCGTTCTCGATCATATGCCGTTAAGGTTTTGGAAGTCTATCGTCATTATTTTCCTATGTTACATTTTTGCCTGTAACAAACTTAATATACTCCATTCCTGTACAAAATTCCCTACCCTACCAAAAAAGGAAACTGCCACGCCTTCAAAAAGTGGAGTTAAAAGCCCTTAAAAAGTGGGCGTGGTCAATGTTAATTTTTTCTGCTACCTAAAAAATGCAGTACAAGGCAAAGACACTTACCAAAAATTAGTGGGCTAAAACCATTGTAACGTAGCTATAAAAGTTGAAAAAGTATTTTTTTAAATTAAAGATGGACACACACACAAGCCTGTATCCTTTTTTCATTTCCTACAGGCCGTTAAAAGGACTCTAATAGGACTTCTTCTGAATATAACTAGGATTAAAATTTTACTGAAAATGTGAAAAAAATGTGAGTTTTTCTTTTATTTTCAATAAAAGATTTTGTTTATAAATTCCATCCAATTAAAAGTTTCCCCAGAATCTCCAAAATTCAAGACAAACAAGGTCGCTTGGTTTGCACTCGGCCACGCAATAAACAACGTGTCAAATTCCCGAAAATCCTTAAACCTTTTCAATGATTAATCGTCAGAACAAATTTTAATACCAAGAAGAAGCGTAAATGCCAAAAATTCTACGAACTTTTCAAAGGACAATTTCGTAAGACAAACAAAAAACCTAAAGCTTCAAGAAGAATCTTCTGATTGGCAAAACCAGACACGTTGTTAAAATATCGCAGGTGTTAATCTTATTTGAATTCTGCGAAATTTTAAAGTGTGAAACGAGTGCGACTTGGAACAACCCACTGTGGCTGGAAGTGTTGGGTACTTTGGGTCATTGCGTCAACACACTGTTACACACTTCAATATTTGTGGACTTTTTGTTTTTTTAAGTCTGAAAAATAATCTTAAAAAAATCTGATCCCACTTAGTCTGGTGAGTGGGATTCCTGAGTAGGTAGGAGTCTAACAGGACTTTGATTAGTTAAACACTCCATTGCTCACTTATCTGAGCTTTCAGTTGCGTGCAGCCTTTTTTAACAATAGGGTGCGAGCGAAATAAAAAACAGCATATTTTTACCGTTTTCTCAGAAATTCATGTCCACAGAATTTGAGAAAAGTGGCAAATCTAGCACAGGTGGTTGTAAAATTGACCAAAAAGTCTAACGGTAAATAAAAATAATCGAAATTGCTGTTTTATGGGTTTTAAATTATAAAAATCCTAAAAAGGGCCACGAAAGAGTATGTCCTTCCCTCTATTTTCGAAGCGGTAAAGCTTTTCGTCAGCCTATTTTTAGAGTAACGAAACCCAATAAAAAATCACCCAATGTAAGAACAGTAGACAGCATAACGTAAAAAGTATACTACGGACTGTAAAAAATATCTAGAAATAATTTTAATAAATAAATAGAATCTTACACAATCTGCGCAATATAGGTTACCATAACCTTCAACAAAAGCCGACTAACCGCTCCGCATATGTCTTCATACTTGACGGTCTTTTTTTTTATAAGCTAAGCTCGGAGCTCATTGTTCGGTCACTTTTCTAAGCTTTTAGTTTTCACTGAGTCTTGGTTAACCGGTGGACTGTTATCCTCGGACATGTTCGATCTAGTTGGTGGTAATCGGTTTAGTTTTGTTCCTTTCCCAAAAGGCGATTTATAAGCCATGATATGCTCTCCCGTAAATCCGTAGGGCCCGCCTCCGAATAGAGTGCGGATTTTCCAGCATTGTTGAGCTGCAACTTCGGGTAGTTTCTAATATATCGTTTCTTGCGTTGCCATTTTTCTTTTAATTTTAATAAGAAATTGGTATGTTGATTGTTTTTAAATTTTTTAATACAGTTGTCTCCTTGGAGACAGACGCCGAATATTCTTAATCCTTTTAGATTCATCTTTAAGTTTAAACCTTTCTGTTAAAGGTTACCCCAAATGAATTAGCATCGACAGAATCCGTTGCAACAGTAGACACCACTTCTTCCGGCAGACTTAAGATGGCTTTTCCGACATGCATACTTTACCTCAAGGCTATTCTAACACCGACTTGACAGTATTTTTTTTTTCTCCTATACTGCTTCACGAAGTTTTCTGCCATGTCAGGGTGATGAAAAAATATTCTCACTTAACTAAGGAAAAATTTTGCAATCAATGTGAATGATTGACTTAAAATAAAACTTTTTGTTTAGAAGTTAAAATGTCAAGCAAACAATGTGGTCTTTGAAGTATTTAAACTAATTTATTTAAATGTTTTTTAGTTTTTAATTTATTTTTAAAATTTACAGCCTTTTAAATAATGGTCTCAAGATTTTCAACCTTATTGACATCATCTCAAAACAAAAAACTAACGTCGAAAGTCCAATCGCAGCCAGAAATAGAAAATAGACATTCTCAAGCTCTTTTGTTCCAATGGTAACTCGATTTGGAGGCGCCTGCAAAATAAACTGTGACCAACCGATTGCTTCCTTCATCCAAACGTCTAAAAGGCCAACAGAAATCATCCGTTGTAGAAGATTATTAATCCGGTCGGTTAAAAAGGAATGTTTAGTTAAATACATACAAAAGTAATGATAAAAAAGAGGCTCCTTCAAAAAGGACAATACTCCGACTTTGTGCCCCTTAACAGAGAAATATGAAAGAAAAATTAAGGGAAAAACAGTGACTATTTTTTCTTCCTGGTGCTCTAACATATAGTGATAGACACTGCTCCTATTCCGGTCTTCCACGAAAAAATACTCAAGGTTTGAGTCTTTCAGGAAACTGGTATCTTTTACAAAATCAAACAAATGCTTGTTGATTGCAATTACGTAACCGAGCTTGTTAATGTCCTGCATATTTGACGGTGGTCTTTTAAAGAGGTTATTCCGCAAGAAGTGGTATATAATGGCTCCGTAACCTGTGCGTATCACAAGAGTAAAAAAAAGCCATGTGGTTATAAGGATCTGTCCGAAATTCCTCCTCGATGCCAGGCTAGATGATAGACCCAGAGTGCAGGCCATAAAGTTGAGGCACACGTTTCGTTCGCTTTTGGTAGGCCGAGATCCAAAACATGTTTTCATTAGCCATGTCACCGCATACAATAAGCATAGGGTGGTCAAAAATGCTGCAGTCAAACAATGTAAAACTGGGCCTTCAAACGGGAGCCATAGACCAGATATCGATGAGGTTATGGATGGGTTCTTCGTGAAAATAGCGTGATTCGAAGCTTGAAAATAAGAGTCGGATTCTGTAACGACAGCAGTGTGAAATTCCTTGAGCTGAAAGCAACCGATGGCCAAGTCGGCATCGTTTGTACGAAGCTAGAGATTTAAAGAGTCAAATTGAGTCTCGAAAATGTTTCTTACTTATACTTGCCATATCGATCCGTTTTTCCTTGTTTGCAACATTTTGTCCTCGCACTTCATTTGACGGTTTAACCAGATGGATTTTGAAATTCATTCGTTTACTCAGCTCAAGAAGGAGTTGCCCCTCAAAACCGTCCACCTTGACGTTGCCAGTTTTTCCACGCTCGGCGTTCATAAAAACGACAACGTTCCAAGGGGCAATACGCAAGGGACAATTGTGCATGTCATTAAGTTTTTGTGGAAATAGATCCTGGTTGATCATGGTTCCATTGAAGAAGCGATTTATCACCACGGGCGTTACGCTTCCACAATGCTTTTCAGAAAATGGAAAGTACGAGTAGATAACTATCTCTCCAGAAGACTGCTGCACTTGGATGTTAACGTTTATGAGGTGATTCCTCCAACAGTAATAAAATATCTGTTGAATGTCGTACGAAGGATGCTGATCCTGACTCTGCAGTATGATGTGATAGTACTCGCTGGTATCGTAGTTTTTCACTTTTGAAGCTGGATCTATTTTTCTGGAATGGGATTATTCAAATTTCAGAGTTTGGTCTTTCTGTTATGAGAAACTTACAGAAATGAATCGAAGGAGTCAACTAGAAGGACATTAGAGATCCTCTCCTCATACCGTAAAATGTTGGCATCATAATTTTCAACAACAAGCTTTATCTTAACGTCATCATTCTGTCTGTAAAGGATCTCGATAATATCCTTGAAATAATGCAATGTCTGCTTATTTTCACATGACAAAGAGAGTATGAACGAAGAGCCCCGTTTCATGAAAAAGTTCCTGATAACAAATAGTAAAGATTGTGCGGCTTCGTGTTTACTATTTGTATTAGTAAATTCAGCTCGCGAATTTAGCAAGTAAAATGTAAGCAACGGCAGGATATTCATCCCAGCTAATTGTGATAGAAACTAAAATTCGAAACACTAACTGCCCGTTGAGAACGCTCATATTCCAGTCATTCCACACTAAAGTCGATGACGAAAATACAACAAGAAGCAATTAGCACATCAATCAGGAGTTATTAAGCTTTTGTGAAACTTCTGGATATGTGTCAAAGCTTGTTTATCACTTGTCAAAAAGGGTATATCGTTAACTTAATGAGGACATAGGTAAATTACGTCATTTATTATCGAAGTCCTTCATAGTATATTGAACATAATACACATTTTTTAGTCGTATTTCTTTTTTAATGTAGGTATTTCAGCCAAATATCGGAAAGTGAAACTAAAACGACCTTGAGCAAAGTTTAGTCTTGGAACGATGTCATAAAATTTTTTTATGATGATTTAATTTTCCATCATCATCGAATAAAAATGCATCATTCACAAGCTTTGGCATCCAACCGCGTTATAACTTCTGAACTTTAAGTCGTAGAAAGACAAAATTTGTTGTTCTTTTAAACTGCGGAAATAACCAGAGAATCCGATGAGGGCAATTTTTAACAGGCACAAAAATAACGGTTTCACTACAGTTTGAAGTTTCATGAGAAAATGGTTTATATTTTTTTTAAATACATTTTTTTTGAAGTTTTTCAGGCAAGAACTAGAAAAAAGAGGCTTGAGTTAGTAAATACTGAATTTTAACAAAAAACTAAATTTTTTGAAAATATGAAAAAGTTTTTGAGAAATGAAAAGTTAAAAATAGGTGACATTTTTCAAAGTGTTTGAAAACGCACAAAGCCAATATTGAACACACGTTTAAAGCAACACCAAAGTAAACCAAGTGCTTAAGGCATATTTTTCAGAAAAAGTTTTAATACTGCCGGTTTAATGCATTTTCGAGAAAAAATTGTGTTGCCCTCCCTCCCTAATCACCGGTGTCGTTTAGACAAATGATATGATAAATCACACGTATCAGAAATTGTTCAAAATTTTAAGGAAAATTATAGCGGATTTTAAAGTTTCCAAACCCTCTGAGATTTAACTCAAAAACAGGAAATCCTTTCCAAAAACTATTTTTTTAAATCTTCTGGTACCCATAATAACGGTAAAAGTGATCTTGTTCCGATTTAGTTAAAGTAAAAAGCGTACAAAAAGAAAGCAAGAAAGCATGAAAGCAAAATAAAGCTGCGTTAAAAGATTTTTAAATTGTCGTTTCTCACCTAAGTTTTTCGAAGCCTATTTAAAAAAGACCTTCAAGTATGAAGACATCTATATTGCGCAGTTTATGTAACATTTTATTTATTTATTAAAATTATTTCTGGATATATTTGACAGTCTGTAATATAATTTTTTCGTAGTGCTGTCTACTATTCTTGTATTGGGTGATTTTATATTGGGTTTCGTTACTCTAAAAAAAAGGCCGGCAAAAAGCTTTACCGTTACGAAAATAGAGGGAAGCACATACTCTTTCTTGGCCTTTCTTAGGATTTTTATAATTTAAAACCCATAAAACAGCAATTTCGATTATTTTTAATTACCGTTAGACTTTTTGATCAATTTTACAACCACCTGTGCTAGCATTTGCCTCTTTTCTTAAATTCTGCGGACATGGATTTCTGAGAAAACGGTAAAAATATGCTCTCTTTTATTTCGCTTGTTTGAAGGGGCTTTAAAACCTAGGGTCGAAAATGGCAATTTTGAAACGTTTTTGATGCAGTTCGCTTGCCTTGTAATTATTACACACTTCAGCCAAATTTAAACAAGGTCGTCATAACCGTTAAGGATCTCGAAATCTTTAAAAAATAGTTTTCGAAAATGTTTTCACGTTTTTCCGTTAAATCTTCGAAGTTTTTGAATATTCGAAGCCTGCTATAGTTTTGTATAAAATTTAAGAAGATGGACTATGCCCGGTGTTAATTCAAAAATTATACTTTATACCGTTTGGGAGATAGAGGGGGAGACATGCGTGCCTTTGACCTTTTTTTATAATTTTTTAAATTTCAAATCCATAAAACAAATATTTTGAAGTTTATTCCAGTTCCCATTAGACTTTTTTCCTATAGCACAACCACCAGCACTAGTCTTCGATGTTTTTTTTTTTAATTTACGGTTTATGCGCAAACGGTAAAACAAACTCCTTTTATATTTCGTTTTTTAAATAGGCTTCTAAAAACTTAGGTTAAAAACGGCAATTTAAAAAATTTTTAACGCTGCCTTCCTTCTTTTTGTAAGCTTTGTGCTTTAACCGAATCTGAAAAAGATCGCTTATACCGTTAAGCTAATAGAAGAAAATGCTTTGAAAATGCTTTTATGTTTTTTAGTGAAATCTCAGAAGATTTCGAAATTTCAAAATCCGCTATAATTTTCCTTAGGAGTTTGAATTATATCTGATACGTGTGATTTTCTTCATAGAATTCCACCGGAGATAAGGGGGGAATACACACGTTTTTTCATGAATTTTTGAGATTTTTTTGCATCAAAACTGCAGTCCTCAAACTGCAGTACTCAAAAATATGACCTAAGCACTTGCTTAACAAAAATATAATTATGTATGTAGGAAACGAATGTATTTGCAACATTCTATTGAAAATTGTGTAACATAATGCAATAAAAGCGAATTACAGTAAAACCTTTCAAATCGGGACACTGATGGGACCGCCTCTTTGTTGTCCCGATAAGGAGGTGTCCCAGTTATAGAAATTTGTATAGAATTTAAAGAAAAATCTGACTGCGTTATTCTTAATTGAAAAAATTAAGAATAACTTCCTAACAGTACCAATATGAACTGTTAAATAAAAATTTTAAAGCACTAACCCTTTTGTCTCCGAAATCTTTAGCTAACAGTTATGCAAAAACTAAAACGGTTTGAGAAATACAATAACGAGATACAGCTACACGCACATTTATTAAAGTGAATCCACACAAAAGCAATTCTGACTTCGCGCCTTTGCGCGAAAGGCCAATAAGGCCTTTTCAATGAAAATAAAGGCTGGTAGTGACATTTTTCGTCTCCGATATCGTGTTTTACTGTTTTTCAATTCTAACGGTCTTAGAATACCTACCTAGAATGAGATGCAGTCGCCAACATTCAGGAAAATAAATTTTGCTGTCCCGATTTGAGAAGTCACAAACATTTTTCGTTTCCAGTCTAGTGTCCCAATTAGGAGGTTTTACTCCAATTGTCCCGATTAGAGAAGTCTTATTTGCTTTCTTTTTTTGTATATTGTCCCAATTAGGAGATTTGGCCCAATTATGGAGGTTCTAAAAAAGTTAAATTGAGTGTCCCGATTGCAGAGGGTTTATAGTATGAAAATTCTTAGGTTTGGCATGTAGGTTGTCCCGATTAGGAGGTTTCCCGATTACGGAGTGTCCCAATTAGGAGGTTTTACAATTGCTTAAACACATTTTGGCATTAGTCTTTTTGATAATCATTTATAAAAACTGAAAAAAAAATTGAAAAAATAAGAAAAGCATACACTTTCAATAAAAAATATAGTTGGATCCAGGGTTACCCTGAGTGTGTGTTTGCTTAGCTTGACACCATTGGAGTCTTTTAGCTCTTTAACCATTCCATTAAAATTTTTGAAATACATTTTGAGGTCCATATGTGCCAATTTTAAGTTGTTGCTTTCGGTTTGGCAGAGGCAAAACAGACCAGCTTTTTGCTCTGAAGATTATACTCGAGGGAATATGCCAAACTGGACTACGCGTATTTTGTAGATTTGGAAAAAGCCTATGATCGGGCTTCTCGGCATAAGCTCTGGAGAGTTTTTCATTACTATGCACTGAGAGGGCCTCTTCTGAGAGCCATTCCTCTCCTTTGACGCAATTTATCCAAGGCTCGCTGTATTCGGGTAAATGGCGTCCATCTTTAGATGTGTGCGTTGGACTTCGCCAGGGCTGTGATCTATCTCCTCTCCTTTCAATAGCATATATGAATTGGATGGTGTAGAGCAGTCTTGGTGAGGAATCTTTTGGAATCAGCCATTTCAAAAGATTCCTCATCAGAATAAGCCATCTGCTTGTCGCAGATGATTTAGCTTTCTTAGCATTGTTCGAAGACGAACTAAAGCGAGCACTGGAGGGGTTTGTGGCCATCTGTGGTGAGCCCGTAAGGAAGGTAAACGTGAGCAAATCCGAAGTGATTGTTTTTTCCTGAACTCCTGTTCAGCGTAGTGTACACATAAATTGGAATCCTATTAAAACAGGTAGAGAAATTCAAGTATCTCAGGGTCTTTTTTTT
Organism: Neoascia interrupta; assembly: GCA_947623515.1. NCBI lineage: Eukaryota > Metazoa > Arthropoda > Insecta > Diptera > Syrphidae > Neoascia > Neoascia interrupta. The sequence goes on from OX392463.1 coordinate 56,596,094, forward strand.
TACAAAAGATAGAAGGAGTGTTACTGCGTTATCCTGAAGGATTGGCCAAGCTGGAGCAATAGTAAGGGAACTGTGCCGGCCTGTCATCAGGAAAGCTGAGCTTGGAGAGAAATGAAAGATCTCAGTTTTAATTCAGTATTCGTTCCAAACCCTCATCTATGGTCATGAAATGGTCATGGTAATGGGCGAAAGAATCAAATTGCGGGTACTAACTGCCGAAATGAGATTTCTGGGGTGTGTTACTGGCGTTTTTCTTAGCGATAGAGTGAGGAACGTCAGTAGGAATTTTATTGTTGAGCAGCTACTTCTCCGAGTGGAACGATCAATTCGATAGTTTGGTGACGTTGCTCACATTCCCTTGATAGGCTTCCTAGATATGTCATGTTAGCCGAGATGTGAGCGCATCGTCCCTGGCAGGTTAAAAAAACAGGTGGTATTATCAGGTAAAGAACATCTTCGAGGCCCATTTGTGGGTCGCGCCTTGAGTTAGTGGGGAAGGTTCGGGAACGAATTAAGCTGCCCTCGCTCCGCAGCCTATTTTAGGATAAGCGATTACAGAAAGTGTATGTTTATGCGTATATATCTTCAAAAGTTCTCAGAATTTTTGAAACCTCCTAGATCTGAAACTTCAACACTAAATGATGGCTAATTCAATAGCGCTTCAAACTCACTGGGTTCACTGGTAATCGGGTACTCGGGTGTGAGTTATACGGTTAAGTGCATATAATCGAGACCGAATTGTAAGTAGAATTAGCCGTGGCTGTCTATCCATCTGTAAGTACCATGTTTGCAGGCCTTCAGGAGTTCAAATAATTTCGGACAAGATGTCGAAAAAATACGTGTACAAAAAAACTCTAAGACCACAGGTCGGTCAAGTCCTTTCCGGCTTGTGTTTTTTCTTAGAGTTGCTTTGAAGTTTTCATGGTCACATTTTTAGTGGCAAAAGTTTGACATAGGTGTCGCTGCTTATTACTACCTAAAACATACAATGATTGGAGCTCATTCATTTGAACTGAATCATTCGTTCGAATCCTATCATCGTCACTTGAAAAAAAAACTCGTTCTTTTTACGGCCTGATAAAACTCTTCGAGAGTTACGTGTGTCTTGAAAAATTTCTCAAAGTGCCTATCGGATTTAGGAAAAAATTTTAGGTCTCATTTTATGTAAAGAAGTCAACACACACAGCGTACATTGTTGAGAAGTTGGCCCTGGTTCACCTCGACCTGTTGCGGTACTCTACTTATTTTTATTCATTCTTTCATAAACCTCGAATGGCCTCTTCTAGATTCTCAGTGAAGCAGAAGCGACGATCAGCTGCACTTTTGTGAACATTTCAGTACCCCTTTTTGAAACATAAACTTATGCATGGTGTAATTTACGTCAAGCTGCCGCTTGTAAGATAAGCTTTACTTTTTAAGGCCGGTTCGTAACTCACTTATTTAACAAACTCCGAATTAAGAGCAGAATCTTTTTTCGCAGTCGTAGCCTATAATGCAGAAGGTCTTTTTGAGTGAATCTTCCTTGTGAGTCATCAGGCATTGATTGAAACTTCTTCGAGTAGAATAGTTGGGGATCAAAAGGCCATCAGACAGAAAATCAGACAAAAAAATTCTGCACAGTTTTGTGGATAGACCAAAAATAATATTTTTCCTGTATCAAATTCAAAACCTCTCCTGGATCCACTTAAAGATCGCGCATAATAATCGTAGCCATAAAAGTCTATGATGTTATATAGCTGAATTTGTTTGAGAAGCTAAAACTTGCATCATTAAAGGATCCTTAAATATTTAATAAGCCTTTTTCCTAAACTATGTTTTACGTTAAAGACACGTACTTTCTATAATTGCTCCCCAAAATTGTGTGAATTCCTTCCTGATTTATTATCATTTGCTCGCTTAATTATCTAACTTCCCCCAAATAATGTACATACTTCAATGTCACAAGAGGAAGACCTGAGTTTATTTATCCCTTGGGATCTGCCATTGGCTTTGCGAATGCTTCTTGTAAATAAACCGATTTCTGGTTACATAAACTACTCATCGCCTTAGCTAACGTATTCGGAGTATCTAGTTATTGCATAAAATAGAATGACCACGAACTCCATGTCCAAGACAGTAAGACAAATGGACCACTTATGCAAAGAGACCATAGTTAATGTTCCCTGTACAAATCTGAAGCCGCTCAGCGTTTCATAGCTTCCTACTTTCAGAATTGATACGTTTTGCCTATTTCCTTTATTTAGTGCTATTAACACAGGAGTTCCAATTCAGCATTGTTAGAATCCTGTTAGAATCCTGAATAAGTTTCTATGCTCCCTACACCTAAATTAACCTCACTTCAATGAGTTCGTATTTAGTGCAAACCTAAAAGGGGAGCTCATTAGCATTCCTAGCCACCTGCGAGGCAAAACTCATCTCGCACAGGCAGGTTTGAAAACAAATTAATTAAGAATCGTAGAAAATTTTTAGTCATTTTTCTTCGTGTCAAAACTTTGAGCAGCCATCTGCACCAAAGTTTTTCACATTCAAACTTAATTCTCTGCACCTGATTGCAGGCTCCTTGTTCTTTGAGGACTTGGAAAAATTAATAATTGTAAAATGATAATGATTGCGCAAACAAGTAAAGTACGATGCCGGGAGGTCTTGTATGTGGGAATACTTTTATTTATGAGTGTAAAATCTTACATTCAAAAATAATTCGAATAAAAGTATTATGGCATCTTCTATATTTTGTTATGTGGGGAAGGCTTTGGACTTTTCTTAGTTTGGTGTTGTGGAAAAGTCCAGGAAATTTTTTAGTTTAGTTTAGTTTCAAAGAATACGAAGCACGTGGTCTTCTTTGAACATTTTGCCACTTTTGAAAAAGGTTCTATGTTCAAAAAACGTGATGCTTGAAGTTGGATAATTTGAGTTATAAAGGTCAGCTTTAGCTGCACATAGTTCTATAAAATATTGATATCTGCAGTGATTCCGAGAAGACACCGACTCCTCACACTTCTAGAATCTTCGAGCCTAGATTCATAGCGCTGGGAGATAGTGTGAGTGGCTGACAAAGCCCGTGGGCTGGTGTTGACCTGGTGTTGTTAGCCTGAAGGAAGTTCTTGAGTACACCAGACCGAAATCTGGTCATCTGCACTCCTGGAGCTTACATTCCCAACGACTGGATCGAGAGATACCTCCGAAACCTTAAATCTAGAACTAAAAGCAAAAACGCAGGCCCTGGGGCACTTTCTGGAAAAGTACAACAGAGTCTTAGGCAAATCTTTTCTTAAGGACCAGCTTATCTAAGCTATCTACAAACTTCTAACGGCTCGCGGACTCGATCATGTACGGAAACGCTAGAGCTTCCTATGGGAACACACTTCCAAGGCTGCCAACTCTTCGCAGTTCAGAAACAACCGGAAACAACTGATTCTGTAACTGGAACTACGATTCCCGAAGACGTTATAACGGAAACTAGGCTAAAATGAGCTCCTTTCACCCATTTTAGTCACCCGGCTGTGATGGCCTGAATCCTTTAATCTGACAGAAAAGCAAGCCAATAATTTTACCTCAAGGAAAAAACTTTTAAGTCGCTGTTTACGATTTGGTCATAAGCAAGTCGTGTGCAGGGAGGTCAAAGTTATCTTCATTCCAAAAGCAAGGGAACCGATTCACATGACTGCCAAGGACTTCAGCCCATCAGCCTATCATCCTTTATGCTTAAAACTCTATAAAAACTCTCCGACAAAGCATGCTATACTAAGGGGGTAATTCTTGAGAGGAAACTAAGCTGGAAATTCAGCTTTGAGGAAAGAGTTAGGAAAGCTTGAATCGCATTCTATACTTGCAGTCAGCGTCGGCAAAAAGTAGGGCCCCAGACCTAAAACTATTCTTTCAACTACTACTGCAATTGTTAGACCTATTCTTAGGTATGGGTGTTTAGTCTGGTGGCAAGCAGCTGGAAAAAAAAAACAAACCTACGCTATATGGAACTCAACGTGGCAGACGCCTTGTCGTGAGCGTCTTCTTCTATGACGCCGGTGTGGGGGCTTAAGTTGCAAGGGTTAAACCAGCTTCGGCCGGCTGATGAGTAACGAGCTAAGTTTTGCCAAACCTGATTCCAGTGGTGGTGTGAGCGTAGTGCAAACCGTGCCGAAGCATGCAAGGTTGGGGGTCAAACCAACCACGTACGAGCTCTCTCAGGCGCCTTGGCGCGGGCCTGGTATACTTAGACTTGCGCAGGTATGGCGGCTCTGCCTGGGTCGACCTTTTATTTCCGGCCCTACTCGGGGGAACCAAATTTAAAATTTAAAATGGAAAAACAAAAAAAAATGACTAAAAGAACAAGCCCTGTCCAAGAAGAGGTGAGTGAAGACGGTCTCTCGGATTCATCTATCTCTCTCTTGGTAGGGGCTTTAGACGAAACAGGGTTTTACGCTAGCGATAGTGAGGAGTTCGAAAGAACACTCACTAACTATAGCGATTTCACCGGTGAGCAGGCTGGTACTCTCGCCGGTGATTCAAAGGGCAGCACAAAGGCCGAAGAGATTGCTAAGACAGCTGGATCATCTGCAGTCGAAGCTATCTCCGAGGCTGAAACACTGAAGGGAAATCGCTTCGGTGATGATAGGGGTAGACACAGCTGGCCTGAACGCTGTACCTACCGGGCTCATCACAGAAGCAAAGTCAAAGGGAAGTTATCTGGCCGAGGGGGGTGCTAAGACAGCTGGAACATCCGCTGCCGAAGCCTTCCCCGAGGCTGAAATGTTGTGAGGGAAATGCTTCGGTGAAGGTAAACGTAGAAGCTGCTTGCGAGAACGCTTTGCCTACTACCTCCAACACTGTTGCTAAGGGCGTGACGAACGCTCACCAAAGGAACAAGCTCCTGCTTCGCAACGCCCAGCGTAAGATAGCGAAGTATGCGGGTATTGACCCCGGTAAGCTGAGTAATTGGGAAAAAGCCGCTTTAGAGGGAGCAAAGGCCATTTTGGCCAACCCACTGCGGTTGAAAGGGAAAATGCTGCTACAAAGACAGGAGTGGTCGCCAGCCAGGAGCTCTCCGCCTCCTATGCGGAGAAGCTTAAGGAAGGGGCAAGTGCATCTGACAGAAAGGACAGCTTCAGCAGCAAGAGAAGCAGATCGGACGACGTCGTGGAGTCAAACGATGCAAAAAAGATGAAGGCAGGTACTTCATCTGCTTTGCGTCGCAAGCAAAGCGACCCGAATGACGAGCTTCTCGTTGCTGTGGTAAACGAGCTGGAACCCTGCTGTCGTCTGACAATCGACTAGTGGAAAAACATCGAGGGGAAGTTCCAGGACGCCCTGTGGAAGGAATTATCGACTGCAGGAAACGAGGAGCTTCAATTTGATGGTGCTGGTTGAGAGGGCGGCCGCAGGGTTGTAGCTTGTGGAAACAAACTGTCGGTAGATTTCTTTCGCCGCTTCATTTCGGAGGTGTGCGAAGCGTGGAAAGATACCAAGCTTAGATGCACAACGGTAGCAGAATTGGAGAACTACACTCCACCGTCGGCATGGGTATGGGTTCCGTGTCCCTACACGTAGCCGGAGAAACTTTTAGGGCTCCTCCACATTCAGAATCGGGAGCTAAATCCAAATAGGACGATTGAGGACTCTCCGATTCGTGGAGAGTCCTCAAAACAGGGCCTAGGCGACAGCACGGGCAGCATTTTTTGCTGTCTCTAAGGAATGCTTGCCAAACTTGGAGAAATCCAACAAAATGGTGGGGCATAGTATGGGGCGGTTGTTGGTCAAGCCATCGACCAAAGGCAAGAATGAGGATGAACCGCCACAAGATGGTGGAAGTGCTGCAAATAAACCTGCACCACAGTTGGGCAGCGACGGGCTGTCTGGTCGAGCATATCACCAGGCAGGACGTCACATCCGTACTAATACAAGAGCCCTGGATCGATAAGGAGAACACGATCCAGGGACTCAGGCTAAAAGGCTACAACTTGTTCTTCAAGGCAATAGGTAAGATCATTACAGCTCAGGTGACCTGACGGCGGCAGTATGGGAGAGAGAAGGCGGCAAACCACTTTGTCTGAGCTCAATCTATCTCCGGAAAAACTTGGAGACTTGGCAACACAAACTGATTGGATGCTGGTGATGGGCTGCGACGCGAATGCCCATCATTCACAATGGGGAAGCAGCGACACAAATGCAAGAGGTGAGTGTTTGTATGATTTTATTATATTTTCCGACCTCAACATTTGTAATAGAGGGAATTCACCCACTTTTGTGGTAAGAAATAGGCAAGAGGTGATTGATATTACCCTTGCCTCTAATACGGAGGGGCTAGAAATAAAGGAGTGGAGAGTACTTGATGATGTCGACGCGTCGATGTCGGATCATCGATGGATACGCTTCAAGGTGAATCTTCAGTTCAGGGTATGTGGTTTTCAAAGAAATCCCAGAAAAGCCGATTGGGTCAAATACACGGAGGTAGCGAATGTGTTTTTGACCTGCACACCCAAGCGGTTATCTTGGATCGCTCTGAGGACTTAGATAGGGCGGTAGGTAATCTCAATAGGGTACTTACCATGGCTTTCGAGGAGGCGTGCCCGATTGATTGTATTCATAAAAGGGCCCAACCAAAGTGGTGGAACAGGGAAATAGGTTTAAAGAGGAAGGAGTTTAGAAGACTTTACAATAGGGCGAAGCTTTTAAAAACTGATGGAACGAGTATATAGATTGCAAAAAGCAGTTTAAGTACTTAGTTAGGAAGTCAAAAAGAGCTTCATGGCAAAGATACTGTGAATCTATCGCAGCAACAGACGAGGCCTCGAGGCTACACAAAATGCTTTCAAAAGAAGCTTGCGCTCCCAGCTACCTTAGGAAAAATGATGGAACCTAGGCTGTGAGTAGCCAAGAAGTTCTAGAAACTCTGGTGGAAACGCACTTTCCCGGGTCCCGGGTTAGCAGACGGCATGCATCGGCAATCTGAAAGAACAGACCACTCACTCTCCGAAGAGGAGATAGGTGTTCTTATTAACAGGAAGAAACTACGGAGGGACATTCAGTCCTTCAAGCTGTGCAAATCTCCGGACCGGACGGCATTCTCCCGATCATGCTGCAAAGATCACTGGAGTTAGCTATTCAAAACATGATGGAAATTCTCAGGCACAGTCTATGAAATGGGTACATTCCTTCCGTTTGGAGGGAAGTAAAAGTGATTTTTATACCTAAAGCTGGCAAACAGGGACACACAGCGGCAAAGGACTTCAGACCGATAAGTCTTTCATCCTTTATGCTTAAAACCTGGAACGACTACTTGAGCTTCATATTAGGGCTAGGTGCAGCAATGGCTTTCTTATGGCTTCGCAGCATGCATACATGGGGGGAAAATCCACAAAAACGGCCTTGCATGAGGTGGTAGGGAAAATAAAGAGAAGTTTACACTCTTATAGTTTACGATGGCTGCCTTCCTCGATATTGAAGGGGCCTTCAATAATGTGGAGAGTAGTGCCATTGAAAGCGCTCTAGTAGACGCTAGCATTGAACAGGGCATTATAAACTGGGTTTGCAATATGCTTGCAAATAGAATAATTAAATCTCTCGCTCGATTAGAATGTCTGTAACCAGGGAAACACCTCAGGGTGGGGTTTTATCTCCACTTCTGTGGGTTCTGGTTATAAACAAAATTCTAAAGAAGCTAAGTGCTATGGGTATCAGCGCCACGGCATACGCAGATGACGTGGTGGTAATGGTGCATGGAAAGTACTTAAATATCTTAAATGAAATCATAGAGGGTGCTCTGAGGTCGATCAGCATCTGGACCAAAAGCCGGAACTGGTTCTTTTTACCAGGAAGTACAAGATACCGCAATTCAAACTCCCCAAGCTAAATGGAGTGGAATTATCCCTGTCGGATTGCGCGAAGTATCTGGGTGTAATCCTGGACAAAAAACTGAATTGGCATCTTAACGTAGGGGAAAGAATCAAGAAGGCATATAATGCGCTTTTTATTTATAAGAGAACGGTGGGGAAAACTTGGGGCTTAAAACCTTCCATGGCCCACTGGTTGTATACTGTGGTGGTAAGACCCCCATGCTTACTTACGGTGCCTTGGTCTGGTAGAAAGTAACAAACAGAAAAACAGTTTATGGGAAATTATCAGCGGATCAAAGACAGCTTGTATAGCCATCACAGGTGCGCTCCGTACTACACCTACGGAAGCTCCGAACACTCTGTTACATCTAACACCGCTTGACCTACAGATAAAAAAACTTGCTGGCAATAATGCGATACGGCTCACAAACTTAAACTATTTCAAGGGCAGCAGCTACGGACACGGCTCGATCCTGTCGGAGCTAATGCAAGGCAATCCAACTCTAACGGATGAAATTCCATCCCTTCGACACACCATATAAAGTCATTTATCCAGCGAGGGAGGAATGGGAAAATAGTGCAATTGTCAGACCTAATGAAATTGCAATTTATACAGATGGTTCGAAAACAGGGAAAGGAATAGGTTCCCATAGCCAGGCTACGCTCAAGGCAATGGAATCGATCAACATCAAATCTGATATAGTCAGGGGCTGTCGCACAATGCTCAAAGCATGTACAGTCGGAACCGGGTGAGACTGTGCTAGGTGCTTGACACTGCGGTATAGAGGGAAACAAACAGGCTGATGAGCTTGCAAGAAGAGGAGGGATCCTCGGTAATAGTGAGGTTTCTAACATCAAACCACCCCTCTGCGTAGTAAGAGGCACTATTGAGGAGAAAATTAAAACGATGGCCAACCAAAGGTTGTCTCGTCTGACTGGACACAGGGTATCTAGGGCTATCTGGCCACGGCTAGACGAAAGGATCGGGGGGAGTATTAAAACTGAGCAGGGACAAGCTAAGGGCTTTAGTAGGAATTCTGACAGGACACTGCCTCCAGCGTAAACACGCAAAGAGGCTCAGGCCTTCTGACACGGATATTTGTCGCTTCTGCAGTGATCTACAGGCGGTTGAGGATATAGCACACATTCTGTGCGAATGTGAGACAATTTCGCGTATGCGCAGGAAATTTGTAGGGGAATATTTCTTCGAAAGCTTAGAAGAAGTAGACTGCACAAACTTTAAAGGCCTCCTTAGCTTTTACAGGGAAATTGGCTGTGTCACGAGGGATAATGTTTAGGTTGTTTTTGCCTTTTGAATGTTAAGTTCAACTGGTTCCCCAGGGATCGCGTTGGGCCCGTTTTGGCGCCTAGTGTTTGTGTGGTCCTTTTCACCACACCCCTGTTTAACCTAACCTAACCTAACGTACGCTATATGGCAATACAGAGAGCTGCATGTGTTGGTGTACGTCATCAACACCAACCTCATTTTCTCGCCAATCGCGATTCTCAATCTTTTACCCCTCGACTTTTATATGCAAGAGTCTACTGCTAAAAGTGCTTTGAGGCTCACTCAGCAATCTGATTGGATTCCAAAAGCTCATTAGGTCATGTGCGGATTCTTCACAGCCTTATAGGAGTCGACACCTCCTCCGACTACCTAGCCCCTTATCTTGACTTCGGGATGCCTTTTAGCTGAATATTTCTTAGTAGGGATGATTCCTAGTGGGAATCGCAGGAACCGCTAAGGAATTTATAGAAAGCCATACTTTAAGATGGGTCAAAAATGAGTAAACCCGCACGGGTTTAAGATTGCTTACAGCGTTTTCCAAGCGGAGGTTCTCGCAGTCAAAGTGACATACATGCTTGCTGTTAATTAGGGCAATAGCACGTGGTGATATCACCATATTTATAGACAGCCAAGCAGGCATAAAGGCAATAGATTCCATATAAATCAAGTCTGAACTTGTTAAGTGTTGTCGCGAAGATCTTAAAGTTTTTGGCTAACAACATAATGCAAGACTCTGTGGGTTTCCAGGACACAGGAGCGTTCGTGGCAATGAAAAAGCCGATGAGCTTGCACGACATTAACAAGCCCTTCAGTGGATCAAGCCCGCACTCTGTGTCCTCAGAAGGCGTTTAGAATGAACATTCTTGTCCACCTGTGAAATTCGAACACAAATGCGGCCTAAATATGATAAGTCCCAGAAAGGCTCTGTCGTTATGAGTAGGTATACTTACGTTTTTGTTTTACGTTTTTGTTGGAGGTTGCTACTATCCGATGGAGCACTCAGACACAACTACTGGTCCATTGTACTACCATGCAGACACCTTACATTAATGTATTTAGTTTACCCGTCTTTCGAAGAAAGATGAGAAGGAGCTTCAGTGATGAAGAGCTTAGGTGTTCGGCACTCACCACGTCAGCCCCAAAGATCCGCCACCTGATGCGAGCAAAGGCAGGACAACTACAGAGAAAGTGTTCCGCTGTATCGTCGTCCTCTCCACAGGCAAGACAGGTGGTGGTTTCGCTTAAGCCTAACACATTCAAGTGTCTAGCAAAAGCTTGGTGGCCGGTAAGGACGCCTACAAGAAGTCTGCAATCGATTCTCCTAAGAGATAGAAGAAAAGACGCTGACCCCTCGCAGATGTCTGGGTGTAGTCGTTTAGTCTGTCTGCACCCATCGCAGTCACGCCAACGAGCCCTGTGCTCACGAGAAACCCAAGTATCAATGGCAGACGTGACAACAGATACAGGCAGGCCTAAAGCAGGTTCGGGTCCTGAGAAAACCTCTTCTGAGCCAAGTCTGGCAAGCTCATCAGAGATCTCATTTCCCTGGATACCAGTATGACCTGGAACCCAAACAAGATTCACTGCATTTAGCCTTCCGACTAAGTTCAACGAATTCTTGAGTTCGAGCACTATCTTGGACGAGGTAAGAGGATTGAACAACGCATTTAGAGCGGCTTGGCTGTCACTGCAAACGCATATGCTTCTTGCCCTCCACCTGTTAGTCACAATATAGCGCATAGCCATTAGGATAGCGAAAATCTCCGCTTGGAAGACAGACGCATATTTACCTAAGGGGTAGTGGAGTCTAGTGTTCTCGCTTTCCACAAAGACTCCAGCACCAGACCCCTGTCCGGTTTTGGAGCCATCCGTGAAAATACGATGGCATTCTTTCCCCGGCTCAGAGTCTGGCCGAAGCTATTCCATTACCTGAGGAAAGTTGACTTGGTAATTTTGTCGCAAAAGGATTTCTGGGGTCATTGCCTCAGAGGGCATGTCCATAAGACAGGGGTCAAAGGACAATTCTCGAACAAGTTCTTCAAAATTCCAATGCGTGTGGTACCAAAAACCACCTCTCTTTAAGCGAAAGATGGTTTTCAGCGTACATCCCGTGATAAATATATCAAGGGGGGGGGAGGTTCATCAAAGCATCTAGAGCAGAGCCCGGCGTGCTAGGGAAGGCCCCTGTGCAGCCAAGACAAGCCGTTCTTTGGAGATTGGCAAAAGAGGCAGTAACACGTTTCCGCGAAAGCCTGTTCCACCAAACAACCGATGCGTATGAGAGGAGTGGTCTAACCATGGCAGTATAGATACAGAGGACTCTTTTCGGAGATAAGCCCCATGTCTTGCCAAAAGCGCCTCTGCACTGCCAGAAGGTGGACAATGCTTTTTCGGTTTTGGATTCAACATGCTTGGACCATAGAAGTTTTCTATCAAGGATTACTCCCAGATATTTGACTTCATAGGATATCGGGATAGTGACACCTTTAAGCACTAGTTGAGTCAGACCAGTGAGATTCCTCCTTCTCGAAAAGAGAACAACCGTAGTCTTAAGAGGATGCACTGAAAGCCCATTCCTAGTGCACCAATTATCGATCAAGTCTAGGGATCTCTGCGCTTGAGAGCACACAGTCCCTAGGTTTGAGCCGACAGAAAGAACGGCGAAATCATCCGCGTAGGCTTGTGTGTAGGTTCCAGGAAGGTTGAGAGCCGATAGTAGAGAGTCTACAACCATGCAACATAAAAGGGGAGACAGAACACCACCTTGCGGGCAGCCCTTGTTTACCCCAGCTATGACGCACTTGCCACAATCTGCTTCGGCTATCAGCGTCCTGTTCATTAGCATTGCCCTAATCCATTGAACTTATGTTTCATCTACACCATGTTGTCTGGCTGAGTTGCACATGCTATCAAACGTCGCGTTATCAAAAGCACCCTCAATACCGACGAAAACGCCCAGCACGTACTTCTTCTGGTCAAGAGCACATTCAATCCTACCAACAAGGTTTTGAAGCGCAGCTTCGCAGGATTTTCCGCGCTGATAAGCGTGTTGCATCTCAGAAAGAGGGTGCAAACGAAGAGCAACTTTGCGCACGCATGCACGCAAGTAGGTATACTTACAATCTCCTGAGACATCATCATGGCATGAAATTAATTCTCGACAATGACGACATCTGCAGAGGATGTGGCGATAGTCATTTCAAAACTTTCAACGCACCACCAACGTCTCTTTCCAGGTATGTTAAATCAACAAGATGGCTTAAGGAAATTTCCACGCCGTAAAAAGGAAGTTAATACATCCAAACGACAGCAAGGAACTTCCCTCACTGGGCATCATGTGTCTCAATAGACTTAAGTGCGATGAGGCGTGGTTTACTCCGGTTTCATCAACCCAACAACCTAGCCTTACCATGAACCTTCTTGAGCTTGAGGTGTTTTAAACGACGCAGGTCGCCTCTCATTAGCAGCCGCTTCACTTCACAAACATTTGCAGCGGAGGCAATAAATTCCGATGGAAAGAGCTGTAAATCTTTTCTGATATTTAGAGAATAAGTTGTAAATATTTTAAACTTTTGTCGACTCAGACTGTAACTTTTTCCATGATGAATGTGAATCACAAGTCTTATATCCAATACAGTCCAGATTTTTTCCCGCGATGACTGGGAATAGCATTGCTGAAATGCAATTTGCTCAGCTCTGAGTGTGCTTAAACCTCCCTCGATTTAATTCAATAATTAAATAATTTTTTTAACCCATGAAAGTACTACAAAGGAATCAACTAATCTGGTTTAATATATTCTAAATTCCTACAAAAATTTTGGAGCATTAAAAAAATTTAAAAATTATATTTCGATATCATAAGGCACTATGCAATCAAGTCAATCTATTTGAAGGATGTCTCTGCGTGTCAATATCGCATTATTGGGGATTATCGCGCGTCATCATTATGCCTACCAGCAATATAAAATTTTATGGGCAAGCTCATCTTCTGATCCTAAATTACCCTGAAGTATCCCATTTCCCGGAGTTCCTAATAATAATTCTGAAACGATTACTTGCGATTTCTCAAATCCCAAATAGATTGAGTTCAGGCGGGGGCGAATAGATTGAAACAAAAGCAATAAAAAACACAATTTTTCCACAATCGTTCCGCCCCATTCTCAAACAAATATAATTTCCATAAAATAAATGAGCAGGATAATCCATCCAGATATGGATGGACTTTTAGGAGCAAGGACTAGTTGGGTTTTAAGCTCTTGTTTATTTTTTAAACTGCCTTCAAAAGTTAAAGAATATTTACATCGATTGGTTTTAAATATTCAGTTTTATTCACTGCAGTTATTTTAGGGCTTTGAAATGAGTACTTTTAAGTAACCCATGGTGCTTTATGATAACACACTAACGACCCCCCAAAACGATGTCGTGAAACTTGAATTACCAAAAACAACGTTGGAAATAGAGATTTTCAATAAATTTCCGAGAACGCAATGAAGCCATTCAAATAGTTGTGGGGTCAATCCTTACGCTCTTTTGCGGTCGTGGTTTTAGGTGGTGCGGTAGATATTTTATCTGCTGGGGCGCTTGCTGGTGTTTTGTGGTTTTGGTTTTCCTAATTTTGTGAATGTTAACGTTATACCATTGCAGCTGAGCCGTAGTTTGTTTTCACATAATAAATCCATCGGCGGGCTGGTTCTAAATTGATTTGAACAACGATAAATAGGCTGGAAGGTCGTTTGTGGTAAATTTGGCCCGACAAGTGGAAGATTTATCGGCACCAGTTGTAGTGGTGCGATTAATTTTGAGCTCATGTTTTTGCTGGACCTGGCATTATTTATAGTTGTGGGATTATACGGCGACTATGTCCACCGGTCATAGATATGGCGCAGACAAATTAGTGTGTAAAATACTTTTGCTGTTTCGACTAGAATTTCCCAACTAAAAAAAGAAGCAAGTTGTCGAATTCATCAGTGTAGGTTTTGCTTTCTTTGTGATAAAAAGAGAAATTTCATTGGTTGGTTGTGCTGTTTATGCTGATTTAATTTGGAGGTTGAGGCGCGAATTTTCAGTACATCGGATGATCTTACATAAGGTGGCGCTACAGTCCGGGTGGACCTGGGCCTCAGCCAACAAACTACGCTAGCCAGCTCTGTCTCTAGCTAGCCGTCTTCAGTTTCCCACGCAAAAGTTGGCTTAGGTCCCCTTCCACTTGCGTGCGCCACCTGAGTCTCGGTGCTTCTCTACTGTGCCGTCCCTGCGGGGTGGATTCGAAGATCTTCCGGGTCGGGGCGTTGGTGTCCATCAGCTCTAGATGTCTCAGCCATGGTACACTTTGTGTTTTGCCTCTTCTGGCTAGGTCCTGGTTATATCCACTCCTCCACTCTCCGTCAATGCAGACGGGACCCTAAATGGTCCGAAGAATTATCCTCTCGAAGCAGCCTAAAGTGTTTTCATCCACCTTTGATGATTCGCCTTTGATTGATCAGACGATCTATCAAGTACTAAATATGGAAGCAGAGATGCTACAAAGATCTTGGAGTGAAGTGATAAAGGCAACAGATTCAACTATCGATGCAAACGGGAAAAAGTTATCGAAATGTGCCAAACTTTAGGCCTTACGTTACTTAATGGACGAAGCAACAGTGATAAACAAGGAAATTTAACTTTCTTACGAGGTACCGCGTGTTCAACAATTGATTATTGTCTTCTGCACGGGAACTGGCTTAATTCTGCAAAAGATGTTGAAATTTCCGAATTAACCTACTCAAACCACCACGTACCGCTTTCCATCAGAGCAGGGTTAAACTTGCGACAAACGAATATCAAGGTCGAAGCAGCTGTACTGGTGGAGTACTTTGAAAAATTGCTGAGTCCACCAGTTTCCCAAAATAAAATGGAATTGCTCTGCCGTATTCAGAAGTTATCTCCTTAGACCGTTCCATAACTCTACTGGAAGTTAAAAACGTCATTGGCAAACGTACCACCCGAATAAGGCTCCAAAAGAAGACCGTCATCATTTTCGAAATGCCGCTTATCCTTTAAAAGGGTCGCGGAGCGAGGGTGGCTAAATGGTCCTTCCATCTTTCTCGATCCTTCGCCACCAACTCAAGAGACTCCGGCGCAATCCCCAGGCGGGACTCCTAGATGTTCTTTACCTGATCCCACCAACTGTTCCTTGGCCTACCAGGGGGGCGACGCACTCGCATCTCGGCTAGCATGACCTGTCTAGGAAATCTGTCTAGGAAATCTGTCAGGGGGCATGCGAACAACGTGTCCAAGCCATCAAAGAATCGATCGCTTTACTCGGAAAAGTAGCTGCTCAACATTAAGATTCCCACGAATACTGACGTTTCTTACTCTATCGCTAAGAGTAACACCAGCAACGCACCTCAGGAATCTAATTTAGACAGCTTGTACCCGCGATCTAATTCTTTCGGTCATTACCCAAATTTCATGGCCATAGATGAGGGTCGAAACGAACACTGAATTAAAAACTGAGATCTTTGCTTTCACTCCAAGCTCAGCCTTCCTGATGACCGGCCGGCGCAGTTCCTTTACTATTGCTCCAGCTTGGCCAATTCTACAGGACAACTCAGTATCACTCCTCCCATCTTTCGTGAAAAAGACCCCGAGATACTTAAACTTCTCCACCTGTTTTAATGGAACTCCATTTATGTGCAGGGTACACTGCACAGGAGTTCGGGAAACAACTATCACTTCCCATTTGTTCACGTTTACTTTCATCCCGTGCTCTTTGAAGTTCCTCTTTGATAGCCAAATCATCTGCGAAAGGCAGATGGCTCAACCTGATGCCAGCCAATTCGAAACATTGCTCGCCAAGACTGCGCTTCACCATTCAGTCGATATATGCTATGAAAAAGAGCGGCGGCAGAACACAGCCCTGGCGAAGTCAAACACGCACATCAGAAGGACGGAAATTGACGCCACTAATTCGTACACAGCTTCTGCAGTTTCCATATAAAGACTGGATGGCTCTCAGAAGAGGCCCTTTCAGCGCATAGTCCTGCAAAACTCTCCACAGTGTATCCCGAGGGACTCGGTCATACGCCTTTACAAGATCTACAAAACAGGCATAGAACGGTTTGGCATATTCCCAGGCCTTCTCAAGAATAACCTTCAGAGTAAAAAGCTGGTCGGTTGTGCCTCTGCCAGGCCGAAAGCCGCACTGTTCTTCCCGTAACAAAGGCTCGATTACAGCTCTGGAACGCGTTTCCAAAACCTTCGCGAATACTTTTCCCGGAAGACTCAAGAGAGATATGTCCCTATACTTACTTACTTACTTAAGGTGGCGCTACAGTCCGGGGTGGACCTGGGCCTCAGCCAACAAGCTTCGCCAGCCAGCTCTGTCTCTAGCTAGCCGTCTCCAGTTTCGCACGCGAAGTTGGCTGAGGTCCCCTTCCACTTGCGTGCGCCACCTGAGTCTCGGTGCTCCTCTACCGCGTCGTCCCTGCGGTGTGGATTCGAAGATTTTCCGGGCCGGGGCGTTGGTGTCCATCCGCTCTAGATGACCCAGCCATCGTAGACGTTGTGTTTTGACTCTTTTGGCTAGGTCGGTATCGCTGTACAGCCCGTCAGTTCGATGTTATATCTCCTCCTCCACTCTCCGTCTATGCAGACGGGACCGTAAATCGTCCGAAGAATTTTCCTCTCGAAGCAGCCTAAAGTGTTTTCATCCGCCTTTGACAGAGTCCATGCTTCTGCACCGTAAAGCAGGACTGGGATGATGAGGGTCTTGTACATGGACACTTTAGTTGCTCGAGAGAGGGCTTTGCTACTCAATTGCCTTCTTAGCCCAAAGAAACAGCGATTGGCAAGAGTTATCCTTCGTTTGATTTCAGCGCTGGTGTCATTGTCTGACTTGATAGCGGAACCCAGGTAGACAAAGTCCCTAACTACCTCAAAGTTATAGCTGTCGATGGTGATGTTTTGTCCAAGACGTCGGTGTTGGGTGTCTTTTCTTGATGACAGCATATACTTGGTTTTGCCCTCATTGACTGCTAAACCCATATTCGCCGCTTCCGTCCCAATACTCACGAAGGCTTCACTGACATCACGCTTTGTTCTACCGATTATGTCAATGTCGTCTGCGTATGCAAGTAGTTGAACGGACTTTTGAAAGATTGTACCTCTGGTGTTGGCGCGAGAGTTCTGCACAATTCTCTCAAGTATGATGTTAAAGAAGTCGCATGACAGCGCGTCGCCTTGTCTAAATCCTTTTTTGACATCAAAGGGGTCGGTGAGGTCTTTGCCGACCTTGACGGAACAGCGTGAGTTTTCCATCGTCATCCTGCACAGACTGACGAGTTTGGCAGGGATGCTTAAACTAGACATTGCGCTATATAGCTCGTCTCTATAGATGCTGTCATACGCGGCCTTGAAATCGATGAAGAGGTGGTGTGTATCGATTTGGAATTCCTGGGTTTTCTCCAAGATCTGCCGCAGTGTGAATATTTGATCGATATGCCCCTATAGTTGACGCAATCTCTCCTGTTCCCTTGTTTGAAAATGGGCACTAAAACTCCCGTTTGCCAAACTCTAGGTGGCTTCCCGCTATCTCAGGCCACCTTAATGACACGTGTTAGCCATTTACCACCCTCTTCACCAATTGCCTGGAGCATTTCTGGCCGGATTTCATCAACTCCAGCAGACTTGCCAACTTTTAGCGATTTAATCGCTTTAGTGACTTCGTCTACTGTGGGACTATTCTCCGCCCTTATCTCGTCAGCAGTGGGAATGCCATCTTCAGTGCCCTGTTGGGGGTTGAGCAACTCCGAACAGTGCTCTCTCCAAATGCGCAAGACATCGCTCTCATTTGAAAGAAGTGTACAGTCCTTGGATTTAACCCCTTAAAGGATATTTAACTTCCTTCCTCTGAGCCGGTGAATGGTCTGCCAAAATATCTTGTTTGCAGATCTGTTATCCTGCTCCAACTTCTCGTCGAACTTTTTCCATGACTGTTCCTTGGCTGTTCTGACTGACAAAATATCTTGTTTGCAGATCTGTTATCGTGCTCCAACTTCTCGTCGAACTTTTTCCATGACTGTTCCTTGGCTGTTCTGACTGCCAGATTGGAAGTCCTTCACGCCTCATTGTACCGGGCTCGAGCAGTTGAGTTTCTACATTGGATTCACGCAATGTAGGCTCTCTTATTCTCTCTGATGGCTTTTTGAACTTCAGGCGTTTTAAACCAAGCAGTTCTTTTCTCACCACCAGCCGTTACCCCAAGCCGCTTCACTTCACAAACATTTCCTGCAGAGGCAATGACTGCCGATAAAAACAGCTGCCATTCCTCCTCTACCCTCAAAAGGTCAGTTGGAATTTGTTCAAACTTCTCCGAAACATGCTGTGCGAAACGCTCTCTGAAATCAGAGTCAGCATCCTGCAAGCTTTCCCACCGTATGCGGGTCACCAGTTTTGGTTTTCGCCGGGTGTCAAAGGAATACTGTCACTGAAAAACAATTTACACAGCACTAAGTGGTGATCAGTTGACAACTCAGCTCCCCTGAAAACTCGAACATCACAAATCATTCTTTGAACACACGATGGTACAACAAAGAAATCAATCTGTGACCTCTGATTTAAACTGTGCTTGTACCTTGTGTATTTGTGAATGTCTCTGTGTGGGAAAAAGGTGTTCATGATGGACAAGCCATATGCACAGCAAAAGTCCAACAACTTCCCTCCGTTCCTGTTTTGATCCGGGTCACCAATCACATTGGGTGTAGCATTTTATACCTAGCTGTCAGGTTTAAATTCGGCCGATCCTAACCCGGACAACAGACGCCGACCAGGAAGCCGCTCGTTCCGAAATAGACGCTCCTGGATTTCTGTTATTTGAAGTTCAGCCGTCCCTCTGGGATCAGACGCTGACGCTATTTAAACCTTCGGGTTCATTTTTTTCAGTTATAACTTTACTGCCAAGGGTGGCCCCACAAGTAGTTTATACTCCTGGACAGCATCACTTATGCCTGAAAATTACTTCCTCCGGTGGATTTCAGTTGGCTCTTACGACAGGCATACCTTACCTCAAGGCTATTCTTAAACCCGACCTTGCAGGGTAGCGTATGGCTTATGTGTTCTTCAATAATATAATTTAGAGTATAATTTTTCCAATTTTTCCAAAATATAATAAAAGTATAATTTTTCCAATCTTCAGGAAAGGAGATTTAAATGATCCATCTAACTACAGGGGATTTCGTTTCAAAACGCTGTCACCAAAATTTTTACAGGAATCCTTTTGGGGCCCTTAACAACTTGGATACGCGAAATACGTGAGTTTTAAGCCGGGTTCCGTAAGGAGTGCTCCACGATTGAAACGTGATTTATTCTCACAAAAATAGCTCGGGTTTACTTGGACCCAGGTAGGAAACTCTACGCGCTCTTTGTAGACTTTAAGGCGGCTTTTAACTCCATCGACAGAAGATCACCAGTTCTTAAACTCAGCAACATGGGAGTCTCAACAAAAATCCTTAAGGTTCTGCAACAATTTTACGAAGGCAATACAGCGGCGGTGTGAGACGGCACATGCATCTTTTAAAAAACATACCTGCTATAGAAACTAAAAGAATCGAAGCATGCGATTAATTGCAGCTGGAAAGGAATCGTGGCGAAAAGGAATGTCGCAACAAGCGTGAAGTACTAGATATTCTAGGCGGTTATGAGGTCAGTAATGTGCTATGCAGCGCAAGTGTGGGAACTGGGAATTTTGAAGAGTTAGAAAAACTTCAAAGACACTTCTTCAAGAAACTGTTTAGGCTGCCTGAGAATACATTACATGTTACACCTGAAAAATGGACTACCAACGCTACAAGTCTTCACACTTCGGCTGCACTAACTCTATATCAGTAAAGTGTTTGCTCAACCAAGCCATCGTCTCCCTCACAAGGTTGCTTTTTATCTTAAAAACGGAAACCTCGATTTCTTTGTGGAATGGGCAAGGCCATCAAACGTGGTGTGGACTTTTTCTCCACAGGAAAGCCAACATATTGGCCAATTAACAGGAGTAAAAAGCCTAACCTTCTCGACTTCTTCATCGCTAAAGGGTACCCCAAATACCTTACGTGAGTCGAAGAGTGTTATGATCTCTGCTCAGACCACTCAGGAGTAATCTTGAAGATGGGTGGAAGACTGGTGAAAGCAGAAAAATCTCCCATAATAGCTAGCAAAAACATGAACTGGGACGCCTTCAGAAATGACTGTAAGGACGGTGTTGGCTTGAATGTGCCTTTGAGAACTCCTTTCGAGTTAGAGACCGCAGTTGACAAATTCATTGAAGCAATTCAGAGCGCTGCTTGGAACAAGACTTCGTCCCAAAGAACGCAGTTAGCACCGACGGGCATGTACGCTGCTCCAAATCGAAGAATTGATAAGTGAAAAGAGAAAAGTGGGTAGAAGATGGCAAGGCACGAGGGCTCCCCCAGACAAAACCCTCTTGAACCATCTCTCTAACAAACTAAAAGAAGTGTTGCAAGATTTTAAAAATCGTGAGACCACTGAATACCTTGAAGGCTTGTCGGCGGATAGGAGCTCAAACTACTCGCTGTGGAAAGCAGTTAAGTCTATCAAGAAACCTATAATCCACTCGGCACCAATAAAAAAAGCTAACGGCGAATGGGCAAGAGAAGACAAAGAGAAAGCGAATTTGTTTGCTGAACATTTAGAAGAAACATTCAAGCCTTTTGACGGTCCGCCGTTGGCTGACGTTCTAAACAACAACGGGGAACCTGATAGGTTTAGAATGAAAAAAGTTTCGTTAGTTGAACTCCGACAGACAATTAGCAAACTTAAAAATAATAAGGCCCCGGGTTACGACCTGATCACTGGCGAAATATTGAAAGAACTACCAAAAAAGGCACTAGTCAAGCTACTTTATATGATAAACGCTTCTCTTGGACTTCTATAGGTTCCAAGACAATGGAAAGCTGCTGAAGTCATTATGGTTCCAAAACCGGGGAAATGCGCAAATGATAAAAAATCTTATAGGCCCATATCGCTTCTGCCGATAATATCGAAAGTATTCGAGAAACTTCTGCTGAAGCGATTACAACCAATGATTGCAGAAAGACGCTTGATCCCGGTTCATCAATTCGGTTTCAGACCTAACCATTCCACAATAGATCAAGTCTACAGAATAACGCATGAAATTGAAAAAGCCTTAGAAGGTGAAAAAAATATGTTCAAGTGCTTTCCTCGACGTATCGCAAGCCTTCGACAAGGTATGGCACGAAGGCTTGAAATATAAGCTACGGCAAAACTTGCCGGAAGACATGTATAAAATCTTGGAAAATTATCTTGAAAGCAGACTCTTTCGTGTTAGGTGTATACTCGAGTTTCAAGCAAATTCGGGCTGGCGTACCCCAGGGAAGCGTCCTCGGTCCGACCCTGTTCCTGCTCTACACAAGAGACATACCTCTAGATGACGAGACAGTCGTGGCCACGTTTGCGGACGGTACGGCAATCCTGGCAACAGGTGAATCAGTCGAGTCATCAACGAGAAACCTCCAACGAGCATTGGACAGAATTTGTGTCTGGACGAAGACTTGGCGAATCGCTCTTAACGAGAACAAGTCTACGCATGTGAATTTCACTTACAGAAGGGTTAACAATTTGCCTCTGTTCATAAATTCTGCACAAATACCTTATGCAAATGAAGCGAAGTATCTAGGGATGACACTGGACGCTAAACTTAGGTGGAAACCACACGTAAAGAAGAAGCGTGACGAGCTCGAGATTAGGCTCAGGGAAATGTATTGGCTTATTGGAAGATTTTCGAAATTAAGCATATATAACAAACTGCTCTTGTACAGGCAGGTGTTAAGGCCGTCCTGGACAAACGGTATACAACTTTGGGGTTGTACCAAGCCGAGCGACATGTCCATGTTGCAGACTTTCCAAAACAAGACACTTAGAGCAATTGTGAATAAAATAAATAAATAGAGTGGCGCAACAGCTCGAGGTGAACCAGGGCCAACTTCTCAACAATGTATGCTGGTGTGTTAATTTCGTTACATACAAGGGGACCTACAATTTTTTGCCGGATCCGAACGGCATTTTGAGAAGTTTTTCAAGACTGTTGATACTCTCGGAGGGCTTGTCAAACCCTCGCGGAGGTGGGGACCGTGAAAAAGAACAAGTCTTTTTTTTCAGGTGACAATGGCAGGATTCGAACCCAGGCCTCCGGCGTAGTAAGCACACACACTAACCACTACGCCACGGCACCCCGCAATTGTGAGTGCTCCATGGTATATTAGGAATAGTGATATTCACAGAGATTTAGGAATAGCTACCGTGAGCGAAGAAGTAACAAACTTTGCTCGAAAGCTAAATGCTCGCCTTCATGTTTATTGCAACAATGCGATGATCCGTACTCTAAACGAGACTCTTAGCGATGTTAATAACGAGCGACGACTACAAAGAACAAGACCCTTCGATCTAGCGACGAAGGGTGGCTATACCTGCTATAGTGGGCATATTAGTATCTTTGAAAGATTTTTGAGTTTAAGCCTCCGTCAACCCTTGTATTAAAAAAAAAATAGTTTTCAGGTGTTGTTGAGCCTAGTATCCTTCTACTTATGTCAACTGAACTAAATTCAGCCAATTTTACAAACGAAGCTTCAACAATATAGCCGCTATCACCTTTCAAAGCTCAGAAGTTCGAATTGCTTTGTTCACTGAAATTCTCGAAGACTATAGAGCTAAGAAATGAAAAAAACTTGTCTTAAATTTTAGGCACCAAAATTTATGTAGCCCAGTATGAAGTTTTACAAATAAGTTTTTTAAAAGAAGGCACACACAATATTTTTACTGATTTTCATCAAAGAGCAATCTTGTTTGAAGTCATACCTAACCGTATACGAAAATGATGGAATGCTTCCATCAAAAAATCAGTTTTGACATTCGAAGCCCCACTACTCTTAAGCTCATCTTATTATGAAATGTTTCTGCATCGACATTCGACAACGCAATCAAGAAAAGAAAATTGGATTTGCTCCAAAATGGAATCACAGACAAATTTATGTGCCACATGACTTTAGCCCAGCTCAAAAGAGCTATTCATCATGGCTTTGTCATATAACACTCCAAAGGAATCGCTTACGCATCCTGCGTGCATATTCAAATTTGTTTGGCTACGCCGTAGGAATTGCCAATCAAACAAAAAAAGCCCCTAAATTCTAGAAGCTGGTAAATTATAATTCAAAAGGAATGTATGTATGTTTGTGTGAAAGGCAATTCCTTTTTGGTGCTCTATAAATCTGTGTGTCTCAAATCTCGGTGTGATTGAAATCGATTAGAAACGGTTGGAACTTGCTACGTGCTCAGACAGTCTATATGCTTAGACAGGGAAGGTATTCGAAGGGCTTTTAGCTATAATTTAACATTTGTGTGCTTTTTGGCACTCCGACCGCAGGCAAACCAGCAATAAAATCGTGTGAATTTCACCACGAAAGTCTGCAGGATATTTATGGATTTTTGTAAAATATAAAATGAAAAATAGTCCCTCTTTCTGAAGGGATCATCATAGCGTGTTTATTTTAGGGGAGACAAATCCAATTTCCGACCGTAAGGCAGATTGTTAAAGTTATTCGACATTGATTTGGGGATTAACATTTTTAATAGCTTTGTTTATATATAGCTACTTGAAATTAGGATTTCAGTAACTCTGTGTAGATAATTGGCAATATACTTGGATTATTTTAAAGTATACCCGATATTATTTATTAGACTAATTAAGCACTTGCTGGTGTCAAGAGTAGGGGAAAGGTTGGAACAGTGAGACACTTATTTTTTAAACGCTTATGTCTCCCAACTGTTTTGAGCTATCAAAACGTTTTTTAGGTGATATGTTACCCACATATTTCCCCTACCTTTTGTTATTAAATGTTTAGCACTAAAACAGAAAAGAACCCACCCAAGAGTTGAATCGTTTGAGAAGGTCAAACTGTCTCACTGTTGGCCGGTGGTTAGAAGAGTGAGATAGCATGAGATGCACAGTGAGACAGAGCGAAAATTCAATCAAAAAGTTGGACATATTTTTGAGAATCAGCTTTTAAACATTTTTTATCAAAGGAACAAAAAAACAGATTCATGTAAAACAAGTAAGTAAGTGCAAGAGTTCGTCTGAAACGAACTCCTAAATACCCGACCCTCTTTACCCATTAACACCAAATTTAAAATTTTTTGGTCGGTTTCATATACTGAATGTCAATTATTTGTGTTAGCCACGCCCCTAAAAAAGGGCGTAGGCTAAAAATTAAAATCAATTAACTCTAATTTCGCTGGAATCACGAGAGAATGCGTTAAAAGCGAATATTAATACTTAAAAAAACAATTTTTTCTAAAAACGCCCCCTAAAAGTGGGCGGAGCTCAATGCTTTGTATGCATTATGCTTGGCAAATGGTAATATCTTCAATATTTGCCATATAATTTTTTTTTTAATTTGGAATGAATATCCCGAGAAATCAGGTTTTCAAAGATTTCAGATATTAAAAGTGGGCATGGTTAAAGGCTTCTGGTCGGTATTGCTCTCCACCAAAATTTGAGTTTATATTTTTTGTCTATCTTGACCAAAAGGCATTTTGAAATAACATGTGAATTTGAGGTTGTCTGACATTCAAGCCAATTGTGGGCGTGGTTGCAGGCGGATCATCTCAATTTTCATACTTTGTCTGTACAAAATAAGAACCAAGCAACACTGCAAGTTTTAGTTACCTAGCTCAATTTTAAAGACCTCAAAACTGCATACATACGGAAAGACGGACGAACGGACGGACGGACGGACATGGCTTAATCGACTAACCTGTAGGTCTCGATCATGTCTCTAAGAGGTCTTATGGGTCTGCGGTGATAATTTCACTGTGTTACAAACTATGCATTAAAATTAATATACCCTCGGTCGGGTATAAAAATAGCTAAAATACTTTATATTTTCTTAAAACTAATTTTTTTTTAAGTTTTCTTGATTAGGCAAATAGTAAATTTCTAATTTTTTTATTTCTTTTCCAGCGAGAATGCTGGGCAAGGAAAAGCGAGTAAGTAATGGTGGTAGTGATATAGGGAGGCATGTCTCACTGTTCGAACTTTGACTCTGTCTCACTGCTTAATGTTTAGAATTTCCAAGAAGACATTTTTTTACAATAAACTGCCATACATCCCTTGGATTTTTTTGTACAATAATAACTGTACAATAATCACAGCGCATAAGATCGTTATTGTGTGAGTCGACATGTTTGTGAGTTTTTCTAGGAAGCAAAAAAATAAGATGTCCCACTGTTAGTACTGTCTCACTGTTCCAACCTATCCCCTATGTCTTTTTAAGATTGCTTTAATAAAGTACGTGGGGTGCCGTGGCGTAGTGGTTAGTGTGTGTGCTTACTACGCCGGAGGTCTGGGTTCGAATCCTGCCATCGTCACCTGAAAAAAAAAGACTTGTTCTTTTTCACGGTCCCCACCTCCGCGAGGGTTTGACAAGCCCTCCGAGAGTATCAATTGTCTTGAAAAACTTCTCAAAGTGCCGTTCGGATTCGGCAAAAAATTGTAGGTCCCCTTGTATGTGAATAAATCAACACACACAGCATACATTGTTGAGAAGTTGGCCCTGGTTCACCTCGAGCTGTTGCGCCACTCTATTTATTTATTTTTTTTAAAAAGTACAAACAGAAACTAAAAGCAAGCTTTAAGTTCTACTCTTAACTTATCTTAATATTCCGATTGAAATTAAGATTCCGATTTGAAATACAAATAGCTCAAAAATCATGATGCAGGATATTAAAGAAAAAATTTTTTTTTCACAAAAATCCGCTAAATACTCAAAAGTGACAAGAGCAAAACTCCTTATTAATTTATATAGCAATCTTCGCGCTGAAATTTAAGGAATTTCCTCCAATATGAAAGCCAGTTTTATTTTAATATTTAAGTTGGAAAATCTGTTAAGCTCTCTTCTGAGTGTAAAATATTTAAGATTTAAACTTATGCAATTCAAAAGTCTGTTAGGTCACGTAAAAGGTCCTATCATATCAAGGCTCTTTAATGAGGTAGGCATGCAAAAGGATTAAGGAATAACAACGGAAGAAAAAATGATAACATTTAATAAAATCGTTGAAATAATGCCCAATTATATCTCTTATATCTCAACCAGCCTGGATCAACCAGCTTTAAGTGCCTTTGGGTGAAACTACAGTTTTTCGTGTCAATTGAAAATTTTTGTGTTCGACATTTGTATTTTTCAACGAAAGCACTAGGCAGGTAGGTGGGTAGGAAAGTGGCTTTTTACATGCACTTAGGCCAAAAAGTAGGCCCATTGTACCGCCACGTGGGTATATTACCAAGGGAGTAGGTTGGCGTGAATTCTATGACAGCCAGCCAGTCTTTTCGATGAATTTTTGTAGCTTTTTTACCGGTGTTTTACTAAGGTCGCTTAGGTAGTCGTAGAAGTAGGAGCCTAGTACGGATTTCCTGTACGACGCGAGTGCCAGGCAGCAACAGAGAAGATGTTGTACACTTTCTTCCTCTTCCTCATCTAGGCAGCTTCTACAGAAGTCATTTGAGAACAGACCTAGTTTTTTTGCGTGAAAACCTACTAGGCAGTGCCCGGTGATAATTCCCACTGCAGTGCTAATTTTGGATCTTTTTAAGGAGATCAAGCTATCTGATCTTTTTGGATCGAGGCAAGGCCAGATTTGCTTGGAGGTTAAACAAGTGGTGCCTGTCCTCCATTTGGCGTTAGTTTCTTCTATGCTGTGATTTTTGAGCTGTAATTGGAAGGAAGCTAGAGGAATACCTATTTTACAGGAGATATGATGTTCAGGCAGTCTAGTGGCGTACTTAGCGAGTTTATCAGCCTCACAGTTTCCCATGATGTCTCTATGACCTGGCACCCAGCACAGGCAGATGTGAAACTGTTCGGATATCTCATCAAGAGATGTGCGACAGTTAATAACAAATTTAGATTTGATAGAGATCGATGTCAGGGATTTGATAGCAGACGGGCGGATACCACGTTCCACTTTAGCCAGGACAGGGCTTCACTAAATGCCATTATTTCTGCTTGGAAGACGCTGCATTGGTTGGGTAGGCGAAGGGATTTATTTAAGTTAAGGCACTCAGAGAAAACGCCACTTCCTACACCGTCTTCCGACTTGGATCCGTCTGTGTAAAAGCGTATGGCGTTACCAAAAGGTATATTACCGCCGTACCACAGGTCTCTGTTCGGAATCCAGGTTTCGAAGTATTTCTCTGGGAAATGTGAAGGTGAAGTGTAATCCAGGTTCGTGGAGGTGAGATGCTGTTTGTTTAGAATATTGGCATGTCCGTAAACGTAATCACGCCATTGGGAGCATGCTTTAAGTCGAATTGCGCAGTTGGTAACTCTTTGCTTACCAAAAAAGTCTAAGGGGGTAAGGTTAAATAGGATTTCGAGCGCATCCGTAGGAGTGGTTCTCAGGGCACCACTAATACAGATACATGCATGCCTTTGTACCTTTCTTGAAACGTTGAGATGTGTGCCGACGTTGAGTATTCGCCACCATACTGCTACGCCATAAAGAAGGATTGGTCTAATCACAGCTGTAAAGAGCCAATGCGTCATGCGAGGTTGTAGTCCCCATTTGTGCCCAATGGCTGTTATGCTCATATAAAGGGCCGTGATGGCTTTCCTTGCTCTTTCGGCTGTATTGAGCTTCCAGCTAAGTATATTGTCCAAAATAAGGCCAAGGTACTTTGCCTTATTTGAAAAGGATAGGCTGGTGCCATTCAAGGTGGGAGGAGCAATGCGGGGGATTTTGTATTTTTTAGTGAAGAGGACAATTTCGGTCTTTTGTGCATTAACACTCAGACCATTGTCAGTCGTCCATTTGCGGAGGAGAGTAAGGGCATGCTGCACTTAGTCTCTCAGTACATGGGGATATTTCCCCGAGAAGGCATTGGCTACATCATCCGCGTTGGCAATCGTTTTGCAGCCCGCTCTTTCTAGTATAAGTAGCAGCTTATTCACCGCTACGTTCCAGAGAAGAGGGGATAGTACTCCTCCTTGAGGTGTACCTCTTCTGGTCAAGCTTTTCAAGGAAGCGTGACCTAGAGTGGCATTAATTTCTCTACTAGTAAGTAGTTGTTTTATTAATGCTACTAGTCCCGCCTCTATGTTTAACTCTTCCAGTGCTTGTGTGATTGCGGGCGGATGGATGTAGTTGAAAGCGCCTGCTATGTCAAGAAAAGCAACCGTCGTATATTCTTTTTGGTTGAATGATTTCTCAATGAATCGCACTAGTGTGTGGAGAGCCGTTTCAATGGATCTTCCTTTGCTGTACGCATGTTGAGATCGAGAAAGTTTAGACGGTCTATAGTTGATCTTAGATGTTGATCAATGAGCCTTTCTAATGTTTTAAGTAGAAATGATGATAAGCTGATAGGTCTCAGATCATTGGGGTAAACGTGGGAACTTTTACCCGCCTTGGGGATAAAGACCACTTTGATTTGCTTCCATCTAGTGGGGATGTGGCACAAAGAAAGACAGCTCTTAAAAATGGTCTCCAACCAGGGGGCAATCAAGTCGGACGTTTGTCGAAGCCCGGCTGGTATTATGCCGTCAAGTCCTGGTGACTTGTAGGGACTGAAGCTATTTATAGCCCACATGATCTTATAATGCGTTATCAGAGAGTTCGGATTTCTAAAAGGCGTAGCACTTGCTTGGCTTGGACTCGGGCAGTCTGGTGAGTGCCCCGGGAAATGGGTGTCTATCAGCAGTTTCAAGGATTCTTCATTAGATAATGTCCACGCATCATCTGCCTTTTTGAGAAAGCTAGAGACATTGGGACAGGTTGAGAGAACTTTTCGGAGCCTGGATGCTTCTGCGGATTCTTTAATCTTTTCGCAGAATTTATTCCACGTGGATTTTTTTGCTTTCCTAAGTTTTAAAAGATTTGAGAGATTCTTTATAGGAGTCCCAGTCTTGAGTCTCTCCTGTATTCCTTGCCTTATTGAACTTCCTTCTGCAAGTTTTTCTAAGGTTGTTTAAGTCCGCATTCCACCAACGCGGTTGTGGCGTCTTGTCAGGTTTTTTCAGTGGACAAGCTATTTCCATCGCCTTATTATGGGTGTTCGTAATCACATCACCAGGTTGTCTAACTCTCTGGTATTGTGAGGCGTTGCAGGAGGTTGACTGGGCAAGGAAAAAGAGAA
This sequence comes from Neoascia interrupta, assembly GCA_947623515.1. Classification (NCBI taxonomy): domain Eukaryota; kingdom Metazoa; phylum Arthropoda; class Insecta; order Diptera; family Syrphidae; genus Neoascia; species Neoascia interrupta. The sequence continues at coordinate 56,625,402 of OX392463.1, forward strand.
GATACACTTATAAAGGGGCCAAATCGTGTTTCTGTAATTCCTATATGTTGCTTTCGGCTTCGAGCAGCCATTTAGGTCAAAAAATAGGTATCTGTGGTCTGAGAAGGAGTGAGTTTTAGAAACCCTCCAGTTTGTTATAACTTGAGATAGATTGTTCGAGATAAGAGTGAGATCTATAACTTCTTGGCGATTTTTTATGATGAAGGTGGGGTCATCGCCCTTGTTGCAAATCTCTAGGTTGTTCAGAAGGATGAAGTTTAGTAGTGACTCACCTCTACCATTGGTGTCGGAGCTGCCCCATAAACGTTGATGAGCGTTGGTATCGCACCCAAGTATGAGGCTTGCTCCTTTGATGAGGGCAAGTCTAGCTGTTTCCTCTGTGCTTTCCGGGGGATTTATTTCATCGTAGGGCGTATACGAGGATGCAATCCAGTATTTAGAGTTTCCTAGCTCTAGGCAAACCGTAGTTTGGTCTAGATTAGGTAGGCTTGGAAGAAGAGAGTCTTTAAGATTTTTCTTTGCTTAACAACAAGTTTGCTAAGCAACAAGTACGAAAGCACTAAGATCAAGCGAAGAATAACTCATAAGGCTTGGAAGTCAATTAAGCAAACAAAAACTCTATCGTCACACTTTCAGCCCTGCTTTACGGTGGAGCTGGAGAGAAGTGCCAAGAGATTTTTCAAAATTACGTCAGCTTCTTCAATGGACTTATAATAGATAGATCTTCGTTGGATGTTTCACATGTCGCGGAAATAATTTTCTAAGTTCTCAGCTAAAATTGTCAATATTTAAACTATAGCGGACAGTTTCTGTGGTCAGAAGATAGATATGTGCGCTGAAGGAGATACAAGCAGCCACAGGTTTTCTAAACCCACCTCTGTCTGTCAACTCCTACTCTTACCTCATTGTGGTGAACACCGGGTGCCTAGTCCTTCAACTGGAGATTGGGTTCTTACCCATTTGGAAGGTTGTTGGGGGTACCAGACAAGAGATGGGAGCGGAAAGTAGTGTTTTCACTAAAGAATCTCTCCTTACATCTGGACTCGACGGCAGCGGAGGAGTTCCCCAGATAGAAGCACAGGTGGCGTCTACAGTTCCAGTCAGGCCGAACTACTTAATGAACACCTAATATGGGCTAATACGCCGGGGATCAGGTACTTTGAGACATCAAAAGGATCTGGTCCTCCAGGTTGGGGGTCATGCCGCCGTCGGGGTGAACTTCGGGCTACGTTAAGAAAACTGAGTTCCGAACCAGCAACAAGCCTCGGAGTCGGGCGGGTTCACTGTTGACGGGTTTAAATGACGACGAGAAAAGGACAACGAGCTTCGGATCTGCGCGTGGAAAGTGAGGTCCCTAAACAGACCACGTGCAGCCGAGCAACTAGCGGAGGTCCTAAACGACTGCAAGGCAGGCACTGCCATCCAAGAAAAGCGGTGCGATAGGTCAGCCAAAAGAAGGATGAAAAACTCCGATTTCTACTACGGCGACTGCTTTCCACATCAAAGCCCAGCGCCCATTTAAGGTGGTTTCGTTATTGGGGGCAGCCTTAGGGCAAAAAGTCTTGATCTTCAACACAGTGAGTGAGCGCCTCACGACGACCCGCATCAAAGCTAGATTCACCCACATTAGCCTCATGCACACATGTGCCCGCAGAGGAGAAAGATGACAACGCTTAAGATGTGTTTAACGAGCTCCTGGGCAAAACGTATGAGCAATGCCCTAGCTACGACATTAAGATTGTCTTGGGCTATTTTAATGCCAAGCTAAAAAGGGAGAGAACCTTTGGTCGTACAGTCGGAAAGCACAGCTCACACGACACGACTTCCGATAACGGACTGAGGCTGATCGAATTTGCTGCAAGGCGACACGTTATGGAAGCTAGTACACAGTTCCCGCACCTCAACATCCACAATGGGACATGGAGGTCTCCCAATAAATCAGCCGTAAACCAGATTGTTTCCAAGCGATCAACGCAAGGTACCCCTACAAGGTGTACGAACAATCCGAGGGGCGAACATTGGCTCGGATCACTACTTCGTTGAAGCCACGGATCAGTTGCGGATATCCTGACTAACGCCAAGAAGTGAGGAAGGAATGTGAGGAAGTTTGACGTCAGCAGGCTAAATCGCAAAAGATCGCCAGGTTTTTCTCCAATGGAGTCTCTCAAGACCATCTACGAAGTTCTATGCACCCAGCATCAAGTGCTGATAGCAAGCATGACATCATTGCCAATATGCCATCAGAGATGTCACCTCTGAAGTCCTGAGCTTCACACGGCCACTATATCTAAGCCCGTGGTGAGTGACTCACTTCCAGATGAGTGCCAGCAAGCGCATGCAGGATGCAGCTTAACAGGAAGAAAACAAAGCGGTTTTGTCCAAAAGAACTGGAGCTGCTCGCGACGGGAAATCCGGCTTCTTCGAAGGAAAAAAGGAAGATGAGAAGCGCGTGGTTGAAAAGATAGAGAGATGTTGAAAATGGAATGAGGTTCGAAAGTTTTACCAGAGGATCAAAAGGTCCCGCCAAGGTTATAAAGTTCCAACCAAAGCCTGCAAAGACCATCAGGGGAACATAGTAGTGAAATCGCAGTCTATGTTGAGGATTTGGAAATAACATTTCTGCGTAACGGCGAACCCGAACCAAATACCGCTGTCAGGCAGAATGAACCATTTAACCTGGGCGAAGACATTACCCACGAAGCATACTTACGATACCACCCACCCTACCTGAATGTAATTAAAGTGGCCCAACTGCAACAAGGCAGCCGGAGCAGGCGGCCAAGCTGCAACTTTTTTAATCCGCTGGCGATGAGTCGGTTAGGCGCATATCCACCATCTCTTCTGCACGATAAAGTTGGAGGAAAGCATGCCCGATGAATATAACCTCAGCATATTGTTTGCCCGATCCTCAAGAAAAGAGACCCTCTGAACTGCGCCAATTACAGAGGAATCAGTCTCCCTGACATCCAAGATCTTTTCTGCTGTACCGTGTGAACGCCTGAAGCCGTTTGTCAGCGATCAAATATTCAGACTGCGGCAGATCTTGGCGAAAACCCACGAATTTTAAGTTGAAACCCACCACCTTTTCATCGATTTTAAGCCAGCGTATGACAGCATCTATAGAGACGAGCTATATAGCACAATGTCTAGTTTTGGCATCCCTGCCAAACTCGCCAGTCTGTGCAGGATGACGATGGAAAACTCATGCTGTTTCGTCAGGGTTGGTACAGACCTCTCCGACCCCTTTGACATCAAAAAAGGATTTCGACAAGGCATGCACTGTCACGTGACTTCTTAAATATCACGCTTCAGAGAATTGTGCACAACTTGCGTGCCACCACCAGAGTCACAATATTTCAAAAGTCCATTCCACTTGCATACGCAGACGACATTGACCTAATTAGATGATAAAGCGTGATGACAGTAAAGCTTTCGTAAGTATAAGCGGCGGATAGAGGCGTAGCATTCAACGAAGGCAAAACCAAGTATATGCTGTCATCAAGAGGACCGACATCTGGGACAAAACATCACCACCGACAGCTTACTTTGAGGTAGTTAGGGACTTTATCCACCTCGGTTCCGCTATTAATTTGCCAATCAGGCAAAGAAGGCAATTGAGTAGCGAAGCCCTCTCTCGAGCAACTAAAGTTGCCATTTATAAGACCCTCATCATCCCAGTCTTGCTATACGGTGCAGAAGCATGGACCCCATCAAAGGCGGAAGAAAACACTTTGGTATGCTTCGGGAGGAAAATTCTTCCGACGATTCATGGTCCCGTCTGCATAGACGGAGAGTGCATGAGAAGATAAAAGACCGAACTTTACGGGCTACACAGCGACACCAACTTTAGCCAGAAGAGTCAAAATGCAAAGGCAACAATAAGGTAGCGGATGGACACCAACGCCCTGGCCCGAAAAATCTTCGAGTCCACCCCGCTGGAATGGCGCATTAGAGAAACACCGAGATGGCTAGCTGGAGTATTCTAGTTGGCTGAGGCCCAGGTCCACCTCAGACTGTAGCTCCACCTTAAGTAAGTAAGCTGACAGTTAACCTTCCGCTAGGCGCTTTGATAGTTCAATACAGTTGTTTGGGCAATTAAAATGCATAGAGTGGTCCACACACAGCGCCTGTCGATGGGATTTATCTCGAAACGTGTCGCGCGAAAGTATTAAAAATCCATGTTAAGTGTTAAACTTAATTGCGCCCAGTCAAACTGTCAATAAAACAGAAATGTTAAATGTATTTTTTATACTTTTTGTTATTATTTTTCAATCATATTGCATGCATAGCCCAAGCATAAAGGGAATCTAAAGTTTTTTAGCCCATAATTTAAAGAAGGCCCATTATTTCAGCCTTCTGAATAATAAGTAACAATTACAGAATTATCCTTAAACTTGTCAATAAGGATGATAACCCTTCTAGTTGATCTTTTTTGGGATACAAATCGAGACATTGCTTAACTTCAACTACCAACAATAGTTTTTTTTGCTCCGCGTTTAGTTTCAGAAATATCTTTACTGACTACACATGTTTCTCTGGGTCAGGATGCTTTAGTATTTTCCGGTAAAGTGGCCTTTTTAGGTAAAAAAGTTTAGAAGAATACAAGAAATTTCATATAGAATTTTCAAGCAGACTGCTTTAAAATTAAACTTTGAAAACTCATAGACCCAAAACAACTTTTCTGTTTCGCGTTTCTAGCATTTAAGCGACACCTTTATATCTGATTGCCTGTCCTTATTCCATAAATACTTTGTCGCCTTCTTCATGGCAACTTTTCACCATCTGACAAAGTTCTGGGTACTTAGTAACTTTTTAAGATTTTATCTAAAAGAATATTTTAGTTTCCCGAAAACTTTTGCTATTACTAAATACAAATCTACTTCTTGTTGCATTTTTACGCTATTGACTTTTCCCTGTTAGGTGCTTCCCTAGAGCAAAAATACTTCGAATCTTGTTTATAGGGCTCTTTAGCTTCCACTTAACTTGGTCATTTGTTTCGAAGATGCTGTGGATGCTATCGATGAAAAAAGAACTTGCCAATTTGTTTCAGCCATTTGACCAGGGCCCTTTTATTGCTGATTTGTTTTTTCTCGCAGCATGATTGCACAGCACAAAAAGAGAACTCAACAGGTTCTTACTTATTGCTTCCCTATTGAAATGTTTCCAGACATGTTTAAAGGATGCATCAGAAAAGTGTCGGCCATTAAAATTTGAGGGTGGAATTTTGTGCAATGGGGTCTGACAATGGCGTACAATTATAGAATATAGAGTTGTCAAATTTTAGTTCCAAAACATTTAATCATTTTATTAGTCAACTAGCAAGATGCTAGTTGAAGACATATAAAATGCTTGTGGGGCCTTTTGAAAATGTTCAAAGAAATTCTGAAGGTAGTCTTCCACCCCATTTTGGTGTTTCACAACAGTCGTGACCGTTTGATCGTCAGTTGGGTGAACATAAGCCTTCAACTTTCAACCGAAGTCTCGTTGATATATATGCTTCACACATGGTTTTCGCAGACTTTTCTTTAAGGCGAGTGTGAAGTCCTTTGAAGTTTGTGTTTTGGGCAGGGCGTGACAGGCGCCCAACTGACGATCAAACTGTCACGCCTATTGTGGAACACCAAAATGGGGTGGAAGACTACCTTTATAATTTCTTTGAATAGTTGTCACATTTTGTTGCTTCGTTGAATTGAATTCTTTGAATTTTTTGCTTTCCATATTTTTTATACCCCATCCCATAGGATAGGAGGTATATTAAATTTGATTCATAATTTGTAACATAGAGAAATAATCACCGTAGACCCCCAAGACCTTAAGGGCATATGATCGAGACCGAATTGTAAGTCGAGTGAGCCATGTCCGTCCGTCAGTCCGTAAAAAATAGCAACGAATATATAGCACACATAAAGCATATACTTTAGGAAGATTGTCGAATTTGGATTCAGATCAAATCAGGTAGACCATAGCTCAATTGGTTGGAGCAGTACTCGTGAAGGGTAAGGGTTACAGATTTTTCTCTTCACTCTACTTTTACAACACCGCTCTATGACTAAACATAAGAATATAGGAGGCCTGTATGGTTGGATCTAAGTTTGAATCCACGACTATTGCCATTCCGAGGTGTAATCATCTGCATCAAATCCTGGCTTCTAGCACCAGGAGCTTCAACACTTCTTGTTGTCCGCGTTATTAATGCACTAAAAAAATCTTCATGTAATTACATTAAAAATGATAACGTCACACGTAGTCAAGCAGAAATGTGTGAAATTCACATAAATTCAGCGAAGCACAACATTAAGTCTTCTATTCGCAGTTTCTAAACAGCTAATCAATAATTAGAACTCCGCACTATAGTCAGGATGTCGAATTTGGACAAGGAATAAATTGCTCATCGATTAATCGATTAATCGAATAAATTTAGATACCCAGCTGAAGTGCGTACCCGGGATGAGGTAAGTTAGTTGGATCGTCCCATGCCGGTCGGCCAAATCCGCTTTTTTTTATGCACCTGATCACAAGCCATTGTACGACTTATTGTCAATATAATGCTTTCGCGGATTCATTGGATTTCTAATAAAAATGTTGCACATACGCCACAGTGCACTTTTGTTGAAAAAAATATGGAGATTCTCTGGCGTATGCGCAACATTTTTATTAGAAACCCAATGAAATCGCGAAAGCATTATATTGACAATAAGTCGTACAATGGCTCGTGATCAGGTTTTTCCTTTATTAGCGGTTCGTTCAAAATGTAACCTGTAACTTTTGAAAGGTGAGTCGTAAAAAGATTAAATTTGGTACACTTAAAGTCCGTGAAAAATATGAGATCGCATACAAGTGCAATTTTTTTATACACATATAAGGCTTACATTACAGTTTGAATTTTTATTCTAGCATCAATAGTAACAAAAAGGGTCTTCGGCAAAATAAAAGGGGAGAGTGGGATAAGCCCAGTATTATGAGATGACAAATTAAAAAAATATCAAATGCAAGTAAGTCCTCTAAACATAGATTCTGCGGCAAGGACAGCCTTACAAAAACCAAAGAGAGTTTTCTTAAAAAGCGTTTTCGTTTTTTTGAAAATTCTCAAAAGTACAAGAGCAACCTGTTATTTCTAGTTTTGACTAAAAACTAAGAACACAATTGAATTTTGAAAAAAAGTTAGTATCTTAACAAGTAAAATTTTGAAAGATAATATACTTATCCATGGTTGTTTGCTTAGACCAGTATAAGAGCTTTATAGTGTTTGAAATGGGCTTTCAGGTCGTTGTTTTTTTAAAAGCAAAAAAAATAGCCTTTTTAATTTTTTTCCCAACGTTTCGTCGATTATTTGTCGACTTCCTCACGGGTGTTGTTTATTAGTTCTACTAAAAAAAACATTCTTTGACTTTTTTATATCATTTTTAAAGTTTCTTCACTTAAAATTTAAATTTTTTATTATTTTTTCTATTAAAAATAGTTGACATCACAGCAATAAATTAACATGAATTTTAAATTAAAAAACAGTACGAAATAAGTTAACATGAAAATTAAATAAAAACCAAAAAATTATAAAACATTACTAAGAACAGAAATATCACAGTCTATTGCACTCTTTAAAATATATCTTAAGACTTATGTTGATGGCAACACTGTAATTTGTATTTGTATTATCTCTGCCCTGTCTTGCGTTCATCGTTCTATGTGCTTTTTGTTGTATACGTAGGCTCGTAGGTTTGTATACACACGCTGGAGAGCATACAGGCAAAGAAAAACTACATAGAACGATGAACACAATAGAGGACAGGGATAATAGAAATACAAATTACAGTGTAGCCATCAACATAAGTCTTAAAAAATAATTTAAAGAGTGCAATAGACTGTGATATTTCAGTTCTTAGTTATGTTTTATAATTTATTTTTTTTAATTTAATTTTCATATTAACTTATTTCGCACCGTTTTTATACCCCATCCCATAGGGAAGGAGGTATGTTATGGTTGTCTCATATTTTGTAACATGGTGAAATAATAATGGTAGATCCCCCAAGATCTTAAGGACATATGATTAAGACCGAATTCTGTATCGAATAAGCCGTCCGTCTGTCTGTATGCTACACGTTTTTAGGCCTGAAATTTTAAGCTAGGGAGCTGAAATTCGGTACACAGGTGCATTGTTATCCGAAGCAGCATAAATGTAAAAATTTTATAAATCCGCCCAAAGACACGCCAACAATCGGTGCAAAACGAGCTGTAAGACGTCTTAAAAGTCTGAAATTTGGTATTTATTATCTCCTGTTTATTGTAAGAAACATAAAATAAAAATGTAATCGCTTCACCTCCCCTAGTGGGCGTGGCATCGATTTTAAAGTTAATATTTCAAATGCATTTTATTCAATATTTTTGTTCCAAATCGAAAAATATTTTCTTAATATATTATGTAGAAAACACATTTCTACATTTCGTTCGTACGAGACTTTGGGCCACGCCCACCTTTGGAGGCAGAATTGAATAAAAACCTAAAAATTTCCAGATAAACGTAATTTCGACTGGCCTTAAGCCTAATTTGGAAAAAAAAATAGCAGGTTAGATAAACGAGATTTTATTCTAGATTTCGTTCAGGCAAGGTTTTTAGCCACGCCCCCTTTTGGGGTCGATTTTTAAAAAATATTGAATTTGAACCAAAAATTTGCATTTTTACATACATACATTTAAGCGTAACTTGGAAATATCTGCTGCCATTGATAGTTTGTAATTAAGGGGCAGTTCAACCACGCCCCTTTTCGAAGTTTGCTCTACTTATAAAATGTCAAAAAATAAGAATGCAATAAGCATTTTACAAAGTGGTATACGATGGGGTATTCCACGGTTCGTTTTACGGACTGTAACTTCTGCGTACACACTTACTACTGCGTAGCACTTATTCACTGGTTTAATTTAAAATTTATGTTAATTTATTGTTCTGACGTCAACTATTTTCATTAGAACAAATAATAAAAAAATTTAAAATGTAAGTGGAAAAACTTTAAAAATATCAGTTTTATAATATTATTTTTTTTTTGAGTTTTTCAATTTTTTTATAATTTATATTTATTTTTTGTTTTATAATATTAAAAATATAAGTTTTATTAATATGATAAAAGTTTAAAAATATTATTTTTTTAGTTTTTCCTTTAGTTTAGAAAAAACTAAAATAATGTCATTTTAGCTGAACACCCCTGAGGAAGTCGACAAATAATCGACGAAACGTCGGGCAAAAATTGAATAAAAGTTCTTTCTTTTTTTCACATTTAAAAAAAATAACAAACGACCTGAAAGCCCATTTTAAACACTATAGATACTAATTCTTTTGTTAAGTATTAGTTTTTTTTTTAAAATTTTGAGTTTAAAGAATAACTTTTCAAAAAATTTAAGAAATTGAAAACCAATTTTCCCTGAAAAAGCTTTATTTACAATCAAAATAAAAACAGAAATTTTTGGCTTTACAAAACGGTGGGTGTATCATGACATTGTGCGTTTACTGTTTTTTTTTTCTGTTTTAAATAATTTTTTTTAGAAAATGGCCCCTCCTGGCGAAACGCGATTTAGCTCGAAAGCAACTAAAGCATTTCAAAAATAATCTTTTTACGAAAAATTTTGGTATATAAAAGGTTAAAGGTATGGTTTCTGTACAAAGCGTGTGAAGGTATGGGTATTATTTTAAAATTCTTTAAAAATTGCGTTTAAAACTTAAATTTAAAACTTTATTTTTTTTTGAGATGGTTGTAAATGCTTTAAAAGCAAATAAGAAAACTCGCATTTATTATGGCTAATTAAAAAAGATGTACCCAGATTATTGCGAAAAAGTAGCCAATGCTAGCGCAATAAACAACTTAAAAAAAAAACAAGTGGGAAAGTGCAAAACACCTCACCCTACCAAAAAAGTAAATTGCCACGCCTCCAAAAAGTTGGATAAAAAACATAACTCTTTTATGCTTTGTGTTAGGTTGCATAAATTTCGGACTAAAACTCCGCTTTTTCAACTAATAAATCACTTTTTTTTAAAGCCACGCCTACAAAAGTGGGCGGAAAAATATACTTCATACACAAAAAAGTTATAAAATGCTAATGTTACACTAATATTACACTGCTAATGCTAATATTACACTTTTATATAACTTTATAACTTTCTGTCAAATTTTATTTAAATATTTATCGAAAAACAACAATTTTAAGTTAAAATTCCTTAAAAAGTGGGCGTGGTCAATGTAAGGGCCAAACTTTTCTGCTACCTCAAAGACATTTAAAAAATAATGTCACATTCAAAAAATCAGTGCGCTACTGCCAATGCTACAAGCTAAAATTTGAAAAAGTATTTTTGAAAGTTAGAAATGGTCGCACAGACATCCCTGTAAGGGGCGTGTCTGATAGACGGTGAAGGCGGTTTAATTTGCACCTCGTTGAAGGTTGTTGGCCGCAATTAATATACATCAAAGTTTGAGTACCTATGACCTGTTTAACTTGGTCAAAAATCTTTTGAAATAAAATGTGAATCAGAGGTTGCCTCACATTGAAGCCAATAGTGGGCGTGGTTGAATTTGTCAAAGAATTTTTTCCTATTTGTATCGCTAAAAACCACTTTCAGCGCTAAAAGCCGAGATTAGATCTGGGATGCTGCCAAATATGGGAAATGATATCACAATATTTTCGTTTTCGTCCCGTGTTTGTCCCGAAAACTGAACTTCGCTCATTTACTTTTAAGCCTCATATGTATAGAGCACAATTCTAGGCTATTGACCAGCCTGATTTGTGGATTTTTATCTATGAATCTTTGCCGTTAATATAAAAGCTTTTTAGCACTCCCCCTTATGTTCAAAACAAATTGTTTTCATTTAAGGCTAAAAATCCTTTAGGCATTATGCACAATGAGTTCACCTTGGATCAATTAAATATAAACCTGCAATATTGTAACCTTAAGGCTTTTGTAAACGTTGTTGCTGTACCCATAGGCAAAATGTACATAAGACCTCCAAAATTTCCATACAAATAAATACCCATTCCCCACTGCGAGGAGGCTTGTTACTGTCACGAGTTTAACTCGCCCATTTCATTATGTCTGCCGAGTGTAATTAAAGGCAATGTCAACATTGTCATTGTTATAAGGAGAATTGTTGTACCTGGGATATACGAACGAAAACAATGTATTGTTGTGCGAAAGAGATTTTCATTAACGCCGAATGAAGCGGTAATTAAGACAAAGGACCTTATTGAGTTACCTTTCGTTTTGGTCTCGGTTATCGATAGGAGGACGTTTTTGAAAAAGGTTTCGGTTCACGCAACGGGTGCAAAGAAAACAGGATTTTAATGATATGCCTACGGCGACGTTAGCTCATCTGGTAACTTTTACTTTGTGGTTCGTATTTCGGATTCGTGGTAAATGTTAGGTGGGAAGAAGTTGTGGTTGGAGTAAGGTTCCAATTAGCACCAGGTGATGTTTTGATACCGCAACTCATGTGACTTGGTTATGGAAATATCTTACTAAATGGTGTTTAAATTCTTGAGAAAAAACAGGGAAATTTGGAAGTGAATGTGCCAAGTTAGCTTAAACTATATGGATTTAAAAAACAAGGATTTTAATTTTTGCACAGGTCATTGTGCTTCTCGTTATGAAAGCGGACAGTATACACGTGTTTCTAATAGTCGAACAAAATTTCTGTTAAACGCGATAGAAGTGATTCTGATGATGAAGGTCTCATTACCCCCAAAAAGACACTTTCGAATTATAGTGAAACCACTAGCCCCTTATTAAGATCCATTATGGACAATAATACTAACAATGAAAACTTTTTTCAACCCCTGCAAAGTTAAATTGTCGACGACGACGAAGTGGGAAGTGCGGAAAGTGAGTTACCCAACAATATCAAAAACATTGTTCCTCCAATAATAGTGCTTAAAACTACTAATGCGTTCTTAAAAACTCTCCTTACAAAATTGAACATCGATAACTATCTGTTAAAAAACATTCCTCTTGGGCACAAAATTTTGTGCTCCACCTTTGATTCCTTCGAAAAAGTCAAAACCGAACTTAAAACACAGAACTGTGAGTTCTACAGTCATGAAAAAAAAGTCAGTAGGCCATTTAAAGTTATTCTGTCAGGCTTGGACCATTATAGCAATATCCAAATCAAAACAGAACTTATCGCCTTGGGAATCGATTGCATTGATGTAAAAACCATACAAATCAATCTTAAGCACGCCAAACACATCCCAACATTCTTATATGTGGTGTATATTAAACGTGAATCCATCAAGATGAATGACCTCCGTCGTAATCACAAAAGCATCTTTAAGACCATTATTCGTTGGGACTTTAAAAAACAACACCCACAAAAGGTAACACAATGTCATAATTGTCAACTGTATGGCCATGGGGCCATGCACTGTCAAGTTAAAAGTTTCTGCGCCAATTATTCCGGTAACCACAAAACATCCGATTGCAAATCACCCGATGCTATCAAATGTGTGAACTGCCAAGGGCCACATAAATCGACTGATCCCTCTTGTATCAGACGAACACAGTACATCGACATTCGCCAAAAAATTGCATCTCGTAACCATCAACGCAAGCCGGCAACTGTAGTTGCAAATCTTTTTTCTCAAGTGCAACGATTTGACCATCTCTCATTGTGCGAGTTTCCGCAATTGCCCCGCGCAAAATCATACCACCCTTCAAGAGAGAACAACACCACATCTACAACGAAATCAAAGCCTTCGCCCACGACATCAGCTCCGCTTGCGACTGCGAGTACGCAACGCTGGAGTAAGCACTCGTCATCACCACCAACTCTACGCGCTCCTGCTGTGAGTGATAGCAGACCAACCGATTCAGACAATATTTTGTTCTCATTTGAAGAAATTAATTCTCTTTAAAGTGAAGTTTTAGCTAAACTTAGCTCTTGTCGGACGAAGTCTGACCAATTTAATGTAATAACCGGTTTGGCTATTAAATATGTCTACTCTCATCATGCTGATTAATTTTCTGAAAATAATTACTTGGAATGCAAGAGGCATTCAACTCAAAGCTTTAGAACTCTTCAATTTTATGGTTAGAGAAAAAATTGACGTTGCTCTTATCACGGAAACTTTTCTTAACGACAGTAAATCAGTTTCTCATCCTGATTTTGCGTGCGTTAGACTTGATAGACAACATACCACAGGAGGTGGTGTTGCTGTCTTTGCCAACAAAAATATAAAGTACTCAATTCTACCTTCATTTCGATTAAAAATAATTGAGGCCGATCGAGCTAACTTTATCTGATAGCTCTAAATTTAGTTTAATTTCTTCTTACTTTCCCGGAGGCAATAGTAATCTCCAACGGAAAGTACAATTTAGAAGCGACATTTTAAAACTATTTAGGCACAGAAATAAATTTTTATTAGGTGGTGGCCTCAATTGCAGGCACCAATCTTGGGGTTGTCAAAGAGCGAACTGCTGGGGTAATATCCTTCACGATATTACTGCTTCGAGCAGAAACGTTTTTCTATTACACCCCCCTAATCCTACACATATTCCGAGCTCCTCCTCACGAAATCCCTCCTTTTCCATACTAATCCCATCACACTAAATCATTTAGGATCTGATTACTTGCCTGTGTATATTGAGCTCACGCAAGCATCCAGGAAAAATTATAGAAGCTTTTTTGACTACAAAGCTGCCGACTGGAATAGAAACAAATCTTTTATAAGTGAAAATTTGAATTTCAATGGTTTAACTCTCGAGGCTGTAAATTCTACACCGCAAATTGATGCGCTAGTGGACCACATGGTTCATTCAATAAATAGTGCTACTAATTTTTCGATTCCAAAAAAAAAACATCCTCATCCATCCATAAACCCCTTTCTTCCTAGTCACATACTAGGATTAGTTCGGCTACGAAACGCGGAGAGAAGAAAATGGCTTCGATATCGCCTGAACATTTTTTGTAACAATGTTAAATTCCTAAATAATAAAATTAGTACCGAAATAAACGTTTTTAAGAACAAAAAATAGGACTCACTTTTAGCCAGTTTCGATAGGCCAAGCAAACCGTTCTGGAAAATCCCTAAAGTAGTAAAGAAGAAAGGTGCTAGTATTCCACCTCTGAGAGAAAATAACAATTTATTTATTACTCAAGAAGAAAAGGCAAACATCCTCGCGTCGACGTTTCATGCTTACAACACAATAGCTGCGAACTTAAGTGATACTTACACAGAAAATGAAGTTAAAACCCTAACATCTGACGTCGCAAATAGACCGCAAGATATTAATGTAAACCCTCACAATCTCACAACAATTCGAGTTCAGGAAAACCTTAAGATTGTCCCTTAAGTTACAGACCAATAAGTCTCTTAAGTTCTCTCAGCAAGTTGCTGGAAAAAATTTTGAAAGATAAACTAGATGCTATACTTACTGAGTTGGGGATCATACCCAACTATCAATTTGGGTTTAGAAAAGGCCACTTAACATGCCACCAAATTGCTAGAATTAAAAAGCATAATCAGAAAAGCTGATGTCAGGTCATTCTACTGGAATGGTGTTACTGGACATCGAAAAAGCTTTCGACACCGTTTGGCATGACGCTCGTATTTACAAGCTCTTTAAATTAAACCTTCCTACGAACTTAATTCTTACCATACAAAGTTTTTTTTTCTAAAATTTGCAGTTATCTAGGAAATACAAAATCTTCAAAGTTCAGTGTCCTTTTTGGTGTTCCACAGGGATCGGTATTGGGTCCCATTTTATTCAACTTATTTTTGGCTGGCATGCCTTCTGTCAACCCTATAGTAAACACAGCTATGTTTGCAGACGACACAGCCCTTTTTTCCTCCAGTTTGCTTTTCGGGGATGTCCTGTCACTTTTGCAAAATGCTCTCAACTTAATTGAAAAATATTTCATTTGATAGAAAATAAAATTAATGCAACTAAAACGCAAGCGATATGGTTTACCCGCCGCTTTAAACGTTGCTATCTGTCGATTGCTAAGCTTCAGCTCTCTTCCGAACTAATAGAATGGTCTGACAGTGTTAAGTACTTAGGCGTAGTCTTAGACAAAAAACAAACATTCAAGGCACATATTCGTTGTACAATTGATAAAGTAAATATAGCTAAGAGAATTCTTTATCCTTTTATAAATAGGAGATCTAGTTTAAACACGCAAAATAAGTTGATTTTATTCAAAACTATTTTGCAAGCGATACTTTTATACGGCGCCCCTATTTGGTTTAATTGTGCAAAGACACACACCAAACAACTACAGATAAGCCAAAACAAAATTCTCAAGATGATGGTAAGGTTACCATGGCACTATTCTACATACATACTCCATGAAAGAGCAAAATCAAACACTGTTGAATTCTTAGCCAATAAATATCACAAAAATTTCTTTACTAAATGATATTATTCCGATAACGAATTAATCTTAAGTCTCGTAAATTAATAAATTTAAGAATCAAATTATATAGTTAACTCATAGTAGAGACAGTAGGGCCAAATGCAATATTTTTTTTTTTTTATTATAAGTTTAAGATTCACACATGGGTTTTTACTTGTAGCTTTTTCCCATAAAATAAATTCTATCTAAAGTAAAAACACATACGTATCATTATATTAACTTAGAACCTAAGATGTAAGGAAGCAACGTTCCAAATCTCTTACACTACCAAAAACATGTTTATAACTTATAAGAATTATGCTACCAATAAAGATGAATTGAATTGAATTTGTCATTGTGCATTGGTGGCCATGATGTAGTTTTTCTATTACCTTTAGCCTAGCCATAAATTTGGTACCTTTTCGATTATTATTCTTATTCTTCTTTTTAATGTGCCATAAAGGCTGGAATCTACATCTGCCAAATTTCTTGTCTGGAAGGCTAATGAGACCGGTTAAGCCACGTTGCGAATCAACATATTGAATTGAATTCACATGTAATGTATGTGTAAGCCACGTACTTAAATCTTGTTCTTTCTCAAAGGATTCTAATACTGCTTTTGAGACTCATTTTCGATGGTTCCTCCTTTTAGTCGGTTCTATTTGGATAATTCATTATAAATTTGATTAAGTTTGAAATTAAAAAAAAATCTGTGATTTATTTTTCGAAACAGAAAATTACAGTTTGAAATTTTTTACCACAATTCTATACCACGATACTATTCTGTCGGGGTCAGAAAAGCCTTGAGGTAAGGTATGTCTGTCTTAAGAGCCAACTAAAATCCACTGGAAGAAGTAGTCTTCAGCATGTTATAAGTGATGATACATAGTGTGCGGCAAACTTGTCAGCGTTTGCCAGGTGATGATCCCAGAGGGGCGGCTGAACTCTAAACAGTTAAAAGCTCCAAGAGCGTCTGTCTCGGGATGAGCGGCTTTTTGGTCGGCGTCTGTTGTCCATGTTAGCATCGGCCGGAATGAAACTTGGCAGCTAAGTATAAAATGCACCCCCCACCATGAAGAGAAAAAAGAAGAAGCCTCCGATATTTGCTGATGCTGGTAGCCCAGGGCACCCTTTGGAGCTAGGCCTGAGAGGGGTCAGCAAGCAAGCGCTTGGTGGTCCGAATATCCGACTCGGCATCTGACCTTCTTCAACCAGAAGAAGTTACGAGCAGCACGCAAAAAAGTATCAGCTCGATGCTTCTGGCATCTCCCCAACCAAATGAAAAGGTTTTGGAACCAGAGACTTCGCTGATGGGTGGAGACTTTTCTGGTCTAGCGTCCCACATATCATGACTGCACAGTCGGGTGTGGAGATACTCAGAAGCCCCGCCTGTCGGAAAATGTATTGGAATTTATTCCATCAGGAGGGAGGGTTTTGATCTTAAAGCTTAGAGCCAGGCGTACCCACCCAACCTAGAGTCAGATTACGTCCAACTTCTTGAACGAAGTTGATGCTGCGCTGGATAGAGTGGCTGAAATGGACTTCTTCCTCCTGATGGGTAACTTCAATGCTCATGTGGGTGTGGACGACAGTACTTGGAGAAGTGTGATTGGCAGGCACGGTGACTCGGATCAAAACAGGAACTTATGGCTTTTTGATCCATCATGAACACCTTTTTCCCACACAAAGACATTCCGGAATAGTTTAAATCAGAGATCTTTGATTGATTTCTTTGTGGTACCATCGTGCGTCCAAAAAATGATGTGTGATGTTTACGTTTTGAGAGCAGCTGAGCTACCAACTGATCACCACCAAGTGTTTTGCAAATTGCGCTATAGTGAGAGTATTCCTTTGCCACCCAGGTGAAATCCAAGACGGATGACCCGCACTCGGTGGGAAAGGTTACAGGATGCTTAATCTGATAACAAGGAGCGATTTGCACGGTACGTTTCGGAGAAGTTTGAACAAATTCCAACTGATCTTTTAAAGGTAGGGGAAGAATGGCAGCTGTTTTTATCTTGAGTCATTGCCTCTGCAAGAAATGTTTGTAGAGTGAAGCAGCATTGGTGTGGCGGCTGGTGGTGAGAAAATAACTAAGTGGTTTGAGACTCCTGGAGTTCAAGAAGCCACCAGAGAATCAATCTAAGAACTCTGTTTCTCGATCCCGATACACTCAAAGAACAGACATGGAAAAAGTTCGGCGAGAGGTTGGAGCACGATTACAGATCTGCAAACAAGATATTTTGGCAGACTTTTCGCCGGCTTAGAGGAAGAAAGTTGAATATCATTCAACAGGTTAAATCCAAAGACGGTACACTTCATTCAAATGAGAATGATGTCTTTAGCACATGGAGCGAGCTCTTTTCGAAGCTGCTCAATCTCCAGCAGGGCACTGAAGATGACAATCCAATTGCTGACGAGATAAGGGCGGCGAGAAAATTCCTACAGTAGATGAAGTCATTGCCGCGATTAAATTGCTAAAAGTGGGTAAGTCTGCTGGAATTGATGAAATTTGGCCAGAAATGCTCAAAACAATGGGTGAAAAAAGGGTTAAATGGTTTAATGGTAAAATAGTACTAACACTAGTTTTAAAGGTGGCCTGTGAAAGCCGGAAAGCACCTAGCGATTTGAAAATAGGAGTTATAGTGTCCATTTTATAGTGTCCATTGAAGAACTTGTTCAAGAATTGTCCTTCGAACCCTGTCTTATGGACAGACAGACGCAATGACCCCAGAAATCCTTTCGCGACAAAACTACCAAGTCAACTTTCCTCAGGTAATGGAATGGCTTCGGCCAAACTATGAGCCAGGGAAAGAATGCCGTCGTATTTTTATGGATGGCTAATGGAGAACATTAGACTCAACTACCCACTAGTTTTCCAAGCGGAGATTTTCGCTATCCTAATGGCTATGCGCTAATTGTGACTTACAAGTGGAGGTCAAGAAGCATATGCGTTTGAAGTGACATCCAAGCCGCTGTAAATGCGTTGCTCAACCCACTTACCTCCTCCAAGATAGCGCTTTGGGTTCCAGGTCACACTGGTATCTAGGGAAATGAGATCTCTGATGAGCTTGCCAGACTAGGCTCAGCAGAGGTTTTCTCAGGACCTGAACCTGCCATCGGCCTGCCTATATCGGTTGTTACGTCTGCCATTGATACTTGGGTTTCTCGTGAGCACAGGGCTCGCTGGCGTGACTGCAATTTGTGAATTTGTGCTGACAGACTAAAGGACTACGCCCGGACATTTGTGAGGGGTCGGCGTCTTTTCTTCTATCTCTTAGGAGAATCGATTGCAGACTTCTTGTAGGAGTCCTTATCGGCCACCAAGCTTTCGCTAGAAAACTTGAATGTGTTAGGCTTAAGCGAAACCACCACCTGTCCTGCCTGTGGAGAGGACGACGACACAGCGGAACACTCCCTCTGTAGTTATCCTGCCTTTGCTCGCATCAGGTGGCGGATCTTTGGGGCTGACGTGACGTAACACCTAAGCTCTTCATCACTGAAGCTCCTTCTTGCTTCGAAAGATGAGTAAGCTTAATACATTAATGTAAGGTGTCTGCATGGCAGAACAATGGACCAGAAGTTGTGTCTGAGTACTCCATCGGATAGTAGCAACCTCCAACAAAAACGTAACGTAACGTCCATTTTCAAAAAAGGGGACAAGAGAGATTGCTCTTACTATAGGAGTATATCTCCCTTAAGTCTTCTAGAAGCGCGTTCTAGAGCTGTTATTGAGCCTTTGTTGCGGGAAGAGCAATGCGGCTTTCTGCCTGGCAGAGGCACTACCGACCACTCTTTTTACCCTGAAGTTATTCTTGAGAAGGCCTGGGCCAAACCAGTCTACGCGTATTTTGTAGATTTGGAAGAGGCCTATGTCCGGGTTCCTCGGGATGGGAACTGCAGAAGCTGTGTTTGGATCGATGGTGTCAAATGCCGTCATTTTGATGTGTGCGTTGGACTTCGTCAGGGCTGTGTTGCATCGCCCCTCCTTTTCACAGCATGTATAAAGTGGATGGTGAGCTGCAGTCTTGGTTAGGAATCTTTCGAAATGGCTGATTTAGCTATCCTCACATCGTCCGAGGAGAAACGAGGGGCCTTTCAGTAAAGATAGAAGGAGTGATACTGAGTTATCCTGTAGGATTTGCCAAGCTGGAGTAATAGTGAAGGAACTGCGCCAGCCGGTCAGCAGCAAAGATCTAAATTTTTAATGAAGTGTTCGTTCCAACCCTCATCTATGGTCATGAAATTTGGGTCAAGATCGAAAGAATTAGATCGCGGGTACAAGCTTCCGAAATCAGATTTCTGAGGGGCGTTGCTGGAGTTACTCTTAGGGATAGAGTGAGAAACGTCAATATTCGTGGGAATTTCAATATTGAGCAGCTATTTCTCCGACAATTTTTCAAAAGTCCGTTCAACTACTTGCATACGCAGGCGACATTGACATGATCGGTAGAACAAAGCGTGATGTCAGTGAAGCCTTCGTGAGTATTGGGACGGAAGCGGCGAATATGGGTTTAGCAGTCAATGAGGGCAAAACCAAGTATATGCTGTCATCAAGAAAAGACACCCAACACCGACGTCTTGGACAAAACATCACCATCGACAGCTATAACTTTGAGGTAGTTAGGGACTTTGTCTACCTGGGTTCCGCTATCAATTCAGACAATGACACCAGCGCTGAAATCAAACGAAGGATAACTCTTGCCAATCGCTGTTTCTTTGGGCTAAGAAGGCAATTGAGTAGCAAAGTCCTCTCTCGAGCAACTAAAGTGTCCATGTATAAGACCCTCATCATCCCAGTCCTGCTTTACGTTGCAGAAGCATGGACCCTGTCAAAGGCGGATGAAAACACTTAAGGCTGCTTCGAGAGGAAAATTCTTCGGACGATTTACGGTCCCGTCTGCATAGACGGAGAGTGGAGGAAGAGATATAACATCGAACTGTACGGGCTGTACAGCGATACCGACCTAGCCAAAAGAGTCAAAACACAACGTCTACGATGGCTGGGTCATCTAGAGCGGATGGACACCAACGCCCCGGCCCGGAAAATCTTCGTATCCACACCGCAGGGACGGCGCAGTAGAGGAGCACCGAGACTCAGGTGGCGCACGCAAGTGGAAGGGGACCTCAGCCAACTTCGCGTGCGAAACTGGAGACGGCTAGCCAGAGACAGAGCTGGCTGGCGAAGCTTGTTGGCTGAGGCCCAGGTCCACCCCGGACTGTAGCGCCACCTTAAGTAAGTAAGTAAGCTACTTCTCCGAGTGGAACAATCAATTCTTCGATAGTTTGGACACGTTGTGCGCATGCCCCCCCGACAGACTTCCTAGACAGATTATGTTAGCCGAGATGCGAGTGCGAGGCGTGTCCCCCTGGTGGGCCAAGAAACAGGTGGTGGTGTCAGGTAAAAGACATATGCGAGACCCATCTGGGGATTGCGTCGTGTCTCTTGAGTTGTTTTCGGAGGCTAGGGAACGATGAAAGGACCATTTAGCCGCCCTCGCTCCGCAATTCTTCTAAGGATAAGTGGTCTCCGAAAATGATGATGATGATGGTCCTCGCTATACACTATAGACTGTTAAAAATTGAGAAGAAAACATAATGGTATGGGGCTGTTTTTCCTGATGTAGTCTCGGTCAATTTTTTTGTGTCAATAGCACCAAGATAAACTATGGATATAGGGACACCTCGGAAAATGTCATGGTTCCATTTTCCGAGGAAAACATGCCCCTCCCATGGCATTTCCAAGAGGACAAAGATATGAAACGACCGGGGTCTTATGAAAGCTTGGGTTTGAGATCTTTATTATTTTAGTTCCATGGTCAGGTCAATCTCCAGGTCTTCATATCATTGAGAACTTGTGCGATGAACTAAAAAGAAAATTAAGATTCAGTTCGTTACAAATCGCAAATGGGAATCAGCTGTGGGAAGCATATGCAAAAGGAATGGTATTCTATTCCGACTGAAGAGTGCCAGAAAGTGGTAGGATCAATGACACGTCGAAATAATATTTACTTTGTTTTTATTATTTAATTAAAAATTATAAAAAAAAGTGCACGAAAAGTGTTATTGCATAGTGAATTCCAATGAATTCTTGTTCTCTAAAGGAAGACTTACGAGACTTAGAAATTCTTATAAATTCTCTGGCTGTGGCAAAGTACAATCATAGCTTGCCAGCACAAAGAGTTGAGCCTTCTTCTGGCAGAATCTATGACACAATGTCTTTAAACCACGATTTCAGCAAAATGGGAGTCCTTATTGCCTTAAGTAACCGTGTTGCTAAAGTAACCGTGAGGAAAAGACAGATGAGCTAGCAACATAACAAAAAGATTAAATAATCAATTAGGTTATGCTAAAAGATTAATTACATAGAAAAATGTAATCTTTTAAAATTTTAAATACATAGAAAAAACCAAAAATGGTTAGAAAAAGTCCAAAACGATTGAAATTTTCAATAAAAATATGTTTCGCTTGCCCTTAAAAACTGGCTTGCTCTCAGGATTGCCTATCCTAGGCTAATCCATAACCCAATGTTGTCATCATTTGTGTCTTCACCACAAAACAACTGACTTGTTTTGTTCTTCCGTAACAATATTTAGCATCATTGCGGTGAAATTTACCGACAATTGTGGCACTTTGCTGCCCTTTTCATCAACTGGAAATGTATTGTCTTCCTGAATATTCAGCGTTTGTTGAGCTGATTTCGAAAAAGCGAGCTACACAGAGTAGCATTCCGGGTAATAAGCTAAATTCCTACAGAACAAAAAGGTAACTCCGACATTTTGTGTTTCAACAGCAGAACAATAGACAAAGTCCCTGATTTCAAAGACTAAACACAAAAGCAAACACCCAGGAATGCGGTGTAAATATTCCAAAGAGGAAAAGTTGTGCTCCGCTCTGACTATTGTCCCCTTTGCAGTTGCCGCTACATAATATCCAAGGATGTGGCTCTGTACCACAATCCGTGCATCGTGCATGAATGCGTTCGTTCAAGGAGTCTGGTGCTACCAGCACCACACTCGAATGTTAGGTATACAATTCGTAATAGAATCTGTGTGTTGTGCGGCTGCGGCTTAGTTATGATGCAACACGAATGGATACGATGGAGTTTATCTTGCAAGTGTGAAGAAGTTAAGGGAAGATATGGTAAGAAACCGATGAAGTTGAAATAAATCTTAATAGAAAATTTTTGAAAAAATAAAACACTATCCAAATCGCAGTGAGTAAATGGAAAGCGTCCCAAAATGACTCCTTCCTTGGGTAAGCTGTTCTATAAGAGGAATGGGATTTAAGATGGATCATTTATGACATTAAGACCGGTTTTAATAATCTATTCATACAAAAAATCAGCATATACAAGACTAAGCCGATGAAAATTGAAATTGAATGCCAGGTCCCTTTGGGATCTGGTAGTTTCTGAATTTTTGTCTTCGATTTTATCAGAATCCAAAAATCTTTTAAAAAAAAAGTAGAAAATAAATTTACTTCGTTAAGTTTTGTCCTGCAAAGGTCGGGTTTAAAAATAGCCTTGAGGTAAGGTATGCCTGTCGTAAGAGCCGACTAAAATCCACTGGAGGAAGTAATCTTCAGGCATAAGTGATGCTGTCCAGGAGTATAAACTCCTTGTGGGGCCACCCTTGGCAGTAAAGTTATACCTGAAAAAGATGAACCCGAAGGTTTAAATAAAATCCAGCAGCGTCTGTTACATATTGTGCGGCTTGTTGGTCAGCGTCTGATCCCAGAGGGACGGCTGAACTTCAAATAACAGAAATCCAGGAGCGTCTATTTCGGAACGAGCGGCTTCCTGGTCGGCGTCTGTTGTCCGGGTTAGGATCGGCCGAATTTAAACCTGACAGCTAGGTATAAAATGCACCCCCCCAACCATGAAAAGAAAACGAAAACAGCCTCGGATATTTGCTGATCCTGGTAATCCAGGGCGCCATTTGGTGCTAGGCCTGGGGGGTGTCAGCATGCGAGCGCTTGGTGTTCGAAAGGTCCTGCTCGGCATCCGACCGGGTTTAACCCGAAGAAGTTACGAGCAGCCCGTCAATGGTGCCGCTATCCATTACGAGGGCGGAGAGGGACAGCGCCAAGTCAAAATGAGGGCTTAGGTGGAAACTCTACGAATCGACAACGGCACCAACGTAGAGGAGGAATGGCAGCTGTTTTTATCGGCAGTCATTGCCTCTGCAGAAAAAGTTTGTGGAGTGAAGCGGCTTGGGGTAGCGGCTGGTGGTGAGAAAAGAACTGCTTGGTTTGAAACGCCTGGAGTTCAAGAAGCCATCAGAGAGAAGAAGAGAGCCTACATTGCGTGGATCCTCAACTACTCAACTTCTCGAGCCCGGTACAATGAGGCGTGGAGGACTTCTAATCTGGCAGTCAGAACATCCAAGGAACAGTCGTGGAAAAAGTTCGGCGAGAAGTTGGAGCACGATAACGGATATTTTGGCAGACCATTCACCGGCTTAGAGGAAGGGAGTTAAATCCAAGGACGGTACACTTCTTTCAAATGAGAGCGATGTCTTGCGCAGATGGAGGGAGCACTTTTTGGAGTTGCTCAACCCCCAACACGGCACTGAAGATGGCATTCCCGTTGGTGACGAGATAAGGGCGGAGAATAGTGCCACAGTAGACGAAGTCATTAAAGCGATTAAATCGCTAAAAGTTGGCAAGTCTGCTGGAGTTGATGAAATCCGGCCAGAAATGCTCAAGACAATGGGCGAAGCGGGTGTTAAATTGCTTACACGTGTCATTAAGGTGGCCTGGGATAGCGAGAAGGCACCTAGCGACTGGAAAACGGGAGTTATAGTGCCCATTTTCAAAAAAAGGGAACAGGAGAGATTGCGCCAACTATAGGGGCATATCTCTCTTGAGTCTTCCGGGAAAACTATTCGCGGAGGTGTTGAAAATGCGTTCCAGAGCTGTAATCGAGCCTTTGTTACGGGAAGAACAGTGCGGCTTTCGGCCTGGCAGAGGCACGACCGACCAGCTTTTTACTCTGAAGGTTATTCTCGAGAAGGCCTGGGAATATGCCAAACCGGTCTATGCATGTTTTGTAGATCTGGAAAAGGCGTATGACTGAGTCCCTCGGGATACACTGTGGAGAGTTTTGCAGGACTATGCGCTGAGTGGGCCTCTTCTGAGAGTCATCCAGTCTTTGTATGGAAACTGCAGAAGCTGTGTACGGATAAATGGCTTCAAATCCCGTCCTTTTGATGTGCGCGTTAGACTTCGCCAGGGCTGTGTTCTGTCGCCGCTCCTTTTCATAGCATATATGGACTGGATGGTGAAGCGTAGTCTTTGCGAGCAATGTTTCGAATTGGCTGGCATCAGGATGAGCCATCTGCTTTACGCAGATGATTTGGCCATCCTTGCATCATCCAAAGAGGAACTTCAACGAGCACTGGATAGGTTTGCAGCCGTCTGTGGTGATGCATGGATGAAAGTAAACGTGAACAAATCGGAAGATGGGAGGAGTGATACTGAGTTGTCCTGTAGAATTGGCCAAGTAGCTGGAGCAATAGTGAAGGAACTGCGCCGGCCGGTCATCAGGAAAGCTGAGCTTGGAGTGAAAGGAAAGATCTCAGTTTTTAATTCAGTGTTCATTCTGACCCTGATCTATAGTCATGAAATTTGGGTAATGACCGAAAGAATTAGATCACGGGTACAAGCTGTCGAAATGAGATTCCTGAGGTGCGTTGCTGGTGTTACTCTAAGGGATAGAGCAAGAAACGTCAGTATTCGTGGGAGTCTTAATGTTGAGCAGCTACTTCTCCGAGTGGAGCGATCGATTCTTCGATGGTTTGGACACGTTGTTCGCATACCCCCTGACGACTTCCTAGACAGGTCATGCTGGCAGAGGTGCGATCGCGTCGCCCCCCTGGTAGGCCAAAAAACAGGTGGTGGGATCAGATAAAGAACCTCTCTGAGTCCCGCCTGGGGATTGCGCCGGAGTCTCTTAAGTTGGTGGCGAAGGATCGAGAACGATGGAAATACCATTTAGCCACCCTCGCTCCGCGACCCTTTTAAAGGATAAGCGCGCCCTCGAAAATGATGATGATAAGCTTTGCTTTGTTTTTGCCAAATATTGACGAAATCAAAATATAATAGTTATGATGGAACGATCTTATGGTCATATTGAACCACGTCTCGACCTGAGTTATGAAGTTATCCAAAAAGTGAATCATAACATCATAGATTCTATGATGATTTCAAGGTTTCGGTTTTATCCATAATAAACTTTAAATGCCTTGTGGTTTAGAATTGCCTTGTTCCTAAAAATAGCCTTGTGCTTTCCTAAAAAAAGAACTTACATTTTCCCCAATTTTTCAAAACGAATTTAAAACAAGCTTAACGGGGTCCAAAGCTGACATTTGGTCACAAACGCGGATTGTAGAATTCTACACAACGGTAGTGTGGATGAAAATAAAATACTTCAAAAGCACATGGTTAAAAAAAATCAATGCCGAAGGTCTTAGCACAATATCGTGTAGCCCACCTATTTCTCTGATCTTGTTTTAAAATAAGTGAACTTGATAAAAACTTTGGGGAAATCAAACTCGTGTGATCCCCCACTCCTGGTAACGGCCCACTATCTGGTCCCCCGCTGATTCTCCCTGACAGCGGGTCTTGAAGAATTGTTTTTTTTCAAATCCTTAGCACCAGTTGCGATTTGAAAAAACCATAATGGACTTGTGATCCACTTGGGTGGGTTTTAATTTCACAACTAGTTTATGGCAACACTGACCCATCGATTATGGTCTTATGACTCACTACACCTTACTATGCAGGGAATTATGTATGGAGGGGACTAGCCACCTCGCTGCGACCCCGTGCTTGTATCTTTTTAGCGGTTCGTCCAAAAATTGAAAAAGGACCTCTTATGGTATCGCTACGTTGTCCGTCTGCCCAATCGCTTTATAACTTCTGAACGTAAGTCGTAGAAAGACAAAATTTGGTGGGCGTATAAACTGTGGAAATAGTCAGAGAATCTAAAGAGGGCAATTTTTTTAAGCACAAATAACGGCTTAGTTACAGTTTGAAATTTCATGTGAAACACTTTTACACTTTTTCAAGAAGTGTAGTAGGCAAGAACTAGAAAAACGAAACTTGGGCTTAAGAAATACTAAGCCTTAACTAAAAAATAAAACTTTTCGAAAATATCAAAACGTTTTCGAGAAATGAAGAGTCGAAAATGCATGACGTTTTTTAAAGTGTTGGAGGCCATAACTTTTAAAACGTGTACCCCCCCCCCCTATCTCCGTTGCTTTTAGGTGGAATTCTATGAAAAAAATTACTCGCATCAGAAATAATTCAATATTTTAAGGAAAATTAAAGCGAATTTTGAAACTTCAAAATCTTCTGAGATTTAACTAAAAAACATAAAAGCATTTTCAAAAACAATTTTTTTAAGTCTTACTTACTTACTTACTTAAGGTGGCGCTACATTGCCGTTTTTAGATGCCTTAGTGATTTGGTTTAGATTGAAAAAAAAAATTCAAGGCTAGTGCTGCTGGTTCTGCTTTGGAAAAAAGTCTAACGGGAACTGGAAAAAACTTCAAAATATTTGTTTTATGGATTTGAAATTTAAAAAATTAAAAAAAAGTCAAAAGAACGCATGTCTCCCCCTCTATCCCCAAACGGTATAAAGTATAATTTTTAAATTAACACCGCGCATAGTCCATATCTTCTTAAATTTTATACAAAACTATAGTAGACTTCGAATATTCAAAAACTTCGAAGATTTAACTGAAAAACGTGAAAACTATTTTTCAAAGATTTCTAGTTCCTTAACGGTTATGACCACCTTGTTTAAAATTGGCTGAAGTATGTTATGTTTAATAGGCAATCGAACTGCATCAAAAACGTTTCAAAATCGCCGTTTCCGACCCTAAGTTTTTAAGTCCATTCAAACAAGCAAAATAAAAAACAGCATATTTTAACCGTTTTCTCAGAAATCCATGTCCGCAGAATTTGAGAAAAGAGGCAAATGCTAGCACAGGTGGTTTTAAAATTGATCAAAAAGTCTAACGGTAATTAAAAATAATCGAAATTGCTGTTTTATGGGTCTTAAATTATAAGAATCCTAAGAAAGGCCAAGAATTAGTATATCCTTCCCCCTATTTTCGAAACGGTAAAGCTTATTGTCAGCCTATTTTTAGTGTATCGAAATCCAATATAAAATCATCCAATGCAAGAATAGTAGACAGCACTACGAAAAAAGTATATTACAGACTGTAAAATATATCCAGAAATAATTATAATAAATAAATAAATAGAATGCTACATAAACTGCGCAATATAGATGACTATAGCCTTCAACAAATGCCGACGGATCGCTCCGCGTATGTCTTCATACTTGACGGTCTATTTTTTACCTTTTCTTTACTGCAAATAAAAAATAAGTTCCCTTCAAAAGTGATTTTGGACTTATGGCTCATTTCCTTTAAAACATTGTGAATTTATGACCATAGATCTTGTAGACCTTTGGCCCTCATGGGTGGGTTATAAGTTCACAATTGTTTTCTGAACTTGTAACCCACCGATGTGGGTCACACACAAGTCCATTATAGACTTTTGGCCTATGGACTAATGACCCTGCGCCCTGCGATTCCTCTATGACCTACGCTTGTTCATCCGTACAACCTTCAATTCGAACTTTATACCCATGACATTTTTACACTTTCGTAGAACTCTCAAAACTCATTCTTGTTGTAGTATCTCTCTCTGCTTCTATCGAGAATTGTACTGAAGTATAGAAACCGGACATCGTGGGCTCTCCTATATGGGCATGTGTTCGGGAAGCGCTCCACTTGATGGAGCTGTCCGTACGCTGGTGATGGATACTAAAGCTGTTACCAATATAAGAAGCAACCTCAGTGGACAGAGCTTGGTCGGCGCGGTTGGTTTGGGTGATAGGTGCACTTCTATTTCGTCTATACAACTCAATTTACAGCACTGTATTGCTGCAACTGCTCTAATTAGCAGAAGGCTTTTGGCCTGTTGAATTGAAAGCCGCATAGTTTCCATTCAAGAGCCATGGTTTTAGAAGGGTGATATCTGTCGTCTTGGTGGATTAAAAGCTTTTTACGACGTTCCTTATGGTAAGTGGTCCGATAGACCCTAGTACTTGTCTTATTGCGTCGAAATCCTTAGAGGCAGTTAAGAACGAAAGGTTAGAGTTCAACTCAAACTTAGATCAAGACAAGGGGTAGATATGTCTGCTCAGCTTCTGGAGAACTAGCGTGCTTGGTTTCGAAAAGCCCTAGCAGAAAACTGGTACCTTGGTGGAATGCCGAACTGTAGTTCATTCGTTAAGAGACCAAGCTCCTGAATTGGTCACTAAAAACCAATTTAGTAGAAGACTGGAATCTGTTACCGATCGAAGCAAGATGATTTTTAAAGACTTATTCGCAAGTCGGAAAATGACTTTTAAAAAAATTTTGTGAGAAAGTATCTCTAAGTGAAACTAGTGGGCTTGTGAAAGTCCCACAGGAACTGACCAAGTCAACTTCCTTCAATTCTTAGATCTGATGGTACCTAAACTGAGACCAAGGCGGAAACCTTCTTCTTCCCCTACAGACCTATTTTCCGGGAAATCAGGTCGCCACGTGCTGTTCAGTGAAATCGGCAACGGTGGCCATTCTAGAAGCAAGGAATACAACGCAGCAAATATGCAATTCCATCTTTTGACAGTTTCGTGTCTGGTCCAGATGGAATCTACCCAGTTATTCTGAAGCAAAGTTTCAGTCAGCTGTTGCCCATGCTGAAAAAAAATATTCGCTGCAAGCCTCGCCTGGGCTTACATACCCACCCTTTGGCGTATGGTTAAAGTCGTATTCATACCAAAACCTGGTTAGTCTTATATATAGCATAGCCAAAAGTTTCAGACCCATCTATCGTCCCTCCTGCTGAAAAGTTTGGAGAGACTGGTTAAGCTGTGCGTTCGCAAGGTTGCTCTTCGGTTGCATCCTCTTTCTGAAATGCAACACTCTTATCAGCGTGAAAAATAATTGGAGAATTTTAACCTTTTTCGTCTGTATTTAAGGTGCTTTTGATAACGCGACGTTTGATACCATGTACAACTCAGCCAGACAACCCAGTGTAGATGAAACAATAGTTCAATGAATTAAATAAATAACATGGAGTGGTGCAACAGCTCGAGGTGAACCAGGGCGAACTTCTCAACAACGTAAGCTGTGTGTGTTTATTTCTTCACATACAAGGGAACCTACTATTTTTTGCCGAATCCGAACGGCACCTTTGAGAAGTTTTTCAAGACAAATGTTACTCTCGGAGGGTTTGTCAGATCCTCGCGGAGGTGGGGACCGTGAAAAAGAACGAGTCTTTTTTTCAGGTGACAACGGTAGGATTCGAACCTAGACCAATTCGAACCCAGACGACGCGACGGTAGAATTGAACCCAGTTCAATGAATTAGGGCAATACTAATGCACAGACCGCTTATAACCAAGGAAGTAGCAAGTGCGTTATACCTGGGTAAACAGGGGCTGCACGCAAGGTGGTGTTCCGTCTCCCCTTTTATGGTGTATAGTTGTATACTCTCTGGCTATCGGCTTTCAACCTTACTGGAACCTATATACACAAGCCTGCGGATGATGTCACCGTTCTTTCTTTCGGCTCAAACCTGGGGACTGTGTTTGTTCAGGCGCAGAGATCCTGAAACTTAATCAATTATTGCTGCACTGGGAATGGGCTTTCAGTGAATACCCTTAAAACTACGGTTGTTCTCTTAACGATAAGGAGGAATGTCACTTGTCTGACTTAACTCGTGCTTAAAGGTGTCACTATCTCGATATCCGATGCAGTCAAATAATAATAAACCAAAAAAGGAGAAAACACTCTGTACACTTTCTAGCAGTATAGAGGCGCTTTTGGCAAGACATGTGGCAACTATATCCGAAAAGGACGTTTGGATCTCTTCGGCAATGATAAGACCGCTCCATTCATATGCATCGTTTGTTTGGTGGAATAGACTTTCGCGGAAAAGTGTTGTCACTTTTGCATACTTCAAATTATTGCTTGTCCTGGCTGCACAGAGGTCTTCCCTAGCACGCCGGGCTCAGCCCTTGCTGTATTTATCATGGGGTGTACGCTGAAAACCATCTTTCGCTTAAAGTGAGGTGGTTTTGGTACCACACGCAGTGTAGTTTTGAAGAACTTTTGCGAAAATTATTCTTTGACCACTGTCTTATCCTTTATAGTAGGCCTTCGGTCAGACTCTTAACCTGGGAAAGAATTCCATCGTATTTTCACAGATGACTCCAAAACCGGACAGGGGTCTGGTGCTGGAGTCTTTGTGGAAAGCGAGAGCATTAGACTTCACTACCCCTAAGGTTAATACGCGTCTGTCTCCCAAGCGGAGATTTTCGCTATCCTAATGCTGTTGTGACTTACAGGTAGGGGGCAGAAAGCATATGCGTCTGCAGTGACCGCCAACAGCCAAGGCGCTCAAAATCGTTGCTCAACCCTCTTACATCGTCCAAGATGGTGCTCGAACACAAGAATTCGTTGAACATAGTCGGAGGGCTAAATGCACTGAATCTTGTTTAGATCCCAGATCATGCTGGCATCCAAGGATAGGATCTCTGATGAGCTTGCTCGACAAGGCTTAGAAGAGGTTTCCCGTGGACCAGAAGAGGTTTTCCCAGGACCCGAAGAGGTTTTCCCATGGCAGATACCAATGGCATCTGTTTGCACATCTGGCATTGATTTATGGGTATCTTGCGAACACATGGCTCGTTGGCGTGATTGCGATAGGTGCAGACAGACTAAACGACTACGCCCGCGGACATCAGCGAGGGGTCAGCGCCTTTCCTTCTATCTCTCAGGAGAATTGATTGCAGATTTCTTCTAGTCTTCCTTTCCGGCCACCAAGCTGTTGCTAAACACGAAATACGACGGAACACTGCCTCTGTAGTTTCCTGCCTTTGCTTCCCTTAGGTTGCGAATATGTGGAGCTGACGTGGTGAGTGCCGAACACCTAAGCTTGTCATCACTGAAGCTCGTTCTCGTTTGCTTTAAAAGACAGGAAAGCTAAATACATTTACCTACGATGTCCGCATGGTAGAACCAGCAGTTGTGTGCTCGATCAGATAATCGCAACCATCATACAAAGAAAAAAACTCTCTGTACCTTTTCAACCGCGTGGTTTATGGGCTCTCTTTTCTATAGAGCTCTTTCTCATGCGAAACTCTACTCCTTTTGTGCAGAGGTGTTATGCTTCCTTTTTAACTGCATATGCTGGTTATTTGTTGTAGCCATGTGAAACCCGGCACATCAGAGGCGGCATCTCTGATATTGGTCGGGATATCCTAAGCGGTATCTTGGTAACAAGGAGGTTGATTTCCGGGTCAATCTTGACCCCTTGGAAATGTTTCGATGTGGGTCATACTGGAAAAGTTTCTTGCGTCGATCGCAATATTGTCAATCTGGTTGACGGTTGATTGATGGGGATTTCTCCATATCCCTTTATATAAGTTGAGATGCTGGACTATATGTAGATACCCCGCAGCAAAGTGATTCAGCTTTAATCCGTTTTTGGAGGTCGTGTTATGTAGTTGGTGCTTTTTGACCGTGCGACCAAAGATGTCCTCACTTACCCAGCTTGGCATTAAAATAGCATAGAACCAACTTGATGTTTAAGTAGGCATCATAAGTTTTGTCAAAAATCCCGCAAAACATATCTTTGGCGTCATCATATTTGCTCTCTGTGGGCACATGAGCTCATATGAGGCTAATTCTGGCAAATCTAGCCTTAATGAGCATCGTGGTGAGGGTCTTTCTCACATACATGAAGTTTAATACTTTTTTGCTAAGTTTGCCTCCAACGACGAAAACACAAACGTCGTTTTAGTTGTCGGAAGGAGTTCTAGTAAAAGTCGCAGTTTTGCATTCTTTTTTTTTTGTCCTGGCATGTCCCGCTGCGCTTTTCGGAGGAAAATAATGTCTGCCATTTTAGGATCTCCACTAATTGCTCAGTTGCACGCAGTCTGTCAAGGGATCTGATATTCTGTGTGCAGATTCGAAGCTCGCTGTCGTTGTTTGCTTTTGCATGTTGTCGCAGCAAAACTGAATTTTTTTTTAACTTAGCCGGGCTGTCAACCTGTTATTAACCCTAAGCACGATGAGCCCTATGACTCGCTCGTTATAGGCTTGATTTGAACACGTGGAATGATAATGACGTGGAGTTAAATATGGGCTTCCTATAGCCCATAAAAGCTCACCAATTAGTTCGACCATACTGGAACTTAAGAAACAGCTGATGATCCATCTGTGATATTCCTCCACGTTTTTTGTCGGCATACAGGAGAATTGCTTAAGTCAAAACACTCCAATGAATGGATGGAATGAAAGTCACCCAAATTTTGTGCTGTTCTTTATTTCTCGCATTTGGCTGATTCTTTACATAGAAGGCAATAAATCCAGCAACGAAACTTGTTAAGGCGTTCAATTTTAGTTCCTTAGAAGTAAGAACCTTCAAAATTAAGGATTTCATGCTACCGCTCAGCGTTTAAAACAGAAAATCTACCACTCGCATCGACTTAAACTTACTCTAACCCTAGAGCTTTCGCCTTTTATTCAACTGGAGTCTACAGTTTTTGAAACGTTTGGCTTGGAATTTTATTCTCATGATTCTACCGTCCCAAGGCCATATTTCTTCCGTGTTGATAGTGACAGAAGTATGAGTGGTTGAAATTTTTTGGCGTTGAGTGTTGTCCGTGGGCGTACCACAAGAAGTATTGCAACTCGATTCGCCTAAGGTTGCATCGGTACCATGAAATTGTGTTGAGCCGTGTAGTGTAGGCCGTGTGTGTAGGCCGAATATTAACATTTGGCTTAATGTCGCTTAGTTAAAGTGTCAAAACACCATTAGGCACTATGTCACTTTGAACTTTAGGACCCTATGAAAGGTAAAAGAAAAATCTAGCAGGGGGTTGCACGAGAGCAGCATCCCCCCCCCCATACATATTTCCCTTTTTCAGGCATAAAATTTAACTCTTTGACACTTTGGTTAGGTGGGCATTACGTCGCTTTGAAAAGTGTCATTGCCAAATGATAAAATTTGGTCTTATGACACTTTCACAAAGGTAAAATTTTAGGCCAAGTTTTGATATTTGGCACAATGCTGCCGCTACATCAATATATATTTTTGAAACTGTTGTTGCTTTCGTCTTATGCTTTGTTTTTGGGTCACATCTATTTCTTTTACTTACTAGTTGGCAGTAATGAGATACTAATAAGACTGGGTGTGGGAGGGTTACACGTGGTGGCTTATGCCGATGACCTTGTTTTAATGGTCAAGGGTAAATTTCTACCCACTATCAGCGAACAATTATAGAAAGCTCTAGAGAAACTTAGTTCGTGGGCAAAGCAGTGCGGTTTGGGTGTTAACTCACAAAAAACCGTCCTCGTGCTGTTCACAAACAAAAGAAACATACCGCAATTCTCTTTACCGGCGATTGAGGGAACCTGTCTTCAACTCTCCGATAGAGCATTCTACTTAGGGGTGATTCTTGAAAGGAAACTAAGCTGGAAACTCAATATTGCGGAAAGAGTAAGGAAAGCTTCAAACGCATTCTATACTTGCAATCGCATTTTCAGGAAAAATTGGGGTCCCAGACCCAAAATTGTCCTTTGGATGGACCTATTTTGACGTATTTGTGTTTAGTCTGGTGGCAAGCAGCTGGAAAAAACACAAACCTACGCTACATGACAATAATACAGAGAGCTGCATGTATTGGTACGACATCATCGGCAATGACGACATCTGCAGAGGATTACGGAGGATACGGATTGCTGCGAGGACACACCTCACTTTCTGTGCCACTGTCCCAGTCTTAGTCAGTTAAAGAAAAGAACTTTAGGAAGCTACTTCTTCCATGACATCTCAGAACTTTCAAACGCACCACTAACATCCCTTTCCAGGTATGTTAATTCAACAAGGTGGCTCCAGGAACTCATCACGGCGTAAGAAGGAAGCGGAACATCCGTACAGCAAGGATTACCCCCCACTGGGTATCAAAATGGGTCTCAATAGACCTAAGTGCAATGAGGCGCGGGTTACCTCGCTCCATCAACTCAACAGCCTAACCTAACCTACTGGTTGGCAGATGCCTGGAAGACTTGGAAGACATGTATGCTTTTTTTTTATCAAACTTTTGCTTCAGAAGGCAAGCTGACCTTCCTTCAGGGTATTACCAAAGATTAAACATAGAAGCGTGTGATTTTCGGAAACTATTTTATACCCAAGTCATACTTTTTTCATACAACTAGTGACTTTCTTAAGTTAAATTCACACAGATGCTAAAATGTAACAAATTTAATTCATATACCAAAGATTTAAGCCTCTGCCTTGAAAATATATCATTTCTCCATCAGCTGGTCTCGATATCGATAATATTAACACCAACTGTAAGCAATAAAGTTCAAGAACATTTACCGTTCCCAAAAGGTATTTACACCTACTCGAAAAAAGAAAAAAAAAAATATTGGAATTTTTCAACTTTGTAAATTGGATTTGTTTCCTGCGGTTCAACCAATTACTTCCAGTCCCGCCGGTCTGACAAAGTCTATTATATTGCTTAACAAAAAGTTTTACCCTCTATGTAACTTTTGCCCCTTAAATTTCGGTCCTACACTCTACCGTTTCATCTTTTATTGGGTTCTCGTGAAACAAGGCGGCTTTTGCCCAATAAAATTCTCATCCTTATGGTCTTCGTCAACCGATTATCATTTACTTAATTTGGGGTCGCCCCCACTGTGGGTAGGCAAAAGAAATCTTTAAACTTTTACCAGGCGAAAACTTGTGTGTGCTCAATCTAAAGGAACGGAATTTCTCTGAAGGGTATAAGATTAACAACTGATTATAATCAAGTTGCCCTCAGAGGGGTAAGTCGGAAAGAAACTTTCAGAAAAGAGTTCCAAACTGTTTTTGCTTCACGCTGCTTTCACTTTTTTTTAAGTTGTCGTAAAAGGACCTCTGCTTGTAATCCCAACTCTAATAAGGTGCGCTTCAAAGAAGGTTTTAAAAATGAAAAATTTCATCTCACTCCAAAACTTTTTGAAGATATCTTTATGTCACGCATTCTTTAGTTGGTTTTAG
Organism: Neoascia interrupta; assembly: GCA_947623515.1. Lineage (NCBI taxonomy): Eukaryota > Metazoa > Arthropoda > Insecta > Diptera > Syrphidae > Neoascia > Neoascia interrupta. The sequence goes on from OX392463.1 coordinate 56,660,888, forward strand.
GGAGAAGTTTTAATAAGGTGCAACATAGATAAATTCCTGTAAAATACGAAGTAGGAGCTTTTCAACAAGTCAATAGAAGGCTGATGCCATTCTTATCGTGTTGGCCATTCTTATCGTACAAAGGAAATTTATTTTTATTTCTCCTAGATTCCCTACTAACAGGATCCCTTCATAAACACCATTCAGTGTACAAATAAACAGCTTAAAAACCATTATATTTCATTTTTCGAAAGTGTGTAGCGTGCACGTTTGTTTTTCCTTCAGGCACACTCCATGGATCTTTATCCTGGGTCTTTTTTCAATTCTAGACGACTTGCACTGCATTTATACAACATATATACATCACGCAGAAAAGGATATTACACCGCATAAAAAAGTTATCCGAATGGATGCTGCCCGATGGTCGCTACTTGAAAGTTTTCAAGGATGCTGCTCTCCTGGCGCACCCCGACATTGGGTTCGGGGCTACTTGTGTTGTGGTACTCAACAGTGGCGGGCTAAATTGAAAAAAAGCTTCATGGATACAATTCGCAATATAATCTGTTTGTTATGCTCCGGAGGCTAAATTATGATGACAGTGCCAGGGATGCGACATCAACTCCGGCAAAAAAAAGCAACACGGCAGATAAAAAGAAAAGTAGTCCGGGAAAGAGGACTAGAGCATCCGAACTCTCCAAATTGTACTGAATCTCTTGTTGCAGCTTTTAGATGAAGCCAAACTGAAACTAATGGGTTTATTCGCCTAGTAAGGACATTCTCTATCAACATTAATGCGAATAGAGGCGCGAGTAAATAGACCTTAATAGTTTACTTGTTTGAGCTTATTTATTTGGAGCTTGTGGTAGGCAGTTGAGATGACAAATTATAGGATATAGACGTGTACACAAGCAGACTGTGCACACGATTTTCGTGCCTTGGGGATATGATGTCCTTATTTCCCAGCGAAACTATTAAGTCTGTTTGTGTGGAAAAGATTTTGAGCTCAATAAGTAGGGCATTTATAGGGGATGCTATGGAGCATAAGAACCGAGAACCGTATGCTTTCGGACGTCCTAGGGTGGCAATTTTGTTCAATGTCTTTGTAACTGTGTAGTTTGTCATGCTTATCCCCTTCATTATTTAGGCGAAGACGTTTGGATCCATATGAATTGTGGACAGACTGGAGATTAAATGCGTTTTCAAGAAGGTATGGTTGAATTATATTTTTTGTGCTTAAAAAAGAAAAATTTATAAACTTAAAGGAAAAGACTGAAAAAATTTTATTGTTTCATCCTGTTTTTTCAAAATTTTCCTGTTTCCGAAATTAAACTGAGATTAAACCCAGAAATTATTCTGTCAGTCAATTTAAATCCGTGGCTAATCATGGCTTAACTGTGGAATACAGCATGAACTTCTTGGCATGCATTTCTGTGTGGAATGGAAGTTGCTTTGAAAATTTCTGTGAAAAATTACATCCGACAATTTTAATTACAACAATTTTCAATTCTACAAACATTATTATAATGGCTATGATCATTTCAAACGCTGCCAGGCGAAAATTGTCGGGAACGGGCTGTCCCCACTGGGCAGGGACACACTTAGACCAAAGGAGGTCCATTGTGATACCACTTGTAGGACCGGAGCTACCAGCCCGAGGACCTAAATGATGATTACCTGTTTGGGTGGGAGGGGTCTAGGCAACCAGTGAAGGTATAGACCTGTACCGAAGGTCACCGATCAAGGTTTGCTTGGTTGAGATATACCCGAGGGTAATGAAGGCTGGGGGGTAACCGTTTCGGTGTGAACCGCTGTCAGCAGAGTTGAGGGGAGCCAGTGAGAGACTTCCTGAAGGAAGGGAGGTCTCATAACTGTTAGACTCCAGATGGGAATTTGCCTTGTTGATAAGGATTGGGAAGAGGGGTGGGGGGGGGGGGTTGCTTGAGGTGGACCTATGGACCTATCCCTCACCCCCGCACCTCGAGGAGGAGGTGCGGGGGTGAGGGATAGGTCCTATATGAGAGAAAGCCCGGCAGAAACAACCGATTTCGGTATTAGTCCGAACCTGTTGCTTCTCTGCTAAGGATTATCCTCGGGGATGGGAAGGTGCAGGGGTAACCGATTCGGTGGGAGCCCTTGCGGGGGGAATTCTCACGCAAGAAGCTGATGTAGGGTAACCGTCTCCGGTGTAAACCCGTACTACAGGCGACTCGCGTTATAATTTGGGGGAAGGCAGGGGTAACCGAAGCAGTATAAAGCCGTACCAGTGAGAATTATGTGTTGGTAGTCCCGTGGAGGTGGAGAGGTGAGGGCAACCGAAGCGGTTTAAGCCCACACCGATCCAGCCCTGTAAGGGAAAAAACCCTGGGTTACGGTGGGGAGGGGAGAGATGAGGAGAATGGCAATTACTGTAGGAGAACTACTTATTACGTCCCGTGTGGTGTGATGGGCAAATAGGATATCTTTCCCTTGCGTCGAGTTTTATTAGATTTAGATCTTTAGTTTGCTATTGCCCCTAAATGAGAATTAGCCTTTGGGGGGATTTGGGGAGCGCAGGTGGGGGTAACCGTTGCCGGAGGATGTGTCTTCATTGAGGACGCTGAAGTAGGGTAACCGTTTCGGTGTAAACCCGTACCTCAGGTGACTCAAGAATTAACCTTGGGGAGAGGCGGCGGTATAGAAGAGGTAGGGGTAACCGAAGCGGTATGAACCCATACCAGGGGGAATATGTACCACTGTTCCCACTAGAGCGGATAGGTGAGAACAACCGAATCGGTATAAGCCCTTACCATGCCGGTCCTGTTGGGGAAAACTTGGGGTATGTGTTAGTGGGGTATATTTGGCGCTCCACTGTAAGGTGTTTGCTCGCCTATAGAGCTTCCATATGGAGGCGGGATGGATTTTGTGATACACAATTTTGCGTTTAGCCAGTTTGACCCGGAGATAAAGTTCATTATCCTCTTTAGATCGAGTCGCGCTCATAAGATCATTTAGGTCATCAAAGAAGTATTCACCTAAAGTTTTCCTTCTCAGTGCTGATAGGGCGGCACAGTTGCACAGAAGATGAATCATGGTCTCTTCTTCCTCCTCATCCCTGCAACTTCTGAAGAAATCGTTGAAGGGAGCACCAAGTCGTCTGGCATGTCGCCCCACTAGACAGTGGGCTGTGAGGGCCCCAATTATGCTTCTAAGATTCAGCCTATCGAAGGAGATGAGTCTCTTTGTTTTCCTACGATCGAGCTCTGGCCAGATTTGTTTGGAAGAGAGACATGTGTTGATGTTATTCCACCAATTGTTTGCCATTGTGATAGCTTCGACGTCCAGGTGGAACTTTATCGAGTTTATGGGTGCTGCCGGTTCCGTTGTATGAGTCGGGTTGGCATTAGCACCTTCTCTAGCTAGTTCGTCGGCTCTGCAGTTGTCTGGAATATCCCTGTGGCCAGGAACGCAGCACGGGGATACGTCGCACCTGACAGCAATCTCGTTGAGAGATTTGCGGCATTGCATTATCAACTTGGATCGTATCGTTGGCGATTCCAAGGCTTTTATTGCAGCTTGGCTGTCTATATAGAAAACTATAGCGCTGCAGTCTACTGAGTTAATTGAAAACCAGGCCGCGGCTTCACGAACGGCTTTGATTTCTGCTTGAAACACACTGCAGTGATCTGGCAGGCGCTTGGAGATACATAGGTCTAGAGTACTGGAAAAGACTCCTGATCCTACTCCAAGTGCTGTTTTCGACCCGTCAGTGTAGATTTCTATTGCAGATGCATTTAAGACCTCCCAAGACTCCCAAGTGGCTCTGCTTGGAAATTTGGTCTTGAATTTGACATTGAAGTCGAGGTATGGGACAACGTAGTCCGAGTTGCGAGGGATGGTGTCGTGGCCATTCAGGATGCTAGCATGTCCCATGTTGTCACGAGTTAGTTGCGAGGATTCCCTAAGCCTAAGTGCTGCTTTCGCTGCCATCCCTTAACCGAAGATGTCAACGGGAAGAAGATGGAGTATTGTTTCTCGAGCGCATCCGAGGGAGTTGTTCTAAGAGCACCTGTGATGTAAGTACAGGATAGTCTTTGAACTTTCTCTAATATAGCAATGTTGCTACTATTGTCTAGTGCCTTCCACCACACTAGTACTCCGTACATAAGTATGGGCCTAACGACTGCCATGTATATCCAGTGCACAATCCTGAGTTGGAGTTCCCAGTTTGGGCCTAGGATTTTCCTGCACGAATACAGGGCAATAGAGGCCTTCCTTGCACGGTCTTGTATATTCAGTTTCCAACTGAGTTTCTTATCTAATATAACTCCCAGGTAGCTAGCGTGATCTGCAAGTGACAGTTCAACGCCTTACCGTGATGGTGGAATTATGGGATATATTTTATACTTTCTTGTGAACAGTACTAGTTCAGTCTTTGCCGGGTTTAGTCCGAGACTAACACTCTCTGTCCACCTAGCTAATTTGTTATGGGCAAATTGCATTATGTCCCTAATAGTGGGGAGAAACTTGCCTGTTACTACTATCGAAATATCGTCAGCATAAGCTATAACTTTAAAGCCGTTTTCCTCTAGTCTCAAGAGTAGTTCGTTTGCTACGAGGAGCCATAGTAGTGGTGATAGTACCCCGTCCTGTGGGGTTCCTCTGCACACGGACCTGTCAGCTAGACAACTCCCCAACTCGGCATGGACGAACCTGCTTTTAAGCCTTTCCTCGATCCAATTGCAGAAATAGTTGTCAACCTTCAGCTTAAGGAGTGCAGCTATAAAAGCTTCTGTTCTGACATTGTTGAAGGCTCCTGTCTCAATGTCAAGGAATGATACTAGAGTGAAATCCCTGCTCTCAAAGGATTTCTCAATGATACTAACCAACGAGTGTAGGGTCGTCTCTACCGATTTTCCCTTGCGGTACGCATGTTGGGAGCACGAGAGAAGACTGCTGTCTATGTTGGTTCTGATGTGGGCGTCGATCAGCCTCTCTAGGGTTTTTAATAAGAAAGAAGAAAGGCTGATTTGGCGAAAGTCTTTAGGAGCTGCATGGGAGATCTTACCAGCTTTTGGTATGAACACCATCTTGGCCTTCCTCCAGGATTTGGGTGTATAGCCAAGGCTAAGGCAACTCCTAAAAATAGTGTGGAGCCAAGGACTCAGTAATCTGCGACCTTGTTGGAGTTCCACTGGTAGTATGCCATCGAGTCCAGGTGATTTGTACGGAAGGAAACTGTGCACTGCCCCGCACTGTATCTTCTTGGGTGTGTAACATCTTCGGTTACAGTGTATTGAACTCTATCGTGGCTTATTTCAGAGTATATTGTCTCTGCTTTGCTGCCAGGAAAGTGTGTGTTAGCATAAATTTGTTGAAAAAGATAATCTTAGCTTTGCGCAGAAAGTACAACTTCAGCTTTAAATAGTATGAGAGTTATCAAGTTATCAAATATGAAGTGAAAAATATTAACTCGAAAATTTTTATTCATTCAGTTTTGTGTTATCAAAGGAAACACTATTGTTTTTTATATTAAATTATTTTTCTTAATAAACATAAATTACAATTTAATTGACAACTTCAATTGAGAACAAGTATCTGAAAAACAAATAAAAGCAAACCAACAGTAGCAAAACACACACTACCAATATTGCGTGCTACCAACTGCAAACTTAAGAAACAAGGAAGACAATAACGAAAGCATTTCCTTACGATCAGGTTGCAAACGATTTCAAAGATCTGAACTGAATCTGAAGAACTTTTCTCTGCTTACAGCTGCTTGAAACCTTACACCGTTTTTGTTGTCATGCTTACTTACTTAAGGTGGCGCTACAGTCCGGGGTGGACCTGGGCCTCAGCCAACAAGCTTCGCCAGCCAGCTCTGTCTCTAGCTAGCCGTCTCCAGTTTCGCACGCGAAGTTGGCTGAGGTCCCCTTCCACTTGCGTGCGCCACCTGGTCTCGGTGCTCCTCAACCGCGTCGTCCCTGCGGTGTGGATTCGAAGATTTTCCGGGCCGGGGCGTTGGTGTCCATCCGCTCAAGATGACCCAGCCATCGTAGACGTTGTGTTTTGACTCTTTCGGCTAGGTCGGTATCGCTGTACAGCCCGTACAGTTCGATGTTATATCTCCTCCTGCACTCTCCGTCTATGCAGACGGGACCGTAAATCGTCCGAAGAATTTTCCTCTCGAAGCAGCCTAAAGTGTTTTTATCCGCCTTTGTCAGGGTCCATGCTTCTGCACCGTAAAGCAGGACTGGGATGATGAGTATCTTATACATGGACACTTTAGTTGCTCGAGAGAGGGCTTTGCTACTCAATTGCCTTCTTAGCCCAAAGAAACAGCGATTGGCAAGAGTTATCCTTCGTTTGATTTCAGCGCTGGTGTCTTTGTCTGATTTGATAGCGGAACCCAGGTAGACAAAGTCCCTAACTACCTCAAAGTTATAGCTGTCGATGGTGATGTTTTGTCCAAGACGTCGGTGTTGGGTGTCTTTTCTTGATGACAGCATATACTTGGTTTTGCCCTCATTGACTGCTAAACCCATATTCGCCGCTTCCATCCCAATACTCACGAAGGCTTCACTGACATCACGCTTTTTTCTACCGATTATGTCAATGTCGTCTGCGTATGCAAGTAGTTGAACGGACTTTTGAAAGATTGTACCTCTAGTGTTGGCGCGAGAGTTCTGCACAATTCTCTCAAGCATGATGTTAAAGAAGTCGCATGACAGCGCGTCGCCTTGTCTAAATCCTCTTTTGACATCAAAGGGGTCGGTGAGGTCTTTGCCGACCTTGACGGAACAGCGTGAGTTTTCCATCGTCATTCTGCACAGATTGTGGACTTTCCTGGCCTGAAGCCACACTGATATGTGCCTATCAGATTGTTGACAAACGGCTTCAGGCGTTCACACAGTACAGCAGAAAAGATCTTGTATGCGATGTTAAGAAGACTTATGCCTCTGTAGTTGGCACAACTCAGAGGGTCCCTTTTCTTCAGGATCGGGCAAACAATGCTGAGGTTCCATTCGTCGGGCATGCTTTGTTCCAAACATATCTTGCAGATGAGCTGGTGCATGCTCCTAACCAGCTCATCGCCAGCGGATTTAAGAAGTTCGGCAGCTAGGCTGTCCGCTCCGGCTGCTTTGTTGCACTTGAGCTTAGACATAGCTACTTTCACCTCCTCAAGGTCGGGTGGGCGGTATCGTTCGTATGCTTCGACGGTAATGTCTTCGCCCGGGTTGAATGGTTCGTTCTGCCTGACAGCGGTATTTGGTTCGTCCTCGCCGTTATACAGTCTGCAGAAGTGGTCTTTCCAAATCCTCAGCACCGACTGCGATTCTAAAACGATGTTCCCTTGATGGTCCTTACAGGCTTCAGTTCGAAGTTTATAACCTTGGCAGGACCTTTTGATCCTTTGGTAAAACTTTTTAACCTCATTCCTGTTGTAACATCTTTCTATCTCTTCAACCGCGCGCTTTTCGTTCTCTCTCTTTTTCCTTCGGAGAAGCCGGTGTTCCTCTCTCCTCCTCTGCTCGTAGAGCTCGCGAGCAGCTCTAGTCCTTCTGTGCAGCGCCGCTTTGTATGCTTCCTGTTTAGCTGCATGTGCTTGCCGGCATTTATCGTCAAACCAGGGGTTTCGTTGTGGTCGCCGTGTGACTTCAGCACTTCAGAGGCGGTGTCTCTGATGGCATTTTGGCAATGTTGCCACTGGCTATCAATACTTGATGCTGGTTGCATAGGACTTCGTAGAAGGTTTTGAGAGACTCGGTTGGAGAAGGACCTGGCGATCTCTTGCGATTGTAGTCGGCCGACGTCAAACTTCCTCACAGTATTTCCATTTTGTTATCATGAGGTATAAGATTATTGAGCTTTTTCGCATGTCATAGCAGTGAAGATTTGTGCTCTTATAATTGCTCTTGACAAAACAAAAAAATGCTATGTTATTGAAAGGGGCTTATGACACGCGCTTTTTTTATTGAAGGATATTTTCAACAGATAAGTTCTAGATACATTTGTAAATTTAATAAAAATAAAAATTTTACAACCCAGATTTATAACGCGATTCGGATAGGGTATCCAAAGATTTGCTTAAGCGGTTTGGAATTGAGTTTTCTGATGACATTAAGCATTTTTGTCGACAGTCCTAACTTCTGGGGGCGATGATTAAATAAGCGAAATTCTGCCCAATTAAGTTGATGTGTATGCGTTTCCCTACTGCTGCTGTCCTAAATCTTGCCCAGCAGGGTGAGCAAATTTTCTGCCAAATGCTTTCATTCTGCTTTCACACACATTCATTCACATTCTACGTTTTGCACACGAATTCGTGCAGCTACAAGAATAAAAAAAATTTAGCAATTTTAAAGCAGAAAATTCAGTAGGTACCCATGCATAAATTAAATTTACCTTACATAAAAAACAAATAACCATGAACTTAAATTTATTGAAGAAAGCTTGAAATGTCAACGTCATAAACACCATCATGTCTTTTGATTTGAAGTGCTGACACCACCCCGTGAAATATGATTTAGTTCAGTCTGCGACAGTAGGAAATCCCTTTCTCAGGTACCTACTTATCTTCATGATTGGACATTAATCTTCACAAGTTTGCCATATGGCTGTGACTATGAGCTATAGCTACGTATGTATTTTGTTAAATAAGACTTAATAAACCTCAACAGCACATCAACAATTATTTATCTATTCTTTCTAAACCTGGTTAACATGTCGATGTCAGGTCCAGGAAACTATATTGTGAGTTACTATTGACTCTTCATACCTGATGAGCTCTACACTAAAGTTCATAGAATCTTATGTGCAAATGTTACCGAAGTATGCGAGGATAAAACACAATTTTCCATCGCACATTGACATCGAGTAAAGTATACTTTCTTTCAATAAGATATCCTGCCCCGAAGTAATGAATCTAAACAGAACAGTTTTGGCAGCAATATTTTGTGCTGAGTAAACCCAAGTTTTGTTGGTTAATATATTTTTTGCATGTTAAAGAAATTGTATATTATTTCAACCAGAATATTTGTTTTTGTTAAGGGTGACTAGGAGTTTACTTCTCAGGACCCATCACTGAAAATTTGAATACTACAAGATAATTTATACTTAAGCTTGTAAAGTGACTTTTGAGGTAATGTAAAGAAAATTCTAGGTACAGGAAATCAATTCATTTTAATCCGATTACAGTGCTGATTAGTTTTGATAGCAGCTGTGACTCCATTATCGTGTGGTTTAAGTAATTATGGCTTTGTGATGCACAGCAGTGATTCGAACTTAGATTTATGAATTGGCTCATGTCAAAGAGCTTACCAACCAATTAGTGTTGCAATTGCTTACCAGTAATGCCTTGTGACAAGATACCTACAGTATATTGAGCGGCCCGTCAACAGATGGAACAATGGGGCTTCTTATAGTATGCTCCGTTACCATTCCGTCAGCATTGGTTTTAAGCTTTGTAAGATTAGTCCTAACGAGGGTTATCACAGGGCCCGTCGAACCCCGAATAATAGTATCATAGATTCCATCGTAGGAAAAAAATTAGTACGAAATTCGGAGTTTCGTAAAAGTGGTATCACTAGTCCCGAATGAATAGCAAGATTGACAGATTTTTCTACGAACAGTTATTTGGTTCGGTTTCAAATTGTAAACAACATAAATACGACGTAACGAGAAGAAATTATCCTCGATAATCCAAAAAAATCTAAAAGAAAATGTAAGTTTTGAACAGTTATTTGTGAAAATACTGATTTTTTTATTTTTCATAGGGCAAAAAAAGTTTTCAAAAATAGAACACAATACGAACGGCTTTTGGATTTTCCAAATTTTCAAAGGAAGAAGTAAACGCTTTTTGGGAGGAAGTTAAAACGGAGCTAAACAGCTGCGGTCCACCTTCCAAGGATGCTACGAGCTGGAGAAATGTAAAAAGAATTAGCTCGTCAAAAACATGTTACGATTCAATTTAATTTTTAGGTATGGTTGGATTGGAAGGCGTACGTTAAGAGGAAGTTAGTGGAAAATAAAAAAGAATGCAAAGCTACTGGTGGCGATGCAAATAAAATGCATTATTGAAGAAGATGTGCAAGTCTTGAAGAAGCTGTGATTTCATTGACTGGCCTTGAAACGTCCACCAGTGGAATACAAGGCACGCAGTCATTTGGACTCGCATGTTTCTCCAGGCCAGCAAGACACGAATGTATATGCTGGAGAGGATCATTTAGCAGACATTTCAATGTCATCAGACATCGTAGTTTCCGAAAACATTCCACGACGTACTCCAACTACTTCACGCTCACCATGTGATTCCAATAGTCTTCTATAGGATCAAATAAAGCTCCAGAAAGAATTTTTTTCCAAAACACAGGAGTTTGGGAATAAGCAACATGAAAGTGATGAAGGAATCTCCAGCAGCTTGCAACGGATTTACAGAGGTATAGAAAAACTCAGTGACGTTGAGGAAAGAAGCCTTGAGGAAACGAGAATGCATAACCAAGTTAAAGAAGAGCTTTTGAAGCGTAAAATTGAGCTCAAAATAAAAATGGTACAAATTGAGGAGTCGAGGTATGATTAAATCGTTTTGTTTGTTTTGATGTAAATATTTATTTTTATTTAACGTTTGAGATGAAACGAATGAGATTAATTTTAAGAATTCAGTTTGCATTTGAAATGAAAGAAATTAGTTTTATTTTTAATAAAAGTTAACCGTTAGTAAAAGTATATGCCTTTAAATTAAGTTTCTCATGATGTTGTCTCTAGTTTGGGATGCCACATTAGAGTAGAGTTGGGGTCATCGTCGAACTCCTCATCTTCATCTTCTTCTTCAGAATCAATTTCGACTTCAAAATAATCCACAACATTAAAATGAAAGCATAAATTATGCAATGCGAATTTTGCGGCGAATAGTGGAGTTGACGTTCTGCCAGTATACACCGGAACCGGTTTTTCATAACTCCAATAACCTTTTCTACAGCTTTTCGTGTATCACTGTGCTTAATGTTGAAAGTGCTTTGCCGGCTTCCGACTTCAGAGCAGCGGTATGGAGTTATAAGCCACGGTTCAAGAGGGTATCCGGCATCACCTTAAATAAAGTCAAAAAGTTTTCAAAAACCAATAATTGTATTTTATTAAATAACTAATAATAATAATTATTAAATAACGAATAATCCAGGTGTTCCTTTCGCCTTCTCGAAATTTTCTCTCAAAGTAAGCTTTTGCTGAGCTAAGATTCCACACATGGGAATCGTGGTTTGATTCTGGATACCTTACGTCTATATTTCTGACCCGCATTTTGCTGTCACAGATCTGGAAAATAAGAATATTAAGTTTAGCGCACAAGCTTACTTAAGGTGGCGCTACAGTCCGGGGTGGACCTGGGCCTCAGCCAACAAGCTTCGCCAGCCAGCTCTGTCTCTAGCTAGCCGTTTCCAGTTTCGCACGCGAAGTTGGCTGAGGTTAGCGCACAAGCACAGTTTGTTATTCAAAACATCAAGCATTTTCATGTACATACCACCATTGCATTAATGCTGAACTTCTTGAATTAAAAAACTTGTGTTCTTCTGGTGCAACAAGTTTCACATGGGTTCCATCCACGCACATAATGGTTCCCAGGAATCCAGTTTTCGAGTAGAAATCCAGCTTTGCTTCTCTTTTCTCACTTTCCGTCATTTCCAATTTTATGAATTCGCGACAACACCATGATGGTATCCTCATGGTGTTGTCGTGGTTTTATGAATACCAACACCATGTTGGCATCCTCCCTCCGCAAAGAATCTCAGCACTGCAGCTAATTTGCTTATCGGTGTGATTGAGGAACAAAACACAACGGAATCGAGTTCTTTTTGCCAAACACCTTCAGTAGGTATTTGAAAGCCGACTTACTCACCCGGAAGTTTTTTCTGAATCTACATTTTAAATTTGTTTATAAAGTTCTAATGATAGTAAAATAAAAATACCAACACTTTGTCGAAAGTTGAAAGTATCCCTTAAATACTTTCGTTTTATTTTTAACGCACGTTTTCTCCGAAAACTTTCTGCCTCAATTTCATTAACTGCGATTGCAATTGAATCCAATATTAATTTGCAAGAATAAATTGCTAAATTATTGCAACACAGGAAAAGTGAAATGTTGTTTTTCAAACTTTGACACAAATCAGCTGATTCCGAAAAGTAGGTTCCGGTGTGGCAATGCTATTTCGATTTCGTTCGGGGCTTGTGATGCGATTTTTTTCGTATTCGTAACGTAGAACAACATTCGGGAATTCGCTACGAGGGGCTCTGTGATAGGGACCAACAAATGGAAAAGTGCAACAGCGCGTATGTAAAAACTTCAGTCCGTCTGCGAAGTATTGCAACATACCCTTCCTTACCTGAAAAGGAAACTTCCACGCCTCCAAAAAGTGGGCGGGATGTAAAAATATAACTGTTTAATGCTTAATGTTAGGTGGTTGCATACATTTTGGCCTAAGACTTCGCCATTTTAACTCAAAAATCACTTGCTTTTAAAGCCACGCCCAAAAAAGTGGCCTAAGGCATATCCTCTATATACAAACCAGTGAGTAAGTTCTGGAGTGTGTACGCAGAAGTTACAGTCCGTAAAACGGACCGTTGAATACCCCATCCTATCCCACATTGTAAAACAGTAGCATAGTTATTTTTTGACATTTTATAATTAATGCAAGCTTCGAAAAGGGGCGTGGTCCCACCACACCTAATTACAAACTATTAATTATAAGATATTTCCACAGATATTTCCAAGTTACACTTAAATGTACGTAAAAATGCAATTTTTTGGTTCAAATTCAATACTTTTGAAAAATCGACCCCTGAAAGGGGCCGTGGCTAAAAGTCTCGTTTACCTAACCTGCTACTTTTTTTGTTTCATGCTTTCCTAAATTAGGCTCAAGGCCAGTCGAAATTAAGTTTTTCAGGAAAATTTTAGGTTTTTCTTCAATTCTGCCTCCAAATGAGGGCGTGGCCCAAAGTCTTGCAAGAGCAAAATGTGGAACCAAGCGTTTTCTACATAAAATATTAAGTACATTTTTTTCAATTTCCAGCAAAAATATTTGATAATGATATTTGAAAATATTCCAGGTTTACCAACTAAATTTGTCTTTTTTGTGTCTTACATTCATAAGGAGATGCTTAGTGTCAAATTTCAGCATTTTAGAACGTCTTACAGCTTTGAAAAGTCTGGAGGTAGTTGCACATTTAGACCGATTGTGGGCGTGTCTTTCAAAAATTGTGGGCGGATTTCAAAAATTTTTACACTTGTACTGCTTCGCATGACGTGGACCTTACGTACGAGCAGTTTTAGTTTCAGCACCCTAGCTTAAAATTTAATACCTAAAAACATGTGACATACAGACGGACGGACGGACATGGCTCATTCGATTCAGAATTCGGTCTCGATCATATGCCCCTAAGGTCTTGGGGGTCTACCATTATTATTTCACCGTGTTACAAACTATGTCACAAACGTAATATACCTCCTATCCTATGGGATGGGGTATAAAAAGTTAGAAAATGCTAATACGTACTATTATACTACTAATACTGTTTGCTATTATATTTTGTAATGTAATTTTTTGTCAAAGTTCATATGAACTTATTGAAAAACAGTCATTTTTTCAAGTTAAAATTCTTTAGAAAATGGGAGTGGTCATTGTAAGGGCCAAATGTTTCCTGCTACCGCAAAGACAATTACAAAGCAATGCACTGTAACTAAAACTAAGATTTGAAAAAGGTATTTTTAAAAACTAGAGATGAACGCACATACAGGCACGTATTGGGAGTGTTCGTTGGCGGATTCAACTAATTTTAAAAATTGATCTCATTGAGCCCACTCACCTAGTCTCATCAGCTCTCTAGCTTAAAATTCAAAGCCTTAAAGTTGTTTACATTCGGACGGACGGACATTGTTTAATCGATAATCATTCACATCTCTAAAAGGTCTTAGGGGTCTACGGTGATTATTTCACTGCGTTACAATTACAAACTATGCATTAAACTTTATATACCCTGGGTATTTAAACATGAAATTTGGTATACCTCTAAGCCACGCAAAAAAGAGAATGCATGCAAGAACAGTTTTTTTGTAGATGTAGAATATGCTAAAAACTCGTTCAACTATATAGTTCAATATTTCATAAAAAAATGGTTTAAATGCTATTTTTTTTTGTACTTAACCTGCAAAAACTTAAAGCTAGAAAATCTAAAAACTAAAATTACATCATCATTTTCGGTGACCGCTTATCTAAGAAGGATCGCATAGAAAATTGTTTTAAAACTCAAGAAAAATGTAGGAAACTTTATTGATTGGACAAATTCAAAGCTTTTGCTTGAAAACTGCCAAGAACTTACAGAAACTTAATTTTAGTTTAGTCCTGTTTCTTGAAAAAAAACAAGATTATTGTATTACATGGATTTAAATATGAATAAGAAGCTGTTCCAGTTAAAAAATTTCATTTTTCACCCCGATTTTTCCAGAGTTATCGAGAATATTTTGAAGACAAACATATTTACAACATACATAGCTATTATAATACAAAAAGGACCGTCAAGAATGAAGACATATGGGAGCGATTGAAATTTTCTAAAACGGTTTAAAAAACGAATATCGTTTTTATAACCGATAACTAAAAAACCTGTGCGATGAGTATTGGAAGAAAGTAGCTTTTGCTGGCGCAAAGTTTATGAGAATCAAAAAAAAAATATAACGGTGTTCAACAGAAGGTTCTGAATTGACGTTTTATGGATTTTTAATAAAAACAAGTGAGTAAGTGCGAGAGTTCGTCTGTGTCAAACTTCTATATACCCATATACCCGAACTTATATACTGTGTAGCACCACACTTTTTAATTTTTTGTCCCAAATTCATATATTATTTGTAAAGGTCACGCCCCCAAAAAGTGGGCCTGGGCTAAAAATTAAAATCAAGTAGTTATAATTTCGTTAGAATCATGACAAAATGCGATAAGTCCCTAAATTATTTCGGAAAAAAAAGTTTTTTTTTCCTAAAAACGCCCCCTAAAAGTGGGCGGAGCTCCAAAATTTCTAAGGATCAAACCTAGAAAATAGTAATATCTTATATTTGTCATATAATTTTTTTTTTTCGATTTGAAGTAAACTTTCATTGAAATCAGGTTTTAAAGATCTTTTTTGCCTTTTTAGAGCTTTTGGGCCATTATTGCTCTGTACCAAAATTTATGAGTTCCTACGCCTTGTCTAACTTGACCAAAAGACATTTTGAAAGAAAATTTGAAATACAGGCTGTCTTACATTGAAGCCAGTAGTGGGCGTGGCCATTGATGGATTTAACTAATTTTTACACTTTGTCTGTACAAAATGAGAACCAAGATACACTAAAAGCTTGAGCGTCCTAGCTCGATTCTAAAGACCTAAAAACTTCACACATACGGACAGACGGACGGACGGACATAGCTTAATCGATTCACCTGTTGGTCTCGATCATATCTCTAAAAGGTCTAAGGGTTCTACGGTGATTATTTCACTGTGTTACAAACTATGCATTAAAATTAATATACACTTGGTCGGGTATAGAAATGGAGAAAAAAGCTTTATGTAAGCACTCGAAATATTCCATAAATATTATAGGTAAGGGAAACAAATGAGTTATCAAGATGCGCTTGAAAAAATATATAACGTCCGAAATCGTAATTAAAAGAAAAGAAAAACCATGTCGCAAATATACTTAACAACATATTATATGAAAATAAAGCATTAATTCTACACTAAGCCTTCAAAAGAAGCCGACGCACGGTTAGCTCCGTGTATGACTTCATACTTAACGGTCTTTTTTTTATTTCCGCTCGGGTTTTTATTAATTTTATGTAATTTTTAGCAGTTTTTTATTAAAAATAAAATAAAATTATTTAATTTTTTTTAGCAGAAATAGAAATTTTCTAGCGATTTTTAAAATTCTGTAAAATTAAATAATTTGGAAATCATTGATAGGTAAGCCCTATTTTAAAATTGAATAAAATATCACAAAAATCAACATGTTTTCATAGAAAAAAACTTGGGGTGCATTTGTACTGCATGTCATGATTGTGCCATTTTTTCTCGTGATGTAAAGGAGGGTTAAGATTAAATTACAAAAATATAATTTCAATCCATATTCATAATAAGACAACCTTTTTATTATTCTTCAACACTTTTTACTGCATCTCAATTAAATAATTTCAATGCTTATAATTCAATCAATGCTTATAATTTAAAGACGAAGAATCAAGTGCCTCACTTTGAGCTTTCATTCTCCTTGAGTACTTTTCGAAGCAATGGGCTGTCTTCGAAAAATCGACGGGTTATTTCGAGCTGTTCATACTGTTTCCAAGCAAGGGTTGTCTTGAAAAAGCTGCCGGGTTATTTTGAAAAAATTATAATGACAGTTGCTGTAAGCTGTTTGCAGGAATGACAGTTGGGTTTCGTTAAGCCTATCGGTGAGACGGTTTATTGGGTAAGTTCAGAGCACCTTGCACATTCTTTGATCTGAGAACTCGAAAGCTTGGCACCGGTTGAAAATGATCATATTTTGGGCGATGGCCTGCAAGTTTTACGTACAACATTTTTTTTTTTTCGATGTAAGAATATGGAGTAAATTATAGCGCCCTAGTGCTAATTTTTATTCTTTTCCATTTTCCCTTAAATTAAACGTAGTCTCATCCTGATTCAGTGCAAAGCGGTCAAAGAATGCAATCATTTTTATACCCCATACCATAGGATAGGAGGTATATTAAGTTTGATTTATAGTTTGTAACATAGAGAAATAATCACCGTAGACCCCCAAGACCTTAAGGGCATATGATCAAGATCGAATTGGAAGTCGAATGAGCCATGTCCGTTCGTCCGTCCGTCCGTCCGCCTGTCGGTAGTTTTTAAGCCTTGAATTTTTAGCTAGGAACATGAGACTTGATATCTGTTCTTTCTAGGTCCCGAAGCAGTACAATTGTAAAATTTTTTAAAATCCGCCCACTTTACTCATTAGCATGAAAAATCAAAGTTATCGTAGGAAGCTGAACGTTGGTATGCAATATCCTCGCTTAAGTGTATTGTGATAGGCATTCAAAAAAAAGCGAAAACCAACCCCTTGTAATCGTGGTCATATTTAATAAGCATTCTAATAAACGGTTGTTATTTGATATATTTGCTTTAAATCCAAAAAAATGCTCTATAAAATGTTCAGATATGCGCGTAAGCTATCAACTCAATGAATAAATTTTTGCCACGCCCATATTTGGGGCGTTTTTAAGTAAAAAATATATTTTTATATATATACAAAACTGCGATAAACACGTGTATACTGCATCTGATAAAAATATGATAAAAAAATTATATGACTTAAAAGGGGGCCCCTTTTTTAGCAAAAAAGATTCTTAACTGACAAATTCTTAACACAATTAAAGTTAATAGAAACTGAAATTTAACAACCAAGATTTTTGACGCATTTTGGAGCTTGACAGTTGTCAATTGGGATGGGGTATCCACCGATTCGCCTAGACGGATTGTAACCCTTTCATTAGTTGAATCTAATTCCTTTGAATGCTCCGCAATATATTTCAATTCACTTCAATAATGACTCCAACTTAGAAAAAATAAATCAGCATTCAGTTTGAAGTCATTTACATTTACAGCAATCAAAGAGTTGAAGTCGAACATTCTGTGAAGTTGCCTTGAAGTCATTAGCATTCATGGATGCATTTAAGCCATTGAATTCATTCGAGATCACTGAATGCATTAAATTTGTTGAAGTCACTTGAATGCTTTTGAAGTCTTTAAACTCAGTCTAAAAACTCAATATTTTGAAGTCACTTGAGTTCACTTAAAATCTTTGAAGTTATTGAAGTCTTTTGAAGTCTTTGATAACTTTTCGGTTTGAAGTCATGATTGAAGCAATTATTTCCCTTAATCAAAGAATTAAAATCAAATGAATGAAATCTTTTTGACTGTTTTGCATTCAGTGAAGTCACCTTAAAATCTTAATCATTCATGAATTCATTCAAGCTATTGAATTCATTTGAAATCACTGAATATTGCATTCAGAATTTGTTGAAGTTACTTGAGTTCTTTTGAAGTCTTTAAAGTCAGTGAACACATTCAATTTTCTGAAGTAATTTTAAGTCACTTGAAGTCTTTAAAGTCATTCAAGTTTATTGACATTTTTGAAGTCCAGTGAAATAATTCAATTTTTTGAAGTCACAAGTCGAGTAGTAGTGTAGTCGAAGTGTAGTGAATCGAGAGTTTTAGCTCTGAATGGGCCCTTAACGTCAAAATATTTAAAAGAACTTTACCTAGTTTATATCTCTGTATTTAAAGTCTGTCCACATTATTATTTTTACCCTAATATAATAGACTTATATTTTTTTAATTGAAAATAGGCTTATAGACTATTTTAACTCTATCCTGATATTGTTATTATAAAGAGTTTGTTTATATCTTTTAAATTCACAGATTTTGTGGAGTCAAACGTGTTTTTTTTCAGGTTAAATAGCTATTTATATCCTATAGCAAAACAATACAAATTCTAAATCCATACCTTACCAAAAATTTAGTTGTGTAGGTAGGTGTTCATGTCGTGAACGGTGTTTCGAAACAAGCTGTTCTACCAAAAGCACACTGCAATTTTCAACAACTGTGCAGTTAACCTTTTTCAATATTTTTGCATAAATTACGTGTATGTGCAGTTGTGTGGTTTCCATTGAATTTACTTCGCTCAAAATAAATAGTTATTTGCATAAAGTTCCCGAATGCGTTGTAGAACGAATTAAAGTGGTTTTTGAGTTTAGCTTCCATGTAAAACCTCACCAAACCCGGAATTTGTTTCAACATACCTAATGCCATGAAGTTGTCATTCAATGTGTGAAAGCTAAAACTGCAAAACAGAACCAATCGATACGTGTGACAACTCTACCAAAAATTAATTGATTTCGCTGTAATCATTTAATGAACAGACAAGGGTGGTGTAACTATATTATTGGCAGCTTAAAAAGGCTTAAAATTCGTGGGAGTATTTATGTGGTTTTTAGTACAGTTTTTGGTGGCAGTAATAGAACATTTTGGAAGTCCACAAATACTTAAACTTTTTAAAGGTGCTTATTAAAATATATCTCGTAAAATGCCTTTAAAATGGTCTCATTTACAGCATTATTTTTTAAAATCCGCTCACACATTGTGCGGCTCACTGGTCGGCGTCTGTCTCCAAAGGGGACGGCTGTATTTAAAAATGAAAATAGAAGTGACTTACCTATTTCTCATAAAAACGACAAGTTAAAAAAAAATGGCAATGAACAAAACGAAAGATTTGATTACCCCAGGTGGCAGCCCAGCTATGCTGAAAAATCCACCCTCTTCGGAGGCAGGCTCTACGGATTCTGGGGAGAGCCTTTTATTGCTTATAAATCCTTTTGAGAAAAGGACAAAACTAAATCGATCACCACCCACCACCTAGATCGAACATATCCGGAAAAAGCAGTCCACCTGTAAACCAGGACTCAGTGAAAATTAAGAGCTTAGAAAAGGAGAATAATGAACTCCGAGCTAAGCTTACTGAAATCGAGCGACTCTTCCAAGATCTAAAAATGGAAGTTGACTCTCTGCGAAAAGAAAACGAGGATATTTAAAATAATCGTTTAACGAAAGAGTGTGTAACACCGAACCGACCAGCAGTCGAATACTTCACGGACGAGGACGAACTTGCACTTGAGACCGATTCAGTCTTAAGGAAAAGGTCTAGCAAGAAGCGAAAGGCGAATTCCTCTCCCGAAGTAATACAAAGAGAAGATAAGCCCTCTGGCTCAAACAAGGCCAAACCAGAAGCGAAAATTCGTCCACCTCCCGCAATAAACATCGTCGGGATAGCAGACTTTGGGAGATTGCGCAACCTTCTTGCAAACACGGTGAGAACAGAAAACTATAAGCTTACCTCGCACCGAAATAACGTGTGGAAAGTAAATGTTGACAACGCCGATTCCTATCGCGCACTGTCTCTTAGACTGAATGCAGAAAGAATCGAGTGGTATACTTATCAAAATAAGTACGAGAAACCACTGCGAGTCATTGTAAGGGGGCTCCACCCATCATGCACAAAAGAAGACGTTGTAAAAGACGTAAAAAATAAAGGCCTTAAAATTATTGATTTCGTCAATATCATTAAAAAGGAAAAGCAACGCACGGAAGGAGAAAGAGACACTGTGATCAGACACGGCCTTCCAATTTTTATGCTCTCCTTTGAAAGAACTGAGAGCATAAACGATATTGATAAAAGAAAAATGAAACTTTACATCAGGGTTAAAATCGAACCCATGCGAAAGGGCTATAGACTGATACCACAGTGTAAGCGATGCCAAGAATTCAGGCACACAAGTGCCTACTGCCAAAAAGAACCACGTTGCGTGAAATGTGCCGGAAAACACCTGTCAACAGAGTGCAACAAAATTGACATAAAGGCTCCAGCAGTTTGCGCCAATTGCCACGGAAACCACCCCGCAAACTATCGAGGATGCGAAGTAGCCATAGAGCTGCAAAAGGGAGGAGAACCTCTTAAGGAAAATACTAGAGGTCAGAATCAAAGCCTAGGACGCCCAAAACCTGCTGAAACTCCTAAGCCAAAGACTCCAAAGACGCCAAAGCCGATCAAAAGTGGAAAATTGGCAAAGGAGGCGTCGACAAAAGGCGTAAAAGCTCCACAAAAGAGTGGCGCCAGTTCAAGTGCAGCGGAGAAACCGCCAATGGTCGGACCGAAATCATACGCACAGGTTGCGGCAAACGAAAACAAGGCAAGATCGCCCACAACAGATGCAGTGTCTCAGATCCTCGCTGTAATCTTGGAGAAACTTGAGGATCAGACTAAAATCAACAAAGTTATATTTGACAAACTGAGCAAGCTCGAGTTTAAGCCTCGAAAAAATTACAAGAGAACATGAATATGAAACAGTTATTTAAAATACTAACATGGAATGCAAACGGCCTTCTGAATAAAATAGACGAACTAGAAGTATTTCTACGGAAAAACAATATTGATATTTGCATGATTACGGAAACTCACCTTAAAAACGGGTCTACACCCAAACTTAAAGGTTACAATGACTATCACGCACATCACCCTTCGCAAAATTCGAGAGGAGGATCCTCCCTCTACATTAAGAACTGCATAAAGCACTTCAAGAACACAGAAGTTGAGCTAGACTCTATGCAGATCAGTTCAGTTTCTGTAAAAATTGACTGCTTAGATTATAACACTGCATCTTGTTATTTCCCGCCAGGATATAGACTGGTGGAAGACGATCTTGATCGTATGTATGACTTCATTGGGTCCAATTTTATCATTGGGGGTGACTTTAACGCGAAGCATACTTTTTGGGGCTCACGATGCAATTCAACAAGAGGCAGATTACTGTACAAAAATAGTATGAAGCGTGGGGTGGACTTTTTCTCCACGGGTAAGCCAACATATTGGCCAACCGAAATGGAATAAAAAGCCTGACCTTGTCGATTTTTTCATCGCTAAAGGGTACCCCAAATACCTTACGCGAATTGAAGAGTGTTATGATCTTTGCTCAGACCACTCAGGAGTTATCTTGAAGATGGGTGGAAGACTGGCGAAAATAGAAAGAGCTCGTAGATTAACTAGCAAAAACATGAACTGGGACGCTTTCAGAAAGGACTGTAAGGAGGGTGTTGGCTTGAATGTGCCATTGAAAACTCCTTTCGAGTTAGAAACCGCAGTTGACAAATTCATTGAAGCAATTCAGAGCGCTGCTTGAAACAACAATTCATCCCAAAAGAACGCAGTTAGCACCGACGGGCATGTACGTAAAACATATCCGCTCGAAATCGAAGAACTGATTCGTGAAAAGAGAAGAGCGGGTAGAAGATGGCAAGGCACGAGGGCTCCCCCAGACAAAACCCTATTGAACCACCTCTCTAACAAACTGAAAGGAATGTTGCAAGATCTTAAAAATCGTGAGACCACTGAATACCTTGAAGGCTTGTCGGCGGATAGGAGCTCAAACTACTCGCTGTGGAAAGCAGTTAAGTCTATCAAGAAACCTATAATCCACTCGGCACCAGTAAAAAAAGCTAACGGCGAATGGGCAAGAGAAGACAAAGCCTTTCGACGGTCCGCCGTTGGCTGACGTTCTAAACAACAACGCGGAACCTGATAGCTTTAGAATGAAAAAAGTTTCGTTAGTTGAACTCCGACAGACAATAAGCAAACTTAGAAATAATAAGGCCCCGGGTTACTACCATAAAAGGCACTAGTAAAGCTACTTTATATGATAAACGCTTCTCTTAGACTTCTATACGTACCAAGACAATGGAAAGTTGCTGAAGTCATTATGGTTCCAAAACGGGCGAAAGTGCAAATGATAAAAAATCTTATAGGCCCATATCGCTTCAGCCGATAATATCGAGAGTATTCGAGAAACTTCTGCTGAAGCGATTACAACCAATAATTGCAGAAAGACGCTTGATCCCGGATCATCAATTCGGTTTCAGACCTAACCATTCCACAATAGATAAAGTCTACAGAATAACGCATGAAATTGAAAAAGCCTTAGAAGGGAAAAAAATATGTTCAAGTGCTTTCCTCGACGTATCGCAAGCCTTCGACAAGGTATGGCACGAAGGCTTGAAATATAAGCTACGGCAAAGCTTGCCGGAAGACATGTATAAAATCTTGGAAAATTATCTTGAAAGCAGACTCTTTCGTGTTAGGTGTATACTCGAGTTTCAAGCAAATTCGGGCTGGCGTACCCCAGGGAAGCGTCCTCGGTCCGACCCTGTTCCTGCTCTACACAAGAGACATACCTCTAGATGACGAGACAGTCGTGGCCACGTTTGCGGACGATACGGCCATCCTGGCAACAGGTGAATCAGTCGAGTCATCAACGAGAAACCTCCAACGAGCATTGTACAGAATTTGTGTCTGGACGAAGACTTGGCGAATCGCTCTTAACGAGAACAAGTCTACGCATGTGAATTTCACTTACAGAAGGGTTAACAATTTGCCTCTGTTCATAAATTCTGCACAAATACCTTATGCAAATGAAGCGAAGTATCTAGGGATGACACTGGACATGGTTGAAACCACACGTAAAGAAGAAGCTCGAGATGAGGCTCAGGGAAATGTATTGGCTTATCGGAAGATTTTCGAAACTAAGCATATATACCAAACTGCTCTTGTACAGGTTGTACAGGCAGGTGTTAAAGCCGTCCTGGACATACGGTATACAACTTTGGGGTTGTACCAAGCCGAGCAACATGTCCATGTTGCAGACTTTCCAAAACAAACGACGAGCGACGACTACAAAGAACAAGACCCTTCGATGTAGCGACGTAGGGTGAAGCCGCATGAATGAACGGCTTTAGTAGGTGCATTCACTGGATAGCAACCTACCCGATTCGATAAACACAACGGAAGCGTAAACTACTTGTTAAGTTAACTTAGTTGTAGTCAAGAAGTATTATGAGAGAGCGAAAATTTACTACTTATATAAAATTTACTGAAGTGCGTTCTGGAAGTTTCATAGAAGCTGAATTTAATTTCAATAGGTTCCAGGGTATTTTCAGAAGATCGAAGTTAATGTGTAACTGAAGCTTGCAGCTGTAGGATTTAGAAGAGTATAAATAAAAACGTGTGAATGATGGATGTTTAGAGTTCAGCGTTTCACAAAAAATTTTCACAAGAGAAAATGTTTACAATTTAATTTTTTCACCACTTTAGACAGAAGAAGAGAGCAACTTTAAAGGAAACAATTCTAGGTGTTTTTAAAGCTCTTTTTTTACTGCTTATTAGGATACTTCCTGTCTACTTCGAACCCACAGTTTTATATCGTATAGGTACCCGCGAGTACTGGGAGTACCAAGAGAAAAATAATAAATAAGGACGCGCGTTCACATTGAATGAAAATTGACGTCTGTCGAACGGTATAAATTGCTTTTATTTCCTTAATGGCTTATCCGTAGATTTTTTTTTTCCTTCATCCTCTTTGAAAAAGTCGATGACAAGAAAAACACGAGAAAATGAACATTACAAAGTTGTCCTTGTTTGAGGTTGCAATGGCCTCAAACATTCAATTTTACAGTACGGCGCCACTTTAACGCCTCCCCTGGTGGTGATTTTTTCTTTTAACTGACTGCCAATTGCCCCATTGCCGCCATGTAACACATCAAGTCAGGAAATCACTAAGGTTGAGAAAGTCGACGATATTTTCCACCATGAAATGCCTGCTTCGGTTAGGTTCACGGGGCGGTGAGGCTATGGTGCCATTTGGAAAATCAAATCCTCGCAATTTCAGTTCAGCGGTCGAAATGAAAATTTAATCAATAGGTTTTTTTTTCTCCTTGTGGTAGGAGGATGCGGGTGTAGTGGTATCAAGTAGAGCAATGAAATTTTACGAGCTACGTTCGGGAAGCCATGCCTATTCGAAGATATTGTGTGTTCACAAGAGACAGGGCGCTAAAAATCAAAAGGACCTTAAGAAAGACCTTGATTGGAGAAATCGTGAAAGAAAAGACCTCGGACGTTTTCCATGATGTTTAGAATCTATTGAAGTAAAATCGAGATGGTCATAAAGTCCGAACGAGGGGCACGGATTTCTTTACGGAAGCGAAAACTAATTTAATTGACAAGTAAGAGAACTTTCATTATATAAGTAGTCAATAGCAAAGCGACTATAATAGGATTTAACTTCGGGAAAATTCCAACCAAGCTGAATTTTGGTGAAGACTTACGTTTAAGCTCTCCAAATAAAGCGTGAAAATGTCTTGGCAATTCTCTTGTCCGCATATCTTTTGACAGCTGAATGGAATGGTAAGAAAGATTAACTTTTTGGGTTTTTACTGATTATATTCGGTTCTCCCGAAAGATCGGAAAATCCTCTACAAACGAGCACTTCCTCGAATCTAGGCCTAATATCGTAAAGGAAGCCTGCATTATAACGCGTACCTTTTTTGATGTGCCGTTTTACAAGTAAAGAACAGTACGAAAAAAGGTTTATACCTTCTTTGCATTGAAAAATGTTGAGAATTTCAACTTAGCCTTTTCCAGTACACGAGTCATGTATTTCAAAATAAATTTATGTTGTACCCTCTTCCCAATATCATAAATTTCAACTGAATTCCAAAAGTTCTCCGCTTAACTTTATAAAGATTAAAAACTTTGCATAACTTCAAAACGCCCATTTCCAGCACTTATGAATCTCTTTGCTAACAAAGTTTACGCGTATGGTCTGGTACGAATTAAATCGCCTCAAGACGGAAATCCAAAAAGGATTTCTTCCTATCCTTGCATACGGATCACAGTTGGTATAAAATTTGTGGTGAAGGGAAATTTGAAACACCGCAGGTGCTGACATTCTGTTAATTTTCCCAGAGCAGCACGTCGCTAACATGTACGGAAATGGCACATTAACAGTCACTATGCGTACATACAAATTTCTCTATCACCTTTTGGTGTAGTGAAAAGTGTTCGCTTGAGAAAAGAGCCAAGGAACTGACATGTGTGTGTACTGTGTATACACATATGTTAGGGAAAGAGGTCTTATGTATATATTTTGTCTTACACATTTTCGTTACTATAAACATTCATTCAAGAATTTACAAATAGAACTGTGCACACTTTCTGACACTCATAACACCCTATAAGAGGGATTTAAGGACTTTTTGTCTTACTGTGATTGCTTTGGTATGGAATTATTTGTGCCTTAAAGTTGAGGCATAAGATTGTTTGCACAAAGACTCTTGAAAAGAGTTAGACTTTTTGTGAAATATTAAGCAGGAGCTTAACATAGGTTTTAATCTATTCGAATTTATATAGATCAGCTTTATGTCGCTGGAGAATGGCTTTAAAATTACATATAGAAAAATGCTAGATGGCTGTGTTCAGCATCAGTCTCGGTTTGGGCAAGGTTTGATTTTTGTAGCAGCACAATTTGCGACGTAGATGACAAGAAAAAAAGTAAGCGCAGCACTTTTTCTTGTGAGGGAAAGAGGCGTTTCTTTAAGAAAAACTGCATAATCCGCCCACACCCACACCCACACCTGTTTTACATTTGTTAAGGACTTTTGAGGAGTTACTTGCAATCGATTATGGCGAATATATCAAATGCTTATTTTGTTTGATTACAAGGATAATTTTTTATTTATCACATACAACTATTAAAAATAGTTTATCAGAGCACCTGGTTAACTGTTTTTAGCTTGTCTAGTAAGGTCATTGATGAGTGGGCTGGCTTTAAGTAAATTCAAACGGTTGTAAGACCCATCTTAACTTACGGTGCAGTTGTATGGTGGAAGGCTACGGAAAGAAAGTGTCATCTCTCTAACCTCACCAAAGTTCAAAGGGTAGCCTGCATTGGTATAACAGGGTCCCTTAGGACCACGCCCACCGCGGCACTGGAGCTACTACTCAACCTCACACCCTTGGACATATACTGCAGCAGCAAGGCAGCTAAAGCAGCTGTTCGCCTAAGGGAATCCGGACTGTGGTTCTCAAGCTCTTATGGATACGCCTCTGTAGAAACTCAATGGGCTGCCTCCAGATACCGCAGTCACGGATTACCTCCCTATGACATTCGCCTTTAACAGGAGATTCGCTACCAGAATACCTGAAAGAGGTGAATGGGAAGATAAGACCATTACAGGAGATGACAAGATCGCCGTATATGCTGACGGTTCTAAGATGGACGTCGGAACCGGCGCGGGCATCTTCTGTGAAGCTCTGGGACTAAGTAACTCTTTTCGGATCAATGACTACTGCAGCATTTTTCAGGCTGAGCTGGCAGCAACAATCCAAGCTGCCTCCGAGCTGAAGAAACACAGTCCCGCAAACAAGACCATCACCTTATACTCTGATAGCCAAGCGGCAATTAAAGCCTTGGAATCAGACGTAGTAAAGTCAAGGGCTGTGAAACTATGCAGGGAAATTCTGGACGAGTTATCACTTGGCAACACTGTAACTGTGTTTTGGGTGCCAGGTCACACCGATATCGGGAAACGAAGAAGCGGACAAGCTTGCGAGATTTGGGTCTGGAATGAATGCATCTCTAGCCCTCAAATCTATAAGTGTCCCGCTGAGTTCGATAGCACGTAGAATAGAGACTGAATCCTTGAGTAGAACCAACCTACGTTAGACAGAACTTGATACGTGCAGACACATAAAGGAGCTATGGCCAGCGGTAAGCAAAGAGAGATCACTTTTTTGATCGGACTAGCCCGCAGGAATATCCGAGTACTCACGGGAATCCTCACGGGGCACTGCGCCGTGGGTCTACACGCTGAGCGGCTAGGCATACCGCATAACGAGAACTGCAGAAGCTGCAGGGACCTTGAAGAAATTGAATCTGTTCGTCACCTGCTTTGCGAATGCCCAGCCCTAAACAGCATGAGGCGTATTACACTCGGCAGTTACTTCTTCAACGAGCTAAATAATGAAGATCTAAAGGACCTCCTAAGATTTGTGCACAAATCTGGATGGGTCCAAGAGGGTGGAACCTCGAGCTTCTAACAGCGGTTCATTTCTGTTTTCGTTCCAGGTATTAAGAAGGTTCCCAATGGACACAATGGACCCAACTGCTGGTCTAAGTGAGCCGTGACTATTGTCAAAAGGGCATCCATCAACCTAACCTAACCTAAGTAAACTCAATAGATTGCAGTGTTATTGTTTTTTTTTAATAAAGACGGCCAAGCTGGAATAAAAGCCTTGGAATCGCCAAGAATTGTAACACAATGCCGATAATTGTCCGGTGTTCACCTTTCAATGACGTGATATTTACCTGTACTTGCGGCTAAGCCACAGGGATATTTCGGTAAACTGCAAAACCGCTGACAAACTGGCTCAAATGCAAATACAACTAACAACGTGGTGGAACACCCATGAGGTCGATAAAGTTTCATCTGACCACCGTATCCCTTACAATCGCAAAAAGCATGTGGATGTCCAAACAAGTCAATCTGTAACGGACTTTTCCTTAAAAAAATTAATTAAATACTTTCTCCCGTTGCCAGTCCTGCCGTCCGTCCATCTGTATGTTACCAATTTTTAGGCCTTAAATTTTGAACTAGAAAGCTTAAATTTTGAAGGTAAGCTCTCTGTCAGCCAAAGCATTACAAGTGCTAAAATGTCCGCCTATAGACACGCCCACAAGCAGTCTTAATGTGCAACTACCTCCTGTGTTTTCAAAACTATAAGACGTCGTGAAAAGCTGAGAAGGTGAGATTATACTTGGCTCTTTCCACAGAAAAATTCTGCGGCGAATTTACGGTCCTATGGATCTATGTTCTGTACCAAGATGTTGATGTAGTTCAAAAAGCCAAAACACGAAGACTTCATTGGCTCGGTCACATCGAGCGAATGTCACATCGAACGACCAGGAAGACCGAACGTCCGTTTTAAGGACCAAACCATCGCGGATGCCAGAGTGCTTGGTCTGGACAATTGGAAGCAGCGTGCCCAGCGGATCGCAGAGGATGGAAGGCTATTATGAACCAGGTAGAGACCCTCCATGGGTCGGGAGCCCCATAAGTAAGTAAGTATCTTCTAATGACTATAGGACATAAAAAGTAAGAACCCAATTGGCGGAGCATCCCCAGTGGGCGTGGCATCGATATACGGAGTAAACATTTAAATGCAATTTATTTAATATTTTTGTTCCAAATCGGTAAATTTTTGCTTAATAAATTATGTAGAAAGTATTAAGTTCCACATTTGATTCATGCAAAGTTTTCGGCCATGATACGTTAAGAGGCAGAATTGAAGAAAAACTTTTTATTTTCCAGAAAAACATGGATTTCGACTGCTTTTTAGATTTACTATGAAAACAATGAGAATTGAAACTTAGTGCAATGGACACTATTTTAGATTTCGTTCGTACAAAGTTTTTGGCCACGCCCATTTTTAGAGGTCAATGTCACAAAATTATTAAATTTGAACCAAAAAATTATATTTTTGTGTACATTTTAGTCGTAAACTTGGATATTTCTATGCTAATATTAATTTTTGGTTAAAGGAGTTGGAATATGCCACGCCCCTTTAAAAAAAAATTGACAAAAACTTATAAGGAATTAACTTTCTTTTCTATATTTAAAATGATGCATGAATGGTAACGGGGCGGAGACGGAAAACAAGAAACGAATGGAAAGGAGAATAGGAATAGGAATAGGGTATACCGGGATCCGTTACAGATTGACCGAAGCTATTACATACGCACTGTTGCACTTACTTACTGTTTTTTTTTATACCCGTGAGTATTCTTTTAACATGTTAAATCTTTAAAAACCCGATTTCGCTGTAAAATTTCTCCAAATGGAAAAAAAAATTTATAGAAAATATTGAAGATATTATTATTTGTTAAGTCCGGTTTATACAAAGTTTTAAGCTCCGCCCACTTTTAGGGGGCGTTTTAAGGAAAAAACGGTTTTTTTTCCGAAATATTTTTCGGTTTAACGCATTTTGTCATGATTCTAACGAAATTACAATTAATTGATTTTAATTTTTAGCCCAGACCCACTTTTAGGGACGTGGCCTATAAAAATAATATATAAATTCGCGATAAAGAATTTTAAGATTTGTTCTTACACGGTATACAGAGTCAGCCTTATAAAAGTTTGTCAAAGACGAACTCTTGCACTTACTCACTGTTTATACCCTGTTCCACAGGAATGGAGGATATTTAGTTTGATACAGGCGAAAATGTCGAATCGAATGAGTCATGTCCGTCCGTCTGTCTGTCCGTATCATCAATTTTTAGGCCCTAAATTTTGAGCTAGGATGCAAAAACTTGCACACAAGCTCTCTGTCATCCGAAGCAATACAAGTGTTAAAATTTTTCAAATCCGCCTACAGACACGCCCACAATCGGTCTAAATGTGCAACAACCTCCGGTGCTTTATTATTTAGCATCTTCCAATGATTACAAGTCATAAGAAATAAAAATAAAGTCCGCAGACCACCTCTTGCGAGCGAGGCATCGATTGAACGTGTAATCCTTCAAATGCAATTTATTCAATATTTTTGTTCAAGATCGAAAAAATTTTACTTAATATGTTATGTTGAAAATACTCTACATTTATGTAGGCCACGCCCACATTTAGAGGTAGAATTCTATAAAAACCTATAAACTTCCAGAAAAACATGGATTTCGACTGCTTTTTAGCTTTACTAAGGATAGAATAAGAAAAAAAAATTATCACATAAAGTACACCGGATACTATTTCAGTTTTCGTTCATACAAAGTTTTCGGCCACGCCCATCTATAGAGGTCAATTTAATAGGCTGCCTTCCAACGAAGGCACCTACAATACCGTCAATTTATGCGGTTTCATCTTATGCTGCTAGATCTAAGGGTCTCGTTGGTTCTAGTCGGCGCGTAAGATTTGTCTGATCCAAGGTTTGGATAATTTCATTGTTGCAATGTCCGCGAAGTCGAGTACTAAGTTTGCGAGCAAAGTTTGTTACCTCGTCAGACACGGTTGCGATTCCTAGATCTCGGTGTAGATCGTTATTTCTTATGTACCATGGAGCATTAACGATTCCTCTGAGTGTCTTATTTTAAAAAGTCTCTAAAATAGATATATTACTTACCAGAGTTGTATACCGTACGTCCAAGATGGTTTTAGCACTTGCTTATACAAAAGCAGTTTGTTATATATGCTTAGCTTCGAAAATCTCCGATAAGCCAATTCATTTCTCTTAACCTGATTTCGAGCTCGTCGCGTTTCTTTTTAAAAGGCGGCTTCCATTTAAGTTTTGCGTCTAGAGTCATTCCTAGATATTTCGCTTCATTTGAGTACGGGATTTGTACCGAGTTAATGAATAAAGGTTTGTTGTTTATCTTTTTGTAAGTAAAGTTAACATGCGTTATCTTTGTCTCGTTAAGGACAACTCGCCAGCTCTTCGTCCAGTCGCATATTTTGTCTAAAGCGCGCTGGAGTTTCCCTGTTGATAATTCAACTGTCGTATCAATAGCGAGAATAGCAGTGTCATCTGCGAACGTAGCTAAAATTGTTCCCTCATCGTGGGGTATGTCTCTTGCGTAAAGCAAAAATAATATTGGGCCGAGAACGCTTCCTTGCGGGACACCGGCATTTATCTCATTGAATTCCGAGTGCTCATTTTCGTACCTTACGCGAAAGATTCTGTCTTCAAGGTAAGACTCTAAGGTTCTGTAGGGTTTTTTCTGTTAAACTAAGCCTTAACTCAGGCCTTCGTGCCACACCTTGTCGAAGACTTGCGATACGTCGAGAAAAGCGCTAGTACATATCTTTTTCGCTTCCAGAGCTTTTTCGATTTTTTTTCGGAACCATTATGACCTCGGCCACTTTCCATTGCCTTGGAACGTATAAAACTCTCATGGAAGCGTTAATGATATAGAGTAGATTGACCAAAGCTTTTTTCGGTAGCTCCTTTAGAATTTCGCTAGTAATTAAGTCGTAGCCAGGGGCTTTGTTGTTTTTCAGATTATTTATCGTTTGACGAAGTTCAGCCAATGACACGGTTTTTATTCTATAATTATCTTGTACCGCATAAGGATTGAGCTCCTCGATCAACAGTTCCCCATCAAACGGTTTGAATGTTTCTTCTAGATAATCTGCAAATAAATCCGCTTTTTCTTGGTCTTCTCTCGCCCATTCGCCGTTGGCTTTTCTTAATGGCGCAGAGTGTGCTATAGGCTTCTTAACGGACTTGACTGCTTTCCAAAGAGGGTAGTTCGAACCTTTATCGGCAGTCAAGCTTTCGAGGTTAGCAGTAGTCTCGCGACTTTTAAAATCTTGAAGTTCGTGCTTCAGTTTGTTAGAAAGGTGGTTCAAGATTGTCTTATCCGGGGGTGCTCGCGAACGTTGCCATCTCTTGCGCGCTCTCCTCTTTTCGCATATTAGCTCTTCTATTTCTCGCGGATATATTGTTCCGCTGTTCGATAATTCGGACCTCCGAAAAGAAGTGTTATTCCACGCAGCGCTCTGAATAACTCTCACGAGTTTGTCTAATTCGTCTTCTATTTCAAGTGGCGTTTTGAGCGGTACATTTAAAGCTATGTTTTCTTTGCAGTATTTTCTAAAGCCGTCCCAGTCGGTGTTGTTGTTAGTTAATCTAGGCGCTCTATTCTTTTTCGCTAGGCTTCCGCCGATTTTCAAAAGAACTGCCGAGTGATCTGAACAGAGATCAAAGCGTTCTTCTACGTTCGTAAGGTAACGAAGTACCCCCTTGGCGATAAAGAAGTCGACGAGATCAGGTATTTTATTTCTGTCGGTTGGCCAATATGTTGGCTTTCCCGTCGATAAGAAGATCACGCCGCGTTTTGTACTTGCTTTAAAGAGGGCTCTGCCTCTTGTTGAATTGCACCGTGAGCCCCAAAAAGTATTTTTCGCGTTAAAGTCCCCGCCGATGATAAAGTTTGACCCAAGTGAATCAAAGAGCAGAGCAAGATCTTCATCTGCCAGCCGATACTGTGGTGGAAAATAGCTCGTCGCGATGTTGTAATTTATGTGATTTAATTTTACTGAGACTGAGGTTATTTGCATAGAGTCAAGTTCTATTTCTGCGTTTTTGGAGTGCTTAATGCAGTCTTTAATGTAGAGAGAGGATCCACCTCTCGAATTTTCTGAAGGATGATGCGCGTGATGTAACCTTTTATTTTGCGTGCTGAACCCTTTTTAAAGTGGGTTTCCGAAATCAGGCATATGTCTACATTATTCTTCCGTAGGAATACTTCTAATTCGTCAATTTTTTGCAAAAGGCCGTTTGCATTCCATGTTATTATTTTGATTGACTTTCCCATATTCATGATTTTTTATTAAATGCTTTTCGAGGTTTAAACTCGAGCTCGCTCAATTTGTTGAATATTACTTGATTAAGTTTCGCCTGTTGCTCAAGCTTTTCTAAAATAATGCCTAGAATTTGAGAGACCGAATCTGATGCGGCCGATTGTGGCTTACTTTCACTTTACGCGACTTGAGCGTACGATCTTGGACCAACAAGTGTGGATTTTCCGGTTGAACTTGGATCAGCGACGTTTTCTTGTGCTGTTTGAATCTTTTCTTTAATCAACCCCGTACCGTTGGTCGACTTAGGAGTTTTTGGCTTATCTACTTTAGGCGGTTTTAGGCTTGGGCCCTTATTTTCAATATTTTTCTTTGGAGCTTCATGTCGTTTTTTTAACTCAATGGCAATTTCGCAACCTCGCTGGGTGAGTTCCCCTGCAATTGGCACAAACCGCGGGGGCCTGACTGCTGACATTGCAATCCATAGAGAGATGTTCGCCGGCGCATTTTACGCATCGCGGCTTTTTCTGGCAGTACGCTTGCGTGTGTCGGAAACCTTGGCATCGCTTACATTGGGGAACTAGCCTGTTCCCCTTCCGCTTGGGCTCGATTTTGGCTCGACCTCGATGAAGGATTGATTTAATTTTGTAAATTTCGTTAATATTTTCAGTTCTATCAAAAGAAAGCATAAAAATTTGCAGGCCGCGTCGGATAACAGCGGAATCTTTCCCTTCGTCCGCACGGTGCTTCTCTTTCTTTATTATGTTCACGGCGTCAAGAATTTTAAAGCCTTGGGCTTGAACGTCTTGTATTATTTCGTCCTTTGTACAGGATGGGTGTAGTCCCCTCGCGATAACCCGCAGCGGCTTTTCGAGGTGATTTTCATAAGTAAACCATTGGATTTTCTCTGTGCTCAACTTTTGTGATAGTGACCGATAGGCATCAGAGTCATCGACGTTAACTTTCCATACGTTGTTTCGAAGTGATGTTAAGTTATATTTCGTCCCAAGAGTATTTTTAAGGATGTTTCGCAACTTTCCGTAGTCCCCGATCCCAACGACATTTATTGCAGGTCGTCCTGTCGCTTTGTTTGATTTCTTTGTTTCTTCTTTTTGCTGCACGGTTTCTACTTCGGGTGAAGAACCGGCCTTTCGTTTCTTGGTAAGCCTTTTCCTAAAGACCGGATTCGTTTCGCGTGCAAGCTCTTCCTCGTCCGTCTGGTATTCATATTGACGTTTCGGCGTTTCCTCGCATTCTATAGTACCACGGGGGTTCCCTGAAGGCTTCATTTACTTTACGTAACGAATCTACTTCGCTTTTAAGCTCATGGTAGAGACCTTCCATTTCATTGAGCTTAGCACGGAGTTCGTTGTTTTCCGCTTCAAAGCATTTAATTTTCGCTGAGTCCTGATTAACCGGCGCACTTTCTTTCCCGGAGACCTTCGATCCAGCTGGTGGAGATTGAGGTACCCTTGATCTTTTCAAAAAGGGATTTATAAGCAATAAATGGCTCTCCCCAGAATCCGCAGAGCCTACCTCCGAAGAGGGTGGATTTGACAGTGAAACTGGATTGCCACCTGGGGTAATAATATCTTTTGTTTTGTCCATTGCATAGTTTGTATGCGCTACGCGCTCGGCATACGGAGGGTGAATTTTAGTCGTCTTTTACGACAGGCATGCCTTACCTCGGGTATATTATAACCCCTACCCGAAGGGGGAAGGTATTAATAATTTTAGAATTTGACAATCCTAAATTTAGGATTTGGAAAAAGCTTCTACATAGGTATTACCTCGTGATTTCAGCCCTCACAAATTTTAAACCAAAGAACATCATTACGTAAGTTTATGTTATGATTAAGCCATTAAGTTTTTTTTAGGTGATTATTCATTTTAAAACTTCTTCCATTACATTTTGTCACCCGAACATGGACCTCAATCAGAGTTCACCAGTCCGAGTACTACTTTTTAGATTCAAATTACGACTCACTGATTTGCATGCTTTTGGCCATATAAATATTACCTTAAATCGCCCAGAATTTCCCGTATCCTGATTGGCATTGTCGGCCTTGCACCTCAGGCAGGATGAACAGATTTTTATATAGTACCTACCCCGTGTGCTTAGTGCTGGCGCATTTCCACA
Source organism: Neoascia interrupta (assembly GCA_947623515.1). Taxonomy (NCBI): domain Eukaryota; kingdom Metazoa; phylum Arthropoda; class Insecta; order Diptera; family Syrphidae; genus Neoascia; species Neoascia interrupta. Next base: position 56,695,764 of record OX392463.1, read on the forward strand.
AGGTGTGCTTACATATTCGCAAGCCCCGTCGTCATTCAAGGTCTTGCGAAGACCTACACCGCAGTACAACAGAAGAATACGATTTTTAGCTCTTGCAATGGAATAACATTAATTTTTACCCTCCTGATTTGTGGGCAATATCCTTTTTCTCTCGTTTTCACATTTTAAAACATTTCTTTTGTGTTCATTATTTTGCATTTCCATTTTGCCATCTGAGTAAGTTTTTTGCCGACACACAATAGTATTTTCATGCAATCCAACAGCTATTTCAGGTTGGTCTTTTATTAACACGTTTCCTGATCAGGTTTTCCATTGCAGACCACCACCCTGATGGTTTCTTCATTTCTTCCTTTTTTCTCTGTTTTTTTATTTTCCATGACTAAGGCTTCGCTATAGTGGCTTGCATAATGCATACCTGTAACACGTTAATTCAGAGAAAACAAAAGAATGCAGAATAAAACGAACTTAACACCATCCATCCGCTTCACCACTGCTATTTGCAGTTTTTCCTTTTTTTTCACAGACGGGCATTGAGCATCTGCGGCTTCAGGCTTGTTGAGAAGTGTAACTAACTGAAATAATTGAGACTACGAAACTCGTTAAGCAGATTTGTACATTCTCTTTGTCGGGTTTGTCTTAATTTTTATCTTGTTTTAGGTAAAAGGAAATTTGTAAGGATGTTTTATCTCGCTATGATGTGGCACTTAAAAAAATTAAAGTTTTAGTTAAGAAAAACTTTGCTTGTGGAAATTAGAGTTCAGATTTCGTACAAAGGTTGATCGGGTACTAGGAATGCTGTTAAAAAAAAAACTTGGGACAAGGTGACTTTTCAATAAACCGAGACCCAAAAACCAATTTCATCTAATTAAAAAGCAGCTTTAAAGCAGGTTAAAAGGTTTCTAGTGTCCCACCACAGTAAGAAGTCCCAGCAAGCCAAGTACGAGCCGGGCGGGCCAGTATAGCGAGGTGACGAGGAATCCACTACAGCTTGCTGTAGTAGACTCCAAGAAACCAAGCGGGCAGTACAGTGTTGACGTTGAGTGTGGCAGGAAGATTGAGCAAGCTCTCGGGGCTGTTATCATCAGCCACATTATGAAAAACACGGGTACTAGTGCTGCGGCCTACAGCAGAATGAAAAGGTCTAAAGGCGTTACGTACATCGACTGTAAGGACCACGCTTCAAATGACTTAGCCAAAACAGTAGTGGAAGGACTACAGCTATGGGATGGTGTGGAACTTAAAGCCGTTCCCATAGACCAGGTCCCAAACAGGGCAAAGGGTAGGCTAACTATTCAGGAGATGGGAATAGTTAAAGACGATACCCAACGCGTGCTGCAAGCACAGAACTCCAGAGGATTCCCCATGCAGGATTGGGAAATTATCAGCGAGGAAGAGCCGAGGAATGGTTTCAGGGGCTATTTTGTCGCCTTCGGCGAGTTGCCCGGGAACCTAAAGACGGAAAACAGCTACTGTTGTCCTTTGCAGCTAGCGAGGTTACCCTCAAGCTGATTAAGCGGACTGCGGAAGCAACGAAGGCTCACAGTAGGGTTGCCACAGCAAACCTGAGGCTGTTCCTCGAGAGGGAGCAGCTGGACCTAGCCCTAATCCAAGAACCCTGGATTGACAAAAAGAGCAGGGTTTTAGGTTCAGGGTTGAAAAATTTCTCACTTTACAATGTAAAAAATAAAGGTAAGGCGAGAACCTGTATCGTAGCAAACAAAAACCTTCATATATTAATGTTATCTCATTTCTGCACAGGTGACCTAACGTAACAGGTAACCAATAATGCTCCAAAAAGCAGAGGAAACCTAACGGTGGCGGAGGTTGGAGGGACGGACGAGAACTACACGGTAGCGTCGGTCTACATGCCATTTGACAACGGTAGCTCGGTCCCCCCGGAATCTTTGAAGACGCTAGTGACAGCCTCCGAACAAAGTAAGAAGGACTTAATCTAAAGCTGTGATGTCAATGCCCATCATACGATCTGCGGAAGCTCAGATATTAACGCCAGAGGCGAGGTTCTGTTTGATTTTGTTCTTAGCTCCAACCTTTTAGTGTGTAATTGTGGAAATAATCCCATCTTCATGACAGCGAATAGGAGGGAAGTTTTGGACGTAACTTTTATGTCTCAGAACAGCTCTGTTCAAGTAACGAACTGGAGAGTATCTAAGCAGGATCACTATCAGATCACTGCTGGATACTCTTTGAGATACAGGTAGGCTCAAAGGCTAGAAAAGTTTTCAAAAACCCAAAAAGAGCAAACTGGGTGAAGTTCAATAAAAAACTGCGGAGGACTATCTCCCCATGCCCAGACAGAGATCTCACTACCGAGCATGAGATCGACGATACAGTCGAATACATTACCGGGGTACTCTCCAGCTCTTTCGAAAAATCCTGCCCAAACAGCAGTACAGAAGGGAAGCAACGCCTTTCCTGGTGGAACTCCAAGATCGCGGAGCTCATCAAGAGCTCAAGGTCTAGAAGGAACCTTGCAAAAGAGGGGCTCATCGAAAGGACGACCTATAAAGAGAGCGTAAGAATTCTGAAAAAGGAGATCAGATTCGCCAAGAGGAATTCATGGAAGAATTTCTGCGAATCAATTGAAACAACAACTGAAGCGTCCCGACTGAGGAAAGTCTTATCCAAAGCGCCCATACCGCTATCTTCACTCAGGAAGACAGATGGCGATTGGACCTCGACACACAAGGAAACGCTGGATTTGCTGGCGGGAACTCAATTCCCAGGGTGCACTGATACCCATGAGGATTACGCTACAGTAACGCAGGGCTCTCGGAGGAAGATGAAGGAGGAAAAGATCAGGGCTCTAACCGATGTAAAAAGGCTGGCCTAGGCGATCAACTCCTTCGATCCCTTTAAAGCACCAGGAATGGATAACATCCGACCAATAATGCTCCAAAATGCAGGGGAAATCATTCCATGGTTGAGTAACGTCTTCAAGTCCTGCCTAAAGCTGTGCTACATTCCCAAAGCTTGGGGAGAAGTCCGAATGATATTCATCCGCAAGGCAGGGAAGGCAAACCACACTATGGCAAAGGACTATCGACCTATAAGCCTGTCTTCATTTATGCTCAAGGCGTTGTAGCGGCTTATTGACGTGTATGTGAGAGAGCTGATTGGTGATAACTATTTATCAAAATCACTGCATGCGTACATGAGAAGCAGATTGGTTGACACTGCACTACATAGAGTAGTAACAGTAGTAGAAAAATCCTTGGAACACAAGGAGTACACTTTGGGTGCCTTTCTAGACATAGAGGGGGCGTTTAGTAACATTGAGAAACGCCCACCTAGATAGCAGTCTATGCGACTGGATCGGGCTCATGCAGCAGACGCAACGTCAGCAGAGGAACACCGCAGGGAGGTGTCCTATCTCCGCTCATATGGACCCTGGTAATGGACGAATTGCTAAAAACCCAAGAGAGGGAAGGCTTCATTGTGAGCGCATAAGCAGACGATGTAGCAATCCTGATCCCAGGTAAACTCCCATCAATCCTCAGTGATCGACTCAGCTACGCACTTTGCATTGTTGGAAAATGGGTTGACGGTCGAGGACTCGGAATAAACACCTCTAAGACGGAAGTTGTGTTGTTTACAAGGAAAAGTGCAGTTCCATCCTTCAGCAAACCAAGAATGGGGGGAGTGGAGTTACCGTTATCCAAATCGGTAAGATACCTGGGCGTCATATTAGACTCCAAACTCAGCTGGAGGGATAATATAGAAGATCGTGTCAAGCGGGCATACGTGGCATTATACGCCTGCCGCAGAACGTTCGGAAGCATGTGGGGACTGCAACCAAACATGGTACACTGGATGTATATAGCGGTTGTAAGACCCATCTTAACTCACGGTGCAGTTGTATGGTGGAAGGCTACGGAAAGAAAGTGTCATCTCTCTAACCTCAGCAAAGTTCAAAGGGCAGCCTGCATGGGTATAATAGGGTCCCTAAGGACCACACCCACTGCGGCACTGAAGGCACTCAACCTTACCCCCTTGGACATATACTGCAGCAGCAAGGCAGCTAAAGCAGCTGTTCGCCTAAGGGAATCCGGACTGTCTTTCTCAAGATCTTTTGGACACGCCTCTGTGGAAACTCAATGGGCTGCCTCCACAGATATCCCAGTCACGGATTACCTCCTTATGACATTCGCTTTCAACAGGCGATTCGCTACTAGAATACCTGAAGGAGGTGAATGGAAAGATAAGACCATTACAGGAGATGACGAGATCGCCGTATATACTGACGGTTCTAAGATGAACGTCGGAACCGGCGCGGGCATCTTCTGTGGAGCTCAAGGACTATGTAAATCTTTTCGGATTAATTACGACTCCAACATTTTACAGGTGGAGCTGGCAGCCATAATCCAATCTGCCTCTGAGCTGAAGAAACACAGGCTGATAGCCAAGCGGCAATTAAAGCCTTGGAATCAGACGTAGTGAAGTCAAGGGTTGCGAAACTATGCAGGGAAATTCTGGACGAGTTATCACTTGGCAACACTGTAACTGTGTGTTGGGTGCCAGGTCACACCGATATATCGGGAAACGAAGAAGCGGACAAGCTTGCGAGATTTGGATCTGAAATGAATGCATCTCTAGCCCTCAAATCTATAAGAGTCCCGTTGAGTTCGATAGCACGAAGAATAGAAACTGAATCCTTGAGTAGAACCAACCTACGTTGGGCCGAACTCGATACGTGCAGACACACAAGGGAGCTATGGCCAGCGGTAAGCAAAAAGAGATCACTATTTTTATCGGACTAGCCCGCAGGAATATCCGAGTACTCACGGGAATCCTTACGGGGCACTGCGCCGTGGGTCTACACGCTGAGCGGCTAGGCATACCGCATAACGATTACTGCAGAAGCTGCAGGGACGTTGAAGAAATTGAATCTGTTCGTCACCTGCTTTGCGAATGCCCAGCCCTAAACAGCATCAGGCATAGTACCCTCGGTAGTTACTTCTGCAACGAGCTCGAAGATCTAAATAAAGTAGATCTAAAGGACCTCCTAAGATTTGTATACAACCCGGACGGGTCCAAGAGGGTGGAACTCTGAGCTTTTAACAGCGGTCTATTTCTGTTTTCGTTCCAGGTATTAAGAAGGTTCCCAATGGACACAATGGACCCAACTGCTGGTCTAAGTGAAGCCGTGACTATTGTCAAAGGGGCATCCATCAACCTAACCTAACCTAACCTAGTGTCCTTTTTAAGTTTCAAGAATTTAAGAACCATGCAACATAAGAGAACTGGATTAAACAAACACATGTATTCTTCGCATCAAAAGGATACTATAGCCTCGCGAAATTCTGTGCTCATTTTCTAATCTTGTGCAAATTAAGGAAAATATAATACGGATAAACTTTGGTTTAAATTAACTCGGGCGTATCGTTCTCTGGGAAAATAAAATCAAAATATATCAGCCAGCCAGCCACAACAGTTGGAAGATTTCGAAACAAAAGAAATCTCTCATCAAGCTGGTCTAAAATTGTGCAAAATAAAAGAAAGGAAGGGGAAAATTCCGGGAAACACTTTCTTTTAAAATTAAATGAAACTTTGCTCCCCATCTGTGTGTGAAGTTTTTAGCAGCTGAAGTTTTTTTTGTTAAAAACAATATTGAACAAATGTAATTCCCTCGAGGATATACACTGGGACTGGAAGTCTTTAAAACACTGCAAGCGATGGTGGCTACACAAGGACAAAGCAAAATTGGAAGGGATTTCAACGATTGCTTGGTAAAAAGTGTTTGAAATAGTCGCTCTTATTTATTTTCCTTAGTTTTATTTAACAATGTTGAAAAACTAACAACTTGGGGACTGAGCCTTACAAACTTTTGGACTAGGTGACCTGCTATTTTTTTGCTGCGAAAATTTAAATTAAATTACTAGGAACACCCTTGTTAGTTTGTCTGTAATATTTTTAGATTCCTCAAGGCAGGAGGTTTTAATGTGACAAAAGAAAAATCACAACAAAGTTCCTATAACAAGACATTTTCATTAACTGTTCGTTTTTATTTCGTAAAAGCTCGAGGTCATTTAGTGTTAATTTTTGGGTAACGATAGTTAAACATTTTAGGAATGAAAGGTTTCTTATGAGTAAAAAAAATACCTCTTTTCCTTCAATATGAAGGAAATTGGAGGAATAACATATATACACTTTTGAAAGTCATAAGTATTTCTCAAGGCAGAAAATGTAGGAAAAAATTATCCTTTTGAAAGTCAGCTGTACGAACTAGATTGTAAATTTCAGTCTTAAATCTGAGGCAGGACCTAAGCACCTTATAACGACGGCCACAGTTGGGCGTGGGGGTATTGTCATTTCCTTTAAACGTAATCAAATTCAATTGACTTCACTTGGGAAGCGGTTTGCGGTCGAAATTCTGTTTGATAAAATTCTGGAAACGTCACTTGTACAGGCGTGTGTCGCCTCTTGCAATCCCCTTGCCCGGTTCATTTTTTTTTAAACCCCTACCTACAGGATAAAAAATAAATAAAATAAATAGAGTGGCGCAACAGCTCGATGTGAACCAGGGCCAACTTCTCAACAATGTGTGCTGGTGTGTTAATTTCTTTTACATACAAAGGGGCCTACAATTTTTTGCCGAGTCCGAACGGCACTTTGAGAAGTTTTTTCAAGACAAATGATACTCTCGGAGGGCTTGTCAGACCCTCGCGGAGGTGGGGACCGTGAAAAAGAACAAGTCTTTTTTTTTCAGGTGACGATGGCAGGATTCGAACTCAGGCCTTCGGCGTAGTAAGCACACACACTAACCACTACGCCACGGCACCCCACACCTACAGGATAAGAGGTATATTAAGTTTGATTCATAGAGATTAAGTTTGTAAAATAGAGAAATAATCACCGTAGACCCCCAAGACCTTGAGGGCATATAATCGAGACCGAATTCTTGGTCGAACGAGCCATGTCCGTCCGTCCGTCTGTCGATAGTTTTTAGACCTTAAATTTTGAGCTAGGAACTGTTCTTTCTAGATCCCGAAGCAGTAGTAGTAGCAGTTGGGCTTACAATATTAATAATCTCTTAGAAGATAACATGTTGCAATTTGTAGAGAATCTAAGGCCGATTGGGTTTGGCAGGAAACCGTCTATAAGATAAAGCTGGCCCCATCCTCTGTCTACATTAAGCATGCTTAATACTTCTTTTACGGCGAGTAAAGCAGTACCGAAGATCTGCAGGCGGAGTTCCCTTAGGATAGGGCACACGGCAAGAAAGAGAAATATATCTTCTCTTTCTCTGCGGTTACATAAACTGCGGATAGGAAGATCGGGGCAATGTGGTATGTAATTAAGCTGCAGAAGCTCTCCCCTTATTTTAAAAATTAGACTCAACCTTATATTAATACTGTTGCACAAAAAATAAGTTCCATTGCCCAGCCAAAGGTTTAACTTGCTGTAGAAAGCTCTGTGCTGCGAAGACCGGGCTTCATTAACGAACTGGTCGAAAAGCCGCCCTCCTGTTTTCTCCAGCAAGGAATAAAGTTTCTCTTTAGACAGAAAGGTGCCTCTTCGTGGTCGATTAGAAGATCAAAGTCACATGCAGATGGCCCGATTTCTTAGCATGTACAGAAGCACTACCTTTGGTAATCGTTCGCTTCGCATTCACATGAGTCTCACAATATAGTCGATGTGTAGTTTGAGTGTGTCTAAGAAGAGGGGAGCTATTCCAGTCTCTAGATGGATCACGTAATTTGGCGTATTACTAGGAAGCCTAAGAATCCTCTTGATGAAATAGCGCAGGAATTTTTCAACGAGCTTGAAAGAAGAGTAACCCCATTCTTGGGCTGCATACATGATAATGGAGGAAGCACTGAAGCAACTGCCCGTTTAGCTTCTGTCAACTTCACTCTTAAATGCTTGTTTATACCAAGATTTGATGTGAGTAGAACTCCCAGGTATTTACATTCCGGCACCACCTCAATTTGTTCACCTCGATGTCCACTTCTCGCGTTTGCAATGGCGGCCTGCACCATACCCAAATACCATTATCTTCGACTTAGATAGATTTATAGATAAGTTCCATGTTTTGCGGTATATGATCATAAGCTGCATACCTTCTACTGTCTCTGCAAAAAAGGCCATGTCATCTGCAAACAATAGGCCCGGTATTCTCGAGTGTCCTATTTCAATTCCACACTTAACTGCATCCGTAATGTCATTTACATAGCAAACAAAGAGCAACGTGCTTAGAATACAGCCCTGCTTAACTAGAATACAGACCATAGCGGTCTCGAACTCGTCCGAAAGGTGGACGCTATCCCATGCGGGAGGAACGTTGTTTTTATACATGGATCTCAAAACATTCAGACCTTGTAGAGAAACTAATCTGAAGAAGCTTGTAGATAAGGGCCTCAGGAGCAGAAGTATCGAAAATTGACGACAAATGTGTAAAGTCTCTTCTACCTCCTTTTACAGATCTCAGCTATGTTTATAAGAGAGAATATCTGGTCAATCGTTGAATAGCCTCGCCTTAGGCCAGCCTGAAATTCGTGGAGCACATTCTTCCGTTCAACCCGAGATGTCAGTCTGTTGAAAAGAACTGCAGCGAAGAGTTTTGTCGATTTTAGAACGATATTCCTCTGTAGTTGGTTGGGTCTTCTAGGTCCCCCTCCTTATGCAGTGGATAGATTATAGCCTGCCGGAAGCTTCCTGAAACTTCTGTGGATTCAAAGATGCGATAAAATTCAGCTGCTAAGGCTTTTAGGAAATCGGCAGAGGAATTTTTGAAGAACTCGGACGGGATTCGGTCTTGCCGGGGGCCTTGTTGTTTTTACCCTCATTACATGATTACTTTTTGGACTTCGTCTTGAGATTTCGATGCGTCTAAGAACTCATCTAATAACATAAAGCGGCTGCATAAAGGAAAAGAGGGGAGAATTGCTTGGCATTAAGAAGATTTCTGAAATGTGCTCTAAGGCTCTCGGCTTGAATAGAAGCAGAAATAAGCGGAATAATGCGCCGTTAAATCATCCACCCTTGGGTAGAATAAAACATCACGCCAATTCGATAGCTTCAAATTTAGATTTTTCTGGAAAATATCGCAGTAATCATGCCTGCGAGAAAGTTTTGGGAGCAAGGAAAGTGGTAGTTTCGGGCGAAAACTCGATTTTATAAACATGCTCCAGTGGCATACGATCCGAAAAAGTTTTGGGGTCTACCACAAAGGAGCTTAATACGCCCAGCCTCGCTGATCCTCGAAGGAAGGTGAACCATCCACATCGCCATCACAGCTACCATTCCAAACGCAACAGTAGAAGTCATCTGAAATTTCGAGAATTTTTCGCACCTTTGCTGTCACTGACTTCGTCCTTTGAGCTGGGAACACTTCGGAGAGTCGGTAAGTCAGACCCGCTGTAGAAGCTATTTTGGGAGATGCTTATCCTTCCATCAAAGTCCCCAATCAGTACTAGGTTCGTACTGATGAGGTCCCGAAGCGGAACAAGTGAAAACATTTTTGAAATCCGTATACTGACAATCCCACTTTACTTTATAGCATAAAAAATTAAAGTTTTTGTAGCAAGCTGAAATTTGGCATGCAATATCCTCGCTTAAGTGTTTTGTGATTAACATTTGAAAAAAAAATGAGAACCGCCCCCATGTGGGCGTGGTCAGATTTGATTTGCATTCTAATAAACGGTTTTTATGCGATACATTTGCTTAAAATCCAAAAAACTTGCACCATAAAATGTTCAGATATGAGCGTTAGCTATCAACTGAAATGAAAAAAAATGTTGCCACGCCCAGTTTTGTTGGCGTTTTTAAGTATAAACCAAATTGTTTATATAACACTGCAATCAACACGTGTATACCATTTCTGATTGAAAATATGAGCAAATAAAACGATTTAATTGAAAGGGGTTGATGCCACGCCCCTTTTTTAAGGAAGGAGATTCTTCACTGACAAATTCTAGATACAATTAAAGTTAGTAGAAACTAAAATAAAACAAATAAGATTTATGATGCAATTCGGAGCTTGACAGTGTTCAATTGGGATGGGGTATCCCGTTCATCCTTATCAGCGGGCCAGCTCTTCAAGAGGGACATTTTGCATACTCGACCCCTCTTTTAACTGACCCAAGGAGCTTAAGTTAGGATCCCCCAGTTTTGCTACAGAGAGAGATCGCCTGAGAGATCGCAAGCATTTTGATCAAGTTCCCAGTCATAAGACGAATCAATTGCTCATGCATTTAGGTGGGCTGATAATGTCAGCCACAATCCATGACATTTCGAAAAGAAGTGTTCTCTTAATTTGGTTTCGATTCAACATGATCTTAATGTAAACTATAATTTCTTATCGGGTCAATTCGCCTCCCTTGAATTTTGTCTCGTAAAAGTTAGCCGACTGTGTAAAATGGTTAACTGAGTTTCTGCAACATATTGATGATACATATTCTGAACATATCGTCGCCTTTAAGTTTGACTCGGCTTCGTTAAGAAATCCATTAACCGAGATCAGCGAAATTGCACGTCGGGAAAACTTGATCTTCTTCCAGCTGATCGACTTGCTCTTTCACGAAATCCTTCCAATATAACGCCATCAGTTTTCAATTTTTCCCATCACTTATCATCAAGGAACTGCCTCACCTAGACGACCAGACCCTCTCATCCGACTAAGCTGTCCTAATTTAGGTTCCCTATATGAGAATTATAACCAGATAATATTTCATATCCTCTTTCGCCAGCTTACTCCACTTCCACTCTCTTAGGATCCTTTTCTACCCCAAATTGACACTATCAAATAAATGACTTACTAAACTCAGTCTACCAGCGTATCCTTTTAACTTATGTCTGCCTCCAAGTCCACATGCGAATACCGCAATACAGCCAGTCTTTATTATTCAAACTTCACACTCTTGACCTGACTCCCTCTATTTTCGCCTCTCCGGCTTCCTTCAATACTCCGAAGAAGAGATGGGAAACACCTGAGTGAGTCGATTCAAATGTGCCAGTCCATCTGCTGAGTCGACGGATGCGTCTCAGTTCAAACGATTTGAATCACCTCAATGAGTCGTATCAACTCAGGATTTTCAAGGACGATTTTGATACACACAAAAGTCGACACAGGAGTCGATTCACACAAGAGTCGATACACGCCACATCGACACCACTAACTGTATGCATCGCAAGCGCAACACACCGTCACCGGATGAGTCGAGATCGGGTGGCGATCAACATCAGACACACATGTTTCCTTGCCTCTCTCTCTACCTGTTTGAATGGATGGATGGGTTAGGTTGGATGGAATTTAATGGTGGTGGGTATTTTTGTGATGTGAGTTTCGGTTTTGTTTTGGCATCCAGTTCCAGTCCACTACCTGATGATTGGATAGGATCGATGAAGATGGATGAGTTGTATTTGGAGTGGTGGTGGGTATTTTTGTTTTATGTGTATCGGTTTTTATTTTTTTTTTTGCCTCGTTTTCGCACTCGTATATTTGATCGACTGGCATGCAAAAAATGGAAAGCTTGAACTACTGAAACCATTTGTGCATGTGTTGGGCATAAATCCAGTTTGGGTTAACTCTCTCGTTTTTTGGAGTATGGTCGACTCTTTTGAAGCAATCTTGCGTGTCGACTCAGTGAAGTGAAAGAGTCGGTGTGAGTCGACTCACTGAGAAGAGGCGAATTTCCCATCTCTACTCCGAAGGCAGTCCAACTCCATTTTGGCTCAGAAGACCTTTCGGCCCTCCTATTGTTAAGCTTGCCAAACACCATGTTGAGGCCAACACAGAAGATCGCTATGTCATGTCACATTTTACAGATAAAACAATCCTTGAAAACGCGCGAGACTTTCCTTCGCCTAGCTTCACATCAGGCCTGATTCCATCTGCAGTAGCAGCAAAAAACCAACTTACTTTTTAAAGCAGCACATTTTTCCTTCCGTATGTATATGTAACCAGAACTTTAAGCTTAGTAAAAAAAAATATACTAGATTCCCAAAAACTGCTCTACGATATATTTGCTCTAACGGGCCAAAATCCCTGTGCCAATATTAATGATAGTGAGCTGTTTTCCTCTACACGCTTTCAACTTAGCTTAATTGACTCCATATTCGATACTGCTGGTTTGAAAGATTTTGTGCTAATCGGTGGTGACCTTATCTAACCGGAAACTTAACCTTCATGATGAATGAAATAGATTTTTTCTCCACTTACCTCTTCTGAAATCCTGATAACCATAAAATCCTGATAACTCTTAATCTGACCTTAGCTCTCTCTTAGCTCCTTTTAATCTGACCTCAGCAATATCACTTAGCAATAACAAAATGGATAAACAACTTCATCTAGTTTTCTCCTCAGATGATGAAAACTGCATCGTTATAGCAAGTAGACACCTCCTCTATCTACCCTTGACACTTTTCCATCACCCTTATCGGGGATAAATGCACTCGGCAATCAATTCATTACGCTCTTTTCCGAATGTTTTTACTGCTTGAATTTCCGATCAGCAGATTTTATTAGACTTTGAGCTCAAGCTCCTATTCTTAAACCACTTCTGTCACAATAGAATCCTCGACAGTAGTCTGGTTCCTGCCAGCTGAGTAGCCAGAGTAGCTCCTCCCAGCCACAAATGTTCTGAATTTCACAAGTCTCACCTTGAGTCTCTCCATATCGCTTGCTCTGAAACAATACGTGCTTTCGTATTGCAGGAAGCATAGTTGAAATTTTGGTCCTCTTTTCTGATGTTCAAGCCCGGATGAAGTTCAGTCTCTTTCTTTTGCAACGTGAGGTATAAAGCCCTTCAGTTACATCGAAAGCGGGGTTGGTTAGAGCATGGCTCCCACCTACGGCCACCAGCTTCTTGCCTTGTAACGTAACCACACTTTTCTTTAGAATATAATTATGTTCTTTAAGCATCCTCCTCTATTTGATTTAGAAGTCCTTTTGCAGTACAATCCATCATTTAAGTTTGTTTTTGTCTTTTATAAGTGGTTTCCATTCCCACAGAAGCAAAGCAAGGACGGTTCGCTTCGACAGACTCTCTGTCAACAGTTCTACACGAGCCGGATCGGTATTAGAGAGGTTCCATAAAAAGATCCGGTATACCCCCTAGCTGCAAGTCATCTAATGGGCACGGTTGGGAAGCTCAGTTCACTATTCTCTTTGTCTTTTCGCCAGGACTAGCCCTAGAAAAAGTTTGTGCAAATGCAGCGCTGATCCATCACAGCAGCTACCTAAGATGAGCTGGCCTAAACCCCTTACAAGGCCTGAGGATTACCCAAGGCATGCGTCAAGGTGTACCCGTTGCGTGAGGCGATTTCTTGGTAGAACCTAAAAGTTAAGTGGAAAAAGACAGCGCTAGCTTTAAAGGCTCCTAGGCTATCACATGGAAATTTGCTTTTTGACCAAGCAAAATGTTTAGGTTTTTTGTCTTTTGAATGTTAATTAAACCGGTTTTTCAACGATCGCGATGGTCAGTTTTAGAAAAAAATGTCTGTGTGGCCTTTTCCACCATACCCCCTTATTAACTAGTCAAATCTTCCTTTTGACCGCCCTCCTTAAAATTAAATCGGAGATTATACTTCAGGCATTTGAATGTCCTTCATTCCTTGTTTGCCTTTAAAGTGCCGAAGTGGTATAATTTTGTTGGCGCATAAATTCAAAGTCCTTCATAGATCTGCCCTATGTTAATAACGTCGTATAGTAACCTTTATCCATGGGAAGGTTGCCCTCTACCCAAACAAGTCGCGTTTGGGAATTCACAAGCACAGCCGCAAGGTCATTTGATTCAATTTCAAGAAATCCCATTTTCCGAATGGCATTTGCTCTGCCGCCTGAACTCACGAATTCCGCTACTCAATACCCCTGCCCAAAGCCACAGAGGAATTTTCGTTGTCATACTCTATCAAATCATCCACCGAATCCCCATTCAATCAGTGTTCGTTCACGAAAGAATCATGACAAAGAATGTCGCTTCCCATTTCACATGAGGAAAACGTATTCTTAACCCCGAGGTCTTATTCAAGGTTTTATTCTTGCATCTGACTTCAGAGTTTTGGGCTGAAAATTTATTTTCTTTTAAAAAAAATCCTTAGATGTCTTATTCATGAGCACCCACGAGTAGAGCAGCACACATTCTTTTTTTTTTAAGGTTACTGAACTTTTCACATTACCTCTACGAGTATACACACATAATGGTATGGGTTATGATTTTCGATTTTAGTGCCTACAGTTTGTCTAAGTGCTTAGATTTCAATTGGACTGCTTCCGAAACATTGGCGCCATTAAGCTCAGTAAATAAAGCATGGGTACTTTGCTCTCTCGAAATCAATTATGACCCTTGAGTTCGTAATACTTCCATCACATTACCATCACCCAAATAGTTATAGCATGGATGGCTACCCTGACAGCCTAACTCGGATCTCATCCTCACAATATAAAATCGCACACTGACAAATTCCAGTGGCACAGCCGTGAAGTTTGTATTCGTTATTATCATTGCAAAAAGCAAAGACCTTGCGACCACAAACTTGGAAACCATTTTCGAGCTTCAGAAGGGAAAATGAGGACAATCGGATTTAATTTTATAGTTTCTAGGTAACCACTGGTTGGTGGTGTGCTCCTGATTGGTTTATCCCTGATGGAAATGTCTAGTATGCGGTTGAATGGGATTTTCTTACATATAGTAGGAGGAGGAATTAGTTACAAAATCGAATTGGCTTAACTTGTGGTAAGGCACATAGACTCATTGTGACTTCGCATAGTTTGGTATAGATTTTACGATTGAGTCTTAGGACTGTTTTGGTATTGGACACTTTTATGGGGTTGTCGTGCAAGCAAAAAAGTTATGGATTATGGAATGACTATGTTTCTAGGTTTAATTAAAATTTTGTGTGGTGGTCACATAATGATAATAGAACATATATCTGGAAAAATCCACAATCGCACTAAGGACGAACTAAAAATAAATCGAGCAAGAGAACTGCAGTCTTGATCGCCATCGTAGAAATGCTGCGCAATTTAGGAATTCCTGGCCTTTAACTTATGGAAATACCTATCTATCCACATGCGATGTTTATAAAATAAAAAAAATTTCAATAGTGTTGTGTTTTTAAAATAAGAAAAGAAACTATAGAGGTCCTAGCAGCCTAATTGCTGTTTTGCTAAATTAAAATATTTCCTGTCTTCCTGTCAATGTTATCTAGCACAAATTCTTGTTTCTGTTCGTTTGATAAGCTGTGCGCATGCCTACGGTAAGTAAGTATGATCTGATCTGTTTCTGTTTTAAAGGGGGCAGTAACGGGCCTCCCAACACAAACTTTGGTGGGTGGAAAAATTCATACGACACTGCATAAAGCATAGGAACTAAGCTACACGTCTCTCAACATTATCCTGCAGTTAAAGTCTGTCCTAAGGATATATATCACAAACTTGCTGCTTAATAATGCGTAACTGGGTTATTTTAATACTTTTCTCGGGAAACGTAAAGTCGGAGCCATTGCCCTTCCAGATTCAAGTTGCTTCCTCCACCTTGTGTTAGTTGAGAGCCATGGTACTTTTTTTTTCAAGCCTTTCAAATACTGCGATTGATTGTCTCTCGCATGATTTCGCCCCTTGCAACTGGCAGACATTTTTTTTAAGTCGCAGAAAAATCATCCCAGAAATTTTTCTGGTATGAGTCCACAGAACAACTCGATACGCCTTAAGTCTCAGTCTTAAATAATTGAGCGCGCACCCTATGAATTCCTTAAAAATTGTATACTGGAATTCCTTCTGAATGCTGAATTCAATCGTATATTTGAGACCGGAGGCGCGTACCTGAAAGTTTTCAAAGAGCGGCCATATTTCCACTTCACAAGAAAGGAGCATACGACGACCCAGCAAACTACCGCGGAATCTCGTTTCTGAACTCAAATTGTTCTGTGTAGTTATTTTTAAAAGGCTAACTGAGTGGGTTGAAAACAAAATAGTTTTGCACGAATATCAAGCTGGTTTCCGGCAAAACACTTCTACTTTGGATCAAATTTTCACACTCTACAACGTTGCTGCAATTTATTTAAATAGAAACAAAAAGTCATATTCTTTTTTTGTTGATTTCCGAGCGGCATTTGACACCATTCCGCGCGAGAAGCTTTTCTATAAGCTGCACAACTACGGAATATCGACAAAATCCATAACCATACTGAGAGCAATGTATGACAACAATGTAGCCTGTGTATGGGATGGTCAATCTTTGTCGGGGCGGGGGATTTTCCAACATCATTTGGTGTAAAACAAGGATGCATTCTGAGCACTTTGCTGTTCATTCTATTCATTAATGATATAACGGATAAGGTGAAAGGCGGAATTAAGCTGAATAGCGCGAAGATACCAGCTTTATTATTTGCAGATGACATTGTCCTTGCAGATTATGATCAACCGTCTTGAAACCTTCTGTAAATTATGGAACCTGTCTGTTAATCTAAGCAAGTCCAAAATAATGATCTTTAGAAAGGGAAATGCAAAGTGGTCGTTTGATAGGGACCCGATTGAAATCGTGCGAGAGTATAAATATCTTGGAGTTCTGATAACGTTGAACCTTAGCATGGCTAAGTACCCTCAAAGCAAATTAGCTGAAGCGAAGCGCGCAGTAGGCTCAATTTGGAGTAGTTGCCTAAATAATGTCCACGTAAACCATAGTTCGAAGTTTAAAATCTTGCAGACAGCCATAAAGTCCATCATCCTGTACGAAGCTCAGGTGTGGGGTTATTGCTCGTACGACTCAGTTGAAAATCTCTCCGTTACACGCTACACTTGGAAACTGGAATAGCTCCTGGATAGCTAATAACTGGATACACTCAAACTACACTTTGATTTTATAGCTAGAGTTATGGCAATGGGTAACGAAAGAATGCCAAGGATAATACTTTTGCACATTCTGTCTACCAAGAGCAACTGTGTCCAAGAATGGGAAAAATAAGCGTCTGACTGCAATTACAGTTTATAAATTACATCCGCCGAACAACCCGCACTTCTTATGGAAAAATTCAAGACGCTGTTAGCAAATGTAAGACAGGAAAGGTACGAAAGATTTGTCAGAGAGGCTAAAGTCATCGCAATACAGGCTGTATTACAGCCAGCTACAGTAGTACAACCTTCTGGAAAGGACATACTTTATGAACGAGATCGATATGCACACTTCTCAAGTACAATTTTTAATGGAGGAAGATCAGTGTCTGGGAATCCTTAATGTACACCAAGGATGGAGCTTGCTGTACCATTTCACCAAAACTGCACTGCGATACAGAACTCAAATTATCGAAGAATGCTTTTAGAAAATCCAGAATAGAATTAACATAATTAATCTTTAATGAACTTAATTCTCTTTATTTTTCGCTCATGTTCTTCATTTACAACTCTAAAAAATTAACAATGTCAATCTGGTAGGCGGCCCTCGGCCAAACCATAATAGACTAAGATATATTTCAATATTTTTAGGTTCATTTAGTAAATAAAGAGTCATATAACTTCTTAAAAAAAAACTTTTTAATTGGGCGCGTATGAGTCAAACAAGCCACGGATTCGGACGGATTTACTGTTGACGACCAATGCAAACGATAAAAGGACAACGAGCTCCGGACCTGCACGTGGAATGTTAGGTCCCTTAACAGACCACGTGCAGCCGAGCAACTAGCGGAGGCCCTTAACGACTGCAAGGCAGACATTACTGCCATCCAAGAAATGCGGTGGGACGGGCCGGGCAAAAGAAGGATGAAAAACTGCGACATCTACTACGGCGACTGCTATCGACATCAAAGACAGCGCCTATTTGGATGTGGTTTCGTTGTTGGAGGCAGACTTAGGCAAAAAGTCTTGAGCTTCAACCCTGTAAGCGAGCGCCTCGCGACGATCAGCATCAAGGCTAAATTCGCCAACATTAGCCTGATATGCGCACATGCCCCCACAGAGGAGAAAGATGACGAGACCAAAGATATGTTCTACGAGCTCCTGGACAAAACTTATGAGCAATGCCCTGGTTACGGCATTAAGATTGCCCTAGGCGATTTTAATGCCAAGCTAGGAAGGGAGGGCGTCTTTGGTCGTACTGTCGGAAAGCATAGCCTGCACGACACGACCTCCGATAACGGATTCAGGCTGATCGACTTTGCTGCGGGGCGACACGTTGTGGTAGCTAGTACACAGTTCCCGCATCTCAATATCCACAAAGGGACATGGAGATCTCCCGATCAATCAACCGTCAACCAGATTGACCATATTGCGATCGACGCAAGGCACTCCTCAAGTATCATGGATGTCCGAACTTTCCGAGGGGCCAACATTGACTCGGATCAGTACCTTGTTGTAGCCAAGGTACGGCTGCGTATATCCCGACCAGCGCCAAGTAATGGAAATACTGTGAGGAAGTTTGACGTCGGCCGACTACAATCGCAAGAGATCGCCAGGTCCTTCTCCAACCGAGTCTCTCAAAACCTTCTACGAAGTCCTATGCAACCTGCATCAAGTATTGATAGCCAGTGGCAACATTGCCGAAATGCCATCAGAGACGCTGCCTCTGAAGTGCTGGGTTTCACACTGCGACCACAACGAAACCCCTGGTTTGACGATGAATACCGGCAAGCACATGCAGCTAAACAGGAAGCATACAAAGCGGTGCTGCACAGAAGGACTAGAGCTGCTCGCGAGCTCTACGAGCAGAGGAGGAGAGAGGAACACTGGCTTCTCCGAAGGAAAAAGAGAGAGCACGAGAAGCGCGGGGTTGAAGAGATAGAGAGATGTTACAACAGGAATGAGGATAGAAAGTATTACCAAAGGATCAAAAGGTCCTGCCAAGTGTATAAAAGCCTGTAAGGACCATCAAGGGAACATCGTTGTAGAATCGCAGTCGGTGCTGAGGATTTGGAAAGACCACTTCTGCAGACTGTATAACGGCGAGGACGAACCAAATACCGCTGTCAGGCAGAACGAACCATTCAACCCGGGCGAAGACGTTATCGCCGAAGCATACGAACGATACCGCCTACCCGACCTGGAGGAGGTGAAAGTAGCTGTGTCTAAGCTCAACTGCAACAAAGCAGCCGGAGCAGACGGCCTAGCTGCCGAACTTTTTAAATCCGCTGGCGATGAGCTGGTCAGGAGCATGCACCAGCTCATCTGCAAGATATGGTCGGAAGAAAGCATGCCCGACGAATGGAACCCCAGCATTGTTTGCCCGATCCTGAACAGAGGAGACCCTCTGAGTTGTGCCATAAATAGGGGCATAAGTCTTCTTAACATCGCATACAAGATCTTTTCTGCTGTACTGTGTGAACGCCTGAAGCCGTTTGTCAACAATCTGATAGGCACATATCAGTGTGGCTTTAGGCCAGGAAAGTCCACCATCGATCAAATATTTACACTGCGTCAGATCTTGGAGAAAACCCAGGAATTCCAAATCGATACACACCACCTCTTCATCGATTTCAAGGCCGCGTATGACAGCATCTATAGAGACGAGCTATATAGCGCAATGTCTAGTTTTGGCATCCCTGCCAAACTCGTCAGTCTGTCCAGGATGACGATGGAAAACTCACGCTGTTCCGTCAAGGTCGGCAAAGACCTCACCGACCCCTTTGATGTCAAAAAAGGATTTAGACAAGGCGACGCGTTGTCATGCGACTTCTTTAGCATCATACTTGAAAGAATTGTGCAGAACTCTCGCGCCAACACCAGAGGTACAATCTTTCAAAAGTCCGTTCAACTACTCGCATACGCAGACGACATTGACATAATCGGTAGAACAAAGCGTGATGTGGGCGAATATGGGTTAAGCAGTCAATGAGGGCAAAACCAAGTATATGCTGTCATCAAGAAAAGACACCCAACACCGACGTCTTGGACAAAACATCACCATCAACAGCTATAACTTTGAGGTAGTTAGGGACTCTGTCTACCTGGGTTCCGCTATCAATTCAGACAATGACACCAGTGCTGAAATCAAACGAAGGATAACTCTTGCCAATCGCTGTTTCTTTGAGCTAAGAAGGCAATTGAGTAGCAAAGCCCTCTCTCGAGCAACTAAAGTGTCCATGTATAAGACCCTCATCATCCCAGTCCTGCTTTACGGTGCAGAAGCATGGACCCTGTCAAAGGCGGATGAAAACACTTTAGGCTGCTTCGAGAGGAAAATTCTTCGGACGATTTACGGTCCCGTCTGCATAGACGGAGAGTGGAGGAGGAGATATAACATCGAACTGTACGGGCTGTACAGCGATACCGACCTAGCCAAAAGAGTCAAAACACAACGTCTACGATGGCTGGGTCATCTAGAGCGGATGGACACCAACGCCCCGGCCCGGAAAATCTTCGAATCCACACCGCAGGGACGACGCGGTAGAGGAGCACCGAGACTCAGGTGGCGCACGCAAGTGGAAGGGGACCTCAGCCAACTTCGCTTGCGAAACTGGAGACGGCTAGCTAGAGACAGAGCTGGCTGGCGAAGCTTGTTGGCTGAGGCCCAGGTCCACCCCGGACTGTAGCGCCACCTTAAGTAAGTAAGTAAGCGTATGAGTCGTAATTCTAGGCCACCAAATTCGAATCGGGGTTAATAGTAGCTACTATTTATTAAAGTTACAATTTCAATTAAGTATAAGTAGTATTCTAAGTTACGAATTTAATATTGGAAAAAATACAATATTTTATAGGTCTGACGTTTGAGACCAGTCTATGGTAACATGAGAATTCTTGCAATCATTCTAGGGGTCAACTTTATGTTTTTCCCAGACAAGACGTAAATAATTGACAATATGCATTCAACAAAACCATTTTATCATATTGACAAAATTTTGTAATTGTGACAAAAAATATTTTTTCATATTGAGAAAAGTTCTTTTGTTTTCAACAAACATTTTCCTTGGTTTGGGAACAAAAGTAGGAAAAATGAAACTATTTTCTATTAAAATTATTTATTTTTATGACTAAAAAATATTGACTGTAATTTTTAGCGGTCCGTCAAAAAACGGGAGAAGCATGGGAATGGTATCATAAATATTCGGTTTTTTCAAAATTCTATTTTTCCAAAATTTTGTTTTGCATAACTCTGAATTTTCGAAATTCTGTTTTCCCAATTCTGCTCTTCGAAAGTTTTGCAAATGCTTTTTTCTTTAAATGAACACAAAATACACTGCATAAAAAAAATAAAAAAAATAAACGTTTGACTAGAGACCTGCTAAGTTTGTGAGTAACAACTCACATTTCAACAAAATCTATTGAGAAACATGGTGAATCTAGAGCTGTTGCTCTCGATATTTCCAAGGCAATCGACCGTGGCATAGAGCTCTTATATCTAAACTTGTGTCTTACGGTTTTCCGCAACAACTTTGTAGTTGAATAGAAAATTTTCTCAATGGAAGATCAATCAAAGTCGTAGTTGAGGGTGAATCATCAAATTTGTTTACAATTAACGCAGGTGTTCCACAAGGTTCAATTCAGTCTCATATCTACTTTATTTCTTATACAAATAAATGATTTAAATTCAACTTTTAATAAAATATTTAGCTTTGCGGATGACAGTACTCTTCTTGCTTCCACCTCAAACAGAGCTCCTGTTAAAGCCATAACTTCTCATAGCCAAAGATGCAGTCAAATTGAATCACTTAATTATAATCTCAAAAAGATTATAGATCGGGGCAAGGCAAATTTTGTTACTTTTAAGGCTAGCAAAACACAATTATTCTACCTTTTCAAGGAAGGCATTCCGCCGCCTTCTTGATTTAATTAAAAAACAGAGCCATTCGCTTATAGTCCAGTCAAAGCTTAATGAAAATCGGCTTCACGTTACAAAACATATTCATATAATTTTTTTTTTTGATTTGTAACGTTCTTGATTTTTTTTTCTTTTATTTCTTATACGTTGTGATCAACGGCTACTATTGTAACAGTAGTAAATGTAGCCACTTTTTGGATGGAATAGTATAAGTAGTGAAGATAGACGGTGTAGCACTGACGGAACTAGAAGCCTCGTTTCTGCTGTAGAAGATGGAATCTCCACGAGAAAAACTTGTATCTTAAAACTCAAAATCCAATCTACCTTCCTACCCTATCACACTCGCATTCACTCTTAGAGCTGAAGCGTACAGGGTTCTTTAGTTCATCCGGGCAAATACGCGACAGGGGTGCCCCCTTTCTCAGCTTTAGGCCTGCTAGCATTTGTCCTAGCTCGTCGTATGGGGGGGGATATTGCTGCTGGAAAACATGACAAAAGTATGTAACTCAAAAAAAAAAAAGGAAAAGAATGCGTCGGGGACGTCATCCGACAAGAGAATGAATTTTATGGCTGGAACCCGAAATTGTTTGCACCTAGGTCAAATATTCTTTGTTTTTTCTTTTACCCACTTACTTCGTTTGGAGAGCTTAGATGTTGGATGCTCTAGGAGTTAACCCACCCCTTGGTATCTCATGGACTAACCCACGAAATACGCCATGGTCAATACATAACTCCGTCTGCATAGCGACCCCTTATCCGTAAAAAGGAGGTATGAGCCTCCTGAACTTATTACCTTACCTTTAATTCATATCCAGTCTAAACACACACCACCATCAACGCATCTATGCGTTCATCTTCCTAAAAAAAAATATCAAGGTGACCAAATCGACCACAAAATAACTTTATCGGAAACCATTAAAAGTCCGTTAAATGCACAAAAATAAAGATCAGTACACGGATGAAATTTTCTATTCAGGATGATGGGTAATTCCATCATTTTATTCACCTAATCATACAAGTCTAATAAATATGTAATTGCAAAGCGTATAAAATAAACATTAAATGTATAACTCACCCTTAGGTTAAATTTAACGTTATAGAATTCCTCGATGGATCGTGTGCACAGGATACCCGGTATTCCTTTTCGTAATATTCTACACTTGGAAAAAATATTGTTAAAGTTCATTAAATACACACACGATTACATATTTTTTTATGTCCGATTGAATTTAAATTGAATATATTAACTCTGATTGGAGGTAATTTAAGTACTAAATAAAAAAAACTGATCACCACCCATCCATAAATAAACTTAGATCACAAAAAAAAAATGCAAAGCTAGAATGAATTTGGGTGCGCTATTACTAACAAGAGATAATAAGTATAGCCAGAAGGGCTTCACACCGCTGGTAATCAGATTCGCCGTTGACAAGGTTGTTGAGGTGCGACTGCTGTTCATCGCTGCAACGTTAACCAGTAGGGGGCACGGCACTTGTTGTCATCTCGTCGGTGATTATTTTTGAATTTTTTCTCGCTGCTGGTTGATGAATTAGCGTAGCGGTCTTCTTGGTCTCTTCTCTCGATGAATTGGTTGGGTCTAGGCCTATTATTTTGGTGGGTGGAAGTGTTGAACTTCTTGTGAGGTGAATTCGCTGAGCTGGCTATGGATGAGACTCTTCAATCCAAGTCGCGGTGGTCAAGCGGTCTATACGGTGGTCTGAAGAGAGTGGTCCGTTTTACGATGGGCGCCCAGACTTCTTAGGGATGGAGCGATGAAGGGGGTAGGCGTAGCTTAGCCGGTTTTAAGAGCGCGGATTTATTGATTTCGCAGGGGAGTACTTAAAAATATTAGATTAATTCAGATCCCATATTATTATTTTCTGTGTGTGTGAGGTGGCCTTTTAGATCTCTTTTGTATGTGGTTTCTCACAGATCTTTCTTTAATGGGCGTTTAATTCTGTAGTTTTACCTAATTAATTGTCTTTAGCTTTAGTTCAGAACTCTTTGTTTTTGGTTTTGTAGGTACAGTTTTCCAATAGAATTAATAACTTTTCTTTCAATTTAGGGAACACGAAGTTAGAAATCGCACGAATGTTAAAATTATAGGTTTGTAACGCCGCACGAAGTCTTACGTTCTAAATTACGACATGGTACGTGGCAATTAAGAGAAAACTTTCTACAATTTCCTTTCTCGCGACTACAATTTTTTTATAGTCTACCGCCCGCTTACGAAGGTACTCTCGCCTTCTATACTCCAAACTCGAACCCGTCCGCTTTGAAATCTTCACACTCACTGACTTTCTTCAAAGGCGGTTTGGAAATTTTCCATTGCCTCGCGTGACATTTTGGGTTTTTCCCTTTCAAGCGGTTTTCTATTTTCTATTTTCTTTTGCCATTTTTTTATCTTTGATGCGGAACTCTCTTTTTCTCAAAGACCAAGACCTTGAAATCACTCCTTTACTTGCCTTTCCTTTTACATCGGCTTAACGACACGCCCACTTGAGTCAAAATTTCTTATACTGGGTTTATTTTGTGCTTATAAAAAAAATGCTGCCTAATAAAATTGTGCTAGCTGTTATATAAGGGCTTTGGTCCCTGGTAAAATCAAATTAGGTACAAAAATAAATCCTGATACGGGTTTCCTACAAGCTACACTCGATGTTTTGCGCCTTGTTTTTGAAGATCGCATTATCAGCCGCAGAGCT
Organism: Neoascia interrupta; assembly: GCA_947623515.1. NCBI lineage: Eukaryota > Metazoa > Arthropoda > Insecta > Diptera > Syrphidae > Neoascia > Neoascia interrupta. The sequence continues at coordinate 56,720,176 of OX392463.1, forward strand.
GATGTTGTTTGGCCACCTCGGAGCTCCGATTTGACACCGTTGGACTTTTATTTGTGGGAAGCCGTAAAAGATAAGTTTTACGCCGACAAGCCAGAGACAATTGACGCTTTAAACGACAATATTCGTGAAGCTATTGGTGAAGCTGCATTGACAGCTGCACGCAATCGATAATTGCTTAAACTTTGGACCTATCGTATAGGCTACTGAATGGCCACCCGAGGCTGCCATTTGAATGAAATTATTTTCCATTATTAACCGTGTAAGAAACCCTTCCCAAGTTTTGAACCTTGATCGCGAGCTGCCATGATCGTAAGCTTATACACAGCACACTATAAAGATAAGACACAAACCGAAACCAAAGAAGCACTTTTGTTTGAGATATAGGAAATTTTTCTGTGTTTCTCTTTTCCTATAAAGAAGGCGTTTCTAAGCTTAGTAACGCCCATCTAGAAGAGAAACTTGCATGCAAGGTATATTGGAGCGGCTTCAAAGGCTATAAGTGGGGTAAGACGAGGCTTCTAAGCGCACTACCAGCGTATATAAAAAAAAGAGTACCGCCGAATACCGCGAAAAACAACAGCAAAATCGTATGGTTTAACCCGAAAAGCCTTGAAACCAAATCACGCGACGCAGTGGAAAATTACCGGGATAACTCTATCGGTACCATAGATCAAGAGTAAAGCGAACCTTCATGGTGCATCAAACGAGATCAGAAGGCAGTCGGTTCTTGGACCTTGAGTCGTGTGGTCACTTTTTTTAAATTCGGGCAATCACAGAAAAGTTTCGGACACGCGCGATGTAAGGCAAAACAAAAAAAGCCATAAGTAAAGTTCGTCGCGTTTAAACCAACAATATCTAAGGAATTCCGCATACAACGATAGAACTCAAACTCGTGGAACACCTGATTTTTTTACCCGAAATAGACAAATAAAAAACTATTATGTGCTCTAAAAAGTTATAAAAATAAATTCCAAAACGTGCAACCGTGACCACGAATACAAATAGCTATGTGTGATGTGCCTACAGAAAAAAAAACGATAAATAATAAGACACAATTTGCCCCGCATCCTCCGCTAAAATATTAATTAATCAAAAAAAAAGTGACATAATATTTTCTAAAGGATCCTATAAAGAACCTATAAAGACCCTGTCAAGAAAAAAAAAAAAATAACTCATCATATCTACCATACGACTATAAGGCTAAAAGTGATTGCTCCAATTTAATTTCACAATCAAATTTACGAAGTTACGCCTCTTTATCCGCACGCCTCTTCATCCGCTCCAGCCTATCAAGCAGCGCCCCGTCAAGCCATCGTCAGTTTAGAAAGTCTCAGCGAAGGGAGAGCTCGAAGAGCGACTTGTTATATACATCCCACCAGGAAGCTGCTCAACGATCACCGAAGTCTCCAAACGCCACCCACGGATTTAATTCATGTTTTTTTTATTCCATTTTGTGAAGAGATATACTAAAATTTATTAGTTCTCTTAATTATTTCGGTATCTTTTTTTTGCGTTAGATTAAAGTACACTTCCTACCGTATATTACCGTATGTAGTCTACCCTAGAAAAAAAATAATTATAATAATTAGCCAAAGAAGTTCCGCTAATTTTATTAATATTCAATATTTCCCCCTCCTTCTTCACCTGATCGTTTTGCCCGCAAAGTATCCATTCTTGAAATTGCCGAGCTATTTTTTTAAAATCTTAAAATTAATCGATAAAAGGGCGATTACCTAAATCTTAAATCTAAGGTCCGCGACTAGATACTATACATATGCATGTGAAATATTATAAACATTTTGTGTTTGTGATCCTATTTGGGATAAACCGAGGAGAAACTGTGCACAGGATTCGCCGAGGTAATGGTTGTACCTTAAATCAACCGCAATGGTGAGTTTTTTTTTTTAATTTCTTTCCTATATTTCATATGCTATAATGTGTATAGTGTTTAATAAGTATGTGCTTAAACCATAATTTTCGGGTGCTTACTAGAGGTTTAAATTTTCAAAATATAAATTATTTTGTTCGGAAAAACATATTTAAAACTTAACATTTAAATCGAACTTATGGTATAAAAAAAAAATATACGATAAGGTTATTATTATCTTCTTAAATCTAGCGAATTAATTTAGTCTATCCATCAGGGCTCACATAAGTACGCCATCGGTGCGATTTTGTTTTTTGGTTTAATTTTCCTACTTAAATATTGCCATGGGACTTGGAACATTTTTCTTGGAAACGATTACTTTTTTTTATGTACGACAATTATCTGCGAAACGATTACATCTATTTAGCCCCCTTAATCCCTATTCCCATATCCATGCATTAGATAAATATGAAGTTTTGGCTACGTTTAACTAGTATTGTTAATAGATTTTTTTTTTTTGGTAATTTACGGATTAATTGTAAAAGATCGATTGAATAACGTGTAAATTTTAAATTCAAAAAGGAACTATTTATCGTTATTAATTAATTAATTAATTTGTACTTGATTTCATACTTTAACATAGAATAGTTAGTTGAACGGAATTTTTTTTCAATAAATATTTTGTTTGTTTTTTTTGGATGATGTTTATCCAACTGCAAAGAACCTGTGTTGTGCATTTCTTTTGGTTTCGGTTTGATGCTTAGATTCTTTTTTTTGTTATTCTCTATTTGGTTTGCGGTGTTTCTTCTTCCCTGAGATGCTGGTTTTAAGATTGAGATGAAGTAATGAATTTCAGGATGGAATGTGGTATGTGAGGACGGAAGATTACCGCTATATGTCGCTCTAAGGAGATTCTTATCTTCGTAAAGCAAGCAAGGGGTTACTACGTGAAATGAGACAGTAGTAGCCAAGGTGTATCCTAATGGTAACTTAGGATACAAAGGGGTGGGTACTCTCAGAGAGCTTCTTCATCTGTGCTCTCCTGACAACAAGGTTATTATCGACGGGATCGATTATGCGATTCATACATTTCGGGTCCTTAATTTTTTTTTTGAGATTTTAATTTGACCAGATGTCATCTCGGGTCATGGTTTTTTTTCACTAGTTTTTTTTTGTACATTAGGCCTGAAAGAACTCGTAACACCGTCCTTTATTTTTGCAGCAAGAACCCCCCCACCGACGAGCTAGGTTGAGCTAAATGCAAGCAGGCCTGCAGCTGCGTAAAATGAAGGACACCCCTTGTGCATGTCTGCCTGGATGGGCTGAAGTATCCTGTCAGCTTTAGTTCTAAAGGTGGACCAAAATGCCTAGGGTGGGAAAGTATAGGAGATGTTTCTTTGAATTGGTTTCAATGAGCATCTTAATTTTCCAGCTACTCCAACACCAATAAAAAAAAAGAGTAGAATTCGTTACAACCGGAAGAATTGTACTTTCAAATAAAAAAGTTAGAGAAAAAATAAAAATTAGAGAAAATATTCAGTAGTTTTTTTATAGCACTTAAAAAAAAAGAAGTTATTTGGCAGACCCTATAATGATTTTTCACTTCTTCGCTATTTTTTGCCCATGTAAGACACTTTCGACTTTCGCTGCCGAAAATATGAGTTCGTTCTTTAGATCGCTTTTTAATTTGTATATGCCGGCATGGCTCCGTGCTCCGTCATACCAACACTTTTAGCGGGCGATTCCAGGGTTTCATATTGTTATTCCCTGTTCAACAGGAATGGAGTATATTAAGTTTGATACAGACGAAAATGTTACATAGAGAAATAATAACGATAGACACACTTAAGTATGCCCCTAAGGTCGAGACCGAATTTCGAGCCATAGGAGCCATGTCTGTCCGTCCGTCCGTAAGTAGGTATGTCATCAATTTTTAGGCCCTACAAAGCTGAACTTTCTTTCCTAAGCTCTCTATTGTCCGAAGCAATACAAGTGTTAACATTTTTTTAAATCCGTCTACAGACACGCCATTAATCGGTCTCAATGTGCAACTACCTCCAGTGCTTTGAAACTGTAAGGCGTCGGGAAAATCTGAAATTTAGCATTTAGTTTTTCCTAATGATTATAAGATATAAGAAATAAAAAAAAGTTGGCACCCGCCCTTTGTGACCATGGTATGGATTAGAAGAATAAATCTAAATTTTTGCTCCAAATAGGAAAATTTGTCCTTACCATATTATGTAGAAAATATTTAGTTCTACATTTGGTTAACATAATGTTTTGGGCCACGTACACATTAAGAGGCAGAATTAAAGAAAAACCGATCGTTTCCATGAAAAGCATGGATTTCGACAGCTTTTAAGCCTTACTATGGGAAGAATAAGAAAAAGAGTTTAGCTCATAAGGTACTCTAGACGTTATTTAAGATTTCATTCTTACAAAGTTTTTTGGCCACGCCCATTTTTTGGGGCCTATTTTACAGAATTTCTGAATTTGAAAAAAAAAAAATAATTTTTGCGTACATTTTAGTCGCAAACTTGGATATTTAAATGATTTTTGGCTATGGGAGTTGGACATGCCACGCCCCTTCTACAAATTAACCAAAAAAACCTTATAAGCTTATAAGGCCTTAACAACTTTTACGCCTTAAATTTTAAGCTAGAGAGGTGAACATTTGCAAATGGACTGGAAGTCCACATTGGACGAGATCAAGTTTGAAAATTAGTTAAATGTGGCGCCAACAGACACGCCCACACAGGCCTGTATGTGAGAGCATCTTCTATTTTGAAAATTACTTTTTTCACACTTAAGCTATGTTAGTGACACTCCTTTGTAATTGTCTTTAAGGCAGCAGAAAAAAGTCTGGCGTTTACATTAACCACGCCCATTTTTTAAGGAATTTTAACTTTAAATGACTGTTTTTCAATAAAAATATTTGATAAAAAAAATGTATAACAAAAGTTTTAGATATTAACATTTTTTAATATTTTTGTATATTATATATGTCTTCGCCCACTTTTGTGGGCGTGGCTTAGAAAAAAGTGATTTTTTTTTGTTAAAATGACGTTACCAAAATGTATGCTTCCACCTAGCGTTAAGCACTCAGCAGTTATATTTTTACATCCCGCCCACTTTTTGGAGTCGTGGTAAGTTTCTTTTTGGTAGGGTCGCAGACGGACTCAGTCCCAGACGGACTGAAGCTTTTGCATACCATTTTTTGGTTAATGAATGATTCATGACTGAAAACGGGAAGGGGATGGAAAACCTTAAAATATAGATATGAGAAAGAGAATAAGAATGGAAAGAAGAATAGGAATAGGTGAAGGATATACCGCGGTCCGTCGTTTCAGACGGACCGAAGCTATTGCCTACGCACTGTTGCCCTTACGCACTGGTTAGTTATAGGTTATACATGCGGGATTTTCAGTTCGCTATTAAAACCGTTTTAGAAAATTTTAAGTTAAAAACGTAGTTTTTGAGCGATCTTAAAAAAGTTAGAATTTTCTTCATGCGTTTTATATACAAACCAAATTTGTTTAGTGCCTGTTTCAATTTTCTTTTTGCTGGCTGTAAAACTATTCAAAATAAGTGCCATAAAACTTTTTGTTTTTCTATTATCGAAATTCAAACTGTAATTTTATTGATATGTGTGTATAAAAAAATCGCTCTTGTATGCGCTTTAATTTCTTTTATGGACCTTATGTACATACTTGATTTCATCTTTCTACGCCTCACCGTTTAGAAGTTTCAGGTGCGGACGGACGGACGGACAACGGAGTAATACCAGAAGATGTCCTTTTCCCATTTTTGGACGGACGACTAAAAATGTTTTTTATACGCTTTATAAGGTTTTCTTAATTTTGATAAAAGAGGCGTGATAAAGTGGGCGGCTTAAAATCTGCTAAGTGGAATCGGTGGATACCCCATGCCCATTGACCCCTCTCAAGCTCCAAATCACCAAATGACAAAAAAAACATCTCTTTTAAAATGTTAACAGTTGTACTGCTTCGGGAACTAAAAAGCTCAGGTATGAAGCTTCAAGTTCCTAGCTCAAAATTTTAAAGGCCCTTAACCCGGCCTTTAATCTGGTCCTGGGCCCTTAAACTAGCCCTAGAAACCGACTGGAATAGTATAGTTGACACAGAATAGTATAGTTACATGCATATATCGACAATCATAATGTTACCCTTCGTGGCCTCCAGAGATACCCACATTAACGTCGCGAAATAAAGATTCAACAAAACCATAAACATTTTCTGCGAGGGGAGAGCAAAAATGTAACTCAAATCGGATTATATTCACATCTGGGGAATACAGCACAATTTCAAATATACGGATTGTACACTTTTTACATTTTATACCTGGAAGAAATCTGCTTAAAATTTTGTCAAAAATAATTGAGTCATGTCTTTTGCGACTCTGGGGTGGGATAATGCCAAATAAATACTCCGTTATTCCTTTGTGTAGAAAAAATACATGTATCCGTTTATACGCTCACGTATTGCTCTGAGCTTTAGCAAGAGATTATAGGGCATGCTGCACAAATTTGATGATATGCTGTAGGCTTACAAATAATTCCTCCTAAAAAGCGATTGAATAACTTTTAGACCTGAGATAATTTCTGCTTTATTTTAATACGATAACAATTTTTGTTGAGATTAATACTGTTATATAAAGTACAAGATGGAGTATATCATCATGGGAATGAAAATTAGAATGGGTAGGTATAAGGTAAATAGCATTTGCAACCGGGTGGATATTGAAACCTCCGCTGGAGTTTTTTGGGTTTTCTCTTACTTTTAAACACTTGGGTCAGAGCTTTGAAAAATCCGAAAATGTTTGTGTGTAAACAGTGTAATAAACAGTGGAACATGTACTGATGTAAACTGATGGAACATGTACTGAAGATGTTTAGATCCTTCAACCTCTCTTTTTTAGTGATAAGTTTGCATAAGAGCACCGGGCGGCCAAAATACCTTAAAAAAATTATTTGAAATAAAAGACCCTTTTTTAAATAAATAATTTAAAACGAAAGGGAAAATCTAGGAGGGGTTGGAGCACATATTTTATTCAGTGTTTATAAATTCAATGTTTACCGAATTAAAATCAGTTCACTCTTGAGTGTCGTGGGGTGCGCAGCTCAATTTTGAAACTTAAGCTATATACTTGTTGTTGCTACTTATACTACTTGTTCGCGATTTCAAAATAAATTGTTCAACTTGCTCTGGGAAAGTGGAAAGAAATGAAGTTCTGAAGGTGTCGTGTCGTGACTGTAATGGATTATTTCACGGCCGCTGTGTTGATGTTTTCGAACAAGATTTACTCAACATGAAGAGATCCCGTACCACCTTTCGCTGTGACAGATGCACTGTTCTTCGGCGAAAGTCGAATCAATCATCATCATCATCTTCGACAAACAAACAATATATATCAAAAGAAAGGTACTAGCGCGAATAATACTGAGGATTGCAAAAATAATGATGGAGCAAAGGCCGAAGCACCACTTTTAGACTGCACAAATCAAATGCTCTACATAAAGCTAAGCAATCTCAATCAATAAACAAACTCAGTGATAAGAATGACGTGCTAAAATTCAAGATCCATAAGCTCGAATCAGGACTGAATTGGCCTTCAATTGACAACAAAAAACACTCCGAAATTGCATTGAAATCGCTGGTGCTAATGATGTTAATGACGAAAACTCAAAGAACGTAGCATAAGGCATTTTTCGAGATGTTCTGTGGCCGACCACCAATTTAAAAAGTGCTATGTGAAAACAATTGCAAGAAAAAACGGCGAAAACCGAAGTGGTGGTGCATCAAGCAAGCCAATAATACATATGGAACTATCGGACTTCGCTCTCAAACGGCGCATTATGCAGGAGAAAAAGCAAAAGTACAAAAACCTACGCTCTGGACCTCGCGCCGACAACAGCAGCGATGACAGTTACAGCAACAACAGCAGCAGCCCCAGTGCGATCAGCAACAACAACAACAGCAAGGCTAACGCTAAACACACAAGCGTGTACATCAATGACGCCCTTACCAAATACACCCAGGCTTTGCTCATGCGTGCGAAAGAGGTGAAAAAAGAAAAGCAATATAAATATGTGTGGTTAATTGAAAAAAAAATTCAGATGAGGAAATTCGAAGGCAGTAATAAAATCATAATTAAATCTTTTGAAGAAAATTTTGATATAAAGTACATATGTTATCATGAATTCCAGTTTTAATTTTGATGATATTACTGCCTCCAACCACACTGATACTAACTGTGATCAAGTCTTTCTAAACAGAAATTATTGTGTAAACAAATTATTTTTTTATCAAAACATAAGAAGCCTACGCGAAAACTTCAATTCCCTTGTGTTTTATCTAGACTCTTTTCTCTCATTACCTGATATGCGGCAGGTGGTGTAGGTTGTTTCATTAAGGAGGAATACAATGACTGCATACCGACGTAATTAAATCTATCGAGTGCTGATATTTTAAAATTATCTTTTACGGTGTCAAAGAAAACTTTTGTTGTTTTATGTGTTTATCGTCTTCACAAATACGATATCTCAGTGTTTTTGGAAGAATTTTCTAATTTACTTGAAGATGAAAAGTCAAAAAACCTTATTATTTTAGACGATTTTAAAATAAACATTCTCGACAAGAATGATACTGTCGAATCATAACTACTTGGCATTGCTGGCATCCCATGGCCTGGAGTCATTTATCAATGAACCTACGCGATTAACTTCTGGCAGATGTTATCTACGGTCTCTTCTCTTATAAGTCTGCTCAAAGTTGTGAAAAATGTGTACTTTACATGGCTATCACCGATCATTCTATGACAGGTATCGACTAGTAATCGATGCATGCAAAAATAAAATCCAAAACTCAAACCCTTGTAACGAGACAACAAAAATCGACTTACGAAAATTAAAATCTTTACTTTGCGCTGAGCATTGGAGTAATGCTTTTGTCGAGCCTGAGGTTTCCAAGTCTTATGATATCTTTATTAAGCGTCTTACAGATTACGTAGATAACTCGAGTTTTAACAGAATTGGGTTTCTCTAGACCTGGTTCTGTTAATAAGCAAGAAAGACAAGCTTCGAGTCAAATGTAAGAAGAGCCCAGAAAGCATCTACGTTAAAAACAAATACAAAAGCCTGTGCCAGGAAGTTAAAAGCAAAATACCAAAATGGCGTGAGTTTTTTTTTTAAATCTAAATTTAGTGCTTATAAAGGAAATTTGAAAGGGGAATGGAAATTAGTCAATAGCCTTCTAAACAAGCCGCCTTCGAATAAATTACTTTGCCAACATTGTTCCTCCTATTTAAAATTACCGAAGCTCAAGTTTGTGTACTTGTCGCCACACAACTCAGAGTGGTACATTTTTCTTTAAACCTACAACAGGCTTAGAGCTTTTGAAATCTATAAGATCTTTGAAAAATTCAAATTCTTGTGGTATCGATGGGATTTCAAATTGGTTGCTGTAGAGCATTGGATGTTTTATTTTTGATGTCTTAGCACATATATTCAATAAAAGCGTCTTTGGCGGAGTCTTCCCTGAAGCTCTTAAATGTGCGAATATTATACCTCATTTTAAAAAAGGTGCCGCTTACAACGTGAGCAACTTTAGACCAATTTCCTTACTGCCTTCCATAAGCAAAGTTTTTGAGAAAATAATGGAAAATAGAGTTGTTTGCTTTTTGAATAAAACTTCATTTTTTAGCTCACTACAATTCGGGTTTCAAAAGGGTAAATGTACTCAGGACGCTTTACTCAACTTTCGTTCACAAATTTTCAGCAGTCTAGATGATAAAAAATACAAAGCCAGTCTTTTCGTCGATATAACAAAAGCGTTAGATATGGTAAATCATACTATTCTGCTTGGAAAAATTTAAAACGCTGGTTTTCGAGGCTTTATACTAAATTGGTTAAGATCGTATCTGGAGAATGGTCACAGCGAGTAAAGATTGAAAGTGTGAGAAGCGGAATCAAGGTTGTTAATTTCAGCGTGCCTCAGGGCTCCGTCTTGGAACCAGTTCTGTCCCTGATTTACATCAGCTCCCTTTTTGAACAACCATTTAAGGGCTGTCTTACTGCTTTTGCAGGTGACATTGGCATAACCTATAGTTCTGCAAGCCCACTGGACCTAGTTGCTGGAAGCCGACTGGACCTAATTCTGATATAGATTTGCTGAGAACATGGTTTTCCTTACACAATTTGGTGATCAGTTCTAAGACCAAAATTATTACAGTTTGTCGGCGCAAAACTCTTTCAACGCTGACGTCGTTTTCCATGCACCTGAATGCCAAAAGCTTAAGTTGTCGAGCTGCTTCTGTAGATCCAACTCTACCAAAAGTACATTTAGGGACCACCAAAACTGCAGTGAAAGCTGCTTTTAAATTGAGACTGTCAAGGAATTCAAATACCTGGGTCTTATTATTGATCAAAAGATGTGCTTTCATAACCACATTAATAGCTTAAGGCAATATTTCTGGGCATCTCTCAGATGTTTTTTTTTTACTTAAAAAGAGCCTGCTCAAAAAATCTCCTTAGAATAATTTATTACGGAATTTTCCACTCTTAGCTAGAGTATGGTATAACATGTTGGGGAGGAGCATATTTTTACAAAATCCAACCATTGCTAGTTTTTCCAAAATATATTGGAAGGAAAATTTGCGGAAAATCGTCTTCACCCAAGTTGTATGTTGTTTCAAGATTTGAAAAATCTTCCTGTTCGTCCTTTATATTGTTTCAAAGTTCTTAAGTGTTTCTTCATTAGATCTTGTAATCTAAATATAAGAGTGCTCGATAACTTTGATATACGCGGTAACCACCTTCATTTTGTAAATGTTCTAGGGTCCGGACAACAGCTTTCAAAAACTTCTGCACTGTCGCATCCCGTCGTCTTTTCAACAAACTCCCTTTCTGGCGAAGGACACTTAGTCTTCTTACTAGAATCATAAGCCAACTGAGACACTGGCTCTTATCTCATGATGTAAGTTGCCTGGAATCTGTAGTTTCCTCTCGATAATAGCTTCTGATTTTTTGATGTTTGAAAAATGTTTTGCTTTTAATTTATTATTATTGATTGCTTTCTCTAAACTGTTACCTTGTATATTCTTTGTTTATTCTTTATTGCTATTGAATTTTGTTATTTCTTTATTGAGAATCACCCCACCCAATTATTAATGTATGATTTTTAAGCATATAATGTGGCATTTAATGCTGTTTTTGTTCAAAATACAAAATGTCATGTTTCCATAGTTTTGTACACTTAAATTTTTATACTTAACAGAAATTATTATAATTTATCATCTAGAGAAATAAATTCAATTCAATTCAAAATTCGGTCTGCTATTTATTTTAAAACATTTAATCATTGCACGAGAGTGGTATGTACATATAGGGACTGGGTGATTTGTAATTTTTGTTGTTGGTATTTCCTCATGAGAAAAGGAGCTTATTTATACGTTTTTACTTTTATAAGAACATACAATTTTGGGCTTAACTTTTTTGGCGATCCTTCGTGCGGCAAATTTGGTTGAAAACCCACAAAATAAAATGTCACCTGAGGGCATAGTAGGAGAGCCGACCGAATATTGTCTTAAGGCATAAAACTATAGGATGAGTTGAGTAAAATATGAAAGTCTGCTAGTAAACTAAGAGAAAAAACCAAGGGTTGTCGGGAATATTTGCCCAGGGATAGAAATAACGGGCCACTTTCGGTACGGTATTTTAGTGATTTTCGTAGGCATAGAACAATAGATAAAGCTTATCACCAGACCATAGCAGACTTTCATATTTCACTCAATCGACAGAGGGCGTTGAATAGTTCCCAAAAATATTGGGTTGGCAGGCGCCAACTACCCACTAATACCTGCCAAGCCTCGTTTAAGCCAGGTTTTTTTTCGATTAACCATAGGCATAAAACAATAGAATGAACCATATACCAAATTAAAGGTTAGAGCATACCGTTTACTCTCGATTTAGTGCATAAACCTGAATCGACTCTGGCTCTGGTTCAGGCTTATGCACCAAATCAAGAGTCAGAGTATGAGTCCTTTTTGAACGAAGTTGATGCTGCCCTGGATAGAGTGGCAGAAATGGACTTCTTTATCCTGATGGGTGACTTCAATGCACATGTGGGTACGGACGACAGTACTTGGAGGAGTGTGATCGGGAGGCACGGTGACCCGGATCAAAACAGGAACCGAGGGAAGTTGTTGGACTTTTGCTGTGCATGTGGCTGGTCCATCATGAACACCTTTTTCCCACACAGAGACATTCACAAATACACATGGTACAAGCACAGTTTAAATCAGAAGTCACTGATTGATTTCTTTGTTGTTCCATCGTGTGTTAAAAGAATGATTTGTGATGTTCGAGTTTTCAGGGGAGCTGAGTTGTCAACTGATCACCACTTAGTGCTGTGTAAATTGTTTTTCAGTGACAGTATTCCTTTGACACCCAGGCGAAAACCAAGACTGGTGCCCCGCATACGGTGGGAAAGGTTGCAGCATGCTGACTCTGATTTCAGAGAGCCCTTTGCACAGCATGTTTCGGAGAAGTTTGAACAAATTCCAACTGACCTTTTGAATGTAGAGGAGGAATGGCAGCTGTTTTTATCGGCAGTCATTGGCTCTGCAGGAAATGTTTGTGGAGTGAAGCGGCTTGGGGTAGCGGCTGGTGATGAGAAAGGAACTGCTTGGTTTAAAACGCTTGGAGTCCAAGAAGCCATCAGAGAGAAGAAGAGAGCCTACATTGCGTGGATCCAATGTAGAAACTCAACTTCTCGAGCCCGGTAGGACTTCCAATCTGGCAGTCAGAACAGCCAAGGAACAATCATGGAAAAGTTCGGCGAGAAGTTGGAGCACGATTACAGATCTGCAAACAAGATATTTTGGCAGACCATTCGCCGCCTCAGAGGAAGGAAGTTAAATATCATTCAAGGAGTTAAATCCAAGGACAGTACACTTCTTTCAAAATAGAATGACGTAGCACTTTTCGGAGTTGCTCAGCCCCCAACAGGGTACTGAAGGTGGCATTCCCACTGCTGATTAGATCAGGGCGGAGAATAGTTCCACAGAAGACGAAGTCACTAAAGCGATAAGTCGCTTAAAGTGGGTAAGTCTGCTGGAGTTGATGAAATACGGGCCGAAATGGTCAAAGCAATGGGTGAAGGATGTGTAAAATGCCTAACACCTGTCAATAAGGTGGCCTGCGAAAGCGGGAAAGCACTTAACGATTGGCAAACAGGAGTTATAGTGCCCATTTTCAAAAAAGAGAACAGGAGAGATTGCACCAACTATAGGGGCATATCTCTCTTGAGTCTTCCGGAAAAAGTATTCGCGAAGGTGTTGGAAACGCGTTCCAGAGCTGTAATCGAGCCTTTGTTACGGGAAGAACAGTGCGGCTTTCGGCCTGGCAGAGGCACAACTGACCAGCTTTTTACTCTGAACCTTATTCTTGAGAAGGATTGGGAATATGCCAAACTGGTCTATGCGTGTTTTGTAGATCTGGAAAAGGGGTATGACCGAGTCCCTCGGGATACACTGCGGAGAGTTTTACAGGACTATGCGCTGAGAGAACCTCTTCTGAGAGCCACCCAGTCTTTGTATGAAAACTGCAAAAGCTGTGTACGGATTAATGGCGGCAAATCCCGTCCTTTTGATGTGCGCGTTGGACTTCGCCAGAGCTGTGTTCTGTCGCCGCTCCTTTTCATAGCATAAATGGACTCTGGATGGTGAAGCGCAGTCTTGGCGAGCAATGTTTCGAATTGGCTGGCATCAGGATGAGCCATCTGCTTTTCGCAGATGATTTGGCCATCCTTGCATCATCTAAAGCGGAACTTCAACGAGCACTGGATAGGCTTACAGCCGTCTGTGGTGATGCTGAGATGAAAGTAAACGTGAAAAAATCGGAAGTGATGGTTGTTTCCCGAACTCCTGTGCAGTGTACAGGTGGAGAAGCTTTAGTATCTCGGGGTATTTTTCGCGAAAGATGGGAGCAGAGAAACTGAGTTGTCCTGTAGAATTGGCCAAGCTGGAGGAACTGCTAAAGGAACTGCGCCGGCCGGTAATCAGGAAAGCTGAGCTTGGACTGAAAGCAAAGAACTCAGTTTTTAATTGAGTGTTCGTTCCGACCCTCATCTATGGTCATGAAATTTGGGTAATGACCAAAAGGATTAGATCACGGGTACAAGCTGCCGAAATGAGATTCCTGAGGTGCGTTGCAGGTGTTACTCTAAGGGATAGAGTGAGGAACGTCAGTATTCGTGTGAATTTTAATGTTGAGCAGCTAATTCTCCGAGTGGAGCGATCGATTCTACGATGGTTTGGACACGTTGTTCACATGCCCCATGACAGGCTTCCTAGACAGGTCATGCTAGCCGAGATGCGAGCGCGTCGCCCCCCTGGTAGGCCAAAAAACAGGTGGTGGGATCAGGTAAAGAACCTCTCTGAGTCCCGCCTGGGGATTGCGCAGGAGTCTCTTGAGTTGGTGGCGGAGGAACGAGAAAGATGGAAGTAGCATTAAGCCACCCTCGCTCCGCGACCCTTTTAAAGGATAAGCGGCATTCGAAAATGATGATGATGATGATGATAAGTGTTAAAGCGCAGAATAGATATTTATAGAGTCTCTATACTGTGATTATAAGTTCGCCCTTCCTGAGAGAAGGAAATAAAAAAGCAAATATATTAAAGTTAACATTTTCCCACCTTTCCCATCATCTTACCTTTTTCAAATAACTCGTCCACAAGCGTTATCTGGAGGATCTGTAAATGATTGCTTTGACGTTGGTTTACCGGGGGACGTAATTGGTTTTTACGGCAACTTGGTCCGTTTAACTTGTCTCCTAGGTCTTGTCATGAGAACTGTTTTTTAACATTGCATGTCTTGGTTTCTTCTTGAAGTGATTGTTGTACTCATCCCCAATCGCTTGACTTTTACGCTTTTTAGACTCGAGCATCTTGGCATCGAATCCGCTAGACCAATGATGTTTTCCTTTTGGAAAGGCGTTTGGTCCGTTGGTTATTTAAATGATTAAATAGTTTCTGATAGCCTAGGCCATAGGATATGAAGTCCTATGGTAAAGAAACGATTTGTTCTTGACTAGATGTAAGAAAACTGAAAAATCATAAAGTCAGCCTATAGGAAGTCTTCCAAAAAAGTTTTTCAGAATTTTCGAGAGAAATTTCGCTTTGACAGAGCTATCTTAAAAGTATAGTATAGGTAGAAGCTCAACCCGTATTTTCACCGAACCGTTTGCGATAAGTTTTATGCTTATGATCAACTGTCGCAGATTTATCACACACGTGTCGACGATTTGACTTTAATGTGTGGTTTTTCATTCGGTTAAAGCCCTGCTTTCAGGGGGCTTGAGCCTGAAATGAAGTATAGGGTCGCCGAAAAAATGCATCGGGACAAGATGGTATTCTGGTCGAGTTGATGAGCAAAGATGAAAACTGCAATTTTTTGTCTTGCCAAAAGGAGACAAACCACTTTGATCACTTACGTCCTCTCTCCCACTTAATTCCCTTATACACTCTAATAACGATACAAGGGAGCATAATATACCTACAGTCTATTCAATGGAACCCGGAGTGGGAATAGCCTTTCAAAGAACTACAGTTAAAGTTCGTTAGAACAAGCTCCACAAGGTTCACATCGCGAAAGTTTTGAATCCAGCACAAACCTTTCGTGCAACCTCTTGTGTAGATACGACTAGACCACAGCACCCGAAAGAACAAATAAGTAATCAAAAGCTCTACAAATTAGTGAAATAAAGCGCGCTCGATATCAGGTTTAAGCCTACTCATATATAAAAGATGCTACTTCCAGTGAAATCAAGTTATGAAACTCACTTAAAAGAAATGCAAGAAAAAAATTACACAAGTGGATGCTTCCATTGAAGCCATTTACCCTGAATTCGTTCCTTTAAGTGAAATTGTAAGACGGCAATAAAAGTCATGGCTCTCTTCCAACGATTTTACGATTTGAGTTTTTGACAATAAGTAATTTATTCATTATTCTTTGAGCAGATATACCCACGCTTCTCGGTCCCGCTACCACTGGCAAGTGACATTTTTGGGATATGCTTGTGTAGTGTTGGCAAGAAAATATTAGAATTTTATTTGTGTTCTATGTCCTGCTTTATGTACAAGACTTCCGCCAAATTATGGTAATAAAAAAATTATATAAGAAACTGGGCTCGCAATGAGTGTTGTATATTATCTTGGCAGTAATTTTTGATTATATTCATTTAAATAATAATCTAAGGACCAACGTGACTGTTGGTTGGGATCCTTATATTAGGTAATGTTAAATGAGGGTTTGGGATTATTATAAACACTTGACAGAAGCTAACTTTAGGCAAAAAGTAATTACTTTGGTATCAAAAAAGACACGAAAAGTTTTTTTTTAGGCGATTTATCAGTAAGGCGACAGGATATGATACTCCATTAAAAATCTGACTGTAAAATTTATGTATTCAAGGATAACTGAAGGGAAAGATTAACTGAAAAAGTTGTGGGCCTAAAAAGAATCCGTAATATTCAAAACTATACTCGAAGTGTTAAAGGGTTAAATGTACAATTAAATTGTTTTATTTTGTGTAAAAAATATTAATGATTTTAAACTTCGGAAATAGTCAGAACTAGGCGCATACTAGGCAATTTTTTTATGCACACAACGGTTTAATTACTGTTTGAAGTTTTATCCGAAATTGGATTAAGTGATTTCAAGTACTTATTTTAACTTCTTTCAGAAGTTTTTCAGGCAAGAACTAAGAAAAGTAACAAGGGCTGGACATGTTGAATTTTTACGAAAAAAAAAATATTTTGCTGAAAACATTAAAAAGTTTTTAAAAATATTGAAAAAACAGTTGAAAATGGATGACATTTTTCAAAGTGTTTGATTATGGAAAAAACACCGTCAAGTATGAAGACATACGCGGAGCGGTCCGTCGGCTTTTGTTGAAGGTTATGGTCATCTATATTGCGCAGTTTGTGTAACATTCTATTTATTTATTTACTTTTTTCTACTGTTCTTATATTGGGTGATTTTATATTGGGTTTCGTCACTCTAAAAAAGGCTTGCAAAAAGATTTACCGTTACGAAAATGGGGGGAAGAACATACTCTTTCTTGGCCTTTTTTTTAGGATTTTTATAATTTAAAACCCATAAAACAGCAATTTCGTTTATTTTTAATTACCGTTAGACTTTTTGATCAATATAACAACCACCTGTGCCAGCATTTGCTATTTTTCTCAAATTCTGCGGACATGGATTTCTGAGAAAACGGTAAAAATATGCTGTTTTTCATTTCGCTTGTTTGAATGGACTTAAGAACTTAGGGTCGAAAACGGAAATTTTGAAACGTTTTTGATGCAGTTCGCTTGCCTTTTAAACATTACATGCTTCAACCAAACTTAAACAAGGTCGCCATAACCGTTAAGGAACTAGAAATCTTAAAAAAATAGTTTTCGAAAAAGTTTTCACGTTTTTGCAGTTAAATTTTCGAAGTTTTTGAATATTCGTAGTCTGCTATAGTTTCGTATAAAATTTAAGAAGATGGACTATGTCCGGTGTTAGTTTAAAAATTATTTTTTATACCGTTTGGGGGATAGAGGGGGAGACATCCGTTAAGCTACTAGAATACTTTAAAAAAATATTTTCGAAAATGCGTTTTTGTTTTTGAGTTAAATCTCAGAAGATTTTGAAATTTCAAAATCCGCTATAATTTTCCTTAAAAATTTGAATTATTTCTGATATGTGTGATTTTTTTTCATAGAACTCCAGCAAACAGCACCGGAGTAAAAGGGACACACACACACACGTTTTTTCATGCGTTTTTGCGATTTTTTTTGAAAATGCGTCAAAACTGCAGTACTGAAACTGTTTTTGAAAAATATGACCTGAGCACTTGGTTTACTTTGAGTTGCTTGTTCAATATTGATTTTAAGCGATAAGCCGTCCAAAAGTTATGGCCTCCAACACTTTAAAAAACGTCATGCATTTTCGACTCTTCATTTCTCAAAAACGTTTTGATATTTTCGAAAAGTTTTATTTTTTGATTAAAGCTAAGTATTTCTTCTAGCTCTTGCCTACTATACTTCTTGAAAAAAACACTGAAAAACATTAAGTCCATTTTCACATGAAATTTCAAACTGTAATTAAACCAAATGACGGTGCCTAAAAAAATTGCCCTCTTTGGATTCTTTGACTATTTTCGCAGTTTATACGCACACCAAATTGTGTCTTTCTACGACTTAATGTTCAGAAGTTATAGAGCGATTGGACGGATGGACGGACAACGTTGTGATACCATAAGGGGTCCTTTTTCCATTTTTGGACGGACCGCTTAAAAAATCACAAACAGGTTAGAAAAGCATGTGCCCCTTATCTCCAGTACTATTTGGACTAATCATATGGAGGGTTTCACATGTGTTAGAAAATATGCAACATTTTAGAGAGAACTAAAGCGAGTTTTGAAGTTTTAAAAACCTTTGAGATTTAATTCAAACACATAAAAGAGTTTTCTAAAATATTTTTTTCAAATCTTTTTGTATCTTAACTGTAACAGCGATCTTTATTAGATTTGGTTGAAGTAGGTACAAAGACTGAAGTACAAAGGTAGTACATACAGAAATAAATGTTGGTTTCTGTTTTGGTGATGTTGGAAAACGGTGTAAAGGCAATTGAAAAAAAAAAATAAAATAAAACAGTTGTTATATGGAATTGAACTTTCAAAAATGTAAAAAATGTCGAAAGGACGTATATCCCCGCTTCTATCTCCCAAACAAAATAAAATTTAATTTTGAAACGGGCTTAGTTCATCTGAAACTGAAATAATTCTGAAATTTTATATAAAACCAATTTTATATAAGACTCAGAATATTCAAAGACCTCGAAGATTTGAAAGCATTTTAGGGACGATTTTTAACCAGTGAGTAAGTGCTACAGTGTCTACGCAGAAGTTGCAGTCCTTTAAACGGACCGTTGAATACCCCATCCTATCCCAAATTTTAAATTACTGCTATTTTTGTAATTTTTTGAAGCTTTGTAGTTCTCGGGCGTGGTCCAACCGCCCTCATTACAAACTATCAAGATTAGCATAGATATCTCCCAGTTTCGCTCAAATGTAAGCAATTTGGTTTTTTTTGTTCAAAGTCAATATTTTCGTGAATCCAACCCCTTAAACGAGGCGTGGCATTTTGCAAGACCGAAATCTCTTATATCTAAGAAGCTTATATAAATTAGGCTTTAGGCAATTTTGACATTTCTCAAGAGCTCAAGATTCTTCATCAATTCTGCTCAAAATGTGGGCGTCGCCCAAACTCTTCTATGAATAAAAACATTAAGTACATTTTTTTCAATTTTTAGAAAAAAATATTGCATAGTTGAATCCTATCCCCACTTCTTTGGAATTTTTCGGTACACGAACTGCTGGTTATCCTTAAAGGAGAAGGCTGCAGAGTGATCACTTATGCGTGAAAAGAAACGTATGTGTGTGAAAAGGACCACACAGACACTAGGCACCAAAACGGGCCCATCGAGTTCGCCATCCCTGGGGAACCAGTTGAAAATAACATTCAAAAGGCAAAAACAACCTAAACATTCACCGTGAAACAGCCATTTTCCCTGTAAAAGCAAGAAAGCCTATGAAGTTTGTGCCGTGTATCTCTTCCAAACTTCCAAAGAAGTATTCCCCTAAATATTTTCTGCGCACTCGCGAAATTGCCTCGCATTCGCACAGTATGTGTGCTATATCCTCAACCGCCTGCAGATCACTGCAGAATCGACAAAATATCCGTGTCAGAAAGCCTGAGCCTCCTGGCGTGTTTCATCAGGAGACAATGTCCTGTCAGAATTCCCACTAAAGCCTTAAGCCTGTCCCTTCTCAGTTTTAATAGTGCCTTCGATACTTTTTCGTCGTGGCCAGAGGGACCTAGATACCCTGTTTCCAGCCAGACGAGAGCACCTTTGGCTGGCCGTCGTTACAATTTTCTCCTCAATAGTGCCTCTAACTACGCAGAGGAGTGGTTGATATTAGAAACCACACTGTTTCCAAGGAAACAGTCATCAGCTTGTTCGTTACCCTCTATAACGCAGTGTCCTGGCACCCAGCACAGTCTCACCCGGTTCTGACGACAGCCCCTGACTATATCAGATTTGATGTTGATCGATTCCATTGCCTTGAGCGTAGCCTGGCTATCGATGTAAAGGGCGATATCTCTGACGGATATCGATCTCATCTGCAAAAGCTCGGACGCCCTAGGTACAGCCAGAACCTCCGATTGGAAGACACTGCATGTATCCGGTAGTTTTAAAAACACATTTAGTTCCGGGTCTTTTGAGTAGATACCAGAACCTGTTCCTTCCCCTGTTTTTGAACCGTCTGTGAAAATAGCAATTTCATTGGGTCTGACAATTGCATTATTTTCCCATTCGTCCCTCACTGGATAAATGACTTCATACGGTGTGTCAAAGTTGACAAGAGAGGGTTTCATACGTTAAAGTTGGATTGCCTGGCAGTAGCTCTGACAGGATCGAGTCGTGTCCGTAGCTACTGCTCTTGAAGTAGTTTAAGTTAGTGAGCCGTTTTTTTATCTGTAGATCAAGCGGTGTTAGGTTCAGCAAAGTGTTCAGAGCTTCCGTAGGTGTAGTGCGGAGCGCACCGGTAATAGCTATGCAGGCCGTTCGTTGAACCGCTGATAATTTCCCATGAACTGTTTTTCTGTTTGTTGCTTTCCACCCAAACCAAGGCACCGTATGGGTCTTACCACCACAGTATACAACCAGTGGATCATGGCGGGTTTTAAGCCCCAAGTTTTCCCTACCGTTCTCTTGCAGATAAAATGAGCATTATATGCCTTTTTGATTCTTTCCCCTACATTAAGATAAATATTCAGTTTTTTGTCCAGGATTACACGTAGATACTTCGCACTATCCGACAGGGATAATTTCACTCCATATAACTTGGGGAGTTTGAATTGCGGTATCTTGTACTTCCTGGTAAAAAGAACCAGTTCCGTTTTCAAAGGGTTGTGGACACTGAGACCACAGCTTTGTGTCCAGATGATGACCCGAGCAACACATAAACTTTTAAAGATATCTGCCAAATCAATTAGAAAGCTTAGTGGAGTCTTATTTCATGGTTGTAAATACCACTGTACTTATTTTCATCTAAATGAAGTCTTTTAATATACATTATTTTCTATTCCTAAAAAAAGAACTAAAAAAGGTATTCAAAACTATTTTCTGTAGAGCGAATAAGGAGGTGACATCTGAAAATGACAGTCAAAGATGTTTTAAGACGGCAGATGAAAAGAACTCTCGATATTCTTCTATTTGACATCATTAAGATATTTTAAATACATCTAATTTGTAGTTTAGATCCATGCTAACTTCAGCATATATGGTTTATGTTTTCGATCTGTATCACTTATCGCAGAGTGGCAAAATATAATCTTTCCAGATTATAAATCTTATCTTGCCCATCAAAATTAGTTTAGGGAAATACAAAATCATAACATTATTTTTTTATATTGCGCGGAATCGGATAAATGTGTTTGAGTATTTTGGAAATGTGATGTATCTGGTGGCAGAGTCTTATTTCATTTCATTTATGTTTTTGTTAAATTTGTTATTGCGTGAAAGAGAAAGAACGCAACGCGATGACACAAGCTGGACAGCGCCTCTCAATGACCTCTTAATAGTGTTCACAATATTAATCTTAAGAAACCTTTTCTCCCATACTATAAGCTTCTCCCCTTTGGGTCTTTTTAAGTCTTAAAAGGCTCTTTTAGATATCATCAAGATTTTGATTGCATTTGAAAAAGTGTTCTTGAAGACATCATTAAGAGCCATTTGTGTTGCTTGGGGATCGCCCCCCTTGATTTCAATAGATAGAAATATTATCCTCGATGGAAAGCTCAGCTGGAATCTAGTATACTGGAAAGGGTCCGGAAAGCTACGATAGCACTCTTTTCCTGCAAAAAAGCCATCGGAAACAAGTGGGGACCTCAACCTCGAACCACCCAATGGCTATATATCTCGGTCGTCAGACCGATACTGACGTATGGAATGTTTGTCTGGTGAACTGCTTTGAATAAAACACTAAATCGCGACAAGCTATTCAAGCAAGGTTATTATACAAGCAAGGTCCAAAGGTCAGCTTGCTTATGTATAAGCGGAGCACTTCGCGCCACGGCCTCAGCAGCACTAGACATCCTGTTCCATCTAATTTCCCTTGACATTTTCAGCAGACAAACAAACAACCCTCAATCCGCTTTTCTGAACACATCCAGATCCCCTTTTAGAAACATAGACTTCACTATAGCCTTGGTACATTTTGACAATATCTTTGAGACAACTATCCCCCCAAGGGCTTTTTGGAATGACTGTGTGCCTCTAGAATATGTGAATCGATTCACTTCTACACTGATGGATCAAAGACAAATGATGGGGTAGGTGGGGGTGTATTCACAGAAAAACTAAATATTTTTCTCTCTTTCCGTCTTCCGGCGTTGAAATCATCGCGATTAAGGAAGCCTTGTCCTGGCTTAAGAATAACGTTATATCCGCCCGCCAAGGATATACGTATTTTTTCTGACAGCCAGGCGGCCATCAAGTGCCTGGAATCGGTTTCTATAAACTCTAAAGTAGCCTTAGACTGCCGTTCGTCTCCAAAGGAGATGTGCCGGACTGCTTGAATGAAGAGGAAGAAGAGACTCCACCTTCTCTGCTTGTGCCCCGCTTGCTCTAAGAACCGAAATCTTCACCTTGGATCTTTCTTCTGTCTTGGATGATCTTAGTGATCTTACTACGACTGATCCAAAACGTCTCTTATGTTTTTTAAGTAGCTCGAAATGGTTCAACGAGTAGGCAATTTTTCCAGATTCACGTAGTATCACAATGGACCTACATAGGTTTAAGTGAGTTGGGTTCTTGGAAGCCGACAGCCAATTCAACCTAACCTAACCCAGCAAAAATATTGAATACCCAAAATGCATTTAAAAATTTACCGTAAAAATAGATGCCACGCCCACTGGAGGAGATTTACCGATTTAAATTTACTTTTTCATGTCTTGCATTCATTACGAGAGGCTAAATGTCAAATTTCAGCCATTTAAGACGTCTTACCGTTTTGAAATCTTTGGAGGTAGTTGCGCATTTAGACCTATTGTGGGCGTGTGCGTGGGCGGATTTCGAAAATTTTAATACGCACGAAATTTCAGCTCACTAGCTAAAAATTTCAAGCAAACGGCTCCATGAAATTCGGCCGCAATAAAATATTGACACCTCGGTATCGGATGGAAATCACCGAATAATTTCAGAGAAAATATTGAATAATGCAGTGCGTAGGAATGATTTATTTCTTATATTATATTGTGGGCTTAAAAATTGACAGTTTTTACTTTCAATTAAGGCCAACGAACAATAACTAACTTAAAACTATTTCAGCTTGTAAGAATAACAAGTTTTACTGAAAATGTAAGTGCTGTGTAGGTTTATAGAAACGTTTACTTTTCTGCATAAAACTGTCGAAGGACTGCAATATATGTGTATGACTTGCTAATAATCTGTAATAAGATTTTATTATTAATTTATAGACATTCAAAAATGCATGCGCCTCCACTTACGCCACAAAATGAGACCAAAGAAAGCCTCACAAAACCCCCAGCTGTAAAATAAAATGCTGACTGGGCGTTCATAACATATGTCAAGAGGGATTTTCTGCTCCTTTGGTCAAAATTGTACCACAACGAGTTGTAGCCGCTCGAAGCTAAGGTTTCATTCTGGTAAAAAAGTAAAAAAAATAAATCTTTGACGTAAATTATGTTTGAAAAACCTTTATAAAAGTGCCTTACTTGCTCTGAGACCTCATTTCCAAACCAGCAGTATACAAAGAGCTGAATTAAAATGCACGCGCAGTAAAAGTATATCAAAATTGCATTAGAAGCGTCAGATTGGACTGTTGTAGCCTGAAATCCTGCCAGCGCAATAATCAGAAGGGACACGAGAAACTGCAACAAGATTGGATATCTGAAAATAATTTCAATATCCTTGCGAATCCTGTAATTAAATTAATGAATTACGAGCATTTTCAATAGCAGTTCTTTATTTAAAGGTTATAGTACCTCAAGATGGCGTTGTGATGCTTAACAAGGCCATTGAAATAACTGCTGACATCCGAACTAACATTATCAGAAAGGTTTTCGAAAGCAATGTTAAGTATCTTCATTTGGTATCGAGTTTGATTGATAAGTGCGACATTTAGGCAGTCGATCCCAACAATTTGAATCGCATTTATAAAAACCGCCAGAGTCATATAGACTAGCTGCACACCGTATGGCATAAAGTCGGGCATCTTTGCTTTGTAGGGAAATTTATCTCCGATATGTTCAGAACCTGCAAGGCAATAACACATTTATACAAACATGTATTTTATCAGATCATTTCTTACTGATAATGGCCATGATCATTGCCAAAATTCCGGTAAAACCTACCACACAGGCGTAAGTGACCAGTTGCATTTTATTTTCGAACTCACCCCAGTAAAAAGTTTTTTTCTAAAAGAAGAAGTTTCGTCTTAAGAGAAATTAGAATGCCTTAAGAACGATCTAACCTGCTTCTCAGATGTGACATGTGTCTTAGTTAAAAGTTTGAACTTTTCAATGACTCTCATGATGTCCTTACGCCAATAAAAAACATTTAGCACCTTTATGAAATACAGAATCGTTTCCTTAATTTTTTTTCTTATCAAAAATTTTAAATTACCTTTGCAACTCCATTTATATGTGTCAAGGATAAACAGAAATTCTGCGTGAGCTCGTATAAATTATTTCGACATAGGACGAGGTCGTGAATTTCAAACCCCGTGTAGAGAAATGTGCAAAGTGACAGTGTAATGGTTCCATACAAAATCACAAGAGACTTGAACTTTCTCGATTCTTTTTTATTGCCAAGTAATGGAACGCCAAACCATTGAATTAAGGACATATTAAATTCTATGGAACCTAATCTTCCTGTAGCGTGATTGGATGGAAATATGGACTCTGACAAGATCTTGTATAGAGTTCCCATTGTTATGGTTTTGAAAAAATTAAAACTTGAATTTTCTTAAATCTTTTTTCTACAACTCAAACTGGCAGCTGAAGTTCAAATGGATGGTTTTTATATGGTACAAAATCCTTTTGTCCAAGCGATTTGACAAATTTTCCTTATTGGATTATGCAATTATTAACCCTGCCAAATTATAAGCATAAGGAGTTTCCCATCACGTCTTCGATTAAAAACCCATTTGAAAGCAAGACAGGAAAGTTGAAATTAATCGCAGAGTGGTGCTCAGACACTTTTTTGCATAACAAATGTGATTTTAATAACAACCTTACTTACATACATATGTAAAAAATTACTTCAGTGCTGTAAGAACATTGTTCAGAGCTTGTAACAAATATAGAATTGCGACTTACATGCTATCGTTATAACCAAATTTCAGGTATTAATTACAGCAGGTTCTCGAAAATGAAGGGTAATGGGGGTGGAGGTCCTTTTCGTATTACATACCAAGCCAGTCGTTTTTGATTATGTACCTACATGTTGGACCTACAAAATTTTAAGGTATTTAACTTTCCGTCTGTTTTAACAATAATTGTATGTTTTCAATACAACAAGTAAGAGAATGAACGGCGATGTCAACAGTCAGCATGTTTCAATATTTTTTTCAGGAGATTCCAAAATGCTCCCGGTAGCTTCTGGATGACTAACCGAAAAGCCTATTAATAGACGTTGTTTAAGTTTGATCGAGCCAAATTAAGGGAAGGAAATTCAACAATAGGTGGTCAAAGGATAGACAAGAGGATACAAGCATCCACAGGTTTTCTAAACCAACCTCTGTGTATCAACTCCTAGTCTCACCTCCCTGTGGTGAACAACGGGTGCCTAGTACCTCAACTGGAGATTGGGTTCCAACCCCTTTGGAAGGTTGTTTGGGGTAGCAGACGAGAGGGGGGGGGGGGACTGTTCCCACTAACGCACTTCTCCTTGCATCCGGACGGCAGCAGAGAAATTTCCCAGATGGAATCAACGGTGGCGTACATAGTTCCAGTCAGGCCGAACTACTTAGTGAACACCTTATATGGGCTACTAAGACACGTTTTCAGGCCTATAAGGAGTGGGCTATCCGGCTCTCCGTCCTTAGAGCTAAACAAAGGATCTGGTCCTCCAGGTTGGGGGTCGTGCCGTCAGGGTGACTTCCCGGCCAAGTAAAGAAACACCAGTCACGAAGCAGAAACAAGCCTCGGATGCGGACGGATTTACTGTTGACTGAGAAAAGGACAACGAGCTCCGGATCTGCACGTGGAATGTTTGGTCCCATAACAGACCACGTGCAGCCGACAAGGCAGACATTACTGCAAGGCAGATATTACTGCCATCCAATAAATGCGGTGGGACGGGCCGGGCAAAAGAAGGATGAAAAGCTGCGACCTCTACTACGGCGACTGCTATCGGCATCAAAGCAAGCGCCTATTTGGATGTGGTTTTGTTTTTGGAGGCAGACTTAGGCAAAAAGTCTTGGGCTTCAACCCTGTAAACGAGCGCCTTGCGACGATCCGCATCAAGGCTAAATTCGCCAACATTAGCCTGATATGCGCACATGCCCCCACAGAGGAGAAAGATGACGAGACCAAAGATATGTTCTACGAGCTCCTGGACAAAACTTATGAGCAGTGCCCTAGCTACGACATTAAAATTATCGATTTTAATGCCAAGCTAGGTAGGGAGGGCATCTTTGGCCGTACAGTCGGAAAGCATAGCCTGCACGACACGACCCCCGATAACGGATTCATGCTGATCGGTTTTGCTGCGGGGCGACACGTGGAGGTAGCTAGTACACAGTTCCCGCATCTCAATATCCAAAAAGGGACATGGAGATCTCCCGATCAATCAACCGTCAACCAGATTGACCACATTGCGCTCGACGCACTCCTCCAGTATCATGGATGTCCGAACTTTCCGAGGGGCCAACATTGACTCGGATAACTTCCTTCTTGTAGCCAAGGTACGGCTGCGGATATCCCGACCAGCGCCAAGTAATGGAAATACTAGATCGCCAGGTCCTTCTCCAACCGATTCTCTCAAAACCTTCTACGAAGTCCTATGCAGCCATCATCAAGTATTGATAGCCAGTGGCAACATTGCCAAAATGCCATCAGAGACGCCGCCTCTGAAGTGCTGGGTTTCACACGGCGACCACAACGAAACCCCTGGTTTGACGATGAATGCCGGCAAGCACATGCAGCTAAACAGGAAGCATACAAAACGGCACTGCACAAAAGGACTAGAGCTGCTCGCGAGCTCTACGAGCAGAGGAGGAGAGAGGAACACCGGCTTCTCCGAAAGAAAAAAAAAGAGAGCACGAGAAGCACGCGGTTGAAGAGATAGAGAGATGTTACAACGGGGATGAGGTTAGAAAGTCTTACCAAAGGATCAAAAGGTCCTTCCAAGGGTATAAACTTCGAACTGAAGCCTATAAGGACCATCAAAGGAAAATCGTTGTAGAATCGCAGTCGGTGCTGAGGATTTGGAATGACCACTTCTGCAGACTGTGTAACGGCGAGGACCAACCAAATACCGCTGTCAGGCAGAACGAACCATTCAACACGGGCCAAGACGTTGCCGACGAAGCATACGAACGATACCGCCCACCCAACCTGGAGGAGGTGAAAGTAGCTATGTGTCTAAGCTCAAGTGCAACAAAGCAGCCGGAGCAGACGGCCTAGCTGCCGAGCTTTTTAAATCCGCTGGCGATGAGCTGGTTAGGAGCATGCACAAGCTCATCTACAAGGTATGGTCAGAAGAAAGCATACCCGACGAATGGCACCTCAGCATTGTTTGCCTGATGCTGAAGAACCCTGAAAGAGACCCTCTGAGTTGTGCCAACTACAGGGGCATAAGTCTTCTTAACATCGCATACAAGATCTTTTCTGCTGTACTGTGTGAACGCCTAAAGCAGTTTGTCAACAAACTGATAGGCACATTTCAGTGTGGCTTTAGGCCAGGAAAGTCCACCATCGATCAAATATTCACACTGCGGCAGATCTAGGAGAAAACCAAGGAATTCCAAATCGATACACACCACCTCTTCATCGATTTCAAGGCCGCGTATGACAGCATCTATAGAGACAAGCTTTAGCGCAATGTCTACTTTTGGCATCCCTGCCAAACTCGTCAGTCTGTGCAGGATGACGATGGAAAACTCACTCTGTTCCGTCAAGGTCGGTTTAGCAGTCAATGAGGGAGAAACCAAGTATATGCTGTCATCAAGAAAAGACACCCAATACTCACGTCTTGGACAAAACATCACCATCGACAGCTATAATTTTGAGGTAGTTAGGGACTTTGTCTACCTGGGTTCCGCTATAAATTCAGACAATGACACCAGCGCTAATCAAACGAAGGATAACTCTTGCCAATCGCTGTTTCTTTGGGCTAAGAAGGCAATTGAGTAGCAAAGTCCTCTCCCGAGCAACTAAAGTGTCCATGTATAAGACCCTCATTATCCCAGTCCTGCTTTACGGTGCAGAAGCATGGACCCTGTCAAAGGCGGATGAAAACACTTAAGGCTTCGAGAGAAGTAGATAAGCAAGGGGGGTTCTGGACCAACATTTGGCGAAATTATTCTAAGTCGCTTATCTTTTAATCTTTTGTGTGCGGTTCCGTTGCCTTTGAATTAAAAATTTGAAATTTTAGTGGAATTGTGTGCTGTCGGTTGATAAGAAATTTGAGTCTGAGACCTTTTATATGGGGCTGTTGGATGGGGGGGCGCTCACGAGGGTCGTTCATAGGGAGTCGATTAGATATAGCATAGTTCCATACGGGAGGTTGGTTCCATACAGTCCGGTTCTATAAGGGGTCGGTTCCATACAGCCCGGTTCCATACAGATGGCGGTTCTATAGAGCTCATTTCCGTCCAGGGGGTTGGTTCCATACAGCCCGCGTCCATACAGGGGGGTCAGTTCCACAAAGCCCGGTTCCATATAAGGGGTTCCGTTCCATACAGCCCGGTTCCATACAGGAGGCGGTTTCATGCAGCCCGGTTCCATACGGGGGGTCGGTTCTATACAGCCCGGTTCCATACAGGGGGTCGGTTCAATACAACCCGGTTCCTTACAGGGTGCGGGTCTATACAGCCCGGTTCCGTACAGGGTGTCGCTTCCATACAGCCCGGTTTCATACAGGGGGATCGGTTCCATACCGCCCGGTTCCGTAAATGGGGTCGGTTCCATACAGCCCGGTTTCATACAGGGAGTCGGTTCCGTACAGGGGATCGGTTCCATACAGCCCGGTTCCGTACAGGGGTCAGTTCCATACGGGGGGTCGGTTCCTTACAGCCAGGTTCTATACAAGCAGCCGGTTTCATAATGCGCGGTTCCGTACAGGGGTCGGTTCCAAGCAGCCCGGTTCAGTACAGGGAGTCGGTTTCATGTCCCGCCATCATACTCGCCAGTGATCAGCGTCGCCGCATTTATTTAGCCCCGTAGGTACAAAAATCATTCTCCACGCCCCCTTCAACAGCTCCACATTAAAGGTCCTGTACTTAAATTTCTTATCAACCGACCGCACACAATTCCACTATAATTTTAGATTTTTAATTCAAAGGCAACGTAACCGCAGACAAAAAATTAAGAGATAAGCGACTTAGAAAAATTTCGCCAAATGTTGGTCCAGAACCCCCTTGCTTATCTACTGAGAGAAAATTCTTCGGACGATTTACGGTCCCGTCTGCATAGACGAAGAGTGGAGGAGGAGATATAACATCGAACTGTACGGGATGTACAGCGATACCGGCCTAGCCAAAAGAGTTAAAACACAACGTCTACGATGGCTGGGTCATCTAGAGCGGATGG
Source organism: Neoascia interrupta (assembly GCA_947623515.1). Classification (NCBI taxonomy): domain Eukaryota; kingdom Metazoa; phylum Arthropoda; class Insecta; order Diptera; family Syrphidae; genus Neoascia; species Neoascia interrupta. The sequence continues at coordinate 56,749,955 of OX392463.1, forward strand.
ACACCATCGCCCCGGCCCGGAAAATCTTTGAATCCACACCGCAGGGACGGCGCGGTAGAGGAGCTCCGAGACTCAGGTGGCGCACGCAAGTGGAAGGGGAGCTCAGCCAACTTCGCGTGCGAAACTGGAGACGGCTATCTAGAGACAGAGCTGGCTGGCGAATCTTGTTGGCTGAGGCCCAGGTCCACCCCGGACTGTAGCGCCACCGTAAGTAAGTAAGTAAGTAAGTAAATTCAACAACATGAACTTTCATCAGTCAAAGCTACAAGTTCCTTTGGACAACCGTATATGTCTACCCAACAGATCTGAGGCATGTAGTGATGTCCTGCCTCATGTCAGACTTTTCGAGACTTCGAAACTTCAACCACAAAAATTTTAATTTAACCACCCGTCATACGGCATATTAGCCGCCTGACATTGCGCCTGATTCTTTTGAGTTGGTGGCGGAGGATCAAAAACGATGGAAAGACCATTAAGCCACCCACTAGAAAATTATGAAATGATGTAGAATGCCTACAATTCAAGGATAATGCAGAAGGTGGTCAGGGTCAGCGGCCAACTAAGCCACTTTATTCACTTAAATACAAGAACCTGTTTTTAGCACATCAGGAAATATGAAGTTTAACAGTTGAAAAGTCTTTTTCATTTCACTAAATCTTAAAACTTGAAAACCACCGAACAATATTTTTTAAACGTCATAAGAACCGCGGAAACATAATTTGCTCACGGCTCACCCCACAGGAAGTGGGAAGGTCACGATTCTTTATGACTTTATCCACAGCTGCGACTCGTTTGGTTCCGACTTCCTTAATGCTCGAGGACATCATCCATGGGCATCAAGTTATTCATGGCATTCTCGACACTTGAGATATAAATGTACGTCTTATTCGAATTTCAATTAAAACTTCTCGAAGTGCAAGAATTCAGCGACATCGTACATTTTTATCAATGTGTCACAGCAACTTGGGTTACAACCTTCTCCTAATTTTGAAAACGAACATGCAACCAAAAGGGCTTTTGAATTATCTTATTGCAGGAGCAGAATGCTTAAGGTTGTGACGAGACGAGAGTTAAAAAAAATAAAACGTGAGCCGTGCGACTTTTCCGGCCATTTTTTCAGATTTAAAGTTATCAAAAGCCAACAATAAATTAAAAAGTTTTCTCTTCAAGCGGTTAAGAAGAGTGGAAAAGAATATTTATCTCTCCAACAAAACAACGATACGTTCGGTAAGCTTTTTAATTCATATATTTATTTTAATATAACAGTTTCTAACACAGTGAAATAATCATCGTAGACCCTTAAGACCTTTTAGGGGTATGATCGAGACCGACGGATGAATCGATTAAGCCATGTCCGTCCGTCCGTCTGTATGTGTGAAGGTTTTAGGTCTTCAAAATCAAACTAGAGAGCTGAGACTTGGTACACAGCTTGGTTTTTTTGTTGCACAGACAATGTGTGAAAATTGGTTTAATCCGTTGAGGGCCACGCCCACTACTGGCTTTAATGTGAGACAACCTCTATTTCACATTTTCTTTCAAAACGCCTTTTGGCCATGTTAGACAAGACACAGAAACTTAAATTTTGGCCCAAGACCTTTAACAAGGCAAAAACTAACCAGCCACAATATCGACCTTGCCCACTTTTAACATGTTAGATCTTTAAAAACCCGATTTCGTGGAAAGTTGACTACAAATGGAAAAAATTTTTATAAAAAATATTAAAGATATTACTATTTGCTAAGTTTGCTCCATACAAAGTTATGAGCTCCACCCACTTTTAAGGGGCGTTTTTAGGAAAAAAACTGTTTCTTTCTAAAATAATTTTCGCTTTTACCGTATTTTCTCTTGATTCTAACGAAATTACAATTAACTGACTTTAATTTTAAGCCCATGCCCACTTTTGGGGGGCGTGGCCTTTACAAATAATATATGAATCCGGGCCAAGAAATATATAAGTATACTTATAATTATTGTGACTTAAGTATAAGTATGATATATATTATATAAGGGAATGATTATTGTGACTTCTAATACAAAATATAAATGTATATAAGCGTTGGCTCCTTACCGTCAAGCAGAATTGATCAACACAAAAAAAAATTATTTTCCAGCTTTAGCATCTTACGAATTAGTTTGACACAGCATAGACTGATTTTTAATGAATCTCTTTTAGAATAATATATTTTTTCTAATATAGAAGTAAAATTATTAGCCGAAATATTGAACTCCCACATAAACTGAAACAAGGAGAACTATTTTTTCCTTCTCTTAAAAGGACCCTAACCACTCAACAAAGACCATTATAGAATAGGACAACTTTTCATAAAGCTGTAAAGAGGTTGCTATATAGGATAGCTGACCCAAGCTGAGGGCCTACAACCCAGTTTTAATCTTGGTTTAACTTAGGAATTTTGAAAGGTTACACCGAAATAAACCCTATATTGAAATTGTTGGAAAACTCATTTCATTTGCATTTCTCGGATTTACGACGCCTCAGTTTCAGGAGAGACAGTTTTGTAAACCTCTTTTTATAGTTTCTTAAGTTTTTGAGTTGTTTTAAAACTTTTGAAAAGATTACTTTAGAAAAGTCCAAGTAAAAGTTCTTTAACCTAGAACAGATTAAATATTTTTTCTATACATTCTGTAGAATGAACTTTGTTTACAGGAAACGAAAATGGATACTGATACGCTTTTTTGTGTTTTTAACCAAACTTACTACTTAAAGTTTTATCTTAAGATGCGTCCCTTAATATTGGCAACAACATTTTAAACGACTGAGTAATAACAAGAGTTTGTCGCCTTAAAACTTCCTTATACGGTAACCTATTTACCCTGGACACAAAATCATAAAGCGTTTTAGGTGAATACGAATTTTATGAATTGAACACTCTTGAAAGGAAATACTGAAGAACCTTATCCTTTCCGTCACTATAATCACGAGGGCATTCATTGATACTAAAAATTAAAGGATAAAAAAATCCTGTTTTTTATACCCGACCGAGGGTATATTAATTTAATGCATAGTTTGTAACACAGTGAAATAACCACCGTAGACCCCTAAGATCTGTTAGAGATATGATCGAGACCGACAGGTGAGTCGATTAAGCCATGTCCGTCCGTCCGTCCGTCCATCCGTCCGTTCGTCTGTCCGTCTGTCCGTCTGCCGTCTGTCCGTCTGTCCGTCTGCCCGTCTGTCCGTCTGTCCGTTTGTCCGTCTGTCCGTCTGTCCGTCTGTCCGTCTGTCCGTCTGTCCGTCTGTCCGTCTGTCCGTCTGTCCGTCTGTCCGTCTGTCCGTCTGTCCGTCTGTCCGTCTGTCCGTCTGTCCGTCTGTCCGTCTGTCCGTCTGTCCGTCTGTCCTTCTGTCCGTCTGTCCGTCTGTCCGTCTGTCCGTCTGTCCGTCTGTCCGTCTGTCCGTCTGTCCGTCTGTCCGTCTGTCCGTCTGTCCGTCTGTCCGTCTGTCCGTCTGTCCGTCTGTCCGTCTGTCCGTCTGTCCGTCTGTCCGTCTGTCCGTCTGTCCGTCTGTCCGTCTGTCCATCTGTCCGTCTGTCCGTCTGTCCGTCTGTCCGTCTGTCCGTCTGTCCGTCTGTCCGTCTGTCCGTCTGTCCGTCTGTCCGTCTGTCCGTCTGTCCGTCTGTCCGTCTGTCCGTCTGTCCGTCTGTCCGTCTGTCCGTCTGTCCGTCTGTCCGTCTGTCCGTCTGTCCGTCTGTCCGTCTGTCCGTCTGTCCGTCTGTCCGTCTGTCCGTCTGTCCGTCTGTCCGTCTGTCCGTCTGTCCGTCTGTCCGTCTGTCCGTCTGTCCGTCTGTCCGTCTGTCCGTCTGTCCGTCTGTCCGTCTGTCCGTCTGTCCGTATGTGTGAAGTTTTTGGGTCTTTAAAATTAAGCAAGGACGCTCAAACCTGGTTCTTATTTTGTTCAGACAAAGTGTGAAAATTAGTCGAATTCGCCGACGGCCACGCCCACTACTGGGTTCAATGTAAGACAACCTCTATTTCAAATTTTCTTTCAAAATGACTTTTGGTCAAGTTAGACAAGGTGTAGGAACTCAAATTTTGGTATAGTGCAACAATGGCCCAAAACCTCTAAGAAGGCAAAAATTGGACCGACCACAATGTCGACCATGTCCACCGATTTCTCGGAAAGTTTACTCCACATTGAAAAAAAAAATCTAAAACAAATAGTCAAGATATTACTATTTGCTGGGTTTGCTTCATTCAAAGCTTTGAGCTCCGCCCACTTTTAGGGGGCGTGCTTAGAAAAAACCGGTTTTTTCTGCAATTTTCGGGTTTAACGCATTTTGTCATGATTCCAACGAAATTGCATTGAATTGATTTTGATTATTAGCCCAGACCCACTTTTGGGGGCGCGGCCTATACAAATAATATATGAATTCAGGACAAAAAAAATTTAAGACTTAGTGTATGTAGGGTTGCTATACACGGTATATAGGGTCGGGTATGTAGAAGTTTGTCACGGATGAACTCTTGCACTTACTCACTTGTTTTTTCTCTCTTAAAATGCTTCAAAGTAGATAAAGCCCGTGAATGAGCATTCTGCTCTTTCTTGTATAAGTTAAGAGCAAATTTTATGAAAAATTGAGTTTCTTAATTTCTAACTCTGGAAAAGGTCTCCACTTTCGACGTGTTGGTAGTTGAAGTTTTTCTATTAAAATTTAGCCACGATTGATATATTCCAAAAATAGGCTCTTAACGTCTTATCTTACTTTGTCAAAAGGTATTTCGATTTAAAATTTGAATTTGAGGTTAGCTTGCAAGTCTTCAAGCCAGAATATACTTATTTCATATAAATAATTTTTTAGTAAAAAAACTAGAAAATACAAATTAGAAAATCAAACTTAGAAAATCATACAAATCTGAATAGAAAATGACCTACAAAAAGAGGATGTTTTGAGTATACTACTTTTTGTTTAAAAACTAATAAAGCTTTCGAATACAGGTGGACATATTTATTGCCTCTTTTTTAAGAGATGAAACACGTATTTTTCACATTACTATTATCTTCAGTTTAACCAACTTTTTATACATTTTCCAGGGCTTATTAGCTTAAATCCGTATTTTCTAACATAGTTAAACAAATTACCCTGAACCCTACATTCGGTCGAACGGGATATCCTATAATTGCACTTAAGAGCTCTAAGAGATAATGATCGAGGTCGAAAAGGAAATAGGTTAAGGAATGTTTGTCGAGTTACCTGTGTGAAGTTTAGTCTTTAAAATTGAGCTGGACACCCGGTCTAACACTTTAAATGTGGCTTGGTTTTCATTTTGTATTCAAGGTATGAAAATTGCTTTGAAATCCGGAAAACTTTAAAAGGAAAAATATGTCTTAAATATATTAAAAATATATAAATTTTAAGTTTGTTAATACAAAGATCGCCTACTTTTAGTGCTCATTAAAAAAAAAACACCATTTATTTTTCTAGTGTTTCTAGCGGTATTAGGTATAGTTTAAGGATTTTATTTTCAGCCCATGAATATTTTTAGGGTCGGGCTCGACTTCTTATATCGTCGTATAACTAACGGGTGATTTTTTAAGAGGTTGAGAACTTTTTTTAAAAAAAAAACACAAAAAATTCGAAAAAATTAATGAAATATTTATTTGATTCGATAGTTTAAATTTAAACCTTGCAATTTAATGTTTAAAGATAATTTCATGCAAATGTTGACCGCGGCTGCGTCTCAGGTAGCCCATCCGCTGAGTCCAATTTTGGCATACTCTTTCACACATATCGGCCGGTATCTCACGAATGAATGCATGGATGTTGGCTTCCAGTGCGTCAATCGAAGCGGGCTTGTCCCTATAGACATTAGCCTTGACATACCCCCACAAAAAATAATCTAATGGTGTCAAATCGCACGATCTAGGCGGCCAATTGACCGGCCCGAAACGTGAAATTAACTGTTCACCAAACTCGCCTCGCAATTGCGCCATTGTTTCGCGTGCTGTGTGGCATGTGGCACCGTCTTGTTGAAACCACATATCATGCAAGTCAAGAACTTCCATTTCGGGCAAAAAAAAGTTTGTTATCATCGCTCGATAGCGTTCACCATTGACAGTAACGCTGCGATTCGCATCATCTTTGAAGAAATATGGCCCAATAATGCCGCCGGCCCATAAACCGCACCAAACAGTGGTGCAAATCCTTCCGCAAAATTTTCCACGTAGTGCTGTAACAAAGGCCTAACTGCTGGGAACGGCGCCAAATCGACATTTCGCGGTCTTCTGTCACACTAGCTGATACGGCCGCAATATTTTCTTCACTACACACAGTACGTAAACGTGTTGGTGGTTTAATGTCCAACAAAGTAAATTTGGTGCGAAATTTGGTCACAATCTTCCGAATAGACTGCTCAGAGGGTCGAGAATGCCGACCATAAAATGGAAGCAGCGCGCGATGAACATTTCGAACCGAGCACGAATTTTGATAGTAAAATTCAATAATTATCAAGCGTTGTTCATTTGTAAAACGATTCATGGTTAAATTGCAAACCAAACTGAAGCTGTTTGACAGTGACACAAGGTACTAAACACACGTCAGCTGTCAAAACCACTGTTGCCAAAACCAAACCAGCTAAAAAATCACCCGTTATATTAATGTTTTTGTTTTTATCTAGGGAAATGACTGCTCCTAACTGGATACACCAGTTACAGATTTCGTTAACAACTACTTTGAATAAAGTGAGGGTACGATTTATGTCATTACATCTAGACGTTAAGTAAAGATCGTCTGCATAAAGTACATGGTCAATGTTTTTGATTTTTAAAATCACTTATATCGTTATTAGCAATAATAAAGAGGATAACCGATAGTGGAGATCCTTGTGGTATGCCATTTTCAAGCTTATGCACTTTAGAGAAGCAGTTGCTATGCGATCGTACCCGGGCGTTTTCCCTTTGACAGAGCTAAGACAGCTTTCAAGTTCGAGAAAACTGAAAGGTAATTCAAGTTGTTTAGCCGACGGAGACAGGTTGCAAGGGGTAGGTCCGAGGTTTAATATTTCTCGTTTCGCTTCTTGGAATGTAGTAGAGAAATTAGAATCGCTGCAATAATTGGACCAGTGCTTCGCAAAGCGTTCCGCGATCGAATTTGAGTCCGTTAGAGCTTCAGAGTCAGTGTGGATAATTTTAATGGAATGTGGGGTAAAATCACCAGTTAATATCCTAATATCCGCCCAGATTAATTTACTTGTGGTGTTGGGGCTTAGATTTGAGATAAAATTTTGGAAACTTTCGATTTTGGAAGCCTTGGCTTTTCTGCGGAATAGTGCATTAGCTTTACGATAATTGAGGAGGTTGGTTTGGTTGGGGTACTTATTAACGATTTTCCTTAAGTGTTGTTTCTTTTTACGAAGCGCGGCGATTTCAGGGTTCCACCAAGGCACTTTATTTTTGACATGAGTATTTGATGATTGAGGGATTGCCTGGTTGGCTGCGAATCGTAGTCCTTTACTTAATAATGCTGCCTCTTTATTCACATTGTAGATTGTGGTTTGTTTGCGAGATACTCCATACCCTTTGCCTGGAAAAGATTCCAGTTGGCACGGTCTGTTAAAAATTTTGGGGGTAGCTTGCAGTACGAGTTATTACTTTTGAGATTCAGGTCAATAATTATAAGGAAGTGGTCACTACCATGCAGGAAGTCTAACCTGTTCCAGGAGGTGTTCGGCGAAATTTGCGGGGAAACCAGCTTAAGGTCTACGTGTGTAAGGGTATTGTGTGTAGAAAAGTGTGTTGGGCTTCCGTCGTTAAGGAGAGAGAGGTTTGAATTTATGAGGAAGCTTTCAACTATTTTGCCCCTTGGATTCGCGGTTCGAGAACCCCACAGGGGGCTCTAAGCATTAAAATCGCCAGAGAGGATCAGAGGGGAGTTTATCTGTTTAAGAATGTCATTTAGGTCTGAAGAAGAAAATTGTTGTGTAGGGTGGATATAAAGAGAAACAATGGTTATTTTAAAGTTGAGATCAATTTCTTCAGCTATTGTTGAGATGTTTGAGATAATCGGTAGGGGCTTGTGTGGGACTGACTTGTGAATCAGGAGGCCAACTCCGTGTTTTGCAGTTGAAACGGAGCTGAGATTGTGGAAAAATGGTGAATATTGTTTAGGGACTTTAGCAGGAGGATCGTCATGAATGAGAGTTTCTTGGAGTGAAATAATTTGTGGCTTATTTCCTCAACAACTATCACGAACAACTCAAGTTCGTGATAGTTGTTGAGGAATCCATTTAGATTCCACTGAAGAATCTTGATGATCGCTTGAGCTGTTTTCGGGTGCTTTTGTGCAGTATAGGAATAGTTATACTGTGAAAAGTCGTTAGATGGTGATGGTAAATTTGTTTGAAAACTATGGTGACTCCGCCGCCCGAGGTTGAATCATTAAAACACACACTGGTGTTTGGATGATTCAACCCCTGAACGGCAGAGTCGTTGTTCGGAGTACCGATTAAATGATTAGATGTTTCCATCATCATCATAATCGGGGAGCTTTTCGTCGTCGATGGACATGGGTCGAGATGGTTGGGCTGAGTCTGTTCAGTTGGGCTTGGAGTATGTTTGTGCAGTGTTGAATGCTTGGGTTTGGTGTGGAAGATTGACAGAGATAGAAGATTTTAGAGATTGATTATTGTTTGATTGTGGTATAGCTGTTGGGACAGTGCTGATGTTTTGCTGGGAGCGTGGAGATGTTAGAGATGTGGTGGCTAGAGGAGAGATTGTTGGAGATGATGACGTGTTTGATGTGGGTTGCTTTGTTTGGAGAGAATGAGAGTCGCTTGTTTGATTTTCTGCAAGTGCGTGTAAAATAAAATAAATAGAGTGGCGCAACAGCTCGAGGTGAACCAGGGCCAACTTCTCAACAATGTATGCTGGTGTGTTAATTTCTTTTTACATACAAAGGGACCTACAATTTTTTGCCGAATCCGAACGGCACTTTGAGAAGTTTTTCAAGACAAATGATACTCTCGGAGGGTTTGTCAAACCCTCGCGGAGGTGGGGACCGTGAAAAAGAACAAGTCTTTTTTTTTTCAGGTGACAATGGCAGGATTCGAACCCAGGCCTCCGGCGTAGTAAGCACACACACTAACCACTACGCCACGGCACCCCACAAGTGCGTGTGCGACCGGTTTATTTTTGATAATGTTATCTATTGTTGAGGTAGGAGAGATTGTTTATTAAAGTAGAGGAGGAAGAGGTTGATGCAAGGTGAGAGGCTGGAAGGTTGTCAAACGCATTTACTGTTCCATTCCTAACGACGGAAGAGAAAGAGGGAGGTGGGTTGGTGGGATATTGGTCACTGTAAATTTGTTTCGCTTCAGCCATGCTACATTTATTTATGGTTTTTATTTTCAAAATTTCTTTTGCTTGTAAGAACCGTTTGCAGAGCTTGGATGATGAAAGATGATTTTCAGCGCAATTAGCACAAACTGTGCGTGTACAAATTCCAGGGACGTGAGGTGGTGGTAGGTTGCATGTAACGCAAGTTTGCGTGTCAGTGCAACCCTATAAACTACACTTTCGGGTTTTTGGGTACCTAAAATGCTTCATACGGAAATCCTGTAGGAGCTTTTGTTGGAATAGCACCTTACGGAAAACAAAGGAGTGCGAAAGGGAGGCAAACATCCCTATCCTTCGCTGTACTGCCAATTTATGTTGGACAGAGAATACCCTTTAACAGTGACAGGAAGCTCAGTGACAGGAAGCTTTCAATAGAATTTTGATCGAAGGAGCTTTCGACATTATTGATAATTCCGAGATCATCAAAGTACACCCAATATAGAAAAGTAGACAGTATCGCATGTAACTGTATGCAAGTGGACAGAATTCAAACTCAGATATGTTTCTGAGAGAGATTGTTCTAAATAAAGTAACCATTCCCTTTCCAACATTGTAGGTAATGAACTGCGGGAAACACTAGGACATACACTACATCTTGTCCAAAAGAACGCTATTCAGAACATTATATGTGGCTGGGTTTGCTTGAGTTTTGTGTTAGACCTTCTATTCTTCTTATTGGATGTGCTGAGGTAACATTTTTACCAGTTATATTATTGTAAGCTGCCAAGTTTCATAAAGGGTGCTACTTAAAGGGCTTGCAGTCGCGTTCCCAAGGGTTACACAATTTGTGTCATTCACCCATGTTATACGCTGATTACCCTTCAAGATACCTCAACAATAGCATTGTTTATATTCTTTAACAAACACCCACAGGATATTTTTTAATCACTGCCCAATTTATTCCGTCAATTTTAAATTTAACAGCCCCATTGTGCTGATGATATTTAAGTGGTTTACATTCCACTGTTAGTGTTTTCCTTGGGGCCACACGGTATGGTCCTTTTAAGTAATATGACTTTGTTCAGAATGATTTTCCCTCATTCAATTTAACATTCATAAATAATAAATAACTTGGAATGCCCTCGTCAAGGGGCCATGACAAACGAATACCTACAATTTCAAGCAAAGAGTTTTAATTAAAAAGGTTTCATCCTTCGTCTTTCTGCGATTTCCTTGGTTCATTATGCATAATTGCATCAGTTTTCTTCGGAATCTCAATTTACTTAATGGGTATAGGGTTCAAGATGTACAGTTTTTTAAATATTCGTCTTTGTGATTTAACCTTCCATTGCAATACTAGATGCCAGATGGTAATCTTTTATTTAAAGTCAGGGCTTCGTTTTCAATGGAAATTTTAAATTTCCCAAACTGCAGAGTTTTTTTGATTTGAATTTTATTTGATTTTTTTCTCATTCAGTCTCTAAATCGAAACTTTTCTTCAAAAATTTAATAACTAAGCCTTGGAGGATTGCACTTCGGGAGTATGCTTGTCGGTCAAGCTTATAACATCGTTGTGGCTTTTAGTTATGCTATAGTCCCGTTTTTTTCTGGTCCCCTTTTCCACAAAATTCATTTTTTGTTACCCCTGTGTGTTTGCTTTACGTATTATGACAAAGAAAATGGGTGGACACTTGGACAGTAACTCCCAGGTTTGTAGACCGCCCATTGTTGCATCTGGCGTTGGTGGCATGTTGGGTGCATGTATTGAGCGACATTGCACGGGGAATAAAAATTATCCTTTTCTTAGTCGACTCAGTCAGAAAATCAGAAATTACCTTCTTCGAATAGAATAGTGGCCAACGACGAGTCAGTCATCTCTGGACGTAAAAGGGTACGGTCGATGGTTTACTCGGCGGTAAACAATTGTCAGATTTATCGGCCAACTTCACACATGCAATTGTGAGCGTTAAGTAAAATAGAAGTTTAGAACTCGAGGATGGGTGAATTAGTGAAATACATAGAGCTCTTCATATTCCGAATTATAATAGACCACGATTTTCAATAAGCATGCTTTTAGTAAAATCTTTAGTGAAATCTACTTTTTCCTGGATTTAAGAAAAAAGTCATTCATGCATCTCTGCACGCAACTCAGCATGTAACATTTCCAGGCACAATGAAAATTTTAAGTGCATCAAAGAGGTCACAATCATCTAATGGAGTCACAGGACCCAAAACGTGCGCCTCCCTGGGTGATGTGTATAGCAAGTATGAGTATTTAAATTATCCGGGTTGGATCAAAGCTTAATATGAAAGAAGAATTAAAAAGCGTCTTAGGCGAGATAAGTGAATTTAAGTGGAAAGATGTTCGACTGCCATGACCGAGGAACAATGGCAGTTCAGACAATGGACACATCTTTTTATACCCTGTTTGAAAGGAATGAAGTATATAAAGTTTGTCACAGGCGAAAATGTAACATTATCATCATCATCATTTTCGGTGACCGCTAATCCTAAGAAGGGTCGCGGGGCAAGGGGGGCTAAATGGTCCTTCTATCGTTCCCGATCCTCAGCCACCAACTCAAGAGATACAGGCGCGATCCCCAGACGGGTCTCGTAGATGTTCTTTACCTGATCCCATGACCTGTTTCTTGGCCTACCAGGGGGCGATGAATCACACTCACATCTCGGCTAACATAATCTGTCTAGGAAGTCTGTCGGGAGGCATGCGAACAATGTGTTCAAACCATTGAAGAATCGATCGTTTCACTCGGAGAAGTAGCTGCTCAACATTAATATTATCACGAATACTGACGTTTCTGCAACAGCAACGCATCTCATAAATCTCGTTCCGGTAGTAATACTTCCGGTTGCATTGCCGTAATTTCATGACCATATATGAGGGTTGGAATGAGGGTTGCTTTCACTCCAAGCTCAGCTTTTCTGATGACCGGCCGGCGCAGTTCCTTTACTTTTGCTCCAGTCAATTCAACAGGATAACTCAGTATCACTCCTTCCATCTTTCGTGAAAAAGACCCCGAGATATTGAAACTCTTCTTCCTGTTTCAGTGGGACTCCATTTATGTGCAGGGTAGGGTACACTGCACAAGAGTTAGGGAAACAGCCATTACTTTGGATTTGCTTATGGCGTTAACCTTCATCCGAGCCTCACCACAGATGGCTGCAAGCCCAGCCAGTGCTCGCTGAAGTTCCCTCGGACGATGACAGGATAGCTAACTCATCTGCGAAAAGCAGGTGGCTTATCCTGAACCCAACCATTTCAAAAAATTCTTCAACAAGACTCCGGTTCACCATCCACTTAATGCATGTTATGAAAAGGAGAGGCGATAGAACACATCCCTGGCGAAGACCAACGCGCACATCAAAAGGACAGGATTTGACGCCATTAAACCGTACACAGCTTCTGCAGTTTCCATACAAAGACTGGATGGCTCTCAGAAGAGGCCCACTTAGTGCATAGTCCTGCAAAGCTCTCCACAGTGTATACGGAGGGACTTGGTCATACGCCTTTTCCAGATCTACAAAACACGCATAGACCGGTTTGACATATTCCCCATATTCCTTCTCAAGAATAACCTTCAGAGTAAAAAGCTGGTCGGTTGTGCCTTTGCCAGGCTGAAAGCCGCACTGTTCTTCCCGTAATAAAGGCTCGATTACAGCTCTGGAACGCGTTTCCAACACTTTGCGAATACTTTTCCCGGAAGACATAAGAGAGATATGTCCCTATAGTTGGTGCAATCTCTCCTGTTCCCTTTTTTGAAAATGTGCACTATAACTGCTGTTTGCGAATCGCTAGGTGCCTTCCCGATATCCCAGGCGACCTAAATGACACGTGTTAGCCATTCAACACCCTCTTCACCCATTGCTTTGAGCATTTCTGGCCGGATTTCATCAACTCCAGCAGACTTGCCAACTTTAAGCGATATGATCGCTTCAGTGACTTCATCTACTGTGGGACTGTTCCCCGCCCTTATCTCGTCAGCAGTAGGAATGCCATCTTCAGTGCCCTGTTGGGGGTTGAGCGACTTCGAAAAGTGCTCTCTCAATCTGCGCAAGACATCGATCTCATTTGAAAGAAGTGTACCGTCCTTAGATTTAACCCCTTGAACGACATTTTAGTTCCTTCCTCTGAGCCGGTGAATAGTCTACCAAAATGTCTTGTTTGCAGATCTGTAATCGTGCTCCAACCTCTCGCCGAACTTTTTCCATGGATGTTCTTTGGCTGTTCTTACCGCCATATTGGAAGTTCTTCACGCTTCAGTGTACCGGGCTCGAGAAATGGAGTTCCTACATTGAATGCACACAATATAGGGCCTCCTTTTCTCTCTGATGACTTTTTGAACTCCAGGAGACTTAAGCCACGCAGTTCTTTTCTCACCACCAGCCGCCACACCAAGCCGCTTCACTCCACAAACATTTCTTGCAGAGGCAATGACTGCCGATGCAAACAGCTGCCATTCTTCCTTTACATTTAAAAGGTCAGTTGGAATTTGTTCAAATTTCTGCGAAACGTGCGTGCAAATCGCTCCCTGTAATCAGATTCAGCATCTTGTACCCTTTCCCACCGTTTTCGGATCACCCGTATTGGACTTAGCCCGGGTGGCAAAGGAATACTGTCGCTAAAGCTAAAGTTGCACAACACTTGGTGGTAATCAGCTGACAGCTCTGCTCCTCTCAAAATGCGAACATCGCACATCAGTTTTTGAACTCACGATGGTACCTCACAAAGAAATCAATCAAAGATCTCTGATTTAAACTGTGCCGGAATGTCTTTTTATGGGAAAAAGGTGTCCATGATGGACAAGTTTGATCCGAGTCACTGTACCTCCCAATCACACTTGTTCATGTACTGAAGTTATGAAGTCACCCATATAATTATGAAGTCACCCATCAGGAGGAAGAAGTCCATTTCAGCCACTCTATCCAGCGCAGCATCAGCTTCGTTCAAGAAGGCCGGATACTCTTACTCTAGGTTGGGTGCGTACACCTGCACTAAAGACAAAGTCGATCGCTCAAGCTTAAGCTTTAAGATCAAAACCCTCCCTCCCAATGGAATAAACTAAAGCCAGACCAGAAAAGTCTCCACCCATCAGCGAAGTCTCTGGTTCCGAAACCTTTCCACTTAGTTGAGGTGATTTCAGTAGCATCGAGCTGATACTTTTTAATCTTCTCAACCAGTTCCAGTTCCTTCGCCGTTAGCGATGAGACATTCCGTGTGCCAATTTTAAGTTGGTGTTGTTGTCGATTTCTAAACTGACTATCTAAGCCCTCGTTTTGCATTTTAAACCTAGCTTCCAGGTTTCTATCCGGCCGATCCTAACATGGACAACAGACGCCGCCCAAAGGTTCGTTTAACGGACTGCAACTTCTGCGTTCTCTGTAGCACTTACTCACTGGTATTTAACATACTTATTTTTTACACTTTAGCTATGTTACAACGGCCTACCACACTAATTTTTGGTACGTATAACTGCTTCGTAATTGTCTTTGAGGTTACAGAAAAAGTTTGGCCTTTACATTTACCACTCCCCCTTTTTAAGTCGTTTTCACTTAAAATGACGGTTGTTCAATAAACATAAAATGGCGTGAGTTTATTTAGGCGTTCAATATGACTGAATACACAGTCCCGAGGGATCTGTAATATTTCCAAAAACTTATCTTTTTTCATAAATAAACTTCTTACCCAAAGGCCTTTCCGTTTTCGTATTCCTTTTGGCGACCGCATTCAATCTTATGGTTGAAAAAATATAAGGGATGTACGTAAACTCAAGTAAAAGGAAAAGCTCTAGCATAGCGAACCCTGAGATGCAGTTCGTGATATCATAGTTCTCATGGTAAACTTTACCGGAAGATATTAAAACAAGCTCCCAAGGGCACTCCTCTATATTCAATCCATTGAACGCTCCCTGTGCATTGACTGCAATCGTAAATCGGTTCAATTTTCGTGATCAGAAAATCGTTATCCGATAAAATCAAAACAACGTATTCGAAACCAGTTGAAGGATTTCGACCCCACATAAATTAAACCTCATATCCTACTTATCCCAATAGCACTTGTGCAAACTATCAAAATGAAACTCGTTACACCCTTTTTTGCACTCGAAATTGATCAACATCCTCAACCCAAGTAGTCCTTCCATTTGAAAATCGAATGCAGTAACAACAAAATAGGAAGAAAATCCTGTCTAAGATTTAAGTTCAACACGTGTAACGATTTTCCTTTTCCTTTATAAATGTATCCAAGCAGAAAGAAAGAAACGACTATTGTAACCCAATCCCACTTCATCTCAACGGCACTAGAACCGCGTAATTGAAAAAAAAAGACAACGAACGATAAAGCTGCTGTGCAAACACAACAATCTACGTGATGAAAATTTGGAATAAGACCAGAACAGGGATACCTGCTGGCATAAAACCTTCAGTAGCCAAATCTAGGAGTTTGGGGACTAAAATAGAATTGCTGCAGTCAGGTGGAGAATGAAAACAACAACCACAAAAGAATACACTCGTTTGTAGTACTGATGGCGCATAGTCCTTTGTGGTGGCATCCGAATCTTTATTCTGATTCTTTTGCCACAAAAATGGTACACCAAAAGGACAAACCGCTCGCGATAAAACGACAAGAGCTTATGATTTTTGCCCGACGACACAGACGCACGTATTTGTAGATCTGCTCTAAATGGCTTTCCCTGGGAGGCGAATGCGCTTTCCATTTTCTGCTGCTTGCATTGAGAAATGGAATTGAGAGGAGAAGGCAATCAGATTGCCTTATACACTTTAAAATAGACATTATAACACAAAGAGATAAGAGCGTATGTGTATGCGTGCAGTACATTTGAAAATACCCCTGAACTATATTTCGTTTGGGACTATGGAACTTTCTCTCTTTAGTGGTTGAGATTGTTTTTTAGAAATTTCCATAGCAGTTCCTGCTCTGCTGAGGTAGCTTGAACAGATAACACAAAAAAAAACAAAGGAAAATAAGGATATGTCTTTGAATCGCTGACTAATATTCCAATACTAGATAGATAGAGTGGCGCAACAGCTCGACGTCAACCAGGGCCAACTTCTTAACAATATTTGCTGGTGTGTTAATTTCTTTTACATTCAAAGGGATTAATCGATCACCACCACCTAGATCGAACATATGCGGAAAAAGCAGTCCACCGGGAAACCAGGACTCTGTGAAAATTAAGAGCTAAGAAATGGAGAATAATGAACTCCGAGCTAAGCTTACTGAAATGGAGCGACTCTTCCACGATCTAAAAATGGAAGCTGACTCTCTGCGAAAAGAAAATGAGGATATTAAAAACAATCGTTTAAAGAAAGACTGTGAGGTAACGAAAGAGTGTGTAACACCGAACCGACCAGCAGTCGAATACTTCACGGACGAGGACGAACTTGCACTTGAGACCGATTCAGTCTTAAGGAAAAGGTCTAGCAAGAAGCGAAAGGCGAATTCCTCTCCCGAAGTAATACAAAAAGAAGATAAGCCCTCTGGCTCAAACAAGGCTAAACCAGAAGCGAAAATTCGTCCATCTTCCGCAATAAACATCGTCGGGATAGCAGACTTTGGGAGATTGCGCAACCTTCTTGCAAACACGGTGAGAACAGAAAACTATAAGCTTACCTCGCACCGAAACGTGTGGAAAGTAAATGTTGACAACGCCGATTCCTATCGCGCTCTGTCTCTTAGACTGAATGCAGAAAGAATCGAGTGGTATCAAAATAAGTACGAAAAACCACTGCGAGTCATTGTAGGGGGACTCCACTCATCATGCACAAAAGAAGACGTTGTAAAAGACGTAAAAAATAAAGGCCTTAAAATTATTGATGCCGTCAATATCATTTAAAAGGAAAAGCAACGCACGGAAGGAGAAAGAGACACTGTGATCAGACGCGGCCTTCCAATTTTTATGCTCTCCTTTGAAAGAACTGAGAGCATAAACGATATTTATAAAAGAAAAATGATACTTAACATCAGGGTTAAAATCGAACCGATGCGAAAGGGCAATAGACTGATACCACAGTGTAAGCGATGCCAAGAATTCAGGCACACAAGTGCCTTCTGCCAAAAAGAACCACGTTGCGTGAAATGTGCCGGAAAACACCTGTCAACAGAGTGCAAAATTGACATAAAGGCTCCAGCAGTTTGCGCCAATTGCCACGGAAACCACCCCGCAAACTATCGAGGATGCGAAGTAGCCATAGAGCTGCAAAAGGGAGGAGAACCTCTTAAGGAAAATACTAGAGGTCAGAATCAAAGCCTAGGACGCCCAAAACCTGCTGAAACTCCTAAGCCAAAGACTCCAAAGACGCCAAAGCCGAGCAAAAGTGGAAGATTGGCAAAGGAGGCGTCGACAAAAGGCGTAAAAGCTCCACAAAAGAGCGGCGCCAGTTCAAGTGCAGCGGAGAAACCACCACTGGTCGGACCGAAATCATACGCACAGGTTGCGGCAAACGAAAACAAGGCAAGATCGCCCACAACAGATGCAGTGTCTCAGATCCTGTAATCTTGGAGAAACTTGAGGATCAGACTAAAATCAACAAAGTTATATTTGACAAACTGAGCAAGCTCGAGTTTAAGCCTCGAAAAAATTACAAGAGAACATGAATATGAAAAAGTTATTTAAAATACTAACATGGAATGCAAACGGCCTTCTGAATAAAATAGACGAACTAGAAGTATTTCTACGGAAAAACAATATTGATATTTGCATGATTACGGAAACTCACCTTAAAAACGGGACTACACCCAAACTTAAAGGTTACAATGACTATCACGCACATCACCCTTCGCAAAATTCGAGAGGAGGATCCTCCCTCTACATTAAGAACTGCATAAAGCACTTCAAGAACACAGAAGTTGAGCTAGACTCTATGCAGATCAGTTCAGTTTCTGTAAAAATTGACTGCTTAGATTATAACATTGCATCTTGTTATTTCCCGCCAGGATATAGACTGGTGGAAGACGATCTTGATCGCATGTATAACTTCATTGGGTCCAATTTTATCATTGGGGGTGACTTTAACGCGAAGCATACTTTTTGGGGTTCACGATGCAATTCAACAAGAGGCAGATTACTGTACAAAAACAGTATGAAGCGTGGGGTGGACTTTTTCTCCACGGGTAAGCCAACATATTGGCCAACCGATAGGAATAAAAAGCCTGACCTTGTCGATTTTTTCATCGCTTAAGGGTACCCCAAATACCTTACGCGAATCGAAGAGTGTTATGATCTTTGCTCAGACCACTCAGGAGTAATCTTGAAGATGGATGGAAGACTGGCGAACATAGAAAGAGCTCCCAGATTAGCTAGCAAAAACAAGAACTGGGACGCCTTCAGAAAGGACTGTAAGGAGGGTGTTGGCTTGAATGTGCCATTGAAAACTCCTTTCGAGTTCGAAACCGCAGTTGACAAATTCATTCAAGCGATTCAGAGCAACACTTCGTCCCAAAAGAACGCAGTTAGCACCGACGGGCATGTACGCACAACATAAAAAAAAATAAAAAAAATAAATAGAGTGGCGCAACAGCTCGAGGTGAACCAGGGCAAACTTCTCAACAATGTATGCTGGTGAGTTTATTTCTTTACATACAAGGGGACCTACAATTTTTTGCCGAATCCGAACGGCACATTGAGAAGTTTTTCAAGACAAATGATACTCTCGGAGGGCTTGTCAGACCCTCGCGGAGGTGGGGGCCGTGAAAAAGAACAAGTCTTTTTTTTCAGGTGACGATGGCAGGATCCTGTACGCACAACATATCCGCTCGAAATCGAAGAATTGATTCGTGAAAAGGGAAGAGCGCGTAGGAGATGGCAACCCACGAGGGCTCCCCCAGACAAAACCCTCTTGAACCACCTCTCTAACAAACTGAAAGGAATGTTGCAAGATCTTAAGAATCGTGAGACCACTGAATACCTTGAAGGCTTGTCGGCGGATAGGAGCTCAAACTACTCGCTGTGGAAAGCAGTTAAGTATATCAAGAAACCTATAATCCACTCGGCACCAATAAAAAAAGCCAACGGCGAATGGGCAAGAGAAGACAAAGAGAAAGGGAATTTGTTTGCTGAACATTTAGAAGAAACATTCAAGCCTTTCGACGGTCCGCCGTTGGCTGACGTTCTAAACAACAACGGGGAACCTGATAGCTTTAGAATGAAAAAAGTTTCGTTAGTTGAACTCCGACAGACAATAAGCAAACTTAAAAATAATAAGGCCCCGGGTTACGACCTGATCACTGGCGAAATATTGAAAGAGCTACCGAAAAAGGCATTAGTCAAGCTTCTTTATATGATAAACGCTTCTCTTAGACTTCTATACGTTCCAAGACAATGGAAAGTTGCTGAAGTCATTATGGTTCCGAAACCGGGGAAATGCGGAAATGATAAAAAATCTTATAGGCCCATATCGCTTCTGCCGATAATATCGAAAGTATTCGAGAAACTTCTGCTGAAGCGATTACAACCAATAATTGCAGAAAGACGCTTGATCCCGGATCATCAATTCGGTTTCAGACCTAACCATTCCACAATAGATCAAGTCTACAGAATAACGCATGAAATTGAAAAAGCCTTAGAAGGGAAAAAAATATGTTCAAGTGCTTTCCTCGACGTATCGCAAGCCTTCGACAAGGTATGGCACGAGGGCTTGAATTATAAGCTACGACAAAACTTGCCGGAAGACATGTATAAAATCTTGGAAAATTATCTTGAAAGCAGACTCTTTCGTGTTAGGTGTATACTCGAGTTTCAAGCAAATTCGGGCTGGCGTACCCCAGGGAAGCGTCCTCGGTCCGACCCTGTTCCTGCTCTACACAAGAGACATACCTCTAGATGACGAGACTGTCGTGGCCACGTTTGCGGACGATACGGCCATCTTGGCAACAGGTGAATCAGTCGAGTCATCAACGAGAAACCTCCAACGAGCATTGGACAGAATTTGTGTCTGGACGAAGACTTGGCGAATCGCTCTTAACGAGAACAAGTCTACGCATGTGAATTTCACTTACAGAAGGGTTAACAATTTACCTCTGTTCATAAATTCTGCACAAATACCTTATGCAAATGAAGTGAAGTATCTAGGGATGACACTGGACGCTAAACTTAGGTGGAAACCACACGTATAGAAGAAGCGTGACGAGCTCGAGATTAGGCTCAGGGAAATGTATTGGCTTATCGGAAGATTTTCGAAATATTATATTATTGCGAATAGTGATATTCACAGAGATTTAGGAATAGCTACCGTGAGCGAAGAAGTAACAAACTTCGCTCGAAAGCTAAATGCTCGCCTTCATGTTCATTGCAACAATGAAATGATCCGTACTCTCAACGAGACTCTTAACGATGTAAACAACGAACGGCGACTACAAAGAACAAGACCCTTCGATCTAGCGACTTAGGGTGAAGCCGCACGAATTAACGGCTTAGTAGGTGCATTTACTGGAAAGCAACCTATCCAATGCGATAAACACTACGGAAGCGTAAACTACTTGTTAAGTTAACTTAGTTGTAGTCAAGAAGTATTATGAGAGAGCGAAAATTTACTACTATAAAGTGCGTTCTGGCAGTTTCATAGTGTCTCTCATAAATGGGTGGTTTTTTAGCACGTGGAAATGGGGCATAACCAATATCGGCTACTTCGGTATTATGTACCTGCTATAGAGGGCGTATTGGTATCTTTGAAAGATTTTGGAGTTTTAGCCTCCGTCCATTCCTAGTATTTAAAAAAAAAAAAAAAAATTCAAAGGGACCTACAATTTTTTGCCTAATCCAAACGGCACTTTGAGAAGTTTTTTCAAGACAAATGATACTCTCGGAGGGCTTGTCAGACCCTCGCGGAGATGGGGACCGTGAAAAAGAACAAGTCCTTTTTTTCAGGTGACGATGGCAGGATTCGAACCCAGACCTCCGGCGTAGTAAGCACACACACTAACCACTACGCCACGGCACCCCACAAATATTCCTATACTAGGCGGATGGGTTCCACTTGACAATAAATTCTCAAGTGTTGCGAGAGCAAGATATGGTTTATGGAGCGGTAATTGACAACGATATCTTAGAAGAAGTTGATTTGGTAGTGTCGGCAGAGGGAGCTGAATTCAGGCGCAAGGGCTTTCGAGGAAGGAATGAGTCGAGAGGAGGCTGTAAGGACACAGCGTCAAGCACGATCGTTAGCAACGAGGCCAAGTGGGGATCAGACAGTGGCCGAGAGGATTCAAGTAGCGCCAGTTGTGTTGGTGAAGAAGAAGGACGGTTCAAAGAGGCTCTGCTGCGATTACAGATGGCTAAACAAGAAGGAGCTAAAGGACAATTTCCCGATAGTCCAAATGGATGCGGTGCTGGAACAGCTGCAAGACGGCAAAGTGTTCACGACGATGGACTTGGAGAATGGATTTTCCCATGTACCAATGTCGAGGAAATATACGGCGTTCGTGACTCAAGAAGGCCAGTATGAGATCCTGTACGTTGCGTTTGGCATCTCCAACTACCCAGCGGTGTTCAGTAGGTTCATATCATCAGTGTTTAGGACATTAATCCAGACAAAGGTATAGTGGTGGCCTACATGGATGATTTAGTAATTCCAGCACGAGACGAAGAGGAAGGGCTGCGAAAGCTAAAGATGGTTCTGGAGATAGCCAGTGAGTATGGATTGCGTATTAAGTGGTCGAAGCGCCAGTTTCTGGGAAGGCAAGTAAACTTTTTGGGATACATCGTCGAGAGGGGAACCATCAAGCCGCCAGAAGAGAAAACCCGGGCAGTCGACAATTTTCCACTACCGGCGAACCGTAAGGCATTGCAACGATATTTGGGGCTCATTTCATATTTTCGTAGGTTTATCGAAAATTATGATGTGATAGCTAAGCCGCTTTGGTTGGAGGAAGAGTCGTTAGCCGCGTGCAAGCAGCTGAAGTCAGCGCTAGTCAGAGCCCCAGTACTAAAGCTGTTCGACCCAAAGGCTTTTACCGAAGTGCACACTGACGCGTGCATTGTTACATTGTGTACGGTTATGGAGCAGTTTTGTTGCAAAAGGATCCAGATGAGCAGCTATTCCATCCAGTGCAATATATGAGCAGAAAAATTTCGCCAACCGAAGAAAGATCCCATTCATAAAAGCTGGAGGTGTTGGCCATAATCCAGCCGCTAAAAAAAAGGAAGGTCTACGTATCGGGGATAAAAATAAAAATCGTTACGGACTGTAACGCTGGGCGAAGGGTAGGGCTCCTTACAAAGACCGACCCTTAGGGACGTACCACCTTGACCACGTAGGACCGATGGAAGCAACGAAGAAGGCCTACAACTATGTTCTTGTTATCGTCGATGGATTTTCGAAGTTTACCTGGCTGTGCCCGACGAGGAGCACCGACGCAGAGGCCGTCATAGATCGCATGAAAAAGCAAGCGGCAGTCTTTGGAAACCCAAGGCCAGTGATCACAGATAGAGGCGCTTCGTTCACGTCAAACGCTTTCAGGGAATATTGTAAGCACGAGAACATACAACACCTCGAGATAGCCACAGGAGTGCAAAGAGGTAACGGGCAAGTAGAGCGCGTGCACCAGATCGTCGTATCAATGTTACCTAAACTGAGCTCGGAGAACCCAGGCGATAGGTACCGACAGGTGGATCGAGTCCAACAGATGGTGAACAGCACGCCGCCCAGGAGTACCAACGTGCCACCTTTCACGATTTTAACCGGGCTAGAAAAGCGGGTTACCGGAGTAGAAGACTTAAGGTCCCTGCTAGAAGAAGAAGAACTAGAAGCTCTCAAGAACGAGATGCCATCTGGCTAAGGGCGCAGGAGAACATCGGACAATTGCAGCGAAAGAATTGTAAGACTTTTAATGCAAAGAGGAAACAAGAGACTGAATACAATATAATCCCTCAAAAGACTTACTTCTGCGTAAAAGAACTCACGGCTTAAAAAAGGATAAATGCAGCAAATCTGCCTAGATTTCAAAAATTATAATAATTTTCCCATTAGCAGACGATAACTTGAACATGAACTGCTTAATTGGTGATAATTTCGAACGTTGTGCTCTAACAACTTTTAAAATTTGCAAACCCCCTGCTTTCGCTTTTGCCGGTGAAGGGTCATCAGTCCACAGTCGCAAAGCCTTAAATGAACTTATGAGCCATTGGGTGGGCTAAGTTCATTAGATTAGTTTTCGCACTCATAACCCACTCAGGTGATATTCCAGGAGGAGGTATGCCAGTCCTTTTGGTCATGGATCCTTTCGATTGTGATTTCACAACACCTAATTTTATACACTTTATTTTAGCAACTATCTCATATTCAACAGTGAGTCCAACCAGGGAAGTTACAGAGGGTTGCATGCCCTTTCGTTTATATTAAAACTTGCTGTATATTCAGCTTATCGCACCCATAAACAAATCCAACAGTGAGCCAACAGTGAGGGAATTTCAGCAAAACTTGAAATTTATTGCGCTATTGATGAAATGCCTAGAGTCTTTTAAACTATTTTCTTGAAATTTCTACAAAGCGTTAATGGGGAAGGAACTGCACAAGTATTAGTCTTCGGAATGGACAAAAAATCATACGATACAATTAGGTTTCAGAAGCAGCCTGATCCACTGAGGTCCGGAACACAAGCTGATTCTTCTGTGTCAGCAGGTGAAAAGGTGGGACAATTATGCTGCTTTTCAGGGTACTTATTCCCAGACCGTCACACAGTAAATTAATCTGGATCTCGATGTGGTTGAAGATTAAAAGGCAATGGCAGAAGATTTTGAGCAGCGTATACTTGAAGGATTCTGCAGATAAAACCAGTATAGTCCAAGTAAACAATCTTTTACGCTATTACAACATCAGGATAATAAATTCAGGAGCGATGGATCTTGAAAGATCTAATATCAAGGGATTAGTTTGCAAAAATGTGAGGGCTCTTTTTATACCCTTTTCCACTGGAAGCTCATCAATTGTAACATACTGAAAAACCAACCATAGAACCCCTCAAGACCTTAAGGGCATGTGATCCAGACTGAATTCTGAGTTGAATGAGCCATATCCGTCCGTACAGGCGTATAATACCAATTTTATGCCTTCAATTTTGAGCTAAAAAGCTAAAATTTAACTTTATACTTTAGCTTTTTTTAAGTCCGCCCCAAAAGGTCTGAAAGTGCGACTTCCTGCAGTGCTTTCAAAACTGTAAGACAAAAGCAGAAGTTTGACATTTTAGCAACTCCTAATAATTTTTAGGAGTAATCTTTCAACTGCAATTTCTTCAATTTTTTACTTTTACTTTATGATGTTTAAAGTGGCCTACAAAACTAAGGAAAAACAATAACCGAAAGTTTAAACGTTCACAGTGAAACCGGGCATAAGTCATTTAGCTGTCTTGAATTACACTTATCTTTCACTGTGTGTACACACTGCATACCACAATAAAGGAGCGTGTTCAACATGTACAGTGTTAAACTCTGCACCACCCTAATTTATTTAATATTATTGTCCCAAATCTAAAGATTTGTACTATATAGGTTTTGGGCCACAAACAAAGTTTTTGGCCACGCCCTCATGTGGAGGCAGAATTTAAGAAAAACCTCTAATGCGCCCGATTAACATGAATTCCGGCTGCTATTTAGCCAAACTTAAGGAAGAACAGGATATAACAAGTGGGAAAGTGCAACATTGCGTATGCAAAAGCTTCAGTCGACGGATTGCAAAATACCCGATTATACTAAAAGGAAAACTGCCACGCCTCCAAAAAGTGGGCGGGATATAAAAATGTAACTGTTGAACACTTAATAGATACTAGGTGGTTGCATACATTTCGACCTAAAATCCGCCTTTTTATCTAAAAAAATAACTTGCTTTTACGCGAAGCCCACAAAATAGGGCGCAGGCACATACTACATATACATAAAAGTCAGAGAATGCTAATAGGTATCTACAATGCTAATATCTACTTTCGCCATATAATTTTTTGTCAAATTTTATATAATTATTGAAAAACAGTCATTTTAAGCTGAAATCCCTTAAAAAAGTTGGCGTGGTCAATAAAAGGTCCAAACTTTTTTAGCTACTTCAAAGAAAATTACAAGGAAAAACAAATGCGCTAGCGCCATTGTAACGTAGCTAAAATTTAGAAAAGGTATTTTTGAAAATTAGAGATGGTCGGACATACAGGCCTTAGTGGGCGTGTCTGTGGGCGGGTTCAGCTTATTGTCAAACTTGATCTGAAAGACTGGACTTCCAGCCAACCCACCAAATTTTAGCTCTCTACCTTAAAATTTAAGGCCTAAAAGTTGTTTACATACGGACGGACGGACGGACAAACGGACGTACATTGCCTGTCGTTCCCATTCATATCTTTAAAAGGTCTAAGGGGTCTACAAAGATTATTTTACTGCTTTACTAACTACACATCAAACTTGACATACCCTGGGTCGGAATAAAACTAGCACACTAGGTACACAAGACTTGATTTAAGATTTTGTTCATGTATAGAACGTTTTTCACCCCACGTCCATTTTTAGGGGTCGATTTTAGGAAATTCTTGAATTTTAACCAAATAATTACTTTTTGCGTAAATTTAAGCCCTATAATTTCGTTTTAATTAATTAATGAGTCATGAATGGCAACGGGGGGATGTTAAAGAAAAACATATCAATGGAGTGGAGAACAGGAATGGGACATTTCTATTGTTGAATCGAGGCCTTTCTTATTAAATTGTAATGTGGCGTCAAGAAATTTTAAACGACATGCAGGAATCGCTGAATGCACCCATCGATTCACTTTACGAACACACCCAACTGTCATTCCAGTCAGCTGACAGCAAACTGATATTCCAAGTTCGAATTTCGACATCGAAACTTTCCCCTCCATGGAATTCAGCGGAAGAGTACCAATGGAAAATTACCAAAGGGAAAATATGGAACGTACCAGAAGGTGCTTAATTTTGTATAAATACACGGATGATAGTTACACGGGGACAGTTATATTTTCAACGTTAACTTGTGAAAATCGGTAGTAAAGTAAAGATTGATCGAATTGAAATAAAGTGTTGAATTCTTAAAAGCGAAGTTGAATTGAGTGTAGTTTGAATTTATATAAGTCTTGTTTGATAAACAAAGTGTTTCATTGTGTGATCATAAAAAGTTTTATTTGACGAACCCCAGGTGACACATCAATATCGAGCTTAGGGAAATATCTTTGGGATATTCTCTAATAGCTGCCGGATGATTAGCGTTTCCCTGTAGGGTCTCTGAAGGCAATCACCATAACCACACTTTCTTCGGTGGACGCCTTGATTTCTCCATTCCTAAGCAGACTAAGAATCAGTTTTATAATTATTTTTCATGAAGTGACCTGTCACGCTAACAACCTTGTGCGGAAGGCTGTTACAACTTACATTTTGTTCGGCCATGTTAAGCTGTTGGCTGTGCGGCTATTACGAAAGGTGTGGGGTTAGAATCCTACCTCTGACACCTAAAAAAAAGAATCGTCCTTTAGTTAAGGATTTTCGTGCTTAATTCTCTGGCAGTCGTATGGCTTTATTTCCCTTTTTTTTACATAACTCTCACCTTCCACCCTAACGAAATTATTGACAACGGGTGCCCTGGGAGTCCATTTATATAAATTCAAATAAAATAAATTTTAACTGAAAATTTATTTCAGGAGGTTTGACAAAAACAAGGTATAGGTGCGTACTTAAATATTGCTACATAGTTGAACCCCAACAACTGAGAGGCTATTCCGCATTCCATTTAAATCGATTTTTGAAAAAGACATGCTCAGCTCATAAGCACTTTTTCTCTTGAAATGGCGAACTACTTGTAGTTCTATTGTCTATACTAAATATTATAAGATTGTTAACAAAAAAGCTGAATAAAACATCAACATCAATTTTTCCAACTACCCCAAAAATGAACTGACTTTACAAGGGTTAAACTATTTTGAACTCGTAAACCTCACACAATAGACTAAAAAAGCATTCCTTCGCAGGACGTTTGCCTGCAAAACAACTTCGGATGCACAAAATCCAAGAGACTAATGTCCCGAAACGCAAGTTTATTTCCTTTTTATTTGGGGCACATTAGTAGTAGATACCTACTGCCTGCTGCATGTGCAGGTACATAAAAAAGATATATCAAATGGTTCCGAAGGCATGGTTCTGCTTTGCTCTTCTTCTTCGTTTCAGGTTTTATACTGGTGTAGTGAGATATTACCCGACAGCCAAGATGATCGTAAAATTACACTGACAACGCCATTCACATAACAGCACAATACCGTCTATGTTGTTTCATTAAAGGATTTTCGAAGGAGATGCGATAACTATAAAAATGACTGGAAGAAATAAATATGAAGCTACATTGTAGACTGACGATTTTCTAATTGTAAATTGAAAAATTTACCTCAAACAATGTTATTGTCCCTTATAAACATTTGAAAATGTTCAATGGATGGTTTATGAATTATTGGCATGGGCCGATTGAGGGAAGTTGACATTAAATCAGGTGCATATTAAAAGTAGGTATGAGCTGCAGTAGTTTATCACACACTTGTTAACATTTTGATACAATTTATTTTTATACGCGACCGAGGGTATATTAATTTTAATGCATAGTTTGTAACACAGTGAAATAATCACCGTAGACCCTTAGGACCATTCAGACAATGACACCAGCGCTGAAATCAAACGAAGGATAACTCTTGCCAATCGCTGTTTCTTTGGGCTAAGAAGGCAATTGAGTAGCAAAGCCCCCTCTCGAGCAACTAAAGTGCCCAAGTATAAGACCCTCATCATCCCAGTCCTGTCTTACGGTGCAGAAGCATGGACCCTGTCAAAGGCGGATGAAAACACTTTAGGCTGCTTCGAGGGGAAAATTCTTCGGACGACTTACGGTCCCGTCTGCATAGACGGAGAGTGGAGGAGGAGATATAACATTGAACTGAGTCAAAAAGAGTCAAAACACAACGTCTAGGATGGCTGGGTCATCTAGAGCGGATGGACACCAACGCCCTGGCCCGGAAAATCTTCGAATCCACACCGCAGGGACGGTGCGATAGAGGAGCACCGAGACTCAGGTGGCGCACGCAAGTGGAAGGGGACCTCAGCCAACTTCGCGTGCGAAACTGGAGACGGCTAGCTAGAGAAGAGAGCTGGCAGGCGAAGCTTGTTGGCTGAGTCCCAGGTCCACCCCGGACTATAGCGCCACCTTAAGTAAGTAAGTAAGACCCTTAAGACCTTTTAGAGATATGATCGAGACCGACAGGTGAATCGCTTAAGCCATGTCCGTCCGTTTGTCTGTATGTGTGAAGGTTTAAGGTCTTCAAAATCAAGCTAGAGAGCTGAAACTTGGTACACGGCTTGGATGTTCTGCACAGACAAGGCTTGAAATTTGGCTTAATCCGTCAACGGCCACACCCACTACTAGTTTCAATATAAGACAACTTCTATTTCACATTTTATTTCAAAATGCCTTTTAGTCAAGTTAGACAAGGCACATGAACCTAAATTTTGGTACTGAGCAATATTGGGCTAAGAGCTTTCAAAGACAAACTCTTGCACTTACTCACTTCTTTATTCATACCATGTCTGCGATCCTGTGACATTGAAACGGTCGCCTTTATCTGGCTCTATAAAACGGCTTTTAATTTAAACGGCAGTTTCGTCATCATACAGTGGACACAAGTTGTACTGATGCAGTTTAGCTTTCATTTTGTTCTTGAAACTACTGTCGTCCACAATTGCCTGACACGTGTCAAAACCCTATTTCACAGATTTGAAGTGGTAGTCGGGCAGAGTCCTGCTATAACTACATAATCACGAAACCCTGAAATCGCGATTATGCACAATCCATAAAACCCAGAATCTCGGAAGACCTTAATTCCAAAAATCCAATAACCTGAAATCCAGAAACATAAAATTATATTCAACCAGGTAGGTAAATCCCTTATAATAAATCGCTATGTGCGTAAATAAGTCAGGTACAGTCAGCAAATGAGAAGCTCAAGTCTTGTGACTCGGAAGCTCACTGCGAGAATGTTCGGCTCGCGTTTGCTTGGTTCGGAGTTCAAATCGCGTTGACAGCCAGGGTAGGGTATATTAAGTTTCAAGTTATAATTTGTAACGCAGTGAAACAATCACCGTAGACCCCCAAAGCTCCAACTATAATAGGCTTAAGCGAGATTAATCTAATGTCGAAATACAACAAAAATCCCACTCAAGTTCTGACAAAAGATTGTGGTGCCCATAATAGACTTAAGGCAACAATTTGAAAACCATGAAATTTCACTGTGAACGTCTCAAATGTCAGGTTGCCTTGAGAATTTTAAATCAAATTTGAAAATTATGTCACTTTTTCCGCAACTTTTTCCGCAATCTAAAATGTGTTTAAACTTTTGAGCTCAGCGTGCAATTCTTGCTATATCCCCTTCTTTCACGCATCTTTTGAAGCACGTTAAAAAGTAAATTTGGGCTTAAATATGACAATAATAAGCTAATGACAAGCAAAAAAAAAACTTTAAGCCAACACAAGCTAACGAAAACTTTATGAAATCGAGCAAAAGGCTATAATACCATGTCTCCACCGAGCACCAATCGTCGATTAATATAAATCTTTATTAAATCCTCTACAAATCACGCGATTTACCATAAAAAATTTAAATTCTCTCGGCAAGCGATTAAAAATAAATCCTCTCATAAATCCCATTCACCGTATACACAAACCTATTTTCTGCACCTTTGTAACAGTTTGAGAATCAAAAAAGGAAACTGAAACTGTCCCTGTACGAAAAATCTGTCACAAGTACGCTTTTTATTGTGACTTTTCCTGGGGAAATCGTTTTTGCTCCTTGGAAATGACATCGCCACTCTATTTTGAGAGCCAAAATGAGAGAAACAGAGTTTTCGTGTCAAATTAATCCTATATTTGTTCGATGGAGCCACTTTGGGATTTATTTTAATCGTCTCTCGCTAATCTTCTTTTAATTATCGGTGGAGACATAGTATTATGGTCGTGGCATACGAATCGTGTGTAGTGGGACACTTCGAAAAGCCGACTTAAGCTCATCAAAGGGGCCTTAAGACCTTTTAGAGAAATGAAAGGGACCGACAGGAGAATCGAATAAGCTATGTCCGTCCATCCGTCCGTATATAAAGAACTTTTAACCTTAAACTTTAAGGTAGAGAGCTGAAATTTGGTGGGTTGGCTGGAAATCCAGCCCTTCAGATCCAGTTTAAAATTAGCTGAATCCGCCTACAGGCACGCCCACTACAAGCCTGTATGTGCAACCATCTGTAATTTTAAAAAATACTTTTTCCAAATTTTAGCTTTGTAACAATGGTGCTAGCGCACTCAGTTTTGGTATGTAATATTGCCTTGTAATTTTCTTTGAGGTAGCAGAAAAAGTTTGGCCTTTTCATTGACCACGCCCACTTTTTTTCAGGTATTTTAGCTTAAAATCACTGTTTTTCAATAAATATATATGAAATTTGACTAAAATTTATAAGACAAAAGTTGTAGACATTAGCATTTTCTTAGCATTGCTTAGCATTGGGAAAAATGCCTCCGCTCAGTTTTTGTAGGCGTGGCGCTAAAGAAATTTATTTTTTTTAAAGGCGGAGTTTTAAGCCGAAATGTATGCAACCACCTAGTATAAAGAATTCAACAGTTTTATTTTTATATCCCGCCCACTTTTTGTAGCCGTGCCAGTTTCCTTTTTTGGTAGTGTAGGATGTTTTGCAATACGTCACAGACGGACTGAAGTTTTTTCATGAGCACTGTTGCACTTTCCCACTTGTTTTAAGTACATTCAGCAATGTTTTTATTTCCTTGGGTTCATTGGAGCTTCTAACATGTAAGTACCGAAAAGTGTTATGCTTCACCTTTATGAAGGAGTCCTCCAGCTCCTGCACACTTCCTCTAGAACAAAAGATTCCTACAGCTCCGGCCCGTTTCCTTCACAATTCCTTGGGTTCATTGGAGTTCCTGGCCTGGTAGTACCCAAAAATGGGTTCCCAAAATGATAGAGGTTCGTTCCAGCTCCCCCAAAACCTTGGGTTCTTAGTAGTTCCTAATGTGGCAATCAGGGACATATTAGCCCTAGATCCAGTGGGGCCCGGGCCCATAGCGGCAATTTTGGGAGGGCGGCAAATTAAGAAGAAAGATTAAAAGCAAAAAAACAATTGCTAATTTACTTATAAAAATATCATTCCACATAGTAAACGCCAAACATTTTCAATGTTTTTGAACTTCTTAAAGACCGCAGGGACGGCGCGGTAGAGGGGCACCCAGACTCAGGTGGCGCACGCAAGTGGAAGGGGACCTCAGCCAACTTCGCGAGCGAAACTGGAGCCGGCTAGCTAGAGACAGAGCTGGCTGGCGAAGCTTGTTGGCTGAGGCCCAGGCCCGACCCGGACTGTAGCGCCACAGTAAGTAAGTAAAGACCTTTTGGTTTTTCTAGATTATCCCGAAAGTTTTCCCACGGTGTTGGGCATAACCGTTTCCTCTATCATGTCAGACAGGGGTTTTGTTTTAACTCTCGAAAGGCCTTATACCATCTCGTGGGTTCAATAAAAAGTTTGTTAGCCTATAGCGTTAATGGCATAACCCCAAGACCGGGCATGCCTATGATCGAGACGGAATTGTGAGTCGAAAAAGCCATATTTGTGGCTCATATTTCGAAAGGCCTTAAATTGCGGGGTAGACAGTCGGAAACTACATATCTGGATTCTTTAAGTCCCGAAGTAGTATGCGCGTAAAGTTCTAGAAATCCGCCCACTGACATGCCTCCTCGAAATTCAAACTAAGTTGCTAGAAAATTTTTGGAAAAAATAGTCGCAAAAAGTTTTTCCCGATCCTGAAGAAAGGAGACCCTCTGAGTTGTGCCAACTACAGGGGTATAAGTCTTCTTAACATCGCATACAAGATCTTTTCTGCTGTACTGTGTGAACGCCTGAAGCCGTTTGTCAACAATCTGATAGGCACATATCAGTGTGGCTTTAGGCCAGGAAAGTCCACCATCGATCAAATATTCACACTCCGGCAGATCTTGGAGAAAATCCAGGAATTCCAAATCGATACACACCACCTCTTCATCGATTTCAAGGCCGCGTATGACAGCATCTATAGAGACGAGCTATATAGCGCAATGTCTAGTTTTGGCATCCCTGCCAAACTCGTCAGTCTGTGCAGGATGACGATGGAAAACTCTGTTGCTGTTCCGTCAAGGTCGGCAAAGACCTCACCGACCCCCTTGATGTCAAAAAAGGATTTAGACAAGGCGACGCGCTGTCATGCGACTTCTTTAACATCATACTTGAGAGAATTGTGCAGAACTCTTTCGCCAACACCAGAGGTACAATCTGTCAAAAGTCCGTTCAACTACTTGCATACGCAGACGACATTGACATAATCGGTGGAACAAAGCGTGATGTCAGTGAAGCCTTCGTGAGTATTGGGACGGAAGCGTCAAATATGGGTTTAGCAGTCCATGAGGGCAAAACCAAGTATGTGCTGTCATCAAGAAAAGACACCCAACACCGACGTCTTGGACAAAACATCACCATCGACAGCTGTAATTTTGGAGTAGTTAGGGACTTTGTCTACCTGGGTTCCGCTATCAATTCAGACAATTACACCAGCGCTGAAATCAAACGAAGGATAACTCTTGCCAATCGCTGTTTCTTTGGGCTAAGAAGGCAATTGAGTAGCAAAGCCCTCTCTCGAGCAACTAAAGTGTCCATGTATAAGACCCTCATCATCCCAGTCCTGCCTTACGGTGCAGAAGCATGGACCCTGTCAAAGACGGATGAAAACACTTTAGGCTGCTTCGAGAGGAAAATTCTTCGGGCGATTTACGGTCCCGTCTGCATAGACGGAGAGTGGAGGAGGAGATATAACATCGAACTGTACGGGCTGTACAGCGATACCGACCTAGCCAGAAGAGTCAAAACACAACCTCTACGATGGCTGGGTCATCTAGAGCGGATGGACACTAACGCCCTGGCCCGGAAAATCTTCGAATCCGCAGGGACGACGCGGTAGAGGAGCACCGAGACTCAGGTGGCGCACGCAAGTGGAAGGGGACCTCAGCCAACTTCGCGTGCGAAACTGGAGACGGCTAGCTAGAGACAGAGCTGGCTGGCGAAGCTTGTTGGCTGAGGCCCAGGTCCACCCCGGACTGCAGCGCCACCTTAAGTAAGTCGCAAAAAGTTGGAGCTATGTCAATAGCATGCAAAGTCAAAAATATTACATCGAAAAACAAAAAATAAAACCAAAACGCGCCCCCCAGTAGACGTGGCCTTAGAAAATCAAAGAATTATTTCATAGCCTCTCCCACAAAGTTTTAGTCACGTTTTTAGGTGTATTTTTTGGTAGATGTTCCCAGGGGGCGGCAAAAATGTGCGGCCCAGGGCGGAATGTTTCGTTAAAGTCGGCAGACCACCCGTAGTGGGCGTGGCATCAAATTAAAGAGCAATTATTCAAATGCAATTTATTCAATATTTTTGTGATAAATCGAAAAATTTTTGCTTAACATATTATGTAGAAAAGACAATTTTTTTAAATTTCTATCATTCAAAGTTTTGTACCACGCCCACATTTGGAGGCAGAATTTAACAAAAACCTAAAATTTTCCAGAATAACATTTATTTCGACTACTTTTAAGCCTAACTTAGGTAAGAGTTATAAATAAAATTAAGCTCATTAGGTTCACCGGGTTCTATACTAGATTTCGTTCATACAAAGTTTTTGGCCGCGCCCATGCTTAGAGGTCGATTTCACAAAATTATTGAATTTGGACCAAAAAATTACAGTTTTGAGTACATTTTAGCCGCAAACTTGAATATTTCTATGCTAATATTGATTTTCGGTTAAAGGGGTTAGACATGCCACGTCCCTTTTTTTAAAAAAAAAGTAAAGAAAAAACTTATAAGGAATAATTTTTTTTTCTATTTAAAATGAAGCAAATGGTAACGGGACGGGGATGGAAAACAAGAAAAGGAGTATAGGAATGGAAAGGAGAAAAGGAATTACTAGTATAATATTATTTAACATAACGAGTATTGTATTCACTATTTTACTATTTTACTATTATATTAGTACTTATTATAGTAGTGGGGTGCCGTGGCGTAGTGGTTAGTGTGTGTGCTTACTACGCCGGAGGTCTGGGTTCGAATCCTGCCATCGTCACCTGAAAAAAAAGACTTGTTCTTTTTCACGGTCCCCACCTCCGCGAGGGTTTGACAAGCCCTCCGAGAGTATAAATTGTCTTGAAAAACTTCTCAAAGTGCCGTTCGGATTCGGCAAAAAATTGTAGGTCCCCTTGTATGTAAAGAAATTAACACACCAGCATACATTGTTGAGAAGTTGGCCCTGGTTCACCTCGAGCTGTTGCGCCACTCTATTTATTTTTTTTTTTTTTATTATATTAGTACATGCACAACTACTAATAGTATTTAGCCTTTTAAATTGTTTTCACGATTTAACAATAATATAATAATATTATTTATAATATAATTTAATAATATTAGTAATACGAGCTTTCCGGGACTTGCCGGGATTTCCAAGGTTAAAACGATTCCATGTTTTCGATGGGTTGAACCTTTCGTGGTCAGTTTTGCCGTGACCTTGAACAGTAGATTTACGACTCTCCGTATGTAAATCAAGTGAGATGTAAGGGTATGAAGGAACGCTTTTGGCAAACCCGTTTCTATGAGAAGGGCGTTGTTAGGCGGGTTGTTGGGCAACACAAAGTATTTCTTCAAAAAGTAACATTGGAGTTTTTCGGCTTGAACATGTTCAAAATAGCATCACACTTGTGCACAGTAATGTATTGCGGTGAAGATGCATCTTTGCTTTACACCTTTTCTTATTATTGAAAAAACTGCTCAGGCTTGTATCACACCAGACTGCTGCAAATGTATCTTCGGAGAGGAACTTAATGACAGCCTTAATTTTTGTCGATATTTCTAAGAGTGAGAATTTCTAAAAGGGTATGTCTGTCGATGTTATCAAAGGCGGCTTATAGGTCAACGAAGAACGCATTCAATTTCTTTTTCTGACTCAGTTGTAGGTCGATAAGAGAGGAGAGGTTGAAAATTTGATCAACAGCGGAGTATAGTTGTTTCTGTTCGCAGCTTGAAACTCATTTAGTTGATTCTTCTGCTGTATCTATTTGTTGAGTCTGTTCAAAGGTACTATAGCAACAATTTTGTAGATAGTATCCAAGAAATACAGGCCGGGATGCGTACTATTACGCATCAACGATTGAATATGGGTTCTTGAATTGACGTCCAATGAACTGCTGTGCATAAAATATCTACACAAAAAGAATAAACGACAGTAAGCAGGATGCAGATAACTATTACATTTTTTTCACCTCTCGGGAAAATATAAAAAAATTCTTGTAAGAATACGAAGTCAGCTCTAGGGTCGTAGGTAAGCACGAACCTTAACAGCATCAATTTAATTTGCTTTTGAAAATTTGTTAAAATGTAAAAGTAAACAGCTCGCCCTTATTTTGTTGTACATTTCCTTAGTTCCATGTTTTCAAATTAATAATGGAAATTGAATATAATTGAGTTTAATTTAACGTCATCCTACAGGTGAGCCAGCAAAGAAGCACAAACAGTTGTCTGATGTCCTGTTATTGCAGACATTATTCTGGGAAAATATTTCTTGACAAATTAATGGAAGAGCTTCTCACTTCTGTGATGTCGATATGGTCTTGTCGTGTTTATAGAATAAATTTTCGCAAAATAAATAAAATAGTATTTTAACAGGGGCTGCCAACCTACGGTGTTTACTTTTGCTAGAATAAATTATGTCCTAATTATAATGGTCATATTTCAGCCAGGTAAGCACGACGAAGTCATTTTTGATTCCCTTCAAACGGTGAGGAGTAGCGTGTATATCTAATGGGACAGTGCCAGGGTGAGTAAAGCAGGTAAAAGCATCTTGAAAATATTGAATAAAATGTAAGTATTTGAAAAACTGCCTTTAAATCAATGCCACGCGCCCATAAGGGGATGTTTAGCGACTTCAGCCTTGTACGAAGTCTTAAAGGTTTGAGAGCATTTCAGCGGATTTAAAATTTCCGAAAATATTTTCCGAACACTAAAATAAATCAAAAGTTGATAAAAAATAAGACTTTCAAATGAATGATCAATGTTTTCAAAGAATATGTAACTATTATATTTGAAATAACTAATATAATATTACAAAAAATGTAGGTATAACTTTTTTGTATTTTTTGTATAGGTACTTACACACATCATGTCTCCGACCTCTTTTTTCGACGTGATTGTTAGAGTAAAGAAAATTTTACAATTCACTGTAAATGGTAGGACTGTGGTACGATGGTATATTGAAAAGATGGGGGTTGGGAAGAAAAAAAACTCACTGGGAGCCATTGAAAGGATGGGGTTGGAGGACAAGGAAAAGGAGAGGAAGATCCTAAGGGACTCAGTAGTTCGAATGCTATCGCATGTCTGCGCCATAGCTTAAGCTCGCCGGATTATGGAGGGGTTCGTGCACCCGAGCTGACTGGTCTAAAAGGTGATTGCATGTGTAAGTACGGAAAC
This sequence comes from Neoascia interrupta, assembly GCA_947623515.1. Lineage (NCBI taxonomy): Eukaryota > Metazoa > Arthropoda > Insecta > Diptera > Syrphidae > Neoascia > Neoascia interrupta. The sequence continues at coordinate 56,786,812 of OX392463.1, forward strand.
AAGAAAAAAACAAGTAAGTAAGCGCAAGAGTTCGTCTGTAACGAGCTTCTAAATACCCGACCCTCTTTACCCATCAACACTAAATTTAAAAGTTTTTGGTCTGCTTCATATACTGAATGTCAATTATTTGTGTTGGCCACGCCCCCAAAAAAGGGCGTAGGCTGAAAATTAAAATCAATTAACTGTAACTTCGTTGGAATCACGAGAAAATGCGTTAAAAGCGAATATTTATGCTTAAAAAAACAGTTTTTTCCCAAAAACGCCCCCTAACAGTGGGCGGAGCTCAATGTTTTGTATGCAACAAACTTAGCAAATGGTAATATATTTAATATTTGTCATATTATTTTTTTTAAATTAGAATGAATTTCCCGAGAAATAAGGTTTTCAAAGATTTCAGATGCTAAAAGTGGGCATGGTCAATGGAGGCTTCTGGTTGATATTACTCTCCACCAAAATTTGGGTTCATATGTTTTGTCTATCTTGACCAAAGGGTATTTTGAAATAAAATGTAAATTTAAGGTTGTCTGACATTCACGCCAATTGTGGGTGTGGCTGTCGGAGGATTTCCTCAATTTTCATACTTTGTCTGAACAAAATGAGAACCAAGCAACGCTGCGAGTTTCAGCTTCCTAGCTCAATTTTGAAGACCTCAAAACTGCATACATACGGACAGACGAACAGACGGACGGACGGACATGGCTTAATCGACTTACCTGTCAGTCCCTTTCATATCTATAAAAGGTCTTAGGGGTCGACGGTGATTATTTCACTGCGTTACAAACTGTACATCAAACTTAATATATGCTGGGTCGGGTATAAAAAAACGAAAAAAAAGTGAAATATTGGGTTCAATTTTCTTTCCCGTTTCTATTTTAAAACATCAGGTAAAACCAAAAATCAATCGAAGAGGTAATAATTTAACCTCATTATAGAGCCAGAGCAGCCGGTGCAATGGCACAAAATGGATAATATGCAAGAGAGTCAAGAGTAAGAAAAATAATAATAAAAAATAATTTAAAAACGCTTATCTGGGTGTCCTGTCAAAAGGCCTGTCAATGGATTTCCCAAAATTGTTGGTTTTTTTTCGTCGTTATTTTACACACTCTTTTTTTTCACACGTAAGCTCCTATCCAAGTTTTTCTCACACACACATGCACACCCGATTCAATGCCAGCTTATCATGAATTTCTTTATCCCGGAAATTTAAACTCAATGGAAAGAGATAATCACTAATGGGGTATAAGACCGACCAAAATTGCACATCTTTTGTGAACTTTATAACAAGAATGAATTTACCAATGAGAAAATTAGGGAGAAAAAGAAAGCACAAAAAAAAACGCGGTTAGTTGAGTTGGAACCTTCAGGCTCTGGAGGATGAGGGACCCTCAACGATGATGATCTGATAGTCTTTACACTACGGATGGAGCCAGCTTTTATGAACTTGCTGATTTTTCTCATGCTCTGGTCATATTTCTTCTTAAGGTGGCGCTACAGTCCGGGGTGGACCTGGGCCTCAGCCAACAAGCTTCGCCAGCCAGCTCTGTCTCTAGCTAGCCGTCTCCAGTTTCGCACACGAAGTTGGCTGAGGTCCCCTTCCACTTGCGTGCGCCACCTGAGTCTCGGCGCTCCTCTACCGCGCCGTCCCTGCGGTGTGGATTCAAAGATTTTCCGGGCCGGGGCGTTGGTGTCCATCCGCTCTAGATGACCCAGCCATCGTAGACGTTGTGTTTTGACTCTTTTGGCTAGGTCAGTATCGCTGTACAGCCCGTACAGTTCGATGTTATATCTCGTCCTCCACTCTGCGTCTATGCAGACGGGACCGTTAATCGTCCCAATAATTTTCCTCTCGAAGCAGCCTAAAGTGTTTTCATCTGACAGGGTCCATGCTTCTGCACCGTAAAGCAGGACTGGGATGATGGGGGTCTTATACATGGACACTTAAGTTGCTCGAAAGAGGGCTTTGCTACTCAATTGCCTCCTTAGCCCAAAGAAACAGCGATTGGCAAGAGTTATCCTTCGTTTGATTTCAGCGCTGGTGTCATTGTCTGAATTGATAGCGGAACCGAGGTAGACAAAGTCCCTAACTACCTCAAAGTTATAGCAGTCGATGGTGATGTTTTGTCCAAGACGTCGGTGTTGGGTGTCTTTTCTTGATGACAGCATATACTTGGTTTTGCCCTCATTGACTGCTAAACCCATATTCGCCGCTTCCGTCCCAATACTCACGAAGGCTTCACTGACATCACGCTTTGTTCTACCGATTTTGTCAATGTCGTCTGCGTATGCGAGTAGTTGAACGGACTTTTGAAAGATTGTACCTCTGGTGTTGGCGCGAGAGTTCTGAACAATTCTCTCAAGTATGATGTTAAAGAAGTCGCATGACAGCGCGTCGCCTTGCCTAAATCCTTTTTTACATCAATGGGGTCGGTGAGGTCTTTTTCGACCTTGACGGAACAGCGTGATATTTCCATCGTCATTCTGCACAGACTGACGAGTCTGGCAGGGATGCCAAAACTAGACATTGCGCTATATAGCTCGTCTTTATAGATGCTGTCATACGCGGCCTTGAAATCGATGAAGAGGTGGTGTGTATCGATTTGGAATTCCTGGGCTTTCTCCAAGATCTGCCGCAGTGTGAATATTTGATCGATGGTGGACTTTCCTGGCCTAAAGCCACACTGATATGTGCCTATCAGATTGTTGACAAACGGCTTCAGGCGTTCACACAGTACGGCAGAAAAGATCTTGTATGCGATGTTAAGAAGACTTATGCCTCTGTAGTTGGCACAACTCAGAGGGTCTCCTTTCTTCAGGATCGGGCAAACAATGCTGAGGTTCCATGATGATTTCAATATGTTTGTGATAAAATGACTTTTCTACAAGCAACGCGAATAAAAGAACTGTGCACGCAGAAACAACAACGAAAATTCGCTCTACTTTACAGTGCGCAAGCCAAACCGCTAGCCGTCAACACAAACAGTTTCGTCCTGACAAAATGTGTTGTGAATTTGTCGAACACGAGCCTGAGTGAGTCAGCCAAGGGAATGAGCTTTGACCCCACGCCGCGATGTGTACCCATCGAAAACATAATTGGATGTGTGGAAGAGTGCATAGCCCGAAACGAATTCACCAGCATCGACAGCGAAACAATACGATCTTGAAGACATAGCGGTCTTGATTAGACGAACGAAGCCACCATCGTCAAGCAATGAGCGTAGGAATGAAATGGTTGCACTGAGTTCTTTGCGGAGAGATTGTCATTCTCTCAGCGTATAAAGGAAATTCGACTGTCATGAATAAGAGTGACTAAAAAGAGTCAAAATGAATGTTTTTGTCGAAGACAGGGACACATATACGCCTGTAAATTACGATCCTACAGCTCGTGTTCTAAGGAAAGTGTCGCAGCTTATCCAAGAAAACAATGGGATTTTGCCATCGAAACGCTTAGTGCCATATTGTACGCAGCCACCGAATTTATATGGGCTTCCAAAAGTACATAAAGAAGGGAATCCGATGCGATCAATCGTGAGTCAGATCAACGCGCCTTGCTGTTTACTATCAAAGCATTTGGTGGAGGTTCTGAAACCATTGGTTGGGAAGACAGAACATTATATTAATGATTCTTCCCACTTTGTATCAATTCTTAGTGGTCTAAGACTTGAGGCGGATGACGTGATGGTAAGCTTTGATGTGGAGTCACTCTTTACAAATGTACCTGTGCAGGAAGCTCTGAGCATAATTCGTCAACTAATCTCAACCTCCAGCATAGACGAAAAACACATGCCACTTTTGGAATTTCGCCTATCATCGGGTTTCTTCTCTTTCGACCAGAACTTTTATCTGCAGAAAGATGGTGTAGCTTTGGGATTACCTCTAGCTCCCTAAGTTGCTGACGTGTGGATGGAGCATATTGAGGAGAAGGCTCTGAATAGCTGCGAAGAGAAACCAAAGGTGTGGTTAGGTACGTTGTTGACACTTTCTGCATCATTAAACTTTCCGCGTTAATAAGTTTTTTGAACTCTTAACTCACAACATCCGAAAACTAAGTTCACGATGGAACAAGAACAGAATGGATCCATTGCGTTTTTGGATGTTAAAGTAACGCGGAAATCGGATGGTACATTAGGACACACAGTTTACAGAAAAGGCACACACACAAACAGGTACCTCCATGCTTCCTCTCACCATCATCTGGCAAATTTGAGATCTGTTGTCTCCACACTTATTCAGCGAGCTCACAATGTATGTGATACAGAGCATCTCGCCGCTGAAGTTACCTTTGTGGACAACATCCTTCAATCGAACGGCTACTCGAAAAGACAACGTTCATCTAAGTCAAATTTGTCGCGACAAGAAGACTGCAATGAGTTGGACAAGGGAGCCTTTCTACCGTACGTGAAAGGTGTCACGGACAAAGTCGGTCGAATTCTAAAACGATGCGGTGTGAAAACGATATTCTTACCGCCAAAAAAGGTGATAAATTATCTACAATCACCCAAAGATCGCTTTCCTCTCCAAACTCCCGGTGTTTACGCGGTCCCTTGCAGCTGTGGGTCATCATACATTGGACAAACGCGACGAAGTATTTAGACCCGTTTAAAAGAACATATAAATGATGTGAGCAATCAGCAACGAGAAAAATCCGCTCTAGCCGAGCATGTCTTAGACCATCCCAACGAACACCATTGGATCAGATTTGACCCAGGCTAAGATACTGGCTCGGGAGTCGCATTACATCCCACGGCTTGTTCGTGAAGCGATTGAGATAAAACGCCACAAAAATTTCAATCGCGACAACAGTTTCAAATTGTCGCGAACATGGGATCCAATAATCGGCTCATCACCGTCGATTGCGAATTGGCTAGCCACCCCCAGCGACACAGTGAGCACTGTTTGCTCTCAGCCACCTGACGCACAACAACGAGAAAACGAGGCAGCATTACTGCCTACGCACCCTACAACTTGCGTAGTGCTAATCGCCATAAGCATTTTCAGGCAGTTTCCCGGTGACCACGCTTAATGTAACTTAAGCGAAACGTTCGGGGTGAGTACGGTTTGCACTCATAATTAATTTTTAACGCGGTATATACCAAAACCTTTAAAATTATACATATAGGCTAATTGAAATTAATATACAGTTTTTGCAACACAATTGTCTATAAGGTTTCTATAATTATTTTGGGGGCACTTATTTAAAAGTTTTCCTCGATTATGCTATTTCTATAACGGTAAGCATTTAGCGTGGAGTTATACAATGTGTCGCAAACTCTTTCTACATTCAAAATCCTTAGATTTTTCTCCAAGGATGATTAAGGCTACTGCAAAGCAGCTTCTACGAAGTGTAGAAGATATTCTCGTACTCTTAAATTACAAAAATCACTTAACAAAGGTAGGTCAGGTCTGAAATTTAATACTACATGAGTGATTCTATAATAATTATTCTATTCTCTGGAATTTTTCAAGATAAGTGCCAAAACATTTTTCACATCAGAAAAGATCAAAAAAGATCAAAAACGGTCTTTAGCCTAGTTGATAACCAACGTATGTTTCGCTCAGCAATCTTGGCCGAAAGATCTTTCGCTTCCTTGCTGAGTGAAACATACGTTGGTTATCAACTTGGGTAAATACCGTTTTTGATCTTTTTTTGATGTCAAAAAATGTTTTGGCACTTATCTTAAAAAATTTACAGCCAGAGAATAGAATAATTTGATATAGAATCACTGGATCCGAGTGATTCCAATCACTTTTTTGGATTTAATCAAGAAACCCTATTAACCACACATGCATGTTTATTAGCTAGAAATATTTTATGCATAAATATGATATTATAAATATATAAATAATATATTTTGGAAATCCAAAATTTTTTTGACAGTGTTTACATAAAAATGTTAATCATTATATTTTTTCCGGATAAGTTAACAATCCGGTTCGAGGGTTTGGATATCCTTAGAATGTTTTAAAATATCGTGAGCGAAAAACTGGTGGAGATTGGTTTTAAACTGCCCAGGACCAAAGTGAGGAGGAATGATCTTTAGGGAGACTTTTCCACATTCTTCTTTTTTTCCTTAAAGGGAACTCCAATATAATTTAGTAAAATGCAAAACTAGCTTCCAGGGCTGATGAGCACTCCTTTTTGCGCGGCTGTTTGGTTTTTAATATTCCATCACAGGTTTTTGCTTATCAAACATTGCTTACATTACAGTCTTAAAATCTTCCCTTCGGGTAGGGGTTAGAATATACCCGAGGTAAGGCATGCCTGTCGTAAGAGGCGACTAAAATCCACCCTCCGTATGCCGAGCGCGTAGCGCATACAAACCATGCAATGGACAAAACGAACGGAAGTAATACCCCAGGTGGTAATCCAGCATCACTGGCAAATCCACCCTCTTCGGAGGTAGGCTCTACGGATTCTGGGGAGAGCCATTTATTGCTTTCAAATCCCTTTATGAAGAAACCAAGGGTACCTCGATCACCACCACCTAGATCGATCATCTCCGGGAAAGGAAGTCCGCCGGTTAATCGGGACTCAGCGAAAACTAAATGCTTTGAAGCGGAAAACAACGAACTCCGCGCTAAGCTTAAAGATATGGAACGTCTCTACCATGAGCTCAAAAATGAAGTAGATTCGTTACGAAAAGAAAACGAGGCTCTTAGGAATCCCCGTGATACTACAAAACGTGAGGACACGCCGAAGCGTCAAAGCGAATACGTGACAGACGAAGAAGAGCTTGCACGTGAAACTAATCCGGCTCTCAAGAAAAGATCTACCAAAAAACGAAAAATTGGGTCTTCGCCAGTAGTTGAGGCCGTATATAAACACGATGAAACACCAACCGTGTCAAAAAAAGCGACAGCGAAAATTGAAGAAAAAATTCGCCGACCGCCTGCAATAAATGTCGTTGGGGTCGCAGACTACGGAAAGCTGCGAAATATCTTAAAAAATACTCTGGGGACGAAGTATAATTTAATTTCTCTTCGAAATAATGTATGGAAAGTCAATGTCGATGACTCTGATGCCTATCGCGCACTTTCGCAAAAATTAAATACCGAGAATGTACAATGGTATACTTACGAAAACAAATTCGAGAAGCCGCTTCGGGTTTTCGCTAGGGGACTTCACCCAACCTGCACGAAGGAAGAAATTGTTGAAGATGTTCAAGCCCAAGGCTTTAAAATTCTTGATGCCGTGAACATACTTAAGAAAGAAAAACAACGTACGGAAGGAGAAAAAGACACCGTGGTCAAGCGCGGTCTTCCTATTTTCATGCTGACGTTCGATAGGATTGAAAACATAAACGAAATATATAAAATAAAAACAATCCTAAATATCAGGGTAAAAATTGAGCCCAAGCGAAAGGGCAATAGACTAGTACCTCAATGTAAGCGATGCCAAGGCTTCCGACATACTAAAGCGTACTGCCAAAAAGAACCGCGATGTGTCAAATGCGCCGGTGGACATCTTACAAAAGATTGCAACGTAAGCAGTCAGGCACCAGCGACTTGCGCCAATTGTAATGGAAGTCACCCGGCGAGCTACCGAGGTTGCGAAATCGCAATAGAGCTACAAAAACGTCACGAAACTGTTAAGCAACATATTGTAGATAGGGCCACAACCCCAAAACGTTCTAGAGCTGACAAGCCGAAAACTCCCAAATCGGTCAGAAATACGAGATTGACGAGAAAAAATATACAGACTCCGCAAGAAAACGTCGCCGGTCCAAGTACAAAGGGAAAATCATCACTCATCGGCCCAAGATCGTACGCTGAAGTCGCGTCACACAAAAGCAAACCTCCAGAACCTACCACAACAGATTCGGTATCTCAAATATTATTTATGATATTGGAAAAGCTTGAGCAACAAACTAAAGTTAATCAAGTAATATTTGACAAACTGAGCGAGCTAGAGTTTAAACCTCGCAAAACCAATAACAAATCATGAATATGAAGCTCATTAACATACTTACATGGAATGCAAATGGTCTTTTAAAGAAAATCGACGAACTAGAAGTATTTCTACGGGAAAAAAATATTGACATATGCCTGATTTCGGAAACACACTTTAAGAAGGGATCCGGACCCAAAATTAGAGGTTACATCGACTACCACGCGCATCATCCATCAAAAAATTCGAGAGGCGGATCCTCTCTCTACATCAAAGACTGCATTAAGCATTACAAAAACGAAGAAATTGAGCTTGACTCTATGCAAATAACTTCAGTATCGGTAAAAATAGGTCACCTAGTTTATAATATTGCCTCGAGTTATTTTCCTCCACAGTATAGGCTAGCGGACGACGATCTTACTCCCCTCTTTGACTTACTTGGGTCGAATTTTATCATCGGCGGGGACTTTAATGCGAAAAACACCTTTTGGGGATCACGGTGCAATTCAACAAGAGGTAGAGTACTCTTCAAAGCTAGCATGAAACGTGGCGTGGTTTTCCTTTCGACGGGAAAGCCAACGTATTGGCCAACCGACAGAAACAAAGTACCTGACCTTGTCGACTTCTTTATCGCAAAAGGGGTTCCCCGCCACCTCACAAATGTAGAAGAAGGCTATGATCTCTGTTCGGATCACTCGGCAGTCGTTTTGAAAATCGGCGGAAGTCTAGCAAAAAATGAGAGAGCGCCTAGGCTAACTAATAACAACACCGACTGGGATGGCTTTAGGAAATACTGCAAAGAAAATGTATCTCTACATGTACCACTTACAACCCCTTTAGAAATAGAAGACGAAGTCGATAAACTCGTTAGAACTATCCAAGACGCTGCTTGGAACAATACTTCTTTCCGGAAGACTGGAGTAAGGAAAAGCGGATCAATTTACCCGCGCGAAATTGAAGAGCTCATACGCGAAAAGAGAAAGGCTCGAAAGAGGTGGCATTTGTCTCGAGCTCCTCCTGATAAAACCATTCTGAATGGGCTATCTAACAAATTAAAGCACTTACTTCAAGATTTTAAAAGTCGCGAGACTACCAACTACCTCGAAAACTTGACTGCCGATAGAGGGTCAAACTATTCACTTTGGAAAGCCGTGAAGTCCATTAAAAAGCCCATAGTACACTCGGCGCCAATAAGAAAAGATAACGGTGAATGGGTAAAAGGCGACAAAGAGAAAGCAGATGTATTTGCAGAACATCTAGAAGAAACATTCAAACCGTTTGACGGGGAGCCGTTGGTTGACGATCTGTATCGCAATGCGGAATTAGACAATTATCGAATGAAAACCGTGACACTGTCTGAACTTCGTCAAACAATCCGAAATTTGAAGAATAACAAAGCTCCAGGCTATGACCTAATTACTGGGGAAATTTTGAAGGAGCTACCGAAAAGAGCGTTAGTCAAGCTTCTCTACATCATAAACGCATCAATGAGAATTTCATACGTTCCACGGCAATGGAAAGTCGCAGAGGTAATAATGGTTCCGAAACCAGGGAAATGCCCGAACGACAAAAAATCATATAGACCGATTTCGCTTCTGCCGATTATATCTAAAGTCTTCGAGAAACTTGTGCTCAAACGACTGCAACCAATAATTGAAGAAAGACGATTGATTCCGGATCACCAATTCGGCTTTAGGGTCAAACATTCAACACTTGACCAGGTCTATCGAATAACTAATGAAATTGAGAAAGCCTTAGAAGCGAAAATGATATGTTCTACCGCTTTTCTTGACGTATCCCAAGCCTTTGATAAAGTTTGGCACGAAGGCCTAAAATATAAGTTACGGAAAGTTTTGCCGGAAAAAATGTATGAACTCTTAGAGTCTTATCTTGACAACAGACTATTTCGAGTGAGATACGGGAGCGAATACTCAGAATTCAAAGAAATACAAGCCGGCGTTCCACAAGGTAGCGTCCTCGGTCCAACACTGTTTTTACTTTTTACAAGAGATGTACCTCAAGTAGAGACAACGACTATAGCCACGTTCGCTGACGACACGGCTATCCTCGCTACGGATAAGACAGTCGAACAATCAACGGGAAAACTCCAACGCGCTTTGAATAAAATATGCGAATGGACAAAGGCCTGGCGAATCCTCCTAAATGAGACAAAATCAACGCATGTAAATTTTACTTACAAGAGGGTAATCAACTTACCTCTATTTATAAACTCGGTACAAATTCCATACGCAAACGAGGCGAAATATTTAGGCATGACCCTAGACGCAAAACTTAAGTGGAAGCCACACGTTAAAAAGAAACGCGATGAACTTGAAATCAAGCTACGAGAACTGAATTGGCTTATCGGACGTTATTCGAAACTAAGCGTATATAACAAACTGCTATTGTATAAGCAAGTGCTAAAACCATCTTGGACGTACGGTATACAACTTTGGGGTTGTACCAAACCAAGCAACATATCTATTTTAGAAACTTTTCAGAATAAGACACTAAGAGCAATCGTAAATGCTCCATGGTATATAAGAAATAGCGATTTACATCGAGATTTAGGCATCGCAACCGTTACCGACGAAGTAAGAAACTTTGCTCGCAAACTTCACACTCGCCTTCACGGCCATTGCAACCACGAAATAATCCGAACTCTGGATCAGACAAATCTTGCACGCCGACTACAACGAACAAGGCCGTTGGATCTAGCGTCGTAAGAGGAAACCGCACATAATGACGGTATTGCAGGTGCTTTCGTTGGAAGGTAGCCTGCCAAACGCGATTACTATACAGAAGCATGAACTACTTGTTAAGGAAACTTAGTCGTAGTCTTACAAAGATTGGGAGGTTTTTTAGTGAGTAAGAATCTCACACTACTATGAGCACGCGCGTTCGATTCTCATAGTGCCTATGAAGGTTTTTACCTACCCACGGAAAAAAAAAAAAAAAAAAAAAAAAAAAAAAAAAATCTTCCTGCTTACGTAAACTTTGTTCCGGGGCCAATCAAGTGAAAAAAGGTGAGCTGCCAACAGGTTCAGCAAATAAAAGAAATGCGAAAGAGGGAAATTAATTATACCGGTCAGTTAAGTTTGCAAACAAAACTAATGCAATTATGCACAAGGCGCGGCTTCATAAAATTACACCGGAAGCATCCCTGACAAGGTCGAATGGCCACGTTTAAAATTATATTTCTCCGAAATCAGGTCAGCATTATCTCGTTCTTTTTTTCGCTCTTGTGTTTCATGGAATAATGTTTGCTGATGCCGGTTGTTCGTTCAAATTAAATGGGTCCTGTCGGAAATTAAAGAAAATTAAGTGTTTCAAAAACGAAAGGGACCCCAAATTTTACAGAATTTTGGGCAGTTCGGTAGGACAACGGAAACTAAACTTCAATCAAGGCATTTAAGGAACTTGCTCTATGATGAAATAAGGTTGATATAATACTCTTTAGTTCAAGGAATAACAAGGACTGCTCAAGCAACTGTTGATATTTTTTCGTACTCAATCTGGGGTCCTTTTATTTCTTTAAAGAACCTTTGAGATACGCATAGAAATAAAGTAAAAGTCGTTTATAACAATCTCGCTGGAATTCCACGCAAGCAACACCAAGGCTAACCTAGTCATCGCGATGGATGCTAATGCCCTTCACACTCACTGGGGCAGCAAAGACGTTAACAGAAGGCGTGAGTCTGTCTTAGAATTTATTTTGACATCCAATCTAAAAATTTGTAACAGGGGTAATCATCCTACGTCCCACAACAAAATTAGAGAGGAGTTCATTGATCTAACACTAGCTCACTGCACTGAAATTTTCAAGTTAATGACTGGATAGTGTCCACCAAATGCTCCTTCTCAGACCATTACAGGATAACCTTCAATATTAACTTTAGTCAAGATAAAGAAATACCTTTTAGAAACCCTGCTAAGACCCACTGGAACAAATTCTCCAAACTTGTCACTAGACGATTAGAGCCTAATCAAACAGGCAACATCTCGAGTGTGACATAGTTAGAGGAATCCGTCAACCTTATCACTAAGACTCTCTTAAACTCGTTCAAAAATCCTGTCCTCTTAGTCGGCCCCCAAGAGAACCGATGCATCATGGTGGACAGCCAAACTTCTTAGGACAAAAACAAGAAAACTTTTAAACACGGCTAAGCTGACCAAAAATGCTGCATCCTCACTTGGGATGCTTATCACAACAGCTTCAACGAATGCAAAGGGAAAAATAGAGCAGCGAAAAGAACATCATGGACCAACTACTTTACCAACATATGGAGACCTCAATTGAAGCGGCAAGATTGCGCAAGATTTTCGGGAATCTATGCAAAGAGGACAACTCCCGGACGGTGAACAGCCATGAAACCTTGGGACTTCTGCTCAATACACACTTCCTCGGATGCAAAAACATAACGAGCGAACAAACACTCGATACAGGGGGCTGCCAACCTTCATTAGCCAACGAAGAACAGGCAGTTATCGCTGAGTGTATTCGCAAAGATAAACCTACCTGGGCAATAAAATAATTCCAATCTCTCAAATCAGTGGGACCGGATGGTATGACAACTGCCATGGTTCAGAAAACGAGGGATGTACTTATTCCTTGGCTCAAGAATATCTTCATAGGGTTCACAACTCTCAATTATAACCCAAAGAACTGGCAAGATGTCACTAGTGTGGTCTTTATTCCTAAAGCGGGAAAACGCAACCACTGCAAAGCAAATGATTACAGACCTATAAGTCTCTCATCTCTTTTACTTAAGTTACTGGATAGGCTGATAAATCTGCGGCTAAGGAATTACCTCGAAATCCATAAGCACCTCAGCAATGCACAACACGCCTATGCTAAGGGGAAATCTGTGGAAACGGAGATGCATGAGGTGATGAGTACAATCGAGGGGTCCATATATAACAAAGAATTCACATTGCAACCGTTCTAGACCTAGAAGAAGCGTTCAATAATCTAAAGAGAGAATCTATTATCTCATCCCTGGTGGAATATGGCATCGATTCCCACTTGACCAATTGGGTAAAGACATCGCTTAAAAGCAGAGTCATCAACTCTTATCTGGGAGACTAATTTATTAAGAAAACAGTTAAAAGGGAAACCCCGCAAGGAGGGATGCTTTCACCCCTTCTATGGAACATCTCACTCAATAAAATTCTTAAATCTCTCGTAAAAAGAGGAATAAAAGTATGAGGAATGTCGCTCACGGCTTACGCCAATGACATAGTTATACTGATTACAGGCAAATTTCTTCCAACAATCAGTGAACAAATGGAATCTGTGTTAACAGAATTATCAAGATGGGCAGAGGACTTAAAGTCAACCAGTACAAGACAGATACGGTCCTGTTTATAAGGAAGCGCAAATTGCAAGTGTGGATAACTCCTAAGTTAAATGAAACCAATCTTAAACTCCCCCTGGAAGCCAAATATCTGGGCGTATTGTTTGACTCTTAACTAAATTGGAAACACAACACTGAGGAGAGAATGAAGTAAGGTCTCATTGCCCTTTACACATGTAAACAAGCCATTTGGAAAAAGTGGGGCCTTTAACCAAAAATAGCATACTGGTTGTATACAGCGGTTGTTAGACCTATTCTTACCTATGAATCATTGGTATGGTGGGAGGCGTGCAAAACGAAATCTTATCAATCTGAAGAAGGTACAAAGATTGGCTTGCTTAGGTATCACAGGTGCGTTAAGATCCACAACGCAAACAGGTCTGGAAACAATGCTGCACCTCCAACCTCTGGAGCTTTTCACAAGAAAAGTGGCGGCAAAGGCAGCTCGCAGACTAACAGAGAACATCCTCTGGAAATCACAATGTCTAGGACACTCGAGCATACTGAACATCTTGGATTTGTAGACCGTACAGATTATAAGAAATCTCAATTTGACTTCGATAAAAGATTCAAAGTCATTATACCAAGTAGACAAGACTGGTTAGGGTGTTGATGTATATATCAAAGGTAGACATCAAAGGTATGACTGTCTTTACCGATGGATCTAAAACAGAACATGGAGCAGGTTCAGGAGTCTTCTCGGAAGCACTGCACATCAACCAGTCATATCGACTTAATGACTACTGTAGTGTTTTTCAAGCCGAGATTTATGCGGTGAAGAGAGCTGCGCAAACAGTTCAATCTATGGATCTTCCGGCATTGGAAATCACCATATGTGTCGACAGTCAAGCAGCACTGAAAGCGCTGGACTCCAACCTCGTGTACTCCAAGTGCGTCAAGGACTGCCTCAGGGCATTAAGAGAAAAAAACCTTCACACAGTTCTATTCTGCTGTGTTCCTGGACACGTTGGCGTGGCCGGAAATGAAATGGCGGACGAACTGGCCAGGAAAGGTTCTGATATGGACATAACGATAGCTGGTCGACGGGTATATCCTCCTTTCAACACAGCCAAAAGTTTAATCGATCAAGACACGATCAAACTAGCCGATGAACGATGGCAACAGTGTAAGGATTGTATCATAACTCACTGCTTATGGCCAGTGCTTGACCTAAAAAGGAGAACGACCCTTCTATCTCTCAGTAGAAACTTCGTTGGCGTAGTCACAGGTCACTGCACCATTGGTGTCATGGCTACACGAATGGGAATCTTTGCAAACGACTCCTGTAGAAGCTGTAGAGATGAAGAAGAAATAAAGTCTGTAGAACACTTTCTGTGCCACTGTCCAGCTCTCCAAGAACGACGACTAACTTTCATAGAAGTCAGGTTCTTTGATGGCCTGGACGACCTGGCAGGAATATCACTAATAGACCAATAGAGATCTATTAAGAGAACAGGCTGGTTCAGTTAAGTAGACATATGTCCAACCATGTTTATCTATTCTACAAGGGTAATCACAATGGGTCAATTTTGGCCTCCGAGTGAACTTGCACCTAATGCAAACAACCCTTCCAACCTAACCTAATCTAACAATCTCGCTTATAACGACCAGTCGGATATAGCAACCGTTTTCCTTTCATTTGGTTGGTTTCCTTTATATTTGAAGTTATTCTTCCGTCGGATATTACGTCGTGTTTTCGTACGTATTTTTGTACCAATTTTTGAAACAAATCAATGATTTTCGTCGCTTATAACAACGGTACGAAGGAAAATTTGCAGATTTTAAATTTAACCACGTTAAAATTTGCGAAATTCACAAATCCATGCAGATGTATGTATCCGAATAATACATTTAGTTCATTCACGTGACTTTATTCTCAATATTTCTTAAGTGTTAACAATTTTGACTTTTAATTCTTTTTAAGGGAAGTTGGATATAACGATAACACAATTAACACAAACGATAACACAATTTTTAGTCCCTTCACAGTCGTTATAAGCGATTTTCACTCTAGTCTTTAACCATAAGAGTCGCTAAATGTCTCCAAAGACGTTTGAAGTATTTGGAGTCTTGAATTTTTCCCATAGGCCAGTTTCATGTATAAGTTTTGTGTTTTTAGCGGTCCGTCCAGGAATTAAAAAGGACCTCTTTTGGTATCACTCCGATGTTCGTCCGTCTGTCCGCACCTGTAACTTTTGAATGGCAAGTCGTAGAAAGACGATGTTGAGCAACTACACTTATAAGGTCCATGAAAAAAAAATTAGAACGCATACAATGACAATTTTTTATATACACGCATAACGGTTTGATTACTGTTTGAATATTGATTGTAAAAGAGACAAAAAGCGTTTTGGTCTTATCTTAATAAGTTTTACAGCCAGAAAGAAGAAAATTGAATTATAATAAAATCGAGTTCTTGCAAAATCTTGAAAAGAAGGAGTTTTTGAAAAAGAAGAAGTTTTTGAAAAAGAAGGAATGGAAAATAGATACCCATTTTCAACGTGTTTAACGTCATAACTTTTTCATTACTTTATTTCAAAAGCCGACATTGGGTTAACGTATAAAGCAACCAAAGGCTGTAATAAAATTTTGGTTAAACAGTTTCCGAACAGTAGTTTTGGCGTATTTTCGAAAAAAGTCATGAAAAAATCTTTGTTCCCACCACAATCTCCGATAAGGCTTCGGCCAAATGATTTGAAAGAAATCACAAACATCAAGAATTATTTGCAATTTTTGGGAAAACTATAGAAATTTTCGAATATTTAGCAAATTCTAAGATTTAGCTCGAAAACTTCAAAAACATTACATAAATTATTTTTCAAAATATGTATTCTGTAATAATTTTCCCATATGTATTCTGTCATTCTCCCATTATAATGAAATTCGGTTTGTATAATAAGTTCTATGAAGTGCGTTCTAAAACGTTTAAGATCTTTCAAAAATGGCGTTTCTTACTTAAAATTTTCTTAAACAGTTTAACAAACAAATTAAAAAACTTGCTTTTATAACCGAAAACAAAAAAACCTGTGCTCCGAGTATTGGGAAAAAGTAACCGTTGCCAGAGCAAAGTATGTGAGCATAAAAAAAATACAGCGGTATTCAACAAAAGGTTCCGAAAAGACGTTTTATGGATTAAAAAAAAGCAAAAAAAAAAAAAAATTAAAACCGCGTGTCTCCCCACACTATCTCGATAACGGTAACATATAAAAACTAAAAAACTTATTGGCGCTTGCAGCTCAGAAGAGCCATCGCCTGACCTCTATTACAATGTTACAGGTGTTTTTCACACAAGAAAGGGACCTGCAGTTTTTTGCCGATTCCGAACGGCGAATCGAGAGGTCTCTCATTACAAAATGATACTCTCGGAGGGTTTGTCAGGCCCTCGCGGAGGTGGAACTCCGTGAAAAAATACTTATTGCCCCGGTCGGAATTCGAACCCGGGACCTCGTGCATAGTGGTTCTACACACTTACCACCGCGCCACGGCGCTCACAACGGTTACATATACCGTTTTGAAAAAAATATCAGACGTAGACAATTTTTTGAGTTTCGAAAGAAAAGTATAGAGGGCCTGAAGTATTGCTTTGTTTTTGAGATATGCTTAAAATTATATAAAAATATTTTTGTGCTAAGAAATGCCTATAACTTCTTGTTGTTGTTTCTACCTTGTCAACTAAATTTAACACAAGCGCAAACCACTGAAGTAGAAGTCATCAGGACCGCTTCAATTTTTGATCTGAAGTTTAACTTTGATTATGTCTGCGCGTATTCCGCACTTAATCTCTATAAATTATAGAGTTTCCCTTCAGCCACGAAAATGAGTACTCTAAAATTGGTGAGCCTATTAAAGAGAAACTTATAAGCTCTAGAGTGTTATTAAACCCTCTCATAAGAGCATCAAAAGTTCTAAGTTTTCGTTACTTTCAAGCGCATTAGATTTTCTCATTTATCCCAAACTTTATTTTAAAACTCCTTCGACAAAGAAGAATTGCATCTTCTTGGATTTAATTGGATTCGGTTGCTAACTGCTTTCAATGTCCAATTGCATTTTCTAATAAACTAAGCTAGTAAAGGCCAGCGTATTAAATTCAGTTTATTTGAGATCCATTAAAATTAGTCAGAATCAATTTTCCAGAGTGGTCACATAAAAACGGATAAAGCTTACGAGCTTAGGATGAAGGTTCTCTCAGTGGGAAATAAAGAGCTACAGTACCGGCCGCTGCAGTACGTCATGGTCTTTGAATTTGATGCACAGCCATAGAGAAGGAGATTAAATCCTCTGGAGAATGGAATGGACCGCATTTTGGAATCCTTTTAAAATACGGTCTCGACCACAATGTCTTTAAATTTTGAGTGTCTATCGTAATTAGTTCTGGGTTAAAATGTTCGCCCACACCATACTTAATACTGGCTGTCGCCAATAATTTAGGGGAGCCATCCCCTCTGACCTTTCACCAATAACGCGCATAGGTGTTCTGGGGTGTTTCAGAGTGTGGAAATACAATTTCTTATACCAAAATCCACACAGAGAATTCAGACATGGAAATATGATACTGTGACTCCTTGCAGAGAAAACACGTAGGTTGATTAGCCACCCGATATAGAAATGGGGCTATGATGCAGATTGAAGCCCCTTGGAACGAAAATCGGAAGGTTCTAGGATTAAGCCCAGATACAAGCAACTAGATTTTTTTTTTTATTTTTCCAGCATGTCTTAAGTAAATTATAATAATTACTAGTAAAGGAGATTGACGCCAAACAAGACGAACGCGCAAAAATTACCCCTGGCCCTAAAACGATTTGATCTGAAGCCCAAACACTCTCGTAGTGAGCCACCAAGCAATGTAATTTGGACTTGTCATTTTGTGGTTGTGTGTGACTTACTTATGCACTTAGCGCTTTATAAAGGATGATGTTAATTAAACGTTACAGGCCCACTCTATTTCTATGATACCCTGCCAATGAACCAATCGCGGTTTTTTCTTTCGACATTTCGTCCGCTAATATTTCAACTCTTTTAACGTTTACTGCCCTGATTCGAATCCTCGTGCATTGTAACCCAGCACACTAGCTATTGCACGATGGTTGGCACCTACCTTGGCCATACAAAATTTGAATTTAAATATTAAAAAAAAAACTACAAAAATTTATAAACACATTTAACTGAAATGATGTTCATTTTGAACACAGTAAGATGTCCACCTTCAGATTTCTGAAGAGGCAGTAGAATGTGTGCAATGTTAACCAACAACGAGTGGACATTTTCGAAATTTTCCACAAACCACATCAGCAAAAAGCGTGAAACGGAAAACTTTTAATAAAAAAGTTAAAAATTAATAGAGCGCACAGAAAAGTTTAAACAATTTTATAACGCTGTCTGGCGTCAAATTTTTGTTTTGTGCTAGAAGCAAGGAACTTTGTTAATTACTTTCCTATAGTCCCTTGAGCCATTGAAGACCTTGCACAACACAAAACAAAACTAATTTCAAAGCGACGATGCCGACGATTGCAATTGTGTGCTATTTGTGAAAGGACTCAAAATCCTACACGGTGTCCTCTTGTAATGCGTGCGTTAAGATGCTATAGCTTTCGGAATATGTGTAAACTAAAATTTCTTTCTCGGGTATTAAAAATGCATAATCATAGTCAATCCAACGTTTCAGGCTGGTGCAGTCCTAGAATGCATATTATACACCTATTCTCGTTCTGAACAGAGTGAAAGTTTTTAATCACTTTTGAAAAGTGTCGTATCCGGAGACAGGGGTAGATATTCCAAGCTTGAACCGAATGTAAAACTTCAAATTTCAACCTGCTTTGCTATTCATATACAAACAAATTAAAATGCATACAGACAGTGTGAGCTCAAGCCTGTTAAGCTCTTGACAACATTGTGTTCAGAATTATTATGGTTCTTATTTCGCCAAAGGCAGATAATGTTAAATGAATATTTATTTTGAAAATAGGCCACATTAAAGGAGTGAGCTTACAGTACCTCTTTAAGCAATGCGTGCGAATCGAGGAACTCAAATACTGGTTTAATAACAAACGGGTATTTGGAAATTCATATAACTGTGTTGTGTTATTTGGATATCCCCGGAATAAGGGATCTATGATTTGCCTGGCACATAGCCCTGGAATAATGAGGGTCTTGTATATTAATATTATTTAGTTGCCTGAGAGGGGGTTTAGTTCTTCAGTTGTTGTCTTCTTAGCCAAAAGAAGGACTGAAAAGAAAACTGCGTTTGATTTAACTGCTAGTATTGTTGTCTGACCCTTAAGCGGAGCTTAAGGTAGACACAGACGTCTAAGCTAAATCAGAATTATAGATAAAATATTTTGTCCTAAATTTCGGTATTGGGTGCCTCTCCTTGATGACAGTCTATTTAAAAGCTACATTAGTCACGTTAAACATACTTCTTGCCGTCAAGCTAACGTAAGTCACGGCAAAAGGTATGTTTAAGCTGTGTTTTGCTTTGCCAAATACCAAGAAAAACATAAACATTAGAAAATATTCAGCATTCTCGGATAAAGAAGTGTTTCGAAAATTTTTGTAACATAAGCACAAAGATGTATCAAGAAATCGCAACATGGACGTACCAAAAATATTTATTTATTTATTTCTTTCTGTTTTTTCATCACTCTGCCTTTTGACGATGCTTTACTGAAGAAAGGAGGCAAGCATATGAAAATTTGATTAAAATGTCATGTTCTGACACAATTCTCTCAGAGAATCACTCATTTAAGAGCACTTCTAGGAACAGAGCTTTCAAAACTTTATTTTTAATCGTTTGCCGAGAGGATTTAAATTTGTATGGTTAATCACGTGATTCGTAAAGGATTTAATAAAGATTTATATTAATCGCGGATTAGTGCTCGGTGGAGACATTGTATAAGAAAATTGTCTATGAATATAAGCCGTGTCTAAGCTGTATGATAACTTTAGACCTAAGTTTATTAAGACTCGGGTTTAAGGAACGACTATGAATATGGGCCTATGAATCTGAAGCGCGGGAGTTCTGTACTGTTTTTTCGCCGATTCGGGTCTAAATAACCGCAGTTATGTCTCCACCTACAATTAAAAGATGATTAGCGGGAGACGATTAAAAATAGATCCCAAAGTGGTTCCACCGGCTTCACGAAATTTGACACGAAAACTCTGTTTCTGTCATTTTGGCTCTCAAAAGAGAGTGGTGATGTGATTTCCCAGGAGCGAAAACCGTTTTCCTCTGTAAAAATCACAATAGAAAACGAACTTGGGACAGATCTGTCGTATAGGGACAGTTTCAGTTTCCTTTTTTGATTCTCAAACTGTTACAAAGGTGCAGAAGAAAGGTTTTTGAAAAGGGTGAATTGGATTTATGAGAGGATTTATTTTTAATCGCTTGCCGAGAGGATTTAAATTTGTATGGTAAATCGCGTGATTCGTAAAGGATTTAATAAAGATTTATATTAATCGTGGATTAGTGCTCGGTGGAGACATTGTATAAGAAAATTGTCTATGAATATGAGCCGTGTCTAAGCTGTATGATAATTTTAGACCTAGGTTTATTAAGACTCGGGTTTAAGGAACCACTATGAATATGGGCCTATGAATCTCAAGCGCGGGAGTTCTGTACTGTTTTTTCGCCGCCTCGTATAAACAGGTTTTTACTTGAAACGGCTTGGTGAGGTCTTTATCGAATTTTAAGGGATAGCGAGATCGAGCTTTCTTGCATTTGGTATGAACGACTCAAAAGGCTTGCTTCTATAGACTCTGTTGAGAGAACATTTGTGGAGAGAACATTTGATTGATCTTGAATCTTTTAGGCTTTCCTGGTGTAAGTTGTTATTATAACGTTGTTGATTAATGGCTTAAGCGCCTTCATTGTTTATCAGCCAATAAGGGCTTAAACGCGTTGAGAATCGGGCAAATAATACTGAGCTTTCATTAATCTGGCATACTTCCTCCTACACTGTCTTCCATATAAATGTTGTATTCTACTGATCAAGTAGATTCGCAATTTGTGGAACGATGCTGTCAGCTCCGGCTTACTTTTTATACTTGCTTAGGCGCAATCACTTTCATTTAATCTAGATCGGCTCGGTGGTCATAATCACTCAGATTGAGTAGTTTATTCTTCCTGGTAGCGGAAATCGGTTCGGCGCAGCGTCAACGCCCTACAATATGCAGAAATCAGGTTTCTAAATAAAAAAAAAAAATAAATAAATAAACATAAATGTAAAAAAAAAAATTAATAAACATAAATAAATAAATAAATAAATAATTTATTTGATATAAGTATATTAAATTATTATATTTTTTTAATTCATTATTGCGAGTAGGGTTTTGGGGGTGCCGTGAATTAACGCCGAGAGAAATAACGCCGAATTAAGGATATTGGCCTTATTTCACTTCGACAAATTTAATTAAAGCCGAGTCAGCGCTATTTCGCTTTGTATTGATAAACATTTTTACCTAAGCTCCCGGACTAGTTTTTAGATTTGCAGCCAGAAAATTTTATCACTTGATTTTTTAACATTTTCTCCTTGACACATACATGTAAAGGAAAAGAAAATTTCTTTTTCTTTCGCTCGAATTTTTTAACTTTAATTTTCCTTCCTTACTTTTTAGTCACAGCAAAGAAAAGAAAGGAAAAGATGAAATAATATTTCAAAAATTCGCGCGAATTTTGGAACTGTTATTTTCTTCTTTCCGTTACTGTTGTTTTCTTCTTTCTGTTACTGTTACTCAAAAGTAAAAAAGAAAATAAAAGATCGAAAAGTTGGAGGTGAAGGGAAGAGGAAAATAATAGTAAAAAATCGCGTTAATTTATTAACTATGTGTATTGTTTTATTCTTTCCCTTTAAAAAATAGTTTACAAGTAAATTCATTAGCAAACGAGTTTGTAAATTATTTTAAAATTTTAACGAAATAATAATAATTCGAAAACTTAAGCGCAAGGCCAAGTTTCAAAAGTTTCAAAATTTAATTTCGTTTTAAATCTGGAAATGATGCAGAATTTTTAGGACTAATGAAGCATACTCATGTTTGCTTAAGCTCAGTTTTTTTTTTATATGAACGCGATCAAGGGGTTATGACTACCCAACTTACATACTCTTGAGAGTTACACGCTAAAGACGGCAAAATAGCTCTTATTAGACTCTTATAATGTTCTTGATACTCTTCGAGCATAGAGTCTTGTCATAAGATTCAAAAATGATCTTGTAACACTCTTGTTAAGGGAGTATCACTCCTGTAGCGGTTAACTGTTATAACAAGAGTATAATGGGCTCTTATAGGACTCTTGTTATAGGACTTCAACTCTTGTAGAGTTAAGTCTTGTAAGAAGAGCCTTATATCTCTTAATCAATAATATATAATCAATAATCAATAATATAATAATCTTGTAATAAGTGTTCAAATCTTGTAAAGAGAGTTTGGCTCTGATAATAAAATCCTTAGTCTTATAAGACAACTTCAATTCTTCGGCTATTGCCTGTAAAAAAAAAAACAACTTTTTCTTATTTAAGGGATCTCAAATACTTTTCACCCCAAAACAGACCGAACAGAAGTATGACATATTGCCATTTGATAATTACAAATCATAATTGTTCTAGAAAATTACATTAATTACAAGTAATTGTTAGTGGCAAGGCAAACAATGTGGGGCTTTGAATAATATCAAATATTTTTGATGGCCTTTATTTTTTCAAAACCAAAATGCTTACTTAAGCTGATATATTTTTAATCGCACCTAGTTCAAGTGCAGCATAATGCAAGAAAAACCCTTTTGAAAGCTTAATAATATAGTGATGCCATAATGACATATAAGACGCCATCGTACAAACCGATTTTCATTTTTTAAAGTATTTTGTTCTCTTTTCATCTTTATATTCTTATGAAACTATAAAAAAATTGATTTTGCAGCATGATATCTTCATCTCTTTTTGGCAGAGGTAGCAATGAGAAAAGAGCTCTTACAACAAGAGTTATAGTTTCCTTATCAGAGCTTAATAACTCTGATAATTAGGCCATTTAACGGTTGTAAGACTCTAAGAAGACTCTTAAAACACTCTACAAGAGTTAAATTCTAAGGGCTTAACTCTTGCACGTAACTCTTTTAAGGCACTTGTAGAGCTTTATTAGAGCTAAAATGTGGGTTGGGTATCCTTTTAATGTGTAGTAGGGACAGAAAAGATAAAAGAAGACAGTAACTCTCGATCAAAAACAAACGCTGATAAGCCAAGCATTAAAACTCTCCACAGATACACGAAATCTTACCCCCGCAAGTGTTATGCCTTTACGGAGAAAAGCATAACCAGCAGAATATTACATAGAAACATATGGCATGCACCTAATTTTTTTCCATTCTTTTTGCATATTGGAAGAGAAAGAGGTATTTTGTATTCGGCCGACCCAAAACCTGGATAACAGACGCCGACCGAGAAAGCTTTTTCTCCGAGTATTTTCAATACCGGTAACCACCATATTCGATGCGCGTTCCCCTATCCGCCACCTGGAGAGGCGCCCAGTTGAAGACCAGCAACTCCAGAAGGGTGTTTATTTCACAATATACGTTCGCCCTTATTTAATTTCGTCTTAATTGTCTGATAGCGTGCCTTACCTATCTAATTTAAAGCTTAAAAATAGGCGACATACGGACGGACATTGCTTATTCGACTCAGAAATCGGTCTCGATCATATGCCCTTAAGGTCTTTCGCTACTATTTCTCAATGTTAAATTTTTATACCCTATTCCACAGGAATGGAGTATATTAAGTTTGATACAGGTGAAAATGTAACATAGAGAAATAATGACGATACACCCCCAAGACCTTAAGGGCATATGATCGAGACCGATTTCTGAGTCGAATAAGCAATGTCCGTCCGTATGTCGCCTATTTTTAAGCTTGACTTCTGTCGAATGAGCCATGTCCGTC
Source organism: Neoascia interrupta (assembly GCA_947623515.1). Lineage (NCBI taxonomy): Eukaryota > Metazoa > Arthropoda > Insecta > Diptera > Syrphidae > Neoascia > Neoascia interrupta. The sequence continues at coordinate 56,810,973 of OX392463.1, forward strand.
TGTCCGTAGTCACCAATTTTTATGCCTTGAGTTTTGAGCTAGGAAGCTGAAATTTTGTACGTAAGCTCTGTCATCCGAAGCAACACAAGTGTTAAAATTTTTCAAATCCGCCCACAGACATGCCCACAATTGGTCTAAATGTGCAACAAACTCCGGTGCTTTCAAGACTGTAAGACGTCGTGAAAAGCTGAAATTTATTATTTAGCATCTTCTAATGATTACAAGTCATAAAAAATAAAAAGTCGGCAGACCGCCCCTTGTGGGCGAGGTATTGGTTGAAAGTGCAATCTTTCAAATGCAATTTATTCAATATTTTTGTTTCAAATCGAAAAATTTTTGCTTAATATATAATGTAGAAAGCATACAAAGTTTTGGGCTACGCCCACATTTGGAGGAGAATTTAAGGAACATCTCTAATTTTCCAGAAAACATGGATTTCGACTACTTTTTAGCCTAACTTAAGGGAGAATAAGAAATAAAATTTAGCACATTAGCTTCAACGTGTTCTATACTAGATTTCGTTCCTACAAAGTTTTTGACCACACCCATGTTTGGAGGTAGATATTACGAAATTGTTGAATTCTAACCGAAAAATTGCATTTTTGGCATCGAATTAAAGAGTAATTGGTCAAATGCAACTCATTCAATATTTTTGTTCCAGATCGAAAAAAATGTTACTATAATTAAAAAAAATTATTAAAATTTGTATAAAATGTACAATAATTTTAATATGTTATGCAGAAAATACTCTACATTTTGTTCATATAAAGTTTTGGGCCACGGCCACATTTAGAGGCAGAATTCTATGAAAACCTATAAATTTCCAGTAAAACATGGATTTCGACTGCTTTTAGCTTTACTAAGGATAGAATAAGAAATAAAATTTATCACATAAAGTACACCGGATACTATTTCAGATTTCGTTAGTACAAAGTTTTTGGCCACGCCCATTCTTATAGGTCGATTTCGAAAAATTTACAGCTTTGCGTACATTTAAGCCGCAAACTTGGATGCTAATATCGACTTTCAGTTAAAGGGGTTGCACATGCCACGCCCCTTTTTTTTGAAAAAAAGTGAACAAAAACTTATAAGGAATAATTTTTTTTTTCTATTTAACATGACGCAAATGGTAACGGGACGGGGATGGAAAACAAGAAATTAATGGATAGGAGAATAGGAATGGAGAGGAGAATAGGAATGGAAAGGAGAACTAGAATGGAAGGAATAATATGAATGGAATGTTGAATAGGAATAGGAATAGGAATAGGGTATACCGCTCTCCGTTACAGACGGACCGAAGCTATTACATACGCACTGTTGCACTTACTTACTGGTCTCTTCTTAAGTTTTTGCGTTTGACTAGAGATGTAGTTTTCGGCACTTAAAATTATTTTAACGCTCTCATTTTCTGCACAGCAAGTTCTCAAAAACGGGCCTAATATGTGTCGAAACGATCTTTTTTATCTTCTATTTAATCTTGCTACACGAAATTATTAAAATTAACAGGAAGACAAACTGGCTTTAGAGTTTAACCATGTTTCAGTAACAAACGCTTTATCAATATTTTAAGAGTTGGTTTTTAGTTTGGGTACCACCAGGCCATAGTAAATTAATCGGAAGTTAAAAGGCTGGCGAGTAAGACAAGTCTGGCCCATATCTATGTTCTATGTGTTGCTTAAGCGGATAAAATAGCACATCCTCCACTCTCTTTTGAGCCAGGAAAAAAAAATGCTATAGCCACTAAGAAAAAAGGCTGTTATAAACTGAGAAAAAACTCGAAGAATCTAATTTTCAGTTGCTATCTTGATTCGAAAGCCAGCATTGATTTGAGTAAGCATAATACCTATATTTTTATGCTAAGACGACATAATAGATTGCGCAGTTAAATAAGTTCCTTGAAACTCCTAGAGAGCAAAGAAAACAAGAAATGTTGTAATTTTTTAAATTTTCAAAACCTAATTCTGCAGCATTACCGCAATTTAAATCGTCCATAATGCGCTTCAAAGAACACCTTACAAAAATGTTTAAGACGTGTATAGTTGGTTTAGTCAAATGCATAAAAGGACCCTGTCGAAAGAATCGTTATAGACACATATATATACTTACGTACCTATATAATGTATCCATAGACTTACCTTCCCTTTAAGGTAAACCGATTTCGTTTAAAATCAATCTAAAGAACCTCATGTCACACGCGTAGGAAAAGGGTTTGATTTATGAATGCTCTTTAAAAGGGATATAAAAATTATTGAATGGCAACATGATAAATGACTTAAAATTCTTAAGGCTTAGAAGAAGTGGCAAATAAGAGTCCCATTTTTTTAACTATATGAAACCTGTTATTACCTCTAGTTTATTTTAGTCAATAAACCAATATTTAATCCTTAATAGACGCAGTTTACTAAACAAAATAAGCAATATTATACAGTAAGATACGTGAAAAAAAAAATATACTAAAAACGCAGCTCTATAATCCATCACTGTCCACTTTATCCTTTGGTTTGTATTCGTCTGACTGCCCTTTACATTCAAACACTTACACGAACCCTTCCATTTCAATTGCAAAGTACACAAAAAATGTTAAGGTTTTGTTAAGACTAAGACTTGTCGTAACGTAAAGTTCATTTTGATTTGGTGAGTAAGTCTGAAACGAATCTGCCATTTCCTTCTCTATTTACCTTTCAACACAAAATTAGGAAAAGCACGAGAGAGCAATTAACAAAATCAAATAATTATATAATTTTAGTGCGAAAGATTAATGAAAAAAATACTTTCACAGGATTTAAAAAAAAAAAAACAATTAAGTTATCTTACTTAAGCAAAGTTACCTTCAGTCGTCGAACCTTACATCCTTACTTTACCTCAATATTCATTTTATGCATTTTCGCAAATTCTCAACTGTTTTTTTTTGTATCTATCAAGATTCTAACGAAATCAGTGAGTAAGTGCTACAGTGTGTACGCAGAAGTTACAGTCCGTAAAACGGACCGTTGAATACCCCATCCTATCCCACATTGTAAAATGCTGATGACATGGTTATTTTTTGACATTTTATAAGTAATGCAAACTTCGAAAAGGGGCGTGGTCCAACCGCCCCTAATTAAAAACTATTAATTATAAGATATTTCGACAGATATTTCCAAGTTGCACTTAAATGTACGTAAAAATGCAATTTTTTAGTTCAAATTCAATATTTTTGAAAAATCGACCCCTAAAAGGTGGCGTGGCTAAAAACTTTATGTACAAAATCTGTACTGAAGTATTGTTTACCTAACCTGTTCCTTTTTTTGTTTCATGCTTTCCTAAATTAGGCTCAAGGCCAGTCGAAATTAAGTTTTTTCTGGAAAATTTTAGGTTTTTCTTTATTTCTGCCTCCAAATGTGGGCGGGGCCCAAGTCTTGTATGAACAGGATGTGGAACTAAGCGTTTTCTACATAAAATATTAAGTAAATTTTTTTCAATTTCGAGCAAAAATATTGAGTAAACTGCATTTGAAAATTTACCCTTAAAATAGATGCCACGCCCACTAGAGGAGGTTTACCAATTGAATTTGTCTTTTTTATGTCTTACATTCACTAGGAGATGCTAAATGTCAAATTTCAGCATTTAAGAATGTCTTACAGTTTTGAAAACTCTGGAGGTAGTTGCAAATTCAGACCGATTGTGGGCGTGTCTTTGGGCGGAAGTCAAAAATGTACACAATACACTTGTACTTTGCATGACGTGGACCTTACGTACGAAGTTTCAGCACCCTAGCTCAAAATTTAAGGCCTAAAAACATGTGACATATAGACGGACGGACGGACGGACATGGCTCATTCGATTCAGAATTCGGTCTCGATCATATGCCCTTAAGGTCTTGGGGGTCTTCCATTATTATTTCACCGTGTTACAAACTATGTGACAAGCTTAATATACCTCCTATCCTATGGGATGGGGTATAAAAACAGTAGCTACCACTGGCCTCCACAAAAGCTGTAGAGCGTTTGTTATTAAAGCTTTTTCGACAAACGGCAAACTGTAGACACTTCCGTCGCCACATACTTGCACCCTTTGTGCACAATCTGTTGTCCTAGTGAAATGTGATTAAAGAAAACCTATATGTAAAGACGAAGGCTTAAATCGTTTTTGCAAAAAGCCCTTTTTAAGCCCAAATGTTTTTGTCTTCACAAACTAAAGCTGCCAGAAGCCAGAGCCACCCCCTTATTTCCAATATTGTCGGTTGTCACGTAACTGCTGCCTTCGAGTATCCTTTTCTTCCGATTCATAATCAAAATGTAATGTTTGCGTTCTATTGTTTTTCCCATACATATATATTTATGTGCATTGGAATCGAACCATATTTCGGACTCTTTATCTTGTTTCCCATACAGCAATACAGTGGACGGACTCCTATTGTGCTACGACAATAGTAGCCTGAATTGTGTTTGTTTAGTAATGCCAAATCAATGCAAGTGTTGAGTAAACCCGAAGGACCCATCTTTATGCGGAACTTTACTCGGCCTCTACGTGTGGCTCACATTCGATTGGTTACAAACTTATTATGCTCGACTAGTTCGACTTCTCGTATGATAATATCGTCTGTTGTATTGAGAAGTGGCTGAAATAAACATCAGTTAAAGAACACAGATTGAGCTCTGGCACATTAAGTTTTGGAAAAGGGACTTAAAACTCAACAAAATTGAAATAATTATTCTCATGGGTTCGATGAAAGCCTTAGGTGTTAAAAAACTTAAAGATCTTCAGTTGTATTTAATCCTTGCAATTTCGATTTCGCATAGAACGAAAAGTTGTCATGTTTCAGGTTCCTAGCTCATTTAAGGCTGAAAAACTACCGACACATGGACGGACGGAAGGACGGGGTTGCGATTTCGTAAAAGAACCTTATACTCTCAGAACATTTTTGATGAAATTTAAATTTGCTCTCATAGAACTCTTATTAGAAAGTTTAAAAGCTACCAGTGCTAAATAAAGACATAAACTCCATTATAAGAGCAGATTTGATTTTTGTTATATGAGTTCAACTCTCATGTTAGTCTCAATGAGTAAAAGTATTACAGGAACAATCATCACGCATCTTAGTAACGAATACTCATAAAAATACTCTTTTCAGCCTAGCTCTCTTGTTTTCAGACCGCATGGCTGCTAAAAACACCATTTATGTCAAGTCGACCATCCGTCAGAAGTAACTTTGCCAGTTCGTAGCGTGCTTGCGGTGACAGAAGTTTTTTTAATTAACTAAACGGAATCCTTTTAATGGAATTTTTTTTACAACAAATCATATTAACATATGCACGCGGCACAAAGCACAGAACATAAGATTATGCCATATGCAGTAAAAAGTGTTCCTCTTCAGCGTAACTTGTCATCGAAAACAGCTTCATGTCTTGTGATTGGCCAGCATAGATTGTCCAACTTTTTTTTTACACGCAAACAAACTCACAGTCAATTTCCGTGACTTCAGATTTACGAACTTTAGCAAACAATAATGTCACAGCATGCATATGTCGTAATTAAAAGCTTTTTATTTAAAATTGAATGGCAGTTGACGATCCTTCTTTTATTTTTCATCCTCCGCATTCATTTTAAATATCTATACTCCCATTTATACACTTCGATAATGAGCTTTCTAAGAGTGAGGAAGTGTAGTGAGATCCTTTGTTGTAAGCGGTAGTGCCGTAGTGGTATATAAATTACTTTGACCAGACTATTTGTTCTGGTCTGGGTAACAAGTGGATGCGTGGTGCATTTAGTGATTTTTTGAATTTTTTTTTGTGTAATGAATTCTAAAATGAATAGATAAGGATTAAATCTGGGGAATGAGAATGATGTTAATTTGCTTTTTAAAATAGTAAAGCAACCTTTCTTCCACCAGCAACGATATCTGCTTGGGGCATTATATCCTATTGAAATATAAAATTGTTCAATAGACCTAGTGTTGTACATTCAAGAACCTATAGTTTCTCATCGTCAATCTATGAACACAAGCTACTCCGACCCCAAAACAGACCTCAGCCATTATGTCCACTTCTTTTAAACGCATTTCTTATCTCCTTAAAACAGATAACTATTCCATCTACTAAGATTTCACCTACCACTTTATGAATCTTCGGCGAATCTTCATATTTCATATCGTTTTTTAGCAAGCATTTCCTTGTAAACCAATGCACTGTCATCGCTCATTTCACACGTGTTAATGCACAGAAGTCAGAGAGATATCCCGTTATCAAGTTTTTTTGAGAGTCCTTGCGGCAGGAGGCTGCAAGTTGGCTATTTCATAATAGTGGCCTGGGACATAAGCTAATTCTGGCTTTCTATTCCTTTTTCCTTGTGAAAAAAATATTTTTTTTTTTACCTTAATGAAATTGTTAATAATTGAGCTTACCAAAAACCTACAAAACTTCTCGTCCCTGCACATACATTTACAATTTAAACAAAAGAATGGTATTTGTACGGAGACTTTTTGACTCTTTTTACGATCTTAGCAAGTAATTGTTAATATAACGCTCATTTATAGCTCTTAGTGCACACAAATACCTGAAATTCGGTAAAAAGACAAAAAAAACATACATTTTCTCTTTCTGTGTTCCATATTAAGCTTTTAACATTGAACGGTAAATATTTTTTACAATAATATAAAAACTAATCTGCTGTACGGAGAGTTTTTGGAATATGTGTATGTGAAAGCTAGCTTCAATGTGGAACTTTTTGTACTTTTTTTGTCCGGAAAGCTTGGAACTTTTCTTCTAAGTGTGTTTAGTACATTTTTCTTCGCGTTTGAGTGTTTTCCTGGAGTTTTTCTTGAGGTATGGAAAGTTAACTCCAATATCTCGGAAACGTATGGGATGAGATTTGTCCGTGTTGGCTCCCTAATTGGATTGGGCGTAGAGCTTTGCTCTTGCTTAATATTGGCCTTGCGATGGTAGTCCCGCTTGGTAGAGAGGACTCATCATAAGCCCGGGCATTGCGATGTACATCACGCGTGTGCTGGTTGGAGTGGAGTTTCAGATTCGGCGATGGTTTTACCCGTTGGCCTGATGGGAGACGGGTGTGGAGAATGTTCCTGCACTCTTTAAAGTGGTATGGCGATGATAGTCCCGCCTTTCATGATTGGATTGGACCCTGGAGAGTAAAGTCCTCATGGAAAGTGTTCCCTATTCCAGACCAATGGCAGGTCGAGGGATTTTTCTGGGCGGTCACAATGCACAGAGCTGTGATGATGGTTTTTATTGAATATCTGTAGGCTGTCATACCCTGACACGCTGAGGTAAATTAAGAGGTGTAAGCTGTCAGAGTCGGATACGTCGAGGTAAATAAGTTGTTTGAAGGCTGTCATAGGCTGACAGGCCAAAGTAAACTAATCCCACTGACTTGACTTAGTAGATAAGACCTATCGTTTTATTGTTGTGGCTAAACATGTTTTATTGTGTAGTGGTCTACTTTTCAGAAGCAATCCTAATGGAATTGTAGTTCCTCCTCTTTTCTGCAGTTCTAGGTTAGGGTCGTGCGTGTGGTTGCCAGGCCACGGACATTTAAGGCAGCCCATCTGGAAGTGACCTACACGGTTGCCAAGCTCCACCGGAAGCTATATTCTGGTACCATGGAAGGCAGATTGCCCATGGGCTAAGTCAATTTATGTTGGTGCTTTGTCTCCAGTTAGCTTGGCTCATTTCTGTCTAAAAGAGGTAGGCCCCCTTGTGGGAGCATCATGGTGGCTGTGGTTACCCAAATTTGCGGGAACGTTTGCTGATCTAGAAGTCCTGCCTTCGGGCTCCGGGCTTCTAGACCGGAAGAGGTGCTGATAGGCCTCGCTCTAGCAAGGAGGAAGCGCACGCTTTTTCATATTGCACTGGGTGACGTCTTGTGCTGGAGAGTGCAAGAAAGATCTCGGGGCGGGTAAACGCTTTTCTTTACCATCACTTTGTGGAATTGCCCACCGTGAGATTAAGCCTAAGAGGCAGGTGCTCACGTTAAGCGTTTTTCATTTTCTTTCTGTGTAGTGGTAGCCTTCCTTGTGGTTTTGTGGGACCATGTATGTCTCTTTTGCTGACATCAGCAATTCATGTGTTGTTTTTTTTTGTTTCTTCAGTCCCATCGCCAGTCTCACCAGAAGGAGTTATGTCAGTGTATATTTGTCTTTGTATATTTGTGTTGTGTTTACCGAACAAAATTTTTTTATTGCGCTCTTTCAAGTTTTCGGAACACCCTGTAAGAAAAATAGAATAAAAATAAGTCATACATACGTTAGGAAGAAAAATTAACTTGGCCACTTCAAGTCTAACGTTTTAAGCGCAAGCAGAAAAAAAAATCTAAAGCTGCCGCCAGCTTTTGATCTACAGAAAAAAAAAGATCTAAAGCTGCCGCCTTCACTCTAATGCGACCAAAAAACAAAAAACCCATACACCAGCTAGGAAGGTTATCCCTTCCCTCTCAAACACTTTGCTAAGTTCAAGCACAGTGTTTTTTTTCCTAAGCTTGGCTTGCAATATATAGTTCTCCGTTTAATTCCTCTCAAAAAAAAAAAACCCACTTATAGGCGTATACAAGTATACATAGCTCTCCCGTTTAATCCTTATCATGCCACTAGGGCCAACTTGCGGAGACATCGTATGATAAGATGTTGTAACTGCTAAAGGGGATTTATGGCTATGTACCGAGCTTTGGTTTTCATGCCAGGAGAACAAATTAGTCAGTCAATGTGTGGGCTCCAGACCGAGCAGGTCTTCGTTCGACGTTTAGTGCGGGTATGGCAAAAGTTAAAGCCAAAAGTGCAGTCGCGATAATCTAAGTAAATTGTTCCTTTTAAAAGTTGAAAAGTTAAATCCAAAGCCAAAGTAAGCCTCTCCCCGAAAAATATAGAAAACTTAAACACACGTCAAAACGAACTAAGACTCCGCCAGTGTTCATCAAACCACCTTGAATGTGTCAAAGTGAGTCGAAAAAGTGTGTTTAGTGGCGCGAAAATTGTATAAAAACAAAAGTCATTTATCCCCACAATGTGTTGTACGATTTTAACCCCCCATCCCCCCGCACGCGTTGAACCCAAAAATCGAGACCCAATTATAAAAAAAGACAGATAAAAACTCTTATCAAACTCTGAAAAGAAAGCGACGGTGTTACGAGTCGCCGAGTGCAGTGATTTCTATTGGAACCTTTATTGGATCAGGAGGAATCCGTCCACCGCTTGTTCCCCTTCAAGACGCCATTCCCCCCTAGAGGAGCACACTTCACCATTCACCAGCCCACCTCGGCCATACGCCGCATCGAGAGGTCAGCGTAGAGGAGTTTTTTGTTCCCTTCCATCACCTTTAATCACCATCAAGTCCAATTCCCAGTCTAAATTTTTATTGGTTAAATGAATGTCTAGTTTGCTTTTAATTGCGAAAATACGCCGTTGACATCATAAATTAATTTCGGATTTTTTTTTTGTTTGTATTTTTCTGCTTCTTTTTAAAGTATTTGTTTTGGCGCGAAAACTAAAAGATTTTCTTAATTTACATCTATTTGTATAGTTTCATTAAAGTGTACGAAGTTCCAAAGAATCACTCAAACGTAACTTTAACAACTCAATAATCAGTTAAATATCGGCGCGATAGTAATTTTCGTGAAGAGTATTCTAGAGTAATATATCAATAACGGAAAAAAGATCAGGGAACCAATAGGTTTTTTTTGTAATTTAAAAAAAAACACTCAGGTGGGTCATTTCACCTTCAATCCGTCGAAGCTGTGCACACCATCTGCAGGAAACAAAGTGAGTAACTATTTTTTTTATCTACATTAGTTAACTTTTGGATTTCCCTATTTTATTTTTATTTTGTTATTTTGGAAACCTCGCCGAAATTATTTGATTTTTTTGTGTGCGTCAACTCCTTCCGAGTAATTAAACCTTTTTCGTTTTAACATCCGTTCGAAATTGCGGTAGAAAAATTTTTAAGTGTATCTATGGGAAGCCGTTTATTAAATTTAGAGTAAAGAAGCAAATAATTAATATAATTGCAGTGGAAATAGGAATATATAAGCTACTCAGCTCCGATGTGAGTTGATACAATATTGTTTATTGAATGAAAAAATTAAATCTAGAGAAAAACTTAAAACATAAAACAATTGAACAAAAGCTTAATGATTAAAATACACACAGTATTTGTTACAAGGTAGTTTGAATAATTTACTTTAACACCCTTCCTCGAACGAATTGTACTCCAGCTTTTGTTCTGAACTTCTCAATTTTTGATGTACATAGTGTCTTGGTAAGCATATCAGCTATCATTTCTTCACTTGGACAGTAAGTGCACATTATGTGGTTTTGATCAACGTGGTCCTTGACGAAGTGAATTTTAGTGTCGATGTGCTTGGTCCTGTTGCTAAGTTTTTGATCTTTGATTAAACGTAGACAGCTCTGATTGTCCTCAAAGATTACTGTTGGTGAATTTTGTTGAATTCTCATATCTTTTAGCAGTTGACGAATCCATATAGCTTCTTTACATGCTTCAGATAATGCAATAAATTCGGCTTCTGTGGATGACAGGGAGACACAAGATTGCTTTTTATAACTCGAACTTATCGTTCCACCGTTTTTCTGAAAGATATAACCAGAATTAGATTTTCTATCTAGTCTATGTTCTGCCCAGTTTGCATCAGCGTAACCTATAAGCTTTTTGTCTTTTGATGATATATTATTTAATCTAAGATAAAAATTTGATGTGCCTTTTAAATACTTTAAAACACGTTTAATTTCGGTCAAATCTTCTTGGTTAGGACAACTTACCTTTCTTGCCAAAATAAAAACGGAAGCAGCGATATCAGGTCTGGTATTTACACTCAAGTTTAATAAAGTTTAAGAGAGAACCTATTAACTTCTGGTAATTTGTGTTATTTAAAAGGTTTTCTGAGTGATTTTTTCCGTATCCAGGGTCAAGGGGAAATTTTGATATCTTTGAATTTTCCACACCGAATTCTTTTAATAAATTGTTGATGTTATGACTTTGCCGAATGATAAAATTTAGATCTTTGTCTTGAGAAACTTCAATTTCGAGATAACAATGGACTATTCCAAGATTGCTTACTTCAAACTTACTGTTAAGTAAACTTTCTACTTTATCAATTTCGATTTGATAAGAACTTGCTACTAAAATGTCATCGACGTAAATTAATACATAAGTTGTAGGCATGGTTCTGCTGTACTTTGTATAAAACCTCCATTTACGAAAACATTATGAAGTGTTTTATTCCAAACATGGGCTGCCTGCTTTAATCCGTAAAGACTTTGCAAACAAAATTGGTATTCCATTCCTCAAAACTAGGAGGTTGCTTCATATAAATGGTTTCATTTAAATCGGAATTCAGGAAAGCTGACTTAATATCCATGTGAACAACTTTCATACCTTTCGAACCGGCTATGGACAATAGCGTTCGTAGAGTGGTTTGTCTGACAACAGGAGCGAATACCTCGTCATAGTCTAATCCGTATTTTTGACTAAACCCTCTAGCAACTAAACGGGCTTTGTATTTTTGAATATTGTCTTTAACATCACGCTTTATTTTGTAAGTCCACTTACAACTAACGATGTTGACACCTTCTGACGCTTCTTTTTCAAAGCGTTAAATTCTTCTTGCATAGCAGTTGTCCACTCACTTCTCTGTTCGCATTTGATCGCCTCATTGTAAGACTTGGGTTCCAGCTTAAAAGAATCTGGTGTTAAAGCTTTAAAACCAAGTCGATCTGGGGGTCGGCTCTAGTTGGCCTTTCTGACTTACGAACACCAGCTTCATATTCTCGATTGGGAATAGATTCATGATCGTTCCCGGGAGTGTCAAAATTTATGTTGTCATCTTCGTCTAAATCTAGACTATGGAACAAAGAATTGTCTTCTAAAACCAATTCTTGCTCATCTGTGTCAATGGCATTAATATCACGGTCATTCGAACATTTCTTACGCCGAAGAAGTTCCAAATGCACCTGAGAATCGGGATGAATCTCTGGCCCTTGCCCAATCTTGTTAGTCATTTCAGTTTGGTTGATAAATTTTACGTCTCTGCTTATAGTGATTTTCTTAGTTTCTTTGTCAAATTTGTCGAATTTTCATCGTATCCAACAAAAGTTAGAACTCTAGCTTTTGAATCTAACTTTTTACGGGTCTCTTTAGGAATCAAGCAATAAGCTTTTGAAACAAAAATTTGTAAGTGAACTATGTTTGGTTTTGTCCCCTTCCTCAAGCTCAAAAGGAGTGGACGGGATAGAACTGGATACTAAACGATTTTGTAAGTAATTTGCCGTCATAAGCTTCTTCTCCCCAAAATACGTTTGACAATTTCGCTTCAGCCAATAAGCAACGAGCCATTTTTACAAGGGATCTATTTTTTCTCTCCGCGACACCGTTTTGTTGAGGAGAATAGGGTACTGTATATTGGTGACGAATCTCTTTGTTCTTAAGATAGCGTTTGACATTGTTACAAATGTACTCACCGCCATTATCTGAACGAATAGTTGAGGGATATCTAGAGAACTTGTTCTTAATCATTTCGAGAAATATTTTGAGTCTATCAAAAACTTCGGATTTCTCATGAAGTAGATACACTACTGTGAAGCGGCTATAGTCATCTATGAAGGTAAGAAAATATCGTTTTCTACCTGGTGTAATGGTTTGCATGGGACCGCAAACGTCCGTGTGTATTAAATCTAACACACGCTGGGGTTTTGTTTAAGACTGTTTGCTAAACGGCGTTCTAGTCATTTTGCATTGAATGCAAATCTCACAATTTTTTCTTACACCACAATCAGTAATATGAAAATCGCTTGCCGTTTTTCTATGTTGCATCATCTTCACAGCGTCAATGTTGCGGTGTCCAAAAATGTTGTGCCAATAGTGCTGACAGTTTCGTGACTTACAATTCACAGACAAAGCCTTTTCTTCCGAAGGTTGACGAAGTTGGAAAAGCCCACTGCATGAATCAGCAACTCCAATTTCCTTTCCGGTCGTGGTCTGGATGCTGCAACTTGAGTTGAAGAATAGTAATTTGAATCCCATCTTTAGCATTTTGGTGACCGACAGCAAATCACCTTTTCACCTTTACTATTAAGAAGAGTAATACGACAAAGCCCTTTACCACTGGAACAAACAGATTGACCATTTGCCACAGTCACTTTTTTCACAAATTGACCTATCTATTGCGACAAAATCGGACTCACGTGCGCTTTTGTGACAGGTGGCTCCGGAATCAACGATCCAAATATTTTTGTCGTTAGACATTGAAAAGCAATAGTTATCGATTGGTTCTTCTTTGCTTTCTTTGACTTCTTTTACTTGATTGTTTTGCCTTGACCTTTTCAGCTTCCAGCAGTCCTTCTTGAGATGTCCTCTTACTTTGCAATGATGGCAAAGCTTTTTGCTGCGTTCTTCTAAATGAATGGATGACTTCAAAGCCGAATCATTTCCTGCAAATTGGTGCGATAGACGCTGGTACTCATCAATCAGGCTAGCTTCGACAACCTTAAGTGTCAATTCCTCAACTTTACGAGCTTCCAAAGCCGTCACGAACGTGTCGAAAGAAGGTGGACGACTGCTAAGTAACATAGCTACGAGCCAACGCTCAGAAAACTGCTCGCCTATAGCTTCCAAATTTTCGAATAACAGTTTCATTTCCATAATGTGCTCTGACACCTTAGAATCCATAAAAAAATTTCATTCCACAGATCCTCCTCATAAGACGTACGCTGCTTCCCAACGTATTCTTCTCATGATGACTCCGTAATGCTTCCCAAGATTCATATGCAGGTTTGGATTTCTTGATCAGCATGAGTTGACTATCTTCCACGGACAATCCGATTATCACAGTCGCCTCATCATCAAGCTTTTTCCAAACAGCATCTGGTTCAGCCGGAGGTAGCTCAGAAACACATTTCCATGCGCCTTCTCTCTTCAATATCAGTTCAAGCTTATATTTCCATAAATGATAATTTTCTGCATTTAGCTTTACAAATGACGTTTTGAGAATATCCCTTCTGCCTGGGCCCATAACCTGTTGCAGTGGAAATAGGAATATAAAAGCTACTCAGCTCCGATGTGAGTTGATACAATATTGTTTATTGAATGAAAAAATTAAATCTAGAGAAAAACTTAAAACATAAAACAATTGAACAAAAGCTTAATGATTAAAATACACACAGTATTTGTTACAAGGTAGTTTAAATAATTTACTTTAACAAATATAATACAAAAAAAAATATCCCTAAAGCGTTAACTCAAGATTACTCCATGTAAAAAGCTATTTTTTTTTACGATTATAGGCTGGTTCGATTGATAAATTTTAATGAGTTCACTCTAGCTTGAAGTTAGTTTTGGTTAATAAGCATCTAAAGGCATAGTTTAGATATTTATATTTAGAATTTTAGCCTGATGTATTTTTTTTTTTGTCATTAAACCGAGAGATCTTTAATAAAATGTTACATATTTTTGGATTATCAAAGCCAATTTGATCAGCAAGAAAGTATTTTTATTTTGAGAACATGGTTTGGAAAGAAGTTAATTTTCAGATCATCTATTAAAGTGTAGTACCCTATGGGTCACTAAATCCACTAGCCTTTGTATGGGAGAGGAGAAGCAATACGATGCCAGTATAAGAGTATCCTAAGGGAAGTTTTTCCATCTTAATTTTTTCTCTTTAGCCTCAGGCAAGGGTTTGTCACCAAGAAGGAAGTACGTGTCGACCATGGTGTATTCTCAGGCTGGAATACAAGGGGAGGGTCAACTTCAGGAGTATCTCCACCACCGCTCCATATCTTACGATTCGATGGGTTAGTTTTTTTCTACGGTAACAAGAGCCATATCTTTTAGTTCTTTCGATTCGGGTCCAACATCTCATAAGATTTTTTAAGGGTCAGGAGGTAATCGCTGACCCCAACTTTTTTTGACATTGTTAGTTACTCTTCTAGGCCTGAAATAAATAGTAACACCGTCCTTGTCTCTTTAGCAAGATCCACCCCAACGACGAGCTAGTTCGAGCTGAAAAACAAGCAGGCCTAATGCTGAAGCAGACGAGGACACCCTTACCATTCCTCTGCCCGGATGTTCTGGAGGAGCCTGTGGCCTGCGGTCCTAAGGGTAGGTCAAAGGATGTTAGGGGCTTCTTTGCTGATTAGCGAGTGGGAGGCTAGCTACGGAATTTTGGGGGATTATTGGAGAAGAGTGGGTGGTGCTTATGTGGATCCCTACGAGACTGCAAAAACGCGGAACCAAAACGCAGAAAAAGGGAGCCAACTCATCCGGGTCCAGTTTTCTTTGAATTCAATTTATCCTCTTCCTCAAGTGACAGCCTTCCCTGGCCGTTTGTCGGTAAAGTACGTTACAAGTCGACGGGTTTCCGTCCGTTCATTTAAAATAAATAAAATTTTTATAACTTCTCTGCATAATCTTTATATTATTTCATTCATGTGCACGCGGCAAAGATGTCAAAATTAAAATGCGTCCTCAATTAGTACGACACAAGTCCGTTTGTAAGCTCTTAAAAAAAAGTTTATCTACTGTCATATGGGAATAAAACGTCAATTTGACTCAAGTTAAAGGGGTAAATTCTGGAAAACAGTCATCTGCTCATAATAAGGATATCTAAGAAAAAACAAAATCACCCTGACTAGACAAAACTTGCTTTAAAAGTATATTAAGTTGCGGGAAAACCATTCTTTAATTCTATTTTCAAATACTATGTATGGGAATAGAGGCCTAAGAAAGTATTATAGTGAATGAAGTGGGTTTGTGAGGACGAAAAAAAAAAATCAAAAGGTGTTACGTCTACCTGCAAAGATTTATTGTTTCGACGAGCTTATTTTGACTCTAGGAGAAGAAAGTTGTCTGTTATAGAATTCAAAGGGTGAAAAGGGTCGCCTTATCTTGTTCTTGGGAAATAAATTAAATTTTTCATGTAGAAAATCTCCACTGAGCCTATGCTTATTGTGGAACATTTTCCATTCCACAAAGGATTAAACCTTTTTCTTTCTTCTGTGAGAAAGAAAATGTTATGCAAATGTTTCGGAATAGCAGTCCAATTTAACTTTTTTTTGAATAAGGAAGTTCTCTGAAGAGGTGGAAAAGAATTTTGAATTTATATACCTCTTCAACTCTTAAAGATGTTTTTGTTTTTTCACGCATACAACACCATGTTAATAAAACTACCAAAACACCAGATGGGTTGTAGGTTCTTGTGCTATATGCTGCGTGTTGCTAGCACAGACTACATTATATCAGGGATGTTTGATTTATTTTATTTTTTTATTTTTAGGCTTTAATCATAGCAGTATTTTAAAGTCATCCACAGCTTTAAAGCATTTAAACTGTGGACGAATTAAAAATGTTAGCAATGCACTTAAGCATGATCCACAATGAGTTTTTTTCTAGGGATATTTTGTACAACAATTTTAAATAAATTCATGCAATGTTTATCGTGTTTGTTAACAATTTTAAGGTTTTTCTTGACTGATATTTTGAGTAAAAAGTGTGGTGGAAAATATTCCTTGGGCAAGCAAAATTCCAGATCGAAGAATTATGTCGGAACGCTTCCTTCTTCTTACACAAATCAGTCAATTAGCCTACCACTCCTTTTCCAGCGTTAGTATCTAGCAAAGTTGTAAAAGACTGCAAACTTTTGTAACGCAATCCCTGAATTCTTGGAGAGTTCATTTCATTTCATGACATAGACGTCTACATTGAAATCCCTTTGAAGTCTGGACTGGATCAGTCTTTACGACTTATCTTATAATTGAAGTCAATCGAATGCAGTTCTTTAGATTTCCACTGCACTTTTGGTCTTGGTCAAACTTGCTCTCTTGCTGAAATCCCCAAGACTTTAACGAAAAGACTTCATCAAAAATTTCCCAAAGACGTAAACTGAATCACTGAATGTAGGTGACTTCAAGTGAAGATTTAAAGGTGACTTCAAAGAATGCAGTGTAATTCTTAAGGCTTATATTCAATTGATTGCAACCTTAAAAATGCTTCAAAGGATTGGGCCAATCAAAAAATGTTGATGAAGATATTGAAGTCTATATCCCAAAATGAAGTCAGGAATTGAAAGATCTCAGATGTAAAGTCATTCAATTTTTTAAATCAAAAGATTGCAGTCTTTTACAACTCTGGTGCCTCGTATCAGACTTTTAATGTCCAAATCGCAATGTTGCGTTGATGCGTGCGTTCGATGGCAAGCAAAGTAGAAACGACGGGCGCATATGGGGCAAATCGAAATGTTACTTCAAAACTCAACCCCACGTTTGACCGTAAATAACGTAGACGCATCTACAATGCAAAAGTAGATCAACTTTATAATTTTGCGTGTGCTGAACACTCTCATGTTTATTCATTGTGTTGTGAGTGAGTATAGTTCTCTTGTCGTCAGTATAGGTTCTGGGACCAAAAAAGGGTTGTATAGTAGAGGTTTGAGTGGGGACGTTTTTCGATATTATTTCTGTTTTTAGTTCTTCGCAACAACTCGCAACGTGTTGGTTCTAAGCATGCGCAGAGACACATGAGAACCACCTTGGATATTTGTAATCGAATAAACAGAAGTAATTTTATTTTCATTGCTGGCCAACTTGATTCATTTTTAAAACGCATTTTTTCTGCTCTTTTATGAAAATATGTTTTAAAATATCTTTTAACAGATATTGAATGTGTTTTGACAGATATCTTTTCTATTTCCAACCCCCCAGACTCAAAGCGGCATTTCGTTTTCCAAATTAGCTACGTGCGAACTTTGACGTAAAGCATCGTAAAGTTTTGAAAAAGCATGGCAAAAAACATTAACGTATACACGTAACAACGCAGCATTGCGATTCTTAATTAAGGCACGTGTCCACTAAAGAGTAAAATAACTCAAAGTCTCAAAATCTCCTCAGCAGGGATGCCGTTGTCAATTCAATAGGAGTGTTTCACTCTTTTTCCGGCCGACACCTCGGTCACTTCACCTTTTTCAAAAACACTTCGGTTTTTTCCCCACAATTTTACTTCCAAATACCCGAAACTACAAATTTAATTAAGCAAACTAATCACATACCAGTCGACAGACACAAGAAAGAGAGGCCTCTTTTTCTCTCTTTCTTGACCCGCGTTGGGATCGTGTCTTGGGAACTCGAGTTAGTTCGAAAAGGATGGAAGGACCATCCGCCAATCGCGCTATAACCAGTGCAGTCACACTGTTGTGAAAGCTTTGATTAATACGTTGAAAGTTTTTAATATGGGTCCGACTAAAAACTTAAACAAAAAAACATAGAGTAAGTGCAAGAATTCGTCTGTGACAAACTTCTATATACCCGACCTCATATACCGTGTAACACGAAATCTTAAAGTTTCTTGGCCCGAATTCATTTAATATTTGTATAGGCCACGCCCCCAAAAGTGGGCACGGGCTTAAATTTAAAAAAAATTAGGCTAGACACGGCGACAGAAAAATGCGCGACGAAAAACAACGCGATTTTCTGCAGCAACCATACTCAACACACGAAAAATAATTTTCCGTGCGGTTCCTGTCAATTTTGAAGAAAAATTTAACTTACTTCATTAAAAAAAGAGTTTACAAGCTTTTTGTTGTAAACTTAGCACACAAAAAATCATATTCGAAGCGATTTCGGTGAATTGTTATTAAACCCGTAGTTTTTTTTATCGTTAAATAAAATAAAAATTAATTTTTGGTCGTGCGGGCTTTAAAGAGTCGCAATTCGGAAATTTGTTGCAAATCGAGTCTTGCGACTATTTGTCGTAGTCGTAATCGCGTGTTGTCTACTTTTTGGACTGCAATTAGTCTCGCGTTTTTCTGTCGCCGTGTGCCCTAGGCCTTAATTGTAATTTCGTTGGAATCATGAGAAAATAAAACTTTGTATGAAGTAAACTTAGAAAATAGTAATATCTTGAATATTTGTGAACTTTTCGAGAAATCGGGTTTTCAAAGATCTTCCATGCTATGGTCATTGCCGATATTGTGGGCGGTCCAATTTTTGGTCTTGGGCCAGTATTGCTTAGTACCAAAATGTAAGTTCATGTAATGTTAGACGTATGCCTCGTCTAACTTGGCCAAAAGGTATTTTGAAAGAAAATGTGAAATAGAGGTTGTCTCACATTGAAGCCAGTAGTAGGCGTGGCCGTAAACGGGTAAGGCCAATTTCTATGTTTTGTCTGTGCAATAGAAGATCCCAGTCGTGTACCAAGTATCAGCTCTCTAGCTTGATTTGGAAGACCTAAAACCTTCACACATACAGACGAAAGGACGGATGGACGGACGGTGCAACAAAGTAGCGGGAGCAGACGGCCTAGCTGCCGAACTTTTTAAATCCGCTGGTGATGAGCTGGTTAGGAGCATGCACCAGCTCATCTGCAAGATATGGTCGCAAGAAAGTATGCCCGATGAATGGAACCTCGGCATTGTTTGCCCGATCCTGAAGAAAGGAGACCCTCTGAGTTGTGCCAACTGCAGGGGCATAAGTCTTCTTAACATCGCATACAAGATCTTTTCTGCTGTACTATGTGAACGCCTGAAGCCGTTTGTCAACAACCTGACAGGCACATATCAGTGTGGCTTTAGGCCAGGAAAGTCCACCATCGATCAAATATTTACACTGCGGCAGATCTTGGAGAAAACCCAGGAATTCCAAATCGATACACACCACCTCTTCATCGATTTGAAGGCCGCGTATGACAGCATCTATAGAGACGAGCTATATAGCGCAATGTCTAGTTTTGGCATCCCTGCCAAACTCGTCAGTCTGTGCAGGATGACGATGGAAAACTCACGCTGTTCCATCAAGGTCGGCAAAGACCTCACCGAGCGCTTTGATGTCAAAAAAGGATTTAGACAAGGCGACGCGCTGTCATGCGACTTCTTTAACATCATACTGTAGAGAATTGTGCAGAACTCTCGCGCCAACACCAGAGGTACAATATTTCGAAAGTCCGTTCAACTACTCGCATACGCAGACGACATTGACATAATCGGTAGAACAAAGCGTGATGTCAGTGAAGCCTTCGTGAGTATTGGGACGGAAGCGGCGAATATGGGTTTAGCAGTCAATGAGGGCAAAACCAAGTATATGCTGTCATCAAGAAAAGACACCCAACACCGACGTCTAAGACAAAACATCACCATCGACAGCTATAACTTTGAGGTAGTTAGGGACTTTGTCTACCTGGGTTCCGCTATCAAGTCAGACAATGACACCAGCGCTGAAATCAAACGAGGGATAACTCTTGCTAGTCGCTGTTTCTTTGGGCTAAGAAGGCAATTGAGTAGCAAAGCCCTCTCTCGAGCAACTAAAGTGTCCATGTATAAGACCCTCATCATCCCAGTCCTGCTTTACGGTGCAGAAGCATGGACCCTGTCAAAGGCGGATGAAAACACTTTAGTCTGCTTCGAGAGGAAAATTCTTCGGACGATTTACGGTCCCGTCTGCATAGATGGAGAGTGGAGGAGAAGATATAACATCGAACTGTACGGGCTGTACAGCGATACCGACCTAGCCAAAAGAGTCAAAACACAAAGTCTACGATGGCTGGGTCATCTAGAGCGGATTGACACCAACGCCCCGGCCCGGAAAATCTTCTTTCCGCAAAGAGGATTTTAGCAAAGAGGAGCACCGAGACTCAGGTGGCGCACGCAAGTGGAAGGGGACCTCAGCCAACTTCGCGTGCGAAACTGGAGACGGCTAGCTAGAGACAGAGCTGGCTGGCGAAGCTTGTTGGCTGAGGCCCAGGTCCACCCCGGACTGTAGCGCCACCTTAAGAAAGTAAGTAAGTAATTTCTGGTTTTAACGCATTGTCATGATTCTAACGAAATTTCAACTAATTGATTTTAGTTTTTAGCCCAGGCCCACTTTCACAAATAATATATAAATTCGGGACAAAAAATTTTAAGGTTTTGTGTAACACGGTATATAGGGTCGGGTATATAGAAGTTTGTCACAGACAAACACTTGCACTCACTTGTTATACATAATTTTTTTTGTTATTTTTTGACGCACGTTTTTTGACGGGAATTTTGTTGAAAATAGAAAACCGTTGGTTTTTTACATAATTGTCACGACATTTAAGAAAAATCACGCCGACACGTCACTTTTGAACAAAACACTCCTACTTTTTGACTTCGTTTTAAAGTTCGCAAGCGGCAGCGCTGGCGCTCAGGCCACTTTCAAGAGTCACTAGAGTAGAAAAATCAACCCTCGAGAGTGGCTTGAGAGTAGTTTTCGCAAAAAAAAATGGCTCCCGAAAATTACGCTCGATTTTTTTTCCTGAAAAAGCGCCGCAGAGTTTTTGTGTTTTCAAATATGGAAAAAATAGCAGAATTTGTTTGGAAAATGTGGCAGAAATTCTGAAAATATGCCAGACAGATGTGGAAAAAGTGCCAGTCACTAAAATGAAATTAGAACAGACACAAATTCTGACGTAATTTCCAAACTAATTTCCAAACTAATTTAGGCATTATAAATAAATATAAATAGAGTGGCGCAACAGCTCGAGG
Organism: Neoascia interrupta; assembly: GCA_947623515.1. Taxonomy (NCBI): domain Eukaryota; kingdom Metazoa; phylum Arthropoda; class Insecta; order Diptera; family Syrphidae; genus Neoascia; species Neoascia interrupta. Next base: position 56,832,462 of record OX392463.1, read on the forward strand.
TGAACCAGGGCCAACTTCTCAACAATGTATGCTGGTGTGTTAATTTCTTTTACACACAAAAGGGACCTACAATTTTTAGCCGAATCCGAACGGCTTTTTGAGAAGTTTTTCAAGACAAATGATACTCTCGGAGGGCTTGTCAGACCCTCGCGGAGGTGGGGACCGTAAAAAAGAACAAGTCTTTTTTTTTCAGGTGACGATGGCAGGATTCGAACCCAGGCCTCTGGCGTAGTAAGCACACATACTAACCACTACGCCACGGCACCCCCACTAATTTAGGCATTGGTAATAAGAAACCAGATATTTTATTTTTTCAAAATAAAACAAGTGGGAAAGTGCAACAGTGCGTCTGTAAAAAAAACTCAGTCCGTCTGTGACGGATTGCAAAAATCCCTTCCCTAGTAAAAAAAGGAAACTACAACGCCTCCGAAAATTGGGCGGGATATAAAAATATAACTGTTGACTTCTTTATACTAGGTGGTTGCATACATTTCGGCCTAAAACTCCGCCTTATTAACTGAACAAATCACTTTTTTTAACGCCATGCCCACAAAATTGGGCGGACGCATATACTACATGCACAAGAAAAAATTAGAAAATGCTAATATCTTCAACTTTTGTCATAAAATTTTTATACCAAAAATACCAAAAATTAGTGCGATAGCACCATTGTAACATAGCTAAAATTTGAAAAAAGTATTTTTAAAAAATTGAGATGTTCGCACATACAGACCTGTAGTGGGTTTGTCTGTGAGCAGATTCAGCTAATTTTCGAACCTGATCTGAAGGTCTAGACTTCCAGCTCACTCACCAAAATTCAGCTCTCTAGCTTAAAATTTTAGGCCTTAAAGTTTTTTACATACGGACGGGCGGACGGACATGGCTAAATCGATTCTCGTGACGGTCGCATTCATATTTCTAAAAGGTCTTAGGGGTCTACGGTGATTATTTCACTGCATTGCTAACTATTTACCAAACTCAGTATACCCTGAGTAGGGTATAAAAATTATTACATATACTTTATATATTGCTTTATAAGTAAAGTCTTTTCAAAATTCTTTTTGGTTTCTGTTTACAACACTCATTGTGTAAACAAAATACAAAAGAAGATGCTTCCAAGAACTTAATTCTTGGAAGCAGTCAACCAAAAGCAATCAAGAAAGTGAATGAGGAAATAAGAATCAAGAAAGAAATAAAATTGACAACGGTAAGAACATATGATTGCCCTTAGCCGCAATCCCAGGAAGCCTTCCCCCTTCCCAAATAGCTTAATTTTTATTCGACCCAAAAACGTACATTGCTCCTGTCTCGAATTCAGAGACACGAGCAAGTATGTGAAGTAACAAAAGTGTAGAAATGAAAAATTGTAGGGAAGGAAAAGGAATGCGGTTTGTGTTACACAAGCTATTTCTGCCTGCTACATGACACAAAGGTTGAAGTGTCAACGCATTCTAAAGAAGACAGCAGCAATTTATCAAGTTTGGAGATATTGAGCTGTAACTCATCGCACATGTATGTTCTTTTTCTTGTTTTTTTAAAGAGTGCATAGCATACCTTTACTGGATTGGTCCAAAGTAGAATGGTATATTATTACTGCTGGTAGACTTGGAGTGTAAACTTACATCGGACGGCCGTTCTTATTTTAGCTTGAGGTCCTTCAGTTTTGGTCCATTGATTTTCTAAAGCTTTTGCGGAGTTAAAATTAAATATGTCAAGTTTCCATAAATCAAAAGATAATGATCAGCGAGACTTACATGCATAGATTAACACTAAGTGCTGCATTATCATTTAAGTGTACAAAATAATGTGGCCTTATCATTCATGACATTTGCAGTTGCCTTAACTATCGATTAACTTAGTCCCGCACAAACAATAATTCAAGTTACACGACGATATTGACAATCACTTTCCAAGTTGAGAAAGAGTAATTATCCTTCAACGCATAAAAACTTTCCAACCGGCAGCGGGATGGAGTCTCCTAAAAAAGAGATCATGTCCGAGATATTAAGATTTATAGTTTGTGTATTTTCATCGTACCCAGTGGGGATATTGCCCTTATTTGGCTTCATTTGGATGGAGGGGTTTATTATTAATGTGGACTTTGCTTACGATTGCAACCCTCGAGGGTGTTAACTGGAAAATCAAAACTGAGTTGCTTTGTGCTAAGGATAAAACGGGGCCTTCTTATCGTTATCTTTGAACATTATAATAATGAGCCAATAAAGAATTCTGAAGCAAATCCATAAACATGCTTGAGTGCTACAATTTATGGTAAGCTTGCGAGACTATTTTTTTTTTAATGTATCATAAAAACGAATACCAATAATTGTAAGATTTCATATTTCACGTAGATATTACATTTTATGTTTTTAAAGTTAATTTTTATTTCAAGGTCCTAAAATTGCGCTGCACGATTAAGAAACCTAGTAAAAAAGTGAACTATTAAAGACTTTTATAATTGCTTCAGTCTGAAACGTGAGACCTTGAGTTTTGCCAAGGCTGAGGCAGTGCTAAGAGCATGAGCTGAGCATACATAGAAAACCGTCCCAGTGAAACTGGGTTGCTGTCGATTGGTTTCCTTTTACCAATTTACTTATGGGACCAAAGATAATTCAGTCCAGATAGGCGTTACCAATTCGATGGCTAGGAAAACTCAAAGGGATGCCATTATTCACCTACACAAGTCTTCTATTCGTCATTCCTAATCTGCTACAAAGAAAAGCAACGAATATAGCATACGAAAAGGCAAAAACTAATGAGGTGGTCGGATTTGGACAAAGAATCAAACGTGTTCACTGTAGCTCAAATGGTAGAGCATTACTCGCGACAAGTAAGGGTTGCAGGATCGTACCCTGCCGGTGAGCCACACACGGTTTTTTCTTTCGACATTTCCGTCCGCTAACATTTCAACTCCACTCTACGACTAAACGTAAAAATAGAGGGGCCTGTACGGCTTAGTTGTCATCATAATTGTTATAATTCACTTAACAAGACATGTTGGCAGTAAATAAAAAATAAAAAGATGATTGGTTGGACCTGGATTCGAGCCCAGAACCTCCCAATTGTCGGTCATAGGTGCTACCATCTGCACCACAGCCCACTTCCGTCTCCGGTGTCCAAATAGACTACGTGATCTCTCTGCATATAAAATGCACATAAACCAACAACATGGAATGCCATTATGTTTAGGACAGGCATCGGCTGCTGCTAATAAAGTCAGTTCAATGCAGGAAAGGTATCAAATAGCTCGATACAGAGGACACGTTGAAAGGACCATCTGACTTTCGGTGCATGGGCTAGAGCGCCGAAGAAGGTCGGACAAGTGCGTATGTTGGAGGCTTCTAAAGGCTCAGCTATCCTCAAGCATTCTGCCGCACTACCTGGCCAACCTCACGCTAGCCTCACAGACCTTCAAGAGCGGAGCTGGTACCAGACGGGTGTCAAGTTTTCGATTTGCAGCAATGAGACGTCAGCTGGTGCTAAGTTGAAAGCCGTCCAGAAAGCCCGATTCTCGATTCCCCGTACTTAACAGCAACTCGAAAGGCATTCTTTGGCTCATAGCAGTACAGAATTCCGACATTTAAACAAAAAATTCTAAGTTCTAAAGGTTTTGGGATGTACCGCGTTAAAAAAAAAATAATGAGTGCAAACCGTACTCACCCCGAACGTTTCGCTTAAGTTACATTAAGCGTGGTCACCGGGAAACTGCCTAAAAATGCTTTGGGCGATTAGCACTACGCAAGTTGTAGCGGTGTGTAGGCGGTAGTGCTGTCTCGTTCTCTCATTGTCGTGCGTCAGGTGGCTGAGAGCTAACAGTGCTCACTTAGTCGCTGGGGCTGGCTAGAAAATCCGCAATCGACTGTGATGAGCCGATTATTGGATCCCATGTTCGCGATAATTTGAAACTGTCGTCGCGATTAAAATTTTTGTGGCGTTTTATCTCAATCGCTTCACGAACAAGCCGTGGGATGTAATGCGACTCCCGAGCCAGTATCTTAGCCTGGTCAAATCTGATCCAATGGTGTTCGTTGGGATGGTCTAAGACACGCTAGGCTAGAGCGGATTTTTCTCGCTGCTGATTGCTCACAGCATTTATATGTTCCTTAAAACGGGTCGAAATACTTCGTCGCGTTTGTCCAATGTGTGATGACCCACAGCTGCAAGGGACTGCGTAAACACCGGGAGTTTGGAAAGGAAATAGATCTTTGGGTGATTGTAGATAAGTTATCACCTTTTTTGGCGGTAAGAAGATCGTTTTCACACCGTATAATTTATCTTTAACGCGGTATATCGCAAAACTCTTAAAATTATGTCTAATAACTGCCAAAACCTTAAAAGTTATAAAAATTTCTAAGGTCTTAAGCCTAAGGAGCCAAACGGCGCCGGGTGATAAGTTTCGGTGCTATTTTCTTCAAGTTCTATGAGCTGAGGGACCTTCGTTGTGAAGTTTTTTTTTAAAACGATGGTAGGCCCGTTTCCGGATTAGCCGAAGCGTTAGCTGGCCCAGTCCAGCAAAGTTTCAAAGAAGCAATCTTCTGATTCAGATGATCGCAATACTTGTCAGACGAAACTTTGTTGGTGCATCTGTATAATTAAGCAATAATGCTTATGTATCAACTAGCCATTATGTCTGTATTAACTAGAAATAATGCAGCAGAGTAATGTACAACATTCAAAAGCAGTCACTGCTAACCTATTGTTCCGCCTACAGGAAAGTTGGAATATATCCCTTTGGTAGCTGCAATCTAGGGAAGATTCTCGAGCACTCACGGCTCCTTCAGCTTGGGTGAAGTATACTATATTCTGATTTTTTGGTGGTATCAATATAGGAACTCTATTTTCAAGACCGGTACATTCAAGCGAAAAGAACTTCCAATATGGCGGTCAGAACAGCCAACTAACAGGCTTGTAAAAAGTTCGGCGAGAGGTTAGAGCACGATTACAGATCTGTAAACAAGATGTTTTGGCAGACTATTCAGAGGAAAGAAGTTGAATATGGTACAAGGGGTTAAATCCAAAGACAGGACACTTCTTTAAAATGAGAACGTCGTCTTACGCAGATGGAGCGAGCACTTTTCAGAGCTGTTCAATCCCCAACAGGGTACTGAAGATGACAATCCCACTGTTGACGAGATTACAGTAGATGAAGTCGCTGCCGCGACTTAGTCGCTAAAAGTGGGTAAGTCTGCTGGAGTTAAAGAAATCCGGCCAAAACCTCCTCAAGGAAATGGGTGAAGAAGGTGTTAACTGGCTAACACGTGTCACTAAGGTGGCCTGGGAAGCGGGATAGCACCTAGCGATTGCCAAAAGAGGAGTTATAGTGCCCATGTTAAAAAAAAGGGGCAAAAGAGATTGCTCTAACTGTAAGAGTATGTCTCCCTCAAATCACCCGGCAAAAGTATTCGCGAACGTGTTGGAAGCGCGTTCCAGAGCTACAGTCAAACCTTTGCTGCGGGAAAAGAAATGCATTGGCAGATGCACAACCGATGCTTTTCACTCCCAAGGTTATTCTTGAGAAGGCCTAGGAATATGTCAAACCGGTCTACGCGTGTTTTGTAGATTTGGAAAAAGCCTATGACCGGGTTCCTTGGGATAAAATCTGGAGAGTTTTTCAGGAGTTTGCACTGAGTAGGCCTCTTCTAAGAGCCGTTCATTCTTCGTATGGGGATTGCAGAAGTTGTGTTCGGATAAATGGCGTCAAAAACTCATCCTTTTAATATGCGCGTTGGACTTCGCCAGAGCCGTGTTCTATTCTCTTACTTTCATGGCAGACTGTATGGCGAGGCGCAGTCTAGGTGAGGAATTTTTCGAAATGTCTGACGTCAGGATAAGCCATCTGCTCTTCACCGATGATTAAGCCATCCTGGCAGCGACCAAGGAGAAACTTCAGCGAGCAGTGGATGGGTTTGCGGCCACCTGTGATGGGGCAGGGATGATGGTAACCGTGAGCTAATCCGAAGTGATACCAGTTTCCTTATTCAGAGAATGACACCAGCACTGAAATCAAACGAAGAATAACTCTTGTCAATCGCTGTTTCTTTGGGCTAAGAAGGCAATTGAATAGCAAAGCCCTCACTCGAGCAACTTAGGTGTCCCTCTATAAGACCTCTATCATCCCAGTCCTGCTTTACGGTGCAGAAGTATGGACCCTGTCAAAGACAGATGAAAACACCTAAGGCTGCTTCGAGAGGAAAGTTCTTCGAGCGATTTATTGTCCCGTCTGCATGGACGGAGAGTGGGGGAGGAGATAAAGCATCGAACTGTACGGGCTGTACAGCAACACCGACCTTGCCAAAACAGTCAAAATACAACGGCTACGATGACTGGGTCATCTAGAGTAGATGAACACCAACGTCCCGGCCCGGGAAATTTTCGAATCGACCCCGCAGGGATGGCGCAGTAGAGGAGCACCAAGAATCAGGTGGCGCACGCAAGTGGAAGAGGACCTCAGCCAACTTGGCGTTCGAAACTAGAGCCGGTTAGCTGAATACAGAGCTGGCTTGCGAAGCTTGTTGAAGCCTAGGTTCACCCCGGATTGTAGCGCCACCTTAAGTAAGTAAGTAAGTTGTTTCCCGAACTTCTGTACAGCGTGCCCTGCACATAAATGGAGTTACATTGAAACAGGTAGAGAAGAAAACAGTTCAAGTCTCTCGTGGTTTTTTTCTCGAAAGTTGGAAGGAGTGATACTGAGTTAGACTGAGGAGTGAAGTATGAAGGAGTGATACTGAGTATCCTGCAGGATTCGCCAAGCTGGAGCAGTAGTAAAACCGCGCCAGACAGTCATCAGAAAGGCTGAAAACCAAAGATCTCAGTTTTTAATTCAGTGTTCGTTTCGACCCTCATCTGTGGTCATGAAACTTGGACACTGACCGAAAGAACTAGATCGCGGGTACAAGCTGCCAAAATAAGATTTCTGAGGTGCGTTGCTGGTTTTATTCTTAGGGATAGAGTCAGTATTCATAGGAATCTTAATGTTTTGCTGCTACTTTTCCGAGTGGAACGAATAATTCTTCAACGGTTTGGACACGTTATACACATGCCTCTGACAGACTTCCTAGAAAGGTCATATAGGCCTAGATGGGAACGCGTCGCGCCCCTGGTAGGCCAAAAAACAGGTGATTGGATGAGGTCAAGAATATCTCCGAGACCCGTCTGGGGAATCTCTTCCGGAGTTGGTGGCGGAGGATCGGGATCGATGGAAGGACCATAAGCCACCCTTGCCCTTCTCAGTATAAGTGGTCGCAGAAAATATGTGTTAATGCATATGCAACATGGTTCTGACGTTCGCCTTTACTTACTTACTTACTTAAGGTGGCGCTACAGTCCGGGGTGGACCTGGGCCTCAGCCAACAAGCTTCGCCAGCCAGCTCTGTCTCGAGCTAGCCGTCTCCAGTTTCGCACGCGAAGTTGGCTGAGGTCCCCTTCCACTTGCGTGCGCCACCTGAGTCTGGGTGCCCCTCTACCGCGCCGTCCCTGCGGTCTTTAAGAAGTTCAAAAACATTGAAAATGTTTGGCGTTTACTTGGTGTCCCTGCGGTGTCCCTGTTTGGCGTTCCTGCGGTGTGGATTCGAAGATTTTCCGGGCCGGGGCGTTGGTATCCATCCGCTCTAGATGACCCAGCCATCGTAGACGTTGTGTAACGACGTTCGCCTTTACTTGATGCATATTTTGGAAAACATTGCACCATATTGCCTGTGCCATATCCCAGGAAAAACTCGTAATGAATTTTAATGGTCTCTTTTTTCCAGCACACTCTTTGGACGCCTAAAATAGTTCTTCAGCTACTTGACTGTACCTTCCTCCTGTGTAAGTTTTAGGGTCGCGAAATCATAATATATAACTTAAGAGTTGAGAAAAGTTTCTTCTCCGGTAACTGATTTGATGCAATTTACATCAGATAACTGTAACCGTTAGTCCCATTTCTGTGGATAGTTTCCTTCTTTACCGTATTTTTGAGGTGCCACATAGAATCATACAGGTAGGTTCATCATGGTCAATACCTATAAGTAGTCATAGCCAATCATGTCAATGTACATAATAGTTTTTTCCCTGATAATTTTCAATGTCTAGGTACTTTATATCCCCTTCTTTTAATTGTTTCCTTGGTTCTTCCTATGATGGTAAGTAAAATTAAGATATTTTCTTCTTATTTCATAAAACTACTTGTAAGACTATTACAGCTGTAAGCGGTCTCATAGTGCCGATTAGTTCCTACCTCTTCATGTTATTGGCTAAAATTCATTTGAAAACAAGAAAACGTGACTCGAGTGCACACAATATTATCTCTGCCAAAACAGAGAAAGTCCCGCACAAACATCAAAAATAATGAAAGACCAAATAACAAACAAAATTAACAGCCAAGACATGCTCCGTTTCCATTTAACAATTGCAAGACACACGACTTTTCTGTTCCATAACAATCACCACCGTATCCATTGTTCGACACAATTATCTGATGGCCAAAATCGTCTTACTTCACCAAATTACTCACCCAAAAACATTTACGATTTCTCGACAGGGTTTATAATATGCGGGTGGAATTCCTTTCTTCTTTTGTGGAATTCCATGCCACAATGTTAGTTGTCCTTGGGCCTTGATTTGCGTCTGGATACTTTTGAGTGACACATGCTAGTATAAAGCAAGAACATGGTGTACACCCCATCTACCTATAGTTAGGCTAAGGTAGGAGTAAATAGATTAAAGATTATTATAAAAGACTTGTTGCCAAAACAAACAGACAAAAAAGGTTTCAGGAACATGTCCTGAAGGCAAGTTATCATTTATATGAAAGGAAATCTGAAACCATGTTTTCCCCCGCTTTATTGGATCTCTTGGCCTCCATCATCACTTGCTTATGAATCTTTTCAGTTGGTTTTTTCCCGTAACCGTTCCCTAACGCCTTATAAATAAGATCGAGATTGACAAAAAATGTATGCGGTCATATCCTTGCTTCTATCTGTCCGCAAGTTCATACCTTTAACAAATTGCATGCCTTACATTTTCAAGTATATGGCTAGAAATTGGTATGTTGGCTGGAAGAGTTCTTCCAATAACGCTTGCAAATTGTTTGAGTCCGCCCACAGATACACCCACAAAAGGCCTGTATGTGCGACCGTCTATATTTAAATAATGACCTTTAGTATGAAGCAATGAAGCTATACACGAAGAGGTCTGTCGGCTTTTGTCGGTTATTTCGACTTTTATTTCATATGAAGGAGGTTTAAACACAATATCATACATTTTTCAAGTCTGTTGAGGTTTTCAATATTAACCGTCTACCAGATTGACAACTTAGTATCCTACATATAAGACAACTTATAGCTTAGCATAATTTGTTTACAATTTTGCTAAATATAGTTTTTCTTTTACTGACACTTTTCCGACTTTCATTGCATATTTTCAAACGCATCTCGATAGCTCATGTTATGCTTGGACTATTATTTGTAGAGACGTTTGGGGGTAAGACTGCGTACTTTTCACTTTGGGTGCAAATACTGAAAAAAGTAAAGCCCTACATTTCGGAACAAAAATAATTATCAAAACGGGAGAGTTTTTAATAAGTGCAATGCTTTTTTATTGAAAAACTTAACATAGTCAGCTTGCGAACTCTTGATAAGAGAGGATAAGAGCATAACCAGCTTTGTATGCAATTTTTATAGTATGTAATTTCATAATGAGCTTCAACCAAATTTCCAACAATATAACACTTTGGTGAAAGAAAGAACTTGTCTAATTTTTTTAGCAAAAATACTACATAATAAAGGGGGGTGCCGTGGCGTAGTGGCTAGTGTGTGTGCTTACTACGCCGGAGGTCTGGGTTCGAATCCTGCCATCGTCACCTGAAAAAAAAAGACTTGTTCTTTTTCATGGTCCCCACCTCCGCGAGGGTCTGACAAGCCCTCTGAGAGTATCATTTGTCTTGAAAAACTTCTTAAAGTGCCGTTCGGATTCGGCAAAAAATTGTAGGTCCCCTTGTATGTAAAGAAATCAGCACACCCGCATACATTGTTAAGAAGTTGGCCCTGGTTCACCTCGAGCTGTTGCGCCACTCTATTTATTTAATTATTTACTACATAATAAAAGTTTATAAGAAGAAAAAGAAAAAAACTCGTTCCGATTATGGAAGTTCTAGGCCAATGTCATGCTGTAAAAAGGTAATTAAATTTTCTGCAGAATGCAGAACAAGTCTTTCTTCCTGCCGATGTCCGAAGATCTTTCAGGCCAACTTCTTCATATAGCTTTTTGCTAGCAGAGCCTCCCAAGTAACAATTTTACTTCGGTAAGGCTTAAATTTTCGATTTTGGGAAGTTATTGTTTCTATAAGGCCTCTATAACACTTGCCGAATATTTCCAAGGCAGAAATTTCTGACACAATTTGTATAAGACCTTAAGGAAGCTACAACGAGGTCTTACAGAGGGATAAGATTCTGTTAATCTCCTCTGTTACTTTGTAAGAAGTCTACTACTTCTATAAGGCCTTATAGAAGCTTCCGTACTTCAGTGCAGAATGTGAACTACCTCTATAAGGCAGTATAGAAGTTTCGAAATCACTATACCTGTAGCAGGCATTATGTTACAAGCTTAAACGAAGCAAATACTTCTATAAGGTTTCTTTCTGCAGAGCTTAACCGAAACTGTTGCTTGTATAAAGTTTCCTATTGAATGCTTTACCGAAACTGTAGATTGAATGTTGTTTTCTGTCGTAATATTCCTGTTTCAAGTATAACAGAAACTGTTACTTGTATAAGGCCTCCTCTTGTAGTCACTACCAAAACTGTTGCTTGTATAAGGCTTCCTATTGCAGGCCTAATAGAGGCTATTACCTGCAACAGGAAGCCTTACACAAGTAATAGCCTCTATAAGGCCTGCAACAGGAAGCCTTATACAAGTAAATGCCTCTATAAGGCCTGCAAGAGGAAGCCTTATACAAGTAATAGCCTCTATAAGGCCTGCAACAGGAAGCCTTATACAAGTAACGGCCTCTATAAGACCTGCAAAAGGAAGCCTTATACAAGTAAAAGCCTCTATAAGGCCTGCAACAGGAAACCTTATACAAGTAACAGCCCCTATAAGACCTGCAAGAGGAAGTCTTATACAAGTAACGGCCTCTATAAGACCTGCAAAAGGAAGCCTTATACAAGTAAAAGCCTCTATAAGGCTTGCAACAGGAAACCTTATACAAGTAACAGCCCCTATAAGACCTGCAAGAGGAAGTCTTATACAAGTAATAGCCTCTATAAAACCTGCAACAGGAAGCCTTATACAAGTAACAGTTTCGGTAAAGCCTAACAAGAAACTTTATACAAGCCTGCTAAAAAACTGTTAACAAGTAACAGCCTCGGTAAAGCTTGCAACAGAAAACCTTAATGCAAGTAACAGCCTCTATAAGACCTAACAGGAACTTTATACAAACACCGGTTTCTGTAAAGCCTAACAGGAAACTTTATACACGGCTGTTACGGCTTTAACAGTTTCTGTAAGTGCGCCAAATTGGCTTCTCTAAGGCCTTATACAAACTATTTTGCGGGAGGGGAAATAGCTTGTATATAACCTTACCGCAACAGAAGTGTTACTTGGGCTTGTTTGTAGTGCGCACTCTATTTATTTTAGAGTGCAATTTAAAGAAGATTATAGTCATGCATAAGCGTTTTTCAGATGTTGTCTTTGAAGTAGAAAATGAAAGGGGACATCTTTGACTATTTGATCGATTTTCAGATTTAATTAATATTATTAAAACACTCTTTTCATTAATTTTAAGATGTTACATTTTTAGGCAAATTTAATGTTTTGGTACTCATTTTTTAGCGGTCCGTCCAAAAATGGAAAAAGGACCTCTTATGGTATCACTAGGGTGTCCGTCCGTCCGTCCGTCCAATCGCTTTATAACTTCTGAACGGTAAGTCGTAGAAAGTCCAAATTTGGTGTGCGTATAAACTGCGGAAATAGTCAGAGAATCCAAAGAGGGCAATTTTTTAGGCACTGTTATTTGGTTTAATTACAGTTTGAAATTTCATGTGCAAATGGACTTAATGTTTTTCAGTGTTTTTTTCAAGAAGTTTAGTAGGCAAGAACTAGAAAAACGAAACTTAGGTTTAAGAAATACTAAGCTTTAATTAACCAGTGAGTAAGTGCTACCGTGTGTACGCAGAAGTTACAGTCCATAAAACGGACCGTTAGATACACCACCCTATCCCACGTTGTAAAATGCTGATGGCATAGTTATTTTTTGACATTTTATAAGTAATGCAAACTTCAAAAGGGGGTATGGTACAACCGCCCCTAATGAGAAACCACATATATATCCAAGTTACACTTAAATGTACAAAAAATGCAATTTTTTGGTCCAAATTCAATATTTTTGAAAAGTCGACCCTTAAAAGGGGGCGTGGCTAAAAGCTTTATATGAACGAAATCTGGACTGAAGTCTCGTTTACCTAACCTGCTACTTTTTTTGTTTTTTTTTTGTTTCATGCCTCCTAACTTAGGCTCAAGGCTAGTCGAAATTAAGTTTTTCAAGCAAATTTTAGGTTTTCCTTCAATTCTGCCTTCAAATATGGGCGTGGCCCAAAGTCTTGTATGAATAAAATGTAGAACTAAGCGTTTTCTACATAAAATACTAAGCATTTTTTTTTAATTTTGAGCAAAAATATTGAGTAAACTGCATTTGAAAATTTACCCTTAAAATAGATGCCACGCCCACTAGAGGAGGTTTACCAATTAAATTTTTCTTTTTTGTGTCTTACATTCACTAAGAGATGCTTAATGTAAAATTTCAGCCTTTTAGAACGTCTTACAGTTTTGAAAAATCTGGAGGTAGCTGCATATTTAGACCGATTGTGGGCGTGTCTTTGGGCGGATTTCAAAAATTTTTACAATTGTACTTCTTCGCATGACGTGCACCTGACGTACGAGGTTTCAGCACCCTAGCTCAAAATTTAAGGCCTAAAAACATGTGACATACAGACGGACGGACGGACGGACATCGCTCATTCGATTCAGAATTCGGTCTCGATCATATGCCCTTAAGGTCTTGGGGGTCTACCATTATTATTTCACCGTGTTACAAACTATGTGACAAACTTAATATACCTCTTATCCAATGGGATGGGATATAAAAATAAAACTTTTCGAAAATATCAAAACGTTTTTGAGAAATGAAGAGTCAAAAATGCATGACGTTTTTCAAAGTGTTGGAGGCCATAACTTTTGAACGGCTTATTGCTCAAAGTCAATATTGAACACACGTATAAAGCAACTCAAAGTAAACCAAGTGCTTAGGTCATATTTTTCAAAAACAGTTTGAGTACTGCAGTTTTGACGCATTTTCGAAAAAAATTGCAAAAATGCATGAAAAAACGTGTGTGTGTTCCTTATTCACTGAATTCTATGAATAAAATCACACGAATCAGAAATAATTCAAAATTTTAAGGAAAATTATAGCGGATTTTGAAATTTCAAAATCTTCTGAGATATAACGCAAAAACATAAAAGCATTTTCGAAAACAATTTTTTAAAGTCTTCGAGTAGCTTAACGGTATAGGCGATCTCTTTCAGATTCGGTTAAAGCACAAAGCTTACAAAAAGAAGGAAGGCTGCGTTAAAAGTTTTTTAAATTGCCGTTTTTAACCTAAGTTTTTAGAAGCCTATTTAAAAAACGAAATAAAAAAGGAGCTTGTCTTACCGTTTACGCATAAACCGGTGGCCATAGAATTAAAAAAAAAAAAAACATCTGGTGCTGGTGGTTGTGCTGTTGGAAAAGCAGATCTAACGGGACCTGGAAAAAGCTTCAAAATATTTGTTTTATAGATTTGAAATTTAGAAAATTAAAACAAGCTCAAGGAACGCATGTCTTTCCCTCTATCCCCCAAACGGTATAAAGTATAATTTTTAAATTAACACCGGGCATAGTCCATCTTCTTTAATTTTATACAAAACCAAAGCAGACTTCGAATATTCAAAAACTTCGAAGATTTAACTGAAAAACGTGAAAACATTTTCGAAAACAATTTTTTAAAGATTTTGAGATCCTTAACGGTTATGGCGACCTTGTTTAAGTTTGGCGGATGCACGTAATGTTTAAAAGGCAAGCGAACTGCATCAAAAACGTTTCAAAATTTCCGTTTTCGACCCAAAGTTCTTAAGTCCATTCAAACAAGCGAAATAAAAGCAGCATTTTTTTACCGTTTTCTCAGAAATCCATGTCCGCAGAATTTGAGAAAAGTGGCAAATGCTGGCACAGGTGGTTGTTATATTGATCAAAAAGTCGGTAACGGTAATTAAAAAAAATCGAAATTGCTGTTTTAGGGGTTTTAGTTTATAAAAATCCTAAAAAAAGGCCAAGAAAGGGTATGCCCTTCCCTCCATTTTCGTAACGGTAAGGCTTTTTGCCAGCCTTTTTTCAGAGTAACGAAACCCAATATAAAATCACCCAATATAAGAACAGTAGACAGCACTATGAAAAAAGTATATTACAGACTGTAAAATATAACCAGAAATAATTTTAATAAATAAATAGAATGTTACACGAACTGCGCAATATAGATGACCATAACCTTAAACAAAAGCCGACGGACCGCTTCGCGTTTGTCTTCATACTTGACGGTTTTTTTTTTTTTAATTTGACATTTTTAGCCTTGTGGTTTAAATTTAGTTAACAAGATAGAAATAGATTAGAAATTTAAGACTTTTTACGACAATAACATATAAGTTAAGGTCTTAAATGATTTTTTTTACGCGGAAAATTGTATGCGTCATTGATTTTTTCTCGAAACTTAATGTTCTTCTTTTATATTTTTTGCATATTTTGATTATATGTATATGCAAAAAATATATATGAAAAATATGATCCGAAAAACGAATATTTTTATTTATCTTTTTGCGAATCCAGCTATTTTTTCTTATATTTTTACCACAGGACGTTATGATAACGGTAGTTAATGCAGGTTTTTCAATTTGCTTTTTAAACCATTTTAGAAAAATTTAAGTTACAAACCACAAACATATATGAAAATTCTTAAAAATTTTAGCATTTTCCTTACACTTTTTAGTAACCCAGTTTTATTACAATGGCTTTTAATGCCATAGTTTGTAGAAATGTATTTGAAGTTTTCGAGCTAAATCTCAGATTCGGGTAAATATATAAGGGTCCCTATAATTTAACCGGAAATTCAGAATTATTCGTGATGTGAGTAATTTAATGCTTTTAATTTGTTTCATTTTTTTTGGTCTTAATAGAGATTGTGATAGAGAAAAAAAATGTTTCAAAACTCTTTGGAATTTTTTGAAAATACTTGGAAACGATAGTTTTGATACTGTTTAACTAAAATTAGTTTTTTTAGAATTTATTAAAGCTATACCTGCTTTATACGTTTAGTCCTTATCGGCTTTTAATAGTATTGACCTTAACCACGTTGCAAACGGGCACATATTTTCCAAAATAAAAATTCGACCACGTGTTAAGATTTGAAAGGTTTTGTAGCGAGAAATTCCGATATTTAAAATTGCGCCAAGTACATTTCTCAAAAATCTCCTGAAAATGATTTTTAGTGGATCCAGAATTTTTGGATTTTGATTTTCATGCGGCTGAGAACGTCTTCTTTTTCCCTCTAAGTCATAATCTTTCCATTATGTTGTGGGAAATTAATTTATATGAAAGAAAATAATCGAGGACTTAAAATGTATGTAGGCGCCAGTCCAATGGGATGTTGAGCCAAAATGTTGCATGGCCACATCTTTAAATGGTATTTATAAACATTCTGAAACATTATTCATCTGTCACCCAACACCTTGTCCTAACATGCGCACTCTGAGAATAAGTGTTATTATTTTGAACAACGAAAGAGAATTACTTACAAAGAGTGTCGTATTTTTAGTGTTGTTCATAACAGGTGTTAAAGAATTCTCTTAAGAGTTGTTAATCTCAGAACAGGTGAACCTATTACTCTAAAACAATTCCCTCGATATGCTTGGATAAATTTTTTGCTTACCCAAATTTTAGTATAATAAAAATTGAAGATACTATACTTTATTGTATAATGGAGACCCTTCGGTTTAAAATAAGAGTTTCTCTTCTTTATCCTTCTTTGAAAGTATCACCCTTCCTTGGTTTTTCTCAAAAAGGGATGGCCCCATTTTGATGCCTAAATTACCTTGATAGAATACGGACGTTTAGGGATCATAATAAGTTTTTACATTTACACACACAGACTGAAGCTAGCTTAGACTTGATCCCATGTGGAATCACTCCAAAGTAAGCAATTCCACCAGAATGAATGAAAAGATTTCAACCTTCCCTGGAAACATATAAACTTGAGCGAAGATTGGGTATCCTACTCAACTCTTCAAAGTGGAGACATTTTATGTACTTATGACTTGATGCTGGCATCTTGTTTTGTGTAGATTCACCTGAAAGGCTCGTTCTCTTTCATGGGTGTATTTGGTCTACACCCACAGAACTCATGAGAAACTCCTACGAACCCAAAGAGTAGATTCAGTTTTTGTTGATGTGGCAACAAGTGAAGTCACCCTTGAGATTCTGGTTTAAAATTCATAAGTTTTAAATTTATCCATCGTCTGGAAAAATTACTTTTTTTTCTGTATAAAAAGAAAATATTGATTTGATATCATGTTACGATATTTTAAGAAGAATGTATTAACTTTGCAATAAAAAATAATTACCTTCATTAAAAAAAATCTTTAACTAAAAATCTTTCAATTATGGTGGAGTGGATTGAAGTTTATATTCGTACAATTTTTTAAAGGAGCAAGTAGTCCCAAAGGAATGAGGGCAGCAAATAGATAAGTAACAAACTAAGTTTGTCGCCGATTGTTACTCTCACAGATTTGTGCTGCTGGCTGCTGTATTTGGTTGTGTTTTTTCTTTTGTTATTACGTTATAAGGTTAAATACTCCTTTTAAAGATTAAACGCAACATCATTCCCAATAAAGTATCGAAAAAATTAAGCTGAAGACAAAAAAAAAAATAAGCCTCAGCTAAATAATGTTCTAGTTATTTGACTTTGAGAGAGCCACACATCACAGGCCAACCTTTAGCACAATATTTTATTTAACCATCTTATGGAGTGCAAAACAGCTCTGGTTATTTCAATAGAAGACGGAAATAATAATTACAAGTACAACTAGTGCCATGAAGTTTAAAACTTCAGATATTGGTTATAAAGCTACAAATCTCGGGCTAAAACTTCCTTTCGAAAAAGACAAACTTTAAATAATTTCTATTTTATGCTGAAAAGTATTCTTATTTAACTCATTTCTTAAGGCAGGGATCTTAAAATAATACTGCATTAATGGGACATCTGACTTTATAAGAAATTGTTAAATGTCGCCTTCTTATCTATTTCCTAAGCTTCTTGGAAAACGACGACATCACGTGGCTAATAAGATGATTTTATTGGCTTTTATTTTTACTTGATGTTCCTGGATGTAAGCAAAAGTCATGCTGTACGCGACATTATTAGGCCGTTTAATTTTGTCATATAAAAATAAAAGAAACGCATATACACTGCTATGGTGATGATTTCCCTGTTCGCGATTTTTCATCACTCCTGCGGGAATTCTTCAGCCCTCGTAACAAATGTGTTTAATGAGATCACATGCTTGTTTTATGTCCCATCAAGGATGCTTAAGACGATGTATTGTATGCAGCACATGGGCCCTGCAGACTCAGTGGGTTTTGGTAATTTAATTTAAATACATGATTGCATTGATAAATGAGATTTATATCCACTCCAAAATCTAAGAAAAAAGCGCTGTACACTACATATGTAGTATGTTAATGGGTCATGAAAGCAGGTCAAGCCTTTGCTAACCGAGGTTAATTAACAATTATTGTTTTAAAGAAGATAAGGTGTATTTACATCTCTGCGAGGACAAAAAAAGATTAAAAAGTAGGAAGTCACACACGGGGCGGTCCATCGGCTTTTGTATTATTTTTTACACCCTTTTCCAAAGCAACAGAGTACAAAGTTTGATTTCATACAGGCGAAAATATAACGAAGGGAAATAATAACGATAAATGCTCAAAACCATGAGGACATATGGTCCAGACCGAATTAAGTGTCGAAAAATCCATTTCGTCGACTCGTCCGCCCTTATGTAATTAATTCTTAGGCCATTACTTTAAGAAGATTTATATATAAGATTTTTATACCCGACCCAGGGTATATTAATTTTAACGCATAGTTTTTAACACAGTGAAATAATCATCGTAGACCCTTAAGGGTATGTTCCCTGCACAAATTTATGGTGGTGTGCTATTAAATTGAGCGATAGCTTCTTTGGTATTTTTTTTTTTTTTTTCTTTTTATAATTCACTCGCGAATTAAGGGATTGGCTACCCTTTTAATGTTGTTTCACATCTCACGAGCGGAAAGGCTTAGAAGAAGAATGAAAGGATGAGAGGTACCGGTGTACTCTTGTTTTAAACAGCTGCAGATTGAATTGTGTAGGAAAGACTGATCGTGGAAGGACATTCCACATTCGCGTTGTACGGCTTATGAAAGAACCTCTAAACTTAACTGTGCGCCCGAAAGTGGGCTCAAGGGTAAACTGATGTGCATTCGATCTATTGCGAGTATTACGGTTGAAAGTCTTAAGGGGTGGAATGCAATTGGCTATTTCGATGGAACATTGTTTGTAGAAAATGTGGCCAGATATGCTCATTGTGATATGCTCATTGCCCAGGCATTAAATGTGGCCAGATATGCTCATTGTTAAAAATTTACTTAAGTAAAAATAAAAGTTTTTAGCGTAGGAAAAAGAAGAAAGGAGGGTCTCCTTCCTGAAGAAAGGAGACCCTCTGAGTTGTGCCAACTACAGAGGCATAAGTCTTCTTAACATCGCATACAAGATCTTTCCTTCTGTACTGTGTGAACGCCTGTAGCCGTTTGTCAACAATATGATAGGCACATATCATTGTGGCTTTAGGCCAGGAAAGTCCACCATCGATCAAATATTCGCACTGCGGCAGATCTTGGAGAAAACCCAGGAATTCCAAATCGATACACACCACCTCTTCATCGATTTCAAGGCCGCGTATGACAGCATCTATAGAGACGAGCTATATAGCGCAATGTCTAGTTTTAGCATCCCTGCCAAACTCGTCAGTCTGTGCAGGATGACGATGGAAAACTCACGCTGTTCCGTCAAGGTCGGCAAAGACCTCACCGACCCCTTTGATGTCAAAAAAGGATTTAGACAAGGCGACGCTCTGTCATGCGACTTCTTTAACATCATACTTGAGAGAATTGTGCAGAACTCTCGCGCCAACACCAGAGGTACAATCTTTCAAAAGTCCGTTCAACTACTTGTATACGCAGACGACATTGACATAATCGGTAGAACAAAGCGTGATGTCAGTGAAGCCTTCGTGAGTATTGGGACGGAAGCGGCGAATATGGGTTTAGCAGTCAATGAGGGCAAAACCAAGTATATGCTGTCATCAAGAAAAGACACCCAACACCGACGTCTTGGGTAAAACATCACATTAGGGACTTTGTCTACCTGGGTTCCGCTATCAATTCAGACAAAGACACCAGCGCTGAAATCAAACGAAGGATAACTCTTGCCAATCACTGTTTCTTTGGGCTTAGAAGGCAATTGAGTAGCAAAGCCCTCTCTCGAGCTACTAAAGTGTCCATGTATAAAACCCTCATCATCCCAGTCCTGCTTTACGGTGCAGAAGCATGGACCCTGTCAAAGGCGGATGAAAACACTTTAGGCTGCTTCGAGAGGAAAATTTTTCGGACGATTTACGGTCCCGTCTGCATAGACGGAGAGTGGAGGAGGAGATATAACATCGAACTGTACGGGCTGTACAGCGATACCGACCTAGCCAAAAGAGTCAAAACACAACGTCTACGATGGCTGGATCATCTAGAGCGGATGGACACCAACGCCCCGGCCCGGAAAATCTTCGAATCCACACCGCAGGGACGACGCGGTAGAGGAGCACCGAGACTCAGGTGGCGCACGCAAGTGGAAGGGGACCTCAGCCAACTTCGCGTGCGAAACTGGAGACGGCTAGCTAGAGACAGAGCTGGCTGGCGAAGCTTTTTGGCTGAGGCCCAGGTCCACCCCGGACTGTAGCGCCACCTTAAGTAAGCGTAGGAAAAACAATGTTTTTTTTAGTATTATTTGGGCACAGTCTAAATCCTACCGCGGGGCAGTACTTAGAATTCACTTTTTTATTATTTTATTCTATTTATTGAATTTTCATATGTTTTTCCCTTGAGCTGTTGTCGCAGAAAATTGATTTTTTGTTTAAACTAAATTGAGGTGCAAAAAGTAGACCTTTTTTGGAATTTTACCATGCATTTGCAAAGGCTGCTTCCAAAATACCAAACCGAATTCAATAAAATATTTATTTTTAAGTAGCTAAAGGTAGGTGCTTTTAGTGGTATACTGGATATTTTTTTCCATTTTTTTTTTATTGATATATAAGGCTTTAAAACGAAAAATGCCGCTTTTTTTCAAATCCGACCACGGGGCAAGCACAGTTTTAAAAATTGATTTTTGATTTTTCTTTAAGGCAATACTCCGTTCATTCTTACAATTTGTGGTTGTAGCAAAAATTTAATTTTTTTTTTGTTAATGTTCTTAGAATTGCAATTTTTCATGACAACTTTTTAATGTGCACTATCAGATCTGTGATGTAGGGTGGTGCTAAAAGCAAGTAGCAACTACAAGCAGAAAATTGCCAAGCAAAATATTGCTTACACAGGCTCATCAACTAGTGCAGGTGTTAGTGGTTAATGTAACGATCACTTGTTGTGTATGTGCAACAATTAAGAAATTAGGAAAAAATTAATAAAAAAGATACACATAAAAAAAGAAAATTACAATTGCTTAAGCAGCTTCTTCAGTGTCGCTTTGTCAATATTGAAATCTAGAACACTACTATATAAATTGTACAGGGTACTCATGCGTGTAATACGCTCATGCATGCCGTAATTCGATCTATGATTCGGAACGTTTAACAGATTGATATTACGTAGGTTATAAGAGCCACCACGAAATTTAAATTTGAAAGAGGACAAGAGGTCAGGTGCGTCAATGTGACCTAACAATATTTGCTGAATAAAAACGAGATCGGTGTTAATATGTCTTTGAGACAGGCACTGCAGATTAAGTAATTTTAGCCTCTGGGAATAAGGTGGAAGGTGAAACGGATCTTCCCAAGGAAGGCCTCTTAGAGCAAAGCGGATAAATCTCCTCTGAATAGCCTCAATCCTGTCAGCATAACAAATTTGGGATGATGTCCAAACCTGTGAAGCATATTCGAGGTGTGGCCTAACGAAACTATTGTACAGCGAAAGAGTTGCGTAAGAATTATTAAATTCCTTAGCCCATCTTTTAATAAACCCCAGCATACAGTTAGACTTATTAACGACATGATTAATGTGTTCGGAAAAAGTAAGATCGGAGCTAAAGAAAACACCAAGATCACTAAATCGAAAGACACGACCAAGGATGTGGTTGTTTATTGTATATGAGAACTCCATCGGCGTACGTTTTTTTTTGAGAACGTCATAACCTAACACTTATTTGGGTTAAGTGTGAGTCCATTTTTATCACACCAGATGGTGAAACTGTCGATGTCTGACTGCAAAAAACTATGGTCCGACACTGTATTGTTTTTGATATTTTCAGATCATCGGCATAAGCAAAAATATCACTATGTTTCACACTTGATGGGAAATCATTAATTGAGAGTATAAAGAGAAGAGGACCAAGATGGATCCCTTGGGGAAGACCTGATACCGCGGAAAAGATATTTGATTTAGTCCCTCTGAAATTTACTTGATAAGTTCTCAAGTGAAGATAAGATATAATCCAAGATATGAAATTAGGTGGGAAACCTAGGGATGTAAGTTTAAAAACAATAATTTCATGTGAAATCAGATCAAAAGCTTTTAAAACGTCTGTGTAAATACAGTCAACTTCAAATTGATTCTCCAGAACGTTGGTACACTTGCTGTGAAAGGACACGAGGTTAGTGACAGTGGATCTGTTTCTCACAAAGCCAAGTTGTTCTCTACAAATGATATTGCGACAGAAAAACACAAGACTATCACAAACAACTTGCTCGAAAAGTTTAGGTATGGATGATAGCTTTGCAATTGGTCTGTAATTTGACACATCACACTTATCTCCCTTTTTAAAACAGGGGTTATATACGATAGCTTCCAAGCGTTTGGAAAAATTCCAGAAGAAAGCGACAGCTTAAATAGATGTTGCAGGGGAAAGGCAAGTATATCCTTACATTTTTTTAACAAAATAGGTGGAATCCCGTATGGTCCTGCAGAACAATCCTCTTTAGGATTAGACATAAACTCTTTAATAGACTCAAAAGCAACTGGTATTCCATTAAAGCTAACTTGTGCTGAATGCTTAAAATATTCAAAGTATTCCGTGTCAACAGGAAACGGACCATCTCTGAACGATTTAGAAAAGTTGTGAGCGAAGAAATTACAAATCACGGCAGGGTCATTAGATGAGTTACTGTTATACGTTAAATTCGCTGGATATCCATCCGTCTTTCTCTTCGAATTGACGAATTTCCAAAATTTATGTGAATTAGATTTAAATGATGCTCTCATTTGAGAGATAAAATTGTTATATAGATAGTCCGAAAGAGCTTTGAATTTCTCAAAAATTACCATAAATCTTTCGAGGTCTGTATGATTTAAACTTTTAATATATAATTTCCAAGCCTTGTTTCGTTTGTTACGCAAGGATCAAAGTTCACTAGTATACCTACCAGGGACGGTCACAAATTTCGTTTTTCTTTAATTTTCTAATTTTCTAATTCTTAATCCGATTATTGAGGTAGCTAAAACACCACACATTGCGTTTGGAATCCTTCTCGAAAGTCAAAAGTCTCGCTCACTTACCACAAATGACTCTATAACTCGGAGAAATAGCCAATTCAAATTTTGGGCGAATGTTCACAATTTTTTTTGGGCGATTGTTTGTTTTTTATTGGCGTTTCTTCATTACGAACTATATAGCCCAAAATTTTTGGATTGTTTGCACATTGAGCGAAATATAACAGAAATATCTTACAAGCGAAACAAATGAGTTATGAAAATGGGTTTGAAAAAATGCCGAAATTGTCCTCGCGCTGGCGTCGCGTCGTGCTTGTCGACGAACTTGCGACCAGCGAACTGGCGACCAAATAACTTTACTCCAAAATACTGTTTCCAAATCAAAATCGCATAACGGAAATCTTTTAAAGATCAAAAAATCTATTACTTGACACAACTACATAATTAATTTACAGAAAGTTCTGTCAATATTATTTGCAGTTCGATGGTTTCAAAACGAATTCGCAGCGCCTTGTGCAAATTACAATGCGAATTGTAAATAATCTTACAAAGCTTCTGAAGACGATGGATTTAAAAATGTCAAATAGTAGAATTGAAGATTCTTGTTAGGATTCTATTTGACAAAGTTAAGTTTTAAGCAATTCTTTAGAGCAATATCCAATTAAGTGCCAATTCGCAGGAAGCAAAGTTCGCCGGCTGTGACAGTACCTTAGCAGTGGAGCAAATATTTAATGTATGTAGGTAAATACATATACCTACCTGTAGACGAAAATTTATCCCGCATTGTTAACGATCCTGTGCAACATACTTTGCTCAGACCACTCAGGAGTAATCTTGAAGATGGGTGGAAGACTGGCGAAAATAGAAAGAGCTCCTAGATTAGCTAGCAAAAACATGAACTGGGACGCCTTCAGAAAGGACTGTAAGGAGGGCGTTGGCTTGAATGTGCCATTGAAAACTCCTTTCGAGTTAGAAACCGCAGTTGACAAATTCATTGAAGCAATTCAGAGCGCTGCTTGGAACAACACTTCGTCCCAGTTAGCACCGACGGGCGTGTACGTAAAAAATATCCGCTCGAAATCGATGAATTGATTCGTGAAAAGAGAAGAGCGCGTAGGAGATGGCAAGGCACGAGGGCCCCCACAGACAAAACCCTATTGAACCACCTCTCTAACAAACTGAAAGGAATGTTGCAAGATTTTAAAAATCTTGAGACCACTGAATACCTTGGAGGCTTGTCGGCGGATAGGAGCTCAAACTACTCGCTGTGGAAAGCAGTTAAGTCTATCAAGAAACCTATAATCCACTCGGCACCAATAAAAAAAGCCAACGGCGAATGGGCAAGAGAAGACAAAGAAAAAGGGAATTTGTTTGCTGAACATTTAGAAGAAACATTCAAGCCTTTCGACGGTCCGCCGTTGGCTGACGTTCTAAACAACAACGGTGAACCTGATAGCTCTAGAATGAAAAAAGTTTCGTTAGTTGAACTCCGACAGACAATTAGCAAACTTAAAAATAATAAGGCCCCGGGTTACGACCTGATCACTGGCGAAATATTAAAAGAGCTACCAAAAAAGGCATTAGTCAAGCTACTTTTTATGATAAACGCTTCTCTTAGACTTCTATACGTTCCAAGACAATGGAAAGTTGCTGAGGTCATTATGGTTCCAAAACCGGGGAAATGCGCAAATGATAAAAAATCTTATAGGCCCATATCGCTTCTGCCGATAATATCGAAAGTATTCGAGAAACTTCTGCTGAAGCGATTACAACCAATAATTGCAGAAAGACGCTTGAACCCGGATCATCAATTCGGTTTCAGACCTTACCATTCCACAATAGTTCAAGTCTACAGAATAACGCATGAAATTGAAAAAGCCTTAGAAGCAAGCCTTCGACAAGGTATGGCACGAAGGCTTGAAATATAAGCTACGGCAGAACTTGCCGGAAGACATGTTTAAAATATTAAAAAATTATCTTGAAAGCAGACTCTTTCGTGTTAGGTGTAGTAGTGAATACTCGAGTTTCAAGCAAATTCGGGCTGGCGTACCCCAGGGAAGCGTCCTCGGTCCGACCCTGTTCCTGCTCTACACAAGAGACATACCTCTAGATGACGAGACTGTCGTGGCCACGTTTGCAGACGATACGCCCATCCTGGCAACAGATGAATCAGTCGAGTCATCAACGAGAAGCCTCCAACGAGCATTGGACAGAATTTGTTTCTGGACGAAGACTTGGCGAATCGCTCTTAACGAGAACAAGTCTACGCATGTGAATTTCACTTACAGAAGGGTTAACAATTTACCTCTGTTCATAAATTCTGCACAAATACCTTATGCAAATGAAGCGAAGTATCTAGGGATGACACTGGACGCTAAACTAAGGTGGAAACCACACGTAAAGAAGAAGCGTGACGAGCTCGAGATTAGGCTCAGGGAAATGTATTGGCTTATTGGAAGATTTTCGAAATTAAGCACATATAACAAACTGCTCCTGTACAGGCAGGTGTTAAAGCCGTCCTGGACATACGGTATACAACTTTGGGGTTGTACCAAGCCGAGCAACATGTCCATGTTGCAGACTTTCCAAAACAAGACACTAAGAGCAATTGTGAATGCTCCATGGTATATTAGGAAAAGTGATATTCACAGAGATTTGGGAATAGCTACCGAGAGCGAAGAAGTAACAAACTTTGCTCGAAACCTAAATGCTCGCCTTCATGTTCATTGCAACAATGAAATGATACGTACTCTCAACGAGACTCTTAACGATGTAAACAACGAGCAACGACTACAAAGAATAAGACCCCTCGATCTAGCGACGTAGGGTGAAGCCGCATGAATGAACGACTAAGTAGGTGCATTCACTGGAAAGCAACCTATCCAATGCGATTAAAACTACGGAAGTGTAAACTACTTGTTAAGTTAACTTAGTTGTAGTCAAGAAGTATTATTAGAAGAGAGAGCGAAAATTTACTACTATGAAGTGCGTTCTGCCAGTTTCATAGTGTCTCTCATAAATGGGTGGTTTTTTAGCACGTGGAAATCGGGCATAACCAATATCGGCTACTTCAGTATTATGTACCTGCTATAGAGGGCGTATTGGTTTCTTTGAAAGATTTTGGAGTTTTAGCCTCCGTCCACCCTAGTATTCAACAACAAAAAAAAAAAAAAATACTATATAGTATATATAGTATAGTAGAATAGTGGTCATGATCGCATGATCGACCCGCACGTAAATAAGAACCTGTATTATAGTTATATGCTTAAAAGCAGCTTTCGATGGCTGTACTTGCACTTGCTAATAAATTGCCTTTACGAGAACATCGGTCTTTTCTTGAACATGCCTTTGGAAATCTTTTTGGAGCCTAAATACCTATGTACTGTACGTAGGGCTGAGGAGATATTGGATCTGTAAAGTAAACCTATGACAGGTCCAGCAAAGGCATCTGATTTTAATTTGGCGCTTTTATGGCCTCAAGTGGGATAACAATTATTCAATACTGTGATTTCTTGAAAAGTTCTCATATGTATAATAGGTACAATCAAAATGTACAAAAATGTAAAATTTGGTTTCGAATGCCTTTTCCACTTACATATGACGTATACATACAGGTAGGTATATTTACCTCCTTTTTGAAAAACCATTTGGAAGCCAACCTAAATAATTGAAAGGAATTTGTTCATGAAAACTATTTTTTTATCCGTTTGTGCCTACCCACCTATACCTACAGTTAGAAATAAAACATGTCCTAAAGCTAGGTATGTACCTAGGTTTGTTTGTATTCTGTTTTGTACTATCTACATGCACCCATCCAACATTATGCATTTTATGCCAACTACATCAAGACTAATTACCAAATAATTAGTACGTTACTACATTACCTAATAATTACCTAGGTACGTACCTGCCTAACAAAATGGTTTTGATAATGGTTACATACATACATAAATACATAAAGTTAAGAGAAATTATATCTTCTTACCAATACATGTAAATACGTTTACTTGAGTTTTGACTTCGGCGCTGGGGTAGAACTTCCCTAAGTCCTTTTACAGATATAGGATCGAGACCAACAGGTGAATCGATTAAGCCATGTCCGTCCGTCCGACCGTCTGTATGTCTGAAGGTTTTAGGTCTTCAAAATGAAGCTAAAGATAGCTTGGTACATGGTTTCTTTGTTATATTACACAGGCAAAGTGTGAAAATTGGCTTCATCCGTCAACGGCCACTTCAACTACTAACTTCAATGTGAGACAACCTCTATTTTAAGTTTTCTTTGAAAATCCCTTTTGGTCAAATTAGACAAGGCGCAGGAACTAAAATTTTAGAACAGAGTAATAGTGGCCCCAGACCTTTAGCAAGGCAAAAATCGGACCGCCCACAATATCGACCGTGCCCACTTTTAACATGTTAGATCTTTGAAAATCCGATTTCTCGGACAGGTCTCTCAAAATCGAAAAAAAAATCTATGACAAATATTACAGATATTACTTTTTGCTAAGTTTGCTTCATACAAAGTTTTGAGCTCCGCCCACTCTTAAGGGGCATTTTTAGGAAAAAACTGTTTTTTTCTGAAATAATTTTCGCTTTTACGGGTTTTCTCATGATTCTAACGAAATTACAATCAATTGATTTTAAGTTTTAGCCTATGCCCACTTTTGGGGGCGTGACCCTTACAAATAATGTATGAATTCGGGCAAACTTTAAGATTTGGTGTTACACGGTATATAGGGTCGGGTATATAGAAGTTTGTCACAGACGAACTCTTGCATTTACTCACTTGTTTATATTGCAGTCAGTTTTGTGTAGAGTATAAAGAGGGACTATTTGATTGTTCGGTCGATTTTCAGACCTGAAATTATTAAAACTATTATTTAATTCAGGTAATTAATTAAGGTAAGGTTATGCATTTTATTTTATTTTGAGGCTACTTTTCTCAATTAAGGTGAATTTTAGTTTTTATACCCCATCCCATACGATAGGAGGTATACTAAGTTTGTCACATAGTTTGTAACACGGTGAAATAATAATGCTAGACCCCCAAGACCTTTAGGGCATATCATCGAGACCGAATTGTTAGTCGAATGAGCCATGTCCGTCCGTCCGTCCGTCCGTCCGTGTGTCGGTAGTTTTTAGGCCTTAAATTTTGAGCTAAGAACTTGAAACTTAAGGGTAGGTGTCCCTCAGAACCGAAGTCAGAGCTCAAGTAAATGCACTTGCATGTATGGGTAACCAAATTAGCTTCTCTTCGAATGTGAATCTGTTCTGAGTCTGACGTCAACAGCGATTGAATTTCGCTCTCTTCTTTATGAGCTCTTTGTTTTATTTTCCATCATTTTCTGGGTGGCGCGCGCACGAGTGTATGGAGTATATTGTTACGGATGTCGACGGCAGCTCACAAAACAACAACGGAATGGGTCAAATGACCAGATGCTAACTCAGCAGAGGCAGCAGAAAACTCAGCAGAGGCAGCAAAACAACATACAAAAAGGAAACCGCAGTGTCAGCAGTCTCACGTTATTTAGGCAGGTAGTCGGTACGAAATCTTTGTAATTAGTTCCCAGTCATTAAACAAGACGGTTGTAGAAATAAAACCTCATAGCATTATAAAACTTGTATTGACTTTCAATTTCGATCTGTTGTGCGATTCATTTTTCCACTAAAGTTGTGCGGTTGTTGACATCGGTCATTCTGAACATAAGAACTTGTGCAGCGAATCTTGAGAACATCAGAAGTTGTGCTTACTCTTGAGAATTCCGCTTCGCATACCCAAAGGAAAAGCCAGCATCGTTGGACCCCGATAGAAAACCTGGCCTAAGGGTAAGTCTCCTTCGCGATCTGTTTTTATTGTGTATAGCCGAACCCAGGCATAACAATTGCCATTGATTTAAATTCGTTTGACAGCTCGCCCGAGACCCTCGTTTGCTCTCCCGCTCTTTATGTGAAACAGCCATGATACTTAAGTTAGTAAACTAATAAAGCTTCGGTTTTATGTTAAATTGAATGCATTGTAATAATTTAAGCTCGAATGATGAGCTTATAATATGTACAAAAAAGTTTACCAAATTGTTTTTGTGTTTTTTTTTTTCAAAAAGAAAAAAACAAGTGAGTAAGAGCAAGAGTTCGTCTGTGACAAACTTCTATATACCCGACCCTATATATCGGGTGCGAATTCATATATTATTTGTATAGGTCACGCCCCCAAAAGTAGGTCTGGCCTAAAAATAAAAATCAATTAATGGTAATTTCGTTAGAATCATGACAAAATGCACTAAAACTGAAAACTATTTCGAAAAAAAAACGTTTTTTACTAAAAACGCCCCCTAAAAGTGGGATGGAGCAAACTTAGCAAATAGCAGTATCTTTAATATTTGTCATATAATTTTTGTTCGATTTGGAGTAATTTTTCCGAGAAACCGGGCTATTAAAGATCTAAAATGTTAAAAGTAGGCGTGCTCGATATTGTTAGCGGTCCAGTTTTTTTTTCTTGTTAAAGGTCTTAGGCCAATATTGCCCAGTACCAAAATTTAAGTTCCTGTGCCTTGTCTAACTTGACCAAGAGGCATTTAAAAAAAAAAAAATTGAAAAAGAGGTCGTCTCACATTGAAGCCAGTACTGAGCGTGGCGGTTGACGAATTGAGCCAATTTTCACACTTCGTCTGCGCAATAAAAGCACCAAGCCGTGTACCAAGTTTCGGCTCTCTAGCTTTATTTTGAAGACCTAAAACCATAACACATACAGACGGACGGACGGCCGAACAGACATATGTAGCTTAATCGATTCACATGTCGGTCTCAATCATATCTCTAAAAGGTCTTGAGGGTCAAGGGTGATTATTTCACTGTGTTGCAAACTATGCATTAAAATTAATATACCCTCGGTCGGGTATAAAAAAAACAAGTGGGGAAAAGCAACAGTGCGATTGTAAAAGAGTCAGTCCATCTGGGAAGGATTGAAAAATACCCTAACAGAGACCCTACCTAAAATAGATTCTGCGAATGTAAAAATATAATTTTTAATGTCTAATTCTAGCTGATTGCTTACATTTTGGATTAAGACCCCGCCTTTTTATAAAAAAAAACCTCCAAAAACATACAATTTCACTGATAAGGAGATTGAATATTTTTCAGGATGTTTGTTTTTTTTTTTAATTTTAATTTTTATGAGGCAATATGCCTACTGTGTTTGCAAAAATACCTCAAAGTTATTAAGTTACGTTAGCTTGTGCTCGACAGCAAATTATTATAAGTAACATATTTTGCTAGGGCCCAAAACGAAGCAAAGCACATATCATGGAACAGCACAAATCTACGGAACAAAAATAGTTGCAAAATTAAAAACAGTAAAACAGACTAAAACTTTTGTACACGCACTGATGCACTTTGCCACTAATTAACTACCTTAAGCTGGAAAATAGTTTTACCCGTAACATGGAGTAAAACAGAGTCTAAATTTACTGCTATCCATTCTGATTTTCGAGAGATATTTAAAGTTAATTTAAGAAAAGCATTCTCCCGAGCATAAGATATCCTTGGACACATTTTTACTCAGATAAAACAGGAAAAGTTAAAGCAAACATTAAGAGGTTCGAGAACAACATCATAGACACACTTACAATAATAAAGTTAGCAAAGGACACGGAGAATAAAATGTTCGTACTTTTTTTTAATATAATACAGTTTTTTTTTTTGGCAATTAGTGCTGATTTTCGGGAAATATTCTGTATATACCTCAGTGATTTTGCCGGAGGATA
This sequence comes from Neoascia interrupta, assembly GCA_947623515.1. Taxonomy (NCBI): domain Eukaryota; kingdom Metazoa; phylum Arthropoda; class Insecta; order Diptera; family Syrphidae; genus Neoascia; species Neoascia interrupta. The sequence goes on from OX392463.1 coordinate 56,863,066, forward strand.
AACAACAATTAGGTCAAAGTTATTAAAGGTTCCTACGCTAGGATGGCGTAGGTACCTACAGTCATTATGAGAAACACAAGATGAAGTGGAGGAATCAATTATCTGTGATAAAATATTTTCGATTAATTATTCGATTTGATGATGATTTTGTTTGAGAACATCCATTATTCAACTCAGTGGATTGATTGATTTGTATTTTACTTGTTAATTCATGCATGCTTATGGATAAGTGGAGTTTATACCAGTAGCAGTAAATTAGTCATGATTGAAGACAGCCACGAGGGCCGCATATGGAAGTATGAAGCTTCACTTAATGAAATGTCCTTGTAAGAACACGAGAGAAGCCAATAATTTTTTCTCCGCTAAAAATAGAGTTCTTCGAAAAATCTCGAAAACGGGTAAATTGGTCGTAAAACTTATCGAACCTTAAAACACACTAAGGGATTATCACTGAAAGCTTGAAAATACTCTTTATGCCTTGCTGGTGACACCGTGCTATACCATCATAATAGATACATTCAAATAGTTATACATACTGAAAACCGTAGCAACTTTTAGCGACTAAGCTTTCATTGCACTCTATGTCAAGAAATAGAAAAGGTATTTCAATCATTGGTTATTAATGCCATTCTTCCCTTGTAGCTGTTAGAAAATATTGCAAAAAGTGCAGCATGCAAAATGAGTTAAACAATCAATGTTGCCCTAAATTAATAATAATGAGTAACAGAAGCAAGGAGAACATTCCCAGAGGTTTCTTGGAAATACGATATCAAGTACCTATTTCAATACCTCATAATAATTGCAACGAAGTGCAGTGAAGCAAAGGTAAGAAACATGTTCTTCAAAACGGAGTTAATGGACTTCTTCTCTGACTATCTCCTCTGTTTTTCACAAGGTGTACTGAGAAGTAAGAAATGCCCTGTAGTAATTATCATCAGATATGGAACTGTTTCACAGGATTCAACCCTTGAATTTGATTCTCACGAATGAGAAATACAGGAGAATTTTGATTAGGTACCAATTAGTTTCATTATTGCCAGCAAATTTAACATTAATGTCTTTGCGCAGTGTGAACAAAAGATCTGGTCCTCCAGGTTGGGGTCGTGACGTCGGGGTGACTTCTCGGCCACGTAGAGAAATAACGGGTGATTTTTTAAGAGGTTGAGAACTTTTTTAAAAAAAAAACACAAAAAATTCGAAAAAATTAATGAAATATTTATTTGAATCGATAGTTTGAACCTTGCAATTTAATGTTTAAAGATAATTTCATGCAAATGTTGACCGCGGCTGCGTCCCAGGTAGCCCATCCGCTGAGTCCAATTTTGACATTCCACGTAGTGCTGTAACAAAGGCCTAACTGCTGGGAACGGCGCCGAATCGACATTTCGCGGTCTTCTGTCACACTAGCTGATACGGCCGCAATATTTTCTTTACTACGCACAGTACGTAAACGTGTTGGTGGTTCAATGTCCAACAAAGTAAATTTAGTGCGAAATTTGGTCACAATCTTCCGAATAGACTGCTCAGAAGGTCGAGAATGCCGACCATAAAATGGAAGCAGCACGCGATGAACTTTTCGAACCGAGCACGAATTTTGATAGTAAAATTCAATAATTTGCAAACGTTGTTCATTTGTAAGACGATCCATGGTTAAATTGCAAACCAAACTGAAGCTGTTTGATAGTGACACAAGGTACTAAACACACGTCAGCTGTCAAAACCAGTGTTGCCAAAACCAAACCAGCTAAAAAATCACCCGTTACTAGATACGAAGGAGCAACCGACCTCGGATTCGGACGGATTTACTGTTGACGAACAATGCAAACGACAAGGGGAAAACGAGCTTCGGATCTGCAAGTGGATTGTTAGGTCCCTTAGCAGACCACGGGCCTCCGAGCAACTAGCGGAGGCTCTGAGCGACTGCAAGCCAGACATTACTGCCATCCAAGAAATGCGGTGGGACGGACCGGGCAAAAGGAGGATGAACTAGTGGGAGGGTTACAATCCGCCTAGGCGAATCGTTGGATACCCCATCCCAATTGACCACTGTCAAGCTCCAAAATGCATCAAATATCTTGGTTGTTAAACTTAAGTTTCTACTAACTTTAATTGTGTTAAGAATTTGTCGGTTAAGAATCTTCTTTCTTAAAAAAAGGGGCGTTACCCCTAACATAACTTTTTTTGATAATTTTTTTTATCAGATGTAGTTTACATTTGTTGATCGCAGTTTTATATTAAAAAATTGTTTTTTTTTACTTAAAAACGCCCCCAAAGGTGGGCGTGGCAAAAATTTATTCATTTGGGTTGATAGCTTACGCACATATCTGAACATTTTATAGTGCACGTTTTTTAGATTTAAAGCAAATATATCAAATAAAAACCGTTTATTAGAATGCATATTAAATATGACCAGGCCTACAAGGAGGCGGTTTTCGCTTTTTTTAATGCCAATCGCAATACACTTAAGCGAGGATATCGTATACCAAATTTGAGCTTTTTTATTTCAATTCCAATTTATTCATGAAAATATCTCTTTACATTAGATAACAATATATATCTTTACTTTGCAAGAGTGATTTTATTACAAGTTGACGCTGACAACAGTTTGTTTAAAAATTTAATTTAAAATTCAGGTTATTTTGAAAAATAAAAATTATAAAAAAGGAATAATAATAATAACTAACTTTCATTGGAGGCCAAATACTTAAAAAGTTCCTTCTGAAATTTTACTATGTTTTCTACGTTTCTTATGCTGCGTGGTAAAGCATTCCACAGTCTAGTAGTGTGAACATTAAACTGAAATTCACTAGCGCGACAGACAAGTAAAACGTGGTTGTATTAATGTAACTGATCGTGACGATCTTGTAAGATTTAAAGACTCGAAAAGGTAGGAGGGTTGCTTGTTTATTAATGTTTTATGAAGTAGAGTTAAGGCTCGATATTTGATGTATGTGTGGAGACGACAGCCCAGAATTGTCTTGGAATATGCAGATATGTGACTACGTATATCAAGATCATAGATGTATCTTGCAATCCAATTAAAGACAACATTTAGTCTACGCCCTGTATCGGCGCTGTGTCTGCAGAAAAGCTCACACCCATAAGTTATAATTGGCATTAAAATAGCTCTTGCTAGGAGAAGCTTTGTCCTAGCTGGTGTAAAATGCCCAGATCGTGAAAGATTTCTGATAGCACCATATACCTTGCCGATGACTTGGCGTATATGGTCATCCCAGGATAGTGTTTGATTAAACAGGATACCAAGATTTTTACACATTTCAACAAAACTTATGGGGGAGCCGTTGAGAACAATGGGTGGAAAATAGCTCTGATCTAGCGTGGTCTTGTATATAACTAAGCATTTTGATTTACTTGCATTTAACTTTAATTTGTTTTCGTCGCACCAAGTGTTTATGCATTGAAGATCTTCGTTAAGTTTTAGACACTCCATCTTCAATCAGTCCAAGTTTGCAGCTTAAATAGACTTGGTAATCATCAGCATACATGTGCTTAGATGAGTATTGTGTGCAGCTTGGCAGGTAAATAAATAAGGTTTATTATTTATAAACAATAAAAATAGCAAAGGACCCAGAATTGATCCTTGGGGAACTCCTCTCTGTGTACTTAAAAACTAAGATCTTTTATTGTTAATAAAAACAGCTTGCTTTCTTCCGGAAAGATATGAAAGCATCAGCTTACAGGCAGGCTGTGAAAAATTAAATTGTGGTTTATCAAGTCAAATGCTTTCGAGAAATCAAGAAGGACTAAAAATGAGACCTTGTCGTTATCTATCGCGTTTCTATTATCTTCCGTAACCTTAAGCAGCGATGTAATACAGCTGTGCTTGGGTCGGAAACCGGACTGTTTGTTGATAAGTAATCTGGCTCTGGTCAGAAAATTTGATATTTGAAGATGGAGTAGCTTTTCCATGACCTTTGGCAGAAAAGGAAGAATTCAAATAGGCCTATACTCGGTTGGAGAGTTAATTGATGGCTTCTTTTTTGAAATCGGGATAACTTTTGACTCTTTCCAAAGCAAAGGGAAGAACGACGCTAAAATAATTGTATTAAATATGTGAGTTAGATATGGCAGTTAATAAGGTAAAATAATTTTAATAAAATTTGGATGGATTTCGTCGAAGCTAGTTGATTTTGATTTTACTTTTAAAATTGCCTTAAGTACATCATAGTCATCAACTCTATCAAAATTGAAGAATTGATTCTCATTCAAGTGTAAACTAGGTTCAGAGGAAAATCCGACTGTTTGATTAGAAGAAGCACTTGTAGATTGTGAGTCCAATGTTTGTATTTTAACAAATTTTTCATTTAGCTGTTCAGGATCTACGTGCATATCGTCGTTTTTCTTTTTCTTCCCCACTCCTATATCACAAAGGTTTTTCCAAAGCATTTTGGTTGGAAGAGCAGTATCTAAGTGTCTTGAGTAGAAGGCACGTTTGGCTTTTCTTATTTTGGAGTTCACTTGATTTCAAATTGTCCGGAACAGATTATGCAGCTCTGGAGTCCTGAACTTTTTCCACCTAGCAAACGCCATATCCCTTGAGTTTTTAAGTTGATGGATCTCGGCATTAAGCCAAGGAATGTTTTTATGGGTTTCTCGTTTTGCTTTCAGTGGAACGTGCCGGTAGTAAAACTGACGAACTTTGGACTGCAGAAAATCTACTTGGGAATCAGGAGAAGGCATGAAGAAAATTGATTGCCAGTCAATTTCAGCTACATCTATCTCCAGAAGTACAGGGTTAACGTTTCTAAAATCTCTAAAGTAATATTGAGTTTCTTCCGTTTGATTTAGCTCAGCTTTAAAAGTAGCAAATAACAAATCATGATGCGAAAAACATGGTAATAACAGTTGGTTGTAGTACTTAACATTGCTCAGATCATTAACGAGAAACAGATCTAATAGGGTACTGCTTGAATCTGTAAAATGCGTTGGAGCAGTCTCGTTAAGGGAGAACTCGTAAGGGAGAAAGTTTGCAAGTTGTCTACGAAAGAGAGCGAAGCAGGTCGATCGAGCAGATTACAATTGAAATCTCCACAAATAATTATATCAGTATATGATGCACCAAAGGCCTCTAACGTGTTATAAAAATCTGTGAGATCCGTATGACAATTAGGACGATAGAAGCAACCGAACAGCAATTTTTTAGGCCCCTGATTAAACTCAATAAGATAAAACTCAAGTGGACTTTGTGGGGAAGATTTGACCACAAACTTGCATCCTAAGCCCCTCCGGACATAGGACCTATCATCTCTTAATAGTCTTTAGCCGTAAAGGTCGTATATCTTATTTTTTACTTCGTGATCGAACCACGTTTCGGTTACACATATTATATCTACAGCCGATGTTACAAAAAGTTTGCGGAATTCATCAATTTTAGGAAATAAGCTTTGAGCGTAAAATAGGCAAACATTGAGACCTTTTTGTTGCTTGCAAAAAATGTTTAACATAATACGAGTAACATCGTTCACACTTCTAGATTGGGAAGAAAACGAACTAAGTGACATCAAAGGACTTATTACAGTCACGAGAAAATTTACCAAACAGCATAGAAAGCAGATAACATGTAACAAAGTAATTCATAGTCAAAAATATTATTAGTAGTTGGCCTAAAATGAAAATTGAGCAATGAAGTGATAAAAGATTATTGTAAAAAAGCTTACGAAACATTATAATTATATATAACGTAAGTTTGATTGTCTACCAAAATTTATGCATCAGTGTCGCGATGTTTACAATTTTATGTTCTTTGTAGAGAATTTTTATATTGTGTATTACATAAGTTTTGAGCTTCGACTACTTGGTTATTCTCTGATGACGTCATCAACTATGACGAAACAGCTGCTACGTGGTCATTTCCATGCAATGCAATCGCGTCCAGCTCTTCGACAGAATTAACGATCAAAGCTTTTCGGGGATCATTAACCATGTGTACGTGGACTTTTCCATTCCGGCTGTAATCCGCTGAGAGCTTTTTGTCATGCTTAAGATGAAAAGCTTTACGTAGAAGCATGTGGTTTGTTGACGTTAAGCTTTCGTTGAGATATATTCGGCTGTCAGAATTAAGCCCAACATCGTGTAAACAAAGTGATTTTTTACCATTTTTATATCTTAGGTTAATTAAGTGCAACACTTTATTTTTGTCAGTGACCGCGTTAAATTTTATTATTACTGCCGTCTCTTCATTTCCATTCCTTGGCTTTGCGCGAAAAATGTCTTTTAGTGCAGGTGTTGGTGCACAATTAATTGATGTGCAAAGTGAATCGAAAACTTTTAATAAGTCTTCGTCCGGTCGTTTTGGCAATCCACGTAGTACAGCATCGGTGCATATTTTCTCACGTTCAAGATTATCTACTTTTTGTTGCAAATGCCTTAGATCGATGTAATTGTGAAGTGATGTTCTTGAAGAACGGTTGGACTGAATGTTCTTAGAAATTTTATTTTATAGTCTTTTTGCTCAAAATTAATAAAGAACTTTAAACTACAATGCGACACTTATTACACGTCTAACTTGTCAGTGAGTCCATGACGAACTTTTGATACTTCATATGACAATTTATGAAGCTTCATACGACAATTTAGATTTTTCATGATAATAAAGAAGGTGGGCGTGTCTGTGGGCGGATTTCAAAAAATTTTCCACTTGTACTGCTTCGAGAACTAGAAAGAACAGATATCAAGTTTCAAGTTTCTAGCTTAAAATTGAAGGCATAAAAACTTCCGACAGATCGACCGGACGGACATGGCTGATTCGACTTACAAATCGGTCTCGATCATATGCCCTTAAGGTCTTGGGGGTCGACGGTGATTATTTCAAGCTACAAACTATGAATCAAACTTAATATGCCTGCTTTCCTATGGGATGGGGTATAAAAATTGCGACTTCTACCAGAGCGACTGCTATCGACATCAAAGCCAGCGTCAGTTTGGATGTGGTTCCGTTGTTGAAGGCAGGCTTAGGCAAAAAGTCTTGAGCTTCAACCTTGTGAGCGAGCGCCTCGCGACGAGGCCAACATAAGCCTGATTTGCGCGCATGCCCCCACAGAGGAGAAAGATGACGACACCAAAGATATGATCTACGAGCTCCTGGACAAAACTTATGAGTAGTGCCCTAGCTACGACATTAAGATTGTCCTAGGCGATTTTAGTGCCAAGCTAGGAAGGGGGGGGGGGGGATGGCTGGCTGATCAGACTGATCGACCTCGCTGCGGGGCGACACGTTGTGGTAGATAGTACACAATTCCCGCATCTCAATATCCACAAAGGGGTATGGGGATCTCCCGATCAATCAACCGTCAACCAGATTGATCACATTGCGATCGACGCAAGGCACTCCTCCAGTATCATAAACGTCCGAACTTTTCGAGTGGCCAACATCATTACCTTGCTGACCGAGGCCAAGTAATGAAAACAATGTGAGGAAGTTTGACGTCGGCCGACTACAATCGCAAGAGATCGCCAGGTCCTTCTCTAACCGAGTCCCTCAAGACCTTGCACGAAGTCCTATGCAGCCAGCATCAAGTTTTGATAGCGAGTGGTAAAATTGCCAAAATGCCATCAGGGAGGCCGCCTCTGAAGTGCTGGGTTACACACGGCCACCAGAACGAAACCGCTGGAGCCGGGAAAGGGGAGAGGAAGGAAAAAGAGAGAGCAAGAGAAGCGCGCGGCTGAAGAGATAGAGAGATGTTATAACAACAACAGGAATAAGGTTCGAAAGTTTACCAGAGGAAAGGTTTACCAGAGGACCAAAAGGTCCTGCCAAGTCCGAACTTAAGCCTGTAAGGACCATCAAGGTAACATCGCTGTAGCATCGCATTAGGTTCTGAGGATTTGAAAATACTACTTCTGCAGACTGTATAACGGTGAAGACGAACCAAATACCGCTGTCAGGTAAAACGAACCATTCAACCCGGGCGAAGACGTTTTTGATGAAGCATACAAACGATACCACCCACCCGATCTGGAGGAAATGAAAGTAGCTGTGTTTTAACTCAAGTGCAACAAAGCAGCCGGAGCAGACGGTCTGGCTGCCGAACTTTTTAATTCCACTGGCGATGAGTTGGATAGGAGCATGCACCAGCTTATCTGCAAGATATGGTCGGAGGAAAGCATGCCCGACGAATGGAGCCTCAGCATTGTTTGCCCAATCGTGAAGACTACAGAGGCATCAGTCTTCTTAACATCGCATATAAGATCTTTTATACTGTACTGTGTGAACGCCTAAAGCCAACTGTCAACAATTTGATGGGCGTTAAACTACTCGCATACAATATTGACGTAATCGAAAGAACAAAGCCTGATGTCAGTGAAGCGAATATGGGTTAAGCAGTCAAGAGGGGAAAAACCAAGCTTATGTTCTCATTTGGAAAAGACACCCAACATCGACGAATTGGAAAAAACATCAACAGCTTTAACTTTGAGGTAGTTAGGCACTTTGTCTACCTGGGTTCCGCTATCAATTCAGACAATGACACCAGCGCTGAAATCAAACTATAGATAACTCTTGCTAATCGCTGTTTCTGTGGGCTAAGAAGGCAACTGAATAGTCAAAACCTCTCTCGAGCAACTTAAGTGACCATTTATAAGACCCTCATCATCCCAGTCCTGCGTTAAGGAGCAGAAGCATGGACCCTGTCAAAGGCGGATTAAAACACATTAGGCTGCTTCTAGAGGAAAATTCTTCGGACGATTTACGGTCGCGTCTGCATACACGGAGAGTGGAGGACACCGATCTAGCCAGAAGAGTCAAAATACAAAAGGTACGATGTCTGGGTCATCTAGAGCGGAAGGACACTAACGCCCCGGCCCGGAAAATCTTCGAATCCACACCGCAGGGACGGGGCAGTAGAGGGGAACCGCGACTCAGGTGGCGCACGCAAGTGGAAGGGGACCTCAGCCAACTTCGCGTGCGAAACTGGAGACGGCTAGCTAGAGACAGAGCTGGCTTGCGAAGCATATTGGCTAGGCCCAGGTCCCCCACGGACTGTCGCGCCACCTTAAGTATAAGTAAGTCTTTGCAGTGTGAACATGCAAAGAGTAAACCAATTAAGGAAAAAGTTGAGCTGACACAAACCTTCTGTTACTAAGCGCAAAAAAAGGTCTCCTAATTTTACGAATTCTTATTATTTATTATTGTGAATATATTTTAAATATCAGCAACTTAAATATACTAATATTTAATAAATTTATTTATCCAATTAACATAATACAATGGAGCGCGTGCAGCAGTCGCTTTCAGCTCGTAACAGTTCTCAGATTACAACAGGATTTCAATATCTGACCTCAGGCTTTTATTAGTGAAGTTGGGCTCGCTCCAATATTTACGATATCGCCATTTCACTCAAGCCCTAATACATTGTAAGACCAGCTGTAGAAGTCAATTATTGTAACCAGATAACCACTTCATAATAATCCCTGAACGCGGAGCAGTAAGGAAAGCCTTTTGAAAGAGTTTATTTTATACTTTCAGTAAAAGAAATACAATATTGGTGTGCTTGCTGCTCCTTGAATATGAACTTAGGATACGAGGGGAAAAATACTCCAAATGGGTAAAATAAATTTCTTATTTTATTCCAAATTTCGACATCTCAAGCTGATATCTTGGCCATGTCATGTCCAAAGCAGAATTATTTCTTTCTCATTTGCTTTTCTTTTATATTTTCCATTCATTTGAGTGTGCTGCTGTATTTATGTCCTTTAGATGTCAAGTCAGAAACGTTCTTGGCATGTCGTCTTGTATCAAGAATTCTCAATTGCGTCCTTGACATATGAATGCATTCAGTGCACGTTACTTATGGTTTGTTTGCATGTCCCACGAAAAAGGGTAGATACTTACATACATGTCGGACGGTAAAAACAATGCATTCTTCAAGCCTGAAATTCACCCTCACAAGCAGTATAAGGAGATGAGTTTCGTAGGGAAAGGGGCGGATGTAAATGTAAAGTTTTGTCATTGCACCAAAAAACTTGATCCTTTTATAGACAGTCACCTTGCACTTTAAGGGCTCTACATAAAAGGCAAAGAATAATGGATGAATGTGCATGTATTGTCTTGTTATGTTAAACTGCTGTTGTAGTCACCTCTGGCATTGTGGATCTTATTTTTAACCTCATTAAGCCAATGGGCTGTTTCTTTGGGCTAAAAGCAATTGAGTAGCAAAGCCCTCTCTCGAGCAACTAAAGTGTCCATGTATAAGACACTCATCATCCCAGTCCTGCTTTACGTTGCAGAAGCATGGACCCTGTCAAAGGCGGATGAAAACACCTTAGGCTGCTTCGAGAGGAAAATTCTTCGGACGATTTTACGGTCCCGTCTGCATAGACGGATAGACGGAGAGTGGAGGAGGAAATATAACATCGAACTGTACGGGCTGTACAGCGATACCGACCTAGCCAAAAGAGTCAAAACACAACGTCTACGATGGCTGGGTCATCTAGAGCGGATGGACACCAACGCCCCGGCCCGGAAAATCTTCGAATCCACACCGCAGGGACGACACGGTAGAGGAGCACCGAGACTCAGGTGGCGCACGCGAGTGGAAGGGGACCTCAGCCAACTTCGCGTGCGAAACTGGAGACGGCTAGCTAGAGACAGAGCTGGCTGGCGAAGCTTGTTGGCTGAGGCCCAGGTCCACCCCGGACTGTAGCGCCACCTTAAGTAAGTAAGTAAGCCAATGGGTGAGTAATCTTCAAAGGTATTGATTGGTTTTGGGATAAATATCTCTCACAGTATTTATTAGTGTGGTCTATATACTTTCTTTCTTCTTTATTTCTATATTTCTTTCTCTTGATATGCATTAATATCACACCCGTCGTATTGAACAGCAGCCTTTCGAGAAACGGGTGCCATTAATAGCCGTGGTCCAGTAGCTAGTGTGTCGGACTACTGAACACGGGTCCCAAGTTCGAATCCAGTCTGAGTGAAAAAGTTTTTTCAGGCCTTCACCTTCGTAAGGGACTGACAAACTCTCAGAGACTATCATTTGATATGAGGGGCCTCTGAATTTGAGGTTCGGAATCGGAAAAAATGCCATGTGTGCAACAAAAACCCCTGAAACGCCACCTGAAACATGGCGGTGAGAGGTCAGTTTATTTATTTTTAAATAGTTTTAAATTCATCAATGCTATTAAAAGATGCTTCGAACTTTTCCTTCTTTAAAATTCAGTATATAGTTTTGGGTACTTTTCATAACCTTGGAACTAAGTACTCGTTTATATTGTTCTCTTTGTACTCTTTAACCGAGGACTGAGGCTACAGGTTCCATTTTGAGTTTCGAGTAAGCTTATCGAATCGCATCTAAAATTAAAATCTGCTTTAATCGTACTGGATTAAAGGTACAGAGTCCACAGACTCCAACGTTTATTAGCAAGTTGTCAGTAAGTTAGAGCCGCGACACGGTATCAGGAGCTATGTTGCCTTCGACGAGACGTTCGGAATCCTTAAGGCGGAAAGCAGTTGCTGCTGTCTAAGCACCTGGCGACATAACCCTCAAGCTACCAAGGTGTTGACGGCTTAAGGCAAATGGCACTGTGATGGAAGCAGAAACTGCAGGATGGTGAAGGTACTAACAAAAAGCCTCTATCAAAATAAGGTTGCAGCAGCCAACCTGAGTCTGTTTGTTGAGGTGGACCAGCAGAATTTAGACCTTAGTCTGCTGGATCAACGAAAATAACAAGATCTTAGGATTGGGGCTTAAAAAATTTCGTGGCTTTTAAAAAAGGAGTTGGTAAGTGCTACAATGCCCCATCCTGTCCCAAATTGTAATTTGCTGATACTATTGTTGTTGTTTGGCGATTTGTGTTTAGCGCAATGGTTATTAATATTTACAAAACTAGTTCCTTATATTTTTCAATTGTTTAAAAGTAAAGATTTTGTTAACGAATGGAGAAAGGATACCTCAACTGATCTTAGGTTCTATCAGCTAAAATAAGCTTTGTTCGTGAGTGGGAAAGACTATCGTCAAGATGCGACTTGAATTTGAATATCAGACTAGATTAGGACTGTAAGGATGAAATTTTACACTGTTGATTAATTTAATTCTAACAATGCTTTAGGAAACTTTTATTATACCGACCCCAACCCTTGCAATAGAGGGAATTCACCCACTTTCGTTGTAAGAAATAGGCAAGAGGTGATAGATATCACCCTTGCCTCAAATACAAAAGGGTTAGAAATAAGGGAGTGCTGAGTACTTGATGAAGCTTCGATGTCGGATCATCGATGGTTACGCTTCAAGGTGAATCTTCAGTTCAGGGTATGTGGTCTTCAAATAAGTCCCAAAAAAACCAATTGGGTCAAATACATGGATGTCGCGAACAAGCACCTGGATACCCAAGCGGGCATCTTGAATGGCTCTGATGACTTAGATAGGACGGTAAAAAATCTCAGTAGTGTACTTATCTTGGCTTTCGAGAAGGCGTGTCCGATCGATTGTACTCATAAAAGGGCCCAACCAAAGTGGTGGAATAGGGATATAGGTTTAAAGAGGAAGGAGGTTAGTAAACTCAACAATAGGGCGACGCTTTTTAAAACTGATAGCACATGGAATGAGTTCAACGTGTGCAAAAAGCAGTTTAAGTACTTAGTCAGGAGGTCAAAAAGGGCTTTATGGCAAAGTTACTGCGAATCTATCGCAGTAACAGACGAGGCCTCGAAGCTATGCAAAATGCTCTCATAAGAATCTTGCGCTCCCAGCTATCTTAGGAAGAATGATGGAACCTGGGCTGTGTGTAGCCAGGAGGTTCTGGAAACTTTGATGGTTACTCACTTTACATCAGTACATCACAATACATCACAGTACTATCACAGTACATCAACGGATGGTATGCCTCGGCAATCCGAGCGAACAAGCATCTCACTCTCTGAAGAGGAGATAGGTTTCTTATTGACAGGAAGAAACTACGGTGGGCAATTCAGTCATTCAAGCCGTACAAGTCTCCGGGACCGGATGGCATTTTCCCGATCATGCTGCAAAGAGCACCGGACCTCTTTGCTTTTATACCTCAAGCAGGCGAACAGGGACATACGGCAGCAAATTTAGACCGATAAGTCTCTCATCCTTTATGCTTAAAACCCTGGAACGACTACTTGAACTTCACATTAGGGCTAAATGCAGCAACGGCTTCCTCATTGCAGCAATGGCAACTCATTGTAATGAGTTTGCGATGGCTGGCTTCCTTCATATTGAAGGGGCCTTCAATAACGTGGAGAGTAGTGCCATTGAAAGTGACGCTAGTAGACGCTAGCATTGAACAGGGCATTATAAACTGGGTTTGCAACATGCTTGCAAATAGAATAATTAATACTTCGATTGGGCAAAGCTCGATTAGAATGTCTGTAATCAGGGGAACACCTCAGGGTGGGGTAATATCTCCACTCCTGTGGGTTCTCAACAACATGGAGGAATTTCTGGTGGCGATCAGCATCTGTACCCAAAGCTGTGGTCTCAGTATCAACCCTTTGAAAACGGAACTGGTTCTTTTTACAAGGAAGTACAAGATACCGCAATTCAAACTCCCCAAGTTAAATGGAGTGGAATTATCCCTATCGGATAGAGCGAAGTATATAAGTGTAATCCTGGACAAAAATCTGATTAGGGAAAAGAATCAAAAAGTCATATAATGCTCTTTTTATCTGCAAGAGAACGGTAGGAAAAACTTGGGGCCTAAAACTTACCATGGTTCACTGGTTTTACACTGTGGTGGTAAGACCCATTCTTATTTGCGGTGCCTTGGTTTGGTGGAAAGCAACAAACAGAAAAAAAGTTTATGAAAACTTATCATGGGTTTAAAGAACGGCCTGCATAGCTATCACAGGTGCGTTCCGTACTACACCTACGGAAGCTCTGAACACTCCGCTGAACCTAACATCGCTTGGTCACAGATAAAAAAAAACTTGCTGGTAATAGTGCGCTACGGCTCACTAACTTTAACTATTTTAAGAGCAGCAGCTACGGACACGGCTCGATCCTGTCGGAGCTACTGTTAGGCAATCCAACTTTAACGGATGAAATTTCCTCTCTTGTCGACTTTGACACACCGTATGAAGTCAGTTATCCAGTGAGGGAAGACTGGGAAGATAATGCAATTGTCAGACGGTGTGAAAACAGGGGAAGGAACAAGTTCTGGTATATTTTTTCAAAAGACGCGGAACTAAAAGTATCCTTAAAACTACCGGATGCATGCAGTGTCTTCCAATCAGAGGTTCTGGCTGTACTAAGGGCGATCGAGCTATTGCAGATGAGATCGATATCCGGCAGAGATATCGCCATATACATCTATAGCCAGGCTACGCTCAAGGCAATAGAATCGATCATCATCAAATCTGATATAGTCAGGGGCTGTCGCACAAGGCTTAAGGCATTGTGCATTCAGAACCGGGTAAGACTGTGCTGGGTACCATGACACTGCGGTATAGAGGGTAACGAACAAGCTGATCAGCTTGCAAGAAAAGGAGGGCTTCTTGGAAACAGTGTGGTTTCTAACATCGAACCACCCCCCTGCGTAGTTAAAGGCACTATTGAGGAGAAAATTGTAATGGCGGGCAACCAAAGTTGGTCTTGTCTGGCTGGATACAGGGTATCTAGGTCCCTCCGGCCACGACTAGACGAAAAAGGATCGAAGGCACTTTTAAAACTGAGCAGGGAAAAGCTTAGGGCTTTAGTGGGAATTCTGACAGGACATTGTCTCTTGAGGAAACACGCAAGGAGGCTCAGGCTTTCTGAAACGGTTATTTGTCGATTCTGCAGTGATCTGCAGGCGGTTGAGGATAAAGCACATATACTGTGCGAATGCGAGGCAATTTCGCGTGTCCGCAGACAATTTTTAAGGGGAACATTTTTTTGGAAGTTTGGACACGGTACAAACTTCAAAGGCCTTCTTGGGTTTTACATGGCTGTTTCACAGTGAATGTTTAGGTTGTTTTTGCCTTTTGAATGTTATTTTCTGTGTGGTCCTTTTCACCACACCCCTGTTTAACCTAACCTAACCTTAGGAAACTGCAAACATGTTCTGCACAATAAACGGACGCATAGCAGTCAATCTGCAGGATTGACTATAGTCGTCTAATTTATAATTTGCAGGATGGTACTTATTTCTTGAATCAAGTGCCAACCGAGATGATCAGGACTATATTTAAATTAAGGGGAGAATTGATCAACTTGAACTCTATGCCTCACCATCCGGATTTTCCAATTTCCTGCGATATCTGCAACCTCAAAGTGAAAGAAGACGTCTTCCATTTCCTGGCGGTATGTCCTGTATGCGAATTATCGTGGCGCATGTATATTGAAGAAAGATCTGGCGATGAGTATTCTTAACTGTGCATTAGGATGGGACGTTTTGTACAAATAATATACTTGTCAACGCATTTTACTACAGAAAAGTATTATTGAAGAAACTTTTCTACATGTAGATAACACTTTTTACTATTACTCCCCTACGTGCTCTAGCTTTTTCTCATACTTAAACTGAGTCACCCTGTAAACTGCTACTTTTCGAATTTACAAACGTAGAGAATTTAAGAGACTGTTAACGAATTTCAAAAATATTTAATGCCCATAAGATTAAACAAAACATGCAATCAATCTTAAGTCAAAAAAATATAAAATCCCAAGCTACTGGAAGACTGAAATTTCTCGATACATTCGACAATAAATCAAACGAGGCATCTTGTCTTATTGATTATAAAAAAAACTATTTTAATCCATTTTCTTGGTTTTATTTAAAAAAAAATTATCTATCGGGATTTGAAAGTCTAGTAGACATACTTTAGACAGTATTAAGTTGAAGATTTATTAAAGTAGTCGTGTATCATTAATCATACGTTTTTGACACACAACCACTCGAGATTAATGATACGAGGCGACAACAATCATTTCACATGCGACAAATAATCTGAAAGGAGTGTACAGCACAAAATCAATAGGAGATTTAAAGGTTGAATGACCATAAAAAAAATTAAACTGCTGGACAAAAAAAGCCAAACCTTTTGAGCTCAATAATGATTGCAATCACTTTTGAAAATTATCAACCAATTGGCTGTCTCATTTTTGCTTTGGCTCATAGCTATACACTGAAAACAGAAGATTCAAATGAAATCCAATAACGTCAAGCACTGCAACGCATACAAGCATTTGGGAAAAATAATAATAAAAAAAATAAATAAATCGTGCGCTCAAAAGGAATTGCTTTGAAAGGACTCTACCTTTTCCTCACCTTTCAATATTTTTTTAGTAGCCAAAGGCATTTCATTTTTAAAGCTTATCGTTTTCTCAGGAATAAAATTTAAAGTTTGGCTTTCACCAACCTGCTGTGGTTCCTGTGTTTTCATTCGCGTAGCTAGTTTATTTCGCAATCTGTAGTTTTTTTTTCAGATTATTATCCTAAGGTTGGAAAGCTTAAATTTAAGTAGGCGCTTACTCGATAGCTGTATTGGAAATTGATTAGTTTTTTGTTCCCTAACCAGGATGTGTTTATTAAACCCTACGCAGGGTATATTAATTTTAATGTATTGTTTGTAACGCAGTGAAATAATCGCCGTAGACCCCTAGACCTTTTCGGTCCGGTTTTTCAGTGCTGAGTTAAGCCTTGCTTAAACCAAGATCTGTTAATCCCGTAACAAAATGATTCTGGAGTTAACCCAGTGCGCAGTTTTTCAGTGCAGAGTTAACTCCGTCAACAAAGTTGAAATTCTTGACTCTCCAAGCTCCCACTTGACATAGAAAAACACAGGAAAGTTCGAGCTATTTTCAAATCCAATTTTTCAAAGAAACGCGCAAATCAACCGCCATTCCACGCAGAAAAAACATTCAAACAAATTCGTACCATTCTCCACAGTTGATCTGAGATTAACTCACCAAATTTGGCGAGTTAAGCCGAGCTTAACTTTGGATCTTGGTTTACTGAAAAACTCACTTCTGAGGTTAATCTCAGTTTAACTCGGAAAGTTGGATGATCTCGCACTGAAAAAGTGACCCTTAGAGATATAAATGGGACGGACAGGAGAATCGATGTCCGTCCGTCCGGATGTAAGCAACTTTTAGACCTTACATTTTAAGCTAGAGAGCTGAAAGTTGGTGAGTGATCTGGAAAACCAGTCTTTAAAATCAATTTGCAAATCGGTTGGTTGGAACCGCCCATAGACCCGCCCACTACAGGTCTATATATGCGACCACCTCTAATTTTTAAAAATAAGTTTCAGTTTTTTTTCCCCAAATTTTTAGCTATGTTACAATGGTGCTAGCGCACTAATTGTAACTGTCTTTGAGGTAGGAGAAAAAGTTTGGCCTTTACATTGACCACGCTAACTTTTTTTAGGACGAAAGACTTCGAAGAAGTTTTTAGCTTTGTCAAAAACGTAAACAAACTTAGGTTAGGTTAGGTTGATGGATGCCCTTTTGACAATAGTCACGGCTTCACTTAGAGCAGCAGTTGGGTCCATTGTGTTCATTGGGAACCTTCTTAATACCTGGAACGAAAACAGAAATAGACCACTGTTAGAAGCTCAGAGTTCCGCCCTCTTGGACCCATCCGGATTTGTATACAAATCTTAGGAGGTCCCTAAGATCTACATTATTTAAATCTTCGAGCTCGTTGAAGAAGTAGCTGCCGAGGATACTACGCCTGATGCTGTTTAGGGCTGGGCATTCGCAGAGCAGGTGACGAACAGATTCAATTTCTTCAACGTCCCTGCAGCTTCTGCAGTAATCGTTATGCGGTATGCCTAGCCGCTCAGCGTGTAGACCCACAGCGCAGTGCCCCGTGAGGATTCACGTGAGTACTCGGATGTTCCTGCGGGTTAGTCCGATCAAAAATAGTGATCTCTTTTTGCTTACCGCTGGCCATAGCTCCCTTGTGTGTCTGCACGTATCAAGTTCTGTCCAACGTAGATTGGTTCTACTCAAGGATTCAGTTTCTATCCTACGTGCTATCGAACTCAGCGGGACCCTTATGGATTTGAGGGCTAGAGATGCATTCATTCCAGACCCAAATCTCGCAAGCTTGTCCGTTTCTTCGTTTCCCGATATATCGGTGTGACCTGGCACCCAACACACAGTTACAGTGTTGCCAAGTGATAACTCGTCCAGAATTTCCCCTGCATAGTTTCACAGCCCTTGACTTTACCACGTCTGATTCCAAGGCTTTAATTGCCGCTTGGCTATCAGAGTATATGGTGATGTCTTGTTTGCGGGGCCGTATTTCTTCAGCTCGGAGGCAGCTTCGATTATGGCTGCCAGCTCCGCCTGAAAAATGCTGCAGTCGTCATTAATTCGAAAAGATTTACCTAGACCCAAATCTCCACAGAAAATGCCCGCACCGGTTCCGACGTCCATCTTAGAGCCATCGGTATAAACGGCGATCTCGTCATCTCCTGTAATGGTCTTATCTTCCCATTCACCTCTTTCGGGTATTCTGGTAGCGAATCTCCTGTTGAAGGCGAATGTCATAGGTAGGTAATCTGTGACTGGGGTGTTTGTGGAGGCAGCCCACTGAGTTTCCACAGAGACGTGTCCATAAGATCTTGAGGACCACAGTCCGGATTCCCTTAGGCGAACAGCTGTTTTAGCTGCCTTGCTGCTGCAGTATATGTCCAAGGGGGTGAGGTTGAGTAGTACCTCCAGTGCCGCGGTGGGTGTGGTCCTTAGGGACCCTGTTATACCCATACAGGCTGCCCTTTGAACTTTGGTGAGGCTAGGGAGATGACACTTTCTTTCCGTAGGCTTCCACCATACAACTGCACCGTAAACAAACTTAAGTTAAACTTTGTTTAATTTCTTACAAAAGAAAATTTAGGAACGACAGCCATGCAACATGACTTTCAGACTTCTTTTAGCAACATCATCTTTTCAGACTTCCTTAGCGAGCTCGACTTGAAAAGTACTTTGGTGCCGATTTATACAACTGCACACTCAAAAACTTGCATAAAGAGCTACCAGCGTTCACAAACTTTAAGCTTTTCTTTACAAGAGCAGCGAAATCCATTAAGAAAACGGCGGAACTTACCTTCAATGGGCCAACAAGCTTAGAGTGAAAGAAGTTCGCAGTTCGCACCCTTATATACATCTGGCAAAAAAAGATTGTTTAGAAGAGGAAGATGCAATAAGAGATAAAATGTAATCAATCTCCGTTGGAAGGGAAAACGGATACACGCATATTACACATGATTTACAACAAAACACAAAAGTATCCTTATGCGACGATCTATTGTGGCTGATGCTATCGTCCTGTGTTGTATAATCAAATGTGTAGCCACTACACACATGTTAACTGGGGATAAAGAGTGTATGTGCTTAAAAGGTTTCAAGCGCTGTAAGTATATACTTAAGGATTGGGACGATGGATATACGATTTCCGGTGAACATGATATTAAGGAAATTAAAATACTTCAATTTCTTGCTTAACGACTTTTATTAACTGCCATTTGAACTCAATTTAATATATTGATTTAGATGTCTCATATAAGAAGGCTTTGATATTAATTTTTGTCCTATTTTAGCACCGGATGTTTTCTTATGAGTTGCAGAAAGAAGAAAATTAAGGAGCTATACCAGAAAATCCTTAAGGCCACTGACTCGTTATTCTAAGCTTATTTGAAAATGGGCTTTTTAAATGTTTCTAAGAGTGATTACGACACGTTATGCAGAAAGCTTTTGCTGTAGTCGAAGAAAACAATTTCTTATACCCAAATGACGGTCCTTATGACATTTTTAATTGACTTTTGAAATAGAAAAACAGCATAGACAGACAAATACAAAATTAAGACATATGTCTGCCCGTAGATTGAGAGAATGACTTTAAAGGTATTGAGGATGAGTGACAATGTTCTTGTTACTAAATTCACGACTTTTCAATTTAATTTTTTTTTTTTTTTTTTTTTTTTTTTTTTTTTTTTTTTTTTTTTTTTCCGTGGGTAGGTAAAAACCTTCATAGGCACTATGAGAATCGAACGCGCGTGCTCATAGTAGTGTGAGATTCTTACTCACTAAAAAACCTCCCAATCTTTGTAAGACTACGACTAAGTTTCCTTAACAAGTAGTTCATGCTTCTGTATAGTAATCGCGTTTGGCAGGCTACCTTCCAACGAAAGCACCTGCAATACCGTCATTATGTGCGGTTTCCTCTTACGACGCTAGATCCAACGGTCTTGTTCGTTGTAGTCGGCGTGCAAGATTTGTCTGATCCAAAGTTCGGATTATTTCGTGGTTGCAATGGCCGTGAAGGCGAGTGTGAAGTTTGCGAGCAAAGTTTCTTACTTCGTCGGTCACGGTTGCGATGCCTAGATCTCGATGTAAATCGCTATTTCTTATATACCATGGAGCATTTACGATTGCTCTTAGTGTCTTATTCTGAAAAGTTTCTAAAATAGATATGTTGCTTGGTTTGGTACAACCCCAAAGTTGTATACCGTACGTCCAAGATGGTTTTAGCACTTGCTTATACAATAGCAGTTTGTTATATACGCTTAGTTTCGAATAACGTCCGATAAGCCAATTCAGTTCTCGTAGCTTGATTTCAAGTTCATCTCGTTTCTTTTTAACGTGTGGCTTCCACTTAAGTTTTGCGTCTAGGGTCATGCCTAAATATTTCGCCTCGTTTGCGTACGGAATTTGTACCGAGTTTATAAATAGAGGTAAGTTGATTACCCTCTTGTAAGTAAAATTTACATGCGTTGATTTTGTCTCATTTAGGAGGATTCGCCAGGCCTTTGTCCATTCGCATATTTTATTCAAAGCGCGTTGGAGTTTTCCCGTTGATTGTTCGACTGTCTTATCCGTAGCGAGGATAGCCGTGTCGTCAGCGAACGTGGCTATAGTCGTTGTCTCTACTTGAGGTACATCTCTTGTAAAAAGTAAAAACAGTGTTGGACCGAGGACGCTACCTTGTGGAACGCCGGCTTGTATTTCTTTGAATTCTGAGTATTCGCTCCCGTATCTCACTCGAAATAGTCTGTTGTCAAGATAAGACTCTAAGAGTTCATACATTTTTTCCGGCAAAACTTTCCGTAGCTTATATTTTAGGCCTTCGTGCCAAACTTTATCAAAGGCTTGGGATACGTCAAGAAAAGCGGTAGAACATATCATTTTCGCTTCTAAGGCTTTCTCAATTTCATTAGTTATTCGATAGACCTGGTCAAGTGTTGAATGTTTGACCCTAAAGCCGAATTGGTGATCCGGAATCAATCGTCTTTCTTCAATTATTGGTTGCAGTCGTTTGAGCACAAGTTTCTCGAAGACTTTAGATATAATCGGCAGAAGCGAAATCGGTCTATATGATTTTTTGTCGTTCGGGCATTTCCCTGGTTTCGGAACCATTATTACCTCTGCGACTTTCCATTGCCGTGGAACGTATGAAATTCTCATTGATGCGTTTATGATGTAGAGAAGCTTGACTAACGCTCTTTTCGGAAGCTACTTCAAAATTTCCCCAGTAATTAGGTCATAGCCTGGAGCTTTGTTATTTTTCAAATTTCGGATTGTTTGACGAAGTTCAGACAGTGTCACGGTTTTCATTCGATAATTGTCTAATTCCGCATTGCGATACAGATCGTCAACCAACGGCTCCCCGTCAAACGGTTTGAATGTTTCTTCTAGATGTTCTGCAAATACATCTGCTTTCTCTTTGTCGCCTTTTACCCATTCACCGTTATCTTTTCTTATTGGCGCCGAGTGTACTATGGGCTTTTTAATGCACTTCACGGCTTTCCAAAGTGAATAGTTTGACCCTCTATCGGCAGTCAAGTTTTCGAGGTAGTTGGTAGTCTCGCGACTTTTAAAATCTTGAAGTAAGTGCTTTAATTTGTTAGATAGCCCATTCAGAATGGTTTTATCAGGAGGAGCTCGAGACAAATGCCACCTCTTTCGAGCCTTTCTCTTTTCGCGTATGAGCTCTTCAATTTCGCGCGGGTAAATTGATCCGCTTTTCCTTACTCCAGTCTTCCGGAAAGAAGTATTGTACCAAGCAGCGTCTTGGATAGTTCTAATGAGTTTATCGACTTCGTCTTCTATTTCGAAAGGGGTTGTAAGTGGTACATGTAGAGATACATTTTCTTTACAGTATTTCCTAAAGCCATCCCAGTCGGTGTTGTTATTCGTTAGCCTAGGCGCTCTCTCATTTTTTGCTAGACTTCCGCCGATTTTCAAAACGACTGCCGAGTGATCCGAACAGAGATCATAGCCTTCTTCTACATTTGTTAGGTGGCGGGGAACCCCTTTTGCGATAAAGAAGTCGACAAGGTCAGGTACTTTGTTTCTGTCGGTTGGCCAATACGTTGGCTTTCCCGTCGAAAGGAAAACCACGCCACGTTTCATGCTAGCTTTGAAGAGTACTCTACCTCTTGTTGAATTGCACCGTGATCCCCAAAAGGTGTTTTTCGCATTAAAGTCCCCGCCGATGATAAAATTCGACCCAAGTAAGTCAAAGAGGGGAGTAAGATCGTCGTCCGCTAGCCTATACTGTGGAGGAAAATAACTCGAGGCAATATTATAATCTAGGTGACCTATTTTTACCGATACTGAAGTTATTTGCATAGAGTCAAGCTCAATTTCTTCGTTTTTGTAATGCTTAATGCAGTCTTTGATGTAGAGATTCAATTTAAATAAACGAATTTGTTTGTTAGAATTAGGTTAAACATAGACAGGGTTTTCAATTTCCGTTGGAGACTACTTCAAAAAAAAAATTCACTCCACATCGAAAAAAAAAATTATATGATAAATATTAAAGATATTACTATTTTCAAAGCTTATCCAAACAAAGTTTTGAGCTCCGCCCACTTTTAGGGGGCGTTTTTAGGGAAAAAACTGTTTTTTTCTGAAATAGTTTTCGCTTTTACCGTATTTTCTCCTGATTCTAACGAAATTAGAATTAATTTGTTTAAATTTTAAGCCCATACCCACTTTTGAAGTCGAGGCAAAAAAATTTAAGATTTGGTGTTACACGGTTTATAGGGTCGAGTATATAGAAGTTTGTCACAGATGAACTCTTGCACTTACTCACTTGTTCTTTGTGAAGTGAGATCTAGGAGAGTCCGTAATTTACAACTTTATTGACCTACATTGTTAAAGTTTTTAGGTCATACCGCACACCGAACGTTTCCGGTGACCACGCTCAATGAAACTTGAGCGACACGTTCGAGGTGAGTACGCTTAAGATCTCACTTTTATTTAAACGCGGTATATGCTAAGAGCTTTAACAATGTCGAGTAATCACCGCCAAAACCTCAAAAGTTTTATTGGCCTAGTTAACTCTATACTGAAAAACTGCTCGCTGGGTTAACTCCAGATTAATTTTGTTACAAGATTTACACTCAGCGCTGAAAAACCGTCCCTAGGAAGAGCAAAATGGGACAAGAGAAGTTCAATTAAGAAGTAAAAGTTCAGAAAGATGGACGATAGAAACCGGGATATTCTCTAGCTCCTTCGAATAGTTTTGACAAAGCTGCAATACAGGCGGAAAATAACGATACTTGTTGCAAAAGTTCATGATCGTTGAGCTTATCAAGAGTTTGTCGGCAGCTCGCAAAAGAATCTATAAGGAGCATTAATATCTTTTAAAAGCATATTATAACTCCGACAAGAGTGTATGAGAGCGCCAACCGAATTTTCAGTTTAACTGCTTTCTCTGATCTTCGCTCAGTAAGATCAATCGCTAATGGATCGCATCACACGAGGTATAAGCTTACAGAAATACGCTTCCCATGTGTTTTTCATACTTAAAACAGAAAGGACGATTGATTCAGCTGTTCATTTAATATTGTGAGTAACTGGGCTTAGGGTTCTAGAACTAAATCCATCTGAGACAGCGTTTTAAGAAGAAGTTTTCTGCGAGAAATTTGAATTTGAATTCTTCACTCGCCTCATGGAAATTCCATCTTGATCAACTTGATGATTTGCCTTCTCCAATCCATTCAGGGTCTTTCCGTACCTAAGCTATACTAAACATGAAGTTCGTACTTACTTTACGTTGTTCGATATTTTGTAATGTACCTAGCTATGCCTACTTACAAAAATTTCCCTGTGACCTATTGAAGACATGTTAGAACTTATTCTCTGCTTTCTGCTACACCTCCTGCTTGAAATTTTGTCTTGTCATAAACAACGTACCCACGTTTCTAAAGACTTGGGCTTACAATGCTTTTTTTTATTTGCTCTCACCCTTATCGGTGATAAAATTAAATATTTACCCATTGGGCGATTGATTTATTCTGTAAAAGCAGCAGCAGCTATAACCATTGTGTTTCCTAAATTAATCAGACCCAATAATTACTTCTCGGACAGACACGCCAATTTGCGGTTAAAAGAAATGAATTATTGGTTACCGTATGAATTTCCGACTAATTACACATTCATTAATCATACAAATACTAAAATCATGTAGCGCATAAATGAAAGCCGAATATATTTTGTTTTGTTTTTGGAAACAATGGGAGTCTTTGCGGGAGCCTTTTGTGTGTAGGACTTTTCGCTCAACGGTTGAACTGGTTTTCGGTAAAAGAGGTTAAATAAAATTGCGTAAACCGCATAATGGGTTTTAATCTTGTATGCATGTTGGGTGTCGCCAGGACCACTGCTTCTTGTTTTTAATTAAACTGTTAATAAAATAAACAAAAACCAGTATTCCTTCGCCACCCAGGCGAAAACCAAGACTGGTGACCCGCATACGGTGGGAAAGGTTGCAGGATGCTGACTCTGATTTCAGAGAGCGTTTTGCACAGCATGTTTCGGAGAAGTTTGAACAAAGTCCAACTGACCTTTTGAATGTAGAGGAGGAATGGCAGCTTTTATCGGCAGTCATTGCCTCTGCAGGAAATGTTTGTGGAGTGAAGCGACTTGGGGTAGCGGCTGGTGGTGAGAAAATAACTGCTTGGTTTAAAACGCCTGGAGCTCAAGAAGCCATCAGAGAGAAGAAGAGAGCCTACATTGCGTTGATCCAATGTAGAAACTCATCTTTTCGAGCCCGGTACAACGAGGCGCGAAGGACTTCCAATCTGGCAGTCAGAACAGCCAAGGAACAGTAATGGAAAAAGTTCGGCGAGAAGTTGGAGCACGATTACAGATATGCAAACAAGATATTTTGGCAGACCATTCGCCGGCTCAGAGGAAGGAAGCTAAATATCATTCAAGGGATTAAATCCAAGGACGGTACACTTCTTTCAAATGAGAGCGATGTCTTGCGCAGATGGAGAGAGCACTTTTCGGAGTTGCTCAACCCCCAACAGGGCACTGAAGATGGCATTCCCACTGCTGACGAGATAAGGGCGGAGAATAGTTCCACAGTAGACGAAGTCACTGAAGCGATTTAATCGCTTAAAGTTGGCAAGACTGCTGGAGTTGATGAAATCCGGCCAGAAACGCTCAAGGCAATGGGTGAAGAGGGTGTTAATGGGCTAACACGTGCCATTAAAGTGGCCTGGGATAGCGGGAAGGCACCTAGCGATTGGCAAACGGTAGTTAAGTTAACTCAAAACTTAATGGAACTTATGGGAACAAAGTGCCCATTTTCAAAAAAGGAAACAGGAGAGATTGCGCCAACTATAGGGGCATAACTCTCTTGAGTCTTCCGGGAAAAGTATTCGCGAAGGTGTTGGAAAAGCGTTCCTGAGCTGTAATCGAGCCTTTGTTACGGGAAGAACAGGGCGGCTTTCGGCCTGGCACAACCGACCAGCTTTTTACTCTGAAGGTTATTCTTGGGAAGGCCTGGAAATATGCCAAACCGGTCTATGTGTGTTTTGTAGATCTGGAAAAGGCGTATGACTGAGTCCCTCGGGATACACTGTGGAGAGTTTTGCAGGACTATGCGCTGAGTGGGCCTCTTCTGAGAGCCATTCAATCTTTGTATGGAAACTGCAGAATCTGTGTACGGATAAATGGCGTCAAATCCCGTCCTTTTGATGGGCGCATTGGACTTCGCCAGGGCTGTGTTCTGTCGCCGCACCTTTTCATAGCATATATGGACTGGATGGTGAAGCGCAGTCTTGGCGAGCAATGTTTCGAATTGGCTGGCATCAGGATGAGCCATCTGCTTTTCGCAGATGATTTGGCCATCCTTGCATCATCCAAAGAGGAACTTCAACGAGCACTGGATAGGTTTGCAGCCGTCTGTGGTGATGCTGGGATGAAAGTAAACGTGAAAAAATCGGAAGTGATTGTTGTTTCCCGAACTCCTGTCCACTGTACCCTGCACATAAATGGAGTTCATTAAAACAGGTGGAAAAGTTTAAGTATCTCGGGGTCTTTTTCACGAAAGATGGGAGGAGTCATACTGAGTTGTCCTGTAGAATTGGCCAAGCTGGAGCAATAGTAAAGAAGCTGCGCCGGCCGGTCATCAGGAAAGCTGAGCTTGGAGTGAAAGCAAAGATCTCAGTTTTTAATTCAGTGTTCGTTCCGACCCTCATCTATGGTCATGAAATTTGTGTAATGACCGAAAGAATTAGATCGCGGGTACAAGCTGCCGAAATGAGATTCCTGAGGTGCGTTGCTGGTGTTGCTCTAAGGGATAGAGTGAGAAACGTCAGTATTCGTAGGAATCTTAATGTTGAGCAGCTACTTCTCCGAGTGGAGCGATCGATTCTTCAATGGTTTGGACACTTTGTTCGCAAGGTCCCTGACAGACTTCCTAGACAGGTCATGCTAGCCGAGATGCGAGCGTGTCGCCCCCCTGGTAGGCCAAAAAACAGGTGGTGGGATCAGGTAAAGAACCTCTCTGAGTCCCGCCTGGGGATTGCCCCGGAGTCTCTTGAGTTGGCGGCGGAGGATCGAGAAAGATGGAAGGACCATATAGCTAAACTCGCTCCGCGACCCTTTTTTAAGGATAAGCGGCTTTCGAAAATGATGATGATTCGAAAATGGAAAACCAGTGAATAAGTGCAACAGTCTTAATCCAGAAGTTGCAGTCCGATAAACGGACCGTTGAATACATCGTACTCTTCAACATTGTAAAGTACTGCTTATTGTTTTTATAACCCATCCCATAGGATAGGAGGTATATTATTTGACATAGTTTGTAACACGGTAATAATAATGGTAGACCCCCAAGATCTTAAGGGCATATGATCGAGACCGAATTCTGAATCGAATGAGCCATGTCCGTCCGTCCGTCTGTATGTCACATGTTTTTAGGCCTTAAATTTTGAGCTAGGGTGCTGAAGCTTCGTACGTAAGGTGCGCGTCATACGAAGAAGTACAAGTGTAAAAATTTTTGAAATCCGCCCAAAGACACGCCCACAATCGGTATGAATGTGCAACTACCTCCAGAGTTTTCAAAACTGTAAGACGTTCGAAAAGGCTGAAATTTGACACTTAACATCTCCTAATGAATGTAAGACACAAAAAAGAGAAATTTAATTGGTAAACCTCCTTTAGTGGGCGTGGCATCTATTTTAAGGGCAAATTTTCAAATGCAGTTTACTCAATATTTTTGCTCGAAATTGAAAAAAAAATTTGCTTTATATTTTATTTAGAAAACGCTTAGTTCCACATTTTGTAAATATAAAACTTTGGGTCCCGCCCACATTTGGAGGCAGAATTGAAGAAAAACCTAACATTTTCCAGAAAAACTTAATTTCGACTGGCCTTTCGCCTAATTTAGGAAAGCATGAAACAAAAAAAGTAGCAGGTTAGGTAAACGAGATTTCAGTTCAGATTTTGCTCATATAAAGTTTTTAGCCACGCCCCCTTTTAGGGGTCGATTTTTCAAAAATATTGAATTTGAACCAAAAATTGCATTTTTACGTACATTTAACTTGGAAATATCTGTGGAAGTATCTTATAATTAATAGTTTGTAATTAGGGGCGCACCACATCCCTTTTTGAAGTTTGCATTACTTATAAAATGTCAAAAAATAACTAAGCCATCAGCATTTTACAATATGGGATAGGATGGGGTTTTAAACGGTCCGTTTTACGCACTGTAACTTTTTTTTGATAATATCTGGTTATTACAAACTTTGAAAAGGGGCGTGGCCGACTCTTATTACACACTTTCAATATTCGCATTCATATAAGATCCGCTTAAATGTGCTTGCTCAAAAATGAAATTTTTTGAGTACAATTTTTTTTTTGAGTGCAAATTTAACCTCTAAATAGAGGCGTGCCTAAAAACTTTTGAAAACAAACTCAAGAAACTCAAACTCACTCGTTTACCTTGTGTGCTAATTTTTATTTCTTTTTCTTTCCTGAATAAGGCCTAGCCGAAATAATTTTTCTGGAAAATTTAAGGTTTTTTTTTTAATTCTGCCTCCAAATGTAGGCGTGGCCAAAATTTTTTCATAAAAATGTGGAACTGTGCTTTCTACAGAATACATTAAGTAAAATTTTATCGATTTGGACCAAAAATAATGAATAAAATGGATATGAAAATTAACCCTTAATATCGATGCCACGCCCACTGGAGGATGGCGTTTCTTGGAGGAGGCGAAACCAAAGCCAGCTTTGAATTCCTCTTCTTGGTTGAAAAATGACTCATTGTTACAGAGTTACATTCACAACTTCTGTACGTTATACGATGTTGTACAGTAAATTATGTTTAAACCTTTAATATAACTAAAGAAACTGAAAATACCAGAACGTTTACTGTTTCGTCCACACTTCGCATCCTTGTTAAAGGATATAATCGCAGGGTCACGTTCCATGACCCAAATACGCTGCAAAAAAATCACTGCTGAATGCTATTCAAATTGTGCTCCGCGAAATAGTGTCTGTAAATGGCTCTCCTCTTCGCACTTCCATGATGACAAAAAATGTGGTTATGGTTAGTATAGCCAGCTAATTGGCGCTTTTTCATAAAGCCACAGGCAAAAATCTCAAATCAGCGCAAACAGGAAATTCTGTCTGAAGTTGATTGCATTTGTACGAACGTATACCGAAGGCGAGTTTTTTTTTCTGAGAAACAGAAATTCATTTTGAATTTATTTATTTGTGTTATGATGCGACCACAGTACCGCATACTTTATTTAATAGGCCAGTCTAAATTACTTTTTTCTGGAAAATTTTAGGTTTTCCTTCAACTCTGCCTCCAATTGTGGTCCTGACCCAAAGTCTTGTAAAAGCAAAATGTAGAACTATGCGTTTTCTACATAAAATATTAAGCGAATATTTTTCAATTTCGAGCAAAAATGATAAGTAAACTGCATTTGAACATTTAATTTTAAAATAA
Source organism: Neoascia interrupta (assembly GCA_947623515.1). NCBI lineage: Eukaryota > Metazoa > Arthropoda > Insecta > Diptera > Syrphidae > Neoascia > Neoascia interrupta. The sequence continues at coordinate 56,892,229 of OX392463.1, forward strand.
ATGCCACGCCCACTGGAGGACGTTTACCAATTACATTTTTCTTTTTTGTGTCTTGCATTCTTTAGGGGATGCTTAATGTCAAATTCCAGCCTTTTGCAACATCTTGCATTTTTGAAAGCTCTGGCTGGAGGTAGTTACACATTAAGACCGATTGTGGGCGTGTCTTTTGGCGGATTTCAAAAATTTCTACATTTGTACTGCTTCGCATAACGTGGAGCTAAATTACGGAATTTCAGCACCGTAGCTCAAAATCAAAGGCCTTAAAACATGTGACATACAAAAGGGCATGGGTTTTTCTATTCAGAATTCGGTCTAAATTGTATGCCCTTAAGGTCTTGGGGGCCTACCATTATTGTTTCACCGTGCTACAGACTATGTCACAAACTTAATGTAGATGCCTCCCATCCTATGGGATGGGGTTGAAAGGAAAATGTAAAGACAAATGCAGACCTTCGTCGACAAATACAAGCTAATAACTTGCTGTCTTACAACGAATTTGCAGAGCTACGTGATTATCTCTACCACCAATATCTGAACCAAATGCAAGACTCTATCATCTCAGACCCAAAGCGTTTTCACCATTTCATCAATTCAAAAAGAAAGTCCGACAGTTATCCTCCATCTTTTAATTTTCTCAATGCTTCCTCTAACGAACCCAATGTAGTCGCCAACTTTTTTGCTGACTTCTTCAGTCAATCGTTCACTAACCTGACCCTTCAACCAGATTACGATTACTTTCGATACCTGAATGATTGCCCCCAAACGTCTCTTGTTTCTCTTAACATAACTCCCGCCTTATTCACAGATAAAATTCTTAGTTTAAAGGATGACTTCACTTCCGGTCCTGACTGTCTGCCCGCCACAGTTCTGAAAAAGTGTTCATACCATCTCGTCCAACCTCTCACTGCCTTATTTCGTTTTTCAATTTCTCAAGGTGTCTTTCCTCAGCTCTGGAAAACTGCCTATATCATCCCGATCCACAAAAAAGGACAAAAGAATGAAGTCTTCAATTATCGCCCAATCGCCAAACTGTCATGTATACCCAAACATGATGACATTTGAAAGCATCGTCTATGATACAATATCATTTCACTGCAAATCAATCTTCTCTCCAAACCAAGATGGTTTTCTGAAAGGTCGATCGACTTCCACCAATCTAATCGAGTTTGTTTTACAATCCTTGTGTGCTCTTGAGGACGGTAAGGAAGTCGACGTTGTTGCCACTGACTTCAGCAAGGCCTTTGACAAAATCTCTCACCACATTATTGTCCTCAAATTCACTGCCCTCGGTTTCCCTCCTGGTTTTGTCTTATGGCCAAATCCTACCTTGAAGATCGACAATATATTGTTACCTTCAGATCTTCTTTGTCTAATCCAATCTACGCCACCTCAGGAGTTCCCCAAGGAAGCCATCTTGGCCCACTAATATTTATCCTTACGATAAATGACGTCAACTCTATCATCGAGCACTCTTTGCTTTCGATATACGCAGATGATATGAAAATAGCGAATCTAAAAAGCGCGCTAAGCAATCAGGTTTTCGACAAAGCATAGCTGATCCTCGGTTTGGGTTGATCTGGTTGAGGATATTAGGCAATCTATTGATAAGGACTGGGTTACTCTCCTCATACTGTTAGACTTCTCAAAAGCATTAAAAAGCGTACCTAGAAAGAACAACGACCCTTCTATCTACTCATTTAAAACTTCATAAGAACACTCGTTGGTGTAGTCATAGGACACGGCCCCATTGGTGTCAGCTACACGAATGATAAACTTGCGAATCACTTCTGTAAAACCGGTAGAGATGAAGAATACAACTGCCACTGTCCAGCACTCCGTGAACGACGACTTACCCTTTTAGGAGTCTGGTTCATTCAAAGCTTCGACGACCTGGCAAGTATACCACTACTAGACCTAAATTGACTTATAAAGAGATCTGGCGGTTCAATTATTTAGAGATACGCCCAGCCATATTTGTTTATCATACAAGGATAATCATATAGGGTCAATATGGCCACCAATTGAACTTGCTCCAAACGCAAACAAGCCTTGCCTAACCTAACTTTTCGTGTCCATCAGGAGTAAAATCAAGAGGAAAAGTCATCCTGTTTTTGCCTAAGGTTCGTCGCATAAAACTCAATTTCACTCTTTAGAATGGCACCACGACACACTTTATTTATCAAACGTGACTAATTTAAGTTCAAGTCACAGTTAATTCAACTCTGGCACTTAGAATTCAGGACTTTATGTCAATTTAATCGATTTTTACTATTGAGAGATTCAAAAACAACTTCATCTTCTTCTTCTTAAGGTGGCGCTACAGTCCGGGGTGGACCTGGGCCTCAGCCAACAAGCTTCGCCAGCCAGCTCTGTCTCTAGCTAGCCGTCTCCAGTTTCGCACGCGAAGTTGGCTGAGGTTTCCTTCCACTTGCGTGTGCCACCTGAGTCTCGGTGCTCCTCTACCGCGTCGTCCCTGCGGTGTGGATTCGAAGATTTTCCGGGCCGGGGCGTTGGTGTCCATCCGCTCTAGATGACCCAGCCATCGTAGACGTTGTGTTTTGACTCTTTTGGCTAGGTCGGTATCGCTGTACAGCCCGTACAGTTCGATGTTATATCTCTTCCTCCACTCTCCGTCTATGCATACGGGACCGTAAATCGTCCGAAGAATTTTCCTCTCGAAGCAGCCTAAAGTGTTTTTATCCGCCTTTGACAGGGTCCATGCTTCTGCACCGTACAGCAGGACTGGGATGATGAGGGTCTTATACATGGACACTTTAGTTGAGGTATAAGTAAGAGGTATAAATCGAGAAGCAAAGCCCCCCTCGAGAGAGGGCTTTGCTTCTCGATTGCCTTCTTAGCCCAAAGAAACAGCGATTGGCAAGAGTTATCCTTCGTTTGATTTCAGCGCTGGTGTCATTGTCTGAATTGATAGCGGAACCCAGGTAGACAAAGTCCCTAACTACCTCAAAGTTATAGCTGTCGATGGTGATGTTTTGTCCAAGACGTCGGTGTTGGGTGTCTTTTCTTGATGACAGCATATACTTGGTTTTGCCCTCATTGACTGCTAAGCCCATATTCGCCGCTTCCGTCCCAATACTCACGAAGGATTCACTGACATCACGCTTTGTTCTACCGATTATGTCAATGTCGTCTGCGTATGCAAGTAGTTGAACGGACTTTTGAGAGATTGTACCTCTGGTGTTGGCGCGAGAGTTCTGCACAATTCTCTCAAGTATGATGTTTAAGAAGTCGCATGACAGCGCGTCGCCTTATCTAAATCCTTTTTTGACATCAAAGGGGTCGGTGAGGTCTTTGCCGACCTTGACGGAACAGCGTGAGTTTTCCATCGTCATCCTGCACAGACTGACGAGTTTGGCAGGGATGCCAAAACTAGACATTGCGCTATATAGCTCGTCTCTATAGATGCTGTCATACGCGGCCTTGAAATCGATGAAGAGGTGGTGTGTATCGATTTGGAATTCCTGGGTTTTCTCCAAGATCTGCCGCAGTGTGAATATTTGATCGATGGTGGACTTTCCTGGCCTAAAGCCACTGACTTATGCCTCTGTAGTTGGCACAACTCAGAGGGTCTCCTTTCTTCAGGATCGGGCAAACAATGCTGAGGTTCCATTCGTCGGGCATGCTTTCTTCCGACCATATCTTGCAGATGAGCTGGTGCATGCTCCTGACCAGGTCATCGCCAGCGGATTTAAAAAGTTCGGCAGCTAGGCCGTCTGCTCCGGCTGCTTTGTTGCACTTGAGCTTAGACACAGCTACTTTCACCTCCTCCAGGTCGGGTGGGCGGTATCGTTCGTATGCTTCGACGGTAACGTCTTCGCCCGGGTTGAATGGTTCGTTCTGCCTGACAGCGGTATTTGGTTCGTCCTCGCCGTTATACAGTCTGCAGAAGTGGTCTTTCCAAATCCTCAGCACCGACTGCGATTCTACAACGATGTTCCCTTGATGGTCCTTACAGGCTTCAGTTCGAAGTTTATACCCTTGGCAGGACCTTTTCATCCTTTGGTAAAACTTTCTAACCTCATTCCTGTTGTAACATCTCTCTATCTCTTCAACCGCGCGCTTCTCGTGCTCTCTCTTTTTCCTTCGGAGAAGCCGGTGCTCCTCTCTCCTCCTCTGCTCGTAGAGCTCGCGAGCAGCTCTAGTCCTTCTGTGCAGCGCCGCTTTGTATGCTTCCTGTTTAGCTGCATGTGCTTGCCAGCATTCATCGTCAAACCGGGGGTTTCGTTGTGGTCACCGTGTGAAACCCAGCACTTCAGAGGCGGCGTCTCTGATGGCATTTTGGCAATGTTGCCACTGGCTATCAATACTTGATGCTGGTTGCATAGGACTTCGTAGAAGGTTTTGAGAGACTCGGTTGGAGATGGACCTGGCGATCTCTTGCGATTGTAGTCGGCCGACGTCAAACTTCCTCACAGTATTTCCATTACTTGGCGCTGGTGGGGATATCCGCAGCCGTACCTTGGCTACAACAAGGTAGTGATCCGAGTCAATGTTGGCCCCTCGGAAAGTTCGGACATCCATGATACTGGAGGAGTGCCTTGCGTCGATCGCAATATGGTCAATCTGGTTGACGGTTGATTGATCGGGAGATCTCCATGTCCCTTTGTGGATATTGAGATGCGGGAACTGTGTACTAGCTACCACAACGTGTCGCCCCGCAGCAAAGTCGATCAGCCTGAATCCGTTATCGGAGGTCGTGTCGTGCAGGCTATGCTTTCCGACAGTACGACCAAAGATGCCCTCCCTTCCTAGCTTGGCATTAAAATCGCCTAGGACAATCTTAATGTCGTAGCTAGGGCACTGCTCATAAGTTTTGTCCAGGAGCTCGTAGAACATATCTTTGGTCTCGTCATCTTTCTCCTCTGTGGGGGCATGTGCGCATATCAGGCTAATGTTGGCGAATTTAGCCTTGATGCGGATCGTCGCGAGGCGCTCGCTTACAGGGTAGAAGCTCAAGACTTTTTGCCTAAGTCTGCCTCCAACAACGAAACCACATCCAAATAGGCGCTGTCTTTGATGCCGATAGCAGTCGTCGTAGTAGATGTCGCAGTTTTTCATCCTTCTTTTGCCCGGCCCGTCCCACCGCATTTCTTGGATGGCAGTAATGTCTGCCTTGCAGTCGTTAAGGGCCTCCGCTAGTTGCTCGGCTGCACGTGGTCTGTTAAGGGACCTAACATTCCACGTGCAGATCCGGAGCTCGTTGTCCTTTTGTCGTTTGCATTGGTCGTCAACAGTAAATCCGTCCGAATCCGAGGCTTGTTTCCGCTCCGTGACTGGTGTTTCTTTACGTGGCCGGGAAGTCACCCCGACGGCACGACCCCCAACCTGGAGGACCAGATCCTTTGCTTAGCTCTAAGGACGGAGAGCCGGATAGCCCGCTCCTTATAGGCCTGAGCTCCGAATACGTCGTAGTAGCCCATATAAGGTGTTCACTAAGTAGTTCGGCCTGACTGGAACTATGGACGCCACCGTTGATTCCATCTGGGGAATTCCTCCGCTGCCGTCCGGATGCAAGGATAAGTGCCTTAGTGGGAACACTCCTCCCCCCCTCTCTCGTCTGCTACCCCCAACAACCTTCCAAAGGGGTTGGAACCCAATCTCCAGTTGAGGTACTAGGCACCCGGTGTTCACCACGGGGAGGTGAGAGTAGGAGTTGATAGGCAGAGGTGGGCTTAGAAAACCTGTGGATGCTTGTATCCTCTTGAGTGCACATGTCTATCCTTTGACCACCAAAAACAACTTCATCACATTCGCGAAATTTTCGATTGGTATTTTTCCACTCTAGCAATGGAGGGTGAAATGATTATTAGGTGTGTTGGTATAGAAAGTCGAGTAGATGTGTTCGTTAAGTAAATCAATGGCGAATTCAGGGCATCCTGCATGTCTTTTTACATACTGTCGCCAAATCACAATAGGTTATTTTTAAGTCTGGATCTTGAAAAACTTATCCTACTCGTTCAACTAACATTCTCGTGGAATATTCAAAAAATCTAATTCTGGAGTCTTGGTATAAAAAAATAAGGCGTCGAAATACTTCTAGGTGTATTGCGTTGAACGTTTGTAACACAATGAGCTGGAGGGCCTACGGCCAAAAGAATTCAAGCTAAGAAAGCAGTTGGTCTTGGCCTGACTAACTACAGGCTGGGTTTTATCATACGCCTTTTGAGTTTCAGGAATCAACTGCCGTTTCACAATGCTTCAGATTTTTATCAAAGAAATTAGGTTACTTATTAGCAAAAACAATAAAATCTCTTGAAAAAGTCCAGTTTATCACTTGTGTTGCGACGGCAAACGATTACAAAAGAAACATTATCCTTCGTTGAATTTTGTGAACTGTCAGCCATGACAGTCGATGAGTTGTCTGACAGCTCACTGAAGCCTTTTTTTTTCTTTTGGTAGCGCAACAGGACAGAAGCACAAATTATTTTAGTACTTATTCTCACTAATTGTGAAAGGACTCAAAATTAGAGTTTTATTTGGGCTGTCCGACTTCGCTACAACTTGTTCGATCTGACAAAGTTTCCAAATGCTATGCATTCTTTGTATAACCGCACTTATAAGCTTGAGCTAGATTGTACAATTTATGCATACGTTTCCGGTGCCTTTGTCATTATGTCAATCCATGTGTCCACAAACAATTCATCCTTAATGGAACTGTTCGCATCCTCATACTGCTTGGATAACATTCTATCAACAACAAGCAAATTGCCATATTCTCCAAGCAGCTGCATGAGACAACTTTTGTTTGCATTTTAATTAGAAATACAAAAGCCTCAAGAATTTGAATTTGCATTCCAATGTTTGCGTGATCATAGACACTAACAAACAAGGATGCCATATATGCCACATTATGCATACATATACTCGTGTGCATTTCAATTCTATTAGACATCGTAGTAGAATTTTGTTTCAACAAATTTCTAATGAAAATTAGGGTAACGCATAGGAACGATATCAGCCATTGCGCCAAAACACTTTCGAATACATCTAGGAAATGCATTGACGTATCAGCCTGAGTCGAAAGGTTCTATCATTCATTGTTTCAAAGCACTTAGCAAGTTGACTACAATTTTTCTTAGAAAACCTTAACTCATTGAACTCCAGCATAGTTTCCGTGCAACGTAAAATCTCTATTTTTAACAAACTATCCTAGAGTCCTCAATCCACAGCGTGTCACGTGTACTTCCTCTCGATCCAAAATTTAATATCAGACAAGGGTTAGTAGGTGGCTGTGTAAGAAATCTATTGTCTTTCTACTCTATGGAGTTGAATCCCGCATCAGAATTCCTGCTGTTTTGGAAGTTGTCAGCCATGGGTCTGTTTCAAGTATTAAGGCCTCCCCAATGCAAGTTTTGAATGACCAAATCAGCCGTATTGCCAATTCCCTCGACCGGATCTACCTATGGATCTACCTTCTGTCGAAACACAGAAAATGGGGTTGTGTGCTTTAACATCACACAGGAGAATGCAGTCTTGTTCATAGAAATCTGAAAATATCTGTTTTTGAGTTTAACTCACACATTTTCGAGCATATTATTGAAATTCTTAAATATGTCTGCTTTAATAATACAATAAACAAAATCACATCGAGATATGCTTTCAATGTAAAACATCCCATGCTTCGAACAAGTGGATCAGAAGAAATTGGCTCATTTCATATTTTTATTGCGGCAGTTAGGCCGTAAATTCGTTTTATTGAGTGTAACAATGAGAAGATGACGGATAAATAGCGGTTGCTTCGTTTTTAGTGGTTTTATGAAAATAGAATTGTATAAACTTTAATTTATTCATAGCCATTTGAGGAGGATTTCTTTGAATCCGGCCAATGCAAAACACATTTAGAGCACTTCCGGTCGCTGTGTCGCGACTTATCCTAGGTAGTTGTTTAGGGGGAGTATATGAAAGGAGTGACAAGTAAAATAAAAATGATTGTCCTTCTCAATTGTGTGTAGGAACTCAACTTTCAGAAACGACTATAGACTAGGAAATACTCCGGAATTGAATGTATAGAACACAACTGTTGAACAGAAAAAAAAATGATATCCTAAATGAAAAGATAAAAATGGAGGAACTATATGCTTTTGTTTTTTGCTTGTGGCCAAAGTGTAATCAAATTGTTGTGCATACTAACTAGTCCGTAACTTGGTAGTAACTTTCTAAATCAGAAAACTTTGAAGCCTTGCTTCAACTTAATGAACTAAAATCCAATTTTTTTTTTATTAGGAACATATTATAGGTATTTTTTTTTATGCGCAATTCCTGCATCAAAGTTCTTTGGCTCGTAGATAGAAAAGACTAAAAATAAACTAAGAATAGAAAAATCTACCCAAAAAAAGGTATAGGAAGAAAGTTTAACTGACCGAATTATCCATTTTGTCCGTATCATCTGCAGTAAAAATACTTTTTCCTTACTTATATCGAAAATGTACTCGATTGTGCACCTTTTGTAGTCTACAAACAGAGTCCACCATTTTCTAAGACTGCAACCTTGAGAACTAAGAAAAGTTGCTTACAAACCTCAGAATACTGCTTCCACATAGGCTGCCTTATTTCGTTCTGTTATTTTTTCATCAAATCTGTTCTGTTATTTTTTCATCACATCTACCCAGTTTTTCCTAAAAATTTCACAGTTCCGTTAACAGTGCCTTTGTTCAAGCAAAATGTTCTTTTTTCAGGATGTCTAAAAATACCTTTGGTAAGTTTTTTTTGCATATTTGGAAGCGCGACAGGATTTGTTTTTTTTTTTTAAATATTAGCGTCAGAAAATATTATTTCTTCTCTGTCCCCACTGATTCATAAGAAACCAGTTCGCGAAGTAGTTTATGCTGGAGGCGACAGTGCATACAAAATAGTGTCGAAAAATTAAATACCAAAAATTAAAGCTGCGTACCTAAGGCGATAGCTCCTTGGTTTGAGAGGGTGTTTCCAAATGAGTGGCCTGTTTCCAGAAAACTGGTATGCATACATTTCAAACAGCGAAAATATTGGACTTCTTTAAATTGTGAGGGTGATAAACGCATTGCTATTTTCCTTTACACTGTCCCACTGATTCACAAGAGAACATCCTGGTCCAGTTAGAGGAATTTATGCCTCTTTCGACCCCGAATTTTTTTCAGTTGTCCAAAATTTTTTTTTTCTTCGTTCAGATAAATCATACTTACTAAGAGAGTATTTTTGCTAAAAAAGAAGTCGCCACGCCCTCCCGCCTTATAGGTTAGAGAAAGTTGCTTGTGAGCAACATTGTGCAATTGTGGTCCAGCATAATTTTTGAGTGAAGTTTATTTTTTATTGTATTCAATTTTTATTTAAGTATTTTTGCAAAATCTTAAGTGCGAAATGTCAAAAAGCAATTTTTTTTAGTGTTACATTTGAATTAAGGAGTTCTAAAGCCTACAACGACCTTTTTCGCCAAAAACAACCAAGCGTCCCTTTTGATCATAACGCTTTGTATTAGAAGGTGTTGGTGTAAATTTATACTTTTTTGAGCCCTCAGAGGATACGTTACTTGAGGCAGAACTTGTGCTTAGCAAGGTATGTGTAAGTTCGAGCTCTCAGTAGTCATACTAATCGACGGAGAACTAGTAGGATGGGACGGAGTTTCACAATTCGTTACAGTGGAAGGTCTTCCTCGTTATACCCGACCGAGGGTATTTTAATTTTAATGCTCAGCTTGTAAAACAGTGAAATAATCACCGTGGACCATTAAGCCCCTTTTAGAGATATGAACGAAACCGACATGTGAATCGATTAAGCCTTTATGTCCGTCCGTCCATCCATCTGTCCGTCCGTCTGTATGCGTGAAGGTTTAAGGACTTCAAAATCAAGCTGGAGAGCTGAAACATGGTACATGGCTTGAATTTTTTGCTGCACTCACAAAGTGTGAAAATTGGCTCATTCCGTCAATGGCCACGCCCACTACTGGTTCAATGTGAGACAACTTACTTACTTAAGGTGGCGCTACAGTCCGGGGTGGACCTGGGCCTCAGCCAACAAGCTTCGCCAGCCAGCTCTGTCTCTAGCTAGCCGTCTCCAGTTTCGCACGCGAAGTTGGCTGAGGTCCCCTTCCACTTGCGTGCGCCACCTGAGTCTCGGTGCTCCTCTACCGCGTCGTCCCTGCGGTGTGGATTCGAAGACTTTCCGGGCGGGGCGTTGGTGTCCATCCGCTCTAGATGACCCAGCCATCGTAGACGTTGTGTTTTGACTCTTTTGGCTAGGTCGGTATCGCTGTACAGCCCGTACATTTCGATGCTATATCTCCTCCTCCACTCTCCGTCTATGCAGACGGGACCGTAAATCGTCCGAAGAATTTTCCTCTCGAAGCAGCCTAAGGTGTTTTCATCCGCCTTTGACAGGGTCCATGCTTCTGCTAGCGGAACCCAGGTAGACAAAGTCCCTAACTACCTCAAAGTTATAGCTGTCGATGGTGATGTTTTGTCCAAGACGTCGGTGTTGGGTGTCTTTTCTTGATGACAGCATATACTTGGTTTTGCCCTCATTGACTGCTAAACCCATATTCGCCGCTTCCGTCCCAATACTCACGAAGGCTTCAGTGACATCACGCTTTGTTCTACCGATTATGTCAATGTCGTCTGCGTATGCAAGTAGTTGAACGGACTTTTGAAAGATTGTACCTCTGGTGTTGGCGCGAGAGTTCTGCACAATTCTCTCAAGTATGATGTTAAAGAAGTCGCATGACAGCGCGTCGCCTTGTCTAAATCCTTTTTTGACATCAAAGGGGTCGGTGAGGTCTTTGCCGACCTTGACGGAACAGCGTGAGTTTTCCATCGTCATCCTGCACAGACTGACGAGTTTGGCAGGGATGCCAAAACTAGACATTGCGCTATATAGCTCGTCTCTATAGATGCTGTCATACGCGGCCTTGAAATCGATGAAGAGGTGGTGTGTATCGATTTGGAATTCCTGGGTTTTCTCCAAGATCTGCCGCAGTGTGAATATTTGATCGATGGTGGACTTTCCTGGCCTAAAGCCACACTGATATGTGCCTATCAGATTGTTGACAAACGGCTTCAGGCGTTCACACAGTACAGCAGAGAAGATCTTGTATGCGATGTTAAGAAGACTTATGCCTCTGTAGTTGGCACAACTCAGAGGGTCTCCTTTCTTCAGGATCGGGCAAACAATGCTGAGGTTCCATTCGTCGGGCATGCTTTCTTCCGACCATATCTTGCAGATGAGCTGGTGCATGCTCCTAACCAGCTCATCGCCAGCGGATTTAAAAAGTTCGGCAGCTAGGCCGTCTGCTCCGGCTGCTTTGTTGCACTTGAGCTTAGACACAGCTACTTTCACCTCCTCCAGGTCGGGTGGGCGGTATCGTTCGTATGCTTCGTCGGTAACGTCTTCGCCCGGGTTGAATGGTTCGTTCTGCCTGACAGCGGTATTTGGTTCTTCCTCGCCGTTATACAGTCTGCAGAAGTGGTCTTTCCAAATCCTCAGCACCGACTGCGATTCTACAACGATGTTCCCTTGATGGTCCTTACAGGCTTCAGTTCGAAGTTTATACCCTTGGCAGGACCTTTTGATCCTTTGATAAAACTTTCTAACCTCATTCCTGTTGTAACATCTCTCTATCTCTTCAACCGCGCGCTTCTCGTGCTCTTTCTTTTTCCTTCGGAGAAGCTGGTGCTCCTCTCTCCTCCTCTGCTCGTAGAGCTCGCGAGCAGCTCTAGTCCTTCTGTGCAGCGCCGCTTTGTATGCTTCCTGTTTAGCTGCATGTGCTTGCCGGCATTCATCGTCAAACCAGGGGTATCGTTGTGGTCGCCGTGTGAAACCCAGCACTTCAGAGGCGGCGTCTCTGATGGCATTTTGGCAATGTTGCCACTGGCTATCAATACTTGATGCTGGTTGCATAGGACTTCGTAGAAGGTTTTGAGAGACTCGGTTGGAGAAGGACCTGGCGATCTCTTGCGATTGTAGTCGGCCGACGTCAAACTTCCTCACAGTATTTCCATTACTTGGCGATGGTCGGGATATCCGCAGCCTTACCTTGGCTACAACAAGGTAGTGATCCGAGTCAATGTTGGCCCCTCGGAAAGTTCGGACATCCATGATACTGGAGGAGTGCCTTGCGTCGATCGCAATATGGTCAATCTGGTTGACGGTTGATTGATCGGGAGATCTCCATGTCCCTTTGTGGATATTGAGATGCGGGAACTGTGTACTAGCTACCACAACGTGTCGCCCCGCAGCAAAGTCGATCAGCCTGAATCCGTTATCGGAGGTCGTGTCGTGCAGGCTATGCTTTCCGACAGTACGACCAAAGATGCCCTCCCTTCCTAGCTTGGCATTAAAATCGCCTAGGACAATTTTAATGTCGTAGCTAGGGCACTGCTCATAAGTTTTGTCCACGAGCTCGTAGAACATATCTTTGGTCTCGTCATCTTTCTCCTCTGTGGGGGCATGTGCGCATATCAGGCTAATGTTGGCGAATTTAGCCTTGATGCGGATCGTCGCGAGGCGCTCGCTTACAGGGTTGAAGCTCAAGACTTTTTGCCTAAGTCTGCCTCCAACAACGAAACCACATCCAAATAGGCGCTGTCTTTGATGCCGGTAGCAGTCGCCGTAGTAGATGTCGCAGTTTTTCATCCTTCTTTTGCCCGGCCCGTCCCACCGCATTTCTTGGATGGCAGTAATGTCTGCCTTGCAGTCGTTAAGGGCCTCCGCTAGTTGCTCGGCTGCACGTGGTCTGTTAAGGGACCTAACATTCCACGTGCAGATCCGGAGCTCGTTGTCCTTTTCTCGTTTGCATTGGTCGTCAACAGCAAATCCGTCCGAATCCGAGGCTTGTTTCCGCTTCGTGACTGGTGTTTCTTTACGTGGCCGGGAAGTCACCCCGACGGCACGACCCCCAACCTAGAGGACCAGATCCTTTGCTTAGCTCTAAGGACGGAGAGCCGGATAGCCCGCTCCTTATAGGCCTGACCTCCGAATACGTCGTAGTAGCCCATATAAGGTGTTCACTAAGTAGTTCGGCCTGACTGGAACTATGGACGCCACCGTTGATTCCATCTGGGGAATTCCTCCGCTGCCGTCCGGATGCAAGGAGAAGTGCCTTAGTGGGAACACTCCTCCCCCCCTCTCTCGTCTGCTACCCCCAACAACCTTCCAAAGGGGTTGGAACCCAATCTCCAGTTGAGGTACTAGGCACCCGGTGTTCACCACGGGGAGGTGAGAGTAGGAGTTGATAGACAGAGGTGGGTTTAGAAAACCTGTGGATGCTTGCATCCTCTTGAGTGCACATGTCTATCCTTTGACCACCATGTGAGACAACCTCTATTTTATATTTCTTTTTCAAAATGCCTTTTGGTCAAGTAAGACAAGGCACAGGAACTTAAATTTTGGTACTGAACAATATTGACCTTCAACAATATCGACCACGTCCACTTTTAACATGAAAGATCTTTAAAAACCCGATTTCTCAGAAAGTTGACTCCAAATCGAAAAAAAATTGTGTGATTAAAAAATATTACGATTTTCTAGGTTTGCTTTATACAAAGTTTTGAGCTCCGTCCACTTTTAAGCGGTATTTTAGAGAAAAACTGTTTTTTCCTGATACAATTTTCGCTTTTACCGTGTTTTCTCATGATTCTAACAAAATTACAATTAATTGATTTTAATTTTTAGCCCATGCCCACTTTTGGGGGCGTAACCTATACAAATAATATATGAATTCGGGCCAAGAAATTTTAAGGTTTGGTGTTACATGGTAGGGTCGGGTATATATAGAAGTTTGTCACAGACAAACTTTTGCACTTACTCACTTGTTTTTTTTTTGCAATCGCCGTAAAGACAGATTTTTTTTTTTGTTGAATACTAGGGTGGACGGAGGCTAAAACTCCAAAATCTTTCAAAGATACCAATACGCCCACTACAGCAGGTATATAATGCCGAAGTAGCCGATATTGGTTATGCCCCATTTCCACGTGCTAAAAAACCACCCATTTATGAGAGACACTATGAAACTGCCAGAACGCACTTCATAGTAGTAAATTTTCGCTCTCTCATAATACTTCTTGACTACAACTAAGTTAACTTAACAAGTAGTTTACGCTTCCATAGTGTTGATCGCATTGGATAGGTTGCTTTCCAGTGGATGCACCTACTAAGTCGTTCATTCATGCGGCTTCACCCTACGTCGCTAGATCGAAGGGTCTTGTTCTTTGTAGTCGTCGCTCGTTGTTAACATCGTTAAGAGTCTCGTTTAGAGTACGGATCATTTCATTGTTGCAATGAACATGAGGGCGAGCATTTAGCTTTCGAGCAAAGTTTGTTACTTCTTCGCCCACGGTAGCTATTCCTAAATCTCTGTGAATATCGCTATTCCTAATATTCCTACCATGGAGCAGGAATATTCCTACCATGGAGCTTAGTGTTTTGTTTTGGAAAGTCTGCAACATAGACATGTTGCTCGGCTTGGTACAACCCCAAAGTTGTATACCGTATGTCCAGGACGGCTTTAACACCTGCCTGTACAAGAGCAGTTTGTTATATATGCTTAATTTCGAAAATCTTCCGATAAGCCAATACATTTCCCTGAGCCTAATCTCGAGCTCGTCACGCTTCTTCTTTACGTGTGGTTTCCACCTTAGTTTAGCGTCCAGTGTCATCCCTAGATACTTCGCTTCATTTGCATAAGGTATTTGTGCAGAATTTATGAACAGAGGCAAATTGTTAACCCTTCTGTAAGTGAAATTCACATGCGTAGACTTGTTCTCGTTAAGAGCGATTCGCCAAGTCTTCGTCCAGACACAAATTCTGTCCAATGCTCGTTGGAGGTTTCTCGTTGATGACTCGACTGATTCACCTGTTGCCAGGATTGCCGTATCGTCCGCAAACGTGGCCACGACTGTCTCGTCATCTAGAGGTATGTCTCTTGTGTAGAGCAGGAACAGGGTCGGACCGAGGACGCTTCCCTGGGGTACGCCAGCCCGAATTTGCTTGAAACTCGAGTATTCACTACTACACCTAACACGAAAGAGTCTGCTTTCAAGATAGTTTTTCAATCTTCTAAACATGTCTTCCGGCAAGTTTTGCCGTTGCTTATATTTCAAGCCTTCGTGCCATACCTTGTCGAAGGTATGTTTGAACATGTTTGAACATATTTTTTCCCTTCTAAGGCTTTTTCAATTTCATGCGTTATTCTGTAGACTTGATCTATCGTGGAATGGTTAGGTCTGAAACCGAATTGATGATCCGGGATCAAGCGTCTTTCTGCAATTATTGGTTGTAATCGCTTCAGCAGAAGTTTCTCGAATACTTTTGATATTATCGGCAGAAGCGATATGGGCCTATAAGATTTTTTATCATTTGCGCATTTCCCCGGTTTTGGAACCATAATGACTTCAGCAACTTTCCATTGTCTTGGAACGTATAGAAGTCTAAGAGAAGCGTTTATCATATAAAGTAGCTTGACTAATGCCTTTTTTGGTAGCTCTTTTAATATTTCGCCAGTGATCAGGTCGTAACCCGGGGCCTTATTATTTTTAAGTTTGCTAATTGTCTGTCGGAGTTCAACTAACGAAACTTTTTTCATTCTAAAGCTATCAGGTTCCCCGTTGTTGTTTAGAACGTCAGCCAACGGCGGACCGTCAAAAGGCTTGAATGTTTCTTCTAAATGTTCAGCAAACAAATTCCCTTTCTCTTTGTCTTCTCTTGCCCATTCGCCGTTAGCTTTTTTTATTGGTGCCGAGTGGATTATAGGTTTCTTGATGGACTTAACTGCTTTCCACAGCGAGTAGTTTGAGCTCCTATCCGCCGACAAGCCTTCAAGGTATTCAGTGGTCTCACGATTTTTAAGATCTTGCAACATTCCTTTCAGTTTGTTAGAGAGGTGGTTCAATAGGGTTTTGTCTGGGGAGCCCTCGTGCCTTGCCATCTTCTACGCGCTCTTCTCTTTTCACGAATCAATTCTTCGATTTCGAGCGGATATGTTTTACGTACATGCCCGTCGGTGCTAACTGCGTTCTTTTGGGACGAATCGCCAGTCTTCCACCCACCTTCAAGATAACTCCTGAGTGGTCTGAGCAAAGATCATAACACTCTTCAATTCGCGTAAGGTATTTGGGGTACCCTTTAGCGATGAAAAAATCGACAAGGTCAGGCTTTTTATTCCTATCGGTTGGCCAATATGTTGGCTTACCCGTGGAGAAAATGTCCACCCCACGCTTCATACTATTTTTGTACAGTAATCTGCCTCTTGTTGAATTGCATCGTGAGCCCCAAAAAGTATGCTTCGCGTTAAAGTCACCCCCAATGATATCATCTGTAAAGACAGATGAATTCAAAAGTGTATGAGTTATTTCCAATTAAAATTTAATGAGCCACATGTGCTTTCTTTGAGGCTGAAGTATATGAAAACGCTTTCGATAAAGACCGTTTATGACCGATGCTCGTAGGCACCAATAAAATAATCTTATGCAACACTTCCTTGAGCGGTGGTTCACTTTGTAGAGCTCCATAAGCACATCAGAGAGATCGGCACCTCCCATGAATTTTATTGTAGGAAGCGACAACTGCATGTCTGGGAATATTCAAAAAGCATTTATCTCGGTGCTCCAATGCTTGCAAAGTCCAACTGGTTGATCTGCTACACATGAAGATTGGATTATTCCTGAATTAGAACGATAGCTTTTGTGTCAAAGAAGTATGCGAAGTATTCCATTGGAGTTTTCACGTAACCAATACTTAAACCAGAATTCCCTTTCCAATCGCTGAACTTCGAAGCAAAAGCAGATACGAAATTTTTACAAGCGCAAAGTTAACCGAGGCCAGCGGTTACTTAAAAGAAACAAGTGAATAAGTACTTGAGTTCGTCTGTGACAAACTTCTATATACCCGACCCGACCTTGACCTTACCATGTAACACCAAATCTTTAATTTTTTTTGCGCGAATCGATATATATTATTTGTATAGACCACGCCCCTAAAAAATGGGCATGGGCCTAAAATTTAAATTAATTAGTTGTTATTCCGTTACCCAACTAATATACTCTTGAGAGTTACACGCTTAAAACGTCAAAATATCTCTTATTAGACTCTTATAAAGCTCTTGATACTCTTCGAGCATAAAATCTTGTCATAAGATATTTTTATGGGCGCTCCAATTTTGGCTTGTTAAAAGTCTTGGGCCAATATTGCTCAGTACCAGAATTTAAGTTTCTACGCCTTGTCAAACTTGACCAAAAGGCATTTTGAAAGAAAATGTGATATAGAGTTTGTCTCATATTGAAGCCAGTAGTGGGCGTGGCCTTTGACGGATTGAGCCAATTTTTACACTTTGTGCAACAGAAGAACCAAGCCGAGCCTCAAGTGTCGGCTCTCTAAACGGTTTCGATTATATTTCTAAAAGGGGTCTTAGGGGTCTACGATGAATATTTCACTTCGTTATAAACTATGCAGTAAAATTAATATACCCTGGGTCAGGTATAAAAAAACTTCATCATAAGTACCAGACCCGGGATCCTACTAATAAAACGTACACAAAGCTCAATAATTAGCTGGAGGCGTATTTTTGCTCCACAACTTAAGGCAATAATCAACTTTTCGTCCTTTTCGTCCTCAAAAATTTGAAACATTTTTTGTTACATTTTGAGTTTTTTGTTATCCTTATACATATCTTCGTCTTCCTATGTTAAAAAAAATTATCGTCTCATGAATTAATGTTTGGGTTTGCCCTTTTAAAAGTCTAATTTGGCTGGACTAAACCTCAAACTGTGTGTTTCTATCCATCTATACATAAATGTTAAATGTGTGAAATGAAGAAATGAAGAAATGTGAAAGCTTTAACGTTTTAATGTATACTTGTACTTGAATATTACACATGAGTTGTTTTGCATTGGCAGGATTTGGTTCACCTAGGGGCAGCATAATGACAAGATTACCTTAATCGAACAAAAACTACGTTTAAGCCCTGTCGCATTTTAATAAATTAAACTTACGCTTAAAATATTGTTTCCACAGATGTAAGGCAACGAAACCATAACAATGTATGCACGTGCATATTTTTGTTCCATTCAAAATTAAAATCAATCTTGGGCATCATCATCCCATTTAATGTCCTTGAATAAATCTTTTCTTTTTTTTCTTGATAATGTGTTACAGACACACGCACCACTTTCGTCTTTCGAATGAGACAATTTGTCATACTCACTCTCTTATTTTCCACTCAATCATCGATTCATCAATATTCTTCGACTGAAGCGCGATTTTCTGACAAAAAAAACCCACGGCTGAATACATGTATATGTTAAGGATATTAATAAAAAAAAAGTCTTATGGTCCATTAAGGATAAATAAAACGAAATATGGCACGCAAATGTTTACGACCAAAACGTGATATTTCCATGAATTCGCTTGTTCTTTTAACTGTCCTGTTGATGGTCACTCTTACCGTACATTGCTCCTTTTGATGGTTTTTTAATTGGAAACTGACCTTAATTGAGCCTCATCCAGTATTTTCTACGGCTTCTCAATGGCCATTTTATTATTATGAAATATTTTAATTATGTTTGTCTATATTCATTATAGTCGACTTCTATTTTTATTGCCGGCTAATAAAACACAATAATTTGTGGGAAAAAAAGGATATTGGTTGGCTTTAATACAGCAAAATGATTGCCTATCAAGCGGGCGTCCTGGGAACAAGAAACTTGCTATGAACCATCTGTCATGGTAGCATGTAGGACAATATGCGTCATAAATAAGGTCGGGAATGTTATAAATTAGCCTTACAATGTCAACGCTTACTTGTATACCTATAGGGAAAGCATGAATGCGAATGCAGGACATTTATTATTGGATGAACTCGAAACTTTACCCCTGGTGTGTTTCGAGACCTACTAGTCGAGTTCGAGAATTCTCTAATCTGCAAGGCTTAAACAGAAGAGCATAATTCTGCATTTGGAATTTGTATAAGCTCATGGAAGGATATAGGACTTACGAAATTGGGCTTATCAATTGGGTGGGAGAATATTTTATTAATGGAGATTTAGGATTTAAAGTTGCTTTAGTTTTTAACTCTACCCAGGGTATATTAAATTCATAATCAACGTGGACCCCGAAGGCCTATTCCAAACATGAACGAGACCGACAGGACAATTGATTCAACCGTGCTTGTTCGTCTGTCCATTCGTCCGTATGTAAACAGGCAACAGTTCGTAGCCTTTGCTTGTTTACAAGCAGGGTGTTGACAAAGTTCGCACTATTGGCGTTCACGCGCTAAAGTATTGTATGCGATGTCAGGAAGGCAAACTAAGGCACTGACTTTGCGAGTTCGGCGGAAATTTCTGATTTAATGAATAAAATATATAGATCGATTCCGAACGCAATCATTTCAGACGAGACAAGAAAGCTTGATACGAAACTCGGTCCAATGCCTTAGAAATTATTAGCATAATAGCCTTGGCTTCCACCCAGAAGATGCGAGAAATGGCTGCATGTTTTTACCATCAGGGGACCTTTTTGCTTCAAAAGCAGTAGGTACACTCGGCCATAAAGAGGTTTTTGTATAAGCAGGCGGACCTTTTTAACGAGGCATATAAACGTGAATACTGGACTTGATTCTTTTTAATGGGTAACTGGTAGAAAAAAATAAATGGCTGGACGGGCTGGGTATAGGTAGGCTGTTTTCCATCTACTTACGTACTAGAAAAGCTGCTAGAAAAGTAGGATAAATGAAAGAACTTACGCATTGGCCTTGCCAGAAAGCCTCTTCAGGATTAAGTGCGGTGTGCCATCTGGAGCAGTCGATTTTTGTATGTTGGGATGTATAAGCTATAAGGATACCCTTATCAATAGATACGCGTAGGTACGATATTAAGATTGTCCTAGGGACTGTTCTACCCGCTCTGCCAGACTGCCCTTCTTTAAATGAGTCTTTAGTTTGTCTTTTATATTTTTAATAAACGACTTCACATTTTAAAATTCTTAGCGCCTGCAGAATATTCAGCTCGATTTTAGGCTTTTTGGGCTTTTTGAACCTCTAATTTCTGAAGAATTCTCCTCTTATCTAATGATTTTAGTCCTGTCGCGAATAATAAATTTCACTGAAAATATTGCTCAAGTCGATTGTTGATGCTTTTTTTTGTCGGAGGTTGCCACCATCCGATAGAGCACGCAGACACATCTACCTTTATGTATTAAGTGTATTTAGTGTTCTTCTAGTGTTTCGAAGAAAGACAAGAAGGAGTTGAAGGGATGAAGAGTTCAGGTGTGCGGCTCTCATCACGTCAACCCCAAAGATCCACCAACTTATGCGAGCAAAGTCAGGATGAATACGGAGGAAGTGTTCCGCTGCATTGTCGTCCGCCTATCAGGCAAGACAGGTGGCTGTTTCGCTCAAGCCTTACACATTCAAGTGCTTAGCAAAAACTTGGTGGCCCATCAGGACGCCTACAAGAAGTCCGCAGTCGATTCTCCTGAGAGATAAAGGGAAGAGACGCAGACCCTTTTCAGATGTCCGGGCTTAGGCGGTAAGTCTGTCACACCGACCGCAGTCACGCCAACGAGTCATGTGTTCACGAAAAACCCAAGTTTCAAATACCTAACGTGGCAACAGATGCAGGCAGCTCCAACGCGGGTTCGAATCCTGGTAAAAACTCTCCAAAGCCTTGTCGAGCAATCTCATCGGATATCTTATTTCCCTGGATCCCAGTATGACCTGTAATGACCAACAACTGACCAACAATTTTTTGAGTTCAAGCACTGTTGGGCGATGTAAGAGGGCTTAACAACGCTTTTGGAGCGGCTTAGCTGTCACTGCAAACGCATACGCTTCTTGCCTTTCCCCTGCTAGTCACAATAGCCATTAGAACAGCGAAAATCCCAGCTCGAAAGACAAAAGCATATTTACCTAAGAGGTAGCGGATGCTAATGCTCTCGCTTTCCACAAAGACTCCAGAACCCCCGGATCAGGGCAACCAAAATGAAAATGAAGGCACTCCACACAATTTGTATGGAGGTGTGTGATTTGTTTCTTATAAAATAAACCCTAAGAATTGGGGACTTATTTCATAGGTTTTCGGGGCCTTATTTTATACTTCGATATCGGTATTTTTTCATTATGAAAAAGATTCTCAAACTCTGCTGTGAAAGAAGTCCTCAAAAGAAGCTTTTCAGCAGGTAGGAAGAAAGACTTCTGGATCTCAAACTTTTGGCTATGCTAGTATAGGTCAGACCTCCTAGGTTTTGGTATGAGCATGACATTGACCATACGCCAAAGTATGGGTATGTTATAAAGGCGGGGGCTGCAGTCAATATTTTTAGAATAGCTGGGTTCCATCTGGACCAGGTGACGTGAAACTGTAAAAAGATGCAATTGTATATAGTTGGTTGATTCTGGAGTGGCCACCTTTGGAGGTACCGTTTAAGAGCACGTGGTGACCTGATATCCCGGAAAGAAAGTGAGTATCTAAGAGAAGGCTGATGGTCTCCGCTTTGGCCTCAGTGTAGGATTGAAGCCAGTTTGGTTGGTCTGTTTTCGTGGAGGTCTTTCACAAGCCTACTTCTCACAAAATGTTTTACTGATTAGAGTAATTTTACCACTTGCGAATAAGTCTCTTAAATCCTTTTGCTTCAATTGGTGTTAGACTAACTTGTATTGACAAAACTTTTTTTAAGGAACCTTAAGGGAATAGCATATTAGCCACAAGAATTATCTCAGTGAACTAAAGACCATCATTTAGACGAAGAAAAAAAGCAGATCATCGCCATGCTTGGAAAAAATCTAGCAAAAAGGCACAGTACCTATTTTAAGCTAAAATTTTTTAGTATCTTGTTTAAGATTTGATTTGAATAAATTATAAAATGCCAAGTTTAGTTAAAATACCTCATGAAAAATACGTAAAATTCGTTTTTTTTTAATTAAATTACTAAATATGGACACACCGACACAAAAGACGGCGCACCATGTACTAACAAATACTAAAAATTAGTTTTTGTAACATGTTCACTTGTACCTACATTAACGTCGTAATGAGGTCGATCATGTTGATAGCTCCTCATCATACTGTTTTATAATTTTGGTGCAATTATGCTTAAAGCCTTCTCTGTTTACTTATTAATATTTTTCTCAGCTTCTGCAAATATCCTCAAGCCATGAGCTGGGCACTTTGCACGTTTTTACTGCTAAGACCTATTGAAATCTGCCTTTGTCGAGAGAAGCCACAGAAAAACAAAAAAAAATAATAAAGAAAAACAAAGCAACCATATTTAGCTCGCATTTCAAAGGAACAGCTTCAGCACCACTCTTAACACGTTCCGGCAATTTCTTAACAGTATCCAGGGGCTCTGAGATTGAAAAACAAACCCCTAAAGGACAAACATATTTTGCCTTTCTACAGAGGCACCACGTGCGTATAATACTATTTATACGAAATACAAGATTTCAGGGAATGAGAAGGCAATTCATCGATTGATTGTAAATTCTCAAAGGAAGGCAAAATAAATTTAAGTATTTGGGGTATGAGGCGTGCCATGCTAGTCCCTTGGAGTGATATGTAACACACATAGCTGCGTTCATGGCCTAATTTCTGACGTGCTTCTAATACCACAAGGAAAACAATCTGTCCTCATTTTGGTTAAGCATTTTGAAGGTTTGGTTGATGATTTTCCATTAAAGTGCTAATAGCAAAGTCGAAGGATAATGGAGATTAAACGCAATGATGGAGTGATATGTTTTATAGGCAACAATGTAAACTGAATCTAAGGAAGGTGTTTGTAAATGTCATCTTAAATTTTGGGAAAATATTTAAACAAAAGTGATTGTCCGAAAGTAGGTCGAAAAACTCATGGATGACACAAAGAATGTTTCCCTAAAGACCCATGGAAAGTTTCAAGGATCGTGGGGAATCCGTTCATTGTATTAAAGGTGATCAAAGGCTTATGGGAAGTCCGTTCATTGTATTAAAGGTGATCAAAGGCTTAGGTACCACTACTTATATAGTCTAGAATATTATGAAAGTAGCTTATTTTCAAAAGAACTAATGTACTAGAAAGCACTAATAAAAAGTACTAAAGTACTAATGTGTGTAAAACGTATAGCCCACCTGCATTGGTAACATGGGTCGTGCTGCTCTACTCAACAAAGACAAAAATCGCTTCAGCCCCAAGAAATTGGAAGGGATCTATGTTTAGATTAATAGCTGTCACCCAACATTATGACTCCAAGAACTTCTTAAGTACTGAATGGATCTGAATAACAATTACATCAAATTAATGACAAATTAATACAACTTGCTGAATGATTTTAATTTTTATACCCCATCCCATAGGATATTAAGTTTGATTCATAGTTTGTAACATAGAGAAATAATCACCGTAGACCCGCATGAGACCTTAAGGGCATATGAGCGAGACCGAATTGTAAGTCGAATGAGCCATGTCCGTCCGTCCGTCCGTCTGTCGGTACTTTTTAGGCCTTAAATTTTGAGCTAGGAATTTGAAACTTGATATCTGTTCTTTCTAGGTCCCGAACACAAGTGTAAGATTTTTTGAAATCCGCCCACTGACACGCCCACTTTACTTATTAGAATGAAAAATCAAAGTTGTCGCAGGAAGCTGAAATTTGGTATGCGATATCCTCGCTTAAGTGTATTGTGATTGGCATTTTAAAAAAAGAGCGTCAAGTATGAAGACCATCGGCTTTTGTTGAAGGTTATGGTCATCTATATTGCGCAGTTTGTGTAACATTCTGTTTATTTATTAAAATTATTTCTGGATATATTTTACAGTCTGTAATATACTTTTTTCGTAGTGTTCCTGTTGGGTTCTGTACTGTTTCCTACTATTCTCATATTGGGTGATTTTATATTGGGTTTCGATACTCTAAAAATAGGCTGACAAAAAGCTTTACCTTTTCGAAAATAGAGGGAAGCACATACTCTTTCTTGGCCTCTTTTAGGATTTTTATAATTTAAAACCCATAAAACAACAATTTCGATTATTTTTTATTACCGTTAGACTTTTTGATCAGTTTTACAACCAACTGTGCTAGCATTTGCCACTTTTCTCAAATTCTGTGGACATGGATTTCTGAGAACACGGTAAAAATATGCTGGTTTTTATTTCGCTTGTATGAATGGGCTTAAAAACTTAGGGTCAAAAACGGCAATTTTGAAACGTTTTTGATGCAGTTAGCTTGCCTTTTAAACATAACATACTTCAGCCAAATTTAAACAAGGTCGTCATAACCGTTAAGGAACTAGAAATCTTTAAAAAAAAGTTTTCGAAAATGTTAAATCTTCGAAGTTTTTGAATATTTGAAGTCTGCTATTGTTATGTATAAGAGATAGAGGGAGAGACATGCGTTCTTTTGACCTTTTTTTATAATTTTTTAAATTCCTAATCCATAAAACAAATATTTTGAAGTTTTTCCCAGTTCCCGTTAGACTTTTTTCCAATAGCACAATCAGCAGCACTAGCCTTGGATGTTTTTTTAATTCTTTGGCCACCGGCTTATGCGCAAACGGTAAAACAAGCTCCTTTTTTATTTTGTTTTTTAAATAGGCTTCTAAAAACTTAGGTTAAAAACGGTAATTTAAAAAAATTTCAACGCAGCCTTCCTTATTTTTGTAAGCTTTGTACTTTAACCGAATCTGCCCAAATCTGTTGATAGCCCCACCCCTGGGAAAATATCACATCCATTATCACTGAGGAAAAAATTTCTTGGGCTATCAACAGCTTCGCTCCTTACAACTCTCCGGGCATGGATGGCATTATTCCTGTAATGCTGCAAAAATTACAAAGCATTGTAACTCCATGGCTCACATCGATTTTTAGGAGTTGTATCCTTAACAACCACGTGCCCCACTCATGGCGACGAGCTCGAGTAGTTTTCATTCCGAAGGCCGGAAGACGCGGTCACGAATATGCAAAGGATTTTAGGCCTATAAGCCTAACATCCTTTTTACTTAAAACTCTCGAACGTTTTCTCGATAACCACCAGAGAGATTTAGTAGAGGAAAATCTATCAAAATCTCAACACGCATACCTTAAAGGGAGATCCACTGATACGGCTCTCCACGAGGTTGTGCGAACAATAGAAAAATCTATACACTACAGAGAATACACCTTGGCTGCCTTCTTAGAAATTGAGGGGGCCTCCAATAACGTACATACCGATGCAATTCAAAAATCGCTCACAGAACTAGGCATAGAAAGCTATCTAATTCAATGGATAGTCTCCTTACTGAGCACTAGAATTATTCACGCAACACTAGGAAACAGCCACTCAATCAAATTCGCTAATAGAGGAACACCCCAGGGCGGTGTCATTTCTCCTCTCCTTTGGCTCTTGGTCTTCAATAAAATCCTTAAAAGACTAGACAGGGAAAGGATTAAAGTAGTAGGGTATGCGGATGACATGGTGATATTGGTATCAGGAAAGTTCCCCTCCGTGATTAGTGAGATCATGGAACACGCTTTGAGTATGGTAAGCACCTGGGCCAAGCAATGTGGCCTAGGCCCTATCGAACAGTGCAAGGTATCTAGGAGTCATCCTCGATCCTAAACTTTACTGGAAGGCAAACATAAAGCATCGGGTAAAGAAAGCTTGTATAGCCTTCTACGCCTGCAACAGAACCTTCGGTAAAAGATGGGGCCTAAAACCGAAACTAACCTTATGGATTAGTTTTTTTATTACACAGCCGTAGTACGACCAATACTCACGTATGGATCACCAGTATGGCGGCCAGCGCTTAGCAAACGATACAATGTAGACAAACTCAGCAGGGTGCAAAGAACGGCATGCATAGGCTCCACAGGCGCCCTACGGTCAGCCCCGTCAGACGCTCTAACAGTTATGCTGCATCTTCTGCCTCTTGATCTACACATTAAAAACTTAGCTACACTTAAAGCAATCAGAATCAGGGAAGCTGGTGTCTGGTCTGCGAGACCCTACGGCCACAGCATCATCCTAGAGTCACTGCCGATCGAATTAGCAGCGTCTCCAACAGACTACCTTACCCCCAGAACAAACTTCTTAAAACAATGCGACGTACAGTTTCCTTCAAGGGAAGAATGAAGGAAAGGAGAGATATCCAGAGCTTTCGATGTAACCATCTTCACTGACGGGTCCAAGATGGACTGTGGTGTCGGTGCAGGAGTTTTCTCAGAATCTCTTAATATCTCTAAATCCTACAGACTTCCAGACACAGCCAGCATATTCCAGGCGGAAGTACTCGCAGTTCGCGAAGCATGTCGTCAGTTAAAAACACACCCTTTTAAAACACAAAAGAAATACGTCGCTATATTCGTCGATAGTCAAGCAGCCATCAAAGCTATTGACTCAGTAATCACTTCCTCCAAACTTGTTAAAGAATGCCAATACGAACTGGCCTCGCTTGATGCCCATTTCAAGGTCTCCCTGATCTGGGTACCGGGGCAACGAACCAGCTGACGTCTTGGCGAGGCAGGGTTCACTTCTCCCTTGCTCACTCGCAGAGTCAGTGCATATCCCACTTGGCGCAATAAAGGCCATAATATCCTCGAACTATTTGGCAACAGCCAACCTTAGATGTTCAAGGCTAGCTAACTGCGCCATATCTAGGAAGATGTGGCCAAAATATAACAAAGCAAAAACACATGATCTGCTTAATAGAACGCGTTCCGATATCGCCAGACTAACAGCGATTTGCACGGGACACTGGCCAATAGGCGAACATGCCGCCAAACTTGGCATTCCCCACAACACACATTGTCGCAGTTGTGACGACGCGACTGAAAAAGAAACTCTTTTGCACCTCATGTGCGCCTGTCCGGCACTAGCCAGGGCCAGACAACGGGCATTAGGGAAACCCTTCTTCAACACACTTGAGGAGGTCTCAGGTAAGAGCATCAGAGAACTAATAACATTCCTTAATTCAACAGGTTGGATCTAGAATTAGATCAAATCAAATATACAGGTCACGTGAGTTTGTGGTATCAAAACGGCACTTCAAGTGCTACTTGAGCTTAGTAAACAACCACTTCTACCTACCTAACCGAATCTGAAAAAGATCGCTTAAACCGTTAAGCTACTACAAGACTTACAAAAATTGTTTTTGAAAATGCTTTTAAGTTTTTCAGTTAAATCTCAGAAGATTTTGAAGTTTCAAATCCGCTATAATTTTCCTTAAAATTTTGAATTTTTTCTGATACGTGTGATTTTTTTTTCATTAAATTCCACTAAACAGCACCGAAAAACAGCACACACACACGTTTTTTCATGCATTTCTGCGATTTTTTTTCGAAAATGCTTAAAAACTGCAGTACTCAAACTGTTTTTGAAAAATATGACCTAAGCACTTGGTTAACTTTATGTTTTGATTTTGAGCGATAAGCCGTTCAAAGGTTATGGCCTCCAATACTTTGAAAAATGTCATGCATTTTCGACTCTTCATTTCTCACAAACGTTTTGATCTTTTCGAAAAGTTTTATTTTTTAATTAAAGCTTAATATTTCCTAAACCTAAGTTTGGTTTTTCCAGTTCTTGCCTACAAAACTTCTTAAAAAAAAAAACACTAAAAAACATTAAAACATTAAAAAACAAGTCCATTTTCACATGAAATTTCAAACCGTAATTAAACCGTTATTTGTGCATAAAAAAAATTGTTCTCTGTGGATTGTCTGACTACTTCCGTAATTTATACGCACACCAAATTTTTTCTTTCTTCGACTTACCGTTCAGAAGTTATAAAGCGATTGGACGGACGGACAACGTAGCGATACCATAAGAGGTCCTTTTTCCATTTTTGGACGAACCGCTAAAAAGCGAATACCGCCCCCTTATAGGCGTGGTCATACTTAATATGCATTCTAACAAACGATTTTTATTTGATATATTTGCTTTAAATCCAAAAGACTTGCACTGTAAAATGTTCAGATATGTGCGTAAGCTATCAACTCAAGTGTATGAATTTTCGCCACGCCCACTTGGGCGGGGGGGGGGGGGTGTTTATAAGTATAAACCAAATTTTTAATATGAAAATGCAATCACCACGTGTATACCACTTCTGATAAAAAATATAAACATAAATACGATATTATTGAGAAGGGGTGGATGCCACGCCCCTTTCTTAGAGAGAAGATGCTTATCTGAGAAAATCTACATATAATCGAAGTTAAATGAAACCGAAATTTAACAACCAAGATTTATGACACAATTCGGAGCTTGACAGTGGTCAATTGGGATGGGGTATCTCCCACTAGTTATTTTTAGCTTAGAAATTCTAGCGACTACGAGCGACTGAAAAAGTATAGCCTTATAATATATATACTATAAGTTATAGTATATATAAAAATGAAAGGCGAGCTGTGTCTATATCCATATGGACCAGTAAACATGTTCGGAAACCCTCCTAGGGGTAGTTGTGAGCGAACGATTATGCAGCAAGTCCGAATTTACGTGCGAAGTGAAAACAGTTTCGTTACCCACTGTGGCCGCTGATAGTATGAGTGTTCCTCTATTGGTCCAAGGTTGGATCTACGATATTGCTACTATTAAGAAAAAATTCTGTATTGCTTTGAATCGTCCTAAGAAGAATCCGTCCCTGATGGGTAAATTATGTAAACGAGACTTCATTTTTCTAAAACAAAATAGGCAACAAACAGGTCATGGGATCAAATTTTAACTTTTAAATCGTTTTTATCGCGATTTGACATAAAAGAAAGAATAAAGAATTTTTCGGAGCTTAGCGCAACTTTTAATTTGGGTGAGGTTAGTAAGAATTGCTACCGGCCAAAGCCCCCAGCTCGCATAACGCTATGAGGCCCTTAGCGTCACCCTATGGAAACAATCTGTAAGCGATAGAAATGTTGAAGTATCGATATGATACTTAGCTAGTCGAAGTATCCTGAGCTTCGAAGAGTAACTTGGTCCAGTCGGAGTCCTGTATTCTTGCAAGCTCGTTCAACTCTTCAAAGAATACTTCTTCTTGTTCTTATGGCCAGTGATGGCCTTCTTATTGCTATAAGGTTTTTTGGCTTGCTGCTGTCTAGGGATGGCCATGACATATGACGCATTTGTATAGCCGCAACTCTGCAAATTTTCCTACATATTTTGGGTTATGTTTGAAATAGTTGTAGACATTTTGCTTATCTCAAAAGAAAGCGGAGGACGAGCACTTTTGTCCGCTGTAGTGATACATAGATGTGAGCCATGTTTCGTCAGCCTTTTCATATTCGATGAAGTCACTATATGGCCTGGTACCCAAACTATGAGGACTTTATTCTGTTTGCTTAGAGCCTTAAGCAACAGAGTCCTACCACACGAGGTTTTATTGTTGGATTTGCGAGGGCCTTAGTGGTTGCGAAGGTCTACGTATATGGAAATATCCTCCTGTGATACTTCCAATTCTCTGGCCTTTTTGGCAGCTATAATTATTTCTGAAATTTCAGCTTGGAAGATATTGCAGGAGATCAGCAGTCTTTTTCTTGTTAGGCTTAGACTTAGACTCCAGTACCCTCACATGATTTAGAGCCACCTGTGTAGACTGCTATTTTGGAGTGGATTCGAGTCTTCTCTGTAAGGAATATGAATGGTGTCCTCTTGATTGAAGTCAAGATAAGGTGTTATGTGATCTGTTATACCTGAACAGTAACCCACTGAATATGTATGATCGAACATGTATCCTGTTGTTGTTGTTATCTGGATGTTGTTATTCAATTGTGTAGGTAACGTTTTTTTTTTTTTTTTTAGTGGGAAAACTAAAGTTTTCCTTGAGAAAATCTAAAACTATAAAATGCATGGGAAATCTAAAACTATAAAATGCATCCACCATCTCGCAGCACTCTTCTTGCTGCAAAACTCTTAATTACCAAACCAGAAAAATACTGGGAAATTTTTGTCAGTGGCTTAAAATTTGCGGAGCATGATAACCAAAAAAAAAAATACATACATCGTAAGTTTAAATGAAAAGTTTTGGGATATCGTTCGAGAAATTTGAAAAAACCCAGATTTCAACAACAGCCAAGCTGAGCTATGGACAAAGCTTACTCACCTTAGGGGTCATTACAAATAGGGAGGCCGTGATGACCATGGAGAATACTACTTGTGGTATTCTGAGGGTGGGTTATCTCCAGGGCTATTCCATCTAAGTCCCCCTCTCTTATTCCTGTCGCGTGGCGCTAAACCTTATATTTGTTCAATAGTTCGGGATCCCATAAATCTTTCCTTTTTCGGTCGGTTCACACCTACCCGGCTAACTTCCGTAGTTTTTTTTTTTTAATCTAGGCCTGAAAAAAAAACGTAGCCCCGGTCTAATCCTAAAAGCAAGATCCCACCCCATTACGACAAGCTAGTTTGAGCATAAGCAAGCAGGCCTACCGCTGTTTAAGGAATCGGACACCCCTGCCGCATTACTTCCTGGAAGGCCCCCTGTTCCTGTGACCTTCAGTCCCAAAGTTAGACTTTTGGTGTGGTGGGGTACACTCAGTGAATATCTGGTCTCCTTCTGGGAGTAGGCGGGTACAAGCAGGGTGATTTTCGTTACAATTGCATGTCCCTTGAATTCTTAATGCGCTTTTTGCAGCTAAGGATCTATAGGCGTAAGGTTAAGGATTGTCTTAACCCCATGGTAGGAGTGGATCACCAGTGCTCAACAGAGCACCTCTGTGGTGATGAGACAAGCCATTCTATGGACCTTAGTTAGAGCTTCGATACTTTTCTGTTTGATTATAGCTAGCCGCACTAGACGCAGCATTCATACGTGTGTATGGTTTTTACTATAGCTATGTGTAGGGCTGTACTATAGCTATAGTTGAAAGGCTGTCTAAAAGTGCCAAAAAGTGTAGAGGCTGCAAAAAAGTGACTTCGAGTGTTGGCAGCTCCAAAATCGGTATTGGCCTCCTGTTTGTAAAGGGTACAAGCTCTGCTTTTGCCGGGTTGACGCTAAGGCCACATGACCCGATCCATCGGCTTACGAACTATAAGCACAAGGTCGTCGGCATAAACGATGGGCTTTCACCGGTAAGTGGTTGAGCCTAATTAGATATGCGTTCATAGCAAAAAGCCATATGAGAGGTGAGAGCACTCCACCTTGCGGAGTTCCTTTGGTGGTAGACATCTTTTTATACAGTCACCTTGTTTAGATGATATTATTCGGTTCTTAAGCATTACTATATTTACAGTCACAAACCACTTGAATGATTTTTTTGTATCATTGAGCACATTTTCAATGGCTTCAGTGGTTACATTTTTAAAGGCACCTTCTGTGTCAAGAAATTCTACGAAGGTGTCTTCCTTTCCTTTCAGTGATGCTTCCATATTGAGAACCACGTCGTGTAACGCTGTCTTTAACGACCTGCCTTTTAAGTAAGTTTGTTGGTTGGAACACATGTGAATTGGATGTCGGGTTTGTGGTTGTCGATATTCCTATCGAGAGTTTTAAGCAGAAAGGATCACAGACTTATAGGTCTTTAGTCTTTTTCCTGGTGATGGCTGCTCTTACCTGCCTTAGTTATAAAGATAACATTAACTTTCCGACACGCATGTATGAGACATCCACGAAAAATATGTGTTAGCCTCGGGTTTATTAATGTTTTTGTCATCTGCAGCATATTTTAAATTGTGCCTCAGGTCAAGCTGACTTATATGGTTCAAATGAGTCAATAGCTCATTCAACTTTCTCACATCACAGACAATGTTCTTTATTGTTTTAACATCTGTGTTTGATGCGGATTGAATTTTTCGGATATTTTCAGTGTTTCCGCAGTAGATATTCTTCAGATTTCATTCATCTTCTTGATAAAGCTTGCAACGGTTGGCTCTTTGGACATAATTTGCTTACCTCCAGGAGTTTGACTTGTGTCTGGTTGTTCAAAGACACCACAATCTCCTGTCCAGCAAGCATTGGCTCTTCAAGTTCCGCTATCTTCCATTCTACTGAAGGAAAGCCACATTCAAGACTCTTTAGTATATTTAAGAGGCACTTTTTTTTGGAATATCTGGCCCAAGCACAATATGCCCTCGGATTTGCAATGTTAAACACCTCGACGTCTCGAAAGGGTTACACCTTTTGTGGTCACGGGAAAACTACGTTTGTATTTAGGATCTTATGTGTTGCTACGAGTCTCAAGTCTCACGCAATCAGGTAAGTATTTATGATTTTATTTCCCAATTCTTTTATTCATTGTGGCTTGTAGAGAAAATAAAAAATTCACATTGAACCGAGAAGAAAGCATAACAAAAACCCAAGTAAGGACCAAGAGAACTCAGGTTTGTTGAGCAGCGGGTGAAGTCAGTATTTTTGCCAGTTTTTTTTATAGTCGAACATATTGGCTTACCCTTAGTCTACAGAAACTGCAATTTACAACAAGATCAAGATATTGTGACTAACCAGGAAACAAACTTCTCTTAAACCTGGTTTAACATGCGTAACAGCTTTCTTTATTTGAGAAAACCTAAAGTTAGCTTGGAACTTGGGTGTGCAGATGTAAAAATAGCTTCAAGCCTTTTCGAAGATCCTTGAAGAAAAGAACGACGAAAATATTATAATTGGTTTCATAATTTCTGAGAAACCAATGGCACTGGCGAGCTACTACTGCTTTCTTCTGCTGATTCGAAACATAAGAAAGTGCGAAAAAAGAAATGCCAAAATATTGAGAAATCCTTGCCTTGTGATCAAAAGGAATAAAATAGCAATAAAATGTTTAGAGCTTACCGATCTTGCCGATTTTCATACATTGTCTGTAAGCAATATGTTCGAGCCGTGACGCTGTGATTAGTATGTAAGACCACTGAGGTTCTGGGCTCAAATCCCGACCGGAGTAATAAAAGTTTTTTTAACGGTGTCCCACATCTACGAGGGTCCAACAAACCCTCCGAAAGTATTAATTGCCACAAAATTTTTTTTTTAAAATTGCAAAAAAATGTAGTTCCCTCTCATGTGTGTAAAGACTTCTGTAACGCACACATCGTGCATGATTGCAGGACAGGTCAGGCGAAAGCCCTTCTAAGCTACCAGTGCTAGTAAATGTTCTAGTACATATACTTTTTTCTAGTCTGTAAGCAATGAGAACCAAGTTAAAGAACATATTTAATCTCCTTAACTCAATCTAAA
Organism: Neoascia interrupta; assembly: GCA_947623515.1. Taxonomy (NCBI): domain Eukaryota; kingdom Metazoa; phylum Arthropoda; class Insecta; order Diptera; family Syrphidae; genus Neoascia; species Neoascia interrupta. The sequence goes on from OX392463.1 coordinate 56,925,300, forward strand.
AGACCTAAAAACTTCACAGAAACGGGCAAACAGACATTGCTAAATCAATCCACCTCTCGGTTTTGATTTAAAGGGTCTTAGGGGTCTACGGTGATAATTCCATTATGATATAAGCTATTCATATCCTGCGTAAGTCATAAAAACCCCAAGTTCTGCTTCGATATTGCCCACATGTCTGTGTTCATATTTACAAATCATTCATAGGACTCATTTAGGGAATGTGCTTGTCGTCATATCCTTTATTTTCATCTGACATTATATTCCCACCTTATTACGTTCGAATGTCGCTTGCAGAAACGTAATTTCCTTTCATTGAGTGTAACAACGGAAAGTGTTACTCATACGCCACAGTGTCCGTTCGAATTCGGTTCAACACTGGCATTCAAAGTAACGCAAGGTTTGTTCATTTGACAGAATCTTGAATCGACACATCCATTCTGCTCCAATGAACATTGAATGATTGATTGATTTTAATTAAATCAACACATGCGACAACAATGCGGGCCGAGTACTTATCACAACGCCTCTCATTATCAAAATGGGCTGATAAATGTGACATGTCGTGCAGCAACATACGCCTACGACAACTGTCACATCAGTGAAAGTTTTTCGGCTTTTCACTTGAGTGAGAAATTGACAAGGGGAAATAAGAATTCTTATTTTATTTCCAATGAAAATAAACAATGCTGCAGCATTCGATGCAGTTACTTTATTGTAAAATTGATTTAAGGACATTTTTTGTGACAGCGTATTCAATAAGGAATTGAATCTACTTAGAAGAACTTAGTGAATACTTACAAAGTTGTAATAAGATATTTTTTCTCCGGCACGGACTATACTTTTTTCTTTCTAAAATACCGTTTATCTTCGGACAAATGGTAGGATTCTGTATCTGCTCGTATGCGTGCTGACTCGAACTGTTTGCGCTATTCTATTTATTTATTTATGTCTCCTTGAAAGGTTTGATTAATGGGTGCCCCTGCAGCAGTAAATATGGCTCATTAATATAAGCAGTTGGGTTCACTTTGTTCATTTGGAAACCTTCTTATCACCTAAGACAAGACCTTGCTGAGATTTTGGCACTCATAAAGAAAATTAAAAAATTCAAAATTTTATTAGTCAACTGGCAAAATGCTAGCTTAAGACATATAAAATGTTTCTGAGGCGTTTTGAAAAAAAATCAAAAAAATTATGAAGGTCTCAACTTAAAAAAACCGAAGTTTCATTAAAATATACGCTTCACACATGGTTTTCGTGGACTTTTCTTTAAGTCGATCCTTTTCGATCCTTCAAAAGATCGAAATCCTTTGAAGTTTGTATTTTGGCCAGGTCGTGACACGCCTAACGGAGGATCATATTGTTACGCCTGTTGTAAAACACCAAAAGGGGTGGAGACTACCTTTATAGCGTCTCACAAACGGATTCAATTTCATCAACGTGCCTGAAGAACGGCTGACAGAATCTCCCGTTCTTAAAATATTGCCGAAGGTTCAACCGATCAAAAAAAAAATGATCCCAAAAATGCACCTTGCATTCCAAGGACCATTCAGGATCGTCACCTGAAAAAAAAACTTGTTCTTTTTCACGGTCCCCACCTCCGCGAGGGTCTGACAAACCCTCCGAGAGTATCATTAGTCATGAAAAACTTCTCAAAGTGACGTTCGGATTTGGCAAAAAATTGTAGGTAAATTAATGTAAAGAAATTAACACACCAGCATACATTGTTGAGAAGTTGGCCCTGGTTCACCTCGAGCTGTTGCGCCACTCTATTTATTTATTTATTCCAAGGACCGATCTAATTGAAAGTCAATGTAGGTTGCGACCCAGGATCATTTGAAATGTAGCGACAAAAAAAAATATGTTCAAGACCAACAATGTTCTGAGTAAGACCAATAATTTAATTTGTCCTGTAAAATAGGTTGAACTTTTGAATCGGGACGACGACTTTGCTTTAAAACTTTATCCAAATATTAAACCTGAGAAAACATTTATTGAAACAAACAAACACCTACTTGAAGGCGCACAACCGATAGAATTCAATCCTGTCTAGGTTGTTTTCAAATTATATATTCCTTGCTGCTCTGCATATCCACAAAGGAGACTGAAACACAGAGCGTGTGTAGATAAAACAGGAACTCGAGTTACATTGACAGGACAAAGTTGAACATGAATGCGGATGCAGAGCAGCACTCAAGAAAAGAAAAGAACCTCCACTTTGCATACATATTACTTTTTACTGAAAGCAAAAATCTTTCGTGGTATTCCGCACCACAAAAGGTGCTCCTTGCATTTTGTTCGCACGAAAAACAAAAAAAAAAGTCCTTACGACAAGCATCCTTCCAGTTTTGCAAAGATTTCAATGCTGACAATGTGAGACGTCATTTCAGCAAATAATTGCATCCTTTTATAGCTTCCGCTTTCCATACCATAACACCATATGTGTGCATATTCGTTGATAGACATTTTAGCGTGTAAGTAGGATATGTTTATAAAGTACGAAATCTAAACAATGGAAACTTTGAAGTTGTATTTGATTGAATATTGTGCATAGAAATTTCATGAAAAAATCATTTCATTTGAATAACTATGAAACAGCAATAATATTTTGGGAAAAAGGTTAATTAATAATAAATAATAATAATAAATAAACTTCAGAGCCGAGATGTTCTAAAAAAAAGGATAATGCAAAAAGATATCGATGTTAACGTTTCCATGAAAACTGTATGAATAAGCCTTTTGAAAGATAATATTTTGGAAAAACCCGAACTTATAACTTTCAGTTAAAATATCTTTGATTAATTAGCTTTATTAAAAAACGTTAAATAAAGATAGACTTTGGTAATAATTCATAGGTTTTTCTAAATTCCCTACAAATTTCAAATGCTAATTACCGAGATTATCGTCTGCAACCCAGAAACGGTTTCAGAATATGACATGTAATACATTATATTTGTTGAAATTCCATGATATTGTTTCTCAATACTTTTTTTATTAATCGTTTATTTATTTATTGAAAGACAGTCATTTTAAGCAAAAATCCCTTAAAAGTGGGCGTGGTCAATGAAAAGGCCAAACTTCGTGCGTTCAACTAATTTTCAAACTTGATCTGAAGGACTGGACACCGAATTTCAGCTCTCTACCTTAAAATTTAATACAGACTCATTTAATACAGATACAGGCAGGCCTGTGGCAGGTTCAGGTCCTGAGAAAACCTCTTCTGGGCCTAGGCTGGCAAGCTCATCAGAGATCTCATTTCCCTGGATACCAGTGTGACCTGGAACCCAAACAAGATTCACTGCATTTAGCCTTCCGACTAAGTTCAACGAATTCTTGAGTTCAAGCAGTATCTCGGACGAGGTAAGAGGGTTGAGCAACGCATTTAGAGCAGCTTGACTGTCACTGCAAATGCATATGCTTCTCGCCTTTCACCTGTTAGTCACAATATAGCCATTAGGATAGCGAAAATCTCCGCTTGGAAGACAGACGCATATTTACCTAAGGGGTAGTGAAGTCTAATTTTCTCGCTTTTCACAAAGACTCCAGCACCAGACCCCCGTCCGGTTTTGGGGCCATCCGTAAAAATACGATGGCGTTCTTTCCCTGACTCAGAGTCTGGCCGAAGCCATTCCACTACTTGAGGAAAGTCGACTTGGTAGTTTTGTCGCAAAAGGATTTTTGGGGTCATTGCGTCAGAGGGCATGTCAGAAAGACAGGGGTCGAAGGACAACTCTCGAACAAGTGCTTCAAAATTCCAATGCGTGTGCTACCAAAAACCACCCCTCTTTAAGCGAAAGATGGTTTTCAGCGTACACCCAATGATAAATATATCAAGGGGTGGAGGGATGTTCATCAGATCATCTAGAGCAGAGCCCGGCCTACTAGGGAAAGCCCCTGTGCAGCCAAGACAAGCCGTTCTTTGGAGTTTGGCAAAAGAGGCAGTAACACGTTTCCGTGAAAGCCTGTTCCACCACACAACTGATGCATATAAGAGGAGTGGTCTTACCATGGCCGTATAGATCCAGAGGACCCTTTTCGGAGATAGGCCCCATGTCTTGCCAAAAGCCCCTCTACACTGCCAGAAAAGATGGTTTTCAGCGTACACCCAATGATAAATATATCAAGGGGTGGAGGGATGTTCATCAGATCATCTAGAGCAGAGCCCGGCCTACTAGGGAAAGCCCCTGTGCAGCCAAGACAAGCCGTTCTTTGGAGTTTGGCAAAAGAGGCAGTAACACGTTTCCGTGAAAGCCTGTTCCACCACACAACTGATGCATATAAGAGGAGTGGTCTTACCATGGCCATATAGATCCAGAGGACCCTTTTCGGAGATAGGCCCCATGTCTTGCCAAAAGCCCCTCTACACTGCCAGAAAGTAGACAGTGCTTTTTCGGGTTTGGATTCAACATGCTTGGACCAAAGAAGTATTCTATCATGGATTACTCCCAAATATTTGACTTCATCAGATATCGGGATAGTGACACCTTTAAACACGAGTTGAGTCAGACCAGTGACATTTCTCCTTCTCGTAAAGAGAACAACCTGCACCATAAAAGGGGAGACAGAACGCCACCTTGCGGATAGCCGCTATTTACCCCAGTTATGACACACTTGCCACAATCTGCCTCGGTTATCAGCGTCCTAATCCATTGAACTAATGTTTCATCTACACGGTGTTGTCTGGCTGAGTTGCGCATGCTTTCAAACGTCGCATTATCAGAAGCACCCTCAATATCGACGAAAACACCCAGCACGTACTCCTTCTGGTCAAGAGCACATTCATTCAAGGTTTTGAAGGATTTTCCGCGCTGATGCATCGAGAAGCGTGTTGCATCTCAGAAAGAGGATGCAATCGAAGAGCAACCTTGCGTACGCGCAGCTCAACCAGTCTCTCCAAGTTTTTCAGCAGGAAGGAACATAGACTTATGGTTCTAAAACTTTTGGCTAGGCTATAGTCAGACCTACCAGGTTTTAGTATGAATACTAGTTACTATTTTTTTCAGCATGGGCAACAGCTGATTTAAACTTTGTTTCAGCATAACTGGGTAGATTCCATTTGGACCAGGTGACTTGAAACTGTCAAAAGATGCGATCGCATATTTGAAAGCGTCATCAGTCACCACCCTGGATGCAATAAACCAGTTTAGCCGCGTTGTGTTCGCTGGTTCTAGAGTAGCCACCGTTTCCGGTACCACTGAAGAGCACATGGGGATCTGATTTCCCGGAAAGTGAGTCTCTAGGAGAAGACTGAAGGTCTCCGCCTTGGTCTCAGTGTAGGTACCATCAGGATTGAGAAGTGAAACAAGTTTGCTTGGTCTATTCCTGTTGAGAACTTTCACAAGCCTACTAGTTTCACTTAGAGATTCGATCTCCACACAAAATTTTTTATAAAAGTCATTTTTCGACTTGCGAATAAGTCACTTAAAATCCTTTTGCTTCGATCGGTATAGGTTCCAGTCTTCTACTAAATTGGTTTTTAATGACCGATTCAGGAGCTTCCTGGTCTCTTTACGAACGCGCTGCAGTTCGGCATTCCACCAAGGCACTGGTTTTCTGCTAGAGGCTTTCGTAATCGGGCACGCTGTTTCAAAGCAACGGGTAAGGACGCTATTCAGATGTTGAGCAGCAGTCTCCACCCCTTGTCCTGATCTAAGTTTGAGTGGAACTTGAACAGCCCAAGCAACACATAAACTCTTAAAGATATCTGCCAAATCAATTAGAACTCTTAGTGGAGTCTTATTTCATGGTTGTAAATACCACTGTACTTATTTTCATCTAAATAAAGTCTTTTAATATACATTATTTTCTATTCCTAAAAAAATTACTTCAAAAGGTATTCAAGACTATTTTCTGTAGAGCGAATAAGGAGATGACATCTGAAAATGACAGTGAAAAATGTCTTTAAGACGGCAGATGAAAAGAACTCTCGATGTCTTTTAACCTCATTAAGATATTTTAAATACATCTAATTTGTAGTTTAGATCTATGCTAACTTGAGCATAATATGGTTTATGTCTTCGACCTGTGTGTCACTTACCGCAGAGTAAGTTTAAGCGTTTTAAAGATGTAAAATGGCATTTGTGTACATACGGTATCATATGGAAAAGGTGGAATTTTATTTTTCGAAAAATGTTGCAGTGCGACTTTTCGAAGGCGCGTGGTTTTTAAGGGGGCAGAATATAATCTTTTCAGATAAATCTTATCTTGCCCATCAAAATTAGTTTAGGGAAATGCAAAATCATAACATTATTTTTACATATTGCGCGGAATCGGATAAATGTGTTTGAGTATTTTTGAAATGTGATGTATCTGATGGCAGGGTTTTATTCCATTTCATTTATGTTTGTTTGATTTGTTACAGCGTGAAAGAGAAAGAACGCAACGCGATGACACAAGCTGGGACCCTGGACAGCGCCTCTCAATGACCTCTTAATAATGTTTGCAATTTTAATCTTAAAAAACTTTTGCTCCCATACAATAAGCTCCCCCCTTTTGGGTCTTTTTGAGTCTTAAAAGGCTCTTTCAGATATCATCAAGATTTGGTTTGCATTTGAAAAAGTGTTCTCGAAGACATCATTAAAAGCTATTTGTGTTGCTTGGGAGAGTTGCCAACCTCCTCTCTAGTTTTTTTTTTTTTTGCATTTCTCCTCTCTTGCAAAGGTAAAACTTCACAGCGGATTTGGAATTTGATGTATCTGTAATCTGACAAGGTGCTTTCTGGCGATACTCTCCAATTGGTATACTTGACGATCTTTTTTTAAATTTATTTCATACAAAGTTTTGTGCTACGCCCAGATTTGGAGGCAGAATTTAAGAAAAACCTCTAATTTTTCAGAAAATGGATGGATTTTTACTACTTTTTAGCCTAACTTAAGAAAGAATAAGAAATAAAATTTAGCACATTAGCTTCAACGTGCTCTATACTAGATTTCGATCCTTCAAAGTTCTTGGCCACGCCCATTTTTGGAGGTAAATATTACGAAAGTGTTGAATTGCAAAAAATTACATTTTTTGCATCGAATTAAAGAGTAATTGTTCAAATGCAACTTAATATTTTTGTTCCAGATCGTAAAAGTTTTACTTAATATGTTATGTAGAAAATACTCTACATTTTGATCACACAAAGTTTTGGGCCACACCCACATTTAGAGGCAGAATTCCGTAAAATCCTATAAATTAACAGAAAAACATGGATTTCGACTGCTTTTATTTTTACTAAGGATAGAATACGAAATAAAATTTACCACATAAAGTACACCTGATACTATTTCAGATTTCGTTCATACAAAGTTTTTGGCCACGCCCATTCTTAGAGGTCGATTTCACAAAATTATTGAATTTGAACCAAAAAATTACAGTTTTGCGTACATTTTAGCCGCAAACTTGGATATATCCATGCTAATATTGATTTTCGGTTAAGGGGGCTGGACATGCCACGCCCCTTTTAAAAAAAACGCAAACAAAAACTTATAAGGAATAATTTTTTTCTTCTACATAAAATGATGCAAATGGTAGCGGAACGGGGATGGAAAACAAGCAAATAAACGAATGGAAAGGAGAATACGAATGGAGAGGAGAATAGGAATGGAAAGAATAATAGGAATGGAAAGGATAATAGGAATAGGAATAGGGTATACCGCGGTCCGCTACAGACGGACCTAAGCTATGTACTCACTGGTTTTTAATTATATGGCCAACGGTTTTGCGAGTAAAAAAATTTGCTTTTTAATTTCGTTTTTATACCCGACCCAGTGTATATTAAGTTTGATGTATAGTTTGTAACGCAGTGAGATAATCACCAATGACCGCTAAGATCTTTAAGAGATATGAATGGGACCGACAGGAGAATCGATTAAGCCATGTCCGGCCGTCCGTAAGTCCGTATGTAAACAACCTTTAGGCCTTAAATTTTATGGTAGAGAGCTGAAATTTTGTGGGTTGGCTGGAAGTCCATTGGACCAGATTAAGTTTGAAAACTAACCCCCACAGAGACGCTCACTACAGGCCTGTATGTGCGACCATCTCTAACATAAAAAAATTATATTTCTTAATTTTAGCTATGTTAAAATGGTGCTAGCGCATTCATTTTTGGTATGTAACATTGCCGTGTTATTGTCTTTAAAGTGGCCAAAAAAGTTTTAGCCTTTTCATTGACCACGCCCACTTTTTACAAAGGGAGATTTTCAACAAATAAATGCGATTCGGAGCTTGACAGGGGTCATGTGGGATGGGGTATTCAACGATTACGACAGACGAAGGGGTCTGATGATGAAGTTCTGGCAGACTTCGAAACAACGTTGTCATCCCAGCCACTTTCAGTTGAAAGACTGTAACTTTAGGACTTGTTACCATAACGATAACTGGGAATATTTAAATTTTTCATTGATAAATTACTTTACATAATCGAGAGGCATACGTCAACAGGCCAAAAGTCACAATAAAGTGCTACCTGAGCGCGTTATATAAATCCACAACCCAAAATTGTGAACTTTTAACTTTAGTTACAGGCTCAAAATTTCATATCATTTATGTGAAGAATGCAACACACACAGAATAGATTGTTAAAAAGTTCTGGTCTGGTTCGCTCACACCTACATGGCTGTTTTCAGTATTGGGTGTATCTGATCTAAATAGTTTTAAAACTTGATCCAAGAGAAGTAAACCTCTAAAGGTAAAATTGTAATTTATAATGAACTTCTTACTTATAAAATGTCATCTCTCTAGCTTTTATTTTTTTTAACGGGCAAACCAAACAAGCAATTTTAAATAAACCAGACGCCTACTTGTCCTTTTCTAATAAGGCACTCTTTATTTACTCCAGCACAAGACTCCGTCCGGTATTGGAGCCATCTGCGAAGAAAGGATGACATTCTTTCCCTGGCTCAATGTCTGGCGAAAGTCACTTCATTGCCTGAGGAAAGTCGACGTGGTATGTTTGTCGCAAAGTGATTACTGACGTCATAAATTGCTTTGGATACAGTTTAAAACCGGCTGCATGAGACTTTGCTATGTCCCAGACAGATATTTTTATATTTATACCCGCCTACCTTGCAGGCTTTGATATTCGTTTTGCACCAGCTCTGGAAAAATGTGATCCAACTTGAGAGCTTATCCACACTTTTTACAAAAATCCCACATGAGAGTGCGTAGGACATATTTGCAAACAAGCAACAAATCCAATGTCTCTCAATCAAATTATCGACGCCATATAAGTCCTTCAAGGAAAATCACACAGAGACAGGTGAAGTAATGACCTCATTAATGAATAACAAATCCTCGCAAACAACAAAATTGTGTGCGTAATTGAACAAAATGAAGAAATATTTAAATTGACAACCTTTATTAAAGACACCGCATGTGGTATTCGTTAGTCTTCTGGCTCTGATGCCTGAAAACCTTCGACGTGAGTGATGTGAACTCGCACTGAAATTCTATCGTCTAACATTACCTTAAATTTGCAGCAAAAAAAAATAGAATTGGCAAGGCTAAAAAATACATTTTCCAACATCATTTGAGTCGTTTGTGTAACTAAGGAAATCCTTATTTATGTATGGCCATTACATGGGAATGTTTGTGTATATGCGTTTGTGTACATCCATCCCAACTCAGTGCAGAGATTTATGTCAAAATAATTTATCAATTGAGCATGTTTGCAATTTGACAAATATCTCGTCTTAGTGTGCTTCAGCACACAGTCTTTGGCTTATTCATCTTTCTTAAAATACCTATAGGGCCTTAACAATGGAGAAAATGTCTTTTGTTAGAATGATGTTTCTGGCAGGAATCCGACGAAATCCTTCAGAATGTGGATTTTACTGATTGGTAGTCATGGTCAATGGAGGGAAGCTTGGTATTATCGAAAGAAAAAGTATTTTTTTTTAAGAAAAAAGTCGTGAATAAGTGCGTTTGTAATAGCTTCAATCCATCGCGTCGTTTTAAAGGAACTACAACTGTGTACGACCTCATTTCTATTCTAATTCGTCCTTTTCATTTTATATGTCTTCTCCCGTTCCAACTCATGCATTACCGCAAATATCTTTGCACAGGTCATTTCATTTAAATTCACCATCCGTAGACACACCTTGCATTACTGCTTCATCTACAACAGGAGCCCGGGTTTGTGCAGAGAATCAACTTTTAATAAGTTTGATGAACTCTCCGACTCCATTAACGAAATTGTTTCCCGTCACCCTCGTACAGAAATCATTATCACGGGCGATTTTAACGTACACAATTCTGATTGGCATCGTCATTCTGGACAAACAACACCAGAAGGTAGATACGTTGAAATCTTCGCTGCGTCTAACAACTTAACGCAGCTTGTAAATGAGCCAACACGTATTTCTGACATTAATAGTCATGCCGCCAACATTCTGGACTTATTCCTTACCTCCCATCACGGAAAATACTCAACGCACATACTGTCTCCTCTAGGCTCATCGGATCACTGTGTTATTTCGGCATCTTTCCCGTATGTTAACCATAGAGTTAAGACCCACCTCCGGAAAGAACAGTCTGACAGTACGAGAAAGCCAACTGGGACGCCCTGGATAACTTTTTTAAGATCTTCAATTGGTAACAACGGCGAGGACGAACCAAATACCGCTGTCAGGCAGAACGAACCATTCAACTCGGGCGAAGACGTTACCGACGAAGCATACGAACGATACCGCCCGCCCGACCTATGGAGGAGGTGAAAGTAGCTGCGTCTAAGCTCAAGTGCAACAAAGCAGCGGGAGCAGACGGCCCAGCTGCCGAACTTTTTAAATCCGCTGGCGATGAGCTGGTTAGGAGCATGCAGCAGCTCATCTGCAAGATATGGTCGGAAGAAAGCATGCCCGACGAATGGAACCTCAGCATTGTTTGCCCGATCCTGAAGAAAGGAGACCCTCTGAGTTGTGCCAACTACAGAGGCATAAGTCTTCTTAACATCGCATACAAGATCTTTTCTGCTGTACTGTCTGAACGCCTGAAGCCGTTTGTCAACAGTCTGATAGGCACATATCAGTGTGGCTTTAGGCCAGGAAAGTCCACCATCGTTCAAACATTCACACTGCGGCAGATCTTGGAGAAAACCCAGGAATTCCAAATCGATACACACCACCTCTTCATCGATTTCAAGGCCGCGTATGACAGCATCTATAGAGATGAACTATATAACGAAATGTCTAGTTTTGGCATCCCTGCCAAACTCGTCAGTCTATGTAGGATGACGATGAAAAACTCACGCTGTTCCGTCAAGGTCGGCAAAGACCTCACTGACCCCTTTGATATCAAAAAAGGATTTAGACAAGGCGACTCGCTGTCATGCGACTTCTTTAACATCATACTTGAGAGAATTGAAAATACAATCTTTCAAAAGTCCGTTCAACTACTCGCATACGCAGACGACATTGACATAATCGGTAGAACAAAGCGTGATGTCAGTGAGGCCTTCGTGAGTATTGGGACGGAAGCGGCGAATATGGCTTAAGCAGTCAATGAGGGCAAAATCAAGTATATGCTGTCATCAAGAAAAGACACCCAACACCGACGTCTTGGACAAAACATCACCATCGACAGCTATAACTTTGAGGTAGTTAGGGACTTTGTCTACCTGGGTTCCGCTATCAATTCAGACAATGACACCAGCGCTGAAATCAAACGAAGTTGCCAATCGCTGTTTCTTTGGGCTAAGAAGGCAATTGAGTAGCAAAGCCCTCTCTCGAGCAACTAAAGTGTCCATGTATAAGACCCTCATCATCCCTGTCCTGCTTTACGGTGCAGAAGCATGGACCCTGTCAAAGGCGGATGAAAACACTTTAGGCTGCTTCGAGAGGAAAATTCTTCGGACGATTTACGGTCCCGTCTGCATAGACGGAGAGTGGAGGAGGAGATATAACATCGAACTGTACGGGCTGTACAGCGATACCGACCTAGCCAAAAGAGTCAAAACACAACGTCTACGATGGCTGGGTCATCTAGAGCGGATGGACACCAACGCCCCGACCCGGAAAATGTTCGAATCCACACCGCAGGGACGACGCGGTAGAGGAGCACCGAGACTCAGGTGGCGCACGCAAGTGGAAGGGGACCTCAGCCAACTTCGCGTGCGAAACTGGAGACGGCTAGCTAGAGACAGAGCTGGCTCGCGAAGCTTGTTGGCTGAGGCCCAGGTCCACCCCGGACTGTAGCGCCACCTTAAGTAAGTAAGTAGAAAACAAAATTAAATCCATTAAAGTCATTTCTGAAGCCGAGGTGACACAACAGTTTTTAAGAAACCCTACTTGAAATGGCATCTTTTACAAACGAAGAATACGCCGATATTATCTACGTTTATGGGCTGTGCAACGGTTCTATTAGAGCACAACAAAGATACCATCAGCTTTATCCTAACCGAAGAGTACCTAATCCCCGCGTATTTACAAATTCGTTTCGAAGACTTCGGGAAACGGGATCTGTTTCAACAAGACGACCTAACGCAGGAGCCTCACCAGGAAGAATTGCAGTTGATGAAAGAATACTGGAAGCGGTTGCAAATGATCCATCAATCAGCATCACGCGCTTATCCTTGCGATTTAATGTTTCAACACATAAAATTGTTCGTCTCCTGCATACGGAAAACTTGTATCCATACCACCATACACCTGTGCAGGAACTGCTTCCGAGTGATTTGGAGCCGAGACTTGAGTTTTGCAACTGGTTGTTAGAGCGGAACTTGGATGACAACGGTTTTATAAGCAGAATCCTATGGACGGACGAATCTCAATTTACTAGAGATGGGATTACAAATTTTCACAATCTACACACATGGGCTGCGGAAAACCCACACACAAGGAGAGAGTCATCATTTCAATACAGATTTAGCGTCAATTTGTGGGCAGGTGTTATTGGAAACAACTTAATCGGTCCCTTCAAACTGCCTCCCACACTGAATTCTGCAAACTATCTGGAATTTTTGCGCAATGATTTAACAGATCTACTGGAGGATGTTCCGGTAACTCAACGAGCTTCGTCATATTTTCAACAGGATGGAGCCCCAGCCCACTTTGGTCGCGAGGTTAAGAATTGGCTGGATGAAAAGTACGCTGGTCGTTGGATAGGAAGAAATGGACCAGTTCACTGGCCTGCAAGATCTCCAGACCTTACAATTATGGATTTTTTTGTATGGGGAAGAATGAAAGAACTTGTTTATTCTACAGAAATATCAACTCTAAATGATTTAGAAGATCGCATTCTCCAAGCCTCGTCACAAGTGAGGCAGGAGTTATCCTCAATAAACGTTGACAGCGCAATCCAAAAACGGGCTCTAGCATGCATACAAAATGGAGGAGGACACTTTGAACACCTTTTTTGATTGTAAAGTTAACTTAATGAAATAAAAAAAGAAACATAAACCAAACACAAGCATTTTTATTCAGTATAATAGGAATTGAACACTATGAATCGAGTTTTTCATAATTTTACCTGTTATGGAATTTTCCAAATATCATAAAATCTGTGGGTTTTTCGGGTAACTTGTCTTAGCAATTTTTATTAAGTATTGATAGGTGCACTAGAAAAAAAAAATTACCGATATGTTCATTACGCACTTTTCGCAGAATTGTGTCTTGAAAGTCAAAAAAATGTCATGGGCAGGGAAAAAGGATCCGACTTAAAAGCAAATATCTCGAAAGTTAAAAAAGTCATCAATTTTATTTTAATGCAGTTAAAAGGAGTGCTATTTCTTCTAAAATTTAAAAATTTAAGTCCTAAATGAAGTACCTGTTGTAAGTGTTAGCGGAGATATTTGTGTTAGTATGGGTCAAGGTACCACAAAGTAGGTGTTTTCTTAAATTCCCAATTAGTGGTATCAAAATTGGAGATAGGCCCATACTGTAGAACAATTTTTTTCTTCAAATATACCCAAGAATCTTGTGTCAAAATATTTGCATCGAATTTGGAAACACCCTGTATATCTTTTCCCATTCCAACCCATGCACTAGAGAAAATATCTTTGCACAGGTCGTTTCATTTAAATTCACGCAAAATTCAAAACAGGGTCTGGACTATTCATTACCTTTTTTACCACTGTATAATAACCCGCAGCTGTTGCACTTTCTTAATTATTTTACTCATATGTTCCTAAATAACGCTTAAATTTTCAAAAATTTTCGGGAAAATTCAAGGATTTGAATTTGAACAGTCGGTCTTTAAATCAAAATTAGACTCTACTAGAATTTAGTGTTTTTCTGTAAAAAACACTTTATCTACTTGAAAGTTATATCGAATATTTTTTCCTCGAACTTGAGCAAAAATATTGAATCTATCAAACGGATTCGAAAATTAGGTACTTCCTAGATCGGCGCCACATTTCAGGTTTGTTGAATAGTTTCAGATAGACACTTAAATGGCACAGGTTTTCCACGCATTCAAAGCATTCCACCAAGCATCCAAATTCCACCAAGCATCAACACCAGCTGTGATTCTGATTTAAGTTTCAAGTGGATCAAATTTACCGGCCGTAGACACACCTTACATAATTGCGTCATCTTCAGGAGCCCGGGTTTGTGCAGAGAATCAACTTCTAGTAAGTTTGATGAACTGTCCGTACGAGGGTGACGGGAAACAATTCTGTTAATGGAGTCGATTAATAGAACTGTTTCCCGTCACCCTCGTACGAAAATCGTTGTCGCGGGCGATTTCAATGTACACAATTCTGATTGGCTTCGTCATTCTGGACAAACAACACCAGGTACGTTGAAATCTTCGCTGCGTCTAACAACTTAACGCAGCTTGTAAATGAGCCAACACGTCTGTGGTCATAGACTTAGGCATAACCGCCTAAGTCGGTTTTTCACTTTTTTTTAGGAGAGCAGTTTAAAGTTTCAAATCGATATCAGTAATCGAGGATTCGCTCAATATTTGTGATTTTTTTATTCCAGCAAACTATTTCGGAGAACATTTCAGCTGTATTAAAATAAGTCTAATTAATTTTAGGGTTTTCCTAAAAATATCAAAACAAACACTTTTGCTTTAACAATTTTTTTTGGCTTAGGTTTCTTAAGTTGAGTTAGGCTGTTATGCCTAAAGCAAAATGATTTTATCATGATGGCAATGTGAAGTAAGGCTGTTATGCCTTGTAATATTGTTTGTTTTTGTGTCATTCAAAATCTGAAATCATATCATATCTCTACTAAGTGACTTGCTACTGTGCAAAATTATTTGCGAAACCGATCAGTATTAAGTTGCTTAAGCATTATTAAAAAACGCTCAAGGGTAGAAATTTAATTATTTTATAAAGGAAAACTGTAAAAAAAAAATTAAAGCCAATCGTTTTTATAAACTTAGTAACACAGATAATAAAAATAAGAATTGTAGTATTCAAGAATATTTTATTAACTGGATGATCAATTCAAGATTTTGTGTCGTCAATTCAAAACCTCTGAAGTTATTTTCGATATCTGTAGAGCATACGTTAACTTTTTTACAATATGTACTATGTACATAGAAGGTAAAATTCTATAGGTTATTCTGTGGGAAAATTATTTTTCTACATACCAAAAAGTTTCCCAAACACAAAAATTTATATGATATTATGATGTAGTTTTTTTCTCGATGAAGTTCAACTTCGTCGTTAATTTTATATACCATTATGCTGCCATAGCTCTGGCAAAAGTGTTCTTAAAAAGCAGAACACAATCTCAACGGATTCAGTTTCCATATTCCTATATTTGTACTTAAGATTCCATTTCAATAAAAGTCATGTTAAGAGTTTATTTTAATATCAAGTCTTAATTTTTCTAAACTACCTCAGCTTAGCTACACAACTGAGCGCCTGCACATATTAACATTATTGGGCAGTCTGTTCAAAATGGTTCTGAATCTTGGTCGAAAAATAGATTAATGCAGGTAGGCGCGTGTTAGAAACATGTTATGTTGATCAGGCTAAGCTCAGCTCATTCTTGACTCGGCCCACTGTCAGGATGTTGAAAGCAAACATTGCCTTAAACTTCTTCTGAAATAACTTTCTAGTATGATCTCTAAACTCTGAACGCGTGAAAATATCGCCTTGGCGAAAAAAAAACTTCTAGGAAAAACCTTTTTCAAAAACTAAGACACAGAACAAATTTCAAAACTGTCTTGGCTTTTCAAGGAAATCGAATGTTTCACCAGAGAGTTAATATAGTTTTCCGTCGTGCAATGCTCTAGGAATCGCAAAAGACGCATTTTTAAGCAAAGATTTGCTATGGTGTTGTTCCTACCACCCCTCTTAGGCTAGATTAAAGTGGCTGTCGGATACAAGTAGACCGACACACTTAGGCCAATAATAGAATGCGGTCGTGGTGGTCCATTGTGGTAAGAAAAAAACTTTCAAAAATAGTGCGGAACAGTGGACGGGAGCACGCTTCCAAGCTTAAAATTTAAAATAACCACTGACTATCGGCGCTACGAAAATACAGCAGCTGGATCTAATCCAAATATTGTTTGCTTTCCTGGCGTAAGTTCTGTAGAGCCCGACAACAAACACTATAAAAGACTTCTTCCAAACATCTTAAATAGGTTACCGGGAAAATGTGTTAAAAGCTTAGGTCATAGATGTTCGATGATGAAACCTTATATTTATTTTTATAAACCTAATTAGCTCGAATTCATAGGGTTGGGACTAGCCTTAAAATAGTAACTAGCATGTCGCAGAGATACTTGAAAAAATAATGAGCATGTATGTCTCTTACTTTAATTTAGTTGATCGAAGTCTAAACACAAGAGTGCTGCGTTAAAATTCCAAAGTCACAAATCTTTTCGAGGACCAGCAAAGTAGTCAGTCATCCGTCAAACATTTAGATCTTTCCGATTAGGGGCTGCTAATCGGGAAGGTAAAATGGCTCATTTTAAAACAATCAAATTTGATGTTGTTGGTGAGTATTTTCTTGTTTCTCCAGTAGAGAGGCCTCCTATTAGTGAACAGCAGCCCCAGAAGGGAAATAAAGAAACGTACTTACAAGACACAAAGCTGCTTTACTAATCTGTAGCAAACTGCACCGTTTCCCAATTGGGTTGTCAGTTTGGCATAGAATGATGATATAATATAACGATGATGCTAAGAAAATAAAAAGCTTTTCTTTAATTATTTATTTGCAGGTTTTGTTTATTTGGCAAAAATAATGTGTTTTATCAGTGCTTGTTATAACTAACGAATAATATTTTAATTCTTGTATTGCACATCACTATTCAAGCTAGACTTATTATACGAATGTACGCTAAACTATCATACATATACTAACACATATCAAAGTTGAACTAAAATAAAATATGTTTCCTCACTTCCGTGTTGGACTTTAAGTAAAGCGATTGGTTCTTCTTAATACAAAGTTGCCTAATCTCTTGCAATCTTAATAGGTTATGGGCCTTTTGCAAGAAAGTTTTTTATAATAAAAGAAAAATTATAATTATTTGGAAAAATGACAACATTTTCTGGTAAAATTCCATTATTTAATGGAGAAAATTATTTAACATGGAAGGGACAAATCGAAGCGGTGCTTCACAAGAATAGGCTGCTGAAAATCACTCAAGGGCTTAAAGTGGCACCAACGGAGCCGTCAAAGTTGGAAGACTATAACAACAGGGATATGGATGCGAGATGTGAACTCATCATTTCTATGGAACCAGCGCAAGTCGCGATTGTTAAAAAAAAAGCGAACCTCCAAGGAGATATGGAAGTTTTTGGAAGCGACTTATGACAGGAAAGGAACCCGGCAAAAGGTAGAACTGTTTCGAAAAATTATCAATTCAAAGATGAATACTAATCAAAACATTTCCGAATATTTAATTGAATTCAACTCATCGTCAACTAATCGTCTACGTGAGATGGATGCTAAGCTCGATGCTGATTTGCTTGCTGTTTTGTTGTTGGACAGTCTTCCTCAGGAATACAAAGAAATTAAAGCTGCTTTTGACGCTGTATCCGATTTTCCCTCCTACGAAGTTATATGCTCCCGCCTTTTGGAAGTTGGAGAGAAGAAAAAGGATTCGCAACAACCCAATTTCGACAATGCGCTAAGAGCATCAAGGTACAACAATCCGAAGAAGAAGCATTTCAATAAACCAGGTATGTCAAACTTTCAATATAATTGCCATAAGTGCGGAAAGAAGGGTCATATGATGAAAGACTGCCGGGTACACTATCAAAAGGAAAAATCGCACCAGTCGAATTTAGTTGAAAGCTCAGATGTAGGTTTTATTGCAATTGATACACATCAATCTCTTGAAAATGCAAATAGTGCAAACTGCCTAGGAAAACACGGTAGTACAAGTTGGTGTTTCGATAGTGGAGCGACGTCCCACATGTGCTGCGAAGAATATTTCTTCTCTGACCTTGATAAGAGATTCGCGGGAACAGTTCGCCTTGCCGATGAAAAATCTGTTGACATTATGGGAATAGGAATGGTTTCTTTAAAGATAAAGAAAGGAGATAAGAGTACAAGCATTTCTTTATTGAATACATTATATGTTCCAAGCCTTAAAAGTAACTTAATATCTACTAGTAAAGCGACTGATAGCGGTTGCTGTGTAACCTTTAAAAATAATTATGCATGCATTATAAATAAAAAAATAAATAGAGTGACGCAACAGCTCGAGGTGAACCAGGGCCAACTTCTCAACAATGTATGCTGGTGTGTTAATTTCTTTACATACAAGGGGACCTACAATTTTTTGCCGAATCCGAACGGCACTTTGAGAAGTTTTTCAAGACAAATGATACTCTCGGAGGGCTTGTCAGACCCTCGCGGAGGTTGGGACCGTGAAAAAGAACAAGTCTTTTTTTTTCAGGTGACGATGGCAGGATTCGAACCCAGACCTCCGGCGTAGTAAGCACACACACTAACCACTACGCCACGGCACCCCACTGCTGGGGTGCGTTCCTTTAGTAATGCATGCATTACTAAAGGAAATAAAATATTACTCGAAGCTTTTAAATATAATGGATTATTTTTGGTAGAACTAGCAGGAAATATGCATGAAACCTGTAAAAATATTAAAAGGATTGAAACTAAAACTTATACTAATGAAAAAGAGCATGCAAATTGTAAAACTTATGATAGCTTAGCTGAATTATGGCACAAACGATTTGGCCATTTAAATATGGGATCTCTAACGAAACTACGAAATGAAGAAATGGTACTTGGATTGCCTAATTTTGCGAATATGAAAATGAACTGTGTAGCCTGTATTAGAGGCAAGCAAACAAGACAACCATTTCCAGTTAAAAACGAAAAATCTTCAAATTCTTTATTGGATCTTGTCCATACGGACTTATGTGGCCCTATGCGGGTTGAATCAATTAGTCGGAGTTTATACTTTGCCACTTTTGTCGATGACTTCTCACGAAAAGTTCACGTCTTCTTCTTGCGACGAAAGAGCGAATATTTAAATACTTTTAAGCAGTACAAATCCTTCGTTGAGAATGAAACTGGAAGAAAGATTAAGAAAATTAGAAGCGATAACGGGCCTGAATTAATAAGTAACGATTTTACGACTTTTTTATTAGAGAATGGTATCAAACATGATCTTACCGTAGAATATACGCCGCAACAAAATGGTATTGCGGAAAGAATGAACCGAACGTTAGTGGAAATGGCTAGGTGTATTATGATAGAGGCGAAATTGCCGCAATTCCTCTGGGCAGAATTGGTTCACACGGCTGCATACCTTCGCAATCGTTGCCCTACTGCACTGAATCGTAACATGACTCCTAACATGACATGAGAGCAGGTTTGGACTGGTCGCAAGCCAATTGTCAAACATTTGAGACGAATTGGAAGTAGAGCTTTTGCTCTCAACAATAAGCCTGGAAAATCTAAGTTGGAACCTCGTAGCGAAGAGTACGTACATATCGGGTACTCCGTTGAATCAAAAGCTTATCGATTATGGAAAAAATGAACAAAATTTGTTATCAAGAGCCGAGATGTAAAGTTTATTGAAGAAGATCTTGATGACGTAGAAGCGGAACATATACCAAATTTTTATGAATTTTGCATTACCCGAGGAGATGAAGATGACGTCAAACGGGAGATTGATGAAAA
This sequence comes from Neoascia interrupta, assembly GCA_947623515.1. NCBI lineage: Eukaryota > Metazoa > Arthropoda > Insecta > Diptera > Syrphidae > Neoascia > Neoascia interrupta. Next base: position 56,945,339 of record OX392463.1, read on the forward strand.
ACTTGTCGAGAATAATTTTAGCCTAGAAGAGATCAATTATGATCGTAAACCTGTTGAGAGTGTTAACCTGGAAGAGAACAACGATGGCAGCGAAACGGATGATGAAGTTTTTGAGGATACAGTGGAAGATAGAAGTAATGAAAACACTATTCTAAGAACACCTTTAGTAGAACGTCTAAGAAGTTTTAATGACAAAATAAAAGATTCTGTCGAAGAGGACAAAATAGCTGTTCGAGAGCATGATCCAACGAGTTTTAATGAAGCTAAAAAATCAAAATTTTGTGAGGAGTGGCAACAGGCTATGAATAAAGAATATGATTCTTTGATAAAAAATAAAACATGGATTTTATGCAGCCCTCCTCCCGGGAGAAACATAATTGGATGCAAATGGGTGTTTAAATCCAAATACAGACCAGAGGGGGGTGTAGAGCGGAGAAAGGCGCGACTTGTAGCGAAAGGATTTGGACAACAATTTGGAATTGACTATACTGACACCTATGCACCTGTAGTTCGGCAAAGTTCCTTGCGTATAGTGTATGCCCTTTCAGTGGAACACAATTTAAAACTCCATCAGCTGGACATTTCAACCGCCTTTTTGAATGGCGACTTAAATGAGGAAATTTTCATGTCACAGCCAGAGGGTTTTGACAATGGTGACAAAAACAAAGTTTGTTTACTAAAGAAAGCAATTTATGGTCTTAAACAGTCAAGTCGACAATGGTACAAGACACTCGATGATACCCTTAAACAATTCGAATTTCATCAATCGAACTATGATAAATGCATTTATTACAAACGGAATGAATACGAAGTTACAATTATTGAAGTTTATGTAGACGATATGATAATTGCGTCGAATAGTCAGGAAGACATTGATCTTACTATAAGAAACTTACGAGCTGCTTTTAAGCTAAGAAGTTTGGGAAAACCCTCCACTTGTGTAGGACTTGAAATCAATCAAATTGAAAACAAAATTTCTATTTCTCAAGCAACTTACATTAAAAATTTATTAATCAAATACAATATGGAAAATTCAAAGCATACTGAATTACCAATGCAAACTAAAATGAAATTAGAGAAGGATCCAACGGTTCCTGGAGAAGATTCTAAAATTGACCAAACGAAATACCAAGAACTCATTGGTTCGCTTTTACATCAATCAGTATTTAGTCGACCGGATATTACGTGTAGCGTTAATATGCTATTCCAGTTTTGTCAGGATCCCCGAAAACAGCATTGGAACGCAGCTTGTCAACTGTTACGATACTTAAGCAAAACTAAAGATGCTAAGTTAATATTTAGGAAAACAAATACACCACTTTTTGGTTACGTAGATGCGAGCTGGGCAGAAGACTCTAATGATAGAAAATCTCAAACGGGGTTTTGTTTTATTCTTGCAGGCGCAGCAGTCAGTTGGGAGTCAAGAAAGCAACGCGTTGTGGCGACCTCGAGTGCTGAAGCGGAATATATTGCTCTAACGTGTGCCGCTAAGGAAGCTTATTATTTGCGATATCTATTGGAAGAGTTGGGCTACCTAATCGAAAATCCGACTGTTATTTACTGTGATTCTCAAAGCGCCGGACATCTTGCCAAAGGAGGATCTCATTACTCAAGAACGAAGCACATTCACTATAAATATCACTACATACGAGAGGCTATCGAACAAAATATAGTCAAAGTCAAGTTCTTACAATCCAACCAGATGCCAGCTGATGCGCTTACAAGAGCAGTTGCCAAAACTAAACATCTTTTTTGTTTTAACAAATTAGGATTGCAGTTTCACTAATCTGTGTTATAACTAACGAATAATATTTTAATTCTTGTATTGCACATCACTATTCAAGCTTATTATACTAATGTACGCTAAACTATTATACATATACTAACACATATCAAAGTTGAACTAAAATAAAATATGTTTCCTCACTTCCGTGTTGGACTTTAAGTTAAGCGATCGGTTCTTCATAATACAAAGTTGTCTAATCTCATGCAATCTTAATAGTGCTTTTTTGCAGTTATGGTTAGTTTATAAAAACTCAAAGAGAACAAAATTTTCTTATATGAATTTTTTCTTAGATACTTTAGCTTGCACCAGCCATAAACACTGTCTCTAAAAACGAGGAGAGGAAAGTATAGCCTAGTATTATTAAACAGTTTGCATGCCTAAAGTAACTATGCTTATAGCATTAACGACCAAACTCTTCCGCACTTCTCGGTAAATGAGAATGAACCAGAACACTTAAGTCAAGATATGCGACTGATTTATACAATCTGCTTTATACTTAATTTGGAAGAACAGCCAAACTTGAGATTGCGCGCATATTTTCCCAAAATCAGTAAGGCATATCCGTCGAACTCGAGCTAGGATTCCTACTTGCTTTGAATTTGAGATAAGATATTTTGCCGCCAAAATTTTGGTAGGTAATAACCAACTAACTGGAGTTAGGCAATAAGGAATTTGTTAGTATTCTTGGCCCAAACCAACTAAGTAGACTTAGGTTGCTATACTTAAACGAGTTTGTAAGAAAATATACTAACTCAGGGTGCCTTATCTCAAGTTAGTTTGTTACGTCAAAACGATTAAAAGGTCCAAAAAAACTTATATCGAGTTAAGAAACTAAATTTAATTGTATTTGGAAAACATGCAACTCAGACGGTTATTCTTAAATCATAGTTGGAAAAAGCTGACTAAGGCGGTTATGTTTTTCGGGCATAACTTCGAAAGAAATTGAGCTGTATGTTCGAAACAAATACTGAGGATAGATTTAAACAATCTTTTTTAAATGGCGTCAATAGTTGAATTTCGTCATAGCTCGACTTAGTCGGTTATGGTTTGTGACCATACAGGCGTATCCCTGATATTGACAGTCATGCCGCTAACACTCTGGACTTATTCCTTACTTCCCATCACAGAAAATACTCAACGCACATACTGTCTCCTCTAGGCTCGTCGGACCATTGTGTTTCGGCATCTTTCCCGTATGTTAGCCATAGAGTTAAAGACCCACCCCCGAACAGTCTGGCAGTACCAAAAAGCCAACTGAGACGCCCTGAATAACTTTTTTAAGACCTTCAATAGGAACTTAACTTTTCCGATCGTAACGTTTATGCCGCCGCCGATATGACCTCTTTAATAATTCTCCTTGGCATGGAATCTCTTATACCTCACAGAGTTAAAAGTGTCAGACCAAAGGAGAATTCATGGTGCGACTCGCGTTTTAAAGAGGCCATAAAGTTGAGGTAGCTGAGCTTCAGGCTTTGTTAAGCCATCTGAGGAAAACCGAAAAAAGTTTAAGCGAGCCAGAAATGACTGCAATGCTTTAATACGACGTTTCAATTTTTTTTATGTTAAAAACTTGAGGCAAAAGATTTTGCAATGCCCCAAAGGCAGCAAAAATTTTTGGTCTTTTGTCAAGAACATAAAAAACTGTGCCTCTCTTTCATCCCAAAACTCATTTGCAACGACATTTTAGCTGTCAGATCCTTACAAAAAGCCAATCTGCTTGCATCTCACTTTGCTGCTAGCTCTACGCTTCCTTCCTGTTCTATCTACATCGCCACCGGTACTCTATGCGACCAATTTTCTTTCGCACACGTACAGTTGCAGGAGTCCTTTAAAATCTCAATGTACATAAATCCGCAGGTCCCGATGGCATACCGCCTGTAGTTCTCAAGAGGTGTTCGGCTTCGATAGCAAAGCCACTTCGGAAGCTATTTCATATGTTCTACTCTCCTTGTACGTTCCCGGGCAGATGCAACAAAAACATACGTTCAGCCCGTCCCTAAAAAAGGTGATTATTCTTTTTCATCCAGCTACCGACCAATTACATTAACATCCATTCTTTCAAAGGTCATGGAAACGTTGATGAACAGCCAACGGCATGGGATCTCTCAAATAGAGTCGAATTCAACGCATCCAAATCTCAATGCTGCCCTATAAACAAAATAAAAATCTTCAGTCTTCAGTTTTTTTTTACAGCTTTTTTTTTGCTGCATTCCACCTCTTAAAGAATTCAACCGTAATAGTCGCATAAAGACACTTGCCCATCAGTTCACCCTTGACACCTATTTCGGGCGTTCCGCGTTGTATTGGAGTTCTTTTTTCAGCAGAACATCACGAATGTGGAACAGGCTTCCACAGGAGATCTTTCCTCGTCAGTTTAGCCCTCAACAATTTGAAGCCAATGTGATGGCATATGCTCATGCTGATGGCCCATGCTGATGGCATAGTTATGACATTTTATAAGTAATGCAAGCTTCGAAAAGGCGCGTGGTCCAACCGCCCCTAATTACAAACTATTATTTATAAGCTATTTCCACTGATATTTGCAAGTTACACTTAAATGTAATTAAAAATTAAATTCTTTGATTCAAACTCAATATTTTTGAAAAGTTGACCCCTTAAAGAGGGCGTGGCTAAAAACTTTATATGAACGAAATCTGGACTGAAGTTTCGTTTACCTAACCTGCTACTTTTTTTGTTTCAAGCTTTCCTAAATTAGGCTTAGGTTTTTCTTCAATTCTGCCTCCAAATGTGGGCGTGGCTCAAAGTCTTGTATGAACAAAACATGAAACTAAGCGTTTTCTACATAAAATATTCGGCAAATTTTTTTCAATTTCAAGCAAAAATATTGAATAAACTGCATTTGAAAATTTACCCTAAAAATAGATGCCACGCCCACTAGAGGAGATTTACTAATTAAATTTGTCTTTTTTGTGTGTTACATTCATTAGGAGATGCTAAGTGTCAAATTTAAGCCTTTTAGAACGTCTTACAGTTTTGAAAACTCTGAAGGTAGATGCACATTTAGACCGATTGTGGGCGTGTCTTTGTGCGGGTTTCAAAAATTTTTACACTTGTACTGCTTCGCATGACGTGGACCTTACTTACGAAGTTTCAGCACCCTAGCTTAAAATTTAAGGCCTAAAAACATGTGACATACAGATGGACGGACGGACGGGCGGACATGGCTCATTCTCATAGCTCATATCATAAGCCCTTAAGGTCTCGGTTGTCTACCATTATTATTTTACCGTGTTACAAACTATGTGACAAACTTAATGTACCTCACCTCCTATCCTATGGGATGGGGTGTAACCAGTGAGTAAGTGCAAGAGTGCGCATGTATTAGCTTCGGTCCGTCTGGAACGAACCGCGGTATACCCTATTCCTATTCCTTTTCTCCTTTCCATTCTTTTATTTTTTTGTTTTCCATCCCCTTCCTGTTACAATAAGTGAATCTTAAATTAAATAATTTTTTTTTTATACGGTTTTTTCATCAATTCCTTAAGGCTCGTGGCATGTTCAGCTCCTAGAGCCAAAAACCAATATTAGCGTAGAAATATCCAAGTTTGCGGCTAAAATGTACGCAAAAAATTATTTTTTCGGTTCAAATTCAATAATTATGTAAAATCGACTCTAAAACTGGGCGTGGCCAAAAATTTGGTATGAGCGACATCTAGACAAGTGTACGGTGTATCTTATGTGCTGAAATTTATTTCTAATTCTGCCCTAAGTAAGCCTAAAAAGCAGTCGAAATCCATGTTTTTTTCTCGAAAAATTATAGGTTTTCGTTATATTTTGCCTCTGTATGTAGGCGTGGCCCAAAACTTTGCATGAACCAAATATACAAAATAGTATTTGATAGTATTTGACTTTTCGATTTGTGACAAAAATATTGAATAAATTGCATTTCAAAGATTACTCTTTCAATCGATGCCACGCCCACAAGGGGCGGTCTGCGGTCTGCGGACTTTGTTTTTATTTTTTATGACTTATAATCATTAGAAAATGCTTATTGGTAAATTTCAGCTTTTCACGACGTCTTATAGTTTTGAAAGCACTGGAGGTTGTTGCACATTTAGACCGATTGTGGGCGTGTCTGTGGACGGATTTGAAAAATTTTAACATTTGTATTGCTTCGGATGACAGAGAGCTTACGTACAGCTTTCTAGCTCAAGATTTAAGGCCTAAAAATTGGTGACATTACGGACGGACGGACGGACATGGCTCATTCGACTCAGAATTCGGTCTCGATCATATGCCCTTAAGGTCTTGGGGGTCTATCGTTATTATTTCTCTATGTTACATTTTCGCCTGTATCAAACTTAATATACTCCATTCCTGTGGAATAGAGTATAAAAAAGATTCAAACTCCATAAAACTCTTAGGTCCTGTTTTTCAGTGCGAGGTGATATGTGAAGGGCTTTTAACAGTCAAAAATGACATCTGAAACTGATTCGAACTTCTTTTTCTGTGTTTTTCTATCTATAGTAAGAGTTGGGAGACTCATTAATTTCGGGACCCAAAGATTATATGTAGATTAATTTAAAAGCTACTCATAACTGAAATGAGTCACAGTTCACATTAATATGCCATTACCGCTTCTGTGTGCATTTGACATCTTATTGACTGAAAGAAAAATGCTTCCGCTAATATAGACGACATTTTCTGGATAGTTTTAAAGCGTTTTTTCTTTTCTTAAAAAAAATAAAACTCATTTGCTCTGGAGAGCAAAATCATTTGTAATGTCAATTGCTTTGTTTCAGAACTGCAAAATTAATGCATGCAGAGAAGTTGTATTTTTCTCAACCCATAGTGTAGCCCTAAAGAAAATCTGCAACTGACAAATGCACATAAATTTATTATGCAACTGCTGGTAGTAAAACAGAACCTTTACATAAACGATAAGAAGAACAGAAATTGCACAATTTCTTGTACGTTTCATGGGGTTTATTTCCACAAATTTCGAATGAAATATTAAAAAAACAGTCAGAGGTATCATGTAAACCTGATTGTTTATGTTTAGGGCGCATGTTTAAACATATTTAGAAAAATTAGAAAATACTTTTTTTCTGGAGCATATTTGTAGAACATTCTACAGCTCAATGCGACGCGTTTTAATAATGCATACATTAAGGTATAGTGGGATCTAAGTGGATGAGCAAAGTCAGATAGCAAATTTAACTTATTTTCCCTAAATTTAACATGCTACGAAAGACCTAAAAGTGGTGTTTTTCATCCGCAATTCGACTAGTTATTATGACTTTAAATTTAAAGTACGGAGAGCAAGGGATCACATGTTATCACGATGCATAGTGATTGTGGCAAAACTTCTATCTTTTTTGCGGTACCTAATTAAAAACACTGAAATGTTGGGTGCATCAACATCTGACCATCAAGTCGCAATACAATTACTCTCAGAAATTATTGTATAATCCATTTATTTACTTACTTAAGGTGGCGCTACAGTCTGGGGTGGACCTGGACCTCAGCCAACAAGCTTCGCCAACCAGCTCTGTCTCTAGCTAGCCGTCTCCAGTTTCGCACGCGAAGTTGGCTGAGGTCCCCTTCCACTTGCGTGCGCGACCCGAGTCTTGGTGCTCCTCTACCGCGTCGTCCCTGCGGTGTAGATTTGAAGATTTTCCGGGCCAGGCGTTGGTGTCCATCCGCTCTAGATGACCCAGCCATCGTAGACGTTGTGTTTTGACTCTTTTGGCTAGGTCGGTATCGCTGTACAGCCCGTACAGTTCGATGTTTTATCTCCTCCTCCACTCTCCGTCTATGCAGACGGGACGGTAAATCGTCCGAATAATTTTCCTCTCAAAGCAGCCTAAAGTGTTTTCATCCGCCTTTGACAGGGTCCATGCTTCTGCACCGTAAAGCAGGACTGGGATGATGAGTGTCTTATGCATGGACACTTTAGTTGCTCGAGAGACGGCTTTGCTACTCAATTGCCTCCTTAGCCCAAAGAAACAGCGATTGGCAAGAGGTATCCTTCGTTTGATTTCAGCGCTGGTGTCATTGTCTGAATTGATAGCGGAACCCAGGTAGACAAAGTCCCTAACTAACTCAAAATTATAGCTGTCGATGGTGATGTTTTGTTCAAGACATCGGTGTTGGGTGTCTTTTTTTAATGACAGCATATACTTGATTTTGCCCTCATTGACTGCTAAACCCATATTCGCCGCTTCCGTCCCAATACTCACGAACGCTTCACTGACATCACGCTTTGTTCTACCGATAATGTCAATGTCGTCTGCGTATGCGAGTAGTTGAACGGACTTTTGAAAGATTGTACCTCTGGTGTTGGCGCGAGAGTTCTGCACAATTCTCTCAAGTATGATGTTAAAGAAGTCGCATGACAGCGCGTCGCCTTGTCTAAATCCTTTTTTGATATCAAAGGGGTCGGTGAGGTCTTTGCCGACCTTGACGGAACAGCGTGAGCTTTCCATCGTCATCCTGCACAGACTGACGAGTTTGGCAGGGATGCCAAAACTAGACATTGCGCTATATAGCTCGTCTCTATAGATGCTGTCATACGCGGCCTTGAAATCGATGAAGAGGTGGTGTGTATCGATTTGGAATTCCTGGGTTTTCTACAAGATCTGCCGCAGTGTGAATATTTGATCGATGGTGGACTTTCCTGGCCTAAAGCCACACTGGTATGTGCCTATCAGATTGTTGACGAACGGCTTCGGGCGTTCACACAGTACAGCAGAAAAGATCTTGTATGCGATGTTAAGAAGACTGATGCCTCTGTAGTTGGCACAACTCAGAGGGTCTCCTTTCTTCAGGATCGGGCAAACAATGCTGAGGTTCCATTCGTCGGGCATGCTTTCTTCCGACCATATCTTGCAGATGAGCTGGTGCATGCTCCTATCCAGCTCATCGCCAGCGGATTTAAAAAGTTCGGCAGCTAGGCCATCTGCTCCGGCTGCTTTGCTGCACTAAAGCTTAGACACAGCTACTTTCACCTCCTCCAGGTCGGGTGGGCGGTATCGTTCGTATGCTTCGTTCGTATGCTTTCGTTCTGCACGACAGCGGTATTTGGTTCGTCCTCGCCGTTATACAGCCTGCAGAAGTGGTCTTTCCAAATCCTCAGCACCGACTGCGATTCTACAACGATGTTCCCTTGGTGGTCCTTACAGGCTTCAGTTCGAAGTTTATTCCCTTGGCAGGAGCTTAAGATCCTTTGGTAAATCTTGCTAGCCTCATTCCTGTTGTAACATCTCTCTATCTCTTCAACCGCGCGCTTCTCGTGCTCTCTTTTTCCTTCGGAGAAGCCGGTGTTCCTCTCTCCTCCTCTGCTCGTAGAGCTCGCGAGCAGGTCTAGTCCTTCTGTGCATTGCCGCTTTATATGCTTCCTGTTTAGCTGCATGTGCTTGCCGGCATTCATAGTCAACGGTTGGAGAAGGACCTGGCGATCTCTTGCGATTGTAGTCGGCCGACGTCAAACTTCCTCACAGTATTTCCATTACTTGGCGCTGGTCGGGATATCCGCAGCCGTACCTTGGCTACAACAAGGTAGTGATCCGAGTCAATGTTGGCGCCTTGCGTCGATCGCATTGTGGTCAATCTGGTTGACGGTTGATTGATCGGATATTGAGATGCGCGAAATGTGTACTAGCTACCACAACGTGTCGCCCCGCAGCAAAGTCGATCAGCCTGAATCCGTTATCGGAGGTCGTGTCGTGCTTTCCGACTGTACGACCAAAGATGGTCTCCCTTCCTAGCTTGGCATTAAAATCGCCTAGGACAATCTTAATGTCGTAGCTAGGGCATTGCTCATAAGTTTTGTCAAGGAACCTCGTAGAAAATATCTTCGGTCGCGTCATCTTTCTCCTCTGTGGGGGCATGCGCGCATATGAGGCTAATGTTGACGAATTTAGCCTTGATGCGGATCGTCGCGAGGCGCTCTCTTACCGGGTTGCAGCTCAAAACTTTTTGCCTAAGTCTGCCTCCAACAACGAAATCACATCCAAATAAGCGCTGGCTTTGATGTCAATAGCAGTCGCCGTAGTAGAAATCGTAATTTTTCATCCTTCTTTTGCTCGGACTGTCCCACCGCATTTCTTGGATGGCAGTAATGTCTGCCTTGCGGTCTAATCTATTGCAGAAATCCTATAATCTATAATCCAATTCTATTGTCCATTGCAGATATAAAACTTTGCAAAAACAACCAAGGCTTTTTCACCTGTGTATAAAAAAGTCATGTCTGTAAGCTCATTCAAGAGTTTACCCAAAGCTTGGTGGCCCGTAAATACGCCTACAAGAAAGCAGTCTCTTCTGTGAGATAGGTCAGCTCAGCGTTATAAGTCTAACGCTGAGCTGACCTCTTCCAAATATCCGGGCGTAGTCGTTAAGGCTATCTGAATCCATCGCAGTTATACCAAAGAGCCCTATACAGTCCCAGCGCAGTTTCAGGTCCCGAGGAAACCTCTGCTAAACCTTGCCTATCAACTTGATCGGATATCTCTTTTCCTTGGATACCAGTATAAGGTGCGACCCAAACTAGATTCACCCCGTATTTACAATTCCAACTAAGGTCAGCGAAAGCATGAGTTCGAGCACTATATTCGACCAGGTAAGACGATTGAGCAGGACTTTTGTGCGGCTTAAATGTCAAAGCCAACGCATATACTTTGGGCTTTTCATCTATTAGTCACAATATAGCCCATAGCCATTAAAATAAACAATGATAGAAGACAATAAAGACACACGATACTAGATGGTAGAAGGATAACCCTTGGTTTTACTATTGCTTTAATATTGCTTACCGGAATACGGCTGGTTCGACCATCGCTTTTCTCAGCAAAAGCGTTAAACTTGCGGGGATAAGCGTTGGTATTTTTTCCTGCAGGATATTCATGTTTAGGATATATTTTTATGCTTCCTATATTAATTCTTTCTCCTCAAGACAATATGCACTTTAAAGGGTTCTAGTAGCCCCTCGATCGATAATAATCAACTGATGCAAAAAGGCACAAATGGACATCTGATTGCATATTTCCTAACACTTATAAACTGCAAACTTTTAAAAATAAAGTAATGAAGTATCTCCTTACATCTGGGGGCACTGTTTTAGTGTTATAGGCTTGGCTTTCCTGAGACAAGACATTAAAAAAAAAATCAGAACCTTCGCACTCCATATAATTCGATCATCGGGACTCTTCATCTTTTACCGCTTGATTGAAACAATGAGCGATACGATAATATACAAAAAAAGTGAAAACTTAACAGCAAGAACCTCTGACACACGATTTCAGGCAATGGGCGATGGTATCGCGGTTCCTTAATAGTTTCGAAATATTCTTGTGCTTCGCAGTTGAAACCACTCAATGTCAGGATTTCATGCACATCACTTGGCGTGGGACCGTTGACTCACCTTGGAACGTAGCTCCTCCCAACTAGGCCTGTGGAAGAAAAACACTTTCCTTCGACAGCAATTTAAGGTTGCTTTTGATGTTTATAACGTTGTTATGAGCCAGTGTTGATCGAGGCGGTACCTATGATGGGGTCTTGTAAAGCTTATGACATGCCTTTTGTAGCACGAAATGGCCCGACAGACACGGGTGTTTGCCCCACAGTCCTAATGTTAGATCACACAAAAGGCTTGAACACTGAAGCGAGTTGGCCATGACTTTGCTGGGATCGCAAAGGAAGTGGCCAACTCTGGCCTTACTCCGTGATGTTATCAGCGTTGTAACAAAAAATGATTTCAGTGCCCAAAGGACCATTTTATTTCTTGGGTGTTTTTCTTATGCTCTAATTTATTTTTTAGTGCTTTATAAACTCTGAGTTAACCCTGAAACTGCCGAAAGAGCGTATCTTTGTTCTTATTTAGTACAGACAAGGTGTGAAAATTGGTTAAATCCTCCAACAGCCAGGCCCACTACTGGCTTCAATGTAAGACAACTTCTTTTTCACGTTTTCTTTGTAAATGCCTTTTGGTCAAGTAAGACAAGGCGTAGGAACTCACATTTTGGTACAGAGCAATACTGGCCCAAAATCTTTAAGAAGGCAAAAATTAGACAGCCCACAATGTCAACCATGCCCACTTTTTAGATCTTTTAAAAACCCGATTTCTCGGAAGGTTCATTGCAAATCGAGAAAAAAATATGACAAATATTAAAGACTAGTAAAGAAGACTGTCGTTCGACAGGAACAACGCAGCACATATCGATTAAAATAAAAAATAAAATACTGCCCTGGGCCCATATTTAGACATAAAAAGTCTACTACTTCTATAAGGCCTTATAGCAGCTTCCGTACTTCAGTGCAGAATGTGAACTACCTCTATAAGGCAGTATAGAAGTTTCGGTATCACTATACCTGTAGCAGGCATTATGTTACAAGCTTAACCGAAGCAGATACTTCTATAAGGTTTCTTTCTGCAAAGCTTAACCGAAACTGTTGCTTGTATAAAGTTTCTCATTGCAAGCCCTACCGAAACTGTTGAAACCAGCTTCCTGATATATCCTGGTGAACCCAAAGAATTCTGGAGGAAGTGGGCAAAAGCCCTAAGCATCCTTTATAAAATGGAAGCGTATCATTTTTCGGTTCTACCAGACCAGGAACTCTAAAGAACCCAAGTAATACTGTAATGAGCCCAAAGAATTCTGAAGGAAGTGGGCAGGAGCTGGAGTGATCCTTTATACACGAGAAGCATATCATTTTTCAGCTCTACCAGACCAGGAACTCTAATGAACCCAAGTAATACTGTAATGAGCCCAATTAATACTCCAATGAGTGCAATTAATTCTGAGGGAAGAGGGCAGGAGCTGGAAAAATCCTTTATAAAGGTGAAGCAGTCAATTTTCCGGTACTAACAGGTTAGGAACACCAATGAACGCAAGGAATACTGCAATGAACGCAAGGAATACTGCAATGAACCCAAGGAATACTCCAATAAGCCCACGGAGTTCTGGGGGAACTTGGCAGGAGCTGAAGGGATCCTTTTTTAAGCGGAAGCATATAATTTTTCGGTTCAACCCGGCCAGGAACTCCAATGAACCCAAGGAATACTCCAATGAGCCAAAGATATTCTGGAAGAAGTGGGCAGAAGCTGGAGGAATCCTTTTTTTTTGCTTTTTAATACTAGGGTGGACGGAGGCTAAAACTCCAAAATCTTTTAAAGATACCAATATGCCCACTATAGCAGGTATATAATACCGAAGTAGCCGATATTGGTAATGCCCGATTTCCACATGCTAAAAAAACACCCATTTATGAGAGACACTATGAAAGTGCCAGAACGCACTTCATAGTAGTAAATTTTCGGTCTTTCATAATACTTCTTGACTACAACTAAGTTAACTTAACAAGTAGTTTACGCTTCCGTAGTGTTTATCGCATTGGGTAGGTTGCTATCCAGTGAATGCACCTACTAAGCCGTTCATTCGTGCGGCTTCACCCTAAGTCGCTAGATCGAAGGGTCTTGTTCTTTGTAGTCGTCGCTCGTTGTTTACATCGTTAAGAGTCTCGTTTAGAGTACGCCAATACATTTCCCTGAGCCTAATCTCGAGCTCGTCACGCTTCTTCTTTACGTGTGGTTTCCACCTTAGTTTAGCGTCCAGTGTCATCCCTAGATACTTCGCTTCATTTGCATAAGGTATTTGTGCAGAATTTATGAACAGAGGCAAATTGTTAACCCTTCTGTAAGTGAAATTCACATGCGTAGACTTGTTCTAGTTAAGAGCGATTCGCCAAGTCTTCGTCCAGACACAAATTCTGTCCAATGCTCGTTGGAGGTTTCTCGTTGAGGACTCGACTGATTCACCTGTTGCCAGAATGGCCGTATCGTCCGCAAACGTGGCCACGACAGTCTCGTCATCTAGAGGTATGTCTCTTGTGTAGAGCAGGAACAGGTTCAGACCGAGGACGCTTCCCTGGGGTACGCCAGCCCGAATTTGCTTGAAACTCGAGTATTTACTACTACAACTAACACGAAGGAGTCTTCCTTAAAGATAGTTTTTCAATATTTTAAACATGTCTTCCGGCAAGTTTTGCCGCAGCTTATATTTCAAGCCTTCATGCCATACCTTGTCAAAGGCTTGCGATACGTCGAGGAAAGCACTTGAACATATTTTTCCCCTTCTAAGGCTTTTTCAATTTCATGCGTTATTCCGTAGACTTGATCTATTGTGGAATGGTTAGGTCTGAATCCGAATTGATAATCCGGGATCAAGCGTCTTTCTGCAATTATTGGTTGTAATCGCTTCAGCAGAAGTTTCTCGAATACTTTCGATATTATCGGCAGAAGCAATATGGGCTTGTAAGATTTTTTATCATTCTTACAGGCCCATATCGCCCATATCGCCCCATTACCTTTAAAGGTGAAGCATTCCGTTTTACGGTGGGGTGCCGTGGCGTAGTGGTTAGTGTGTGTGCCTACTACGCCGGAGGTCTGGGTTCAAATCTTACCATCGTCACCTGAAAAAAAAGACTCGTTCTTTTTCACAGCCCCCACCTCCGCGAGGGCCTGACAAGCCCTCCGAGAGTAACAATTGTCTTGGAAAACTTCTCACATTGCCGTTCGGATTCGGCAAAAAATTGTAGGTCCCTTTGTATGTGAAGAAATTAACACACACAGCATATATTGTTGAGAAGTTGGCCCTGGTTCACCTCGAGCTGTTGCGCCACTCTATTTATTTATTTTTGTTCCGTTTTTCGGTACTAGCATGTTAGAAACTCCAATGAACCCAAGGAAGTAAAAACATTGCAGAATTTATTTAAAAAAAAATGCCTTTGCCCCTCGACGCGATTTGAACTCCGAACCAACGAAACGTGAGCCGAACACTCTACCAGTGAGCTACCGAGTCACACGGCTTGGACTTGTCATTTGGCGACTGTACGTGACATACTTACGCACATAGCGCTTTATTATATTAAAGATATTACTATGAGCTAAGTTTGCTCCATAAAAAAACAGTTTTTTACGAAATAGTTTTTTTATTAGTTTTCGCTCTTTAAAATGATTAGATAATTTATTTTAATTTTTAACCCATGCCCACTTTTGGGGGCGTGGCCTATACAAATAATATATGAATTTGGGTCAAAACATTTTAATTAATTAATTTGGTGCTACATGGCATATAAAGTCGGGTAGATAGAATATTGTCACAGACCAAATCTTGCATTTACTCACTTGTCTTAAAAAGTTTTTTTCAATAAGAAATTGAAAAAAAAATTGTTTCTAGTGTATCAAAAATAACGCTGAAAATAAGAAATGGTGCTTTCACAGTGTGCAAAACTTAAAACAAAATAAATATAAATGTGAATTAAAAAAACCAAAAAGAATTAATCTTATATGTAATTCAGGAAGTGCTTCAATAGGTTGCAAACTAAGTATTTCCGGGAAACAAAAAGCTTTTCAAGAACAATTAAACTTCTCATACCATCTTTATTCTCAGATCTATGTTAAAATCTTATTAAATGATAATGAAATAGCTCGTTTACTCCTTCAGACACTAAGGTAGGCTACACGTTTCAGCCCTTTCCGAAGGACGTAAAGTGTAGGGTAAGGTAATTTTTTTTAAAAAAGCAGTTGTCGTCATAAAAAATGTTCTCGCTGAATTTGCTAGTGAATTGTAGCTTCCAAAAAGTTATACGGTTCGCGTCGCCGAAAACCCGATTTGGGTCAAGATATGTTTTAGGTTTAATCTCTCAAGAGATGTCATTATCAGTGGTAAATGTGACGCCCAGAAAGACGAGTCCGTAACTGACTCTAAGTTTATGCTACCTAGCTTTGAAGCTTGTGCCAAGATGCCGCTAGAAGTATCCTACGGACCTCAGACGTATAGTTAACGTTGCCTAGTTGCAGTTAAAATGTATTTTACTGCGGAAAAAGTCTAGAAAGTAGGATGCATTTTTACGATTTAGAAAGAACATAACTCTCTCCCTGTATCCACAGAATCCTACACTCACTGTATTCAACAAATAAAAAAAAAAACATTACACTTCACACAAGAGACCTTCCGACAGTTGGTCATAATTATTGAAGACGAATGGTGAGTCGAATAAGCAATGTGCAGCCTCACGGACTCTATTCCTGTTCGCAATAACTCCACAACAGTCTCCCACCACAACGTTTCCTTTTCACTTGAATACATATATATGTACCATTTTATTACAACTGTCATGTCTGTGGAAAATACCAGGCACGGAGTGAGAAAAAAGACGAAGAGTAGAAAAAAAGCGATAAAGTAAAAGAAATGCGGTTTCGGTGTCGCAAGGCATCCCTCTCTTATTGTCCTTATACCGACGAGGTTGAAATTCCTACAAATTGCCAGAGAGACACGAGTAATATGTCAAGCCTGAGATATGAGGTTATCCCACTGTGACTTGTGTACAATGGAAAAATTTTTCTGTCACACAGTTTGCTAGGATCTTCATTCTGTCACTCGTGATGTGCTAATTGTGGGTGGTTTTCGAAATAACTGAACTAGTTTCATCCTACTCCAGGCACGTGCATTCCTTGCAATCCTGTTGCAATATAACTTTATTATTTTTTATGTGTAGGAAAAGTGTTTTTTGTTAATGATACAAAGTTGTCTATTCAGAAGTTGATGTCGCATTGAAATTCGAAGTTGTCTTAAGAACATAATAACAAAGGACTTTATTTTGCTTTCTTTTGGGTAATGATGTTCACAAAGTCGGAACAAACCAGTTTTTGACGCCAGGATTCTCGGAAATTCTTCTTCTTAGATACTTCTCAAGAATAATGATCTTAGATTCAACGCTTCGGAGTAGGCTCTAAGCATGTTCATTTGAAGTTGGGGCGTTAAGGGGCTCTCAGAAATCATAGCGCATTCTTGTTTCTTAATGCTTTTTAACACAATAAACTTCATTATTTCCGACAACATTTTTACGGAACAAAAATGTGATCTACAGCTGATGGTTCCTCGTTTCTACCAACTAGGACAATCTTTTATAGACAATTACTGCAAAATATTTCCTCAGAATATTAAGAATCGTCTGTAATTGCATCTTCTACTTAAAAAAATTTAATAAGCATGGCTTTGTTGAAGCTTTTAGGCTTCAAAAAGTTAAAGAAGCTTAGAATGTAGCATTTGAAATTCTCGTTGGAGATTTTGAAAAAAGAATTCATTTTCATTTCATCTCATTTCGTTTCATTTTCATCTCATTTAATTTCATTTTCATCTCATTTAATTTCATTTTCATCTCATTTCATTTCATTATACCCCATCCCATAGGATAGGAGGTATATTAAGTTTGATTCATAGCTTGAAACATAGAGAAATAATCACCGTAGACCCCCAAGACCTTAAGGGCATATGATCGAGACCGACTTGGAAGTCGAATGAGCCATGTCCAGTCCGTCCATCCGTCCGTCCGTCCGTCTGTCGGTAGTTGTTAGGCCTTAAATTTTGAGCTAGGAACTTGAAACTTGATATCTGTTCTTTCTAGGTCCCGAAGCAGTACAAGTGTAAAATTTTTTGAAATCCGCCCACTGACACGCCCACTGTACTTACTAGCACGAAAAATCAAAGTTATCGCAGGAAACTGAAATTAGGTATGCGATATCCTCGCTTGAGTGTTTTCTGATTGGCATTTAAAAAGAAAAGCGAAGACCGCCCTCTTGTAGGCGTGGTCATACTTAATATGCATTCGAATAAATGGTTTTTATTTGATATATTTGCCTTAAATCCAAACAACTTGCACTGTTATGTTCAGATACGTGCATCAGCTATCAACTCAAATGAAAAAAATTTCGCCACGCCCACTTTTGGGGGCGTTTTCAGGTAACAACCAAATTTGTAATGTGAAAATCCAATCAACACGTGTATACCACTTCTGATAAAAAATATATACAAAAATACGATGTTATTGAGAAGTGGTGGACACCAAGCCCCTTCCTTAGGGAGAAGATTCTTAACTGAGAAATTCTAAATACAGTTGAAGTTAAATGAAGCTGAAATTAAACAACCAAGATTTATGACACAATTCAGAGCTTGACAGTGGTCAATTGGGATGGCCAATGATATCCAATGAAACGCCTAAGCGCATTGTAACCCTCCTACCTGTTTTTATTTCATTTTCATTTCATTTTCATTTTATTTTCATTTTATTTTCATTTCATTTTCATTTCATTTTCATTTCATTTTCATTTCATTTTCATTTCATTTTCATTTCATTTTCATTTCATTTTCATTTCATTTTCATTTCATTTTCATTTCATTTTCATTTCATTTTCATTTCATTTTCATTTCATTTTCATTTCATTTTCATTTCATTTTCATTTCATTTTCATTTCATTTTCATTTCATTTTCATTTCATTTTCATTTCATTTTCATTTCATTTTCATTTCATTTTCATTTCATTTTCATTTCATTTTCATTTCATTTTCATTTCATTTTCATTTCATTTTCATTTTCATTTCATTTTCATTTCATTTTCATTTCATTTTCATTTCATTTTCATTTCATTTTCATTTCATTTTCATTTCATTTTCATTTCATTTTCATTTCATTTTCATTTCATTTTCATTTCATTTTCATTTCATTTTCATTTCATTTTCATTTCATTTTCATTTCATTTTCATTTCATTTTCATTTCATTTTCATTTCATTTTCTTTTCATTTTCTTTTCATTTTCATTTCATTTTCATTTCATTTTCATTTCATTTTCATTTCATTTTCATTTCATTTTCATTTCATTTTCATTTCATTTTCATTTCATTTTCATTTCATTTTCATTTCATTTTCATTTCATTTTCATTTCATTTTCATTTCATTTTCATTTCATTTTCATTTCATTTTCATTTCATTTTCATTTCATTTTCATTTCATTTTCATTTCATTTTCATTTCATTTTCATTTCATTTTCATTTCATTTTCATTTCATTTTCATTTCATTTTCATTTCATTTTCATTTCATTTTCATTTCATTTTCATTTCATTTTCATTTCATTTTCATTTCATTTTCATTTCATTTTCATTTCATTTTCATTTCATTTTCATTTCATTTTCATTTCATTTTCATTTCATTTTCATTTCATTTTCATTTCATTTTCATTTCATTTTCATTTCATTTTCATTTCATTTTCATTTCATTTTCATTTCATTTTCATTTCATTTTCATTTCATTTTCATTTCATTTTCATTTCATTTTCATTTCATTTTCATTTCATTTTCATTTCATTTTCATTTCATTTTCATTTCATTTTCATTTCATTTTCATTTCATTTTCATTTCATTTTCATTTCATTTTCATTTCATTTTCATTTCATTTTCATTTCATTTTCATTTCATTTTCATTTCATTTTCATTTCATTTTCATTTCATTTTCATTTCATTTTCATTTCATTTTCATTTCATTTTCATTTCATTTTCATTTCATTTTCATTTCATTTTCATTTCATTTTCATTTCATTTTCATTTCATTTTCATTTCATTTTCTTTTCATTTTCATTTCATTTTCATTTCTTTTTCATTTCATTTCTTTTTCATTTCATTTTCATTTCATTTTCATTTCATTTTCATTTCATTTTCATTTCATTTTCATTTCATTTTCATTTCATTTTCATTTCATTTTTATTTCATTTTCATTTCATTTTCATTTCATTTTCATTTCATTTTAATTTCATTTTCATTTCATTTTCATTTCATTTTCATTTCATTTTCATTTCATTTTCATTTCATTTTCATTTCATTTTCATTTCATTTTCATTTCATTTTCATTTCATTTTCATTTCATTTTCATTTCATTTTCATTTCATTTTCATTTCATTTTCATTTCATTTTCATTTCATTTTCATTTCATTTTCATTTCATTTTCATTTCATTTTCATTTCATTTTCATTTCATTTTCATTTCATTTTCATTTCATTTTCATTTCATTTTCATTTCATTTTCATTTCATTTTCATTTCATTTTCATTTCATTTTCATTTCATTTTCATTTCATTTTCATTTCATTTTCATTTCATTTTCATTTCATTTTCTTTTCATTTTCATTTCATTTTCATTTCTTTTTCATTTCATTTCTTTTTCATTTCATTTTCATTTCATTTTCATTTCATTTTCATTTCATTTTCATTTCATTTTCATTTCATTTTCATTTCATTTTCATTTCATTTTCATTTCATTTTCATTTCATTTTCATTTCATTTTTATTTCATTTTCATTTCATTTTCATTTCATTTTCATTTCATTTTCATTTCATTTTAATTTCATTTTCATTTCATTTTCATTTCATTTTCATTTCATTTTCATTTCATTTTCATTTCATTTTCATTTCATTTTCATTTCATTTTCATTTCATTTTCATTTCATTTTCATTTCATTTTCATTTCATTTTCATTTCATTTTCATTTCATTTTCATTTCATTTTCATTTCATTTTCATTTCATTTTCATTTCATTTTCATTTCATTTTCATTTCATTTTCATTTCATTTTCATTTCATTTTCATTTCATTTTCATTTCATTTTCATTTCATTTTCATTTCATTTTCATTTCATTTTCATTTCATTTTCATTTCATTTTCATTTCATTTTCATTTCATTTTCATTTCATTTTCATTTCATTTTCATTTCATTTTCATTTCATTTTCATTTCATTTTCATTTCATTTTCATTTCATTTTCATTTCATTTTCATTTCATTTTCATTTCATTTTCATTTCATTTTCATTTCATTTTCATTTCATTTTCATTTCATTTTCATTTCATTTTCATTTCATTTTCATTTCATTTTCATTTCATTTTCATTTCATTTTCATTTCATTTTCATTTCATTTTCATTTCATTTTCATTTCATTTTCATTTCATTTTCATTTCATTTTCATTTCATTTTCATTTCATTTTCATTTCATTTTCCAGTTTTATCAACATCTCTGGTATCAAAGGCAGAAACCTCTATATATCTCGAATAGTCCACCTATATAGACGAATAGTCACTTACTTTGCACATCATTCAATCCAAGTAAGTCACGCACTGTTTCAATATCTAAGTTCATGGAACAAAACCAAACTTTGGCGGGTTTCACAAAAGTAGGTATTGATGGAAAGCAGGAGCCGATGAACTAGCCAAAAGCCAGAAAAGGCTCAGAGACCCCTTTCGACGGTCCCAAATCTTTCTGCCCAACTCCCAAATCGGCGATAAACGGAGTTGAAGAAAACTTCAATGGGAGCAGAGACGATGCATATTGTATTGGGTTGGTACCCCAGGCCTTACACAGGCCAAACGGGCCACACAATCCTTCTTCGAAGGCAAATAGATGCCAAACTTCCCAGAAATTACAAATTTGGCTCTTATTGAGCTTAAACTTCAATATGAGCCAACGGACCGCTCCGTGTATGACTTCTTATTTAGATTTTTTTTTTAATTATTAATTCTCGATGTTGCTTTTTTGTGGGATGTTTGAGCACACACGAACATCACCCATTGATAAAAATTTTCATTATACCCGACCCAGGGTATATTAAGTTTGGTGTATAGTTTGTAACGCAGTGAAATAATCACCGTAGACCCCTAAGATCTTTTAGAGATATGAATGGGACCGACAGGAGAATTGATTAAGCCATGTCCGTCCGTCCGTCCGTCCGTCAGTATGTAAACAACTTTTAGGCCTTAAGTTTTAGGGCAGAGAGCTGAAATCGGTTGGTTGGTTGGAAATCGAGTCCTTCAGATCAAGTTTGAAAATAAGCTGAATCCGCCCACAGACACGCCCACTACAGGCCTGTATGTGCGACCATCTCTAATTTAAAAAAATACATTTTGCAAATTTTAGCTATGTTAAAATGGCGCTAGAGCATTCATTTTTGGTACGTAACATTGCCTTAAAATTGTTTTTAAGGTAGGTAAAAATTTTAGCTTTTTTATTGACCACGCCCACTTTTTGAGGGATTTTAGCTGAAAATGACTGATTTTCAATAAATATATATGAAATTTGACAAAAAATTATATGACGAAAGCTGTAGATATTAGCATTTGCTAACTTTTATGTATGTGCCTCCGCCCACTTTTGTGGGCGTGGCGTTAAAAAAATGATTTTATTAGTTAAAAAGGCGGAGTTTTAGGCCGAAATGTATACAACCACCTAGTATAAAGCACTCAACAGTTATATTTTTATATCCCGCCCACTTCTCGGAGGCGTGGCAGTTTTCTTTTTGGTATGGTCGGGTATTTTGCAATCCGTCGTATATGGATTGAAGCTTTTGCATACCCACTGTTGCACTTTCCCACTTGTTTTAATATACATTCTGCATGTAAAATAGATCAGAAACACGCAAATACAAAATTAGTTGAAGCATCTGGAAATCGTTTGCCTAAAATAATTAGGGACTTTCAAGCATCCTTAGTTTTCAGCAAAGAGCTTTTGTATCATGCTTAAGTATAATAAACATAAAAAATTGAGACACTGAACAGTTAAGGTTAACATATTTGGTCACCAAAATATTAAAATTTTTAAAAACTCCAATAGCACTCACAATTTATTTTACAACTAAGGGCCAAGTGGTACAAACATCTGTACATATTTTTTTGCCGGTAGTTGATGAATTGGGCGTTGACATGTTCCCAATTATTCAAGTATATACAACTATATTCCAAACCTCCTTAAGGTAGAAAAACACGCAAAATTTAAGATAAATGTTGCAAGACATTCTCTCACGTGGTGTTCTTCCAGCATTCCAAACACCAAATTTGAAAACTTGCGCAGTAGACACTCTCGATCTCTTGAGTTAGTTTCGCAAAGTTTCTAAATTTTTTCGGAGTAATGAGTAGGCAAGTATTTGTTGCAAGAGAAACAAAGAATATATTGTTCTAATTTACAAGGTCATGTTGATGAGCTTTGGGCTCATGTTGAATATATTTGACCTTGTTTCAGATCTCATATTTCTTTGCTGTCTTAATAATTATGGCTGAGCGGAATTAACATGGATTTGAGTAGATTAATGGTATCTTTTTTTTGAATTTCTCAAACATTGTCAGGATATACTAGGTGACTGAAATATAAAAATTTCTTAATCTAAAAATTTAAATTCTTGTAAACATATTTTTAACTTTCCTCTTAAACTAAAGAAATGCATTAAAAATTGAGTTTAATATCAGCCAAATTTTCAAAACACCGGGACGTATGTGTAACTTTTTTTTCAAACACATCTCTAAGCTAAATGCAGAATAGCTTAACATGATGCACGCATTTTTGTATCAAAATCTTTCTACAATGAATCTTCCACTGGCAACAGTTGAGTCTGAGCGAATATTCTTCCCACTCATTGGAGATTATTTATCCATGTCTACACACCTAACCATTGAAAAGGACAATACAAGAGTACGTGGGCTTCGCGCACACACAATTTCGCATCCACGAAGCTTATAGTCAAATCCTGCCAAAGAGTGAACTCAGTTTTCGTCGATGTGGCAACAAGTTTGGTCGTTCCGCTAAAGCTACGCTAAAGTTTATACGTATGCTTTGAATTCACGGTAAATCTAACGGGCGTGTGAGTGATTTTAATTTTGTTTATACGGCATAAGGTCTCAAAAGGTGATTTCATGTGATTGTGCTTTAAGGTAACAAATTTATACATAAAATGATTGTGGGTATCCAATAAATTAAAAAAAATGTAATCCAAAAAAATTTGTTTAAAATTATTTGTGTTAAATTTTTTATTCGATCTCTTCCCCTCGTAGGAAAGTTAAAATAAAAATAATACAGCATAAAATAATAGAATCCTTAAAGATAAGAAAGAGAGTGGCATGTTAAAAAATGTGTTTTGTGAATAAATTTGGATACTTGCGATAAGAACTTAAAGGATTTGACTTCAAGCTGAAGTTTTAAGGAAAAACACTTGAATGAAGGTAAGTCACCGCTTACTTAAAAAAAAACAGTCATGGGTAGGTTTGACACCTTCTAAAGTCGACATCAAAAATTCTGATCTTTCCACGTTAGATCTTTCCACGATAGATTTCCACGTAAAGATTTTATAAAAAAAATTTAAAATATATTATGTTTTACTCTATTTATTATTAAATAAATATATCTTTATAAAAATTACCGACAACTTAAAAAATATGAGCTAGATATCTTAGAAAATTAATTGTTCGGTAAAATAAAAATTTCTAAAAGCTAAACGAAAAAAGCAAAGGAACTAAAAACCACTGATTTTACTTTCTACTGCAGACAACTGCGGGTATTTTCAAAACAACTGAGTTCTTGAAGACCTAAAATAAAAAAAATTTTAAGTAGGTAGTATCAGAAAAATCGAAATTTTTGTAAGCCATGGTTTTACGAAAAAAGTTACACGTTTTTGAAGCTGGCGACCTGTGGGTGGCTATATCGGGGATTGTGTCTATCGATTTTAGACACAATCTGTCGCACTGCATTTTATAGACAATTAAGTTCTAATATTGACGGTTTTGACGGTCGAATATTGAAAAGCCATTTATCAGGTTTTATTTTGTATGCAGAGATTTCCCATTACAAAAACCAAACATCTATAAAATTTTTGCCTGCGGCTTTGTTGGAATAAAATTCCAGCCGTGCTTTATTGTTGATTATTCAACTCAGAATGGTCATGATATTGATAGACTTTTATCGCTACGTTGTCCGTCCGTCCGTCCGTCCAATCGCTTTATAACTTCTGAACGGTAAGCTGTAGAAAGACAAAATTTTGTATGCATATAAACTGCCAAAATAGTCAGAGAATCTTAAGAGGGCAATTTTTTTTAAGTACAAATAGCGGTTTAATTACAGTTTGAAATTTCATGTGTAAACGGACTTAATGTTTTTTAGTGTTTTTTCTAGAAGTTTAAACAAAAAACAAAACTTAGGTTTAAGGAATACTAAACATTAATTGAAAAATAAAACTTTTCGAATATATCAAAAAAATTTTGAGAAATGAAGAGTCGAAAACGCATGATGTTTTTCAAAGTGTTGGAGGCCATAACTTTTGAACGGCTTGCCGCTCAAAATCAATATGGAACGCACGTATAAAGCAGCTTAAAGTAAGCCAAGTGCAGTTTCGACGCATTTTTGAAAAAAAAATCGGAAAAATGCATGTGCGGAAAAAACGTGTCCCCCCCCCCCTTACCTCCGGTGCTGTTTGGTGGAATTCTATAAATAAAATCACACGTATCAGAAATAATTCAAAATTTTAAGGAAAATTATTGCGGATTTTGAAATTTCAAAATCTTCTGAGATTTTAACTGAAATTCTTAAAAGTATTTTTAAAAACAATTTTTTTAAGTCTTTACGGTATACGCGATCTTTTTCAAATTCGGTTAAAGTACAAAGCTCACAAAAAGAAGGAAGGCTACGCTAAAAAAATTTTGAGTTGCCGTTTTTAACCTAAGTTTTTAGAAACCTATTTAAAAACCGATATAAAAAAGGAGTTTTTTTTTCCGTTTGCGCATAAACCGGTGGCCATAGAATTAAAAAAGAAACACCCAAGGCTAGTGCTGGTGGTTTTGCTACTGGAAAAAAGTCTAACGGGAACTGCAAAAAACTTCAAATTAGTTGTTTTATGGATTTGAAATTTAAAAAATTATAAAAAAGGTCAAAAGAACGCATGTCTCCCCCTCTATCTCCCATACGGTATTAAGTATAATTTTAAAATTAACACCGGGCATTGTCCATCTTTTTAAATTTTATACAAAACTATAGCAGAATTCGAATATTCAAAAACTTCAATGATTGAACTGAAAAACGTGAAAAAATTTTCGGAAACTATTTTTTAAAGATTTCTAGTTCCTTAACTATAGTATACAGGGTGTTTCCAAATTCGATGCAAATATTTTGACACAAGATTCTTGGGTATATTTAAAGAAAAAAATTGTTCTACAGTATGGACCTATCTCAAATTTTGATACCACTTATTGGGAATTTAAGAAAACACCTACTTTGAGGTACCTTGACCCATACTAACACAAATATCTCCGCTAACACTTACAACAGGTACTTCATTTAGGAAGTACCAGGACTTAAATTTTAGAAGAAATAGTACTCCTTTTAAGTGCATTAAAATAAAATTGATGACCTTTTTAACTTTCGAGATATTTGCTTTTAAGTCGGATCCTTTTTCCCTGCCCATGACATTTTTTTTACTTTCAAGACACATTTCTGCGAAAAATGCGTAATAAACATATCGGCAATTTTTTTTTTTCTAGTGCACCTAACAATACTAAATAAAAATTGCTAAGACTACTTACCCGAAAAACCCACAGATTTTATGATACTTGGGAAATTCCATACCAGGTAAAATTATGAAAAACTCTTTTCACGAAGCCGCGACAGGTATAAGGTGGAAATATGATTTGTTACCTACTTTTATAACCGCGATTGACAAAAAGAACGATTTTTTGACTATGTATTAATAATTAACGTAGGTTTTAGAGCATGCATTTTTATTAGACTACCTGATAAAAAGGTAATTTCCCTATAATTTTTCTGTCAAATCCCAAAAAGGATTAAGTTTGAGGTTGGTCGCCTAGTTGGAAAATTTACCTAATGTAAATTGTATAAAAGGTAAGAAAACAAAATTAAATCTATCAAAGTCATTTTTCAAGCCGAGGTGACACAACAGTTGTTAAGATACCCTACTTGAAATGGCATCTTTTACAAACGAAGAATACGCCGATATTATCTACGTTTATGGGATGTGCAACGGAAGTTCTATTAGAGCACAACAAAGATACCATCAGCTTTATCCTAACCGAAGAGTACCTAATCCCCGCGTATTTACAAATTCGTTTCGAAGACTTCGGGAAACGGGATCTGTTTCAACAAGACGACCTAACGCAGGAGCTTTTGCAGGAAGAATTGCAGTTGATGAAAGAATACTGGAAGCGGTTGCAAATGATCCATCAATCAGCATCAGGCGCTTATCCTTGCGATTTAATGTTTCAACACATAAAATTGTTCGTCTCCTGCATACGGAAAACTTGTATCCATACCACCATACACCTGTGCAGGAACTGCTTCCGAGTGATTTGGAGCCGAGACTTGAGTTTTGCAACTGGTTGTTAGAGCGGAACTTGGATGACAACGGTTTTATAAGCAGATCCTATGGACGGACGAATCTCAATTTACTAGAGATGGGATTACAAATTTTCACAATCTACACGCATGGGCTGCGGAAAACCCACACACAAGGAGAGAGTCATCATTTCAACACAGATTTAGCGTCAATTTGTGGGCAGGTGTTATTGGAAACAACTTAATCGGTCCCTTCAAACTGCCTCCCACACTGAATTCTGCAAACTATCTGGAATTTTTGCGCAATGATTTAACAGATCTACTGGAGGATGTTCCGGTAACTCAACGAGCTTCGTCATATTTTCAACAGGATGGAGCCCCAGCCCACTTTGTTCGCGAGGTTAAGAATTGGCTGGATGAAAAGTACGCTGGTCGTTGGATAGGAAGAAATGGACCAGTTCACTGGCCTGCAAGATCTCCAGACCTTACAATTATGGATTTTTTTGTATGGGGGAGAATGAAAGAACTTGTTAATTTTACAGAAATATCAACTCTAAATGATTTAGAAGATCGCATTCTCCAAGCCTCGTCACAAGTGAGGCAGGAGTTATTATTAATAAACGTTGACAGCGCAATTCAAAAACGGGCTCTAGCATGCACACAAAATGGAGGAGGACACTTTGAACACCTTATTTGATTGTAAAGTTAACTTAATGAAATAAAAAAAAAACATAAACCAAACACAAGCATTTTTATTCAGAATAATAGAAATTGAACACTATGAATCGAGTTTTTCATAATTTTACCTGCTATGGAATTTCCCAAGTATCATAAAATCTGTGGGTTTTTCGGGTAACTTGTCTTAGCAATTTTTATTAAGTATTGTTAGGTGCATTAGAAAAAAAAATTACCGATATGTTTATTACGCATTTTTCGCAGAAATGTGTCTTGAAAGTCAAAAAAATGTCATGGGCAGGGAAAAAGGATCCGACTTAAAAGCAAATATCTCGAAAGTTAAAAAAGTCATCAATTTTATTTTAATGCAGTTAAAAGGAGTGCTATTTCTTCTAAAATTTAAGTCCTAAATGAAGTACCTGTTGTAAGTGTTAGCGGAGATATTTGTGTTAGTATGGGTCAAGGTACCTCAAAGTAGGTGTTTTCTTAAATTACCAATAAATGGTATCAAAATTTGAGATAGGCCCATACTTTAGAACAATTTTTTTCTTCAAATATACCCAAGAATCTTGTGTCAAAATATTTGCATCAAATTTGGAAACACCCTGTATATAGTATGTAATATATAAAAGGCATGCGAACTGCATCAAAAAAGTTCGATGAAAGTTTTAAGCTTATTCAAACCAGCGACATAAAAAATATAATATTTTTACGTTTTCTCAGAAAGCCATGTCCGCAGAATTTGAGAAAAGTGGCAAATGCTAGCACAGGTGGTTGTGAAATTGATCAAAAAGTCTAACGGTAATTAGAAATAATCGAAATTGATGTTTTATGGGTCTAAAACTATAAAAATCCTTAAAAAGGCCAAGAAAGAGTATGTCCTTCCCTCTATTTTCGAAACAGTAAAGCTTTTTGTCAGCCTATTTTTAGAGCAACGATACCCAATATAAAATCACCCAATATGATATATGGGTGATGATTATATAGAATCACCCAATATAAGAACAGTAGACAGCACTACGAAAAAGTAAATTACAGACTGTAATATAAAAATAAATAAATAAATAGAGTGGCGCAACAGCTCGAGGTGAACCAGGGCCAACTTCTCAACAATGTATGCTGGTGTGTAAATTTCTTTTACATACAAAGGGACCTACAACTTTTTGCCGAATCCGAACGGCACTTCGAGAAGTTTTTCAAGACAAATGATACTCTCGGAGGGCTTGTCAGACCCTCGCGGAGGTGGGGACCGTGAAAAAGAACTAGTCTTTTTTTCAGGTGACGATGGCAGGATTCGAACCCAGGCCTCCGGCGTAGTAAGCACACACACTAACGACTACGCCACGGCACCCCACCCAGGTGAAGCGTTACCTACCTATATAGAAATTAATGGTTATAATTCGCGCTTATGTATAACTATTATTTTTTAGCGTTGACTTTTAGCATTACCTTAGACAATTACCATCTTAGCAGACATTTTCTGATGCATTAGTTTTTAATAATAGTAAAGAAATGACACGAATGTTAAACTAAGTCTTTACTAAGAAAATAAAAGTGAAAAATTCATCCAAATTTAATACAGTTTTTTGATCTCAACATAAAGGTAATAAAAGCATTCCTCAGAAAAAATAGTAGAAAATACGAAAGAATTTTTTACTAATTTTTTTTTTCACTGAAAGATAATGAAACCATTTATTAGAAGCAGCGAGTTGAATCATTACTAAAAAAAGACCGTCAAGTATGAAGCCTACACGGAGAGGTCCATCGTTTTTTTTGAAGGCTTAGCGTAGTATTTTCGCTAAATTTTACTAGTCGGAGGGTTACAATCCGCTTAGGCGAATCGTTGGATACCCCATCCCAATTGACCACTTTCAAGCTCCGAATTGTGTCATAAATCTTGGTTGTTGAATTTCAGTTTCTATTAACTTCAACTGTATTTAGAATTTCTCAGGTAAAGAATATCCCTTAAAATGGGGCGTGGCATCCACCCCTTTTCAATTACATCGTTTTTTTGTTTACATTTTTTATTAGAAGTGATATACACGTATTGATTACTTATACTTAAAAACGCCCACAAAAGTGGGCGTGGCAAAAATTTATTCATTTGAGTTGATGGCTTACGTATATATCTGAAGATTTTTTGGTCCAAATTTTTTTGGATTTAAAGCAAATATATTTATATATAAATATAGAATGCATATTTAATATGACTATGCCTATAAGGGGGTGGTTTTCGCTTTTTCTTAAATGCCAATCACAATATTTTAAAGCGAGGATAACGCGTACCAAATTTCAGCTTCCTACGACAACTTTGAATTTTTATGCTAATAAGTAAAGTGGGCGTGTCAGTGGGTGGATTTTAAAAATGTTTACACTTAAACTGCTTCGGGACCTAGAAAGAACAGATATTTAGTTTCAAGTTCCTAGCTTAAAATTTAAGGCCCAAAAACTACCGACACACGGACGGACGGACGGACAAGGCTCATTCGACTAACAATTCGTTCTCGATCATATGCCCTTAAGGTCTTGGGGGTCTACGGTGATTATTTCTCTATGTTACAAACTATGAATCAAACTTAATATATCTACCTCCTATCCTATGGGATGGGGTTTAAATATAAAATGTTGTTTAGTGTATTTGCGACTTCTTTTTCTTTTCTTTTAATGACGATTGCGGACTTTATGACATTTTTTCAAGCGCATCTCGATTGCACATTTCTTTCTCTTATATTATTTTCATAGAATATTTCGAGTGCAGTTTTAAGAGCATTATATGCATGAGAGCTGTGTGTATGAGTTATTAAAAGCTGCCATTGCAGTGTACTAAATAATGGGGAGATTTTTCACTGTTTTCTCGGTATTCGGGTTTGAAATTCTTAAAAAAAATCGGTAATTTTACTCTTAGTACTGTTACTTTTACAAGTTGACTGTGCTTGTTTTAGCCGAATCTTAAGCTTAGGTACTCAAATTTTGTTTGCAACGCAAGGTGACAACTATTTTTTTGTTTTAACTAAAAAAAATTACAAGTGGGTTTTTTTTTCAAGATTTTTTAAACATATTGCTTTCTACTTCAGTGATTTGTGCTTGTGTAAAATTTAGTTGATAAGATAGAAATAACTTGGAAGTAGTAGGCATTTTTTAGTACTACTGTTAACTAAAACAATCCACTAAATTGATTTTTAGCATATCTCAAAAACCACGCAATGTTTGAGGCTCTCTATATATTTCTTTCGAAGCTAAAAAAATTGTCTATGTCTGATATTTTTTTCAAAACGATATATATGTTACCGCTATCGAGATAGTGTAGGGAAAACGCGGTTGTTTAGCTCTTTTCTGCATTCGTTTGATTTAAAATCCATAAAACATCTATTCGGATTTTTTTTTGATTTTCATATACTTTGCACTATCAATGGTTACTTTTCCTTAATACTCAGAGCACAGGATTTTTGGTTATCGGTTATAAAAGCGAGTTGTTAAATTTATTTTTTAAACCATTTCAGAAAGTTTTAAGTAAGAAACGCCATTTTTGAAAGATGTTTAAAGTTTTAGAATTTACTTCATACGTTTTATGTATACAAAAGAAATTTCATTATAATCGATACCACCGTTAAGATTCCAGAAAATTTTAAAAAATAATTTTTGAAATGTTTTTGAAGTTTTCGGGCTAATAGTACATTTCCACCGAACCTAATTTCAGCATTTAAGCTAAATTCAACATTTTAACCTACATTTTTAGCATTGCGCCATATATTTTTAGGATTTATAAATGTTGAATTTCAGTTAAATGCTGAATTTCGCCTGTGCATTTAGAAGTTTGTCAAATCGAACATACCTCTCAAACTTCCGATTCTCGTATTTTTAAGAGAATTCAGGGCAGTGGACAGAAACGAAAATTTGTAATTTGACATAAGTCGATAAAAGTGCTCTGCGATGCATTTTAAAACAAAAAATAAGCAAGTAATAACGAAAATTTTCGCTGTATTGAGTACTTGATATTTCAGATTTTGACTCTGATTGTCATTTAAAACGCTGAAACTCCAATATAAACGGCAAAATTGAATTTCGGAATCTTTTCACTAAATTCAGAATCTGCTCATTTCAATTTCCTTCTTTCTGGCTCTAAACCCGTTTGCGTGTATACAAAAAATCACCCTTGCATGCATTCTCATTTTTTTCACGGACTTTATAAGTGTGCCAAATTTCATCTTTCTACGGCTTACCGTTAAAAAGTTAAAGAAAAATGGATGGGCGGACGGATGGACAACGGAGCGATACAATAAGACGGCCTTTTTCCATTTTTTGACGGACCGCTAAAATAGTAGTTATGAATTCGCTCGAAGTTTTATTTCATTTAATCACAACAGAAATCAGGTAGAAAGTAATAGCAAAAAATTTCTCTCCATTTCTCTCTCAAAAGAAACTTGATAGAAATACTGCTTCTAAGAAAAATATAGCAACAGGTTTGCGCGAAAGTGTCACCATTATTTTCATTGAAAGTTGCTGGAAGCATTTCTTAGAAAATAATAATGAAAACTTCCCGCGAATCGATTACTATTTGTTTTTTTCGAGCGAATTTCATTGACAGAAAGTTGATGGAAACATTCCTTAGATAAAAATAGTTGAATAAAATATTAGAAATAAAAATATTCGATCAATGTCGGTTTTAAGAATCCACATAAAGAATTATAAAAAATTTAAATTTTTAGAATTCTTTAAAATTTAACTTTACAATAGTAAGGGTATAAAAATAAAGCAAGTTCAAAAAGAAAAAAAAATTTACCTTCTCCGCCGACGTTTAGTGAATTGCTGGGAAAAAAGAAGAGAATTTTTTTTTTTCTTGAAAGCTCTTGAATTTTTCGTTTATCGATTTTACTTTTCTATTCATTGGGATAATTTCAAACTTTTACTTTTATACATTTTTTACAACATTAAAAAAAAATTAAAGCAAACATTTAAGAATGATGCGATATAATTTTTGAGATTTTTGGGGTTGTGCTGTTATCGTCTTTAGTGGGAAAAAAGGTTAAAAATTTTTTGTACATCGTTGAGATATATTTTTTTTTGTGAAGCGTGTTGCAAAATTTTCCGATTTAAAAAAAAAGTGGGTAAGTGCTAGAGTTCAAGTGTAATGAACTTCTAAATAAACCACCCTTTTTACCCAGCAACGTTAAATCTTCAAATTTTTTGGCCTAGCTTCATTCTTTGGAGGTCCAGGCTCTCAAAAGTAGGCGTAGACTTAGGAGAAGATCTCTTAAACCTATCTCATTAGAACCATGAGTAAATGTGTCAAAAGCAAAAACTTTTTCTTAAAAACGCCGCCTAAAAGTAGGCGGGACTTAAAACAATGCATGAGGTAAACTCAGAGACCACCAATATGTTCAAAATTTGTCAAAGAATTATTTTCCGATTCAGACTTGAACTTTCAAAGAAATCAATTATTTTTTAAGGATATAACACACAAGGGGCATCGTCGATGTATGGGCGGTTAGATTTTCGTCGTGCTTAAGCCGCAATTTCTATACACCAAAACTTGAGTTTGTATGCGTTGTTTAACTTGGTCAAAAGGTCTTTTGAAGTAAGAGGTAAATTAGAGGTTATACCATAATGAAGCCAGAAGTAGGCGTTGGCGGATTAAAACGACTTTAATATTTTTCCTGTGCCTACCTACTCAACGTGATAAACACTACGGAAGCGTAAACTACTTGTTAATTTAACGTAGTTGTAGTCTAGAGGAACTATGTATGAGAGAGCAAAACTTTACCACTATGACGTGCGTTCTGGCATTTTTCATAGTGCCTCTCATCAATGGGTGGTTTTTTAGCGCGTGGAAATCGGACATAACCAATATCAGCTATTTCGGTACTATAAACCTGCTATAGTGGGCACATTGGTATCTTTGAAAAAATTTGTCTCTTTCAATGCGAGGCTTAAACTTTCAAAGATTGGAATCTTTGAAAGCTTAAGCCTCCGTCCACCCTAATATTCAAACACAAAAAAAAAAATCCTGTGCAACATAAAATCTAAGCCGTGCTACAAGTTTCAGCCCTCTAGCTTGATTTTGAAGGCCCAAAACCTTCACACATATAGACGGACAGACATGGCTTAATCAGTTCACATGTCGGCCACGGTCGTTTCTCTTCAACGTCTCATGGGACTGCGGTGGTTATTTCATGGTGTTGTACACTATACATTCCTATTTATACCCTTGGTTGGGTATAAAGACCGTGATGTATAAATACAGTGCAAGGAGCGGTAAGCTAGCTTTTGTTGAAGGTTAAGCTTGTCATAATTTGTTTCATATTATGTAAAATATTTTTTGATACATAAGTTTTTCGAGTCGTTTCATTGACAATTTTGACGACGTAAACTTAAGATTTTTAAACCCACGATGTTAAATATAGTTTAAGTATTTCTCAATATATCACGCCCACAATTGTTGTTTTTAGTGATCAATTAAAATCAATTTTTCTAACTGCTGGTTATTGAAAAGTCAAACCCAAAATAGAGTGGAAGACACCAGAAACGGGACCATTTAATCCCTTAAGATCTATCTGTAATGGGCCACAGATGCCTCTTAGCAAACTACACCTTTTTAAGTAAGTACGAAGATCCGAGGAAGCCTCCATGTAAAAGAACCGATCTCCAGAAAAATAGTGCACAACCGGCCCAGTTGGTATTGCCACGTTCAAAGGAAATATACTACGAACCTCGTCAAAAAGGCAATGTCAATCAAAATTCCAGCGCAATCGCGAAGGAGAGAAAGACCTATACATTCATGGATAAAACAAATGCAACGATAACAACATTTATTTGGCCTCAGTCACGAAGAGATCCAAAACCGGGTGGCCTGCCGGTATATTCTGAGCTCAAATCGGCGTACCCCACAAGCGGGCCATTAGGAATGCAGTAAGGTGGGAGGGTTATGATCCTTCACTTCAGATCATAACCTCGCGCCTAATGGAAAAGAAGAAGAACACCTTTTTAGCGTTGTGATAAGTTAGATTAGCGGCAAAAAATAAAGTTTGAATCCTTTAAACCTGCGAAGTGGGCCACCCAAACACTATTGAATCGAAAACAGTCCGTATTTTTAACCAGTTTTCCACAGAAAGGAGTGCTTCGAGTTGTGAATGCCGCTAACGTAAAAAAAAATAAATTGTAACGATAGAACCCCAAGACCTTAAAGTCATATGATCCACACCGAATTCTGAGTCGAATCAGCCATGTCCTGTTCGTCCTCATCTCACCAATTTTAAAGCCTTACGCTTGGAGCAAGAAAGCTGATATTTTGCGTTTTAGCTTTTCCTTATCCGCAGCAAGATAGATATGTACTTAAATATTTCAAATCTGCCGACAGACACGCCTACGGTGCAAATTCTTCCTTTGCTCTCTATTGTCTATTGTGATTGGCATTTCAAAAAAAGGCAAAAACCGCCCCCATGTGGGCGTGGTCATATTCAATTTGCATTTTAATAAACGGTTTTTATTCGATATTATGTTCCTTAAATCCAAAAAACTTGCACTATAAAATGTTCAGATATGTGTGAAAACTGTCAACAGAAATGAAGAAATTTATATTACGCCCACTTTTGGGGGCGCTTTTAAGTATAAAACAAATTTTTAATATGAAAATGCAATCAGCACGTGTATACTACTTCTGATAAAAAATATAAACAAAAAAACGATGTTATGGAAAAGGGGCTGATGCCACGCCCCTTTTATAGGGAGAAAAGTTTAACTGGGAAATTCTAATTACAATTGAAGTTAATATAAACGGAAACTTAACAACCAAGGTTTATAACACGATTCAGAGTTTGACAGTGCTCAATTGGGATGGAGTATCCAACGTTTGTTAACCCTCCCACTAGTTTTCTTAGGTTTTCTGCAGAAAAAAAAATATTTTGTGTTCCGTGGTATTGAAAAAAACATTTTTCAGCCCAAAACACTTTTTTCTTAAAATTGTTATTTCTTTAAAATTATAAGAAAAAGTCTGAAAAGCTAAAATTATTTCTAAAATTTCTAAAATTATTCCTACAAACGAGCCTTAAAGTGGGCGGACCTCAAAACTGTGTGTGAAACAAACTTAGCAAACACAAATGTCTTAAATATTTGTCATATATTTTTTTTCTCCTGTTGGTCTCGATCATATCTCTAAAAGGTCTGAGGGGTTTTAGGTTGATTATTTCTGCGTTACAAACGATGCATAAAAATTAATATACCCTGAGGTTGTGTGACATTAGGAAAGGCAGCAAACCACGATTTACTACATACTGACAGAAAAATGGTTTGAAAAATAACTAAAAAATATGGCTACATTCATATTCTGCTTTTATGCGATTTTTCATAATGAATCGTCATGGAGTGGGTTGCAGCGGAGTAGCATGCACGCCATAATTATTCCACTTTTTGGACATAAAGTCCATGAATAGAACAGTGCGATATGTATGAGGGTATGATGTGCCACTGTAACTCCCCTGCGTAGCGTTTTTCTTACTCCTAACTTCTTTTATAATTTCTTTAATTTTTAATCTTAATATATTTTAATTTTAATATTTTTGAATAATACCTATTTGGTTTTTTTTTATAATGAAATTTAGCCCAAAATATTGGGTCATTTGGCATTTTTTGGTCTACGCCGCTTTCGTTTTTTACATTTTTTCGCATAGCCAAAAAAATGCCTTCCACAAATATTCTAAATGTTTGCGGAAATGACAAACCGTTAAAAGTAACAAAAAGATTTTGCTTTTGGGACTCGTTGTCTAGATCTTCCACATAACAAAAGTGTCGGATAGGATTTTAATTATTTTAACAGGCCATTTAACGAACGGACTGTAATTTTTTTAATACACTCAGATCTGTGTTGTAGAGCGCTTAAATCAAGCATTATCTACAAGCAGAGGTTTTCCAAGCAAAAATATGCTTACACAGGCTCATCACATAGTGCTGGTGTTAGAGGTTGGTAAAAAACACCGAACACATGCAACACAAATCAAATAAAAAGTTACACTAAGCAGAGTAAAAAACAAGTAGGTAAGTGCAAGAGTTCGTCTGTAACGAACTTCTAAATACCCGACCCTCTTTACCCATTAACACCAAATTTAAAATTTTTTGGTCTGTTTCATATACTGAACGTCAATTATTTGTATTAGCCACGCCCCTAAAAAAGGGGCTAATTAAAGGATTCTGGTCGATATTGCTCTCCACCAAAATTTAGTTCATATATTTTGTCTATCTCGACCAAAAGGCATTTTGAAATAAAATGTAAATTTGAGGTTGTCTGACATTCAAGCCAATTGTGGGCGTGGCTGTGGGCGAATCTTCTCAATTTTCATACCTTGCCTGCACAAAATGAGAATCAAGCAACGGTGCAAGTTTCAGTTTCCTAGCTCAATTTTAAAGACCTCAAAACTGCATACATACGGATAGACGGACAGACGGACAGACGGACAGACGGACAGACGGACAGACGGACAGACGGACAGACGGACAGACGGACAGACGGACAGACGGACAGACGGACAGACGGACAGACGGACAGACGGACAGACGGACAGACGGACAGACGGACAGACGGACAGACGGACAGACGGACAGACGGACAGACGGACAGACGGACAGACGGACAGACGGACAGACGGACAGACGGACAGACGGACAGACGGACAGACGGACAGACGGACAGACGGACAGACGGACAGACGGACAGACGGACAGACGGAGACGGACAGAGGGACGGACAGACATGGCTAAATCGACTTACCTGTCGGTCTCGATCATATCTCTAAAAGGTCTTAGGGATCTACGGTGATTACCATTGTGGTACAAACTATGCCTTCAAATTAATATACGCTCGGTCGGGTATAATAATATGAGACATGGTCACTTAGAAGACGGAGTAAACATGTTACATGCACAGTTTAAATTTGTCTAAGCAGCTATTTTAATTAAACTTTGTCAATAGCTATTAAAATCAAGTAAATCACTATTTGACTTATACAGAGAACACAAACGGGTTATCGGCTCATGCATGCCGCAGAGGAATAGTTCGTAATGAGAGGAATAGGATAATGAGAACCGCTGCGAAATTTCAAACTAAATAAAGAGAGAATGTCAGGAGTTTTTGGGAAAGACTTTGCAGGTTCAGTAGCTTAAGTCGCTAAGCATATGGAAGAAGGATTATCGGATCTTCTCAGGGGAGACCTTTAAGAGCAAAGCGGATGAGCCTTCGCTGAACTGCTTCAATCCTATTTACATGACAAGTATGAGAAGGTGTCCATATTTGCAAGGCATATTCAAGATGCGGACGAACGAAGGGGAGGTTGTAAGGTGAGAGAGTTATATACGGATCGTTAAATTCTTTGGATTACCTTTTGACAAAGCCTAACCTGCAGTTTGATTTATAAACGATGTAGTTAATATGCTCGGAAAAATTAAGGTCGTAACTTAAAAATGCTCCGAGGTCTTTGATTCGAAACACACGACTAAGTATGTACTTATGTATTGAATAAGAGGAAACTGACGGTATCCGTTTTTTAGAAAATGTCAGAGTTTGGCATTTGTCGGGATTAAGCATGAGCTCGTTCTTATTACACCATGTACTAAACCTATCGATATCTGCCTGTAAAAGCAAGTTATCGAATGATGATTTAATAGTTTTAGATATTTTCATGTCATCGGCATAAGCGAGAATATCACTGTTGATGATACTAGTGGAAACGTCATTAATTGCAAGTATAAAAAGAACCAAGGTGACTGCCCTGAGAACCGCCTGAGGGGGCCGAAAATTTATTTGAAAGTAGGCCTCTAGACTGATATAACGTTAAAATTGACCTTTGTGGAATGATTTAAGTAATCGAAAAACTCCGTGTCAATAAAAAATGGAGCATCTCTGAACGACTTAGAAAAAGAATCGCAAAAAAGTTGCAGGTGGTGGCAGGCTCGTTAGAGCAGCTACCATTATACTTTAAATTGGCTGGGTAGCTATCAGACATTCTTTTCGAATTGACAAATTTTGGATTTAGAATCTTAGAGTCTTACCTTGAAAACAGAATCTTTCGCGTAAGGTACGAAAATGAGTACTCGAAATTCAAAGAGATAAATGCCGGTGTCCCGCAAGGAAGCGTTCTCGGCCCAATATTATTTTTGATTTATCCAAGAGACATACCCCACGA
Organism: Neoascia interrupta; assembly: GCA_947623515.1. Taxonomy (NCBI): domain Eukaryota; kingdom Metazoa; phylum Arthropoda; class Insecta; order Diptera; family Syrphidae; genus Neoascia; species Neoascia interrupta. The sequence continues at coordinate 56,983,905 of OX392463.1, forward strand.
TGAGGGGACAATTTTAGCTACGTTTGCTGACGACACTGCTATACTCGCTATTGATACGACAACTGAATTATCAACAGGGAAACTTAAGCGCGCTTTAGACAAAATATGCGACTGGACGAAGACCTGGCGAGTCGTCCTTAACGAGACTAAGTCAACGCATGTTAACTTTACTTATAAAAAGATAAACAACAAACCTTTCTTCAGTAACTCCGTACAAATCCCGTACTCAAATGAAGCGAAATATCTAGGAATGACTCTAGACGCAAAACTTAAATGGAAGCCGCACGTTAAAAAGAAACGCGACGAGCTCGAAATCAAGTTAAGAGAAATGAATTGGCTTATCGGAAGATTTTCGAAACTAAGCATATATAACAAACTGCTTTTGTATAAGCAAGTGCTAAAACCATCTTGGACGTACGGTATACAACTCTGGGGTTGTACTAAACCAAGCAATATATCTATTTTAGAAACTTTTAAAAATAAGACACTCAGAGCAATCGTAAATGCTCCATGGTACATAAGAAATAGCGATCTACACCGAGATCTTGGAATCGCAACCGTGACTGGCGAGGTAACAAACTTTGCTCGCAAACTTAGTACTCGTCTTCGCGGACACTGCAACAATGAAATTATCCGAACCTTGGATCAGACAAATCTTACGCGCCGACTACAACGAATGAGACCGTTAGATCTAGCAGCATAAGATGAGACCGCATAAATTGACGGTATTGGAGGTGCCTTCGTTGGAAGGCAGCCTGCCACACGCGATTACTACAGAAGCTTGAACTACTTGTTAAGGAAACTTAGTTGTAGTCTAACGAAAAATGGGAGGTTTTTTAGTAAGTAAGCATCTCACACTACTATGAGCACGCGCAGCCGGTCCTCGTAGTGCCTATGAAGGCACGATTTCCTGCAGTTCCTGCACATTCTGGTCAGTCAACACCCGAAGGAAGGTATGTTGAGATCTTTGCTGCGTTAAATAATCTGACGCAACTTGTAAACGAGCCTACACGGGTACCTGACATTAACAATCATTCCGCCAACACTCTGGACTTGTTTCTAACTTCCCATCCCGATAAGTACACCGTAAATGTACTATCTCCTCTAGGTTCGTCAGACCACTGCGTCATATCAGCCAAATTCTTATTGGATGGCCAACCCAATAAGGAAATAACTCCTAAACGAACAGTCTGGCGGTACGAGAAAGCAAACTGGGACGGCCTTAATAACTTCTTCGGTCGTTTTAACTGGTCCTTGTGCTTTCTCGATAACAACGTAGATGCTGCTGCTGATATGATAACCAACACCATTCTCTTTGGTATGACATCTTTCATCCCTCACAGGATTAAGAGTATCAAACCTAAGGTGAACCCGTGGTATGACTTGAGCTGTAAAGAGGCGATTAGGTTGAAGGAGTTATGTTTTCGGTCCTACAAGGCCAACCCATCTCAGGTAAACCGAAAAATGTTCAAACAAGCCGGAAATGATTGTAATGCTCATATTCGCCGTGTCAAATTCCAATACGACCAAAAGCTGAGGCAGAAAATACTACATTGTCCCAAGGGTAGTAAAAACTTTTGGTCTTTCGTAAAAAATGTTAAAAACTGTGCCTCATCTTCCATCCCAACACTCGTTTACAATGACATTCCAGCTGTCACCTCTATGGCCAAAGCAAATCTACTTGCAGCGCATTTTGCTACTAGCTCCATGCTCCCTGATTCTGCGATGTCTCCGCCTGCACTGGAGCGCGTCGACTTTACCATGGGACAAATTCACTTTCGCGCTCGTGCAGTCAAAAGAGTACTTAGAGATATCAACATTCACAAATCCGCTGGTCCAGATGGAATATCCCCGATTGTTCTGAAGAGGTGTTCTTCCACGCTGGCAAAACCATTGTGTAAGCTTTTTCATCGGTCCTACTTCTCAGGTCTCTTTCCGAGTAGATGGAAAAGAGGTGTTCTTCCACGCTGGCAAAACCATTGTGTAAGCTTTTTCATCGGTCCTACTTCTCAGGTCTCTTTCCGAGTAGATGGAAAACAGCATTTGTCCAGCCCGCCCCTAAAAAAGGCGATTCTTCTTCTTCCTCTAGCTATCGTCCAATTGCACTTACTTCCCTTCTTTCTAAGGTCATGGAAACGCTGATTAATTATCAGCTTATGAAATATCTTGAAACACGAAAACTTCTTAATGACCGGCAATAAGGTTTTCGTAGCAAACGGTCCACTGGTGATTTGATGGCATATCTCACGGAAAAGTGGAATCATTCCTTGCATCTTCTTGGTGAAAGCAAGATTGTTGCGCTTGTATATTTCAAAAGCATTTGACAGAGTTTGGCACCAAGCTCTCTTGTCGAAAATGAATTAGTAATTACCTTTCGAACCGTTCAATTCAAGTTGTTTTGGATGGCTTCAAGTCCGCAGTTCATAAAATAAACGCTGGGGTTCCCCAGGGCTCTGTTTTGTCTCCGACACTCTTCCTCATTTTCATTAATGATCTTTTGTCTGCAACTACCAGTCGAATTCATTCCTTTGCCGATGACAGCAACCTCAGTTTTTCATATTCGTTCTCAGCTCCTCGTCCCCGCTCTTCGGACGTAGAACTAGAACGGCAGCGTATGTCAAACTCATTAAACTCTGACCTTAACAGCATTGTATCATGGGGATCTCAAAATAGAGTGGAGTTTAATGCTTCTAAAACTCAATGCTGTCTTCTGTCATTGAAGCAAAACCGAAACTTCCAGCCATTATCCATGAATGGCACTTGCATCAATGAAACCGAAACGCTTTCCACTCTCGGTATGTGTGTCAATAACAACTTTAGTTGGAATGACCACATATTCGAGGTCGCCAAGAACGCTGCAAAATGCCTAGGTTTCCTTAAAAGGTGCAAGAAATATTTCACCCCTTCTGGTTTGGCTATTTTATATAAGGCCTATATCCGCCCTAAAATGGAATATAACTCCCATGTCTGGGCTGGTGCTCCTAAAACAACACTGCACCTGCTCGATAGTATCCAGAAACGCGCGATAAAACTCATAGGTGACAGAAATATTGCAAAGTCTATCGACTCATTCGAACATCGACGCAATGTCTCTTGCTTGTCACTGTTTTACCGTTTTTTTTACAAATAGTGTTCCAACGAAATAGCCATTTGCATTCCACCCCTCAAATTATTCAACCGTAATACTCGCCAACGATCGAATGCTCATCAGTTCACCCTTGAGCCGACTTTCGGGTACCTCTCATCCCTTTCCCCTTCTTCTAATCCTTTCCGCTCGTGAGATGCTAAACATTAAAAGGGTAGCCAATCCCTTGTTCGCGAGTACATTATCGTTACAGTCCGTAAAACGGACCGTTGAATACCCCATCCTATCTCACATTGTAAAATGCTGATGGCATAGTTATTTTTTGACATTTTATAAGTAATGCAAACTTCGAAAAGGGGCGTGGTCCATCCGCCCCTAATTACAAACTATTAATTATAAGATATTTCCACCGATATTTCCAAGTTACACCTAATTGTACGTAAAAATGCAATTTTTTGGTTCAAATTCAAAATTTTTGAAAAATCGACCCCTAAAAGGGGGCATGGCTAAAAACTTTATACGAACAAAATCTGGACGAAAGTATTGTTTACCTAACCTGCTAGTTTTTTTGTTTCATGCTTTCCTAAATGGATTGTATTTTGCTCAAGGGCAGTCGAAATTAAGTTTTTCTGGATAATTTTAAGTTTTTCTTCAATTCTGCCTCCAAATGTGGGCGGGCCCGAAGTCTTGTATGAACAAAATGTGAAACTAAGCGTTTTCTACAAAAAATATTAAGCCAATTTTTTTGAATTTCGAGCAAAAATACTGAGTAAACTGAAAATCTACCCTTTAAATAGATGCCACGCCCACTAGAGGAGGTTTACCAATTAAATTTGTCTTTTTTGTGTCTTATATTCACTAAGAGATGCTAAATGTCAAATTTCAGCCTTTTAGAACGTCTTACAGTTTTGAAAAATCTGGAGGTAGTTGCATATTTAGACCGATTGTGGGCGTGTCTTTGAGCGGATTTCAAAAATTTTTACACTCGTACTGCTTCGCATGACGTGCACCTGACGTACGCAGTTTCAGCATCCTAGCTCAAAATTTAAGGCCTAAAAACATGTGACATACGGACGGACGGACATGGCTCATTCGATTCAGAATACGGTCTCGATCATATGACCTTAAGGTCTTGGGGGTCTACCATTATTATTTCACCGTGTTACAAACTATGTGACAAACTTAATATACCTCCTATCCTATGGGATGGGGTATAAAAATATTCAGAATTGACTTGTTGAATTCCAAGATCTCCGATGGATTGTATTTGTATTTACTCCAACTTCATCCATATCCTGTACCTTAAATGTTTAGCAAATTCAATTTAGTTGGTTTCGCACAGACTAAAATACCACCTCATAAAAAATAAAATTTACCTATTTCTAGATACCTAAATACCTAGAAATAATGGAAGGAAGGAGAGAAAACGAACGATGCCATGACTTGATGAAAGTTTAAGCGCATTAGATGAAATAACACCTTGACCTTGTTCAATTCTAGCTAGGCACTGTGGGAGTCTTCTTGTGGGTGTCCTTAAGAAAATTAATATAGCCTTGCACTGTCTTCCGTACTTTTGTTTCTGATGTAATAATTGGCTTCAAGCTCGCAGTCTATTTTAAGCACACAAGAACATAAGAGCTCAAGAATACACCGGAATCACCGCACACTCTGCGGAAAAAGGAAAAAAAAAATTGTTTCACTATTATACGAGTTTGGTAGTGTGAGCATAAAGCTGGGAAGGACTTTTGAGGATGTACTTAGCATAAGTGTTGGCTTGCTAAATTTACTCTGTTAACAATTCGTGTAATTGCTCCATTTTAGTTTATCTTTGTCGAAAAATGCTTTTTTGGCGAATTTTGTTTATATTTTTTCAAGTTCTTCATTCTTGATGACTTTCCACATTAACTTAAACCAGAAGATTCCAGGAATGAGAATTTATGACAGTGAAAATTTTCACACATTTATTTTGATTTTTTTCACGGAAGCTTAACTTGATCTAGAGTTAAAAATATTCCGCCCATATCGTATGGAGTGTGTTCGCGGGTATTCGGAATCCTACACCTAAAATAATGTCAGTCAATCAAGTATTTAAATTGGATTACACCCACTGACGGTGATTGGATTGCATTCCACGTGCTAGATACATTACATCGTCCTGAGTGGATTCAATACAGAATAAGTATGCATGTGATCTCATTTTACGCACTTGTTACGATGGCTTACTCGTTCCCGCAGGATTCATGTTAAATTTTATATTATGCAAGACATTTTCCTTCGCTATTTTTCCTTAGAAATAAATTAACGCGATAAATATGTGTCGCGTGTGGTGCGTGCTATATGAGCGCAGGACCATAAAGCAAAAGTAAAATTGAATGAAACGGTCTTCAGTGTACTCTAAGGCAACATAACGTTGGCACGATATCTGCTAAGGTGGTGCTTTGGGAGGGAATGAAAACTTAGTTGATTAAATTGCTGTCATTTGTTGTTAAATTTTAAGATAAACTCGCAATAAATTCAATTTGGTGCACGTCATGGGATGGCCGCAAAGCCATGGCTAAATAGATGCGTCCCCCAAGTTGGTATTCCTTGTGGGATAAAGTTATGTTTTTTTTTTGCTCTGTTTGTTTCATTAAATTTGAGTTCCTGTAGGAGCTCATATATTTATTTGGCTTGTCTTTCAGATTGTGGTCTTCAAGTAATAATGAAGGCAACTTTTTTAGTGTTAGGTTTATACCCCATCCCATAGGATAGGACGTATATTAAGTTTGATTCATAGTTTGTAACATAGAGAAATAATCACCATAGACCCCCAGACCTTAAGGGCATATGATCGAGACCGAATTGTAAGTCGAATGAGCCGTGTCCGTCCGCCTGTCGGTAGTTTTTAGGACTTAAATTTTCAGCTAGGAACTTGAAACTTGATATCTGTTCTTTCTAGGTCGCGAAGCAGTACAAGTGTAAAATTTTTTGAAATCCCCCCACCGACACGCCCACTTTACTTAATAGCATAAAAACTCAAAGTTGTCGTAGGAAGCTGAAATTTGGTATGCAATATCCTCGCTAAAGTGTATTGTGATTGGGATTTAAAAAAAAGCGAAAATATTTAATATGCATTCTAATAAAAGGCTTTTATTTGATATATTTGCTTTAAATCAAAAAAAAACTGGCTCCATAAAATGTTCAGATAAAAGCGTAGGCTACCAACTCAAATGAACAAATTTTTGCCACGCCAATCTTTGGGGGCGTTTTTTAAGTAAAAAATCAAATTTTTAATATAAAACTGCGATCAACACGCGTGTACTGCATCTGATAAAAAATGTGATAAAATTATATTATTGAAAAGGGGTTGGTGCCACGCCCCTTTTTTTAAAAAAAAGAGGATTCTTAGCTGACGAATTCTTAACACAATTAAGGTTAGAAAACTGAATAGAAACTGAAATTTTTATCCAACGATTTGCCTAGGCGGATTGTAACCCTCCCGCTAGTTTAGCTTAGAATACACTTTTCGTCGGAGAATCTCGTTGTCCTCGTAATGTAGAAAATAGCTAATACAGGTGATAAAATTGAAAGGAAGAAACGAATGAGAATATGTCAAACTATAGTTCCTATTGCTTATTTCAGGCTTGGTCAAAAGCAATTTAAAAAAAAATAATATTTGTGGTTGTCTTATCCTCAAGCCGATTTTGGTTTTTTTTACATAAAATTTTTAATGATTTTTAAAAACTTTCTACGCTGATGTGTGTTTCGTTCTTGAGATAAAATTGTATTGATGTCCTAATAATTAATTAAAGACAGGCGGAAGCAGATTATATCCCCGGTTATGGCTTGGAAGTAGTGGAAGATTTCTAAAACTTAAAAAAACATAGAATAGTTCCATGTTAAGTACTGAGCTTCACCTGCTTCTAGAGGACTTTATTTTTTTTTTTCAAAAAAGGCAGACTTCACATTCACTTCTGCTTTTAACACATTAATTCACAATGTACACACAATTAAGAGGAAGGAGTTTCATTCTCACGGAACGTCCTTTTTGGAGCCCATACAAAAATTGACATTATGTAGTATGAATTCAAGAGAACAAACTCCATAACTTTGGTATGCAGGGTTTAAAGGGTACTGAAAATTTCTTACAGGCAAACTTTCACACTAACTCACTTCCCGTCTTTTCTTATAGCTTATAGCTATCAACTCAACATAAAAGAGGCGGTTTAAAAGAGGTTTAAAATAAAAGAGGCGTCAAGTCGAGAACTATTTGCAGAATTTGCAAATTTAAAATTATTGAAAGTAATTTTTTTTTTGAATAATTTTTAGGAACTATAACAATTTTCATACCCTATTCCACTGGAATGGACTTTCAAGTTTGATACAGGCGAATATCTAACATAGAGAAATAATAGCGATAGAGACCCAAGTCTGGAGCTGAATGAGCGATGTCCTGTCCGTCTGTCCGTCCAAATGTCAAAAAATTTTCGTTATTTTCCATATGTCGCGATACTCACGAACCTTTCACTGACATCACGCTTTGTTCTTCCGATTATTTCAATGTCGTCTGCGCTTGCGAGCTGTTGAACGGACTTTTGAAAAATTGTGCCTCTGGTGTTGGCGCGGGAGTTATGCACAATTCTCTCAAGTATGACGTTTAAGAATTCGCATGACAGCGCTGTTGAAGTCTTTAGCGACCTTGTCGGAACAGCGTGAATTTTCCAACGTCATCCTGCACAGACTGACGAGTTTGGCAGGGATGCCAAAACTAGACATTGCGCTATATAGCTCGTCTCAATAGATGCTGTCATACGCGGCCTTCAAATCGATGAAGAGGTGGTGTGTATCGATTTGGAGTTCCTGGGTTTTCTCCCAGATATGCCGCAGTGTATATTTGATCGATGGTGGACTTTCCTGGCCTCGCTGATGTGCCTATCAGATTGTTGACAAACGGCTTCAGGCGTTTACACAGCACAGTAGAAAAGACCAAAGTTGGCACAACTCAGAGGGTCTCCTTCCTTCGGGATCGGGCAAACAATGCTGCATTCGTCGGGCATGCTTTCCAGGTCGGGTGGGCGGTATCGTTTGCATGCTTTGTCGGTAACGTCTTTGCCTGGGTTGAATGGTTCGTTCTGCCTGACAGCGGTATTTGATTCGTCCTCGCCGTTATACAGTCTGAAGTGGTCTTTCCAAATCCTCAGCACCGACTGCGATTCTACAACGATGTTCCCTTGATGGTCCTTACAGGCTTCAGTTCGAAGTTTATACCCTTGGCAGGACCTTTTGATCCTTTGGTAAAACTTTCTAACCTCATTCCTGTTGTAATATCTCTCTATCTCTTCAACCGCGCGCTTCTCGTGCTCTCTCTTTTTCCTTCGGAGAAGCCGGTGTTCCTCTCTCCTCCTCTGCTCGTAGAGCTCGCGAGCAGCTGTAGTCCTTCTGTGCAGCGCCGTTTTGTATGCTTCCTGTTTAGCTGCATGTGCTTGCCGGCATTCATTGTCAAACCAGGGGTTTCGTTGTGGTGGCCGTGTGAAACCCAGAACTTCAGAGGCGGCGTCTCTGATGGCATTTTGGCATACTTGATGCTGGCTGCATAGGACTTCGTAGAAGGTTTTTAGAGACTCGGTTGGAGAAGGACCTGGCGATCTCTTGCGATTGTAGTCGGCCGACGTCAAACTTCCTCACAGTATTTCCATAACTTGGCGCTGGTCGGGATATCCGCAGCCGTACCTTGGCCACAACGAATGGAAAGTTGCTGAAGTCATTATGGTTCCTGAACCGGGATAAAAAATCTTATAGGCCCATATCGCTTCTGCCGATAATATCGAAAGTATTCGAGAAACTTCTGCTGAAGCGATTACAACCAATAATTGCAGAAAGACGCTTGATCCCGGATTATCAATTCGGTTTCAGACCTAACCATTCCACAATAGATCAAGTCTACAGAATAACGCATGAAATTGAAAAAGCCTTAGAAGGGGAAAAAATATGTTCAAGTGCTTTCCTCGACGTATCGCAAGCCTTCGACAAGGTATGGCACGAAGGCTTGAAATATAAGCTGCGGCAAAACTTGCCGGAAGACATGTTTAAAATATTGAAAATCTATCTTTAAGGAAGACTCCTTCGTATTAGTTGTAGCAGTAAATACTCGAGTTTCAAGCAAATTCGGGCTGGCGTACCCCAGGGAAGCGTCCTCGGTCCGACTCTGTTCTTGCTCTACACAAGAGACATACCTCTAAATGACGTGACAGTCATTGCCACGGCAATCCTGGCAACAATTGAATCAGTCGAGTCATCAACGAGAAACCTCCAACGACCATTGGACAGAATTTGTATCTGGACGAAGACTTGGCGAATCGCTCTTAACGAGAACAAGTCTACGCATGTGAATTTCACTTACAGAAGGGTTAACAATTTACCTCTGTTCATAAATTCTGCACAACTACCTTATGCAAATGCAGCAAAATATCTAGGGATGACACTGGACGCTAAACTAAGGTGGAAACCACACGTAAAGAAGAAGCGTGACGAGCTCGAGATTAGGCTCAGGGAAATGTATTGGCTTATCGGAAGATTTTCGAAATTAAGCACATATAACAAACTGCTCTTGTACAGGCAGGTGTTAAAGCCGTCCTGGACATACGGTATACAACTTTGGGGTTGTACCAAGCCGAGCAACATGTCCATGTTGCAGACTTTCCAAAACAAGACACTAAGAGCAGTTGTGAATGCTCCATGGTTTATTAGGAATAGTGATATTCACAGAGATTTAGGAATAGCTACCGTGAGCGAAGAAGTAACAAGCTTTGCTCGAAAGCTAAATGCTCGCCTTCATGTTCATTGCAACAATGAAATGATCCGTACTCTAAACGAGACTCTTAACGATGTTAACAACGAGCGACGACTACAAAGAACAAGACCCTTCGATCTAGCGACGTAGGGTGAAGCCGCACGAATGAACGGCTTAGTAGGTGCATTCACTTGATAGCAACCTATCCAATGCGATCAACACTATGGAAGCGTAAACTACTTGTTAAGTTAACTTAGTTGTAGTCAAGAAGTATTATGAGAGAGCGAAAATTTACTACTGTGAAGTGCGTTCTGGCAGTTTCATAGTGTCTCTCATAAATGGGTGGTTTTTTAGCACGTGGAAATCGGGCATAACCAATATCGGCTACTTCGGTATTATGTACCTGCTATAGTGGGCGTATTGGTATCTTTGAAAGATTTTGGAGTTTTAGTCTCCGTCCATCCTAGTATTCAAAAAAAAAAAAAAAAAAAAAAACCTTGGCTACAACAAGGTAGTGATCCGAGTCAATGTTTGCCCCTCGGAAAGTTCGAACATCCATGATACTGGAGGAGTGCCTTGCGTCGATCGCAATGTGGTCAATCTGGTTGACGGTTTATTGATCGGGAGATCTCCATGTCCCTTTGTGGATATTGAGATGCGGGAACTGTGTACTAGCTACCACAACGTGTCGCCCCGCAGCAAAGTCGATCAGCCTGAATCCGTTATCGGAGGTCGTGTCGTGCTTTCCGACTGTACGACCAAAGATGGTCTCCCTTCCTAGCTTGGCATTAAAATCGCCTAGGACAATCTTAATGTCATAGCTAGGGCATTGCTCATAAGTTTTGTCCAGGAGTTCGTAGAACATATCTTTGGTCTCGTCATCTTTCTCCTCTGTGGGGGCGTGTGCGCATATCAGGCTAATGTTGGCGAATTTACAGGGTTTACAGTTCAAGACTTTTTGCCTTAGTCTACCTCCAACAACGAAACCACATCCAAATAGGCGCTGTCTTTGATGCCGATAGCAGTCGCCGTAGTAGATGTCGCAGTTTTACATCCTTCTTTTGCCCGGCCCGTCCCACCGCATTTCTTGGATGGCAGTAATGTCTGCCTTGCAGTCGTTAAGGGCCTCCGCTAGTTGCTCGGCTGCACGTGGTCTGTTAAGGGACCTTACATTCCACGTGCAGATCCGGAGCTCGTTGTCCTTTTCTCGTTTGCATTGGTCGTCAACAGTAAATCCGTCCGACTCCGAGGCTTGTTTCTGCTTCGTGGCTGGTGTTTCTTTACGTGGCCGGGAAGTCACCCCGAAGGCACGACCCCCAACCTGGAGGACCAGATCCTTTGTTAAGCTCTAACGACGGAGAGCCGGATAGCCCGCTCCTTATAGGCCTGAGCTCCGTCCGTCCGTCCAAATGTCAAAAATTTTTCGTTGTTTTCCATATGTCGCAATGCTCACGAACCTTTCACTGACATCACGCTTTGTTCTTCCGATTATGTCAACGTCGTCGGCGTTTGCGAGTTGTTGAACGGACCTTTGAAAGATTGTGCTTTTGGTGTTGGCGCGGGAGTTATGCACAATTCTCTCAAGTATGATGTTTAAGAAGTCGCATGACAGCGCGTCGCCTTGTCTAAATCTTTTTTTGACCTCAAGGGGGTCGGTGAAGTCTTCGGCGACCTTGACGGAACAGCGTGAATTTTCCATCGTCATCCTGCACAGACTGACGAGTTTAGCAGGGATGTCAAAACTAGACATTGCGCTTTATAGTTCGTCTCTATAGATGCTGTTATACGCGGCCTTGACATCGATGAAGAGGTGGTGTGTATCGATTTGGAGTTCCTGGGTTTTCTCGCAGATATGCCGCAGTGTATATTTGATCGATGGTGGACTTTCCTGGCCACGCTGATGTGTGCTTGTATGCGATGTTAAGTAGACTGATGCCTCTGTTGTTGGCAAAACTCAGAGGGTCTCCTTTCTTCAAGATCGGGCAAAGAATGCTGAGGCTCCATTCATCGGGCATGCTTGCTTCCGACCATATCTTACAGATGAGCTGGTGCATGCTCCTGACTAGCTCATCGCTAGCGGGCTGGGCCGCCTGTTCCAGCTGCTTTGTTGCACTTAAGCTTAGACACAGCTTCTTTCACTTCATCCAGTTCGAGTGGGTGGTATCGTTTGTATGCTTCCTTGGAAACGTGTTGGCCTGGGTTGAATGGTTCGTTCTGCCTGATAGCGGTATTTGGTTCATCTTCGCCGTTACACAGTCTGCAGAAATGGTCTTCCCAAATCTGTTAAAGCTTTCTCACCTCATTTCTGTTGTAACAACTCTCTATTTCTTCAACTGCGCACTTCTCGTGCTCTCTCTTTTTCCTTCGAAAAAGCGTAGAGCTTGCGAGCAGATCTAGTTCTTCTGTGCAGAGTAGCCGCTTTGTATACTTCCTGTTTAGGTGCATGTGCTTGCCAGCACATTTTTGTTCCTGATGTTAGTTTTGATATAGTTATAGGTTCTAGCTACTAAAAAAGGGTACGTTTTATCAAGATTTGGGGCATAAATCCAAGACCACTTTATTTTCAGAAAAAAAAATCAAAGTGTGATGGGATGCTGGGGATTCCGTTCATTTCTGGGTGTTAACCTTGGGAGTACAAACGGACTGAACAGCTTAAAATGCAAAAAACCACATTTCATTTGCATTAATAAAAAAGTTATGCCAAATATTTGCTCTATATACCTACATTACCTTAGTTGAAGAAAAAAAAAACTCACCAGGTCCACTTCCATCCTCTGCAATCCTGTACCAGAAATAAAGATTGCTTCTGCTTCAGAAATTATTTTGAGTTTAATATGCATTTTTTTTAGGCTTTAATACTGAACTAGTTGAGAACTATAAATTCTTCTATAATTATTATGGTTTCAAGTTGCCATGCTTTGACTGAAAACTTACCATTCAGGATTCAACTAGCGACAATAATGGTGGAAAGTTAGTACTTAACCGCATTTTAAAGTAGTCTAAATGGTAGCAAGAAATGCATTTTTAAAACATTCAAAATGATAGCGTTTACACCATTATTGACTTATTCCTGATATCCCAGACACTAAAAGAATCACAGCTGAACGAAGTATCTCTCAGTCAGTTATTATAATATCATCCCCTCAGTACCTACTCCCCATGGATGTTTATTTATTTTCTTTTTATCAGAAAAAATAATATTATTTGCATTCCTGCAAACTTTTCTGCATAAAATTTCGATAATATGGGATAGTCAATGCAGGAAAAGAGAAAAAGGATTTTGTTTACTCTTGAGTTTATGTGTTTTAGTCCTGCTATTGCTCAAAGTTACACATACCACATAGAATGAAAATATGCAACAACGCATTCAACCCACAGAGCACTGATTTTCCGCCTTCTCCGTTTCATGTTTCTATTGCTGTGTGTATGGGTTTCAATCCCAAGGATACGTCTCATATAGAGTCTGTTTAAACTTGTATGTGGTTACTGAAATAAAATCGCAAAGGAATGTGAAATATGATCTGTTTGTCATACTTCAGGGGCCAAAGATATTATGACAAAGCCGAGACGGAGAAGTCAGTGTAGCTTTCAAGGACGTGAATCGGTTAGTCGTGCAGGGGTATAAAGAAAAAATTATGCTGATGATGTATACCTCATGAACATAATGTATATGTGCGACTAACATACGCAATCTTCTTAAAGACAATGGTAGGTATCAGCCTGATGTCTCGGCATTGGTTTGGGTCGAAAAAAGGAATAATAAATTAATGTTTCCATTACTTGATCTACAAGGACGGTCAAGTTTTTAAATAATGGAGCGTGCAAATAGAACTAGTTCGCTAGTCCTTTTTATTTGGGATGTGTGCAGAGCGAAAATTGTTAATTTGCAAGGAAACAAGATACGCCTCATATTTCAGATGAAAAGACTGGAGTTACCTACAGGTATCTAAGCAGGAGGGAAAATTAGAAAATTCTATTTGTACATTCCATGCTTAAGTTTAGTTTCTTCATTTGACCAAGCCGGTACTCCTGCCATCCAAGGAGCTCATCAAATTTGATAGAAAAATACAAAGGATATTCTGAAGTTTTTTTTAACTTATAATACAAGCCAAGTCATTCAGCAACTCGGAAACTATTTTTAAGTTTTTTTGGTCACCTCTTTCCGTACAATTAAACCGTTTAACCGTACCTTCCTAGACTTATTTTTATCACTGTCGGGTCCTTATCATTCATGATTGGTTCCAAATCGATGGCTGTTAAAAACAATTAAAAGGAGTAAAAAATAAAAGCTTGATTGTATAAACATTGTAATTTTACCCCCGAAAAAGCTTGAAAAAAACCGCAAGTAACACAGAAAAACACGTTTAAGCTCTGCGTGATGACGCCAACATGCGCTCCTAAACAGGGTGCTAAATTTAAACTTCAATTCAATTTGGGCTGTCACTTGAGTTTGTTTTGATCATCGGTATTAGATTGTCCTGGCGACGGGCTACTTTCGGGTATTTTGGATGATTCATGACTGTTGACATTGCAAGGAAAGTCTAGGCCTACTTACGTTTTCGTTTGAATATAAAGGCTCGGGTTTTCGGGCATTGTTGCGTTAAGTAATTGACTCCAATATTGACGATGACGTTTGTAAGAATTGGTAACCAAACTTATTGTGTTAGCGTGAGTGCAAATCGGAGCGCGTTGGAGTGCATCTGTTAAAGCTTTAGTCCATCTGCGACGACTCTGTCTAAGATAAAAATATGACTTACCAAATTTTAATACGAAAATGCAATCACCATGTGTATACAACTGATGATTAAATATTTATGTGAAAACAAATTCGATGGTATTGAAAAGTGGTTGATGCCACTGACAAATTTTAAATAGAATTAAAGTTAATCGAAATTGAAATTCAACAACCAAGATTTATGACGCAATTCGGAGCTTGACAGTGGTCAATTGGGATGGTGTATCCAACGAATTAAAAGATAAATAAACCAAATAACCAGTGAGTAAGTGCTACAGTGTGTATACACAGAAGTTACAGTCCGTAAAATGGACCGTTGATTACCCCATCCTACCCAAGTAGCACACTCTGGAACCATAAGCATTGGTTTTTGAATATTGGACTTATAAGACACTCAAAATGCTCTTCAGTAGCACTAATGGTTAAAACTAATTAGCACCAAAATTATAAAACTAAAAGTGCTAGCACCAAAGGTTCCGTAAACGTGGTACTATTAACGTTCCTAGCACTCAAGTTATAAGGAGATAAGTGCTGAGGGGTTAAGTTCTATAGACCTTTCTTGCACCTGTTTTCTAACACTATAGGTTTGACACATCCGAAGTACTACTTTGCGCTCTTATATAGCACTTGGGGGTTGCCATACGTCATACAATAGAAAACAATGTAATTGACAGAAATTGTTGTGAGAACATTTCAAGCAAACATCTAAATATAAGAAACTTAATTTTTTTATAAAATGATATAAATTTTAACTAGATTACATATTACGCTGGAGAAGTATATCATACACAAAAATTTGATTTCAAGAGATAATTCATGCGTTTATGCTGTTTTTCTATGAACATTCATCAAATCTTATATTGGGGTCAGTTAGTCATGACTAACATAATGCTTGTAGAATTGTAAATTGTTGAAATTTTTCACTTTTCTATCTTCTAGCTGGTCAAATAAGTAAGGTTTAGGCATTCTTGGTCCAGCACTTCAAGTATTTTATCAGCTCACTGACATGCTAGCTTTTAAGGTAGAAGTTTAACAGGTATCCTCCCTGGGGCTTAAAACTATTAAACCTGTAAAATATATATTTCAATTAACGTCTGCCATGTCAATAATTTCAAGCAGACAAACCAACGTATATCCTAAAAGAAAAGAGAGTGATGGCAACCTTTAATAAATTAGCGCCATGTTTGAAAAAAAAAAACACAAAACCTTATAATTGTTCTACATGAAGCTAGACAGTGTTACATAGAACAGAATGTTTCTAAAAGGCATCGAAGAACACCTTAAGTGTTACAACGGTGCTACATAAAACCTTACACTCTTTATTTTATGTTATATTTAATATTTCAAGAAGAGCATTGTTTCTTTTCGTCCTATTTTAATAAATCATTCGAAGAAACGAGATGCGCACCTTGTTTTCTGCTAATTAAATGCACTCGGTTTGCTCATTAATTTCATCACCATTTAATATGAACGAAGTTATTTGTGCAAAAACATCAACACTTTCAAAGAATAAGATAGAAATGTGTGTATACCTAACTACAATAAAAACCACACCATGACAGTAAAAGGTAAACACCTCGAAGTGTATGTGCCTAAAATGTATTGACTGTCAAAAAAATTATATAAGAGCCCGAATTAGAACCGTTTCTGCACCCGAAATTAAGTTCTATAAAGTGTCAAATCATCCTTATAGGAGTTTTGTAAGGGGACCCGTTACTACCAACTTCAAGAACATAAGGTTTTATGATGTGGTGCTGAAAACGTAGCGGTGGCCAAAGCAAGAGCTTCTGTGTTACTTGGGTATCCTACATTGTAAATGCTGATAGAATTGCTATTTTTTGACATTTTATAAGTAGGGCAAACTTCGAAAAGGAGGTTTGTAATTAGGTGCAGTTGGACCACGCCCCTTTTCAAAGTTTGTAGTAAAACAGGGGGGGGGGGTTCGTTTTACGGGGGGTATTCAACGGTCCGGACTGTAACTTCTACGTACACACTGTAGAAATAGCACCTCACTGGTTATTTCTTTCAACTATTTGGTGATGAAAAGCGTCAAATTTAAGTCTTTTACGCATCTTAAAGTTTTGAGAGCACTGAAGGTAGTTACACATATAAGCCGATTGTGGATGCGTCTGCGGACGAATTTCAGAGATTACAATAACACTTGTACTGCTTCGGATGACAAGGGGCCCATGCACATAAGATCTCTAGCTCAAAACTTAAGCCCTAAAACCATATGACACACAGACTGACGGACGAACGAACGAACGGGCATGACTTATTCGATTCAATATTCGGTCTCGATCATATGCCCTTTAGATCTTTGGGGTCTAGCATTATTATTTCACCGTGTGACAAACTTTATATACCTCCTATCCTATGGGATGGGGTATTAGAAGATATCCTGGATTAGGGCCAGCATGAAAAATATCCCAACCGGACTACAACCAGCGACAGAAGAATAGCCCATAGCCATCTATATGAAAATGAGCGGCTTCTCAATCGGCATCTGTTATCCTATTATTTTCCTCCTAAAAATAAACATCCTTTATAAAAGGGGCAGATTTCTTATAATTTACTGAACATGAGACATGTTGGCAAAAATTAAAAAAAATTAAAAATTATTGGTTAGATCTATTTTTGACTAGTGGGAGGGTTACAATCCGCTTAGGCGAATCGTTGGATACCCCCTCCCAATTGACCACTGTCCAGCTCCGAATTGTGTTATAAATATTGGTTGTTAAATTTCGGTTTCATTTAACTTAAATTGTATTTAGAATTTCTCAGTTAAGAATATTCTCCCTAAGAAAGGGGCGTGGCATCCACCCCTTCTCAATAACATCGTATTTTTGTTTATATTTTTTATCAGAAGTGTTATACACGTGGTGATTGCATTTTTATATTGAAAATTTATTTAAAAACGCCCCCAAAAGTAGGCGTGGCGAATTACTATACACTTGAGTTAATAGCTTACGCACATATCTGAACATTTTATAGTGCAAGTTTTTTGGATTTAAATCAAATATATCAAATAAAAATCGTTTATTAGAATGCATATTAAGTATGACCACGCCTACAAGGGGGCGGTATTCGCCTTTTTTTAAATGCCAATCTCAAAACACTTTAGCTAGGATATCGCATACGAAATTTCAGTTTCTTGCGACAACTTTGATTTATCATGCAAATAAATTAAAGTGGGCGTGTCAGTGGGCGGATTTCAAAAAATTTTTCACTAGTACTGCTTTGGGACCTAGAAAGAACAGATATCAAGTTTCAAGTTCCTAACTCAAAATTTAAGGCCTAAAAACTACCGACAGACGGACGAACGGACGGACAATGCTCATTCGACTTACAATTCGGTCTCGATCATATGCCCTACGATGATTATTTCTACGGGGGTCTACGGTGATTATATCTCTATGTTACAAACTATGAATCAAACTTAATATACCTCCTATCCTATGGGATGGGGTATAAAAATCCCAGGACCTTTCGATTGTCATACCTAGGTGCTACCATCTGCACCTAGGTATTTAAAAATTATTTGAAAAAAAAAGTTAAAGCGAAAAAAAGGAAAGAATATACTGACATCAAGGGGAAAAAAACAAAAACTATACTAAAAATTTCCCGTTTCTATTTTACGTCTGTACTTTAACGCTTCCTTGCAATATTCGTAAAGAGAATCCCATCCCTCGACTCCGTTAAGTATACCCAAGGTGCTCTCAGTCGCTATCGCCGAAGTGCCGATATGAAGCGTTCTTAATTCACTCAAGATAGGACACACCGCCAGCAAGTGAAAGACATCTTCGCGCACATTTAATTTGCACAGGCTGCAGGAAACACGAAGGTCCTCTCTCTTTGGCATATAATTAAGTATCAGAAGCTCCCCTCTAGCCTTGAAAATCGTTGAAATTATCGCTGTGCTAAAGCAATCCTTGAAATAATTTCTTTCCATGAGATTGTAGTTGAGCCGACTGTAGTACTCCCTGTACAAAGACGAACTTGCTTCCTCCTCGAATTTGACTCTTAACTTGAAATCCAAGTCGCGAATAAAGCCATACAAAATGTGCCTCCATGAATCGATTTTATTAGTACTGAGATGCAGCTGCAATCCATATCTTTGAGATAGCAAATGAAGGTCCTTAACGAAGTTGTGGTTAGAGAGGGCTTTTCTAACCACAAGATTAGGCAGACGGCTAGATGACATATGAATCGCTTTAATGATGTATTCCAAATGCAGCTTAAGCGTCTAAATAAACAGAGGAGACAGACCTGTCTCTAGGAAAAGCATGTAGTTCGGTGGATTGCTGGGAAGATTGAACAAACGTTTAAGGAAACAACGGAGCAGCTTTTCAACCTCCGCGTACTGCTTCCCACCCCATACTTGGGCTCCATACAACATTACCGACCGGGCGGTTGCTTCACAAAGCTTATGTTTTGCATTTAAACTCAAGTCCTTGCAGTTAATACAGTTCCTCCTTGTCGAATTTAGAGCAGACTTTGCAATATGCAACTTTCATGTTAGGTGTTGCGACAAGTTAAGGTTGGACGTTATTTTCACACCATGATATTGGTATTCCTTGACGATTTCGACAGGGCTTTTTTTAAGCCCTCAGTGTTCATTGCGCGCATAATGACTTCCGCCTTTTCTAAAAATTACAACCTTTGATTTTGGCAAATTTTTTTTTTTTTTTTAATACTAGGATGGACGGAGACTAAAACTCCAAAATCTTTCAAAGATACCAATACGCCCACTATAGCAGGTACATAATACCGAAGTAGCCGATATTGGTTATGCCCGATTTCCACGTGCTAAAAAACCACCCATTTATGAGAGACACTATGAAACTGCCAGAACGCACTTCATAGTAGTAAATTTTCGCTCTCTCATAATACTTCTTGACTACAACTAAGTTAACTTAACAAGTAGTTTACGCTTCCATAGTGTTGATCGCATTGGATAGGTTGCTTTCCAGTGAATGCACCTACTAAGCCGTTCATTAATGCGGCTTCACCCTACGTCGCTAGATCGAAGGGTCTTGTTCTTTGTAGTCGTCGCTCGTCTTTAACATCGTTAAGAGTCTCGTTTAGAGTACGGATCATTTCATTGTTGCAATGAACATGAAGGCGAGCATTTAGCTCGGTAGCACGGTAGCTATTCCTTAATCTCTGTGAATGTCACTACTCCTGATATACCATGAAGCATTCACAATTGCTCTTAGCGTCTTGTTTTCGAAAGTCTGCAACATGGACATGTTGCTCGGCTTGGTACAACCCCAAAGTTGTATACCGTATGTCCAGGACGGCCTTAACACCTGCCTGTACAAAAGCAGTTTGTTGTATGTGCTTAATTTCGAAAATCTTCCGATAAGCCAATACATTTCCCTGAGCCTAATCTCGAGCTCGTCACGCTTCTTCTTTACGTGTGGTTTCCACCTTAGTTTAGCGTCCAGTGTCATCCCTAGATACTTCGCTTCATTTGCATAAGGTATTTGTACAGAATTTATGAACAGAGGCAAATTGTTAACCCTTCTGTAAGTGAAATTCACATGCGTAGACTTGTTCTCGTTAAGAGCGATTCGCCAAGTCTTCGTCCAGACACAAATTCTGTCCAATGCTCGTTGGAGGTTTCTCGTTGATGACTCGACTGATTCACCTGTTGCCAGGATGGCCGTATCGTCCGCAAACGTGGCCACGACTGTCTCGTCATCTAGAGGTATGTCTCTTGTGTAGAGCAGGAACAGGGTCGGACCGAGGACGCTTCCCTGGGGTACGCCAGCCCGGATTTGCTTGAAACTCGAGTATTTACTACTACACCTAACACGAAAGAGTCTGCTTTCAAGATAATTTTCCAATATTTTAAACATGTCTTCCGGCAAATTTTGCCGTAGCTTATATTTCAAGCCCTCGTGCCATACCTTGTCGAAGGCTTGCGATACGTCGAGGAAAGCACTTGAACATATTTTTTTCCCTTCTAAGGCTTTTTCAATTTCATGCGTTATTCTGTAGACTTGATCTATTGTGGAATGGTTAGGTCTGAAACCGAATTGATGATCCGGGATCAAGCGCCTTTCTGCAATTATTGGTTGTAATCGCTTCAGCAGAAGTTTCTCGAATACTTTCGATATTATCGGCAGAAGCGATATGGGCCTATAAGATTTTTTATCATTTGCGCATTTCCCCGGTTTAGGAACCATAATGACTTCAGCAACTTTCCATTGTCTTGGAACGTATAGAAGTCTAAGAGAAGCGTTTATCATATAAAGTAGCTTGACTAATGCCTTTTTTAGAAGCTCTTTTAATATTTCGCCAGTGATCAGGTCGTAACCCGGGGCCTTATTATTTTTAAGTTTGCTAATTGTCTGTCGGAGTTCAACTAACGAAACTTTTTTCATTCTAAAGCTGTCAAGTTCCCCGTTGTTGTTTAGAACGTCAGCCAACGGCGGACCGTCGAAAGGCTTGAATGATGTTTCTTCTAAATGTTCAGCAAACAAATTCGCTTTCTCTTTGTCTTCTCTTGCCCATTCGCCGTTAGCTTTTTTTATTGGTGCCGAGTGGATTATAGGTTTCTTGATAGACTTAACTGCTTTCCACAGCGAGTAGTTTGAGCTCCTATCTGCCGACAAGCCTTCAAGGTATTCAGTGGTCTCACGATTTTTAAGATCTTGCAACATTCCTTTCAGTTTGTTAGAGAGGTGGTTCAATAGGGTTTTGTCTGGGGCGGCCCTCGTGCCTTGCCATCTCCTATGCGCTCTTCTCTTTTCACGAATCAATTTTTCGATTTCGATCGGATATGTTGTACGTACATGCCCGTCGGTGCTAACTGCGTTCTTTTGGGACGAATTTTTGTTCCAAGCAGCGCTCTGAATTGCTTCAATGAATTTGTCAACTGCGGTTTCTAACTCGAGAGGAGTTTTCAATGGCACATTCAAGCCAACACCCTCCTTACAGTCCTTTCTGAAGGCGTCCCAGTTCATGTTTTTGCTAGCTAATCTAGGAGCTCTTTCTATTTTCGCCAGTCTTCCACCCATCTTCAAGATAACTCCTGAGTGGTCTGAGCAAAGATCATAACACTCTTCAATTCGCGTAAGGTATTTGGGGTACCCTTTAGCGATGAAAAAATCGACAAGGTCAGGCTTTTTATTCCTATCGGTTGGCCAATATGTTGGCTTACCCGTGGAGAAAAAGTCCACCCCACGCTTCATACTATTTTTGTACAGTAATCTGCCTCTTGTTGAATTGCATCGTGAGCCCCAAAAAGTATGCTTCGCGTTAAAGTCACCCCCAATGATAAAATTGGACCCAATGAAGTCATACATACGATCAAGATCGTCTTCCACCAGTCTATATCCTGGAGGGAAATAACAAGATGCAATGTTATAATCTAAGCAGTCAATTTTTACAGAAACTGAACTGATCTGCATAGAGTCTAGCTCAACTTCTGTGTTCTTGAATTGCTTTATGCAGTTCTTAATGTAGAGGGAGGATCCTCCTCTCGAATTTTGCGAAGGGTGATGTGCGTGATAGTCATTGTAACCTTTAAGTTTGGGTGTAGACCCGTTTTTAAGGTGAGTTTCCGTAATCATGCAAATATCAATATTGTTTTTCCGTAGAAATACTTCTAGTTCGTCTATTTTATTCAGAAGGCCGTTTGCATTCCATGTTAGTATTTTAAATAACTGTTTCACATTCATGTTCTCTTGTAATTTTTTCGAGGCTTAAACTCGAGCTTGCTCAGTTTGTCAAATATAACTTTGTTGATTTTAGTCTGATCCTCAAGTTTCTCCAAGATTACAGCGAGGATCTGAGACACTGCATCTGTTGTGGGCGATCTTGCCTTGCTTTCGTTTGCCGCAACCTGTGCGTATGATTTCGGTGCGACCAGTGGTGGTTTCTCCGCTGCACTTGAACTGGCGCCGCTCTTTTGTGGAGCTTTTACGCCTTTTGTCGACGCCTCCTTTGCCAATCTTCCACTTTTGATCGGCTTTGGCGTCTTTGGAGTCTTTGGCTTAGGAGTTTCAGCAGGTTTTGGGCGTCCTAGGCTTTGATTCTGACCTCTAGTATTTTCCTTAAGAGGTTCTCGTCCCTTTTGCAGCTCTATGGCTACTTCGCATCCTCGATAGTTCGCGGGGTGGTTTCCGTGGCAATTGGCGCAAACTGCTGGAGCCTTTATGTCAACCTTGCACTCTGTTGACAGGTGTTTTCCGGCACATTTCACGCAACGTGGTTCTTTTTGGCAGTAGGCACTTGTGTGCCTGAATTCTTGGCATCGCTTACACTGTGGTATCAGTCTATTGCCCTTTCGCATGGGTTCGATTTTAACCCTGATGTTAAGTATCATTTTTATTTTATAAATATCGTTTATGCTCTCAGTTCTTTCAAAGGAGAGCATAAAAATTGGAAGGCCGCGTCTGATCACAGTGTCTCTTTCTCCTTCCGTGCGTTGCTTTTCCTTTTTAATGATATTGACGGCATCAATAATTTTAAGGCCTTTATTTTTTACGTCTTTTACAACGTCTTCTTTTGTGCATGATGGGTGGAGCCCCCTTACAATGACTCGCAGTGGTTTCTCGTACTTATTTAGATAAGTATACCACTCGATTCTTTCTGCATTCAGTCTAAGAGACAGTGCGCGATAGGAATCGGCGTTGTCAACATTTACTTTCCACACGTTATTTCGGTGCGAGGTAAGCTTATAGTTTTCTGTTCTCACCGTGTTTGCAAGAAGGTTGCGCAATAACCCAAAGTCTGCTATCCCGACGATGTTTATTGCGGGAGGTGGACGAATTTTCGCTTCTGGATTAGCCTTGTTTGAGCCAGAGGGCTTATCTTCTTTTTGTATTACTTCGGGAGAGGAATTCGCCTTTCGCTTCTTGCTAGACCTTTTCCTTAAGACTGAATCGGTCTCAAGTGCAAGTTCGTCCTCGTCCGTGAAGTATTCGACTGCTGGTCGGTTCGGTGTTACACACTCTTTCGTTACCTCACAGTCTTTCGTTAAACGAGTATTTTTAATATCCTCGTTTTCTTTTCGCAGAGAGTCAACTTCCATTTTTAGATCTTGGAAGAGTCGCTCCATTTCAATAAGCTTAGCTCGGAGTTCATTATTCTCCTTTTCTAAGCTCTTAATTTTCACAGAGTCCTGGTTTACCGGTGGACTGCTTTTTCCGGATATGTTCGATCTAGGTGGTGGTGATCGATTTAGTTTTGTCCTTTTCTCAAAAGGATTTATAAGCAATAAAAGGCTCTCCCCAGAATCCGTAGAGCCTGCCTCCGAAGAGGGTGGATTTTCCAGCATAGCTGGGCTGCCACCTGGGGTAATCAAATCTTTCGTTTTGTTCATTGCCATTTTTTTTTTTAACTTGTCGTTTAATGAGAAATAGGTAAGTCACTTCTATTTTCATTTTTAAATACAGCCGCCCCTTTGGAGACAGACGCCGACCAGTGAGCCGCACAACGTGTGACAGACGCTTCTGGATTTTAATTTAACCTTCAGATTCATCTATAAGTTAAAACCTTACTGCCAAAAGTTGCCCCAAATGGAGCAGCATCGACAGCATCCGTTGAAACATTAAAGAATATTTCTTCCGGTGGATTTTAGTCGGCTCTTACGACAGGCATACCTTACCTCAAGGCTATTCTAACCCCGACCTTGCAGGGGTAAAGATACATATGCCGACGGCCGAAAGATACATATGCCAATATCTGCATTAGACCTCCGGTAAGTATTTAGGGCACGGAACGCTTTTCTTCTGGCTTTACTGCAATCGGTGTTGTTAGCGTTATAAGCGTTATAAGCTCAATGAGTAGCATCTACATCACTGAATTGCTTATACTCTATAAAACCGTAAATACTCTAAAGTCTTTTGTTTGGACAGGATAATTAACAGAGAAGTTTGGTCTTCTCGCGACTAAGTAAAAAAGGGCTTAAAGATTCAGGGGATAATGACAGTTTTGACCAAATAATACAGCAAAGACTGCCTTACTTTATCTGTGTCCTGTACACAGACTTTGCTCTTAAATGCGTATTCCTTCCTGAAATAAACACAATTATTGCACGGCCTTGCCAAACAACGTGGTAAAGAAAAAGTCCATAAATTGTCAATGTTTTTGTCTTTAATCAAGTCCAATCGAGGGATGATATACATATTTTGCAAATGGTGCAAATTTTAGCACCCAGCATCATCGTGTTAAACTTGTTTTATTTTATATTCATTTTCAACTCATGTATTTATCAGATAATGGTTTTTCAAAGAGGTTTCAAGTTGCACTTCTCGGCGCGGCATCTTCATCGTATTTTATTTCCTCCATCCCCTTCGGGACTTTTTAATACGAAGCGATATCCTTGTTACTTGATCCCAAAATGTTTTAATTATTATGACATAATTTATGACGAATTTTGAAAGGAGAGCAACTGAGTCTTATTCCATCAGCTTTATCAATATTTTTGCTTGATTTTAAGTTGCTGACTTGCGATTTCATGTGTATGTACTTGAAGCTATTTATTTTTCTTTCCCAGACCCAGTACAGGCATAACAAATATGATCTCCCTCCCTGAACAAGTCTATAAAAGGATTTCTCAATAATATGTCAATACCATACATATGCCAATCGAATAAATATTTTAAAGCTTAAATTGTTTAATTATAACAAAAATAAAAAAAATATTTGGACTCGCATTTAAAGTTATTTCTCTTCTCTTTTTTTCCAGGTATGTTCGCATAATATCGATCAATTTTAACCAATTATGTGGTAAGAAAAATTTAGTCCAAGAAAGTATGAAAAAAAGAACAAAAACTTGGTGCTATTAACTATATGAGAAGCTCGTTCTTAATTATTCAGACACGGAATTGGTCCCTTTATGCTAGCTTCAAAATTATTCATTTTTTTTTTTGCAATTAGAGAAGTTTAGCCAAAGGAAATGGTTCAGTTAGTTGTCACTCTTCACCAACAGTTCCGGTCGTCCTAAAAAATGTGTCTAGACTGGGAGCTATGGAAATAGAGAAGGGTAAGTCTTGCAATTTACTATGGCCCAGGTTGGGCAGAGAATTTTCGAGACCAAAGACCTGAATTTATCAATTCACCTCCAATCCTAGAACCTGGACCTCTCTTATGTATATTTTACTTCTAAATTATTAATTTATAAAGAAATGAAAGACATTTAACATGATAGAAAAACCAGCTTTAGAAGTAGGTTCATAAATTTTTTTCTCAGTATGGCATCGTTAATAGTGGAGACTTTCTGCATTTTCCTCAAAATCCAGCCAACCCAAGAGCGTATTTATCTATGCCGGAATCAAAACAGTTTCGATTCTTCAAACTTAGTGCATCATAATGTTTATTTTTGTATATTTCTAATATTTTACACCTACTCGGCGGGAATGTTAAAGTTTATTTGAGCAGCACATCGCACATACATACCTATGAGGAAGACATGGAATGAATTATGAGCAATTTGATTGGATTGCCACAATCAAACAAGACATATGGATAATTCCTTTCGAAACTCTTACTGCGCTATTCATAGCATGCCGCTATTTTTAGGAGGTGAAAACCATTCTGCAGAGCAATATCTCTTTGAGAAAAAACAAACATTTATGAGGAGGTACTAGGGCTTATCTGCCCACCAGAATGTGCAAATGGTAAGCGTAAAATCTCACATAATTAACGGGGTAAACAAAATTAAGTCGAATAATCAAGGCAGACATAAATACATCCTCATAAAACTATTAGCTTGTTGAAGTTATTTTTGAAAAGAAAAAGAAACAGAAATTACATTTATTTTGAGAATAAACAGTTGATTGAAGACGAAATGACGAGGCACGGACATAGATGTTCGAACTTCGAAGCCACACCTGGTATTAGTAACCAACCTGCGTTTGCAGTGCAAAAACAAAAAAAAATAATCGAAATTCATTTCAACCAATTTTATTGCTTATACAAAGTTTATTTAAGCAATAAAGTTAAATTGAAATTTGTATACAAAGCGAAATGTAAGTGGCACGTGAACAAATTTATTACATGCATCACTCATATCAAAAGGTGGATGATACTTTTTCATATTTAAGTTGCATTGTTATACCCCATCCCATAGGAATGGAGGTATATTAAGTTTGTCACATAGTTTGTAACACGGTGAAATAATAATGGTAGACCCCCAAGACCTTAAGGGCATATGATCGAGACCGAATTCTGAATCGAATGAGTCATGTCCGTCCATCCGTCCGTCCGTCCGTCTGTATGTCACATGTTTTTAGGCCTTAAACTTTGAGTTAGGGTGCTGAAACTTCGTAGGTCGGCGGCACGTCATGCGAAGCAGTACAAGTGTAAAAATTTTTGAAATCCGTCCAAAGACACGCCCACAATCGATCTAAATATGCAACTTCCTGCAGATTTTTCAAAACTGTAAGACGTTCTAAAAGGCTGAAATTTGACATTAAGCATCTCTTAGTGAATTTAAGACACAAAAAAAGACAAATTTGATTGGTAATCCTCGTTTTGTGGGCGTGGCATTTACTTTAAGGGTAAATTTTCAAATACAGTTTACTCAGTATTTTTGCTCGAAATTTAAAAAAATTTGCTTAAAATTTTATGTAGAAAACGCTTAATTTCACATTTTGTTTCTACAAGACTTTGGGCCCCGCCCACATTTGGAGGCAGAATTGAAGAAATACCTAGAATTTTCCAGAAAAACTTAATTTCGACTGCCCTTGAGCCTAATTTAGGAAAGCATGAAGCAAAAAAAGTAGCAAGTTAGGTAAACAATACTTCCGTCCAGAATTCGTTGATATAAAGTTTTTAGCCACGCCCCCTTTTAGGGGTCGATTTTTCAAAAATATTGAATTTGAACCCAAAAATTGCATTTTTACGTACAATTAAGTGTATCGTTGTAGAATCGCAGTCGGTGCTGAGGATTTTGAAAGACCACTTCTGCAGACTGTATAACGGCGAGGACGAACCAAATACCGCTGTCAGGCAGAACGATACCGCCCACCCGACCTGGAGGAGGTGAAAGTAGCTGTGTCTAAGCTCAAGTGCAACAAAGCAGCCGGAGCAGACGGCCTAGCTGCCGAACTTTTAAATCCGCTGGCGATGAGCTGGTTAGGAGCATGCACCAGCTCATCTGTAAGATATGGTCGGTAGAAAGCATGCCCGACGAATGGAACCTCAGCATTGTTTGCCCGATCCTGAAGAAAGGAGACCCTCTGAGTTGTGCCAACTATAGAGGCATAAGTCTTCTTAACATCGCATACAAGATCTTTTCTGCTGTACTGTGTGAACGGCTGAAGATGTTTGTCAACAATCTGATAGGCACATATCAGTGTGGCTTTAGGCCAGGAAAGTACACCATCGATCAAATATTCACAGTGCGGCAGATCTTGGAGAAAACCCAAGAATTCCAAATCGATACACACCACCTCTTCATCGATTTCAAGGCCGCGTATGACAGCATCTACAGAGAAGAGCTATATAGCGCAATGTCTAGTTTTGGCATCCCTGCCAAACTCGTCAGTCTGTGCAGGATGACGATGGAAAACTCACGCTGTTCCGTCAAGGTCGGCAAAGACCTCACCGACCCCTTTGATGTCAAAAAAAGATTTAGACAAGGCGACGCGCTGTCATGCGACTTCTTTAACATCATACTTGAGAGAATTGTGCAGAACTTTCGCGCCAACACCAGAGGTACAATCTTTCAAAAGTCCGTTCAACAACTCGCATACGCAGACGACATTGACTTAATCGGTAGAACAAAGCGTGATGTCAGTGAACCCTTCGTGAGTATTGGGACGGAAGCGGCGAATATGGGTTTAGCAGTCAATGAGGGCAAAACCAAGTTTATGCTGTCATCAAGAAAAGACACCCAACATCGGCGTCTTGGACAAAACATTACCATCGACAGCTATAACTTTAAGGTAGGTAGGGACTTTGTCAACCTGGGTTCCGCTATCAATTCAGACAATGACACCAGCGCTGAAATCAAACGAAGGATAACTCTTGCCAATCGCTGTTTCTTTGGGCTAAGAAGGCAATTGAGTAGCAAAGCCCTCTCTCGAGCAACTAAAGTGTCCATGTATAAGACACTCATCATCCCAGTCCTGCTTTACGGTGCAGAAGCATGGACCCTGTCAAAGGCGGATGAAAACACTTTAGGCTGCTTCGAGAGGAAAATTCTTCGGACGATATACGGTCCCGTCTGCATAGACGGAGAGAGGAGGAGGAGATATAACATCGAACTGTACGCGCTGTACAGCGATACCGACCTAGCCAAAAGAGTCAAAACACAACGTCTACGATGGCTGGGTCATCTAGGGCGGATGAACAACGCCCCGGCCCGGAAAATCTTCGAATCCACACCGCAGGGACGACGCGGTAGAGGAGCACCGAGACTCAGGTGGCGCACGCAAGTGGAAGGGGACCTCAGCCAACTTCGCGTGCGAAACTGGAGACGGCTAGCTCGAAACAGAGCTGGCTGGCGAAGCTTGTTGGCTGAGGCCCAGGACCACCCCGGACTGTAGTGCCACCTTAAGTAAGTAAGTAAAAAGAATAAGGTGAAGGTGCAAGAATATGAAAAAATCAGTTAAAAAAAAATCTCAAACATAATATTTTGGCCAGCTGGATAGTAGAGATGGTAGACCAAATTAAGAGACGAATGAGGTATGTGCGTCCTTGTGTCGGTAGTCTTAAGGCCTTATATTTCTGTAGTTTTAAGGTGCCAAAGCAGTACAACTGTAAAAAAATTTTACTCGCTGACACAAACGTGGCGTTCTCACATTTAATTTGCATTTATCGAATTATTTGCTTAAAATCAAGAAAAATATGGATTTTATTTTTTATTTTTTAAATGTTCACGGTTGCCGTCATCTTAAAATAAAAAAAATTACCACGCCCACTTTTGGGCTCGTTTTTAAGTGCGAACAAAATTTTTCGTGTGAAAATGAAATGAACACATATTTTAGATCTTCTTCCTTTTCTTTTTCTATCTTTTAGGCGCGAGGTTATGATCTGAAATGAAAAATCATAACCCTTCCACTCTACTGCATTCCGAATTGTCCGCCTATGGGGTACGCCAATTTGACCTCAGAATATTCGGGAAGGCTACCCGGTTTTGGATCCCTTCGTCACTGAGGCAAAATAAATGCTGTTGTCGTTGCATTCGTGTGATCCATGAATGTTAAGGCCTTTGTCTCTTTCGCGATTGTGCTGGGATGTTGATTGACATTGCCTTCCTGACAGGGCTCTTAGAATCTCGCCTTTGAACATTACAATACCAACTGAGATGGTACTTTTTTGCTGGAGATGATTTCTTTTTCATGGAGGCTTCCTCGGATCTTCGTACTTCTTATTCTTTCTCGTGTTGTTACTTCTGCTGTCATATGCGAAGCATCTTCATCTCAGCTGCCATTAATATGCTCTCTTACACTGTTGTTCATTAGATTAGACGCAGTCATTTTTCAAAAGTAAACTCGATATCTCTCCCATTACATGATGGATTTGAAAAAACTGACAACGGTAAATGATAGACTATTATGTAAACAACAAAATATTAAATGTGCATACACGTCAGATTTAGCTAACGGAACTAAGAAGACAAATTGTAAAATGAGTAAAAAATATGCGAAAAAAACGCGTCATTAGATTAGACGCACCTGAAATAAAAGCAAATTATATGCAATTATTTTTATTTTAATATTTCTTTTAGGTGGTCTTAGAATCTTTGTAAAGTGTGTTGCCACCAGCCTTTAAAATAACTACAAAAACTCTATCCTTTAACGATTTATGCAGCGATTCCAAGTAGTCCAGCGAAATCTCACTCCAGGCTAACTTGATTGCATTAATTAGCGCTTTTCATCGTATTGCTTCCCTCCCACATACACCGTACGTGTAAGCCAGCCCCTTATATTTTCTATAATGTTAAGGTTCGGGGAATACGGTGGCCAAGGCAGCAAGTGAACGTTTTGGCTCGAAATGCATGATTTTACGATTCGGGCTGTGTGTATGGGGCGTTGTCCTGCTGAAAAATCCATGGAATTGGTCCAAAAAGCTCGTCAATTTTGGGGAATTCTGATTCCAGCAAGGATTTGTAGTTGTTTCCAGTCATTTTAGTATTCAGGCATTAGCATTAGCTTTTGCTCTAATTTTGGTGTTAATAGCACTGAATTTGACGCTATTCTGAGGATAATTCGCGTTTCGCGAGGTGTTAAGACGGAAGCTGTCTTTCCTTTATATTTTTTTTTGCGTAAGACGATGGGTTTTTTTAGATAATTGCGTACACAATGATCACTACGCTGTTTTTCGGGCTATAGCAAGGGCTACGAAATACCTTCAAAGCAATAACAATCTATTCTTGCCCTTTCCATCACTGTTAAACATTTCTTTTTGCCCATTGTATTGAAACTCAATCTAGGACAACTTAAATTTATATAATGTACCGTTTAAACAAAAAATAAACGTATTCACTACACAAACAACGTTGATTTGTTCACTGCGTCTAATCTAATGACGCGATTTTTTCCGCATACTCTTTACTCGATTTGCAATTTGTCTTCAAAGTATCCTAAATTTGCCGTATACGCACATTTTATATTTTGTCAGCTTTTTCTAATCCATCATGTAATGGAAGAAATATCGAGTTAACTTTTCAAAAATGACTGCGTCTAATCTAATGACGAGCAGCGTATATCTTATACGCTTTCGAACATTGTGAACAATTGTGGACGCACAACTGCGGTGTAGAGCATTCCTTTCAACTAAGAGGGTATTTTTCGGTCACAGAAGATGGCGGAAGATGGCGTTTTCTTGCCACAGAAAATGGCGTTTTCTTGCCACTTCATCCACCCCACGCTTGCACGATGATTGATGTCATCATTACAGTTTAATTTGCTATTGATGATCACAGATCCCAGATGCTAAAACTTTTCACACTTATGGGAAGTAGGTACATTCCCATTGAAGTTAATGTCTGGAATTGGCTCGTGTGGGTAAGAGAATGGGCAGCACACGGAGGTGGACTTCTTTTACCTAATGCGATACCCATTCCCCTCCAAAACATCCACCCATATATCATGTGCTCGCGGCAAAGATGCGCGATCCTCACCTATGATGGCCCCATCCTCAACGAAGGAGAACAAATGTACTCTCGGGTCCGTCAGTTTTCCTTTAACCAAACAATCGAGGACTAAAATGAAAAGCAAAGGACTTAGGATGCTTCCCTGGTATTTGGGAACTCATCAGTGACTCCGGAAGTACATCTTACTCTTGTGTTTCCTCTATCAAACATGTCCACGATCATCCGCTCGTAGCTTCTGGAACTCCTCGCTTTCTTAGCGCCAGATCTCGTGGTAGTCTATCGAAAGCATTTTCAAAATTAACCAGCACCATATGCAGATCTTTAAGGGCATCACGATATTTTTTTTGGATCACATCGGTGGTTGATTTTCCCACGAAAAAAACCCGCACTGTTCCACAGATACCATAATTTTCCGCAGTTGACTATCTAGTATCGTTTTTTATTGTGAGACATCACCTTGATAGAACGGTAATTGTCACAGCTTCAACAAAGGAAGAAAATAACTTTCCCTCCACTGCTTAGTCATTGGATACCCTCTTATTAGTTTGCAGATGAAGGTCGTAAGCCATCTAGGCTTAAGCCTCCGCTGTTTCCTTTTTTCAGAATTCAAAGGTTATTTGATCTGACCCAAATGCTTTTTCCTTTCAACCGCCTTCCCATCCTCGTCGACTGTGATGTCCGGTACTTCTTCTCAGTTAGGAGTAGTTTCTTCTGGAAAATACTGCCTGGGAAACTGTGCGTTCAAAAGTCCCTCACAATACTGCCGCCACTTTGTGAGGAATTTTATCTTCATCAACAAAAAGCTGTCCCCGAACATTGTTGATGTACTTACGAACGAATGTCCTGGACGTTTCTCCTCCTCTGAGCGGCAATTTTGAAGACTTTAACTCCTTATTTATGTTGTTTTTACAATCTTTGACGCGGGTTTAGAGAACTGTGATAGTGATTGAACTAAATGATAGTCAATCGGGTTCTCATTCCTACCGCGCGCTGTTGTAAGTGATCAGGTGCATGCTTTCCTTGACGAACATGGTATTAAGCACGATAAGACCATATGCCTTGCAAAGGTTTAGGATACCTTAACCAGAAAAGTTTCTATTTCCATACCCCCGT
This sequence comes from Neoascia interrupta, assembly GCA_947623515.1. Lineage (NCBI taxonomy): Eukaryota > Metazoa > Arthropoda > Insecta > Diptera > Syrphidae > Neoascia > Neoascia interrupta. Next base: position 57,016,669 of record OX392463.1, read on the forward strand.
CCACCATGGCAGTCTTCATAGTCTTCACAGTCTAGATTTTCCGACATGCCCGTCAAGTCTCAGCCTACAAACAAAAGCTCTTTCCTTGGGATCGCCTTGATGAGATTATGAAAATCGATCCAGAATGCATCTTTTCCCCTCTGCTCACAACCATCTTGGGGAGAATATGCACTAACGATGTTTCACACCTCACCATGCATCACCAGCTTGAGAGACATCAAGCGGTCACTTGGCATTGAAATATTCATGATGCCATCAAGTAGCTCTGCCGCAAGGATGATACCGATTCCGTTCTTACCTTGTTCGGTTCCGTAGTAGTACATCTTGTAAGCGTTTGTCTTCCGCCATTTCGTCTCTCGACACACAAGATATCCACTCAGTTGCATTATATTGCTATCCTCCGGAAACCGACTAGCTCAGGATCACATGGGTAGTGCCATTCGTTGCATACCTTTCGCTAATGCTTTTGTCTAAACGACTTGTTTTCTTCGACACGTAAATAGTCCTATTATAATTGTTTTTTGAACGTCCTTTTCCGGCATCGGTGGTCCCCCAGTCATGTCAACCCACGGACTTACATAATGCACACTTGTGGGGAAGTTTAAGATGCTGATGCTGGTAGTTTAAGCGCTATCTTTGCGGTTCGGGCGAAGGTAGCTGAAGGTAAGAATGTCGCAAAAAAATGCAATGTTATCGAAGGAGACTTAAAAGGAGTTACTGAAGGAGCTTTTTAACTAATTAAAACTAAATGTAATTTGAAATATTCTAAAAGAAGCAAGAATGGCATCTATCGAAAATTGTGTGCCTGAAAGCTGTTAGCAGTTTTTTCATCGATATTATAGTTAAGGGGAGACGTGACATAAGACCAAGCGACATAAAACCAAATCTACAAATTCGCTTCATTTGTAAAAGTGACATTAGACCAAATTTTATCATTTGATTAGAGAGATATCACCATACCAAGTAAAGGAAAGGGTATTACTTTTTATAAACAAAATTTATAAGGAGAGTGTGTTCTTATATCAAAGTTTTCTATGGGTAAAAAATTCAAGATTTATTGGCAAAGGCGATTTTGTATTATATTATTTTTTAGATGGGTAGGTAGCAATAAAGATTTTCTGAATTCTTCAGTAATAAAAACCAGTGAGTAAATGCTACAGTGCGTACGCAGAAATTACAGTCCGTAAAACAGACCGTTGAATACCCCATCCTATCCCACATTAGTTATTTTTTCACATTCTATAAGTAATGCAAACTTCGAAAAGGGGCGTGGTTCAACCGCCCCTAATTACAAACTAATAATTATAAGATATTTCCACAGATATTTCCTAGTTACACTTAAATGTACGTAAAAATGCAATTTTCTGGTCCAAATTCAATATTTTTGGAAAATCGACCCCTAAAAGGGGGCGTGGCTAAAAACTTTAAATGAACGAAATCTGGACTAGAGTCTCGGTTACCCAACCTACTGCTTTTTTTGTTTCATGCTTTCCTAAATTAGGCTCAAGGCCAGTCGAAATTAAGTTTTTCTCGAAAATTTTAGGTTTTTCTTCAATTCTGCCTCCAAATGTGGGCGTGGCCCAAAGTTTGGTAAGAGCAAAATGTGGACCTGGAAGCGTTTTCTACATAAAATATTAAGAAATTTTTTTTCAATTTCGAGCAAAAATATTGAGTAAACTGCATTTGAAAATTTACCCTTAAAATAGATGCCACGGCCACTAGATTAGGTTTACCAATTAAATTTGTCTTTTTTGTGCCTTACATTCATTAGGAGATGCTAAGTGTCAAATTTCAGCCTTTTAGAACGTCTTACAGTTTTGAAAACTCTGGAGGTAGTTGCACATTTAGACCGATTGTGGGCGTGTCTTTGGGCGGATTTCCAAAATTTTTACACTTGTACTGCTTCGCATGATGTGGACCTTACGTGAACCTGTATGTCACATGTTTAAGGCCTAAAAACATGTGACATACAGACGACCGGACGGACGGACATGGCTCATTCGAATTCGGTCTCGATCATATTCCCTTAAGGTCTTGGGGGTCTACCATTATTATTTCACCGTGTTTACAAACTATGTGACAAACTTAATATACCTTCTACCCTATGGGATGGGGTCTAAAAATACTTTTCTATGTACAAATACGTAACATCATATTTTACTAAGAATGTGTATGAACTTTCCTTCACTTGCTTGATTTTATCATTCTTAATTAGTTTAAAAAAACCATTGGCATGCTTTCAAGCGGTTGCAGTTCGAGCTTCCAGCGACCGAATCTAATTAAAATCGTAATTGCACTCTATGTCAGGGCCAACGAAAGGGACGCAGAAAAAAAAATTACATATCTGATGTCTCTCGCTATAGATGCATTAAAGAACTATTGGAAGTGCAGAGAATTATTTTTAAATATATTTTTGCTTTGAATTTTCACACGGAGCTTAGGAGAGGTCGAAAAGTGACGCATGTAATTATATAATAATTTACATTATTAAACTTGCGAGAACCTAGCTTAGATACATAAAGTCAATTTATTTCAATTGAGTTAGGTTAGTTGCATAATGCGTAACTAAGGTCTTTTTTATGTGACATTTTATTCCCTTCTGAGTCATCTTGGCAATAGTCATTAGCACGACTGCAGTTTTCATGGCCCAGACCCTTGTCCTTGTCGTTGTTTGCAGAATATCTATTCCGAAACTCTGAATTATAATAATAATAACATTGCTCTGGAACTCTGGCTGATACCAATTAATTTCGAGTCAGTTGCAGCTGGTAAAGCTTCGCGTAGTGAGACTTTTGACAAGCTGATAGAGAAGGTTTGCTTCATTAATTTAATCAGACTACGCTTAGAGCTACCAATTAGGATACATTGATTGAAGGTAAACTGCATCGAACTGTATGTTAGAATTGGCCTTGCAGGCGTTAAGATCGATTTCAATGGTCTGTTAATTTGTTTATAAAAAACCGATGCGAAAATTATTCAATGTCAATTGAAAAGCCAGATTAATTTTTAGAGCTAATAGGAAGAAGTTTAAAATAAGACAGGAATGTAAAAATTAATGTTTAAAACAGAGCTTAAAATACCAAAATATTGACACAAATAAATAACAATAAAAATAAAAGATTACTTATGTCACATTTGATATAACATGTAAAAAAAATTCTATTTTGTTTGGCTCTACCATAGGTGCCGCTGCCCAATATAAGCAAAGATACGTTCGGTTAGCTCTGTAATTCAAATCGAATTTCGTTTGACCATGGACGTTTTTACAGAGTGAGAATCTTTCGCTTTTAGGACTATATTATTGTACTTATGGGAAAAAGTACTTTTTCAACAAGCTTGAGTCCTTTTTTATACAAAGTCTTACTTACTTACTTAAGGTGGCGCTACAGTCCGGGGTGGACCTGGCCAACTTATGGGAAAAAGTACTTTTTCAACAAGCTTGAGTCCTTTTTTATACAAAGTCTTACTTACTTACTTATGGTGGCGCTACAGTCCGGGGTGGACCTGGCCAACAAGCTTCTCCAGCCAGCTCTGTCTCTAGCTAGCCGTCTCCAGTTTCGCACGTGAAGTTGGCTGAGGTCACCTTTCACTTGAGTGCGCCACCTGAATGTCGGTGCTCCTCTACTGCGCCACCCCTGCGGTGTGGATTCGAAGATTTTCCGGGCCGGGGCGTTGGTGTCCCTCTTCTCTAGATGACCCAGCCATCGTAGACGTTGTGTATTGACTCTTTTAGCTAGGTCGGTATCGCTGTACAGCCCGTACAGTTCGATGTTATATCTCCTCCTCCACTCTCCGTCTATGCAGACGGGACCGTATATCGTCCCAAGAATTTTCCTCTCAGGGTCCATGCTTCTGCACCGTAAAGCAGGACTGGGATGATGAGGGTCTTATACATGGACACTTTAGTTGCTCGAGAGAGGGCTTTGCTACTCAATTGCCTTCTTAGCCCCAAGGAAACAGCGATTGGCAAGAGTCAGCCTTCGTTTTATTTCAGCGCTGGTGTCATTGTCTGAATTGATAGCGGAACCCAGGTAGACAAAGTCCCTAACTACCTCAAAATTATAGCTGTCGATGGTAATGTTTTGTCCAAGACGTCGTTGTTGGGTGTCTTTTCTTGATGACAGCATATACTTGGTTTTGCCCTCATTGACTGCTAAACCCATATTCGCCGCTTCCGTCCCAATACTCACGAAGGCTTCACTGACATCACGCTTTGTTCTACCGATTATGTCAATGTCGTCTGCGTATGCGAGTAGTTGAACGGACTTTTGAAAGATTGTACCTCTGGTGTTGGTGCGAGAGTTCTGCACAATTCTCTCAAGTATGATGTTAAAGAAGTCACATGACAGCGCGTCGCCTTGCCTAAATCCTTTTTTAACATCAAAGGGCTCGGTGAGGTCTTTGCCGACCTTGACGGAACAGCGTGAATCTTCCATCGTCATCCTGCACAGACTGACAAGTTTGGCAGGGATGCCAAAACTAGACATTGCGCTATATAGCTCGTCTCTATAGATGCTGTCATACGCGGCCTTGAAATCGATGAAGAGGTGGTGTGTATCGATTTGGAATTCCTGGGTTTTCTCCAAGATCAGCCGCAGTGTGAATATTTGATCGATGGTGGACTTTCCTGGCCTTAAACCACACTGATAAGATAAGTGCCTATTAGATTGTTGACGAACCGGCTTCAGGCGTTCACACAGTACAGCAGAAAAGATCTTGTATGCGATGTTAAGAAGACTGATGCCTCTGTAGTTGGCACAACTCAGAGGGTCTCCTTTCTTCAGGATCGGGCAAACAATGCTGAGGTTCCATTCGTCGGGCATGTTTTCTTCCGACCATATCTTGCAGACGAGCTGATGCATGCTCCTAACCAGCTCATCGCCAGCGGATTTAAAAAGTTCGGCAGCTAGGCCGTCTGCTTTGTTGCACTTGAGTAAAGACACAGCTACTTTCACCTCCTCCAGGTCGGGTGGGCGGTATCGTTCGTATGCTTCGTCGGTAACGTCTTCGCCCGGGTTATACAAAGTCATATCTCTTAAAATGTGCGTACCTATGTCACCACAAAGTTAATCAAAAGTTATTCCCTTCCTTTTATGTCGAACTTATCGTTATTCTCGATGCTTTCGTGATCAGGCTTGGGACATTTGCTGCCTAATTGCGCCGGTTTTGACTTACATACGATACACATTCTACTGGAATCAAATACTTCACTATCAAACTTTTTTGGTATTTGATAACTGTTGTCAAAATGTGTAGGCAACTAAAATGAATTAACGCAAGGCCACTTAATATAATTAAAATTTAATCCAAGATAAATAGCTTCCGTTTCCCTGACAGCAGCGAAACGAAAAAAAAAATGAAACTGATCCCAGACTAAGTGCAAAATGAAAACTTTATCTTTTCAATTAAATTTCACCGATGCACGACGCTAACAACAAAGTTTGAAGCTTAAGGCTTTCACCATAACAGCCACCATAAGTTTGCGTGAAGATAAGTGGATTTATTATATCAGTTTTCACAACAAAGACTCCATATTTCATCGTCGCCCTAAGTATATCTGAAAAGTTCGAAATCTATCACGTGTATCAGAAAATAATTAAAATGAAAACCCCATACCAAACCCCATGACATTTCGCGGTTAATTTGGCTCAACATTAACATCATTATTCATAAAAACCCCTTCAGTTTCAGAGATTCAAATACAAAAAGTCATACCGAAGACGTCTTGCAAACATCTACATCAAAGCAGAAATAAATCATCATTAAGCTTTAGATTTTAAGGGAAATATCAAACATCAAAGTCGTCCTTTAGTTATGCCACGTTTTTAAACCGTAATTATTTTAATAAGCGATAAGATAATAGGTCGGTACTCCTACTAATTCCTTTGTGCCACGCAAAATCTTACCATTATGACGGTCCTATTTAACTAATTAGATTCTTTCGAAAAGGGTTCTAAGAAATCTATTATCTGCAATCTATTAATTTCTACCATTAAGGGTTTCATAACAAAAACGATTCGAAGCTTTCTTTTTCAGCTAATTGCAAAACTAGACAAATGTAGACATAAGCAAAATATAAAGATCGACGGTTCTTGTTAACGAGTATTTTTTATCAAGCAAAAACAGAAAAAAAAACGGATATGAAACTAAGTTAATATATTTTATACCTGGTTTCCTGAGTCCAATTAATATTCGAAATTAAAATATCTCTCCTTAAAATGGAAAAATAAAAAAATTGATAATAATTATGTATATCTCTTTGCTTGAAAACACATTGATTTCATATCAGCAGAGAAATGGGAAACTTAAAAAGAAACGTTTCATTAACGAACGCATCAGCGTGAATTTTTTTCCTCTCCAAAACCAAAAGCGATTCGCAGCGGTTGCATCCGTGACATGTGATGATGCATTACAGCTTCGCTCGACTGCATTCCCAAATGAAATCCTTTTTTCGAAAAATTTCCTCCGATCATTCATTCTCACAGTAAAATGGTAGACATTCAAAAGTTAATGGAATCTCTTTGAAAAAAATTTCATTTAAATCACAATTTTTCACTATAATAAACTTCTTTTTTGCAGGCAGATTTGAGAGTCAATAAATACGGTTCGTCTTGGCTTCTGAAAGGTTTCGAATTGCTTTCACAACCCGGAAATATTTTCACAATATTAAAAAATTTAAAATTACATCAATTAACAATAATTTAACAAACATTATTTACAATGGTATTGAAAATAAGTCCACTTCGAACGTCGCAAGATGTACATCCTGAAGCTCCTTTACAATTATGATGCTACGATGTATAAAACGATTGGATTATATATTTACCAGAGATTAAAACGAGCCGAAAAATGTTCGCCGTGATCGAATACTCGTTCGAAAAAACGAGTACGATCAAACCGAGTATGTATACTCAAAAGGCTCGCGAACACTTCTACTTCGTCAACTACCGCAAACGGTACAAAGCGAGTATTTTCATGAAAACGAACGATCCAAACGAGTATTTTTCGAAACCAAAACAAACGAGTTGGGGAATGTTTGTTCATTTGATTCCTTTGTTAATTTCTGTGTGGAATGGATGCTAGAGAGTATATTTACAGTGTAATGGTGGTAGCACTTCTTTTTGTCATGCAGGTGTGAGTTGAATTATTTAATGTGTGTCGACTATTGTTTTGACTGTCAGTTTCACAAATAAGTTTTTTTTAGATAAACAGATAAACAGAATAAGTGAAGTCCATTTAAAAAAAAGGCAATTCAATAGTTAGGCATATGTGTACATTACTTTGACATTTATTCTAAGTCATCATCGAAAAAGGAAGGAAAAGACTATGAATTGACTGCTTTCATTCACAAATATTGTGGAACTAAACATATCATAGTTAGGAAAGTTGCTTTTATAAACGATTTTGCGCAAAATGCATCTCAATGTTAAGGTTAGGAGTTTCTCATAAAATGGGTTAAGCCTCAGAAAAAACCAAAATAATTATTTTATCTTCCTAGCCTAACACTTTTATTGCAATTGCAAAATGTTGAGTGTTTCTAACCAAATGATTGCCATTATTTTATGACCGGGCGTCACTCTTTTCCACTGAAATACTTATAAGCTCCGGGATTTCCTAGGCCCTGGAGACCTCCAGACTATGTGTATGCAGGTCTTCCACGAAGAGAAATCAAAACCAAAGCTGCGATAAAAAATTGCTACTGCTAAAACTTCCTACCCGAAAAAATCGTACAAGTACAGGTTAGGTACCTACCTACCTATATTCACAAGTACTCCTAGCTAATTTACACAGCTGAACAATGATGCAATAAATCCCCTAGGTAAATATTATACCCCTACGGCTATTGGAAAATACATTTTATCATTCAGGTATTACATAGGTAGGTCTACCACTTTCTTGACATTAAATTGGAAATACGCATCTTACACATATTTTCATTCATTGTTCATTCATTCACTAATCCAAAATGTATGTACCGTTGCCTACCTACCCATAATTATTACTTTTCGAGCCTTTTGCTAGAACTACCTGTGCACCTGTACTACAACTAGGTATTTCAATTTAGCTATCTGCCTACTTCAAAAAACCTGCAAGGAACATGCACACACGCAGATCTTTATTTGTCAAGGAAAAAACCAAACGATCAATGCGATCATCCCATAATGTACGAACAAAAGTACTGATCGAAAAGATCGGTTCTGTTTGCAAGCATTCGAATACTTTTGTGTATGTGCCACGAGCCTTTTTGAACTTCGGTACACATAAGCGAGTTACTTGCGAGTATACGAGTCATTGGGATGTACCGCTTGCAAGCGGGTTCTACGCGTGGCACACACAAAGCGAGTATACAGAAAAATCGAACGAGTACGAACAATCAGAAAAATATTTTTTTTGTGTTCGATCATGATCGATCAGACTCGTTTTAATCTCTGATATTTACATACATCCCAGATGCCTCAGAGTCCGAGACAAAACATTTACGTTTCTAAAGCTACTTCAAAAATTCAACACAAAAACCTTTAAGCTTCTGTACGGTGAAGCAATAAGAGAATATAAGCAGCTATAATGTGAAAAAGACCGTCACACACGGAGCGGTCCGTCGGCTTTATTCAAAGGCTTAGCGTAGAATTATTGCTTAATTTGCATATAAAATGTTGTTTTTGCGACTTTGTTATACCCAACCCAGGGTATATTAAGTTTGACGTACAGTTTGTAACGCAGTGAAATAATCACCGTAGACTCCTAAGACCTTTTAAAGATATGAATGAGACCGACAGGAGAATCGATTAAGCCATGTCCGTCCGTCCGTCCGTATGTAAACAACTTTTAGGCCTTAAATTTTAAGGCGGAGAGCTGAAATTTTGTGGGTTGGTTGGAAGTCCAGTCCTTCAGATCAAGTTTGAAAATAAGCTGAATCCGCTCACAGACACGCCCACTACAGGCCTGTATGTGCGACCATCTCTAATTTAAAAAAATAAATTTTGCAAATTTTAGCTATGTTACAATGGCGCTAGCGCATTCATTTTTGGTAAGTAGCATTGCCTTATAATTGTCTTTAAGGTAGGTAAAAATTTTAGCATTGACCACGCCCACTTTTTAAGGGATTTTAGCTTAAAATGACAGTTTTTCAATAAATATATATGAAATTTGACAAAAAATTATATGTCAAAAGCTATAGATATTAGCATTTGCTAACTTTTATGTTTATATATTGTATGTGCCTCCGCCCACTTTTGTGGGCGTGGCGTTAAAAAGTGATTTTTTAGTTAAAAAGGCGGAGTTTTAGGCCGAAATGTATGCAACCACCTAGTATAAAGCATTCAACAGTTTTATTTTTATATCCCGCCCACTTTTTGGAGGCGTGGAAGTTTTCTTTTTGGTATGGTCGGGTATTTTGCAATCCGTCGTAGATGGATTGAAGCTTTTGCATACCCAATGTTGCACTTTCCTACTTGTTTTTTTTTTTCAAACCTCCTCAAAAGATTGTCTATGTCAGATATTTTTCTCAAAACCATTATATATAGTATATATTTTTGTTTCTCATTTTTTGTTTTTTGTTTCTCATTACACTTTGCGCTAGCATCCGTTTCTTTTTTCTAATTCTCAAAGCACAGGTTTCTTATTTAAAAAACCGCGTTTTTAATTTGTTTTTTTTTTTTTAAAGCGTTTCAGAAACTTTTAAGTTAGAAACGGCATTTTTGAAGGATCTTAATAGCTTAAGAATTCACTTGACACGTTTTAAACACACACCAAATTTAACTATAATCGGTACCACCGTAAAGATTACAGAATATTTTGAACCAGTGAGTAAGTGCAAGAGTGCTTATATAATAGCTTCGGTCCTATCCTCCTCCTATTCCTATTCTCCTTTTCATTCCTACTCTCCTTCCCATTCTTTTTCTCCTTCCCATTCCTTTTCTCCTTCCCATTCCTTTTCTCCTTCCCATTCCTTTTCTCCTTCCCATTCCTTTTCTCCTTCCCATTCCTTTTCTCCTTTCCATTCCTATTCTCCTTTCCATTTCGTTTATTTTCCATCCCCGTCCCATTACCATTTATGCATCAAATAAATGATTCTTTTTTAAATAGAAAAAAAAATCCTTCTTTTAAGCTTTTGCTCAATTTTTTTTTAAAAGGGGCGTGGCATGTCCAACCCCTTTAAACGGACCCCTTTATTTTAATCAATATTAGCATAGAAATATCCAAGTTCGCGTCTAAAATGTAGGCAAAACTGTAATTTTTTGGTTCAAATTCAATAATTTTGTGGAATTGACCTCTACGGATGGGCGTGGCCGAAAACTCTCTTTGAACGAAGTCTAAAATAGAATCCGGTGTTCTTTATGTGGTAAATTCTACTTCTTATTGTATAGTTAGTAAAGCTAGAAAGCAGTCGAATCCATGTTTTTCTGGAAATTAATAGGTTTTTATGGAATTGTGCCTCTTAATGTGCGTGTGGCCCTAAACTTTGTATGAACTAAATGTAGAACTTAATATTTTCTACATAACATATTAAGTAAAAATTTTTCAATTTGGAACAAAAATATTGAATAAATTTCATTTTAACAATTACTTTTTAATTCGATGCCAAAAAAAATTTTTTGGGTAAAATTCAACAATTTCGTAATATCAACCTCTAAACATGGGCGTGGCCAAAAACTTTGTAGAAACGAAATCTAGAATAGAACCCAGTGAAGCTAATTTGCTAAATTTTATTTCTTATCCTTACTTAAGTTAGGCCAAAAAGTAGTCGAAATCCATGTTGTCTGGAAAATAAGAGGTTTTTCTTAGATTCTGCCTACAACTGTGGGCATGGCCCAAAATTTTGTATAAAAGAAATTTAAGAAAAAGTGTTTTCTACACAATATATTAGGTAATTTTTTTTCGATTTGGCACAAAAATATTGAATAAATTGCATGTGAAAGATACCACTTTCAATCGATGTCACGCCCACTAGGGGCGGTCTGCGGACTTTATTTTTATTTTTTATGACTTGTAAGCATTAGAGGATGCTGAATAATTTCAGCTTTTCACGACGTTTTACAGTCTTGTAAGCACCGGAGGGGTGCCGTGGCGTAGTGGTTAGTGTGTGTGCTTACTACGCCGGAGGTCTGGGTTCGAATCCTGCCATCGTCACCTGAAAAAAAAGACTTGTTCTTTTTCACGGTCCCCACCTCCGCGAGGGTTTGACAAGCCCCCCGAGAGTATCCATTGTCTTGAAAAACTTCTCAAAGTGCCGTTCGGATTCGGCAAAAAATTGTAGGTCCCCTTGTATGTAAAGAAATTAACACACCAGCATACATTGTTGAGAAGTTGGCCCTGGTTCACCTCGAGCTGTTGCGCCACTCTATTTATTTATTATTTTTAAGCACCGGAGGTTGTTGCACATTTAAACCGATTGTGGGCGTGTCTGTTGGCGGATTTAAAAAATTTTAACACTTGTATTACGTCGGATGACAGAGAGCTTACGTACAAAAATTGAGCTCTCTAGCTCAAAATTTAAGACCTAAGAATTGGTGACATACGGACGGACGGACAGACGGACGGACATGGCTCATTCGACTCAGTTTTCGGTCTCGATCATATCCCCTTAAGGTCTTGGGTGTCTATCGTCATTATTTCTCTATGTTACCTTTTCGCCTTTATCAAACTTAATATACTCCATTCCTGTGGAATAGGGTATAAAAATAAGTTCAAAATGTTTTCGAAGTTTTCGAGCTAAATCTCAAATTAATATTCGAAAATTTCTATAGTTTTTTGCCGAAAATTACAAATAATTTTTGATGTGTGTGATTTTTTTTTCAAATCATTTGACAGATGCTATATGGGAGACAGTGGTGGGACGAAATTTTTTTCACATTTTTTTTTTTTTCGAAAATACGCCAAAACTGCAGTTCTTAAAACATTTAACCAAAATTTTATTTTATTTTTTGTTTAGCCTTTGACTGTTTTATGTTAGCTCAATATCGGCTTTTTAAATAAAGTGATGAAAAAGTTATGACGTTTAACAAAGTTGAAAATGGGTTTTTTTCCGTTCTTTATTTCTCAAAAACTTTTCAATGTTTTGCAAAAATTCATCATGAAAATCATATCAAATTTCCCAGCGTCCTGGGACTACAGAACTATGCGAGGAGAACTTATATCATCGTAGTATTCATTTCCCAATTTCTCTGTGTCTGTACCGGATCTCGCCGTTCCATCAAGAAGGCCAATATAATATATCTATAGGAGGTCACCTTTCAACTGGTTTTGCTATCTAAATAAAAATGTACGAACTCATGAAAACCGACTCATAAAAAATGATCAACTCCGAATGCATTACATCCATACAGTATATGGTAAAAACGTCTCTGAAAGGCTCATTAGAAGTACGAAACAAGCTGAATATTGTCCGCCACTTCTGTTGTTTATCGGCAAAAGCTTCCAAAATTTATCATACGTCTTCAGTCTTCACTCTAAAGTTTGTCTCGTCCTCATATCGTGTCGTTGTTTATAGCTTGACGTAGTTCAAGAAAAAGTAATGCATGTAACATGTATACCAAGCAACAAGGTTACCTCCTGGAACTGAAAGAGCAATAAGAAGGGCGAAAGAAAATCCTCGACAATTTTTATGCTCATAAATCGTTTCTCACCATCTCTTCATTTCGCCAAGTGGCAATCTCATTTCTAGCAGAAAATGACAAAAAGGAAAGCTAGAAATAGAACAAAGAAGTCCTTGAAGTCCTCAAACAAGACTTCAAGCTGTGCACACCTTCTCTCCTTGGTGGCAAATGCAGATACTGTATACATAAAGACATAATATGTACAATGTACATACTCTCAAACATGTAGATATATCATGGTGGCAAATGAATAGAAAAGTCTTTGGCGTTGCCACGTGCGTCAGCTGTTTTTTTTTTTCAGGAGAATTTCAGACGCGAATTCCATTTGTGCATCACATAATAATTATGCAAATGCGTTTTCAGAAAAAACTTAATGAAATGTCCTGAACAAAGATGTCTAAAATTAACTAGCTACTTCCGGTGGGTGCTCATATTTTTGTACGTTAAAGTTTTTGTTTGTACATATATGCGTGTGTTTTAAGTGTCCTACAGGGACAAACTTAAGCACCACATCTTTGAAAAGTTTTGCGGAAAATTGATTCGTTGTTGTGGGATGAAAGGACATCGCTGCAAGTAACTAAGTACACACAACACAAATTTTCTCATGATTGGTTCCAAGTTTAACTGAACTTTAATTTGTTTGATTCTTCGTTTAAATTGATATCCTTAGATCCAAGAACCAAGAGAAAGTTGTGTGCAGTATAAAACGCAACTTGAAATAGAGTGCAAAGTAGGTTTTGATGCATTCACGGGTAAACTTCTTTATCTATATTAGACTCTAGATTTAACATTGTTTCTGTTACTGTTCAGTACCTAAGACAGTTTCTCAGTTGCAAGGTCCCATATGACGAATTATGGGAATTAAATTAAAACGTTTCTTTCAGGAAATTACTATGACTGTAACGCGTGTGTACTTAGTGGGCTGATTTTAAGCATTTTTATACTTGTACTGCTTCGTGACCCAAAAAGAACAAGTTCTTAGCTAAAAAATTAAGGCCTGAAAACAACCGACAAACGGACGTGCATGGCTTATTCCACTTAAAATTAGGTCCGGATTACATGCTCTTATGCTCTTATCGCCATTCGTCTGTATGTCGCATGTTTTGAGGCTTTAAATTTTGAGCAAATGAACTGAAATTATTGTTTAAAATTACAACATTGCATCTAGGTATTAACCGCCGGGATAAAAGCTAGTGGAAGACGTTCTTGATCGTATGTATGACTTGATTGGGTCGAATTTAATCATTGGGGGCGACTTGAACGTAAAGCATAGTATTTTCGGATTCAAGATGCATTCTACAAGAGGGACATTACTGTAAACTAGTGGGAGGGTTACAATCCGCTTAGGCGAATCGTTGTATACCCCATCCCAATTGACCACTGTCAAGCTCCAAATTGTGTCATAAATCTTGTTTGTTAAATTTCTTTTTCATTTAACTTCAATTGTTTTAAGAATTTCTCAGTTAAGAAACTTCTCCCAAAGAAAGGGGCGTGGCCTCCATCCCTTCTCAATAACATAGTATTTTTGTTTATATTTCTTATCAGAAGTTGTATACACGTGTTGATTGCATTTAAAAACGCCCCCAAAAGTGGGCGTGGCGAAAATGTATTGACTTGAGTTGATAGCTTACGCACATATCTGAACATTTGATAGTGTAAGTTTTTTGGATTTTAAGCAAATATATCAAATAAAAACCGTTTATAAGAATGCATATTAAGTATGACCACGCCTACAAGGTCATTTTGATTTTTATGCTAATAAGTAAAGAGGGCGTGCCAGGGGGCGGATTTGAAAAATTTTTACACTTTTTACTTCGGGACCTAGAAAGAACAGATATCAGGTTTCAAGCTCCTAGCTAAAACTTTAAGGCCTAAAACTACCGACAGACGGACGGACGGACATGGCTAATTCGACTTACAATTCGGTATCGATCGTATGCCTTTAGGTCTTGGGGGTCTACGGTGATTATTTCTCTATGTTACAAACTATAAATCAAACTTAATATACCTCCTATCCTATGGGATGGGGTATAAAAAGCAATATGGAGTGTGGTGTGGACTTTTTCTCCACGGGAAAGCCATGGCATTCTTGTCGTTTGGCCATATTGGCCGGGACAGGAGTAAAAAGTCTGACCTTGTCGATTTGTTCATCGCTAAAAGGTACTCCAAATACCTTACGCGTGTCGAAGAATGTTATGACATTAACTCAGAACACTCAGGAGTTATCTTGAAGATGGGTGGAAGACTGGCGAAAAACTGGCGAAAATGGAAAGAGTTGCTAGATTAGGTAGCAAAGCGTGAACTGGCACGCCTTCAGAAAGAATCGTAAGGAGGGTGTTGGCTTGAATGTGCCATTGGGAACTCTTTTCGAGCTGTGTAGAACAACAATTCTTTCCAAAAGACAGAAGTAAACACCGACGGGCATGTACGCACAATATATCCCCTCGAAAGCGAAGAATTGATTCGTGAGACTAGAAAGAGAAGAACGCGTAAAAGATGGCAATACACAAGGGCACCCCTATACAAAACCGTCTTAGACAGCCTCTCAAACAAGCTGAACGAAATGTTGCGAGATTTTAAAAATCTATAGACCACTGAATACCTTGAAGGCTTGTTGGCGGATAGGAGCTCAAACAAATCGCTGTGGAAAGTAGATAAGTCCATCAAGAAACCTTTAATCCACCAATAAAAAAAGCTAACGGCGAATGGGCAAAAGAAGACAAGGAGAAGGCGAATTTGTTTGCTGAACATTTCAAAGAAACATTTAAGCCTTTCGACGAGGTATGACTCTAAACACTTAACTAAGGTGGAAGCCACATTTTAAGAAGAAGCGTGACGAGCTCAAAATAAGAATCAGAAAAATTTATTGCAAAATTTTAAAAACTAAGCATAAACAAACTGCTCTTTTGCAGGTGTGGGGTGCCATGGCGTAGTGGTTAGTGTGTGTGCCTTCTGCGCCAGAGGTCATGGTTCGAATCCTACCTTGGTCACCTGAAAAAAAGACTCGTTCTTTTTTACAGTCCCCACCTCCGCAAGGGTCTGAGAAGCCCTCCGAGAGTATCGTTTGTCTTGAAAAACCTCTAAAAGTGCAGTTTGGATTCCGCGCAAAATTGTAGGTCCCCTTGTATGTGAAGAAATTAACACACACAGCATACATTGTTGAGAAGTTGGCCCTGGTTCACCTCGAGCTGTTGCGCCGCTCTATTTATTTATTTTATTTTTCTTGTGCAGGTGTAAGAGCCCTCCTTAAAAAAAGCCCTCTAAAAAAGACATAGGTACAGTATACAACTTAGGGGTTATACCAAGCCGGAGCAATATGTCCATGCTGCAGACTCTCCAAAGCAGAGCAAATGTGAATGCTCCGTGGTATATCAGGAATAGTGATATTAGCAGAGATTAAGAAATAGCTACTGTGAGAGAAGAATCTACTGTGAGCGAAGAAGTCTTCTTGTTAATTGCAACAATAAAATGATCCGTACTCTTAACGAGACAAAAACGAGCAGCGACTACAAGGACCAAAACCCTTCACAACGCGATAAGAACTACGGAAGCGTTACCGTGTTGTTAAGAAGAATCATGATAACATTAAAGACACCGAACTTTTTACCTCTGAGTTCAGGCTTTATCGGAAGGACGTTTTTACCCCATCAATCAATCTTGTCCCTAATGTAAATTCTTCCCACGATGATCCTTCCGGGCGTGGTGTGCTTTTGGCTATCCACTCTAGTTACAAATCATCGGTTTTTGAAATTTCTAACACTTCTAGCCTGGAAATAGTTTGTGCTAGCATTACTCTTGAGAAACGTTCGGTTTATATTGTTTGCTGCTATATTCTTCCGAGCCAGCAGCAATCTTGTCTCTGCTATTGATTTCGTGTTGGAAGCAGTTGGGCCCAGCGACGACGTAATTATTGTCGACGACTGTAATCTTCCTCGTTTGCGCTGGGCGCTGTCTGATGACGAGACCTACTATGTTCAAGTTAACGCAATTTCTCTGAAAGAAACTCTTTTCACAGACCGAATTCTGTCCGATGGTCTTTTTCAAATTAGCTCAGTCAAAAATAATATGGAAGGACATAAATAAATAAATAAATAGAGTGGCGCAACAGCTCGAGGTGAACCAGGGCCAACTTCTCAACAATGTATGCTGGTGTGCTAATTTCTTTATATACAAGGGGACCTACAATTTTTTGCCGAATCCGAACGGCACTTTGAGAAGTTTTTCAAGACAAATGATACTCTCGGAGGGCTTGTCAGACCCTCGCGGAGGTGGGGACCGTGAAAAAGAACAAGTCTTTTTTTTCAGGTGACGATGGCAGGATATGGAAAGACAATTGGACTTAATTTTTTCTACTGATGTCGACAACTGCGTTGTTTTTGAAAGTATGCATCTTCTTTCTAAACTTGACAAACTTCATCCTCCTGATTTTTGCATATAATAGCGTTAACATCAATCCAGAACCTTTAACGCAGCGTAAATTCAATTTTCGCAAAGCCAATTTTATCAAGCTTAACTATTTCTTATATAGACTTAATTTTAATTTTGGCTGTGACAAAAATATTGAAATTAACACAAGAACTTCAATGTTTTACTCCAAAATATTTGAATGCTTTCTTCAATCAGTTCCCATTACGTGTCTTGAAAATTTTACTTATTCCCCGCCTTGGTATACAAAACAGCTCCGATCATTACGTAACAAACGTAATGAGCTATGGCAATCTTTTCTAAGCTCGCGGTTCTTATATGCCTACCATCTTTACATTGCCGCACATAATGAATTTCCCACTTTATGCGATGTGTCATACTCCGAATTTATTCGGAAAACGCAATCTGACTTGACTTTAAACCCAAAACGATTCTTCAAATTTATTTACTCAAAGCGCAAATCTGACGGTTATCCTTCATCCTTAAAGTTTGCTGACTGATCCTCTGATGACCCCAATAAAATTAGCAACCTTTTCGCTGAATTCTTTAATCAAGCATTTTCAGTCGACAACTCTGATCCTGATCCTTCCTTTTTTATTTACTAAGACAACTGCCGTCAAACAGATTCGACTTTTAAAAGAGGATTACTCTCATATCCCCGACGAACTACCAACTATTGTCTTAAAGAAATGCGTCAATGCACTTGCTCAGCCCCTTGCTGATCTTTTCCAGCAGTCCTTAAAGTGTGGCGTTTTCCCCAAGGCTTGGAGAAGCTCCTTCATCATACCTTTGCACAAAAAGGGGTGCAGAAGTGAAATCACTAACTACAGACCAATTTACAAGCTCTCGTGCATACCTAAACTCTTTGAAAGCATTATCTATGACACAGTGTATTTTTCACTGCAAGTCAATTTTCTCCACCAAGCAACACGTTTTTTTGAAAGACAGATCGACTACCACGAATCTTGTGGAGTTTGTGTCTAGAACTTTGTGTGCCATCGAACGCGGTAACGAAGTTGATGTTGTTACAACTGATTTCAGCAAAGCCTTTGATAAAATTTCTTTCAAAATTATACTTTTCAAACTTAAGGCTTTAGGCTTTCCTCCCCTATTCAAAGCATGGGTTAAGTCATACCTTGAAGAGAGATCCTACTGCGTCCTTTTCAGGACCGTGGTTTCTAACCCATTCATTGCAGCTTCAGGTGTTAATTAATTTTTGTACTTACCATTAACGATGTTGCATTTCTCTTCACTGAATCTAATTTGGAGATTTACGCTGACGACATGAGGATTTCCAGACTTATCTCGCGGCCTGAGGACTCGCACATACTTCAGGTCAACCTTAACAAATTTTTTCTCCTGGTGCCAGCATAACTTCCTCGAACTAAATGTAAAAAAATGTCAGGCAATCACTTACTCTCGTAAGCGTTGCATTCCTCCTCTCAGATCATTCTTCATGAACAATGAACTTGTACCTAGTTTTACTTCGATTCGCGATTTGGGCATTTCCTGTGATACTAAACTTCATCATCATAATCATTTTCGAATGCCGCCTATCCTTTAAAAGGGTCGCGGAGCGAGGGTGTCTAAATGGTCCTTCCATATTTCTCGATCCTCCGCCACCAACTCAAGAGACTCCGGCGCAATCCCCAGGCGGGACTCAGAGAGGTTCTTTACGTGATCCCACCACCTGTTTCTTGGCCTACCAGGGGGCGACGCGCTCGCATCTCGGCTAGCATGACCTGTCTAGGAAGTCTGTCAGGGGGCATGTGAACAACGTGTCCAAACCATCGAAGAATCGATCGCTCCACTCGGAGAAGTAGCTGCTCAACATTAAAATTCCTACGAATACTGACGTTTCTCACTCTGTCCCTTCGAGTTACACCAGCAACGCAATTCCCACTGACGTTTCTCACTCTGTCCATTAGAGTTACACCAGCAACGCACCTCAGGAATCTCATTTCAGCAGCTTGTACCCGCGATCTGATTCTTTCGGTCAAAACCCAAATTTCATGACCATAGAAGAGGGTCGGAACGAACACTGAATTAAAAACTGAGATCTTTGCTTTCACTCCAAGCTCAGCTTTCCTGATGACCGGCCGGCGCAGTTCCTTAACTATTGCTCCAGCTTGGCCAATTCTACCATCTTTCGTGAAAAAGACCCCGAGATACTTAAACTTCTCCACCTGTTTAAATGGAAGTCCATTTATGTGCAGGGTACACTGCACAGGAGTTCGGGAAACAACCATCACTTCCGATTTGTTCACGTTTACTTTCATCCCAGCATCACCACAGATGGCTGCAAACCTATCCAGTGCTCGTTGAAGTTCTTTGGATGATGCAAGGATGGCCAAATCATCTCCGAAAAGCAGATGGCTCATCCTGATGCCAGCCAATTCGAAACATTGCTCGCCAAGACTGCGCCTCACCATCCAGTCCATATATGCTATGAAAAGGATCGGCGACAAAACACAGCCCTGGCGAAGTCCAACGCGCACATCGAAAGGACGGGATTTGACGCCATTTATCCGTACACAGCTTCCACAGTTTCCATACAAAGACTGAATGGCTCTCAGAAGAGGCCAGACTCAGCGCATAGTCCTGCAAAACTCTCCACAGTGTATCCCGAGGGACTCGGTCATACGCCTTTTCCAGATCTACAAAACACGCATAGACCGGTTTGGCATATTCCCAGGCCTTCTCAAGAATAACCTTCAGAGTAAAAAGCTGGTCGGTTGTGCCTCTGCCAGGCCGAAAGCCGTACTGTTCTTCCCGTAACAAAGGCTCGATTACAGCTCTGGAACGCGTTTCCAACACCTTCGCGAATACTTTTCCGGAAGACTCAAGAGAGATATGCCCCTATAGTTGGCGCAATCTCTCCTGTTTCCTTTTTTGAAAATGGGCACTATAACTCCCGTTTGCCAATCGCTAGGTGCCTTCCCGCTATCCCAGGCCACCTTAATGACACGTGTTAGCCATTTAACACCCTCTTCACCCATTGCCTTGAGCATTTCTGGCCGGATTTCATCAACTCCAGCAGACTTGCCAACTTTTAGCGATTTAATCGCTTCAGTAACTTGTAATGCCATCTTCAGTGCCCTGTTGGGGGTTGAGCAACTCCGAAAAGTGCTCTCTCCATCTGCGCAAGACATCGCTCTCACTTAAAAGAAGTGTACCGTCCTTGGATTTAACCCCTTGGATGATATTTAACTACCTTTCTCTGAGCCGGCGAATGGTCTGCCAAAATATCTTATTTGCAGATCTGTAATCGTGCTCCAACTTCTCGCCGAACTTTTTCCATGACTGTTCCTTGGCTGTTCTGACTGCCAGATTGGAAGTCCTTCGCGCCTCATTTTACCGGGCTCGAGAAGTTGAGTTTCCACATTGGATCCACGCAATGTAGGCTCTCTTCTTCTCTCTGATGGCTTCTTGAACTCCAGGCGTTTTAAACCAAGCAGTTCTTTTTTCACCACCAGCCGCTACCCCAAGCCGCTTCACTCCACAAACATTTCCTGCAGAGGCCGATAAAAACAGCTGCCATTCCTCCTCTACATTCAAAAGGTCAGTTGGAATTTGTTCAAACTTCTCCGAAACATGCTGTGCAAAACGCTCTCTGAAATCAGAGTCAGCATCCTGCAACCTTTCCCACCGTATGCCGGTCACCAGTCTTGGTTTTCGCCTGGGTGGCAAAGGAATACTGTCACTGAAAAACAATTTACACAACACAAAGTGGTGATCAGTTGACAACTCAGCTCCCATGAAAACTCGAACATCACAAATCATTCTTTGAACACACGATGGTACAACAAAGAAATCAATCAGTGACTTCTGATTTAAACTGTGCTTGTACCATGTGTATTTGTGAATGTCTCTGTGTGGGAAAAAGGTGTTCATGATGGACAAGCCATATGCACAGCAAAAGTCCAACAACTTCCCTCCGTTCCTGTTTTGATCCGGGTCACCGTGCCTCTCAATCACACTCCTCCAAGTACTGTCGCTGTACCCACAAGTGCATTGAAGTCACCCATCAGGAGAAAGAAGTCCATTTCTGCCACTCTGTCCAGGGCAGCATCAACTTCGTTCAAGAAGGACTCATACTCTGACTCTCGATTTGGTGCATAAACCTGAACCAGAGCCAGAGTCGATCGTTCAAGCTTAAGCTTTAAGATCAGAATCCTTCTCCCTAACGGAATGACATCGAATACATTTTCTGAGTACCGGGGGCTTGTGAGTATCCCCACACCCGCCTGTGCCGTCATGTGATTTGGGACGCCAGACCAGAAGAGCTTCCACCCATCATCGAATTCTTTGGTTCCAGAACCCTTCCACTAAGTTGAGGGGATGCCAGTTGCATCAAGCTGATACTTTTTGGCCTCCTCAACCAGTTCAAGGTCCTTCCTCGTTAGCAACGAGACATTCCACGTACCAATTTTGAGTTGGTGCCGTTGTTGATTTTTAGAGTTTCCACCTAAGCCCTCATTTTGACTTTGGCGCTGTCCCCCTCCGCCCCCCGTAATGGATAGCGGCACCATTGATGGGCTGCTCGTAACTTCTTCGGGTTAAACCCGGTCGGATGCCGAGCGGGACCTTCCGACCACCAAGCGCTCGCATGCTGACACCCCTCAGGCCTAGCTCCAAAGGGTGCCCTGGATTACCAGGATCAGCAAATATCCGAGGCTGCTTTCGTTTTCTTTTCATGGTTGGGGGGGGGGGGTGCATTTTATACCTAGCTACCAGGTTTAAATTCGGCCGATCCTAACCCGGACAACAGACGCCGACCAGGAAGCCGCTCGTTCCGAAACAGACGCTCCTGGATTTCTGTTTTTTTGAAGTTCAGCCGTCCCTCTGGGATCAGACGCTGACCAACAAGCCGCACAATATGTAGCAGACGCTGCTGGATTTTATTCAAACCTTCGGGTTCATCTTTTTCAGGTATAACTTTACTGCCAAGGGTGGCCCCACAAGGAGTTTATACTCCTGGACAGCATCACTTATGCCTGAAGATTACTTCCTCCAGTAAATTTCAGTCGGCTCTTACGACAGGCATACCTTACCTCAAGGCTATTCTTAAACCCGACCTTGCAGGGTACGATACTAAACTTAATTTCCAAAAGCATTTTGACGACATAATTAACAGAGCCAACTCTTCTCTTGGTTTTATCAAACGTTGGTCTAAGCAGTTTTCCATGCCGTATGTTACCAAAGCCGTATGTTACCTCTACACAACCTTTGTTAGACCTCTTCTTGAATACGCCAGTCGAGTTTGGTCACCCTACTGTCAGATCCATATCCAAAGAATTGAAACCGTACAGCGCAGATTTATTCGTTTCGCCCTGCGCGGTCTTAATTGGGATGATCCTTTCAACCGTCCCCCCGGTATTCATATACCGCCTAAAATTACTCAACCTCCAAACCTTAAGTTCACGTCGCGATGTTGCTGACATACTTTTTGTACACCAGTTGCTAACTGGAAAGATCGATAGTCCATACCTCCTCCAACAGGTTAATTTTAAAACCAACCCCCGCCGTCTGAGACATGTTCCTCTCTTCCATCTTCCTTTTCATCGTACTGACTACGGAAAGAATGAGCCCATCAACAGGATGATTCGCAAAGCCATTGCCTCTGGCGATTCCTTTGAACTAAGCAACAGTAAATCCTCTGTTAAGCCTGCGCTAAATCATAATTAACCTCCACCTTACCCTTACCAGGTTCTTTAGTTGCTCTTAAGTTTAGTTTTAATTTTAGATTGTTTAAGATTTAGTTTTAGTAACTGCTCGTATTAAGCCAATAAAGTGCCCCTATGAGGACGTTAAATTATGAGAGAACGAAAATTTACTACTATGACATGCTACGTCGCACTACGCGTTCTGGCAGTTTTCATAGTGTCTCTCATAAAAGGGTGGCTTTTTAGCAATTTGAAATCGGGCATAACCAACATCGGCTAATTCGGTATTATTATATTCCTGCTATAGTGGTGCTTAAAGATTTCTTTTAAAGATTTTGGAGTTTTAGCCTCCGTCCATCCTAATTTAAAAAAAAACTCAGATTCGACCAAGAATTTCGAGAAGATAATCAATTCGTAAATAATCAATTCGATAATCAATTCGATAACTCAATTCAACAATTTAATATGGGGGACGTATTTAACATACTCTAAGTCATATTATATGACATCAAAGATTTGATAGCAGATAACGAAAATTGAGTCCTTAGCAAATTTTAACACCAACCACCCGGTATTAGAAAATAAATTATTTCTAGAGAATTCTGCAAACATAACATAATATGAATGCCACCAATTATAAGGCTATTTTGAAATTCTCGATTCCATAAAATTAATTTTTGAAACTGCTTGCATTTGGGTTTCCCTATGGAAACCGACGACAAACTCCACCATCGTATCCAACATTTGTGCGGTGTTCCGCTTGTTTCTGTAGAATAGAAAAGTTTCGTAGAGGGTAAACGAGGGTAAAAACACAGTGACAGCATGACCATCAAACTGGCGCCATAACCTTGTTTCATTATTATCACCACGACACCTCCCACAGACCAGATATTTTTTTGCGACTGTTTCGTTCGTGTTTCAATTTAGTATCTGTGACAACACATTTCACAGACATTTTACGTAAAAAAGTAAAAAATAAGCTTGTACAAACTTTAAAGCAAATCGAAGTTGGAATTAATTTCGACACCATTTAACTGGCGTCAATGCAGAGAGGCAAGAGTACCTTTTTATTCTCCTTTTCCGTGGTCAGTGCTGACGTAATCTGTATCCGTACAAATATCTCACACAAATTTATTGCTAAAGCTTTTATCACGTGGCTTTTTTTCCAGTTCTTACTAAATCGTCCACCACAATAAAATCCCTCTCTGAAGTGTTTCGTTTTATTTGTGATACACATTGAACCACCCGAGGTGGACTATTAGGATCCACCTGAGTAAAGGAGGAGTTCTAAAAACTTATATAAAGCCGGTTTCTGAGAATTGGTTTTGCTGCACATTGGTAGTTTTCGAAAAGTTTTTCGCTTGTAGATAAAGCATTAAAAATAAGTCCTCACTTGAACCGAAAATTTAAATAAACTGCAAACTACAGACTCGAGTGTGAGTCCTTTTAAGTGAAAAACCAATTCATGGTAAGGGTTTATTTTAAAAGGAAAACCGTTTAGTGTTCCCTTTTAATCCGAATGAAAAATTCCATTGACATGAATGAAAAAAAAAGGCTGAAAATGAAGGAAGATCCAGTTTAAAAGGTGATGTAAAAGAATCGTGATTAATTAGTTACCGCAACAAAAGAGAAGACAACTGAGTCGTTTGATGGTTCAGAAGGAAAAAAGGGAAGAATTTATTATGTAGCAAAGTTAGATGATAGCTGTAATGACATTTATAACTATTATACAGACTATTATAACGGGTGATTTTTTAAGAGGTTGAGAACTTTTTAAAAAAAAAAACACAAAAAATTCGAAAAAATTAATGAAATATTTATTTGAATCGATAGTTTGAACCTTGCAATTTAATGTTTAAAGATAATTTCATGCAAATGTTGACCGCGGCTGCGTCTCAGGTAGCCCATCCGCTGAGTCCAATTTTGGCATCCTCTTTCACACATATCGGCCGGTATCTCACGAATGAATGCATGGATGTTGGCTTCCAGTGCGTCAATCGAAGCGGGCTTGTCCCTATAGACATTAGCCTTGACATACCCCCACAAAAAATAATCTAATGGTGTCAAATCGCACGATCTAGGCGGCCAATTGACCGGCCCGAAACGTGAAATTAACTGTTCACCAAACTCGCCTCGCAATTGCGCCATTGTTTCGCAATGAACATTTCGAACCGAGCACGAATTTTGATAGTAAAATTCAATAATTTGCAAGCGTTGTTCATTTGTAAGACGATCCATGGTTAAATTGCAAACCAAACTGAAGCTGTTTGACAGTAACACAAGGTACTAAACACACGTCAGCTGTCAAAACCAGTGTTGCCAAAACCAAACCAGCTAAAAAATCACCCTTTATATTTTATAATATTATATGAACATTATAGAGATGTTCAATGAAGACATAAGAATTTAATGGAACACTTCATTTATATAATTTATTATAACAGCCTCACTAGTGTTTCAGTAAAAGGAGCTTATAAAGAATTCAATGTATAATAAACGAAGAAAACATATTTTTTTTTTTTTCCGTGGGTAGGTAAAAACCTTTATAGGCACTATGAGAACCGAACGCGCGTGCTCATAGTAGTGTGAGATTCTTACTCACTAAAAAACCTCCTAATCTTTGTAAGACTACGACTAAGTTTCCTTAACAAGTAGTTCATGCTTCTGTATAGTAATCGCGTTTGGCAGGCTACCTTCCAACGAAAGCACCTGCAATACCGTCATTATGTGCGGTTTCCTCTTACGACGCTAGATCAAACGGTCTTGTTCGTTGTAGCCGGCGTGCAAGATTCGTCCGATCCAGAGCTCGGATTATTTCGTGGTTGCAGTGGCCGTGAAGGCGAGTGTGAAGTTTGCGAGCAAAGTTCCTTACTTCGTCGGTCACGGTTGCGATGCCCAGATCTCGATGTAAATCGCTATTTCTTATATACCATGGAGCATTTACGATTGCTCTTAGTGTCTTATTCTGAAAAGTTTCTAAAATAGATATGTTGCTTGGTTTGGTACAACCCCAAAGTTGTACACCGTACGTCCAAGATGGTTTCAGCACTTGCTTATACAATAGCAGTTTGTTATATACGCTTAGTTTCGAATAACGTCCGATAAGCCAATTCAGTTCTCGTAGCTTGATTTCAAGTTCATCGCGTTTCTTTTTAACGTGTGGCTTCCACTTAAGTTTTGCGTCTAGGGTCATGCCTAAATATTTCGCCTCGTTTGCGTACGGAATTTGTACCGAGCTTATAAATAGAGGTAAGTTGGTTACCCTCTTGTAAGTAAAATTTACATGCGTTGATTTTGTCTCATTTAGGAGGATTCGCCAGGCTTTTGTCCATTCGCATATTTTATTCAAAGCGCGTTGGAGTTTTCCCGTTGATTGTTCGACTGTCTTATCCGTAGCGAGGATAGCCGTGTCGTCAGCGAACGTGGCTACAGTCGTTGTCTCTACTTGAAATACATCTCTTGTAAAAAGTAAAAACAGTGTTGGACCGAGGACGCTACCTTGTGGAACGCCGGCTTGTATTTCTTTGAATTCTGAGTATTCGCTCCCGTATCTCACTCGAAATAGTCTGTTGTCAAGATAAGACTCTAAGAGTTCATACATTTTTTCCGGCAAAACTTTCCGTAGCTTATATTTTAGGCCTTCGTGCCAAACTTAATCAAAGGCTTGGGATACGTCAAGAAAAGCGGTAGAACATATCATTTTCGCTTCTAAGGCTTTCTCAATTTCATTAGTTATTCGATAGACTTGGTCAATTGTTGAATGTTTGACCCTAAAGCCGAATTGGTGATCCGGAATCAATCATCTTTCTTCAATTATTGGTTGCAGTCGTTTGAGCACAAGTTTCTCGAAGACTTTAGATATAATCGGCAGAAGCGAAATCGGTCTATATGATTTTTTGTCGTTCGGGCATTTCCCTGGTTTCGGAACCATTATTACCTCTGCGACTTTCCATTGCCGTGGAACGTATGAAATTCTCATGGATGCGTTTATGATGTAGAGAAGCTTGACTAACGCTCCTTCAAAATTTCCCCAGAAATTAGGTCGTAGCCTGGAGCTTTGTTATTCTTCAAATTTCGGATCGTTTGACGAAGTTCAGACAGTGTCACGGTTTTCATTCGATAATTGTCTAGTTCCGCATTGCGATACAGGTGGTCAACCAACGGCTCCCCGTCAAACGGTTTGAATGTTTCTTCTAGATGTTCTGCAAATACATCTGCTTTCTCTTTGTCGCCTTTTGCCCATTCACCGTTATCTTTTCTTTTTGGCGCCGAGTGTACTATGGGCTTTTTAATGGACTTCACGGCTTTCCAAAGTGAATAGTTTGACGCTCTATCGGCAGTCAAGTTTTCGAGGTAGTTGGTAGTCTCGCGACTTTTAAAATCTTGAAGTAAGTACTTTTATTTGTTAGATAGCCCATTCAGAATGGTTTTATCAGGAGGAGCTCGAGACAAATACCACCTCTTTCGAGCCTTTCTCTTTTCGCGTATGAGCTCTTCAACTAGCGCGGGTAAATTGATCCGCTTTTCCTTACTTCAGTCTTCCGGAAAGAAGTATTGTTCCAAGCAGCGTCTTGAATAGTTCTAACGAGTTTATCGACTTCGTCTTCTATTTCTAAAGAGGTTGTAAGTGGTACATGTAGAGATACATTTTCTTAACAGTATTTCCTAAAGCCATCCCAGTCGGTGTTGTTATTCGTTAGCCTAGGCGCTCTCTCATTTTTTGCTAGACTTCCGCCGATTTTCAAAACGACTGCCGAGTGATCCGAACAGAGATCATACCCTTCTTCTACATTTGTGAGGTGGCGAGGAACCCCTTTTGCGATAAAGAAGTCGACAAGGTCAGGTACTTTGTTTCTGTCGGTTGGCCAATACGTTGGCTTTCCCGTCGAAAGGAAAACCACGTCACGTTTCATGCTAGCTTTGAAGAGTACTCTACCTCTTGTTGAATTGCACCGTGATCCCCAAAAGGTGTTTTTCGCATTAAAGAAAATATTTAGAAATATGCTTTTTGTTATCTAATTAGCAAGTCCGAAATCTCTAATAAATTTTTTAAGCTTTGTGCTATTAACTGCCTTCATTAATATGTCCACAACCATTTCATTAGTCGACTTGTATTGTAAATTTAATTTGATTTCACCTTCGATGCCTTGATACAAGTGTTCCTGGATGAAATATTTGCGCACATCAATATGTTTTGTGCGGGCATGGTAGTTTCTATTTTTCGCTAAGCTGATTGCCCCTTGGTTATCGCAGTATAAAAGAATCGTCTTTGACGCCTCCAAAAAAATTTCGGTTTCGAAACGCTTTAACCAGAGCGCCTCTTGTATAGCTGCGACCATTGACATGAACTCTGCCTCGGTTGAGGACAAAGCTATTGTAGGTTGACGACGACAAGTCCAGGAAATTGCAGCGCCTTGTGATATAAATACATATCGGATTGTTGATCTTCTTTTGTCGTTTTGACGCCCAATCGGCGTCGCAAAACCCGAAGACTTCATCGTTTTGTTTTGAATCATCGAATAGCAATTTTATGTCGATAGTTCCCTTTAAATATCGCAGCACCCTCTTCACTGCTGCCCAGTGTGCTCGACCGTAGTTATTATTGTACCTTCTAAGTACACTTACAGCGAACCAAACACCTGGTCGACTTATTTGTGCAGCGTACATAATGCACCCTATCACCTCCTGGTAAGGAGCGTTAGCCATTTCTCGTTTCTCTGCATCTGTTTTCGGGCACAACTCTTCAGGCAATTTTTGATTGGGGTCCAATGGTGTGTTGACTGGATAACATTCTTCCATATTAAAGCGCTTAAGGAAGCTCAAGGAAGATAGCCTTTGATTACAAGCCGCGCTTTATAGCGTTCGATAGACCCAGTTGCACCGCGCTTGATTTTATATACCCACTTACTATCAATTGCTTTTCGCCCAGCAGGCAGCTCGCACAGGTCCCAAGTGTTATTGGCCACTAACGCCTCATACTTAGAATTCATCGCAACCTTCCACTCCTCTTTCTTGTCGCATTGCCTAGCCTCCTCATAAGACTTTGGTTCACAGACGTCTTTCGTAGCTTGTGCAAGCATCGCATGTAAGCTCAGAGCATCACGAGTTTTGGCAGTTTCTCTTAGGCTTTCAGTCTCATCGATTGTCACGGTGCACGGAACCACATATGGCTCACTGGCGACAACGTCGAAATCGGTCTCGGTGACGGATGTATATGACGAATTCTCACTCTCATTACTTTCACTGAATTCGTAGTTTGTTGACTCATTTTCCTCCCCAGTATCGCTGACTTCCACAATTGTTACATCTTGCTGTGGTATGATGATGACTGAATTCTCAGCTTTCTGCATAATTCATGCAAACATTGGACGAGCTTTGGTTCATCACATCCTCACTTGAGTTGTTATCACTAGCCTCACTCGAATCGTCATCAGTAGCCTCACTCAATTCGCTGTCCGACTCACTCTCTCCAGTTGAATTGATTTTAGCATCGTTTTTACGAGCTCCATTTTCGGGAGGTTGCTTTGGGAGAGAAAGAGAGTCATTAGAGCTGAGTTTTGATTGAGTTACCTGTTCTCCACTCGGTTTGATGAAAGTAACGTCTCGGCTCAGAATTACTTTTCTCGCCTTCTTATCATACAAACGATAAGCTTTGCTTCGCTCGCTGTACTGTACGAATATATACTCTAGCTGCTCTCGGTGCCAATTTGCTGCGATGAACCTTTGGTATATGAGCGAAGGCCTTACATCCAAATACTCTTAGAATTGACAAGTCTGGCTTGCGCTTGGTCCACCTCTCCTCCGGTGTTTCATGCTTCATATCTCGACATGGAACACGGTTGATCAGATAAGCTGCTGTTCCCGCCGCCTCGGCCCAAAAACTGTCACTCAAGCATACATCGAATTTTCTCCAGTATCGTTCGGTTCATTCGCTCAGCCACACCGTTCTGTTGCGGCGTATGCAGAACTGTTCGCTGATGTAGAATGCCATGGTTTGCCGTAAACGCATCGAATTTGTTACTGCAATATTCGCCGCCATTGTCAGTACGAAGGATCTTGATTTTACACCCATGTTGATTTTCGACCAACCTGAGAAACTTCTATATATATAAACAAACTATACAAACCTCACACTTCCAGTTACCATCATTACCTTCCGCGAATTCCACCCCAGTTACTGCCGCTCTAACTTTCATCAAGTTTGCATCACAGGTGTGGCCCAATCGACGATGCCACATATTTTTGTCGATTGCCATCATCGCAGTTGCTGTTCGATCTTTTGTACAATTCAGCTTATAGAGACCATCAACGAGAGGTGCAGTTGCAATCAATGATTTTGTTGAGTCATAGATTCGGCAGCTCTCTTTGTCGAAGACCATAGTGTTGCCATGCTTAGCCATCTGACTGACAGACATTAGATTTGCACAGATGTTAGGAATATGCAATACATCTTTCACTGTAAGGTGGTGCTTTTGATGTGGACCTGTCCCGATTGACATTTGTATGTCCCCGGCTCGCTCCACTGCGAGATGAGAGCTCTTGCCCACGATGATCCTTTTTTTAATGGGCTCACGCACGTCTAGTAAGTTGACGTCACTCATTGTCATGTGCGCGGATGCTCCAGAGTCAACATACCACTCATGATTTTGCGATGAGCTCGATTGCGCCGTGAACGAACATATGAGCAACCGCTCATCTTTGGATACTTTTCTGTTCGGGCACTTGTTTGCGAAATGACCTATTTTGTCGCAAACATAACATGTCACCGACTTGTAAGACCGTTTTTTTTTTTTGATTTTTGCAGAGTTTTTTTGCGTACAATGCAGCCTCTGAATTTTCGGCGTTGTTGTACGTAACTTCTTGTAGACGGCGATTTTGGACGAAGTCAGTTGTGAGTTTCTTTGTTGAATTTTCGATTGCCATAACCATAGGTCGAAAATCGTCCGGCAAACCTGCCAACATTAGAGCCGCCGTCACCTCATCACCAATCTCCAAACCAGCCTTTTTTACCTTCGCAGCCATGAGCATCATCTTGTGGACATAATCCTCAATAGATTGGCAATCTAATTGCTGCAGCCCGACCAACTGCTTGAGTAAATCGACTCTACGACCAATGCCAGTATCCTCGAACGCAAAACAAATGGAGTCCCATGCTTGCTTCGCTGTTGTACACTTTTCAGTGTGCGTATAGAGCGCCGGTGACAGCAGCAAATTCAACATTTGAATCGCCAAAAAGTTTTTGTCTGCATCTGCCTCTGTTTCATCGAAGCATTTCCAGTGACCCTTGGTAGCGAGATATGCCTTTGCCTCCACCTTCCACTCATCAAAGTTCTTTCGACCTTCTTATTTCTTTGGCTTACCCATTGCAATTTTATACTCAAAGATAATAAGATAATAAGACAATTTTATACTACGTCTACCCAAAAAATTCGCAACCAAAAACCAAAATTTTAAGAAATAGAAATAGATATGCCTTAACAATTATTTAAACGATACACTGGGCCAATAACCTGATGTAAAAGAATCGTGATTAATAACCAGTGTCCAGATTAGTTACCGCAACAAAAGAGAAGACAACTGAGTCGTTCGATGGTTCAGAAGAAAAAAAGGGAAGAATTTATTATGAAGCAAAGTTAGATGATAGCTGTAATGACATTTATAACTATTATACAGACAGTGTTATATTTCTATGCTAAAAAATCTAAAAAAAAACTAATGGATATGATGAACAATAGCAATCAATTTGTCAGCAGCCCAACATGCCTACACTAAAGGTAAGGGCGTTGAAACAGCGCTGCAAAAAGATGTCAGCGTAATTGAAAAGTCATTTCAAGACATAGAACATACCCTTGCAGCCTTCCTTGACAATAAAGGTGATTTTAAAAATTTCAAGACCTGCGCAATAAAACGAAATTAAGAAAATCTTAACGTTGACCAAGGTTTGATTATAAATCTGCTAACAAT
Organism: Neoascia interrupta; assembly: GCA_947623515.1. Classification (NCBI taxonomy): domain Eukaryota; kingdom Metazoa; phylum Arthropoda; class Insecta; order Diptera; family Syrphidae; genus Neoascia; species Neoascia interrupta. The sequence continues at coordinate 57,048,320 of OX392463.1, forward strand.
AGAGTGAGCAAACTACCCATTGATAGCATTGACTGCTTCCAGAGGACCCCGCAAAAGATGGAGTCATCTCACCACTTCTATGGGTACTGGTAATCAATAAGATGCTTGAAAGACTGGACGCGGAAGGGATTCACGTGGATATGGCAAAAGGGAAATTCCTACACACTATCAGCAAACTATTAGGGAAAGCTCTAGCGACACTTATTTCGATGGCAAAGCAATGCGGCTTAGGTGCTTACCCACTAAAAACCGTCTTCGTGCTGTTCACAAACAAAAGAATCATACCGCAATTCTCTACTGGCGATAGAGGAAACTTCTGTTTAACTCTCCGATAGAGCATGTTACTTGGGGGTGATTCTTGACAGGAAACTAACCTGGAAATTCAACGTTGACAAAAGGGGAGGGAAAACCTCCATTGAATTCTATACATGTAGAATTCTATACTTGGGTCCTATCCAAAATTTTCCCTTGGATGTTCTAGTTAAGACCTATACTAACCTATGAGTGTTGAGGCTAAGCTCGGCGGGGGAGGGATAACATAGAAGATCGTGTCAAATGAGCATACGAGCATTATACGCCTGCCGCAGAACGTCCGGCAGCTTGCGGGGACTGCAACCAAACAATGTACACTGGATGTAGATAGCGGTTGTAAGACCCATCTCTACTTACGGTGCAGTTGTATGGTAGAAGGCTACGGAAAGAAAGTGTCACCTCTCTTAACTCACCAAGGTCCAAAGGTCAGCCTGCATGTGTATAACAGGGTCCCTAAGGACGCCATCCACTATAGCACTGGTGGTGCTACTCAGCCTAACCCCCTGGAAATTTGCTGCAGCTAAAACGGCTGTTCGCTTGAGGGAATCCGGACTGTGGTCCTCGAGGGTTGCCTCCCTAGATAGGAGATTCGCTACGCTACTAGAATACCCGAAAGATGTGAATGGGAAGAAAAGACCATCACAGGAGATGACGAGATTGCCGTATATACTGACTGCTCTAAGATGGACGTCAGAACCGGCGCAAGCATCTTCTGTGAAGCTTTGGGACTAAACAAATCCTTCCCAATCAGGGACGACTGCATTTTTTTTCAGGCGGAGCTGGCAGCCATAAAAAGCTGCCACTGAGCTACAGAAACACAGGCCCGTAAAAAAGACCATCACCATATACTCTGACAGCCAAGCGGCAGTAAAATATATGGAATTAGATGTAGTGAAGCCAAGGGCTGTGAAACTATGCTGGGAAATTCTGGACGAGTTATCACGTGGCAACACTGTAACTCTGTGTTGGGTTCTCCGATATCCCGGGAAACGAAGAAGCGGACAAGCTTGCGAGATATGGGTCAGGGATGAATGCATCTCTAGCCCTCAAATCTTTAAGAATTCCGCTGAGTTCGATAGCACGAAATTGATTCCTTGAGTAGAACTAACCTACGTTGGACAGAGCCTTATATATGCAGACACACAAGGCAGCTATCGCCAGCGGTAAACAAAAAGAGATCATAATTTATGATCGGTTAAGCCCGGGTATCCGACTACTCACGGGAGTCCTCTCGGGGCGCTGCGCTGTGGATCTACACGCCGAGCGGCTAGGCATACTGCATAACGATTAGTGCAGAAGCTGCAGGGCCGTTAAGGAAATTGAATCCGTTCGTCATCTGCTGTGCGAATGCCCAGCCCTAGACAGCATAAGGCGTAGTAGCCTCGGCAGTTTCTTCTTCAACAAGCTTGAAGGGCTAAATAATGTAGATCTAAAGGACCTCCTAAGATTTGTATACAAATCCGGATGGGCGCAAGAGGGCGGCAATCTGAGCTTCTAACAGCGGTTTATTTCTGTTTTCATTTCAGGTGTTAAGAAGGTTCCCAAATGGACACAATGGACCCAACTGCTGATCTAAGTGAACCGTGACTATTGTCACAAGGGCATCCATCAACCTAACCTAACCTCACCTATGGGTGTTAAGTCTGGTGGCAAGCAGCTGGAAAAAACGCGAACCTACGCCACATGCATTAATAATACGAGCTGCAGCTCAATCTGCTACCCCTCGACCTTTATATGCAAGAATTTGTTGCCAAAAGCACTTTGAGCCTCAGTCCAGTCACCTGAATATGGATCCCAGCTCATTTGGTCAGGCACAGATTCTACACTGCCCTAAAGGAATTGACAACTCCTCACTACCTTGGCCCTTATCATCACTTCGAAACACCTTTCAACTGCATGTTTCCTTATTATAGGGATGAGCAGAAATCAGGGAACCGTTAAGAAATTTATCGAAAGCCACAGACACAGGTCAAAAGGGTCAAAAATGAGCATGGGCACGGGTGCGGGTGTTTACGCTCATATAGAAAAATCTATAAGATTGTCTGATTCTTGTAGCGTTTTTTAAGCGGAGGTCCTTGCACTCAAGGAGGCAGCCAGTCTCTTTTCAATTGCCGCAATACCACGGGCTGATATCACCATATTTATAGACAGAGAGGCAGTCATAGCTGTCGTAGAAATCAAATCCGAACTTCTTAGATGTTGTCGCAAGAGTACCAGGTTCTTGGCTAACAGAACGATGTAAAACTCTGCTGGGTTCCTGGCCACAGGAACGGTCATGGTAACAAAAAAGCCAATGGACGTTAGCGCCATACATCAACCCTTCAATGACAAACCTTCTGTTGGTGACCTTAGAAAGCAGGTGAAAAAGAAGATCCAGATGAAGGTAAACCTGTAAAATTTCAGGACATTTGTGGCCTAAAAATAAAGATAAGTCTCGAACTTACGTGTTTATCAAGAGTGGTAGGAAGACTCTGGTCATGACTACGTATCTGCAAAGGATGTCGTGATACGGATTGCTACTAGGAAACAGCTCACTTTCTGTGCCACTGTCCCAGTCTATGTCGGTTGAAGAAAAGAACTTTAGGAAGCTACTTCTACCACGACACTTAAAATCTTTCAAACGCACCAACTACGTCTGTTTAGCAGGTATGTTAAATCAACGAGGTGGTTTATGGAACTCTACACGGGGCGCAAGAAAAAAGTGAAAACAACAGCAAGGATCTCCCCCCACTGGGCGTCATGGGTTACCCCGGTGGGACACCCCGGCCTATAACCTGAACCTTACTTAATGTCTTTTTGCTTGATCATTTTTTTATTTCACAACAACAGATACGTTTTCCATAAAAAAGTTTTGCGTCTTTTTGGGTATCATTCTTTTCGGGTACCATATGCTTCATTTCGCGTCATCTGCCTCTATAAAATACCTTCAATGGAGCTCCTAGTAGCACTGACCTAGTCAAATAGAAATTATTAATACAGTGGAAACGGCCCTTAGTAAAAACACAACCCTGTTTGTAATAAATGTACCCAAAAAGCTCTCTCAAACTGGTATTTCCTCTTTAGTTTAGTTTCATATGGCCGGGAAAAGAAAAGAGTCTTATTTTCCACCCTATGCCCTTCCAAATGAGACAAGAATCTGAATTAACCTTTTCACCCAGCCACCGTAATTTTAACATTGAATACCAATGCTGATTTCGGTTCATTACCTTCGACGAATTTCTTGGAATCAGACTCCCAATAACGAAAGGAGCCTTGAATTACATACTTGAAATTGCGTCCTCTTGTCATCTTTGCATGGAATTTTTGAAATGGTCATCTCTCTACTTTTTTCAATCGACCGATTTTGCCTGTGTAAATTCACTCTTTTTGCTCTATCTACACCTGAATAAAATCGAGTTCTTCCCTTTTCAGAAGATGTAAATTTTGTTTGCAAAGAGAAAAAAGGAAACGAGAAATAGCAGAGTTTCGGAAAAACAAAAGAAAACTTTATTATTACAAAGGAATAGGATACAGACAATATGACCATTCGGATCGTTGATTATTTACGCTTGAAAACTCCCGGAGAATATATTCCTTTGTAGTTTAAAAGGATTTTTTTTTTTTTTTGCTTTTGTGGGTGTGAATGGAAGAAGTTTATTTGTTTATTATGGAAAAGTTTTCTTTGAGTGGGCGGCATATATCATTGAGAATAGTTTCAGACCATAGATGTAAAACAAGCGGCTATTAGCTTGAGTAAGTTTATATTGGACAGACGAAATGTATTTTGTTTTTGAGTAGAGGACTAAAAAACTTCGCTTTGATGAATGAAATATACATTATGTCAATGAGATGAATAAGATATACATTAGGTACGTACATACTTTGAATAAAAAAAATGGAAAAAAATAATAGCTATAAGTTCTATTAAACTGTGTGAAAGCACGGTCCCCACAAAAATAGCGAAGCATAATTTTTGCGTCCTTTATGTCTCATTGCAAAACTTATGTATTAAAGATATGAAGTAACTACTAAATAACAAGTAAACGATCCGCGCGCGCACTATTTGACGGGTTGAAAGTTATCGAGTGAATTTGGCTGGAGGGCGAATTGCGTCACACACACACACGGCGAGTGGGATCGGGGAAAAATGCAACCGGCAGTATGATGGGATACTGCGAATTTGGCTAGCTCAGCTGGGAGTGGATTCGCTCGACGAATTTCCGGGATGATGCTGAGAGGGAATAATATGCGGCGAAAAGTTTATCGCGGCTGGTTATAGGATGTATTTATTATTATGTAGAATATTATTTGGTTATAAGTTATTGTTTAGTTAAAGTTGGACGCCAGGTATTTTTGAGAGAAAATACCAAACTGGAACAAGGGTGGGTGAGGATATTTTTGCCGGCCAATGAAACACAATTGATACGTTATAACACTCCTTGTTGGAGCACGGCGATTTATTGTGATTAGAAGGGAAATACGTTATGACGAGCTGGGACAAGTGATGGAAGGTAGTTTACGTTACGACACTATGATTACAATAGGCGAACAATACTCTAAGATTAAACAAAAGAAACTATAATGTCGTCTAGGTGAAAACAAATAATTCGCCGTCAAAGTTTATCGCCGAAAAATGGCCCGCTAGGGCCATCCCGAAGAAAATTCCGTAAGGTTTTCCTGAGGTCGCGCGTCCTGTATATTTTACCAGGATTACAAAACGGAACGAAAGCCAACGGGAACCTTTCAAATTACAAAGCCCTACCACGAAACAACGACACTGAACTGACTCTACTTATCTGTTTATCCTTGAACTCTCCAACTCCTGTATCTGCTTCCTGCTCCCTATCTCTTCCTTTATTTCTTTATAGCCCTTCTGAGTCCCGATCTGAAACCTTGACTCCCTTCTGCTATACGATTCGGTTTAACTCGATTTTAACTAAAATTGCCAAAAGTCTCTGCCAATATGAACTTTTAATTGACGCCTCCGTCTACGATGCTGGTCAACCAAGAAGTAAATTCTCTTCTCCAGCTGGGCTTGGGTTTCACCCACCATTTTCTTTTTCAGAGCATCGAAGGATTTTGCTACGGCGGGGTTCGGGCACGGGGTTGTCAGCGACGCTCAGCTTTTTCGCCTTTTGCGTGCTTACCGTTTTTGAACCAAAGCCGTATTCGCTCTCTCCCACGAACACTCCGAATTCGCACCACTGCGCACGAATGGTCAAGTTCAGCCGTTCACCCCAAAAAGAATAAATTAGCTCGGCAATGGTTACTCTTATTCTCAGCAGGAGAATAAGAGGTCCGAAAGAGAATTGAACCAGGAAGCGTCTTAAACTAATATCGCGAGTCTAATTCCTCGTGGGCTTCCGCGCAGATTTTGGGGTAAAGGGATCTACCTCTTAGCGTGCCATTTTTTACATTTAATAGAATTTACGTTGGGCACTCGGCCATTGATGTCGTTGGCTTTAAGCCATTGCTGAGAACCTCTCCGATGAAATATTGTGACCTGTGGTACCAGGTGATGAACGACTACGATGGTGGAAATCTTGATGGTGGTGATGGATGAGTTTGTGTGTGGCATTATATCCCCGACGCATATTTATCTTTTGTGGTCTATCGGGGCTCTTGTCTGGCCTGGACCCTCCCGCCCTTGCGCCGCTGCTGGGTGATCGGGTGATCAACTTCTCGGGCTCTCCGCTTGCCTTTCGTCGGCTCTCGATTAATATGGGCTGCTCCTCACATTTTTGTACGAAACCGTCTTGGACTGGACATCTTCAGCTTCGGACTTCTCGGGTGGCAGTGGGACATCTCAAGTAATGGGTAGTCGAGTCTCCAGACCGTCCGTCTGGCTGCGAACTACGGCTGTCAGGCATCGTCCAAGGCTCCGTGTAGTCGACTCTCCAGACCGTCCGTCTGGCTTCGAGCTACGGAAAATCAGCTTATCACCAAGGGTTTCTGTATTCGAGTCTCCAGGCCGTCCGCCTGGCTCGAAATACGCAAGATGGAAGGCTCCCGCTCCATAAGTTTGGACTGTCCGTCCGTAACAGACCGCCCGTCTGTAGAAGCCTCATTACGTCAACGATCCTGTCGGTTGCGTATTCAACATCCTTGGGGACTAGACCATTGGCTGGTGGGCCCCATGGCTGCCCTCCACTCTCCCAGTATGTTGAAGCGGCAAGAGAAAGAAAATGGGATGCAACAAGGGAGCCAGGAAAAGAGTCGGTATTGTTGCGCTAAAATTTACCGCAACAGACTTAAATTATGACATTCGATTTCGCCAGAAACTTCGTCTATTAATTATTCAAGGGTGATGCAGACATTACTGAAAAAATAGAAGCTAGCATGTTTTTTGCAAATCGAAGCTGGTAGGTAGGTGGGTAACAAAGACGGAATTTTTTGTTAAATTCTTCATCTTCACACCTTCAAGCTAATCGAATTTTTAATTATAAAGCTTAAGTGGAAATGTTTTCAATTGCATATAACAATTTTTTATATTTTTCTGCCGATTGGCCCATCTGTCTATCGATATACTGACCTCTCTACTTGCTTTGATGGACAAAAACTAGAAAAATGTAGTTATATACTCAAACATGCACCTACCAAAAAATCGTATTAGTGTAAGTAAGCAGAGGTTGCATAGTATATAAATCAATTTTTTTGAAAACTGCTATTATGTCGTTTTCGCTCAATGCTCCCGCACAGTAATTAAGCATTTTTAAGTAAGTCTCGAAATCTAGGTAACATGAATCCCTCTTCTTCTTTCCAAATTACGAAGAAATGTTTGTGCATTTTCCGCTCCTTAGGCAAATGTTCCAAGTACTTTCCTGGAACATTTGTCGTATAAGGTATTAAGGTAGTATAAGGTCTATTTTTGCCAAGCTTTAATTCTTTTTCTCAACCTTTTAGCGTCAAGCTTTTGCACAATTCTTCCTTTTGACCGCGTATGCAAGATGGTGTGGATCTTTGTCAACGTTACGAAAGATTGAATACTCACAATCATAACCACTCATTAAAAATTGCTTCTTTCCACGTCCACACTGTGAGTTTTGCATATGACAATACAAAAGTACAAACATCGTAAACTTGAACAAACATCAATGCAAGGCCATGGGGTAGCTCGACAGCATTTCTATTGTTTTTCCTATGTCCTTTGTTCAAAGTTTACATTTCCGACATTAAAATTTTATATTATTAAACGAGCGAGATTTGCACTGCAACTATAGGTTCTCTATAGCACAGGATCTATTTTCGTTTTCACTTTCAGTCTGCGCGCCAATTCAAGGACCGTTCATTATTCTGTTTCATGAAATTCCATTGGCACAATGACGTTTGGCACACCCTTGGCATTAGGATTCACAAATTTCTTACTCAATGCATCTAATCTCTGTGGAATTTCCATTGTCATACCTTATCCTCGTTCGCAAAGTCCCCATTCAATCAGAGTTTGCCCACGAAAGAACAAGGGCAAAACGTTATTACGTTCCGCATAGGGATAGTGATATCTCAATTTCGATGTTATTCAAAGTTTTGTTGGGAAAATTTATCTCTCTGTATAGTTGTTATTGTCAAGAGACACGAGTCCTTTTCTGAGCAATACATTATCCGGTCTCTGCTCTTGGTCTTAGTTTTGTCAAAACGTACATTATAGCACTTTGTGTTGCTGAAACAATTTAAGCAAAGTCGGTCTTTTGATTACAATGATATCCGTTTACGTCGTTGACTAACCCTTTTTTATATCTCCTCCGATATCCAATATTTCGACATCTTTCACCGAAGATCCAACAACGCATCGAAAAATCAATTTCAGCCGATAGTGTCACACGCCCATTAATCTTCTCTGGTATCTCATCGCCATCATCATCAATGTCATCGTCAAAATTACGAAATAGATAGTTTCACAAACAGCTTAACTAGTAAAAGTAAGAGGGAGCAGCAATGCCGATAACGGCATTGACAACGACAGCGCCGCGTAAAAAAGTTATAATTCTTAAAGGGAAGGCTGAGACTCGGCCTCAACTGCCTCGGCAGTGGGGATAGTTGTTTCAGGACTTCGAAAGAGGAAATCAGGAAAAGTTGCCAAAAAGATTAAGTTTTATGGGTTTTTCTGGGCAATCGCTAGTGTGCGCCGGGGTAAGTGTTCCTTATTGGTTTACCAACGGCGGCGTGAGGGTCTATAAATTCGTTTGGATAAGGTTCTTTTTCAAGCACCCAAGGGGAAATTAGTTTCGAATGGAATTGGCTTAACTGGTGGCAGAAATAAGCACTGGTTTCGTATCGTAATGTAATGCTACATAGGGTGTGTCGAGGCTTATTTCACTCCCTGTTTTGTCGAAATTTAAGAATTTTGTAAAAGAGTTTTTAATTAAAAGTTGAAAGGCAAGCCAGGGTGTTTGATAGGACTAAGACCTACTAAATATATAATAGATATATTTAGTAGTTGTATATCAGACTTTTTCAGAAAAAACAAAGAGGACAAATCCTTCGAAAATTTTTGAAAACAATTTTTATTTTTTGCGAAATGAAAAAGAATTTCCAACAGCAGATTTGTGACCCGCTCCTTCTCTTTCATATTGTACCTGAATTTAAAGTGGCTATATGCATAAATTTTTTTCATTGCAATGTTTATGGAGACAGCTATCAGAACCCAACCCATCTGTAGAAAACGCAAGAGTTAAGTATAGAAGGAAGTGAAGATACGCTCCCTCCTTATAAAAATCAGAATCATTGTGTATCTTCACTCAAATCAGAATATACCCCCTTGGGTTGTCCTTCACTTTGCTCGCACTCTAGAGCGCTGATGACACACGAAATGAATTCTTGATGAGGTTCCGAGGTGATATCCTTCCTTACCTTCCTCGTTGGATACGAACGATAGTTGGCGACAAAAAGTTACTTAACATTACCCATTGTAGCAGGGACCCTTTAGCATGCACAGAATGGCAAGCAGGATTTTTTCTTGGGTAGGTACTATCACGTTATTATCTTGTGCACATCATTGCACTTTTTCCTGAGCACCTGTTGTATAGCTGGGGCCAGTGTTAATGCTTTCAGATAAAATAGAAACATTGCTTTGCTTTTTTTAGCATTACACTCTTCTGGAAGCACCTGGGGCCTAAATAGGAAAATAAGAAACACTTGTGTGAATACACAAGCCATGAGTGTTTTAGCACAGGATCCTTTGTACTACAATGAAATTTGCGTACAGCTCACTTAGCACAGGATAATAAAGTTATCTTATGCAAAGTAACCTTTGTAGCTGGGTAAGGTATATTCACATTCAGTGTTTTTTTCTAATAATTGCAAAATTTGGGCTAAACGACAGATACTAAATGCGCATAAAAGGCAAATGTTGAAAGGGGTAGTGAGCTATAAATATCAAAACTACAAATAATTGCGCAATCAAAAATCATTTTCAAATCCTTTGAGCATTAAAGAAACATGCACAAATACATGTTATAAAATTATTCTTTTTTTTTCATTTCAGGTACGTCTTGAAATTATTAAAATATGTGGTGAATCGAATTTTAACATTGCAAGTTGTATTGTTAAATAGAGTGGCGCAACAGCTCGAAGTGAACCAGGGCCAACTTCTCACAATGTATGCTGGTGTGTTAATTTCTTTACATACAAGGGGACCTACAATTTTTTGCCGAATCCGAACGGCACTTTGAGAAGTTTTTTCAAGACAATTAATACTCTCGGAGGGCTTGTCAAACCCTCGCGGAGGTGGGGACCGTGAAAAAGAGCAAGTCTTTTTTTTCAGGTGACGATGGCAGGATTCGAACCCAGACCTCCGGCGTAGTAAGCACACACACTAACCACTACGCCACGGCACCCCACAAGTTCTATTGTTACAAACAAGAAAATACTCTTTTTGACTTTTGACAATTTGCACTTTAAAAACGAGTACAATATTATTTTTATTTTAAAATTGATAATAATATAAAAGCAGTCCGTCTGCAATTGACCGCTGTATAAACTGTACCTATTCCTATTGTCCTTTCTGGCTATTCTCTTATCCATATTCCCATTATCCTTCTTATTGCTTTCTTTTTGTTATCCATACACTTTCCAATTGCCATTCATGAATCATGATTATAAATTAACTAAAAAACTGGTTCTATTCATTACTAATATAGAAGCCTGTTGTACGGCAACTTAATATCTGTTCTTCCTAGGTCCCGAAGCAGTACAAGTGCAAATATTTTCAAAATCCGCCGACTGACACGCCCACTTTACTTAATAGCATGAAAATTCAAAGTTGTCGTAGGAAGCTGAAATTTGGTACGCGTTATCCTAGCTTAAGTATATTGTGATTGGCATTTAAGAAAAAAGCGAATACCGCCCCCTTGCAGGCGTGGTCATATATAATATGCATTCTAATAAACGGTTTTTATTTGATATATTTGCTTTAAATCCAAAAAACTTGGACCATAAAATCTTCAGTACGTAAGCTATCAACTCAAATTAATAAATTTTTGCCACGCCCACTTTTGGGGGCGTTTTTTAGTATAAACCAAATTTTTCATGTGAAAATGCAATCAAAACGTGTTAATCAATTCTGATAAAAAATTAAAACAAAAAAGATTTAATTGAAAAGGGGTGGATGCCACGCCCTTTTTTAAGAGAGAAGATTCTTTAACTGAGAAATTAATAGAAACTGAAATTTAACAATCAAGATTTATGACACAATTTGGAGCTTCAAAGTGGTCAATTGGGATGGGGTATCCAACGATTCGCCTAAGCGGATTGTAACCCTCCCACTAGTTACTTTTATTTTTACTTTTTACTTTTTACTTTTTACTTTTTACTTTTTACTTTTTACTTTTTACTTTTTACTTTTTACTTTTTACTTTTTACTTTTTACTTTTTACTTTTTACTTTTTACTTTTTACTTTTTACTTTTTACTTTTTACTTTTTACTTTTTACTTTTTACTTTTTACTTTTTACTTTTTACTTTTTACTTTTTACTTTTTACTTTTTACTTTTTACTTTTTACTTTTTACTTTTTACTTTTTACTTTTTACTTTTTACTTTTTACTTTTTACTTTTTACTTTTTACTTTTTACTTTTTACTTTTTACTTTTTACTTTTTACTTTTTACTTTTTACTTTTTACTTTTTACTTTTTACTTTTTACTTTTTACTTTTTACTTTTTACTTTTTACTTTTTACTTTTTACTTTTTACTTTATACTTTTAACTTTTAACTTTTAACTTTTAACTTTTAACTTTTAACTTTTTACTTTTTACTTTTTACTTTTTACTTTTTACTTTTTACTTTTTACTTTTTACTTTTTACTTTTTACTTTTTACTTTTTACTTTTTACTTTTTACTTTTTACTTTTTACTTTTTACTTTTTACTTTTTACTTTTTACTTTTTACTTTTTACTTTTTACTTTTTACTTTTTACTTTTTACTTTTTACTTTTTACTTTTTACTTTTAACTTTTTACTTTTTACTTTTTACTTTTTACTTTTTACTTTTTACTTTTTACTTTTTACTTTTTACTTTTTACTTTTTACTTTTTACTTTTTACTTTTTACTTTTTACTTTTTACTTTTTACTTTTTACTTTTTACTTTTTACTTTTTACTTTTTACTTTTTACTTTTTACTTTTTACTTTTTACTTTTTACTTTTTACTTTTTACTTTTTACTTTTTACTTTTTACTTTTTACTTTTTACTTTTTACTTTTTACTTTTTACTTTTTACTTTTTACTTTTTACTTTTTACTTTTTACTTTTTACTTTTTACTTTTTACTTTTTACTTTTTACTTTTTACTTTTTACTTTTTATTTTTTACCTATAACTTTTTAATTTCTACTTTTTTCTTTATAACTACTTTCAAGTAAGAAACAATTTCACACCACTCATAGATCTTAATTATAACAAATGGAAAAGTGAACAATGCGTATGTAAAAAATTCAGTCCGTCTGCAACGGATTGTAAAATACCCTACAATACCAAAATATGATGCTGCCACACCTCCAATATGTGGGCGCGATATAAAAATATATCTGTGGAATGTTTTATGCTGGTTACATACATTTCGGACTAAAACTTCACCTTTTTGCTTAAAAAAAAAAACTTTCTTTAAAGCCACGCCCACAAGCCCGTAAGCCCATACAATATATAAAAAAAAGTTAGAAAATGCTAAAATCTAAAACATGCAATTTTTTGGCAAATTTCATATTCATTTATTGAAAAACAGTCGTTTTAAGTTTCAATCCCTTAAAAAGTGGGCGTGGTCAATGTAAAGGACAAACTTTTTCTGCCGCCTCAAAGATTCCGCTACTCCGTGGAAGAATTGCTAAGTGTTTGCTGATCCAAATGGAAAATTATACATTTTTCAAACTCTTGCATCGACTTTGTTTGATGATTTTGTCATCATCATCATCATCATTTTCGGATGCCGCTTATCCCTTAAAAGGGTCGCGGAGCGAGGGTGGCTAAATGGTCCTTCCATCTTTCTCGATCCTCCGCCACCAACTCAAGAGACTCCGGCGCAATCCCCAGGCGGGACTCAGAGAGGTTCTTTAGCTGATCCCACCACCTGTTTCTTGGCCTACCAGGGGGGCGACGCTCTCGCATCTCGGCTAGCATGACCTGTCTAGGAAGTCTGTCAGGGGGCATGCGAACAACGTGTCCAAACCATCGAAGAATAGATCGCTCCACTCGGAGAAGTAGCTGCTTAACATTAAGATTCCCATGAATACTGACATCTCTCACTCCATCTTTTAGAGTAATGCTAAGTTTCCACTTGTCGATTTGTAATTGAGAAACGACGTATTTTGAGGTTATATTGAAAAACAGTGTGTCTTTGAATTGACTGAGGCGTTTGTCAATAATTGGCAACGAATTTGCAAGACAAGTGGAAATGGCCGAATTGACATATCAAATGTCACTTTGTCTTTTAACTGACACTGAAAATTAATTGGCATACATGTTGCCAATTTTGTCAATTCAAAGACCCACAACTTGACAAACCGCGCATGCTGAAGTTTGTTTTTGAATTGCTGTTTTTTTAAAACTAATAATTTAGAATAGTTTTTATATAGTGTGTTTAGAATGGAACCAAGCCAAGTAGAAGGCGAACCAAAAAGGGTCGCATTCGAAAGTTCAACTTCGAATGGAGCATGGAGTTGTCGTCTGCTCTCGTTCGCAACAAAGTCTGGACCCAGAACTCGGGTTTCTTCCTTTTCTGCACTGCCTCATCTTCTGCTTCAAGCTCCAACTGAGTTCCACCCAAAACCACGAAGGACGCAAGAGAAATTAGTTTTCTTTTTAGCATGGTTAAAGAATGGGGAGGCAAGAAAAACAATTTTAGGTTTAAAAATATTTTAATATAATATTTTGAATTGAAAATACAAATCTTTTTACAGAAAAATTACTTTTAATCGAAGCACTTCACACAAAGAAAACAGCATCTGTCAAAATTATTTCATAGACAACTGGACGCCTTTTCCAAATTGACAGTGCAACTGGAAATGGCTGTCTTTTAACTGACCGAGGTGTTTGTCAATAATTCTTTGTCAATGAATAGACACACGTTTTTTGTGACAGTTAAAGACGCAAGTGGAAAGCAATTGGCAAAAGTGTCGATAATTGACAAAGAGGAGAGCTTTCAAACTTTGTCAATTCATCGACAAGTGGAAACTTAGCATAACACCAGCAACGCACCTCAGGAATCTCATTTCGGCAGCTTGTACCCGCGATCTAATTCTTTCGATCATTACCCAAATTTCATGACCATAGATGAGGGTCGGAACTAACACTGAATTAAAAACTGAGATCTTTGCTTTCACTCCAAGCTCAGCTTTCCTGATGACCGGCCGGCGCAGTTCCCTTACTATTGCTCCAGCTTGGCCAATTCTACAGGACAACTCAGTATCACTCCTCCCATCTTTCGTGAAAAAGACCCCGAGATACTTAAACTTCTCCACCTGTTTTAATGGAACTCCATTTATGTGCAGGGTACACTGCACAGGAGTTCGGGAGTTAATGATTGGGAGTTGATGTACCCACTAAAACTGTCTTTATCCAAAATACTGCATGTTTCCCTCCCCCTACGGACGGAGTCATTAGGGGGCTTAAAAATCGAAAGAGGCTTCATAGTCGTAGTCGCACCATGGGTAACTGGAATACATACAAATCAGCCCGTAATGCTGCAACAATCACTGCTCGTACGTCAAAGCCACAATATTTCTCGTCCAAACTAAGTACTTCCTTACCTTCTAAGATATTGTGGAAAAATCTTCATCAAATAGGCATTGGTACTAATGGTCATAAGAGTTTCGATTTGAATTTGGATGATTTTTTTTTCTCCAACGAAGCTGCTGGTGAGAGTTTTGGATTTGAGGTTATACCTGATACTAACATTGGACATGAAATGAATTTTGATGTAGTTACCGATGTTGAGGTTCTTGGTATTATAAAAAACCTAAAGTCAAATGCGGTTGGAGAAAATGGTTTGCCGCTGCAATTCACAAAACTTCTACTGCTAAACATTTTAAGTCCCCTGACACACACTATTAACTCATTTATTATGACATCTACCATACCCATTGGTTGCAAATGTGCTAATGTTGTGCATATTCCTAAAAAGAACAATCATTTAGATCCGTCTGACTACACCCCACAACTTTTTTGCCTGGCTTATCTAAAGTTTTTGAAAAAGTATTAGCGTCTCGAATTTAAAATCACTGGTCTGGAAATTCGTTATTAAGTCCATTTCAGTCTGGTTTCAGAAAGAACCATAGCTGTTCTTCCGCCATGGTCAAGATATTGGACGATATCAGACAGGATTTCGACAAAGGAAATGTCACGCTGCATTGCCTTCTGGAATTTTCAAAAGCTTTCCACAAGATAAATCACGCCATCCTCTGCTGGAAACTGCGTCATTAATTTGGTTTAAGAGAAAAAAACTCTACGGCTTATTTGCAATTTGGAGGTGGTCGGTCACAAGGTTTGTTGTCGGTAACAAGCGATCTGGGCTTCGCTCAGTCACCCAAGGAGTCCCCCAAGGATCAGTAATGGGCCCCATACTATTTTGTATGTAAATCAACGACTTGTCTTCGATTTGTAAGCACACGCTTATTCACTCCTATGCAGATGATGTCCAATTGTATCTGTCTTTACCGTTTATTAGGATGCACGAAATGAGTTCTTGTTTATATGGGGATCTGTTTTGTGTAAGTGAATGGGCCACTAAAAATGATTTAACCCTAAATCTAAAAAAAAATGTCATGTTTTACCTACTTACAATGAATCTTTTAATTTTAATCATGTTTTTGGTTCAAATTCAGTTCGTTGAGGTGGCTACCAGCCTAGGTATCACCTTAAACCGAAAGCCCTCGGGATATAACCACGTAAATATCGTTATTGGGCGTGTGTATGGATGGGCGTCTGCCAGCTACACTCCTTTATAATGCCCATTATTTCATACGTCTCAATCGTTTCGAAAACTCCAAGTAGATTATAATGACGCTGTTCGGTATGTTTAGGCACAGCAACGATTCGAAAGAATTTCCAAGTTTTCACACTAGGTTCCTGGCTGCACATTGCGACAATATCTAGATCTTAGAAACTGCATTTTTCTGCATCAAATTATACCCAACCCAGGGTATATTAAGTTTAATGTACAGTTTGTAACGCAGTGAAATAGTCACCCTAGACCTCTAAGACCTTTTAGAGATATGAATGGGACCGACAGGAGAATCGATTAAGCCATGTCCGTTCGTCCGTCCGTACGTAAACAATTTATAGGTCTAAATTCTAAGGTACAGAGCTGAAATTTTGTGGGTTGGCTGGAGGTCCATTGGACCAGATCAAGTTTGAAAATTAGCCGAATTCGCCCACAGACACGCCCTCTTTTTTAAGGGATTTTGGTTTAAAATGGCTGTTTTTCAATAAATATTTATGAAATTTGACTAAAAATTCTATGACAAAAGTTGTAGATATTAGCATTTTCTAACTTTCATGTATAAGTACTATGTGCCTCCGCCCACTTTTGTGGGCGTGGCGTTAAAAAAAAGTGTTTTTTTTTTTTTAAGTTAAAAAGGCGGAGTTTTAGACCTAAGTGTATGTACCAACTAGTATAAAGCATTCAACAGTTATATTTTTGTATACCGCCCACATTTTGGAGGCGTGGCAGTTTTTTTTGGTATCAACGGGTATTTTGCAATCCGTCTTAGATGGACTGAAACTCTTGTCCCACTTGTTTAAATATGAATTTATCCTAGTTTAGTTTCTTTTAGTTTTTTTCAATTCAACATTTTTACCCTAACATAAATTACTTAGTATTCTAAAAGAGACAATGTCTTAATTTATATTATTGTTTTTTGGTTAATAAATTGAAAATTGAAATTGAATTGAAATCATGTCCTTAAGGTGTTGGAGGTCTATCGTTATTATTTCTCTACATTTGCGCCTCTATCAAACCAAATTTACTCAATTCCTGTAGAATAGGGTATACTAAAGAGTGGTTGCTAGATACAGTAATTTCATGTAAAACTTATAGCGGGAATGTTCAGAATAGTTTTCCAAAGGCATAAATTCGCAAGATTATCTAAAACCAGTGAGTAAGTGCTACAGTGTGTACGCGGAAGTTACAGTCCGTAAAACGGACCGTTGAATACCCCATCCTATCCCACAGTTATTTTTTGACATTTTATAAGTAATGCAAACTTCGAAAAGGGGCCGCCCCTGATTACAAACTATTAATTATAAGATGCTTCCACAGATATTTCCAAGTTACACTTAAATGTACGTAAAAATGCAATTTTCTGGTTCAAATTCAATATTTTTGAAAAATCAACCCCTAAAAGGGGGCGTGCCTAAAACTTTTATATGAACGAAATCTGGACTGAAGTCTCGTTTAGCTAACCTGCTACTTATTTTGTTTCATGCTTTCCTAAATTAGGCTCAAGGCCAGTCGAAATTTTAGGTTTTTCTTCAATTCTGCCTCCAAATGTGGGCGTGGCCCAAAGTCTTGTATTATCAAAATGTGGAACTAAGCGTTTTCTAAATAAAATATTAAGCAAATTTTTTCAATTTCGAGCAAAAATATTGAGTAAACTGCATTTGAAAATTTCCCTTCAAAATAGATGCCACGCCCACTAAAGAAGGGTTTACCAATTAAATTTGTCTTTTTTGTGTCTTACATTCATTAGGAGATGCTAAATGTCAAATTTCAGCCTTTTAGAACGTCTTACAGTTATGAAAACTCTGGAGGTAGTTGCACATTCAGACCGATTGTGGGCGTGTCTTTGGGCGGATTTCAAAATTTTTTACACTTGTACTGCTTCGCATGACGTGGACCTTACGCACGAAGTTTCAGCACCCTAGCTCAAAATTTAAGGCCTAAAAACATGTGACATACAGACGGACGGACATGGCACGTTCGATTCAGAATTCGGTCTCGATCACATGCCCTTAAGGTCTTGGGCGTCTACCATTATTATTTCGCCGTGTTACAAACTATGTGACAAACTTAATATACCTCCTATCCTATGGGATGGGGTATAAAGACCTCGTTATCGGTGTATGGATATGGAAATCAAGCCATATGCAATTAAGAAATTTTTCTTTACTGTTGTTGTAACTTTTTTCCATACAAGTACTGCATAATTACATAACAATGTCGCATCAGTTAAGCTAACTTCCTTTTATACGACTGTTTCTAAAAGATATTCCTTCTCCGATTTTGGCATGTCCTAGGGTTCTTTAAATTGCTCTTCACTTCGGGCCATTAAATTCTTCGTCATCAACTTTTAGTGAAAACGGAAGACATCAGTATTTGCTCAATTATTTACGCCACCTCTAGTCCGCTCGTAAGTAGCGCAATGACTAGCAAATTCACCACGTGCTGCGAAATGATGGTAAAATGAATTCGTTAAATATTTACCCAGCACATTGGGCGTCGGCGTTCTGTTTCCGATCCCCCCCTCAAAATGAAATCATAAGACCGAAGTAATGCCAAATGGCGAATTTACTGTTTATTTGTGTGTACTTACTTCCGCATACATTCTTTTATTTGGCAAAAATAGGAAACAAAGGACCTTCGGTTCAATTATCTAAGAAATCGTCCTACTCGCCCTTTCCATTCCCTTTCCATTCCCTAGACGGAAGTGTCTTCTGAGCGGGCAGTAATTTGTATACTGCCGCACCAAATAACAATAATTCCTGCAATAGCAGGATACTTATTGGGTAGGCAGGCATCCTCCCAACGGCAAGGAATGAAAATAATTATTCATTCTCAGTGTTGCTTTATTTATATTTTGTCATGGGTTTGTTTTCTCGTTTGTCTGCTGCTGTAAGGGGAAATGTTATTATAACCATGTTTTATTGACATGCATTTGAAAATGGGGACTTTGGCATGGGCCTACCCTTATTGTGTGGTATATCGGGGAATACCCTATATGAGCGTTTGAGTGCATGATATTAAATGTTTTTTAAAGCAATTTGCAAACAGAGTGTAGGGTACCTTATTTATTGTCTTTCAGGCTTATTTTACCTATTATTCCCGCAAAATAGGTTTTTCGTGATCCTTTAGTAAAGAGAATGCGCTTCACACAAAACCCACAGGAGAATTTCAGTCGACCACCATGCGACAACAAAATTTGAACTTAGCAACTAAGGATAGGGTATGCTCCTAACGATCGTTTAAAACCAACGGGAAATAAATTCACCTTATCAATCATTAGTTCTCTGCGTTGGAAGCCATGCTATACAAATTTATTATATAGTCCTCTTATGGCATAAAAAAGCCATCTCGTTTTAATGAGACATTCTTTTGGAATGATAACAAAACGTTTCTCCAGGGGAAGGCAGAGAATTTAATTAAGTCTTCCAATAAGGCTGCAGAGGGATGCACGAGGTTTTCTGACTTTCTGTTGCTCATTAAATTCTAGTCAAATTTTGACGACTCTAGCTATGTACTTATGTGTGGTTATTTTAAAATGCTTTTATAATGTGCAAAAGCCCATACAAGGGATACTGTTTTAAATATAAATTTATTGCATTCATGATTAATTGTAAGGTTGTAAAATAAGCCAAAAGTCGTGGTAAGTTTTAGCTTAGATGTTTTTGTTTAGCTTAATAAAATTCTTTGAAAACTTAAAAGTAACATTAACTATTAGGATAGTGCTATAAAGAGTTTATGTATAATGGGGTTTATGAATGCTTTCCTAAGATCATTAAGACCCTTTGCCTATATTTCCCGTCAGTCGTAAGAGTTAAGTCGCGTTTAGAATAACAACTTAAAAAATAAATACATAATTTACCTACATGCCTATTACAATGGTTTTCTCCTTAGAGCCAAGCTCAATAATAAAACTTGTATTTTACTGTACTCACGATGTATGAACAGAGCATGACCCACACCCAAGATGACGCCGCGCTCTACTTAAAGGCCTGATCAGAATGTGTAGCTGAATTAAACGCTGCCGCTGTAGTTGAAGCCAAATAAAAAGTTGACTACACGTATTCTCATAAGAGCAAACACAATGTGAAGCTGAAGCTGACAGTTGTTGCTAAAATTGTTCAACTTCAAGCATGACTTTTTCAAACATAGAAAATTTGTCAAAAGTAACAAAAACTTCAAGGAAGAACACATGCAATTCTCGCCTTTGTTTTACATACATATGTATATGTCAGTCCATTGAATTGTTCTTGCCAAGCTACAGTGACCGATTAGCTTGGTTGGCCAGTTTTTAGCGGTCCGTCCAAAAATCGATATGATATCGCTACGTTGTCCATCCGTCCGTCCATCCAATCGCGTTATAACATTTAAACGGTATGTCGCAGAAAATTTGATGTGCTTCTAAACAGCAGAAATAGTCAGAGCACCCAACGAGGGTGATTTTTTTTAATCAGAAATAACGGTTTGAGTTTGAAATTTCATGGGAAAATGGATTAAATTTTAGTTTTTTTTTTTTAAGTTTAAATAATTTATTTATCATAAGTTTGCTGCTTAAAACGTTTCTTACAATTTGTACCAGCTTAATATTTATGTTTTACATATGTTATTACAGAGCGTTTGTATCATTTAATGTTGCTTTCTAATTTAATATGATTTGGAAGACTGTTATAAAGTTGTATTCCTTTAAAAAAACAACATGTTTTCAGTCTTGTTATTTCTATAAAATGTTTTTCAATACTTTTTTGAAGCAGTTATGAACAAGAAAAGCAAAACTTTAAATTAAGTTGGTAGATACCAATCTTTCATGAAAAAATTCAATTTTTTCAAAATATTGAAAATTTTCTGAGAAATGAAAAGTTAAAAATGAGTGACGTTTCTCAAATTGTTCGACCCCATAATTTTTGAACCGCTTAGTGCACAAAGACAATATTAAACACACGTATGAAACATAAAAAAGCAAACCAAATGCTTAAATCATATTTTTCAGAAAAAGTTTTAATACTGCCGTTTTAACGCATTTTCAAAAATATTAAGGAAAACCTAAATTTAAAGCTTCAAAACCTTCTGAAATTTAACTCAAAAACAGAAAAGCATTTTCAAAAATAATTTTTGAAAATGTTCTAGTATCTTAACAGAAAAGGCGATTTTGTTCAGATTAAACAAAAAAACAAAAAGTGAGTAAGTGCAACAGTTCGTCTGTGACGAACTTCTATATACCCGACCCTATATACCGTGCAACACCAAACCTTAAAATTTCTTTTCCCAAGTTCATATATTATTTGTGTAGGCCACGCCCCACAGATTGGGCCTGGGATAAAAATTAAAATTAATTACAAAAAAGAGTAAAGACCGAAAATTCTTTCGGAAAAAACCGTTTTTTCCTAAAAACGCCCTTTTAGAGTGGGCGGAGCTCAAAACTTTTTCGATTCGAAAAACTTTTTCGGACTCAACTTGCCGAAAAATCGGGTTTTTAAAGATCCAACATGTTAAAAAATTACACGGTCGATATTGTGGACGGTATAATTTTTGCCGTCTTAGAGGTTTTGGACCATTATTGCTCTATACCAAAATTTGGGCTCCTACGCACTACGCCATGTTCTACCAAAAGGCATTTTGAAAGAAAATTTGAGATAGAAGTTGTCTTACATATAAGCCAGTAGTGGGTGTGGTCGTTGGCGAATTTCACCAATTTTCACACATTGTAAAAAATAAGAACCAAAATACATTTCAAGTTTGAGCGTCCGAGCTAATTTTTAAAGATCTAGAAACTTCACACATACGGACAGACGGACGAACATTGCTCATTGCTTAATTGATTCACCTGTCGGTCCCGATCATATCTCTTAAAGGTCTTAGGGGTCTACGGTGAAAACTTCTTATCTTCACTCTGTTACTTATTTGTAGCTATGGAGAAAAAAATCAGCTTTTACTATTCGTAGTAAATCAAAATGACTCAGCAATAGCTACACAACTCAAAATAATTCATATTGTTGACAACTTTGTTTCTGGTATTACAGTCGTACCTAAAACTGGTAGGAGGGTTACAATCCGCTTAAGTGAATCGTTCGATACCCCATCCCAATTGACCACTTTCAAGCTCCGAATTGTGTCATAAATCTTGGTTGTTAGATATCAGTTTCTATTAACTTCAACTGTATTTAGAATTTCTCAGTTAAAGAATCTTCTCCCTTAAAAAGGGGCTTGGCATCCTACCCTTTTCAATTACATCGTTTTTTGTTTATATTTTTTATCAGAAGTGATATACACGTGTTGATTGCTTTTTTACATAAAAAATTTTGTTTAGACTTAAAAATTTATTTATTTCAGTTGATAGTTTTCATATCTGAACATATAAACCGCAAGTTTTTTGGATTCAAAGAAAATATATCGAGTTAAAACTATTTATTAAAATGCAAATGAAATATGAACACGCCCAAAAGGTGACGGTTTTTGCCTTTTTTTGAAATGTCAATCACAATAGACTTAAGCGAGGATAACGCATACCAAATTTTAGCTTCCGACGACAACTTTAAATTTTCATGCTGGTAAGTAAAATGGGCGTGTCAGTGGGCGGATTTTAAAACTTTTTATACTTGTACTGCTTCGGAGCTTAGAAAGAACAGATATTAAGTTTTAAGTTCCCAGCTCAAAATTTAAGGCCTAAAAACTACGGACACACGGACGGACATGGCTCATTCGACTAACAATTCCGTCTTGATCATAATATGTCCTTGAGGTCTTGGGGGTCTACGGTGATTATTTCTCTATGTTACAAACTATGAATTAAATTTAATTTACCTCCTATCCTATGGGATGGGGTATAAAAAAGAGGAGTTTCTTTTAAAGAAGGAGTTTCATTTGGGGTATAAAAAAGAGGAGTTTCTATTTTCTTCAATATTTATGCTAACTGGTAGATAGGCTATTGTTTTCTGAAAAACCCTTTGCCCTCTGCTATTTAAGACCCAGGGCAGGAAATAAGTAATCAATTTTTCGTCGATTCTAAGAAAATCCGAATTTTGAGTTACAACAGTATTGTATGATGACTGCGCGAATATGATCTTCATTCTTCGGAAAGAGAGCACTTCTTCATTCTCCGGTCCAGCTTATGTTACTGTTAAAAAATCTCTGTTTTCACGTTTTGTCATAATTTGCTTTAGAAAACACTTTTTTTTCAACTGTAAGCATTTATTAAATAAGGGGTTTATTACTGCTATAGTAAAATATTACATATTTCATGCCTTCAGTTACAAAAAAGTGTTTTCTAAACAGTAACAAAATTTGTTTCAGCCTTTGCAGGCTGCCTTTTATAGTTTCGAGTGCTCATCCTTACATTCTGTGTGAAAAGAGCCCCAAGGAATTTGCACATTTTTACAATTTTAATCTCTTCTACGTTCAAAAATTTAGGTCACCGACCTACATTTGTTAGTGCCAGGAGACAGTAGGTAATTGACCTTACCCTGTCCATCAAGTTTTCAAGGACTACCACAAAATGCAGGGGCCTGGAGTTTAGAGAAAAACTTGGTCAGTCTATTCAATTTCGACTCAAACTGAGGTCACAACAAGGGGTAGAGATGTCTGCTTAAATCTGAACAGCATCCATATCCGTTGTTTTGAACTCGGGTGCCCAGTTACGAAAAACCCCGTAGAAAATCGGTACTTTGGTGGAGAGCCGTAATTCACCGTATTCGCAAAGAGATCCAGGAAGCTCCTAAATCGGTCCTTAAAAACCAATTTAGTAGAAGACTGGAATCTATATCGATCGAAACAAAAGGATTTGAAGAGACTTATTCGCAAGTCAAAAAATGACTCATTTAAAAAAATTTTGTGAGGACATCGAATCTCTTATGCCCGGTTTCACAGTGCAAGTTTAAACTTCGTTTAGCGACATTCAAAGTTTAAACTGACTTTCGAAACGAAAAAGTGTTTTCCAGTGCTAGTTAAAGCCTAAACGAGCGTCAAAATTTCTGTGAACGTCACAAGTATCACGTTGCCTTGAGAATTTCAAATTAAATTTGCGAAGAATTTCACATTAAACTAAATTTTGGATGCAAAAATCTCCGAAATAGAATACCCGATCCGAAATCGGCTTGTAGTTTTAAGACACCATATAATTCTTGATATTTACCTTTTTTTCACGGATTCGTTAAACCAATTTGAAAAATAAATATGGGCTGAGATAAGTGGCCTACTATTTAAAGTGGCCTACAAAACTAACGAGAAACAATAACCGGAAGATTAGCTAAACGCACGATCCATTTATACTGAGAAACACCAACGGTTTAAGCAATGAGCTTTAGCTTTGGTGAAAGTTTAACTAATCCTAAGTTTAAACGTTCACAGTGGAACCGGGTATAAGTAACTCTAGTAGGCTTGTAAAAGCTCTTCATAGGAATAGACTAAGCAAACTTGCTTCAATACTCAAACCTGATGGTACCTACGCTGAGACCAAGGCAGAGACTTCAGTCTTCTCCTAGAGTCTCACTTGCCGGGAAGACTGCAGAACCAGCCTACTTTTGTATTGCATCCAGAGTGGTAACTAAATGACGCTATCAAATATGCTGTTGCAACTTTTGAGAGCTTTAAGTTATGCCGAAGTAAGTTTTATGCCAGCTGTTGCCCACGCTGAAAAGAATTTTTGCTTCGAGCCTTGCCTTGGCTTACATACCCAACCCTTTGGCGTATATTTTAAGTCGTTTTTATACCAAAACCTGGTAAGTCAAACTACAGTCTAGTTAAAAGTTCCAGACCCATAAGTCTGTCTTCCTTCTTGCTGAAAAGCTTAGAGAGACTGCTTGAGCTGCGCGTGCGCAAAGTTGCTCTTCGATTGCATCCTCTTTCTGAGATGCAACACGCTTATCAACGCGTGAAATTCTGCAAAACTGCGCTTCAAAACCTTGTTGGCAGGATTGAAAGTGCTCTTGACCAGAAAAAGTACGTGCCTGGCGTTTTCGTCGATATTGAGGATGCTTTCGATATCGCGACGTTTGAAAGCATGTGCAACTCAGCCAGACAACACGGTGTAGATGAAACATTAGTTCAATTGATTAGGTCAATACTAATGCACAGGACGCTGATAACCGAAGCAGATTGTGACAAGTGCGTTATAATTGGGGTAATCATAACGGCTGCTTTCCCTCTTATGGTACATGATTGTAGAATCTCTGCTATCGGCTTTCAAACTTCCTGGAAGCTACATACAAGCCTATACGCGGATGATGCCGTCTTTCTGTCGGCTCAAACCTAGGAACTGCGTGCTCCCAGGCGCAGAGATCCCTGGGCTTGATCGCTGATTGGTGCACTAGGAATGGGCTTGCAGTGAATTTTTCTTAAAACTGCGGTTGTTCTCTTTACGAGAAAGAGGAATGTCACAGGTCTGACTCAACTAGTGCTTAAAGGTGTCACTATCCCGATTCCCGATGCCGATTCCCGAACTTCTACGGTTCAAGCATGTTGAATCCAAATCCGAAAAACCATTGTCCACTTTCTGGCAGTGCAGAGGCGCGCTTTTGGCAAGACATGGGGCTAATCGTTGAAAAGGGTCCTCTGGATCTATACGGCCATGGTTAGACCACTCCTCTCATACGCATCGGTTGTTTGGTGGAACAGGCTTTCACGGAAACGTGTTACCGACTTTTTTGCCAAGCTCCAAAGAACGCGTCTTGGCTACAGAGGGGCTTTCCCTAGCACGTCGGACTCTTTTCTAGATGCTTGGATGAACCTCCCCCTTCCCTTGATATATATTTATCATGGGGTGTACGCCGAAAACCATCTTTCGCTTAAAGAGAGGTGGTTTTTGGTACCACATGCAATGGAATTTTGAAGAACTTGTGCGAGAATTGTCCTTCAACTCCTGTCTTATGGACATGCCCTCTGACGCAATAGGCCCAGAAATCCTTTTGCGACAAAACTACCAAGTCAACTTTTCTCAGGTAATGGAATGGCTTCGGCCAGGCTTCAGTATCTTCAGAAATGACATCTCTGATGAGCTTGCCAGACTAGGCTCAGAAAAGGTTTTTTCTGGACCCGAAACTGCTTTAGGCCTGCCTGCATCTGTTGTCACGTCTGCCATTGATACTTGGGTTTCTCGTGAGCACAGAATTTTTTTTGTGACTGCAATGGGTGCCGACAGATTAAACGATTTCAGTCAGCGCCTTTCCTTCTATCTCTCAGGAGATTCGATTGCAGACTTTACCGTTTAATCGGCCACCAAACTTTTGCTTTGACACTTGAATATGTTGGACCACAAAACTTTTGCTTTGACACTTGAATGTGCTGGACTTGAGCAAAACCACCACCTGTCCTGCCTGTGGAAAGGACAACTATACAGCGGAACACTTCCTTTGGGGCTGACGTGGTGAGTGCCGATCACCTAAGCTCTCTATCACTGAAGCTCTCCTTCTCATCTTTCTTCGAAAGCCGGGTAGACTAAATACATTAATGTGAGGTGTCTGCATGGTAGTACAATGGACCCGTAGTTGTGCTTGAGTGCTCCATCGGATAGAAGCAACCTCCAACAAAAACGTAAACGTAACGTTCTAAAAGCATTTCTTGTTCCGACACGTCCTCCCAACACCCTTCTTAATAATCAATCGCCTTTGATTTTGCCAATATTTTTATAAAGCTTTGCTAGCTTAAACTCATCACTTCTAATTGATTTATTTAGAATTCGAAGCTCAAAAAGTGCAAGACGAGCTTTGTGCCTCTGCACTGATATCTACCTTATAATTGCTGGCATTCCCCAGAGTTCAGTCTTATTTCCGACGCTTTTCCTTATATATTTCTTAAATAAACAATTTATCACTTATGTCAGTTTTCTTAATGCTTCCTGTCTGCTACTGAATTTTGCTCCTGATGGCTGTTTCGCATTCAAATTCTTCATATTTCTACAGACTTGTCCATGAAGAGCACTTGCTTCACTCAAGTTTAAAAACATTCCATCATTTGTTTAAACGGCCATGTGCCTATTTGATGCTGTCAAGAACTCCCCGAAATGTTTAGACTTTTTAAATGATGCAAGAAATACTTCTTTCCATAAGAATTGGCTAAACTTTATACAGCGACCAAAGCTGGAATATGACTCTAATGTGTGGGCATCAAAAGACTTGTTTCATAGAATCAAAAAACGATCTTTACAGGAGAAGTCATTGATTTTGGAAATCAAGTCTTGGACCGGTTGATCGATATTTTTATCATATGCGTACTCCAGTAAAATAGCCGCATTCCACTCCTCAAAGAGTTATTTTTAAGTGACCATATTAATTCCTTCCCTAACATGGCTCAAACAACGCAATCTAAGTCTTTCATGTCAAAAGGTTGGCAACAGCCTCATCCGTTGAAAAAAAAAATTAACAGAAAAAACTTTAAAATGAAATCCTGTTAAAACAACGAAACACATGAGACCAGTAAATCCTTCTCAAGCTTAACAAAGCATCAATGTTTACAATTCAAATTTATCTCGCTTCTGTTACAAAACTTTTTTAATTTATGTCCCGGCTACACATACATTCCACATAGATGCTACACGCCCTTGGTGTTTTTTTTACACAAGAAAAAAAAAATAATAAAAAAAAGGATCCAATATCCGAGGCGAGCACCGAAAAAAAATTCATAGGAAACAATTTCACACCATATAGACTGATTTCGGATAATCCAATACATAACATCGTTCGCTAAGGCGCGTACCTTACCAACCTCCTTTAAAAAATTGCAAAAATGTAATTACAGGACGCTTCGGGGGAAAAACATTTGAGAAAAAAAACCTTCTAACATGTCGTGTGGCGTCGTTTAAGCGTTCTTGCTGTATGTAGACATAGGCGTAGAGTGAAATGTGAAAAGTTCACTCTGATGTAATTACGTACACACCCACTCAGCATAGCAGGATCACTTGGTGATTTTAATGAAATTGGATCTTTATTTTTGGCAGAGAAAATCAATCCTGTCGGCTCAAAGTAGGGACCTGCGAGTGTACCCAGCATTCTGCCAATCTCCGTCCGCTGCCAATGATGGTCTGACGTTGAGAACTACTACTATTGACCTCATCCATTTACAGGAACAAATGTGAGGGATATATTTATTTAGACTATATTCTTTTTTTTAAATTTAAGTTTCATTCAAGGATCTCTTTAAAAATGTATGTAGTCTACTGGAACCTATAATAGCACAGCACAGCGAGGAGTAGAACGATTTGGCAGGCATCAAACTCCCAGCATCACACTCAGTTGTGAAATCATTCGCAAACACACCCCGAACAAGGGTTTCCAGCTGATTGGTGTGGAAGTCAATTTTAACGCTCAATTTGGTCGTTTCAACGAGATGGCAATCGCAGAGCCGTTCAGGGCAGTGGGATATGTTTTATGCTCTAAATAGCATTAAATTTTTCTGCCTGGAAATTCATGTAGAGAAGGAAAAATGTAGATAAGTTAACTGAGGACTTTTTCTTCGGAGTAATTGGGTGGGAAATAACTGCTGGCCAGGCCATGCCGGTGAAGAATGGAATCTCATCTGACCTCTTTTGTTGAAGTGAGATAATGAAAATGTTAAAAATAATTTGATGCCTAGGACTTTCGTTCAACCATCGTGATTTAGCGTTGTTTTTCGCTTGTGCAGGATACTTTTTTTTGGTTTTTTTGAACTCAACGTGACGGGTATTTCCTAACGTGGAAAATAACGATATGTTAGGTTTGTCATACAAAAATGTATCCTTATATTTTTGGCAGCGTTAACCAGTGCCGACATGGAGTTATCATAATTCTATCAAACATTAGCCTTGAAAGTTAAAGAATAAAGTTGGTTTTTTTGTCATGGATACTGCAGGAGCTCTGTCCGTATAAATGGTATCAAATGCCATGGTGTGCGTTGGTCCTTGCCAGAGATATGTTATGTCGCCTCTCCTTCTTAAAGAATATGTAGACTTAAAATCTGTCTTGGCTAGGAATACGTCAAGTATTAGGTTCCAGCTTCGCCACCGTTTACAAGCTATATCAACTCCCCAAAGAACGGTCATCCTCATCCAAGAAGAAGAGAAAGAAGAAACCCAAGTAAAACAGAAGGTTTTGCAGTGGCCACAGCGACCAATCTATGAAACCTTAGGTGCTAGAAATTGGTACTACAAATAGTGCTGCCCTCTACGAACCGCTTATCTAAGCGATTTGACTCTTTATAACCCTTTTTTTTTTGGTACCAAAAGGGTTTTACTTGGAGCTCTTATGGAACCTTTTCAAAAACTGCATACGTCAAACTTTTCAATGGGTGGATTTAGTTGAGTTTAGTTGAGTTTGCTTATTTATAGTCTGCTTTTTAATGTAGATGCATTTGAAACGAAAAATCTCGTTCGTATTGACTTGCAATGTTATCTTCTTGATACGGAGTTAGTATGTAGTTGTCGTAAAACAAGGTGAAAATTAAATTTCCTCTGACAGTTTATTGAATAATTTTCATTCTTGCTTTATTGCCGACAAGTCTTGTAAATTACAACAATTATCATGAAAATTTAGCTACACAAGCTCCCTCTATTTTGAAGTTTTGCTGCGAGTGAAGTTGAACTTATAATTTCGTCCGCCTATTAAATTAATTTCTATTTTGGGTCTGGCAATCCTTAAGTGCTATAAGCTAGAGAACAAAGTACCTAGTATACTTTGGTCTTACTAGGTTTAGCACCTAAATCTTGAATACCTACATAAACTGGTTGTGTTAGGCAGGTTTATAGCAGCAAGCTGAAGATCCAATAATGTTTGCACTTTAAGTTCTATAATTTTAGTTTTGTTAATATCCTTGTGATAGTTTTATAAATCAATAAGCTGCGCATCAATGGGGCAAGTACAAATACTTGCAAAGCTTTTAGTGTTACCAAAGATCATTTTAAGTGCCTTATGAGTCCAATATTCAAAATGTTTGTGAACGGATGGTTCAAATGTTTCCAGAGGCTCCAGAGTGTGCTACTTGTGCAGGAAGTACTTTATCCCTTTTGCTTTGGAATTTTTTCTTGTTAAGCTCTACAACTCGATTTGTAGGTGCTGAAAATCCTGACATATTAGCTGTGGTCTTACTCTCTTTTTGATCAAGTTCTCTCTCTTCAGAGAGGGCTTCCGACGCATGGAGGCTCTCTACCTAGCTCACAGTAGTTGCTACCTCAGTGTCGCAGTAGTCAAAGTCACTCTGTGTCACAGCAGTCACTCTGCGACCCTGGACACGCTGCTTCCAATTGTCAAGACCAAGCGCTCTCGCATTGGCATTTGCGATGAATTTGTCCCTAAAACGGAGGTTCGGTCTTCCCCTTCATTTCGAGCCTGGGGCTTTGATTCAAAACCCGTCTTAGCTGTATTTATGCCTTTCCCGAGGGGAGTCTTGAACAAACTTCTTTTGCCAAACCAAAATAGCAACGGTTTCCCATAGGGTTATTCTCCAAAGAATCTCCATGAAGGTATTCTTTAGGGAGTTGATGTTAACTGCAAGGTTTGTAATCTCCTTATCTATTCGAAGTTCCTGCTACCAACAGTTTGAACTAAGCTTAGTAGGTACTTGGTACCTAGCAGTAAGTCTGAGTTCTTTAATTTACCCTCATTTACCTTACTTTACCAATCCTACTTCACCCTCTCTTTAATCGCCGCAAAAGTCTCTATCACATCACTGTTGGAGCTAGCGATGATGTCCATCGTCCGCATACCCCTCGATAGTTCTTCCAACCTAGATCGCCTTTCTTGAAGCTGAGATATATGAAACTGATTGGCTAATGATCTGGTGCATGTGCCCCGCCAAAACATCACCGCCGTATTAAAAGAGCTTCGTAGATAAGCTATCAGAGCGAGGGCTTTGCCGGTCTTAGATTAGATTAGATTAGATTAGATTAGATTAGATTGTTTGTCGGGAGACCCTTCCTGGGGATCTGGCACTGCGGTCTCTTAAAAGGAGTCTATTGTGCCTTCCCTGATGGAATCTTAGAGCCATCTTTTTTACTCTGGAGGGATATCGGCTAGATATTCCGAAGGAATAATTTCTTCGCCGAGGATATTTTTCCTCAGACGCAAGAGGGCCGGGCATTCCATGATTTTGTGTATTGAGGACTCATCGCTCTCTAGACAAAGTCTGCATGTGGCGGCCGGTGAAAGGGCGATGCGATGGAAATGTTTTTTCAGTTTGCAATGGCCGCTGAAAATGCAGGGAGAATCTGGGAAAGAATTTTTTGGAACAATGCTGTCCAGGTGTGTTAAGCCAGAACTCATTGGATTCAGCTCTAGCTAGGTTTTTTTTATAGAGTTCTTTAAGAGTCTTTTACTGACTCCACAGAATGTTTAAGGCCCTATGAGTGGTAAACTTACCCCGACTTTAGCGAACGAGTCCAAATTCGTTGCCCTCAAAACCACTATGGGCTGGAATCCAGTGAAGGATGATTAAGTGGTTTTTTGCTGGTTTTTGAATGGCCATGGCTATTTCTAAAGTCAAGCGCGTTTAGAGCTGTTTAGCTGATATCCGGGAAGATGAATGTTGTTCTTTCTTTTGTGTTGGAACTTAGATTTATTTTAACTCAGTATTTGATGGCAAGGACTGCCGCCTGGAAAAAAGATAAGCTTTTGCCAAGGTTAAATGCCTGCGGCAGTTTTCCGTGAATGCCAGACCCGGTCCCTGTCTTCATTTTAGAGCCGTCTTTATGCCATACGAGGTCAAGCCGAAAGGAGTTGCTTTGAATGTTTCTCATTCATTCTTTGGAGGGATTACAACGAAAAACTTTTTCTGCAAGCATATCGCCAAGAGGCATGCTGAATGTGTTTTCAGGTTCTTAGTCACTAAGCAAAGCTAAGTGGCCGCCTTCGTAAGAGTAGTGATCTATGTTATTCGAATAGATCAGTCTTGCTTCCGTTCGGATATGTGTTTCAATAGGTGTAAGACCCAGAATGGCGTTAATCGCATTGATCGGGGTGGAGCAAAGACATCCCGCCATGCAGATTCCATCTAGACGTTGTATTTGTTCAAGCTTTTTCAGTGACTTCGTTTATCTTTGTCCACCAGACTAGCACGGCATAGGCAATAGCCGGCCTAACAACGAATGTGTATAGAAAGACTATCATCCGGGGCCTTAGACCCCAAATTACCGCAGATTCGATGGCAGATCCACAAGGATCTTTAGCCTCTGTTGACGGTGCGTTCTATCTGTGGGTTCCATGATAGTTTGCCATCAAGGACTATTCCAAGGTACTTTGCTTCCCTTGAGAAATCTATAGTTTCACCATACAGTGTTGGAGAGAATTTGATTTCTTCCGTTTGGTTAAATGGACAATAGTCGTCTTTTAAGGATTTACTGAGAGGCCTTCATTGTTGCACCATCTCTGAACTACAGAAATTGAAAATTGCATTCTGAAATGGTGCTTTCGAATTTGCCACTGCAAAAGATTTCTTCATCGTTGGCATATGCTATGGCGTCAATTGCTTGACTCGTCAGGGATTGGAGTAAATCGTCAAAAACAAGGGACCATAAGAGAAGGCGAGAGAGATGCCCCTTTAAGGAGACCCTAGTGACGTCAACGCCGAGATTTCCACATCATCAATGGGGTTTTAAATTATTCTTCCATTGAGAATTGACATAATCCATCATCCTATGATTAGGGACAGATTCCAGTTATTCAAAGTCCTGTTGGTTGACTTAAAACATATATTGTTGAAGGCTCCTTCAATGTTTAGCAAAGCTACGAGACATATTTCCTTGCAATTGATGTAGTATTCAATTTTGGTTACTAAGTCGCTGAGGACTGACTCAGTAGTTTTACCTGGTTGAGACTGTCTTAGAGCAAAGCTCCTCAGTGCTGCTGCTGTGTCCCGTACGTATCTATCAATCAGTTTTTTCATGCTTCTTAGAATAAAGGACATGAGGCTAATGGGGCGATAGGATTTCGGGTTTGACTCTAAAACGTTTCCTTCCTTTAGTTGGTATTTAACTGTTACTTTCCGCCAGGCTGCCGGTATATGACCGTAGACCAGGCTACAGCTGAATAGCTTGCCAAGGAAGTCTGTGCCAGTATGCCGGGAAAATGCCATCTTCTCCTGCTGCATTAAATGGGTTTAGAGTGGAAAGTGCCCATTTCACGGCATAGGGGTTCCATTTTTTCCTTCCAATTTTCCAGTCATCCCTCGTAGGCAGACTGATCCGCTCAATTCGGGAAGATAGGGTTATTGTGAGGGGATCCAGAATTTTTAATTCAGGAAAATGAGTTTAAAGGAAGAGTTCAAGGGTTTCTTTTTTATTTTCTTATTTTCTTATTTTTTGTAGTTGGTGAGAACACTAGAGTAGGTCTGCCAGTCATTATTGCGTTTTGTGTTGCTGAAAATTTTCCTTACTGTAGATCTTAGCTTTGCTAGATCTTTGCTCCACCAAATGGTTTCTCTTTTGAATTTTTTGATCTTAAAGGGAAAGTTTTCTTCCAAAGCAGAGGTAATTGAAGATCTAACCATGTCGGCAGAGTGTTCAAGTTTATCTTTGGTGCCTTTTCGAAAAAAATTTGCCATTGAGCGTATGACTGCGAGGTATTCCTTATAAGAGGATCTGTTGTCGGTCTTAAGCCTTATAGCTAAAGTAAGTAAAGACGAAGTCCCACCACCAGGTATGGAAGTGGCCTATATCTAGTGGTGGGACTTCATCTTGGTTGAATGGCCTTCTCAAAATTTTCGGAAGGATTTAATTATTAATGGATTCGTTAGCTCCGCTGCAAAAACTAATTATTACCTTGAAGGCGAGCTTAACATAAAACAAGTGGGAAAGTGCAACAGTGCGTATGTAAAAGTTACTGCCCGTCTACGACGGATTGCACATTACGTTAACCTACCCTACCCTACTTATCAAGGTATATTAATTTTAGTGCAAAGTTTGTAACACAGTGAAATAATGACCGGATACTCTTTAGAGCTTATAGAAATTTGATTGAGACCGACACAGGCGCCCGCAGGATTTTATCCAGTTGGAGGTAAACCACGGACTCAGACAACTAAAAAAAAAACAATTAAAGCTGTTGATTTTGTCAAAATTTTCTACTAAAAATATATATTTGATGTTTGATGATGAATTGACTTTAATTGTCAGCGCAGCCCAATTTGGGGGCGTGGCCAATACAAATAATTGACAAAAGGTGAACGAACTCAGGCCAAAAAACTCTAAGCTTTGTGTTACACGATTAATAGGGTGGGTCTAAAGAAGTAGTTTCCAATTTCGCATCGCATATGGTTTTGAGTTCACTGGCTTAAATGAACCTACATAATAAAATTCGGTATCCTGAACCTAAGAAAACTAAAAATCATGAAAGGATGTTTTTTTATATACCCACAAAACCATTTGATTCCACATTTTTAAGATGGTTTAATAGTTTCAAAATGTTCGCTTTAAATGTTTTGAAAGTTTCGCAACCAGGAACTGCGAAAACAAAACTTATATCAACTTTTCATTTGTTCTTTTTACTATAAATGACTATAAAATTGCACAGAGCTAGGCTTTTTCTCTGTTCAGACAGACATTTTATGTGTCTACAAAATAAAACTTTCAAAGAAGCTGCCTATACAAGATATTAATGTTCACAAATAAACTGCTCTTGGAAACCAATTTAAACAGATCATGGACTGGAAAGGTTATATGTTAATTGCGAAAAACAATAAATCAAAACAAATTCTGGAACCATAGCTTAATGGATGAAATCGATTACCCACAACAGTTCCGCTTCATTGCATGGAATCTCTAGAGGTGATGAATCTAAAACAAACAATGTCCAATGGTTATGCGTCGAGCAATAAATGCCGACGCTGCGACGCCCGTAAAGGGCAATGTTAAAAAAAAAATGGAGCATTTCAGCGAAAAACGCCATTTGACCGATTTCGTTTCAGAAAGTCTATTCGATTCCAGGAATATCCATTGCCAGGCGTAGGTACAATGTTTCCAATGATTACCTTTGCAACCCACGCATACCACTACCAATACTGAGCACTAGATACCCATTTTTTGCAAACAATTTGTTATGACACCTTTGCAAATAGAACTAGCAGTCGTGTCAATGTTTGATATTTGAAGCTTTCTAGGAAGGTGGCAGATAAAAAGGGTAACGAATGCGTGCTGCTGATGGGTGATTTCGGATTTGTTGAAAGGAGTATTATTTTAAATTTTTTGTGAGAAGAAGATTCTTTGACGTGATTTCGTGCTATCACCCCTGTTGAAGTGGGTAGCTAAGATTAAGATTGCTTTTCAAAGAAGAGGGACAAATCATTCCGATGCACGTTAAAATCAAATAAAAGAGAAAAATTGTAAAAAAAAAATTATATAATTTTTCGTTTTACACTATTTTCCGTCGTAAGGGCATAACACTTGGGGGCATCTTCCGTTCCGGCCTTGCTCAGCACTCAGTGCTTGATTTAGCTCGGATACTCCTTTTCATCTTATCCGCAATGAATGTATTTAGATATGCGTTCTTAGGCTTGTCTAAGCAGCTGGCTTATTTGATCACGAACTTTTTATAGTTTAATGAAAAAATAGCTGCAAGTCAAGTTTGCTTTTTACCAACAATATAGTCGAAATTGGAAACTATTGGCAGCGAAATGCAACAATTTTTAGAAAATGCATTGCATTCCCACCCATAAGTGAGAAAATCCTGAACATATCCATCGATATACTCACTAAACACAGAAACCATTGAAATTTTATTGCAGTCAGCTGGCAGAAAACTGACATTCGAAATGGGAATTACGAGATCGTATTTTTTCTCGATGGGAAAAGTATACCACTAGAAAATAACCGAAAGCGAAACTTCGAGAACTTTGTTCTTTTTGTATAAAATGGCTGAGCTGACTCCGAAAATTGCTGATGTTTTCGAATCGTTCAATTGTACAGGTCGTCTTCGTTACACAAGGTAATACTATATTTCCACCGGCAATAATATACGAGGACTAGAGGGAGACGATAAATAATAAATCCCAAAGTAGTTCCACCAGACAAATATAGGATTAATTTGACACGAAATTTGACTCTCAAGAGAGAGTGGCGATGTAATTTTCCAGAAGCGAAAAAAGATTTCCGTTGTAAATATCCCAATAGAAATTGTAATTCTGACAGACCTGTCATACGTGAACAGTTTCAGTCTCCTTTTTCGGTTCTCAAACTGTTGAAAAGGTATTCGAAAAGGGTTAAAAGTGTCTCGAAGATATATTTTTAATCGCTTGCCAAGAGGATTAAAATTTGTTTGGTTAATCGCGTATAATATAATAATAAAACATGGTATTAAATGGGATTGAACTGAAGGAAAGTGTTGAATTGTAAGTGGTGGAGTTGAATTAATTGTGATTTGAGCTTAAATATAAGTTGTGTTCG
The DNA here is from genome assembly GCA_947623515.1 of Neoascia interrupta. Taxonomy (NCBI): domain Eukaryota; kingdom Metazoa; phylum Arthropoda; class Insecta; order Diptera; family Syrphidae; genus Neoascia; species Neoascia interrupta. The sequence continues at coordinate 57,084,360 of OX392463.1, forward strand.
AAAAATCAAGGGTTTTTTTGTGTTATTGCACCACGAATAATTATTGCAAGAAATATTCAGAGCGTTAAATCCATGAGAAATGCAAAAGCTGCTTTCGGGAATTCAATGTCCCACGTGTCTCTTTTTAGCTACCTATAATTGCAACGTTAGTCCTGGATTTTGAGTAATTTTTTTAACAGTGTGAGCACCCAGCGTTTCCCATTATACCTTGCAAATTATTTTCCGCATGTGTGGCCTCTTTTATTTTTACTTTTTTTTTTACATATTTAGACCTCGCGTGATTGCAAACTTAGTGCTGCCTGTTCGCAATACTAACACAGAGCACACCTTTGTGAGATTAATTTTATTTGCATATAAATTCAGAACCATAGTGCTCACTAAAAAAATAAAAAGAATTGCTTAGACGAGAGTTGGATTTTATTTCTGAATAATTACATGTAGGTGTATATATATAATATTGATTTTGCTGCACGTTTATGCAAAATAACAATGCAAAAACAATGACCAGAACTCAGTTAAATTTTTTAGTGCACTACTTTTAGCAGACTCATGTTTATATACCTAAATGTGACTGTACTTTTCGTATGTGTTTGTTTAAATTTTTAAACATTTTTCATTTCAGATTATGCTATTGGCTTAAGCCTTAAAGCGATACGCTGCTATAATAATTAAATGTCTATAAAAATTAAATAATTAAATTAAATTAAATAAACAATATCTGACAAATAAATAAATAGATTTCGTTCACAATTAAACTTTTTTTTGTAGTAGTAGTGTAGTTTTTTCTCCCTTTTTAATTTAAATCAGGATCAAAAAAACTTGAAGCCATGGCTTTTGAGACAGCATTTAATACAGAGAAATAATGATGTACCTATAACCTTAAGGGTAATGCAGACTAAATTAACGAACGAACAAGTTTTTAGCCAGAGGTAAACTAGGCTCCATCGTTTATAAAAAGTTTGTTACCAGCCACGCCCATTTTTATGGTTCAAAATCATTTCAAAAACTTGTTAGTTTGAACTCATTTTTTTTCTCGTTCAGTCCAAGTCCAAGTCCAATTTGGATAAGCCTGCACCCACTAATATTCATGTTTTCATATAGGGGCAGTTCATGCCACGCCCCTTTTATAAAATATATTCAAAACCTTATATACAGGGTGTTTCAGTTAAGGTGTGACAAAAAGCTAGGGCGTATAGTTTGGGTTGAGACAAGAAAAAAATTGTATGGGAGGGGGTATCTATTGCCCCCGTTTAGCCGGGAGGGGCGATTTTCTACAATATGACTAAAAACAGAAAAGAAATATTAAAAATCAATGGTAACACTGACATTTTTCGAGAAATGCCTTTTTGTAAAGCCAGATATCTCTTCTTTAATTTTGCTTTTAAATAAAGCTGTTTTAGTATACAATTTTTGAAAAATTAATTTTTAAACAAAAAATTTTGAAGTAATTTTTTGGCTCTACTTTCCTTTAGGACAGCACGAACTTCGACTCCCGGTTTATTTTAAACGCTTCCTTATAATTGTAGTATACGTTCTACACCAAATTTATGAAAAGAAAATGCATATTTAAAAATTAGCAAAATTTAAATATTTTCCACACAATTTGATTTAATTTTTTTTTTTGAGCTATCGAATGCGTTAAACGTGAAAGAGATCAGCGTTTGATATCATGGGTGGTGCTTGTTTTCATCTTATTCAATAGAAATAATTCGAATTGGGTTGCTTATTCTCTAAAGAAAAATAAATTATGCAATGTAATTTTTCATAAAAGTTTGAAGAAACGCTTTGAAAATAATACTAATAATCGCATCATTTTTGGTATTGTATCAAAAAAAACTTCAACTTTTTGAAAATAATTCCAAAAATCGCGCGATATTTTTCGATTTATAATCGCCCAAGAATTTTTTTAAACATTTTGAAAATAATACGAAAGTTGAAAGGAACGCAATATTTTTCTTAAACTTCCAAGAAACTTTTAAAACATTTTGAAAATAATACCAAAAATCGCGCGATTTTCGGTATTATTTTCTAAAAAAAAAATCTAGACTTTTTGCAAATTATTGTAAAAATCCCGCGATTTTTGAACTTCCTAATAATCTCCCGATTTTTTTTACCGCAACTTTTGATTGAGGTCAACGATTTTTTGACGGTTACTTTAAAATTCCCGTACTTGGCCACAGGCGCTTGTCAGACAATTGGCACCTACCCTTAGCGGAGCGACGAAGTCGCGTGAGCGGCTAAGCCCTGCAAAAAAGAGAGTTTAAATATTTTTAACCCGCGAAGCGGGCCAATAAAACGCTGTTGCTTCCAAAAGCATTTTTTTTTTGCAGAGAAAGTTTAGAAATTAATTTACATTGTTCATAAATGGAATGGATATAAATCATTCCAAAATAATATTTCAAAATAACAAAATAGTCCACACAGTTAAACAAGTAACCGAGCTTTTACCGAAAAAGTATTTCACGTTGGCTGAGCGCACCCATTTTCGTACTTTCCAAACGTCAAAAATACGACAAAAATAACATCAAATATGTGCGAAAATTACGAATTCTAAATCGTTTTTTAACCATTTCTAGTGCGTTTTCGATAATTTTCTTATCGACACGTGTTTTTGAACACAACATAAAAAACACTGTTTTAAAGCCGTTTTTGGTGGTCCCTAAAAAAACTAAAAATTATTTAGTGGTGATCGTAAGGGAAAGGCGCCCCAATTTTTTTCTAATTTTTATGTTATTAAGTTGAATTTTTGTTTCACAATGTAATGCTTTTATAAAAAAGTTATTAAAAACAGAAAACAGAAAAAAACACAAACATAACTAAGTGCAATTAAAATTAAAAAAAAAAGTATTTTTAAAAATTAGAGATGGCCGCACATACAGGCCTGTTGTAGGCGTTTCTTTCACACTCGATCTGAAGAACCGCACTTCAAGCTCACTCACCAACTTCCGGCTCTCTAGCTTAAAACTGAAAGTTGCCCTAAAAGTTGTTTGCATACGGACGGACGGACGGACGGACGGGCAGGACTTAATCTATTCTCCTGTCGGTCCCGTTCATATCCCTAAAAGGTCTTAGGGGTCTACGTTGATTATTTCACTGCATTAGAAACTATACATCAAACTTAATATGCCCTGCGTAGGGTAGTAAAACGTTAACAAACGGGTTTTTGAGGGCAAGAGGGCAGCAAGTTGAGTATCTAGTTGTTCAGTTATTTATTTATGCTCCTGTATATGCTCCTGTTTGTTATGAGAATATAAACGCAATGACTAGCCTCAATTATGAGAAAGAATGAAAGAATAAGAGATAACGCCATTTGTTTACTGTGGCATTTGTTCAGCAGACCTATCTGAAAGCCTGATGTCATCGGATGGAACTGTCACTTTGTACTCGTGTAAAAACTAGTGGGACGGTTGCAATCCGCTTAGGCGAATCGTTTGATACCCCATCCCAATTGACCACTTTCAAGCTCCGAATTGTGTCAATTGTGTAAATTTCAGTCTCTATTAACTTCAACTGTATTTAGAATTTCTCAGTTAAAGAATCTTCTCTTTTAGAAATGGGCGTAGCATCCACACCTTTTCAATAACATCGTTATTTTGTTTATAGTTTTTATCAGAAGTGGTATCTACACACGTGTTGATTGCATTTTCACATTAAAATTTGGTTTATACTAAAAAACGCCCCCAAAAGTGGGCGTGGCAAAAATTTATTTATTTCAGTTGATAGCTTTCACACATATCTGAACATCGATAGCGCAAGTTTTTTGGATTCAAAGAAAATATATCGAATAAAAACTGTTTATTAAAATGCAAATGAAATATGACCACTCCCAAAAGAGGACAGTTTTTGCCCTTTTTTTGAAATGTCAATCACAATACCCTTAAACGAGGATAACGCGTACCAAATTTCAGCTTCCTACGACAACTTTTAATTTTCATGCAAATAAGTAAAATGGGCGTGTCAGTGGGCGGATTTTAAAAATGTTTACACTTGTAATGCTTCGGGAAAGAATATATATTAAGTTTCAAGCTCCTAGCTCAAAATTTAAGACCTGAAAACTACCGACACACGGACGGACATGGCTCATTCGACTAACAATTCGGTCTCGATCATATGCCCTTAAGGTCTTGGGGGGGTCTACGGTGATTATTTGTCTATGTTACAAACTATGAATCAAACTTAATATACCTCCTATCCTATGGGATGGTTTATAAAAAACACGTTTGCTTACACAACTATCTGTGCTGGACAATCACAGATCAGCAATCTGTTTTGTTTCGAATCCGATGACGCAGCTGCTTTGTGCATGAACATTTTTCACATATGACTTGTAAATTATGAGCAACTCTTGAAACTGTTATAAACACCCTTAACTGAAAACCAACGAAATAACAATCGCGCACCATCTGGATTTAACCTTTTTTAAATATCTGATCTACCTTTGATACTGGTAAATGTCCGTTTGTCATATTTAATTTCTTTAATTTGGTAAAAATAAATTTATTCGAAAATTTTTAACAATCATATTTTTTTATTTCTCAACAATTTTCAAAAAATAATGCTCATACAAACATTTCATACATTAAATTTAATTTTAGTTAATATTTTAATGTTTTGTATGTTCAGAAATTTCCGCAGAATAATAGATAAATGGATAAAAATTGTAATTAATAGAAACAGAATGAAGATGAGGTAAATGCTGACCATAAGTAAGAAAAACTTATTTCCGCAAAACCTTTCCCGAATATTCGGCATTCGGGGGAAGTAAAAAGTTTCGCTCGAAGTAATGAGCGAGTCGGTATAGTCGTTTTACTTTAAACTCATACCTAGGGCTCATAGAATCGTAAGCGGCAAACAGTTTCTCGTCAGCTGCGGCCCTTAATAAATCATTTGAACAAAAGCTAAGCCTTATCAGTTCTATTAAACAAAAACAGCAATACCAACTCAGCTTTTGTCTGCAAGTTTAATCCTTGTACATAATTTAAACTTCATATGTTCATTATCTAAAGCCGAACGATATTAAAAATTCAACTTGGGCCCAATTTCTGAGCAACCTCAGTTTCCAGCAAGTGCCTGAAGCTTATTTCTATTACTGAACTGTTATTTGCGTTTGAATTCCCTTATGGTGTTTTTTTTATAAAAATATATAAATAGATAGATGCTTTTACATTGATTAATTATTTTCCTAGTGAGGTGCACTACTATCTGACTTAGTAACGTGATGCGATAACGAATGGCATCTGTTTTCTTTTTGCAATCTTTCATTGCATTGTTAAGATGACATCAAAGCAACTTGTGTGTTAAATAAAACTTGTTGAAATTAAGATTGATCCCCCCAGACACTAATTGACTAAATAGAAAAATAGAATTACGAATCGTTCCAGATGCAGTTTTGAAGTGATTGTGGTAAAATTCGGATCGTGTCGGGCTTTGATTTGATTCAGAGCCTCTTGCGAGTGTTGTTTTTTATTTGCAGTTTTATTATTTAAACAGAAATTCTGATCTAATTAATCGATAAAGAATGGTTGGTAGAAAACGTTAATAAATTATACGTAATACATATATATTGCATTATCGTTATTTGCAATTTTTATAAACATATTTTCATTCAATATTTCAAATGATTTTGAGTCATTGTTAAGTTGTGATTATGAACAACAAAGTGTGTAAGGGTTCGATAATAATAAAGACTTTTTCTTCTTTCCTTTTTCTCATGTGACAATAAATTGGATAAAAAAAGTTATGAAACCTTAAAAGTTATTTAATGAAATCAATACATAGTAACGGGTGATTTTTTAAGAGGTTGAGAACTTAAAAAAAAAAAAGCACAAAAAATTCGAAAAAATTAATGAAATATTTGTTTGAATCGATAGTTTGAACCTTGCAATTTAATTTTTAAAGATAATTTCATGCAAATGTTGACCGCGGCTGCGTCTCAGGTAGCCCATCCGCTGAGTCCAATTTTGGCATACTCTTTCACACATATCGGCCGGTATCTCACGAATGAATGCATGGATGTTGGCTTCCAGTGCGTCAATCGAAGCGGGCTTGTCCCTAAAGACATAAGCCTTGACATACCCCCACAAAAAATAATCTAATGGTGTCAAATCACACGATCTAGGCGGCCAATTGACCGGCCCGAAACGTGAAATTAACTGTTCACAAAACTCGCCTCGCAATGGCGCCATTGTTTCGCGTGCTGGGTTGCATGTGGCACCGTCTTGTTGAAACCACATATCATGCAAGTCAAGAACTTCCATTTCGGGCAAAAAAAAATTTGTTATCATCGCTCGGTAGCGTTCACCATTGACAGTAACGCTGCGATTCGCATCATCTTTGAAGAAATATGGCCCAATAATGCCGCCGGCCCATAAACCGCATCAAACAGTGGCTTTTTCGGGACGCGTTGGTAGCTGTTGCAATGCTTCTGGCTGATCTTCACTCCAAATGCGGCGATTTTGCTTATTTACGTACCCATTCAACCAAAAATGAGCCTCATCGCTGAACACAAGTTTTCGATAAAAAAGCGGATCCTCGGCCAGCTTTCCAAGAGCCCATTCACCAAAAATTCGGCGTTGTGGTAGGTCGGCTGGCTTTAGTTCTTGCACCAGCTGTATCTTAAAAGGCTTTACGCCCAAATCCTTCCGCAAAATTTTCCACGTAGTGCTGTAACAAAGGCCTAACTGCTGGGAACGGCGCCGAATCGACATTTTGCGGTCTTCTGTCACACTAGCTGATACGGCCGCAATATTTTCTTCACTACGCACAGTACGTAAACGTGTTGGTGGTTTAATGTCCAACAAAGTAAATTTGGTGCGAAATTTGGTCACAATCTTCCGAATAGACTGCTCAGAAGGTCGAGAATGCCGACCATAAAATGGAAGCAGCGCGCGATGAACATTTCGAACCGAGCACGAATTTTGATAGTGAAATTCAATAATTTGCAAGCGTTGTTCATTTGTAAGACATTATCTTTTTCACCGAAGATTATTCTTTTGTCATAAAAGATTCGAGAGGAGGTCATAAAAATTCAACTTGTCAGGTTTTTCAGCTTCGTTGCTAGGGAGGTGCGTGTATAGGTACATTATAAGACTGCTGTTTTGATTTGTTTTGATAGGTGCTTTAGGTGCTCGAGAGAAGGATTTGCTACTTTTGCAGACTTAAGAAAAATCGTGGTTCCGCTGTTGGCGCAGAAACCCGGGAAAATTATTTGAAGTGCGATATTAAAAAAGTCGCAAGAGAACTTGTGCCATTTTAAAGAAGCTTTTATGCTTCTTTTGAGCTTCAAAAGCTTCAGTCCATCAACGGCGGATTGCAAAATATCCGACCATACCAAAAAGAATACTGCCACGCCTCCAAAAAGTGGGCGGGATATAAAAATATAACTGTTGAATGTCTTATACTAGGTGGTTGCATACATTTTGGCCTAAAACTCCGCCCTTTTAACTGAAAAGATCACTTTTTTTAACGCCACATACTTAATATACATAAAAATTAGAGAATGATAATATCTACAACTTTTTCCATAGAACTTTTAGTCAAATTTCACATATGTTTATTGAAAGCAGTCTTTTTAAGCTAAGATTCCTTAAAAAAGTGGGCGCGGTCAATGAAAAGGCCAAACTTTTTTGGTCAATTTCAAGGCAATGTTAGTTACCAAAAATGAATCCGCTAGCGCCATTGTAACATAGCTTAAATTTGGAAAAAGTATTTTTTCATAATTAGGGATGGTCGCAAATACAGGTCTGTAGTGGGCGTGTCTGTGGGCGGATTTAGCTAATCTTCCAACTTGACCTGAAGGACAGGACTGCCAACTCACCAACTTTCAGCTCTCTACCTTAAAATTTAAGGCCTAAAAGTTGTTTACATACGCACGGACGGGCGGACGGACGGACGAACATGGCTTAATAATCATCGATTCTCCTGTCAGTTCCATTCATATCTCTGAAAGGCCTTACTGAAATACGTTGATTATTTCACTGTGTTTCAAACTTTACATCAAACTTAATATACCCTGGGTCGGGCATAAAAATTCTTCTTTAGGGGTTTCAAGGCGCACTTTTATCTCTTTGCTTAATATACGCAAAAAATCGAAAAAAAAATTAACATCAAAGGTTAAGTGAGATCTTTACCAACCTTGATATTTATCGTGTGAGTTTTTCTTCGACGAATTTTTTGACGTTGGTTGGTGGACTTTCCTGGCCCCAAACTATCGGTCTGCTGAAAAATGGCATAAGGTGCTCAAATAGTGTAGCAGAAAAGATCATTTCTGTAGTTGACGCAACCCCTTGGGTCTGCTTGAGGATCAAGCAAACAATGCTGAGGTTCAATTCAACCGGCAAACTTTTCTTCGACCATATCTTTCAGATGAGTTGTTGAGTATACTTCTGACACTGTGATCTATCAGCTTTTAACACTTAAGCATGGACAGAGCTTAATATAAATACACCTTGCTCGTTTAATTTTGCGACAGAACTCGGTTCGTCCGCAGAATTTTATAGCCTGTAGAAATGATTTTACAAACCTGCAAATTACTTATTTATTAATAATCTTGCAGCGTGTCCCTCTGCGTTCGATATAGGATTGCATTTTAAGGGTTTCACTGAGTTTTTGACAATCAGCTGATCCCACTGAAAAGTGTGAGCGCATTTTGCCGCCATATTAACAGGTCTATGAAAAATACTCTTCAATGGCATATGACTCATTGTTATTGGTATGAGGGGCAGTTCCCATATAAAATTCACATTGGTCCTTTGGCAAATAGTAGTATTTTTCACAAATACCTCGCAAAGTGAACCGATGGGTTTATTCAGCGACTCCTGGATGCTTTTTCACGTCTTGTCACCACATCACAATACTCTTCGTCGGGTATAAAAAATACAAATCTGAGTCAGGGTTTAACCCTTTTCCCCTACCTATTTATTTTGCGGATTGACTTTTTAACTACGTTTTCATTAATATTTTAAAGAATAATGTAATCATTACTGTTTTAAATTTAGAAGAAGACACTGATCTTTTGATTTATTATAACGATGTGCACCCTGGTATCGAAAGATAGATGTTTTTCAAAATTTTTCCACATCTTCGTTTTCCCTGCGTTAAGTGTAACGCAAATCATAACCCTCCTCCGCAGAGGAGTATAATATTCAAATTACCTTCACATAAGGAACATTAAGCGAACACGACTCGGGGGAACATTCTATTGATTGCCAAAGTTTCTTCGAAAAACTCAAATAAAAGTTAAATTGTTTCATTTGACCCAGGGTCCATAAGGCTGAATTACCTTCTTTGTGTTTGGAGATCCGGTCTCAAGTACAAGGCTGCTTTAATGTACGAGTGTGAGCAGAATTTATCAAGGCCATTGTACTTTCGCATTCTTCAGCGGGTGGAATAAGTAAACATAGAGAACCCGATGTTAAATAAGATAGTTAACTTTAATGTGCCCCAATTTGATTTGAATTTGAGTGAACCTCAGCACTTTCTGTTTACTATTTAAGTTTAAAGAATACTTAAATTTTGAAATCAAATTATTCAAAAACAGTGAAATAACAAAATTTACAAAAGTCCTTTTAACATTTAACTTTATTTCTTCATTTCTTTACTTCATTCCTTTAGGTACATTTTAAACTTCTTCCTTTACGACACGATTTGTAATTAACTGGAAATGTTTTCAAAAAACCATAATGGTAAATACTTATTCGATGCTACTTATTTTATACCATTACAATAACAAATATTGTAACAGTACCTATTATTTAAAAGTGTAACATCCGAATGCAACAAAACACAGTTACTACAACGAACACTCAAAAGATAATTTATATTTGTGCAGCTCCACTCATAAGGTACTTTCCTAGAAAGCTTTGGTGTATCTATATTCCAGAGCGTTAAGCTAAAAGGATAATAAAGAAATTGCACCATCGATATACGATTTCCGGGTAACATGATATCGAGGAAATTAAAATCCGCTGGCTATTTTCTACGGAACGACTTTTATTAACTGCCTTTGGAACTCAATTTAATATAAATTTCGTTTTGGTAAAAAAGGGTCTGATTTATGTGCGTCCGAGTTAAAAAGGGTCGCTATAGTATTGGGGGAGTATAAGAAAAACGAGTAAGCATTAGCAGATATTACGAAACAGAAAACAAAACAAATTTATATAAAGGGTGTTTGAAGTGGATTTAGTAGTTCCAATTCTGAACCATTTTAAGGCTTTTAAAGGGTTATCATTACTTTAAAGGCGAAATGAAATGAAAATTACAGCGACTGTAATAGCGCTTGCGTAGAGTTGGTTTGGTTCAATTCGTACGCGGTAAAACGTAAAATGTCATACGTTGAATCTACGTTTATGTAACTTTAAATTATTCATCAATAAAGTTGCGTTAATGTAAATTTTACTACGTTTAGCTTTGAATCAATGTCAAGACAATTTCACATCGTCAAGCGAAGTTTCTTTTACGCTAAACAACAAAGGTCCTTGTGCTATCTCGATGACAACGTAGATGCTGCTGCTGATATGATAGATGACACCATTCTTCTTGGTATGAGATCTTTTATCCCTTACAGGATTAAGAGTATCAAACCAAAGTTGAAGTCGTGGTATGACTCGAGCTGTAAAGAGGTGATTAGGTGGAAGGAGTTTTGTTTTCGGTCCTACAAGGCCAATCCATCTCAGGTAAACCGAAAAATGTTCAAACAATCCAGAAATGATTGTAATGCTCATATTCGCCGTGTCAAATTCCAATACGACCAAAAGCTGAGGCAGAAAATACTACATTGTCCCAAGGGTAGTAAAAACTTTTGGTCTTTCGTCAAAAATATTAAAAACTGTGCCTCATCTTCCATCCCTACACTCGTTTACAATGACATTCCAGCTGTCACCTCTCTAGACAAAGCGAATCTACTTGCAGCGCATTTTGCTACTAGCTCCATGCTCCCTAATTCTGCGATGTCTCCGCCTGCACTGGCGCTCTTCCACGTGTTCTTCCAAGGTGTTCTTCCACGCTGGCAAAACCATTGTGTAAGTTTTTTCATCGGTCCTACTCCTCAGGTCTCTTTCCGAGTTGATGGAAAACAGCATTTGTCCAGCCCGTCCCTAAAAAAGGCGATTCTTCTTCTCCCTCTAGCTATCGTGCACTTACTTCCCTTCTTTATAAGGTCATGGAAACGCTGATAAACTATCAGCTTATGAAATATCTTGAAACACGAAAACTTCTTAATGACCGGCAATATGGTTTTCGTAGCAAACGGTCCACTGGTGATTTGATGGCATATCTCACGGAAAAGTGGAACCATTCCTTGCATCTTCTTGGTGAAAGCAAGATTGTTGCGCTTGTTAACTCTGTCAAAACTTTAAAAAACTCTGTCAAAAACTTTTAAACTCTGTCAAAAGCATTTGAGTTTGGCACCAAGCTCTCTTGTCGAAAATGGATTAGTAATTACCTTTCGAACCGTTCAATTCAAGTTGTTTTGGATGGCTTCAAGTCCGCAGTTCATAAAATAAACGCTGGGGTTCCGCAGGGCTCTATTTTGTCTCCGACACTCTTCCTCATTTTCATTAATGATCTTCTGTCTGCTAAAACTAATCCAATCCACTCCTTTGCTGATGACAGTAATCTCAGTTTCTCATATTCGTTCTCGGTTCCGCGCCCCTGTGCTTCGGACGTAGAACAAGAACGGCAGCGTATGTCAAACTCATTAAACTCTGGTCTTAACAGCATTGTATCATGGGGATCTCAAAATAGAGTAGAGTTTAATGCTTCTAAAACTCAATGCTGTCTTCTGTCATTGAAGCAAAACCGAAACACCCAGCCATTGTCCATGAATGGCACTTGCATCGACGAAACCGAAACGCTTTCCATTCTCGGTATGTGTGTCAAAAACAACCTTAGTTGGAATGACCACATATTCGAGGTCGCCAAGAACGCTGCAAAATGCCTAGGTTTCCTTAAAAGATGCAAGAAATATTTCACCCCCTCTGATTTGGCTATTTTATATAAGGCATATATTCGCCCTAAGTTGGAATACAATTCCCATGTCTGGGCTGGTGCTCCAAAGACAGCATTGCACTTGCTAGACAGGATGCAAAAACGCGCGATAAAACTCATTGGAGACAGAAATATTGCGAAGTCAATTGACTCATTGGAACATCGACGCAATGTCTCTCTTGCCTATCACTGTTCTATCGCTTTTTCTACAAACAATGTTCCATCGAAATAGCCAATTGCATTCCACCCCTTAAGACGTTCAACCATAATACTCGCAATAGATCGAATGCACATCAGTTTACCCCTTGAGCCCACTTTCGGACGCACAGTTAAGTTTAGAGGTTCTTTCATAAGCCGTACAACGCGAATGTGGAATGTCCTCCCACGATCAGTCTTTCCTACACAATTCAATCTGCAGCTGTTTAAAACAAGAGTGCACCGGTACCTCTCATCCTTTCATTCTTCTTGTAATCCTTTCCGCTCGTGAGATGTGAAACAACATTAAAAGGGTAGCCAATCCCTTAATTCGCGAGTGAATTATAAAAAAAAAAAGTAAGTGCAAGAGTTCGCCTGTTTTTAAAAAAGTTTAAAAGTTTTTTGGCCTGGATTCCTATATGTACTTTATGTTAATAAAGTACATATAGGAATCCCAGCTTACGCCCCCAAAAATGGGCGTAAGCTGAAAATAGAATAAAATAATTCTTACATCGTTAGAATCACGAGAAAATTCGTTAAAAGCAGAAATCAATCCTTAAAAAACAGTTTTTTCGGAACAACGCCCCCTAAAAGTGGGCGGAGCTCTATGCTGTGTATGTAAGAAACTTAATTAAAGTATCTTTAATATTTGATAATTTTTTTTCGATTTAGAAAGAATTGTCCGAGAAATAAGGTTTTCAAAAATCTGACATGTTAAAAGTGGGCATGGTCAATAGTGTAGGCGGTCCAATTTTTGTCTTTTTAAAGGCTTCTTACCACTTTTTCTCTGCACCAAAATTCCAGTTCCTACGCCTTGTCTAAAATTTTGAACTTTTGAAACAAAATGCAAATTTGGGGTTGTCTGACAACCAAATCAATTGTGGGCGTGGCTGAGGGCAAATCTTATCACTTTTCATACTTTGTACAAAATGAAAACCGAGCTACACTCCAGGTTTTAACTTTCTAACTTAAAGTTTTAATGACCTAAAAACTTCACACATTGGGATAGGCGGACAACACATGGCTATCTCTATATCTCCATATCTCTAAAAGGTCTGAATATACCATGGGCCGTTGTAAAAAATAACATGTTTAACTTTGAGACTAATTTAGTTATTTTGCAGCGTCATATACGAAGTAAATTAAAATTAACTTCGTTTCGTAGTTAAGCAGTTAAATCAACAGTTTTTTTTGGCGTAGAATCAACAATGCTCGATCTAAACTAAACGTTGTCAGCGTTAAAATAAACTCGTTTAATGTTGAATCTACGAAGATGCAACTGTTGATTAACGGTTGAAATTATTATTAAAATCAACTCCGCCTCGATTTAAAATCAACAGCAATCTGTAGAATATTATTCAAGGTTAAATGAACAGTTTCTGGTAAATTTTATGTTGCATTTGTTCCTTCAGTGAACAATTGGTTTGTTCTCCCAAGAGCTAGATGGAAACACACTGACGTCTTGCAGATCCCCAGGAGCTGTAGTTTGATCTATTTGCTGCCATCACAGTCGCACCAACAAGCCCTGGGTCCTGCCTTTTTGGTTTATAGAAGGAAAACTGGTTAAAAGTTTTTACAGCGCATTTTTCTTGTCATCCACGGGTTCATACTGTAGACGAAAATCTATCTCGCAGCGTTAACGATGCTGTGCAACATACTTTATATGCCTATAAAGTTATCGCTCTTGTACAACAAACTGTTCTTTTACTATACTTTCAAAAGATGTCTATACTATAAGTAGAATAGTGGTTATGATCGTATAATCTAGCCATAAGTAAATAAGAACCTGTATTATAGTTATAATGTTCAAAAGCAGCTTTCGATGGCTGTACGGGTACTTGGTTATAAACTTTCTTTAAGAGAACATCAGTCTTTTCTTCAACTAGCCTTTAAAAAATTCCTTTGACGCCTACAATACCAAAATTTTTTAAAAGCTTGGTAGCTTGGAAAATTGCCTTTGTCTTGTATGCTCCTGGTTCAGATAATTATGCATTAAGTGGTATTGCAGTGTTAAAGAAATTACACCAAAGCAATCAAAGCAATCTTTAACACCGAACGTTTTGGACAGAATATCTCCATAAACAGCTATAATTTTGAGGTTTTGAGACTTTGTTTACCTGGGTTCTGCAATCAATTTATGCATGGACACCAGTGATTAAATCAAACGTAGGATAGCTCTTGCCAATTGCTAATTTTTTTTAGCTTAAGAAGTGGACACAACTAAATTGTCCACTTATAAGACCCTTATCATCCCAGTCCTGCTTTACGGGTCTGAAGCATGGACCCTGTCAAAACACTTCAGGCTGCGTCTGTATAGACGGAGAGTGGAAGAGAAGATATAATATCGAACTGTTCGCGCGAAGCGACACCGACCTTGCCAGACGCATCATAAAAAAAGGCTCCGATGGCTGGGTCATCAAGAGCGGATAGACATCAACGCCCCGGTCCAAAAATTTTTCGATTCCACCCGCAGCGCAGGGACGGCGCAGTAGAGGAGCACCGAGACTCAGGTGGCGCACGCAAGTGGAAGGGGACCTCAAGCAACTGCGCGTGCGAAACTGGAGACGGCTAGCTGTACCCCAAACTGTAGCACCGCCTTAAGTATGTAAGGTATGGCAATATTTTGTTCATTTTTTGTGTAAAACTTGCTGAGCCTGTTGAGGGGGATTGTGTCAGGCTGCAATAGGTGGCTAAAAGTCTTGCTCGGTAGTGATTTCTAAGGCCTCATAGCGGTTGTAGGACCAGACTAAACAGATCTTTAAGGGCATGCTCGTAAAACGTCTCTTAAAGTTCATTTTTATATCGTCGTCACCATTACCCGTCTTCGGAAGTGGAACCAAATATATAATTAAGAACCTTTCATTTTAAAGCTTTCTTCTCTATAATTATAGAGAGCCCCGAATGCATTGTAAGGAGCCCATGTTTAGGTACCATTGGGATAATGATTAAGGACTTATGCGCGGGAAACTATGAGGCATGCAAAAGATTTTAACCCGACCCAGGGTATAATAAATTTGATGTATAGTTTGCAATGCAGTCATATAATTACCGTGGTCCCCTTAGACCTTTTAGAGAAATGAATGGGACCGACAGGAGAATCAATTGAGCCATGTCCGTCCGTATGTAAACATTTTTTAGGCCTTAAATTTCAAGGTAGAGAGCTGAAAGTTGGTGGGTTGGCTGGAAGTCCAGTCTTTCAGATCAGGTTTGAAATTTAGCTAAATCCGCCCACAGACACGCCCAACACATGCCTATATGTGCGACCTAATTTCAAAAAATACTTTTTCCAAATTTTAGGTGTGTTTCAATGGGGCTAGCGCATTCATTTTTGGTATGTATCATTGCCTTCTAATTTTCTTTGAGATAACAGAAAAAGTTTGGCCTTTTCATTGACCACGCCCACTTTTTTTAAAGGATTTTAGCTTAAAATGACTCTTTTTCAATAAATATATATGAAATTTGACTAAAAATTATATAACAAAAGTTGTAGACATTAGCATTTTCTAACTTTTATGTATATATTGTACGTGTCTCACCCACTTTTGTGTGCGTGGTTTTAAAAAAAGTGATTTTTTAGCTAAAAAGGCGAAGTTTCATTAAAAAGCATTCAATAGTTATATTTTTATATCCCGCCCACTTTTTGGAGGCGTGGAAGTTTTTTTTGTGTATGGCCGGGTATTTTGCAATCCGTCGTAGATGGACTGAAGCTTTTGCATACACACTGTTGCACTTCCATACTTTATTTTTGTCAGGTTTGCTACTGCCCGATGGAGCGCACAGACTCAACTACTGGTCCATTGTACCTACTACCACGCGGACGCCTTACTTTAATGTATTTAGTCTAACCATCTTTCAAAGAAAAATGAAAAGGAGCTTTTCAGTGATGAAGAGCTTAGGTGTTCTCACTCACTACGTCAGTCTCAAAGATCCGCCACCTTATGCGAGCAAAGGCAGGACAACTACAGAGAAAGTGTTCCGCTGTATTGGCATCCTCTCCACAGGCAGGACAGTGAAGTGATGGTTTCGCTCAAGCCTAACATATTCAAGTGTTTAGCAAAAACTTGGCTGCACTGAATTCTCCTGAGAGTTAAAAGGAAAGGAAGGAGAGTTAGGCCCAGCCGTAGTCGTTTATTCTTAGAAAACGACTTTTGGAGAAAACCAAATATCAATGGCAGACGTGGTGCTTGTGACAGATGCAGGCAGACCTAGCGTGGGTTCTGGTCCTGATAAAACCTCTTCTGAAGAAGAACGAGCAAGCTCGTTGGAGATCTCAATACCCTGGATACCAGTATGACCTGGGACCCAACAAGATTTACTGTATTTAGCCTTCCAACTAAGTTCAATGACGTCTCAAGTTCGAGCACTATCTTGAAAAAGGTAAGAGGCACATACTTCTGCCTTCCACTTTTTAGTCACGATACAGCGCATAGCCATTAGAATAGCCAAAATCTGCACTTGGAACGGAGACGCATATTTACCTAAGGGATAGTTGATTCTAATGTTCTCGGTTTAAACAAAGACTCCAGCACCAGACACCTGTCCGGTTTCGGAGTCATCTGTGAAAATACGATGGCATTTGGTGGTCTGGTTCAGAGCGAAGCCACACCATTGCCTGAGTAAATTCTATGTGGTACGTTTGTCGCATTTCGGGATTTCTGGTGTCATTTCGTCAGAGAGCATGTCCATAAAATAGAGGCCGAGGGACAATTCTCGCACATATTTTTCAAAATTCCGATGCGTGTGGTACCAAAAAACACCTTTCATTTAGCGAAAGATGGTTTTCAGCGCACACCCTATTTGGAATATATTAAGGTGCTAGGGAAGGCCCCTGTGCAGCCAATACAAGCGGTTCTTTGGAGTTTGGCAGTAACACGTTTCCGCGAAAGCCTGTCCCACCGAATAACCGACGTATATGCAACGGTGGTCTTACTACCGTGGCCGTATAGATCTGAGGGACCTCTTTCGGAGATAGGCCCAATGTCTTGCCAAAAGCGCCTTTACACAGCCAGAAAGTGGGCAGAGTTTTTTTGGTTCCGCAAGTAGTGTTCTATAAAGGATTACTCCCAAATATTTGACTTTACAGGATATTGGGATAGTTACAACTT
The DNA here is from genome assembly GCA_947623515.1 of Neoascia interrupta. Lineage (NCBI taxonomy): Eukaryota > Metazoa > Arthropoda > Insecta > Diptera > Syrphidae > Neoascia > Neoascia interrupta. The sequence goes on from OX392463.1 coordinate 57,101,645, forward strand.
TAAGCACGACCAGTGACTCCTTCTTATTAATAGAACAACCTTAGTTTCAAAAGGATTCACTAAAAGCTTATTCCTAGTGCACCTATCATCGATCAAGCCTAGGGATCTCTGCGCCTAAGACCACTTAGTTCCTAGATTTGAGCCGACAGAAAGAACGGTAACATCATTCGCGTAGGATTGTGTGCAGGTTCCGGGAAGGTTGAGATCCGATAGCAGAGAGTCTACAACCAAACACCATAAAAGGGAGAGAACACCACCTTGCGGCCAACCCCAGTTCACCCCAGTTTTGACGCACTTATCATAATTTCCCTCGGTTATTAGCATCCTGTGCATTAGCATTGCCGTAATGCATTGAACTAATGTTTCATTATGCACCGTTTTGTCTGGCTGAGTTGCACAATGCACATGATATCAATGGTCGCGTTACCAAAAGCACCCTCAATATCGACGAAAACGCCCAGCATGTACCCTCTCTGCCCAAGAGCTTATTCAATTGTACCAACAAGGTTAAGAAGCGTAGTTTCGCAGGATTTTTCGCGCTGATAAGCGTGTTGCATCTCTTATCCCGTGCAGCTCAACAAGTCTCGCCAAGCTATTTAGCAGGAAGGAAGAAAGACATATGAGTCTGAAATTTTTGTCTAGGCTAAAGTCAGACTTACCAGGTTTTGGTATGAATAAGACCGGACTTCAACTGTACGCCAAAGGGTGGGTATGAAAGCCAAGACGATGCTTGTAGTCGAGCTGCATATTTAGTTCAGAGAAACAATGTAACCTTAACGCAGATTAAAAATGCCAAAGCTTTCTTCCGCAAGTGTTGAGCGTTGCATCACCTGATTTATTTTGGGTCAGGGAGAAAAAAATAGAGAGGGACGTTTCTTTTGCCTTCTTCTAACTGAAATATAATTTTGAGGCATAGGTTGAAGCATAGGCTGGACTCTCGTAGAATTAAAAAATCCAGAATATATTTTTGTAGATCTCTTAATTTTTTCGTATACCTACATTAATTGAGGTCAAACAAATTTGACGTGGAGGTGTTTCCAAAAACGTCTCTCGTTGAAAAAACAATAAGTTTTCTACCAAGTTTTTCCTCATAAAATGTTGTACCCAAAACTCAATGTGAGCAATATTTGACAGCCTCACGTCCGACAGCACAAAAGCAAATACCAAATGTTTTTCAGTGGCATTTAATCCAAAGACTCTATCGAAATAAAACCCTTAGAGCATGCCTGATGAATTTATTTCGTGATGCATGAAATGTTTTTTTTTTTCAACAAACCCTTAACATGCATCTCCCGCTTTTTGTATGTATAAACTTAAATATAGGACTGAGTGTCAGAGAATCTAAATACGAGAACACCAAGTCCACTTTTCGCATGTTGTTTTTTAAATAACTTTTTCACATGAACAGTTTCGGATGCTGGCTAGTCCTCGTCCTCGTCAGTAGCAGTGTATCCATGTCCATTCCGTATGAATAATAAGCCCTTAACACAACGAGAGAGAAGTGATACCAGATACCTAATTGGATTTTTTGTTAGCGGAGGGAATTTTTAATCACTCAACACAATTAAGTTGTAAAAGTTTCTAGCGACTAGTTACAATGGTTCATTTATAGAGATCACCAGAATCACTCAACCCTTCTGCAGGGCTTCTTATAGTTTAGTTTAAACTTAAATTAAATTAGGTCAGTGCAGCAAGTCAAATTGAATGCTGTAAGGTCCAAGCTCTATAACAAATATGGCACTGGGTCTTTCGATTAGTTCCAAGCGTGACTAAGTGCTGCTTTGCTATCTTTTGTCGAATTTTCGCTAAAAAGGCGTAGTGTAGATGTATGGGTTAGTCTTTATGGGCTAAGAACATGTCCGCTTTTGATGTGATATGGTATATTTTTGGATTTAAATTACATTATGATGAGAGTGGGGTAAGGATTTCCAGAAGTATGTCCAAAAATTTGATTAAAATGAGAAATGTGATGAGAGACCACACATCAGACGGAATGAAACAGTGTTTTTAATTTAAACAACATTCTAATTAATCCAAAAAACTTTAAATAAATTGCATTGGCTTGGACTTTGTGGAATCAGTGGTTATAATTTCCCTAACTAGTCAGACTAACTGGTCAAAGGAGAATCTCTCATTACAGAGAGAAAAATCCTGGGGCTATGATCCCAATTGCTTTGAGACTTATAAGCACCCACAAAAAATACATGCTAAGCTAAAGTTGTCAGTGGATCACAACACACAGAGCATGAAACAAGGACAAAGACTAAGCGTATGAAAATTGCTTCCTTAGCAACTTCAACCAAGAATTTTCTTACCTAAGGTTTTCCATTTCTTTTACCGGCAATTTCCGGCTTCCAAGCCATAATAGTTACTTTCAATGGCAATGCCATACTTTCAAACGGTTCTCGATGTTTCAATTTTTCACTATTTGAGTGAAATTTTAAAACAAATATGCATTATTTATATACAAATATGCAAAAACTGTCATTGTTATCCAAAAAATATTTTTTTTTACTTATCTCTCCCTCTCTACCTTCACAGTAGCCTTCCATCCTCTGCGAAGATAGAAACGCTGCTTTTAATTGTACAGACCAAGAGCTCTGGCATTGGCATCCGCTATGGCTTGGTCCTCATGATCGTCTAAAGCATGAAAGCTTGGATTCGAAAACCCTCTTGGCTGGTCCGTTCCATCCGCTCTAAGTGACCGAACCAATGAAGTCTTCGCGTTTTGGCTTTTCAAACTGCAGCTACGCTTCGTATAGCAAAAAGAGTTCGCGGTTGTGTCGCCATTATCGCATACAGCAACAGGACCATAAATCACAGCAGAATTCTTCTCCTGAAAGGGACAAGTATAATTTATCCTTTTCTGCTTATCGTCCAACACTCGGCGCCATAAAGCAGAACTGGCAAAATAAGAGTTTGAAGACCTGTACACTTTTACTTTCCCAACAGGAGTTTTACCAATTACTAGTAAAAGCCTGTCTTTCGACAGGAACAACGTCCTCCCTGACGTTGATCCCTGAAAACTCCCTGACGTGATCTGATATCGAGTCAAAGACGTGCGGGCCGAACACTCTCGCAGTGAGGCACCAAGCCATATAGAACAGACTTGTAATTTTTAGCGGCCCTTATGGTATCACTACGTTGCCCGTCCGTCCATCCGTCCGTCCGCCAATCGCGTTATAACTTCTGAACGCAAACTTTTAGTTATTTAAACTTCGGAAAAAGTCAGATATCCCGACGAGGACACTTTTTTTCAAGTGCAAATACCGAATTAATTACAGTTTGAAGTTTTATGGGAAAATGGATTACATTTTTTCAATACTTTTTTTTTAGTTTAGCAGGCAGGAACTAGAAAAACGAAACTGAAATTTATTTACTTAACTTAAGTTTGCAAGCTTTAACGAAACAAGTGGGAAAGTGCAACAGTGCGGATGTAAAAACTTCAGTCCGTCTGTGACTAATATGTACAACTTTTGTCATATAATTTTATGGCAAATTTCATATATATTTATTGAAAAACAGTCATTTTAAGCTAGAATCCCTTAAAAAGTGGACGTGGTCAGTGAAAAGGCTAAAATTTTTTGGCTACTCCAAAGACAGTTACAAGGCAATGTTACATACCAAAGCTAAAATTTGGAAAAAGTATTTTTTTAAATTAGAGATGGCCGCACATACAGGCATGTAGTATCTAAGCGTGTCTGTGGGCTGATCTGGAGGACTGGACTTCCAGCCAACTCACCAACTTTCAGCTCTTTAGCTTAAGGCCTTTGTTTACATTCGGACGGGCGGACGGACGGACATGGCTTAATCGATTCTCCTGTCGGGCCCATTCATATCTATAAAAGGTCTTAGAGGTCGACGGTGATTATTTCACTGCGTTACAAACTATACATCAAACTTAATATACCCTGGGTAGGGTATAACAACCCAATTTTTTGAAGGTGCTCAAAAGTTTTTGAGAAAAGAGGAATTGAATGGATGACGTTTTTGAAAGTATTTGGCCATTACTTTTGAACCGTTTAGTGCAAAGTGCTTAAGTCTTATTTTTCAAAAAATATCTAATACAGCTATTTTAACGCTTTTTCGAAAAAAAAATTGCGAAAATGCATAAAAAATGTGTGCCCAGCTTTCCCATGTCTCCGGTGATACTGAAAAAAAGTCGGATGAAAAAAAAAAAAATCATACGTATCAAAAATTATCCAAGTTTTTGAGGAAAATTATAGCGAATTTTAAAGTTTTAAAACTTTCCGAGATTTAATTCAAAAACATAAAAGCATTTTGAGAAACAATTATCTTAAATCTTTTAGTATCTTAACGGTAAAAGCGATCTTGTTCAAATTTTGTACAAAGCGTAAAAAAAAATTAAAACTGCGTTAAATAATGCTCTAACGTATGTGTCCACCTTTATCTCCCAAACGGTTAAAGTTTAGTTTTTAAATAACTATCGGACATAGTCCATTTTTTGAAATCTTAAACAAAGTCAAAGCAAACTGCGATATATTCAAAAACTTCGAATATTTGACTTAACAACTTAAAAACTTTTTCTGTTACAATTTTTTAAAGATCTCTAGTCCCTTAACGGCTATTGGGATATTCATTTGGCTGAATTTAATAACGCTTTAAAGGAAAATTAACTGCATTGAAAACGTTTTAAAATTGCCATTTTCAGCCTGAAGTTTTGAAACTCATTTAAACAAATGAAATAAGAAACCGCATGTTTTACCGTTGTCATCGGCAAATGATGTTAATTTAAATAATGGCAAATGATGGCAAATGTTAAATTAAAAATAGTCTAACAGTAATTGCAAAAAATTTAAATTGCTGTTTTGTGGATATTAGATTTCAAAAATCGTAAAAAAGGAATAGAACACTTATGTACTTTCCTTTGTTTTCGAAAGAGTAATTTAAAGGCAAAAATTCGAAATAAACAACGTAGTCCATCTCTTAAAATGAAAAAAAAATATAGCAGTTTGGAAATAGTAAAGGGTTTTCTAGATACGCTTGAAAACACTTTAGTTGACTGACTCAAATGATGCTGCTAGCAAATATGTACATCGTAACTTATGGACCATTTTACATCAACCAACTTTAACACAAGCTCAACCACATGAACATACCAACACAGAAGATTTGAGAGAAAAAAATATTTTTGAAAAATTCCTCAATTGATAATATAGTGTTTGCCCAAATGTTTGCGTCTTTGTGGGTTAGTGCCCCACCACTCTGGAGTTATTACAAGGCCTTTTTGTATAATATTACTGAGGGTCTCTTCAAATTTACCCCTGGCAACAATGGCTTAGTCATCCGCGTCTGCCTGGTACTTGATGCCTTGGTTAGATAAACCCTTAAGCAACTCATCAACAACAAATTTCAACATTAGAGGTGGCAGAATCCCTCTTTGTGGCCATCCATTTGCTGTACCTTGATAATACTTTGTTTAATTTGCGTCTCTGATGATCTTGTGTGATCCACTAAGTTACTGTGTTGACTGCCCCCCCTTCGTGTCTTTGAATGTTATCAGTAGCAGTCTTTATGGATCTGCCCGCTCTGTAGGCATGATGTTTTGGCTTCCTTGATTAGTCGACTAATCTCCAATTAGGTTCGCTCGTAAAGTTGATCTTAACTCCAAGGTAGACGAGCTCCTTAACTACCACAAAGTTGCTTCTACCTACAGTGACATTTTATCCTAAGCGGCGGACGGATGTATCTAACTTTTTAATAACATTCACTTCGCCTTATCCTTGTTTGTAGAAAATAGAATAAAAGGGGACATTTTTTCTTGTTATCTTAATTTTGAGAAATATATAATTAAAAATATTGTTTTTCAGTGACCGTATTCCTTTGCCACCCAGGCGAAAACCAAGACTGGTGGCCCGCATACGGTGGGAAAGGTTGCATGATGCTGACTCTGGTTTCAGAGAGCGCTTTGCACAGCATGTTTGGGAGAAGTTTGAACAAATTCCAACTCAATTTTTGGATGTAGAGGAGGAATGGCAGCTCTTTTTATAGGCAGTCAATACCTCTGCAGGAAATATTTGTGGAGTGAAGCGGCTGGGGTAGCGGCTGGTGGTGAGAAAAGAACTGCTTCGTTTAAAACGCCTGGAGTTCAAGAAGCCATCAAAGAGAAGAAGAGAGCCTACATTGCGTGGATCCAATGTAGAAACTCAACTTCTCGAGCCCGGTACAATGAGGCGCGAAGGACCTCCAATCTGGCAGTCAGAACAGCCAAGGAACAGTCATGGAAAAAGTTCGGCGAGAAGTTGGAGCACGATTACAGATCTGCAAACAATATATTTTGGCAGACCATTCGCCGGCTCAGAGGAAGGTAGCCAAATATCATTCAAGGGGTTAAATCCAAGAACGGTACACTTCTTTCAAATGAGAGCGATGTCTTGCGCAGATGGAGAGAGCACTTTTTGAAGTTGCTTAACCCCCAACAGGGCACTGAAGATGGCATTCCCACTGCTGACGAGATAAGGGCTGAGAATAGTCCCACAGTAGACGAAGTCACTAAAGCGATTAAATAGCTAAAAGTTGGCAAGTCTGCTGGAGTTGATGAAATCCGGCCAGAAATGCTCAAGGCAATGGGTGAAGAGGGTGTTAAATGGCTAACACATGTCATTAAGGTGGCCTGGGATAGCGGGAAGGCACCTAGCGATTAGATTATTTTCAAAAAAGGGAACAGGAGAGATTGCGCCAACTATAGGGGCATATCTCTCTTGAGTCTTCCGGGAAAAGTATTCGCGAAGGTGTTGGAAACGCGTTCCAGAGCTGTAAGCGAGCCTTTGTTACGGGAAGAACAGTGTGGCTTTCGGCCTGGCAGAGGAACAACCGGACAGCTTTTTACTCTGAAGGTTATTCTTGAGAAGGCCTGGGAATATGCCAAACCGGTCTATGCGTGTTTTGTAGATCTGGAAAAGGCGTATGACCGAGTCCCTCGGGATACACTGTGGAGAGTTTTGCAGGGCTATGCGCTGAGTGGTCCTCTTCTGAGAGCCATCCAGTCTTTGTATGGAAACTACAGAAGCTATGTACGGATAAATGGCGTCAAGTCCCGTCCTTTTGATGTGCGCGTTGGACTTCGCCTGGGCTGTGTTCTGTTGCCGCTCCTTTTCATAGCATATATGGACTGGATGGTGAAGCGCAGTTTTGGCGAGCAATGTTTCGAATTGGCTGGCATCAGGATGAGCCATCTGCTTTTCGCAGGTGGAGAAGTTTAAGTATCTCGGAGTTGTCCTGTAGAATTGGCCAAGCTGGAGCAATAGTAAAGGAACTGCGCTGGCCGGTCATCAGGAAAGCTGAGCTTGGAGTGAAAGCAAACATCTCAGTTTTTAATTCAGCGTTCGTTCCGACCCTATGGTCATGAAATTTGGGTAATGACCGAAAGAATAAGATCGCGGGTGCAAGCTGCCGAAATGAGATTCCTGAGGTGCGTTGCTAGTGTTACTCTAAGGGATAGAGTGAGAAACGTCAGTATTCGTGGGAATCTTAATGTTGAGCAGCTACAGATTCTTCGATGGCTTGGACACGTTGTTCGCATGTCCCCTGACAGACTTCCTAGACAGGTCATGCAAGCTGAGATGCGAGAGCGTCGACCCCCTGGTAGGCCAAGAAACGGGTGGTGGGATCAGGTAAAGAACCTCTCTGAGTCCCGCCTGGGGATTGCGCCGAAGTCTCTTGAGTTGGTGGCGGAGGATCGAGAACGATGGAAAGACCATTTAGCCACCCTCGCTCCGCGACCCTTTTAAAGGATAAGCGGCATTAGAAAGTGATGATGATGATGATATAATTTAAGCAATTTTTTAAAAACTTATTTTAAGACACTGCTATACTTATTTTAAGACACTGTTTCATATTTTATTTATATTTTAAATTTACAATTCTTATTTAACATGAAATTTAAATTTCGGTACTATTTTTTTTTTTAAACTGGTTGAAAAAAAACTTTTTCCTTATTATCTTTTCTGTTAAAGATATCTGCCGTGTTGTGTTAAAGTAACTTACCATTCAAAAATTACAACAGATCCGGACGGATGGTCGGCTAACGAAGCAATACCGTTTCCATTTTTTAACGCTTTGCCGATTATGGTTGCAATCCCGCATTGAGCTACCTAGCCAGAGCCACATAGTTTGGTCTGTCATTCTGTATTTGAATTTCGTTATACAGTTTTTGAGACACGCGTCCTTCGCTTTATTTTGTTAAGGAAATTTGAAATAACTTCTAGCCCCTGGCACGTGTTAACAACGGGGCTCATTAAGACAAATAATACAGTAGAAACTCAAACCTCGATGCTTTTATAGGTGAATTCATTAATTCAAATAACAGAATTCGCAACAATGATTTGATTTCTTTTTACTGAAAGTTTGTTTTTTCCTGCTTCTGTATTCATTATTTTTCAAATATTTTCTGTCGTATGAGTTCTTCCTTCCTTTTAAGTATAATGAATAAAGAAATCCATTACACAAGACCAAGAGCCTGCGACAACGTAAAACATAAATAAACGTCCGTCATGTTGACTTACGAGTTGGAAAAATCAATTGACTTTTCTTAGAGAAATGTAAAGTCAACACCTGAATAATTGACATCCATCAAAAGTTAAACTGTTGCACAGCACTAAAATAACAGCAAAACGTATGGGAATGTTTATTTTGGCCGAAAAATTATTTCGTTCGCGTCTCTACCATGGAGTTCCACCTGAACTCCCATAATGTTGCTGAATTACATTAGAATTTAATGTTTTCGACTTTCTTGGGGGTTGAATCAAAACTTCCTCAGTCTACATACGTGAAATGTTTACTTCTTTGAAGAGAAATCAAACCGAACGAAAATACCAAAAGCCGCATTGGGAGGAAACTTTTACCGAATCGACGTTATTGAGTTTACCGGAAATTTTAAGACCTACAGGGTTTCTCGAGAATGTCTATTAGAAAGTTGTTCGTTGGTTGGGTTGCCTTAATTTTCGTGTGTAGGTACTACATTGAGCATAAAAACAAGAAAATGACTTTTGCATCACGTACAAACTTACCTAGAACATTTTCTTTTTGAGAAAAATTCTTTCGTTTGCAGTAAAATGAAATGAACATTAGTCAATTCCCTCTTAATATCCGACCGAGGGTATATTTATTTTAATGCATAGTTTGTAATACTGTGAAATAATCACCGTAGACCCCTAAGACCTTTTAGAGATATGATCATTACCGACAGGTGAGTCGATTAAGCCATGTCCGCCCGTCCGTCCGTCTGCCCGTCCGACCGTTTTGAGGCACTTTTGTGGTCTTTAAAACTGTGCTAGGAAAATGAAACTTGCAACGTTGCTTGGTTCTCATTTTGTACAGACAAATTATAAAAATTTAAACGAACCGCCTACAGCCACGCCCACAATTGACTTGAATGTCAGACAACCTCAAATTTACATTTTATTTCAAAATGCCTTTTGGTCAAGATAGACAAAACATATGAACTCAAATTTTGATGAAGAGCAATATCGACCAGAACCCTTTAATTAGACGAAAATTGGACCGCCCACTTTATTGACCATGCCCACTTTTAACATCTCGAATCTTTAAAAACCTGACTTCTCGGGAAATTCATTCTAAATCGAAAAAAATAATATGACAAATATTAAAGATATTACCATTTGCTAAGTTTGTTGCATACAAAGCATTGAGCTACGCCCACTTTAGAGCTTCCCCTTTATAATGTATGTGTATGTATGTATGTATTCTTTATTCTCATCTACAAATATTGTTATATAATATAATTTAACTTATAGCTAAACATTCACATTTCTTAAGATTAGGAGAATAGTTTGTAACATTTTTATCTTATTTAAAATAGATAGAGACAATGCTACAATTCATAAACATATACCATTATTTTGTTGTGGGGTGAATAAAATAAATAAAATAAATAACTAGCTTGAAAAAAATAAAAATCATAATATAAATTTTAAGTATGTAATTCCAAAGTTTCTTCAAAATAAGGACCAAGATGAATACAAAAAACTTAAACAATGTAGTGCAACAAGATTTCGATTTCATTAATGCTATGTAAAAGAAGCCACGACCTTACTTTCTTAAAAAACACGGATGAATTTCTTATGTAACGTATTTTCTCTTATGTAACTATATTTCTCGTAAGTTTGTTAAACAATTTGCGGGATACGACGGAATAAGAGCTTCTAAAAAGAGTTGTCCGGAAAGGTATGGATAGAACAGTGCGATTGGTGCTTCTTAGGTTATATAAACCATTGATAGGACTCTGCATGTAGCCACTTCTAATGAAAAATATTTTTAAAACCTTGTAGCAGAACATGTGCTTTACTGGCAGAATCTTTGTTTTTCTATATAATTCTATTGAGCGGGTTGAGCGAGACGAATTGCAAATTTTTCTAATTGCGCATTTTTGTAAAACAGTAAGTTGTTGTAAATTGTTGTTGTAGGCACCGCCCCAACAACTAATACCGTAATCCAATCTAGAATGAAATATGCCATAGTAAACTGTTCTCAGCAGTTCATTAGAGCATACTTTCCTCAGATTATATAGACAACGAATAGCAGAAAGAAAATATTGTTTTAAAAGGGCAATATGTTCAGTCCACTTAAGATGCTGATCTATTGTTACGCCAAGATATTTAAAATGATTCACTAATTCAATAATGAAGCAATTTGCTTTACATAAGTTTCTCGAGTTGAATAGATGCTGAGAATCAATGCTTGGACAATTTATGTTAAATAGAGTGTACCTCAAACAATCAGGTGCGTGGAAAGTAATTTCAATGTCATTCAATGCTTTTGATGCAAGACCGAAAAACATCAATTTTGTTTTGTCACTAACAAGAAGTTTATGTTCCGCGAACCATGATCTTAACAGACAAACATCGAAGTTAATATCAGCAACTAAATTTTAAGGATTAACCGCATCGTAACCAATTGCGAGATCGTCAGCGAAAGCTTTTACATTCCCAATAAAAGGTTGCTCAAATAAAGAATTGATGTACACTAAAAATAGAATGGGCCCCAGTACTGATCCTTGAGGAACACCCATGTTCAGATACTTCGATTCGCTTAGTACATCTTGTGCTTTAACTTTTTGCCTGCGGTTACATATGAAGGATGCAAACCATTCGTAAACACAACCACGAAAACCAGCATTATAAAGCTTGTTCAAAAGACATTTGTGGTTTACCATATCGAAAGCTTTGTTTATGTCCACGAAAAGTGTGCCACAAAATTTTTTGTCATCGATACCTTTTTGTATAAGCGAGCAAAAGTCCAGAACAGCATCTTCTGTTGATAGCCCCGATCTAAAACCAAACTGAAGCTTACTGAAAAAGTTTTGTTTTGAAAGAAATCGCAAAATCCTATTTTTCATTATCCTTTCAAAAACTTCCGAAATAAAGGATAACAATGAGATTGGTCTATAGTTATTCCTATCTTTTTTGTTGCCTTTTTTAAATAGCGGTATAACAATAGCCAATTTTAAATCCTCGGGAAAGACGCCTGAGAGGACACTCAAGTTAAAAATGTGTACTAAGATGTCCACCAAGTTTATTGCTATTTTTTTAAGAACTACATTCGGAATGCCATCCATACCAGAAGAGTTCGAGTTTTTAAGGGAATTGATTGTTTTTAATATTTCCAGGCCAGATATGGGTTCAAAATAAAAACTATTTCTGCTAAAGGCACCTCCTGAAATTCCAACATTTGTGCAACAGTTACAATTTAGCGAAACTTCACCGGGACATAAATCTTGACCAACAGAAACAAAGAAATCATTAAAGAAATTTGCTACTTCTGCTGGGCTTGTCACCACTACGTTGTCATTGTGGATTGATAAGGAGCTCTCTTGGTTTTTTACTTTTCTATTAGTAATGCTGTTGATTACTTTCCATTCACTTGTGGGATCGCCTTTCGAACTTCTTATTTTGTTCAGGTAATAATTTTCACGACTCAATATTACTTCTTTGCTAACTTCTTTACAAATTTTATTGAAACGTAATTTTAAATTTGTATTGTGTGGATGCTTTCGACGTTTAATTGATAACTTATTTTTTAATTTAATTTTTCTCAGTAGTGCCTGATCTATCCAAGGTTTCAACCTTCTTTTTGAATTTTTTATTGTGACAAAGTGTGTAGAACTACATATGTAGCTTTTTAATTTAGACAAAAATAAGGCATACGCCCTGGAAGGATCTCGCATGGCAAAAACATCTTCCCAATCAGCACAAAGAAGTGCAAAATTCAGTTTCACAAAGTCGATTTTACAAACCCGTCGCTCGGCTTTAGAATCGCTCTGGCAATTCCTTATTACGCTCTTAAGAACAAAACCTGTCATACAATGATCTGTTATACCCAGATCGAAGACTATGCCAGCCATGGAACAGCCTTGTTGACAAATTCTCGAGAAACGACCAAAAACGTGATCAGTACAAGTACCAGTGGCTGGTCTTGTGGTCTCATTAATAAAAGCTAAAAATCCATGCTGAGCTAAAAGAAGACAATAACAATCTAAGGACGGGCTTGGGGTTAAGAAATCTAAATTTATATCTCCTAAAAGGAAAAGATTTGAATCCCGCTCACTATAAAGGAAAACAGAAAGTTCGTCAATAAACACTTGAACCGGTTGCAGGTGTAATCTGTACACGCAAACCAAACTGACTTTTTCGTTGTTTAAACAAATTGAAATTTTAATTACATCAGCACTACACAGACTATACTTCTTTACGTCATACTCATAAACATCACGAATAAAAACTCCAACTCCGCCCGCAGCGTAAGAGTCATTAGGATTCGCTTCAAAATTGTAATTTGGCAAACTATAATTTTTAATTTCATTTGAGAATATCCAAATTTCAGAAAGGAAAATTAAATCGGGCAAATTTTTAAAGGAATCCAGATTGTAAGTTAATAAATCGAAATTACTACGAAGACTACGAATATTTTGATGCACTACATAATATGATTTGGTATACGAACTACAATTCAAAAATATATCATTGGGACTATGTACGGTTGATCTCTTCAGCTCCTGCCCACTTCCTCCAGAATTCTTTGGGGTCATTACAGTATTACTGGGGTTCATTGGAGTTCATGGCCTTGTAGTACCAAAAAGTGATATGCTTCTCCTTTATAAAGGATCCCTGCAGATCCTTCCCACTTCCTGCAGAATTCCTTGAGTTCATTGGAGTTCCTGGACTGGTGGAACCGAAAAATGATATGCTTCACCTTTATAAAGGATCCCTGCAGATCGTGCCCACTTCCTCCAGAATTCTTTGGGTTCACTAGGTTGGGAACTCTGGTATGTAGTACCGAAAAATTATATTCTTCTTCTTTATAATACCGATAATGGAGCTTTTCTCTTAGAGGTGAATTTTAAGTTAAAAGTAAAAATTAAAAACGTAAAGTGAAAATTAAAAAGTTACAAGTAAAAACTATAAAGTTCCCCTACAATAAAGTGCTGTATGCATAGGTTTTCAAAGCGCTATTTGCAGGTCAAAATTATGTGACTAGGTAGCTCGCGAGAGTTGTCGGCTCGCGTGGGGTTTGGGGTTGGGCCCAGGGCAATTTTTTATTTTTTATTTTAATCGATGTGTCCTGCGTTGTTCCTGTTGTTCGACAGGCTTCTTTACTAGTAGAAAAATAATCGCCGTAGATCCCCAAGACCTAAAGGGCATATGATAGACCGAATTGTAAGTCGAATGAGTCTGTCCATCCGTCCGTCCGTCTGTCGGTAGTTTTTAGGCCTTTAATTTTGAGCTAGGAACTTGAAACTTGATATCTGTTCTTTCTAGGTCCCGACGCAGTACAAGTGTAAAAATTTTTGAAATCCGCTCACTGACACGCCCACTTTACTTAAAAGCATGAAAAATCAAAGTTGTCGCAGGAAGCTTAAATTTAGTACGCAATATCCTCGCTTTAGTGTATTGTGATTGGCATTTAAAAAAAAGTGAATACCGCCCCCTTGTAGGCGTGGTCATACTTAGTATGCATTCTAATAAACGGTTTTTATTTGATATATTTGCTTTGAATCCAAAAAACTTGCACCATAAAGTAAGCTATCACCTCAAGTGAATAAATTTTCACCACGCCCACTTTTGGGGTATGGCGAAATGGTTTAAGTATAAACCAAATTTTTCATATAAAAATGCAGTCAACACGTGTATACCACCTTTGATAAAAAAATATAAACAAAAATACGATGTTATTGAGAAGAGGTGGATGCCACGCCCCTTTCTTAGGGAGAATATTCTTAACTGAGAAATTCTAAATACAATTGAAGTTAAATGAAACCGAAATTTAACAACCAATATTTATAACACAATTCGGAGCTTGACAGTGGTCAATTGGGATGGGGTATCCAACGATTCGCCTAAGCGGATTGTAACCCTCCCACTAGTTATAAGACAAGATGATTTCTGGGTTTTGTTTATAATTCGGCATAGATAAATCTCGATCCATTGACATCGTAAGAACTACAGCTTTTCTCTTGGCTGGAGCATACGAGCACACTGTTGCATTGATTCTAAATCCAAACTCACTGGAAAGCACCAGACAAATACCGCTTGTTTTTCTCAAAGTCCCCACTTTTGTAATTTTTCATGTGACTAGTTCCTGGAGCAATGACAGCGAAGTGAAGAAATTATCAACTAAACTTTATAGGGTGCAATTAGCAGTAGTAGTAGTAGTAGTAAATTATGGGGTGCAATTAGGTATCCGCTCGCCTAGGTTCACGTCTCTAGTGCTCCCTATTTTAGCAGCGTAAATTTGGCCATTTGGAGGATAAAATGTTGAAGCATCGCAAGCCCAGCAGATTTTGATTCCATAATTTGCCGGTTTCCATATTTTCCATGTACTATATTCCATATTTTATCATCTTGTGTACTCTATATACAAAAAACTGCACGTCCACGGTGATATTCTCATAAGGTCGAAAAAGCGTTCTCAAATTCGATTTGATCATTTCGAAAATGCCCTTGTCGGTGCAGCCTTTTCTTCCGATTGATGAACAAAATAGAGTCAAAATAAAATCCTCCCAATTTTTTCTGCGGTACATTTGCCTATTGGAATCGTGCGGTAAAGGAGGAACTATTTTGAAATATATTAGAAGCATACCGACGACTGCCGTACAGAGCTTAACCGTAATAAAAAAAATAAACCCAAATAAAAGTGGATGTCCGAATATTAGAAATTCGGAAAATATCTATTTAGCTACCTAAGTTTGGTGCTAGATATTAACCTTTGGACGTACAGCCCCTTCGATGACTTTATGACACAGGCGGTCATGGTCGAACTTGAATTGTCGCTAGCGTGAACTGCTTCGTGAACCGCTTCGTTAACCATAATAAAGATAGAAAATAACCTAAATAAAAGTAGGCATTCGGTTTTGGTTTAGGAAAAAATAATTGTTAAGGTCGGCCGGAAAATATCTGGTCTGGTTAGCCATAAAATTATTACCATAGGGACAGCTCCTTTGATGCTGCATTCGGAAAGTCCGGTCTTCGTGTTACAAATTGTCGTTAGCCGCAAACTGAAATAAAGGAAAAAACGACAAGAAAGGAGGCGTTGGGTTTATTAAAAATGTATTGTTTTGCTTGCTCATAACAAATCTGCCTATCTAGGAAATTATTGACCGCCTTGGTTAACCCTTTTGAAGCTATATGCCTAAGTAGGGTCACCGTATGACCTGAAAGAAAAGGTCGTTAGCCATACACCGAATCCATTTTACTATAAAAAAATATTTGGTTTAGACAAGGCGTCATAATTACGTGCGAAATTAGTTTCTTCAAATCGAAAAAGTGTAAAATCATTTTTATTTACCTGGGTAAATACTATGAACTTGCGTAGAAAAAATTTTGTATGAATGCGAAGGTTAATATATATTGTAGAAAGCACTTTTTTTTAAATTTCTTTCATACAAAGTTTTGGGCCACGCCCACATAAGGAGGCAGAATTTAAAAAAAGATCTCTAATTTTCCAAAAAAAATATGGATTTCGCCTACTTTTTAGCCTAACTCAAGTAAGGATAAGAAATAAAATTTAGCACATTAGCTTCACCGGGTCTTATGCTAGATTTCTTTTCTACAAAGTTTTTGGCCACGCCCATGTTTAGAGGTTAATATTAGGAAATAATTGAATTTTACCCAAAAAATTACATATTTGGCATTGAATTAAAGAGTAATTGTTCATATGCAACTTATCCAATATTTTTGTTCCAAATCGAAAAATTTGTAATGTAGAAAATATTATGTTCTACATTTGGTTTATACAAACTTTTGGCCCACACCCATATTTAGAGGCACAATTCCATAAAAACCTATAAATTTGCAGAAAAAAACATGGATTTCGACTGTTTTTTAGCCTTACTAAGTATAGAATAAGAAATAAAATTTAGCACATAAAGTACACCTGATACTCTTTCAGATTTCGCTCACACAAAGTTTTTGGCCACGCCCATCCTGAGAGGTCGATTTCACAAAATTATTGAATTTGAACCAAAAAATTCTAGTTTTGCGTACATTTTAGCCGCAAAATTGGATATTTCTGTGCTAATATTGATTTTCAGTTAAAGGGGTTGGACATGCCACATCCCTTTAAAAAAAATGAACAAAAACTTAAAGGGAAGGATTATTTTTTTTTCTATTTAAAATGATGCATAAATGGTAACGGGACGGGGATGGAAAACAAGAAAATAAACGAATGGAAAGCAGAATAGGAATGGAAAGGAGAAAAGGAATGGAAAGGAGAATAGGAACAGGAATAGGGTATACCGCGGTCCGTTACAGACGGACCGAAGCTATTATATACGCACTGTTGCACTTTCTTACTGGTTTGGATTAATTTATAAAAAAGGCCAAGCAAATATCACATATATTCCCTCTATTTTCGAAACGGTATGAGGCAAAAATTTGAAATAAATACCGAAGGTATAGTCCATCTTTTGAAATAAAAACAAGTGGGAAAGTGCAACAGTGCATATGTAAAAGCTTCAGTCCATATACGAAGGATTGCAAAATACCCGACCATACCAACAAAAAAACCTGCCACGCCTCCAAAAAGTCGGCGGGATATAAAAATATAACTGTTGAATGCTTTATACTATGGGTGGTTGCATACATTTTGGCCTAAAACTCCGCCTTTTTAACTAAAAAAATCACTGTTTTTAACGCCACGCCCCCAAAAGTGGGCCGAGGCACATACAATATACACATAAAAGTTAGAAAATGCTAATATCTACAACTTTTGTCATATAATTATACCCGACCCAGGGTATATTAAGTTTGATGTATAGTTTGTAACGCAATGATATAATCACCGTAGACCCCTAGGACCTTTTAGAGATATGAATGGGACCGACAGGAGAATCGATTAAGTCATGTCTGTCCGTCCATCCGTTCGTATGTAAACAACTTTTAGGCCTTTAATTTTAAGGTAGAGAGCTGAAATTTGGTAGGTTGGCTGGTAGTCCAGTCCTTCAGGTCAAGTTTGAAAATAAGCTGAATCTGCATACAGACACGCCCACTACAACCCTGTATGTACGATCATCTCTAATTTAAAAAAACTTACTTACTTAAGGTAGCGCTACAGTCCGGGGTGGACCTGGGCCTCAGCCAACAAGCTTCGCCAGCCAGCTCTGTCTCTAGCTAGCCGTCTCCAGTTTCGCACGCGAAGTTGGCTGAGGTCCCCTTCCACTTGCGTGCGCCACCTGAGTCTCGGTGCTCCTCTACCGCGTCGTCCCTGCGGTGTGGATTCGAAGATTTTCCGGGCCGGGTGTTGGTGTCCATCCGCTCTAGATGACCCAGCCATCGTAGACGTTGTGTTTTGACTCTTTTGGCTAGGTCGGTATCGCTGTACAGCCGGTACAGTTCGGTGTTATATCTCCTCCTCCACTCTCCGCCTATGCAGACGGGACCGTAAATCGTCCGAAGAATTTTCCTCTCGAAGCAGCCTAAAGTGTTTTCATCCGCCTTTGACAGGGTCCATGCTTCTGCACCGTAAAGCAGGACTGGGATGATGAGGGTCTTATACATGGACACTTTAGTTGCTCGAGAGAGGGCTTTGCTACTCAATTGCCTTCTTAGCCCAAAGAAACAGCGATTGGCAAGAGTTATCCTCCGTTTGATTTCAGCGCTGGTGTCATTGTCTGAATTGATAGCGGAACCCAGGTAGACAAAGTCCCTAACTACCTCAAAGTTATAGCTGTCGATGGTGATGTTTTGTCCAAGACGTCGGTGTTGTGTGTCTTTTCTTGATGACAGCATATACTTGGTTTTGCCCTCATTGACTGCTAAGCCCATATTCGCCGCTTCCGTCCCAATACTCACGAAGGCTTCACTGACATCACGCTTTGTTCTACCGATTATGTCAATGTCGTCTGCGTATGCAAGTAGTTGAACGGACTTTTGATAGATTGTACCTCTGGTGTTGGCGCGAGAGTTCTGCACAATTCTCTCAAGTATGATGTTAAAGATCACCAGAGACGCAAATGAAACAAAGTATTATCAAGGTACAGCAAATGGATGACCACAAAGAGGGATTCTGCCACCTCTAATGTTGAAACTGGCTGTTGATGAGTTCCTTAAGGGTTTATCTTACCAAGGCATCAAGTACCAGGCAGACCCGGATGACTAAGCCATTGTTGCCAGGTTTAAATTTGAAGAGACCCTCAGTAATATTATACAAAAAGGCCTTGTAATAACTCCAGAGTGGTGGGGCACTAAACCACAAAGACGCAAACATTTGGGCAAACACTATATTATCAATTGAGGAATTTTTCAAAAATATTTTTTTCTCTCAAATCTTCTGTGTTGGTATGTTCATGTGGTTGAGCTTGTGTTAAAGTTGGTAGATGTTAAATGGTCCAGAAGTTACGATGTACATATTTGCTAGCAGCATCATTTGAGTCAGTTAACTAAAGTGTTTTCAAGCGTATCTAGGAAACCCTTTACTATTTCCAAACCGCTATAGTTTTTTTTTTCATTTTAAAAGATGGACTACGTTGTTTATTTCGAATTTTTGCCTTTTAATTACTCTTTCGAAAACAAAGGAAAGTACATGAGTGTTCTATTCCTTTTTTACGATTTTTGAAATCTAATATCCACAAATAAGCAATTTAAATTTTTTGCAATTACTGTTAGACTATTTTTAATTTAACATTTGCCATCATTTGCCATTATTTAATTTAACATCATTTGCCGATGACAACGGTAAAACATGCGGTTTCTTATTTCATTTGTTTAAATGGGTTTCAAAACTTCAGGCAATTTCAAAACGTTTTCAATGCAGTTAATTTTCCTTTAAAGCGTTATAAAATCCAGCCAAATGAATATCCCAATAGCCGTTAAGGGCCTAGAGATCTTTAAAAAATTCTAACAGAAAAAGTTTTTAAGTTTTTGAGTCGAATCTTCGAAGTTTTTGAATATATTCGCAGTTTGCTTTGACTTTGTTTAAGATTTCACAAAATGGACTATGTCCGATAGTTTTTTAAAAACTAAACTTTAACCGTTTGGGAGATAAAGGTGGAGACATACGTTGTTTTATTTGATTTTTTAAATAGGTTTCGAAAAACATAGGTTAGAAACGGTAGTTAAAGCATTATTTAACGCAGTTTTAATTTTTTTCAACGCTTTGTACAAAATTTGAACAAGATCTCTTTTACCGTTAAGATACTTAAAGATTTAAAATAATTGTTTCTGAAAATGCTTTTATGAGTTTGAATAAAATCTCGGAAAGTTTCAAAACTTTAAGATTCGCTATAATTTTCCTCAAAATCTTGGATAATTTTTGATACGTATGATTTTTTTTTCATCCGACTTTTTTTTTATAACACCGGAGACAAGGGAATGCTGGGCACACATTTTTTATGCATTTTCGCAATTTTTTTTCGAAAAAGCGTTAAAATAGCTGTATTAGATATTTTTTGAAAAATAAGACATAAGCACTTTGCACTAAACGGTTCAAAAGTAATGGCCAAATACTTTCAAATACGTCATCCATTCAACTACTCTTTTCTCAAAACCTTTTGAACATCTTCAAAAAATTGGATTGTTATAACCTACCCATGGTATATTAAGTTTGATGTGTAGCTTGTAACGCAGTGAAATACTCACCGTCGGCCCCTAAGGCCTCTTAGAGATATGAATGGGACCGACCAGAGAATCGATTAAGCCATGTCCGTCTGTCCGTATGTAAACAGCTTTTAGGCCTTAAATTTTAAGCTTGAGAGCTGAAAGTAAGTGAGTTGGCTGGTAGTCCAGTCCTCCAGATCAAGCTTGAAAATTAGCTGAATTTTCCCATAGACACGGCCACTACAGGCCTGTATTTGCGACTATCTCTAGTTTTAAAAAGTTTGACCTTTTCATTGACCACGCCTTCTTTTTTAAGGATTTTAGTTTAAAATGTCTGTTTTTCAATAAATATATATGAAATTTGACTAAAAATTCTATGACAAAAGTTGTAGACACAAGCATTTCTTAACTTTTTTGTATATCTAATATATATGCGCTTCCACCCACTTTTGTGGGCGTGGCGTTAAAAAAAAGTGATTTTTGGAGTTGAAAAAGGCGGAGTTTTAAGCCGAAATGTATGCAAGCACCTAGTATAAAGCATTCAACAGTTATATTTTTATATCCCGCCCACTTTTTGGAGGCGTGGCAATTATTTTTTGGTATGGTCGGGTATTTTGTAATTTGTTGTAGAGGGACTGAAGCTTTTCCATACACACTGTTGAAATTTCCCACTTGTTTTTTCATTAATTTACAGTTTTGTTTACATGAAACCTTGATGCTGTTTATTTAAAAAAAATGTAAATTCTAGCATTTATGTTTTTGAACCTCCATACATTTTGGCATTGGACAGTCCGAAACCTAAAGCGGGATACACACAACACAACCGTCATCGTATCGATCGAAAACCGCCGTCGTATGCGACTGTTTGTTTGGACATTGTATCGTGTGCTTGCGTTGGTACAATTGTCGTACTTTTATTGTAACGGGTGATTTTTTAAGAGGTTGAGAACTTTTTTGAAAAAAAAGCATAAAAAATTCGAAAAAATTAATGAAATATTTATTTGAATCGATAGTTTGAACCTTGCAATTTAATGTTTAAAGATAATTTCATGCAAATGTTGTACGCGGCTGCGTCTCAGGTAGCCCATCCGCTGAGTCCAATTTTGGCATACTCTTTCACACATATCGGCCGGTATCTCACGAATGAATGCATGGATGTTGGCTTCCAGTGCGTCAATCGAAGCGGGCTTGTCCCTATAGACATTAGCCTTGACATACCCCCACAAAAAATAATCTAATGGTGTCAAATCGCACGATCGAGGCGGCCAATTGACCGGCCCGAAACGTGAAATTAACTGTTCACCAAACTCGCCTCGCAATTGCGCGATTGTTTTGCGTGCCAAAACCAAAAATTCGGCATTGTGGTAGGTCGGCTGGCTTTAGTTCTTGAACCAGCTGTATCTTAAAACGCTTTACGCCCAAATCCTTCCGCAAAATTTTCCACGTAGTGCTGTAACAAAGGCCTAACTGCTGGGAACGGCGCCGAATCGACATTTCGCGATCTTCTGTCACACTAGCTGATACGGCCGCAATATTTTCTTCACTACGCACAGTACGTAAACGTGTTGGTGGTTTAATGTCCAACAAGGTAAATTTGGTGCGAAATTTGGTCACAATCTTCCGAATAGACTGCTCAGAAGGTCGAGAATGCCGACCATAAAATGGAAGCAGCGCGCGATGAACATTTCGAACCGAGCACGAATTTTGATAGTAAAATTCAATAATTTGCAAGCGTTGTTCATTTGTAAGACGATCCATGGTTAAATTGCAAACCAAACTGAAGCTGTTTGACAGTGAAGGTACTAAACACACGTCAGCTGTCAAAACCAGTGTTGCCAAAACCAAACCAGCTAAAAAATCACCCGTTACTGGCAGTGCTTAATTTTCGTCACACTTTAGCTGACCGTATCTCGTTCCATTTGAGTAATTGCGGCTTAAGCCTGCCGACTTTTCATTTATGTATTTGCGATAATATTTTGACACAATCATTGTAATTGAAAATATAACAAAAACGAAATTTTTAAGGGTGCTATCCGCGCTCTATAGATTTTAATCCAAACAGATGCACAATGCATTGGGGCCAATTAATACAAATTAATGTTTCTGTCATATTTATTGTTAAGCCCGTTCCATTTTTCCTTCACCTTCGATTGTGTTCATTAAAATGTTATACAAATAACCCTGCATGTAAACAGAGTTGTAAAAAAAAACACTGTGTTAATAATATCCACTGTATGTAGGTAGTTGCTTTCGAAAAACACGATAATGCGCTTAATGGTTGGACTTGTTATTAATCTCTTCTTTGGACTCGAAATTTTCGCAAATGCTTATCGCTTAATTGTGTCAATTAACACAATAAACGATACATTTTTAATGGTATAAAATAAAACAGCAAATATCTCGGCTGAATGCGTTCATTTTACACGCTTAATGGCTAGAGCTAACGAGATTCTGAATTAATCGTCTCGTTATGGGGAAATTATCGAAAAATTAAATAAAGAGCAAATTGTAGTCGCAGGTCAGCCCATTAGTCCTTAATGATGATTAAGAAAAATAACAATAAACAAATTGGCAACACTCGCGCTGATGAGCGTCAGAAGTCGAGTTAGAGTTTTGAGCGAAACACACATCGGTCTCTAAATTACTTCGTGTGGCAGTTGGCGAATGGGCAACGTTCCCACAGCTTCTTAAATAACAATTCGTTGCAAAATAGATGAACCTAGCTGTTTTGCGGTCCGCCGGTATATGCTTGTCGTGTCTCTTGTGTATCGCCACGTTACAAGTTGTTTCAAACCTATGTTCGTTTGACCAAAAGCGGGGTTCTTTATGAATCAGAGGGCCAAGGATGCACCCATTTTGGCAAGGGTTAAGTAAAAATAGCGTAGGAATAAAGCGCATCAGTCTGGCTTTCTATAGAATTAAGCTCATCCTAAAAGTGCATAAGTCTGAGTACTTTTCCAGGTAAGTATGTGATAATGTTATGTTTCACAAACTCCCACAGGGCAATTTATGTACGCCGTGATTTAAGTTTTTGACATTGCTTCTATTCAGATCCTAAGCGCGTCTTGCTCAATTTAAAAGTTTTCTAACTTTGATTATCATGAGGCGCTGGTACTTAAAAGCAGGAGCTGCGAAAAAAGTAAATTGTGCCCTACCAAGCTAAAAGTAGGTGAACCTTTTCGCCACCCGAAGAATTTGAGATGAGGTTCTTCTTTACACAAATGCAGCGTCATAGTAAAATAATTTCATATTCATGGAAAGTCAAGAGGCTACCGC
Source organism: Neoascia interrupta (assembly GCA_947623515.1). Classification (NCBI taxonomy): domain Eukaryota; kingdom Metazoa; phylum Arthropoda; class Insecta; order Diptera; family Syrphidae; genus Neoascia; species Neoascia interrupta. Next base: position 57,124,990 of record OX392463.1, read on the forward strand.
TACACCAGTACTCGTTCTTGCACCCAGCCTTCCGTGACACGATTATCTGAAAAACTCTGCAAAATGTAAGTACGATTGGACAGGTTTTTTAAGGGTATCTGATTATGAGTCCAGAAAGGTAAACGTTTCTGAATCTTTTTATGTGCACTTATCTGAGGTAGTTTTTAAGTCTAATTTGAACATTTCTCTTCATCCTCCGGTAGTAAACCTATCTGAACTTTATTTACGACTTCCTAGGATTTTAAAGAGTTTAAACAAGGTTTCGCATTAAGATCATCAACACTCTTAACATAGTTTAAGAAAATTCGCCTTAACTCATGAACTGGAAAAATCTTACAAAACCCAGTCAACGTGTCAGGGCAACAGAAGTCATCGTCTCGGCGCTGAACGCCGTGATGCTTGGAGTGGGTCCCCCAACGATGACATGGCGGGAGCACTCATTCATGTCGTCACTGATTAGAAGTGATGCCTTACTACTCAAAATTGAGGGCAAAAGCTTTTTATCTGCTCGTTGAAGCGCGTTAAAGTTTGCCAACCCCACGACGAACGTGTGTAAGCCCACCACCAGCCAGCAAATACGAATTTCCCCCGTCATGACTTTTAATCTGCGGCAAATGTTCACGGCAGGATGACTGCCTATCTAGTATAATTATGCCACAATGCTCGTCGCTCTGATTTCAGGGTTGGATGTAGCCAAATTGACATACAGCGCGAGCTGGCACGAGCACGAGTGGGGGTGGTGGCTGTACCTAAGTGAAATTCAATGGTGTTGACTCTGTGGGGATGTTAGAAATGTGTACCCTTTTTGCCGGGTCAACATTTTTCGCAGCGATTCTGTTTAATTTTGTGGCAGTCGGAAATAACTTTTTAAAATTTTGTATAACTTTTCGAGAGGCTACATACATAGGCGTGTAGTAGCACATGGCCTTTGTAGGCATCAAGTAAGTGAGTGGTATTTTATTACTCAGAGTTTTGGTATTTACTCTTGGTATGCTTTTAATAATATAATTTTTGACGATGGAAGCCAACAAGGACCGTCACGGAAGTGTTGATTTTGTAACCTCATCCAAAATAAACGAGAGCTGTGCGTGGATTGTTTGCAAATCGTTTATGGGCTTGTGGACAAATTTGTCACTAAGTGAAAAATCGTTTTCAAGGGTCGGGACTTTCAAATTGTTTATCCTAAAATTGTGGAGAGAATTACCATTAAAAGTAAAAGGAGTGAGTATATACATTGCATTTGACGTAACCAAAGTACTTTATCAAAAGTAGGCAATGAAATTTGGCGACCAATCAGTAATTGTTACACAATGATATTTTTTTACCAGAAGGTCAAAAATTAGCAAATAAAGAATGCGCCAACCTGTTTAGGTACCAGCTTGGATGATTTTATAGCGCATCAATTATTTTGCAGACAAAATTAGAGACAGATAAAGACAATCTTTTCTCCTGCACCCTTCTTGGACCGTGCCAAAGCCCTGTTTTCAGTGTTAAAAATTCACAACCTTTCTTTCGTACAGCCAATATTAGCTTTTAAGTCTTATCCACTTATAAATGCCAATAAGTGGAGCTCCAAAAAGAAACGGCTGCCTTCATTTGCTCTTTTTATACCCCACCGAGGGTATATTAATTTTAATGCATAGTTTGTAACAAAGTGAAATAATCACCGTAGACACCTAAGACCTTTTAGAGATATCATCGAGACTAACAGGTGAGTCGATTAAGCTTTGTCCGTCTGTCCGTCTGTCCGTATGTGTGAAGTTTTTAGGTCTTTAAAATTGAGCAAGGACGCTCACACTTGGAGTATATCTTGGTTCTTATTTTGTACAGACAAAGTGTAAAAATTAGTTAAATCCGCCGACGGCCACGCCCACTACTGGCTTCAATGTAAGACAACCTCTATTTCAAATTTTCTTTCAAAATGCCTTTTGGTCAAGTTAGACAAGGCTTAGGAGCTCAAATTTTGGTAAAGAGCAATAATGGCCCAAAACCTCAAAGGGCAAAAATTGGACCGCATGTTAGATCTTTAAAAACCCGATTTCTTGGAAAGTTTACTCCAAATTGAAAAAAAATTTTATAACAAATATTCAAGATATTACTATTTTCAAGGTTTGCTTCATACAAAGTTTTGAGCTCCGCCTACTTTAAAGGGGCGTGTTTAGGAAAAAACGGTTTTTTTTGCAATAATTTTCGAGTTCAGCGCATTTTTTCATGATTCTAACGAAATAACAGACCCATTTTTGGGGGAGCGTGGCCTATACAAATAATATATGAAGTCGGGACAAAAAAATTTAAGATTTGGTGATAGACCGTATATAGGGTAGGGTTTATAGAAGTTTGCCACAGACGAACTCTTGCACTTACTAACTTGTTTTATACCGGACCCGGTGTATATTAATTTTAATGCATAGTTTGAAACACGACAGGCGAATCGATTAAGCCAAGTCCACCCGTCCGTCTGTCCGTATGTGTGAAGTTTCAAGGCCCTAAAAAATGAGCTAGAAAGCTGAAACTTGAAGTGTGCTTTGGTTCTTATTTTGTTCAGACAAAGTAGTTATACAAAGTTTTCGGGAAATTCATCCTTAATCGAAAAAAATATGATAAATATTTAAGACATTACTATTTGTTAAGTTTGTTAAATAAAAAGCATTGAGCTCCTACTTTAAGCGGGCGTTTTTAGAAAAAAACTTTTTTTTCGTAATATTTTCGCTTCTAACGCATTCTCTCATGAATTTAACGAGATTAGAATTACCTAATTGATTTTATTTTTTAGCCCAAATTCCTTTTTGGGGGTGTGGCGAATACAATTAGTTGACATACAATACATGAAATCAGGCCAAAAAACTTTTTTAAATTTGGTATTACAGCATAAAGAGGGTCAGGTATTTAAAAGCTCGTTGGAGACGAACTCTTGCACTTATCATCTTGTTTTTAACTCTGTTTGTTTAAATGGTCCTAAAAACTTGATATTTGGAATGGCAATTTTGAATCGTTTTGAAAGCAATTGACGTGCATTGCATACTTCAGCCAAAATAAATCAATTTGACTGAAGTACCGTAACTTGAAGGGACTTTCTTTGTCTTTAAAAAAAATCTTTATCTTTAAAGGAATCTTTAAAAAATCGTTTTCGAAAATGTTTTTCAGTCCAATCTTCGAAGTTTTTGGATATTCGCAGTTTGGTATATTTTTGTAAAAAGTTTCAGAAGATGGACTAAAACCGATATTTTTTTAAAAATTATAAAAAATTATTAAATTTTTTTATAATTTTTTAAATTTCAAATCCATAAAACAGTTATTAAGATTTTTTTTTTCAGTTTCCGTAAGACTTTTTTCATTTTCACCTGCGCTAGCATAAGATGTTTTTTTTTTTATTTTTGGCCACCGGGTTTTTGCGTAAACGGTAAAACAAGCTTCTTGTTTTATTTCGGTTTTTGAATAGGCTTAGAAAAACTTAGGTTAGAAACTGCAATTTATGTTTTTTTAACGCATCTTGCTTTTTATACCCCATCCCATAGGATAGGAGGTATCCCAAGTAACACAGAAGCTCTTGCTTTGGCCAACGTTACGTTTTAAGCACCATGTCATAAGACCTTAGGTTCTTGATGTTGGTTTTATACAAGTAACGGGGCCCCTTACAAAACCCCTATAAGGATGATTTGACACTTTATAGAACTTAATTTTCGGTGCAGAAGGGGTTCTAATTCGGGCTTTTATGTAACGTTTTTGACAGTCAATACATTTTTAAAAGCATGTGTAGGCACACACACTTACGAGATTAACTGTCGTGGTTTTTATTATAGTTAGGTATACACACATTTCTGTCTTCTTCTTTGAAAGTGTTGATGTTTTTGCACAAATATCTTCGTTCATATTAAATGGTAATGAAATTAATGAGCAATCCGAGTGCATTTAATTAGCAGAAAACAAGGTGCGCATCTCATTTCTTCGAATGATTTATTAAAATAGGACAAAAAGAGACAATGCTCTTCTTGAAATATTGAATATAACATAAAATAAAGAGTGCAAGGTTTTATGTAGAGCCCACATAGCACCATTGTAACACTTAATGTGTTCTGCGATGCCTTTTAGAAACTTTGGGTTCTATGTAGCACTGTCTATCTTCATGTAGAACTATTATAAGGTTTTGTGTTTTCTGTCAAACATGGCGCTAATTTATTTAGGGTTACCATCACTCTTTGTTCTTTTAGGATAAACGTTGGTTTGACTACTTGAAATTATTAAAATGGCAGACGTTAATTAAAATATATATTTCACAGGCTGTTTTTATCTTATCCATGAATTTAGTTTATACCTCAACAGTTTTAAACCCCAAGGAGGGTACCTGTTAAACTTCTACCTTAAAAGTTAGCATGTCAGTGAGCTGATAAAATACTTGAAGTGCTGGACCAAGAATGCTTAAACCTAACTTATTTGACCAGCTAGAACATAGAAATGTGAAAAGTTTCAACAATTTACGATTCTACAAGCATTATAGCCATGACTGGCCCCAGTATAAGCAACGATACGCTGTGTCAGCTTTTTAATGAATGTTTATAGAAAAAACAGCATAAAAGCATGAATTATCTCTTGAAATCAAAATTTTGTGTATGATATACTTCTCCAGCCTAATATGTAATCTAGTTAAGCTTCGTATCATTCTATAAAAAATGTTAATTTCTTATATTTAGATGTTTGCTTGAAATGTTCTCACAACAATTTCTGTCAATTACATTGTTTTCTATTGTACGACTTCTGGCAACCCCCAAGTGCTATGTAAGAGTGCAAAGTAGTACTTCGGGTGTGTCAAACCTATAGTGTTAGAAAACCGGTGCTAGAAAGGTCTACTGAACCTGCGCTATAGAACCTAAACCCTCAGCACTTATAACCTTATAACTTCAGTGCTAGGAACGTTTATAGCACCACGCTTACGGAACCTTTGGTGCTAGCACTTTTAGTTTTATAATTTTGGTGCTGTATGCGTTTCTTTGACCAATTTTATAAGTAAATAAGCTGCGCACCAATGGTACGATAACGAAACCTTGCAAAACCATTAGTGCTACTGAAGAGCATTTTGAGTGTCTTATAAGTCCAATATTCAAAAACCAATGCTTATGGTTCCAGAGTGTGCTACTTGGGATATTAAGTTTGGTTGATAGTTTGTAACATAGACGCAGACCCCTAAGACCTTAAGGCCATATCATCGAGGCCGTATTGTGAGTCGAATGAGCTATGTCCGTCCGTCCGTCCGTGCTTCCGTCCGTCTGTCTGTCGGTAGTTTTTAGGCCTTAAGATTTGAGCTAGAAAGTTGAAACTTGATAGCTGTTATATGTAAAAGTTTTTGAAATCCACCTACTGGCACGCCCACTTTACTTATTGGCATGAAAAATCAAAGTTGTCGTAGGAAGCTGAAATTTGATGTGCGATATCCTTGGTTGTGTATTATGTATATTATGTGGGCGTGGTCATATTTAGTTTGCTTTCTAATAAACGGTTTTTATTCGATAAATTAGTTTTAAATCCAAAAAGATTGCACTACAAAATGGTCAGATTTGTGCGTTAGCTATCAACTGAAGTGAATAAATTTTTACCACGACCACTTTTAAGGGTGTTTTTAAGTACCAACCAAATTTTTTTTATAAAGATGCAATCAACACAATAGTAGAAACTGACATTTAAGAACCAAGATTTACAATTCAATTCGGAGCTTGATGGTGGTCAGTTGGGATGGGATATCCAACGATGCGCCTATCCGGATTGTAACCCTCCCACTAGTTGTATTTAGAATTTATCAGTTAAGAATCTCCTTCTTTAAAAAAAGGGCGTGGCATCAGCCCCCTTTCAATAATATTGCCTTTTGTGTTCATATTTTTTATGAGATGTGGTATACACGTGTTGATTGTTTATATCCGAGCAAGGGTATATTAATTTTAACGCATAGTTTGTAGCACAGTAAAATAACCATCGTAGACTCTTACGACAGTTTTGAGATATGAACGAGACCGACAGGTGAATCGATTTATCCATGTACGTCCGTCCGTTAGTCCGTCTGTATGTGTGGAAGTTTTAATTTTTCAAAATCAAGCTAGAGAGCTAAAACTTGGTACACGGCTTGGTTCTTCCGTTGCACAGACGAAATGTGAAAATTTGCTCCAACTGTCAACGGCCACGCCCGCTACTGGCTTCAATGTGAACAATCTCTATTTCACATTTAATTTCAAAATGCCTTTTGGTCGAGTTCAACAAGGCGTAGGAACTCAAATTTCGGCATTGAGTATTATTGGCCCAAGACCTTTAACAAGGCAAAAATTGAACCGCCCACAATATTGACCATGCCCACTTTTAACATGTTAAATCTTTAAAAACCCAATTTCTTGCAAAGTTCACTCCAAATCGAAAAAAAAAAATTATGACAAATAGGAGAGTTATTACTATTTTCTAAGTTTGCCCTATACAAAGGTTAAAAAGGTTTTAACCAAAAAGAATTTAATGAACATATTTTTCGTTTAGCTTAATTTGTTGCTGCAACATCCAAAATTAAGCGTAACAACAAAATACAAACATAACGTTCTCGTTCTAGCCATGACCCAAACATATTACCAATGGTCCAATGAATCACTGATGAATACCTTCTACCGTCCAAATTGTGAGTCACAATAGAGTCCTTGTGAAGTGTTCCGCACCAACACAAGAATGGTATGGTAATGTGTCCTCCTCATTTGGCATTCCTGCATTAAGCCACATGTAAATTTCCATCTCTGCGGTGGTACAATCCATACGTCGTATACACTGGACCAAGAAGAGTAGGTTTTAGCGTTTTGTGTTCGTGAAAGTTTAGTATCATCTGCGGCTATCGTTTGTGTACTTTTGCGTTGGACCACCTTTAGTTCTGAATGTTCACTCTGGAAGTATGCCAGATGCAGATACTAAATAATTTAAATCCACTGAAACAAGAGCGGATAGAAAGTAAATAATGACCCATGTACTGACGGTAAACTGTTGTAGAGTGCATTTCCATCGAAATTAATGTGGTTGTCCGTGTGTCCGCACGTTAGGTAATAGAAACTGTATTGTGTTTCGAGCCTCGCACCTGAACGCGGTCACAGTAAGGCGTAAAACTATACACTAGCCTGTAGGTGTTTGTTTGTTTATGTGTAAGTTGTATTTTTACAGACCAGCAACTTGTATGTTCTGAATAAAATATGCTAAAAGTGACAACTGGTGGTGGCTCTATAAATCGCTTTTCCTCAAACGTTTGTTGTGGAGAGTGCTAAATGACAACGAAAAGAAGAAAGTAAGAGTTTTAGTCGAAAACTAGGAAAGAAAAGGCTAAGATGGCACGTTGCACCAAGACATAGATTTAGTTTGAACCAGTGAGTACGGGAAACAGTGCGTATCAGAGGTGTGCAATGATACACCGCAATAAATCGTACACTGCCCTCTGTTTTTTCAACGACTAAAACAACTCATAGATCTTTCGCAAAACTTGTAACCTCAACGCAAAGATTGTAAATACTTGATGACTTACATTCATGCGATGATAAGTGCAAGCAGTCTACAGTGTTTGAGTATTTAATAACCGCCACCTTTTGTATAAAAAAAAAAACACTGCAAGCACCGCAATTACAATGATTCGTTCAAATAACCAAAAAAACAATTCGTTCCAATATGATGAGAAGTCGAAACTTCTTCCTCTCCCCCAATAGTGCGCAAATTTGTGGAATGTGAGCACAGTTAATTTGCGGTGGTTCTCATAATTCAGTTGCAGTATCTACTCCCACCGCTTTTGCTTGTGAACATGCGGTGGTACAGAAAACAATGGCTTAGACTCATAGCACTCGAGTCAAAAACACAAGCATACTCATTTGACTTTATTATGGTATGGTAAAAACATTGATCGCTCAGTTTATGGTGAGCGTGCACACTACACTCGCATTGCATTTTTGCGAGTAGATTTTAAGTCGTGAAACTGTGATCGCATGCCAGTCTCTGGTGCGTATGAACTAAGCTCCGGTTCTTCTGTTACAAACGCGGTGTAACCTATTCATAATTCTAGTCTCCTTTTTACATTAAGACCTTCATTAAGCCCTTAGGTCAAAACTGGACTAAACCTGGATAATTCATTCGATTTACACGTAAATCTTTAGACTTGCTAATGATTCTGAGAATTGATTCTAAAAATTAGCTTAAAGTTAATTAGCTTAAAGTAAAAGGCAGTCGGCCTGTAAAAAAAACCGATACACTTAGGCATATATAAATCTTTTGTGATACCACATGGACCTTGTTATCTCTCCTTCTCTACAAGTGCTCTAAGAAAACCTACTTCTTCCGCGTTGCAATCCTCGAAAAGTTGATGGCTGCAACAATAGCACTTTTACTTAAGGAATCCTTGCAACTCGTCAATATTGGGTCATAATTTAGCAAGCATCCTAAATGGCTAAGCAACCATCCCTGTTAGTTCGAACTGTGGTGCCATACCTTAAATTTAATGTCAAATTCAAGCCCAAATTTTCAAGCAGAAATGCCCGAAAGTCAGACGGGATCTTAACTTTATGTAATAGAAACATTAACACAGACGAACCAAAAACAGTATTTGAAACGGAAGCAGAAGGCTTTTTTTGAACTGTTAATATTTGCAATCACCGTATTCGATATATGATCCAAGTTGGTTAAGGTAAATCTATCAATGAGATAGCTGTTACATGCGAAACAATCCTTTGTTGGGATCCAGGCCACAAGCATTATTCAGGAAGCTGCAGAGCAGAAGATCTATCATATCATTTTAAATGATGAAACCAAAGCTTGACTGTAGCAAAACCAAGGAGACTTATTTCCTTTAGAATTTCACAAAGATATTTGTTTTCTCACTAGCCATTGTCTGGTAGGAAGATTAACCAGAAAACTTAGTTCTACGTTCAACGATGACTGCAAAAGGTCATAGAGAGAAGGACGAAGAAGCCAAGGTTAATATTTTATGTGTTACTGTCACACCGTACTGACCCTGAAACGAAAATTCAAGACAGGGAATACTTCTATACGAAGATCTAAGCAATCAAGTCAAACTCGACTTAAAGAAGATTATGAGTTTTATCTGCTAGTCAAAGTGGCTGAATACCTTAATGGAAACCGACGCACTCCGTCAGCTTGGGTTTCTCTGGATTCGGGTACCTCGCCGTCCTCTTATTCAACTCGGGCATTCAACAAGGAGTGCATCTACGATTTCCCTTACTGGAGCTCACTATTGCAACTCCCCGAAAAAATTCGTACCTGAGTCGCATTAGGTATGGGGCTTAAAAAGGAAATGGTTACCCTGCCTTTGTTTAAGAATTCTCCTTACTGCTGTCAACATAGTTTTTTTTTGGCAGGGATTCACGCGCCGATAATGTAAGTCCTTGCCCGCAATATATCCCCTCCGGCTTAGTGTTGGGTAGGACACGCATTTAATGTGAGGTATGAGGTGGTACTTTTTTTGGATGTCCCAAACCAAGAGAGATATTTTCTTTTATATACTAAAAAAACCTTTTGAATCTATGAAAATACGTTAAGTTCTCGGTTCTCGATGTGGTCAATGGCACATTCCATGGTCTCGCGATTGAATTTTCAAAAGATACAAATTTCCCAGTAATTATCTTATTATGACCCCACACACATACAAACGAAGATGACCCCAACGTTCTCTTCTTTTAATATTTACTCTATCCGACACAAAGTAATAGGTTCCAAGTCAATCTCGATTTAAACTGAAACAATCCTAACATGTTATAAAAAATAGTCAAATACAAGATCATTGCTATCGACTCGCCCTCGTTTGTCGAATCACAATCACACGACACAACACATTGTCTCCCTCAAATCTCTAACGCCTCAAATGACCTCATTTTCACACTGAAATCTTAACGCCTCAAAATTTCGAGTATAGCTATCGGCCTGTCCTCGTTTGTACGTTGTACCATTCATTCACTCATCACTTTTTGTCACGCTGAAATTGTAAAACCTGAAATGATCGGCCGATGCTATAGACCGAACAATGGATGCCGGCTTGTAAGCCCTGTAGTTGTAAAAACCGACGCGGAAGCGCTTCCGTTTGGCGACTAAACGGTCTCCATAAGGCCCTTCTTTCAACAGCTGGGCACAATGTTACCACTTTCTTAAAATATCTTGATTTGGGGCCTTATCTTAATTTCTAAAATTAATTTATTTAAATTTACCCTTTTTACAATATCGTTAAAACACCCGAGTAATATAGTCAGCACCCAAGGGAAGGTATATTGAGATTTTTGCAGCTACTAATAACCTTAAGCAGCTTGTAAACGAGCCTACGCGAATTTCAGACATCAGCTAGTCACGCCACCAATACTCTGGACTTGTTTGTCACCTCCCATCCGGAAAAATACTCAGTCAACGTTCTTTCACCTCTAGGCTCGTCGGATCATTGTGTCGTATCGACTTGTTTTCCGTGCACAAACCCCGCAGTTAAAGATCCAACACCCAAAATAACAGTTTGGCAATACGATCAAGCCAACTAGAACGGTCTAAACAATTTTTATACCCGACCCAGGGTATATTAAGTTTGATGTATAGTTTGTAACGCAGTGAAATAATCACCGTCGACCCCTAAGACCTTTTATAGATATGAATGGGAACGACAGGAGAATCGATTAAGCCATGTCCGTCCGTCCGTCCGTCCATATGTAAACAAATTTTAGGCCTTAAATTTTAAAGCAGAGAGCTGAAATTTTGTGGGTTGGTTGGAAGTCCAGTCCTTCATATCAAGTTTGAAAATAAGCTGGATCCGCCCACAGACACGCCCTCTACAGGCCTGTATGTGCGACCATCTCTTATTTAAAAAAATACATTTTGCAAATTTTAGCTATGTTACAATGGCGCTAGCGCATTCATTTTTGGTTCGTAACATTGCCTTAAAATTGTCTTTAAGGTAGCTAAAAAATTTTAGCTTTTTCATTGACCACGCCCACTTCTTAGGGATTTTAGCTTAAAATGACTGTTTTTCAATAAATATATATGAAATTTGACAAAAAATTATATAACAAAAGCTGTAGATACTAGCTTTTTCTAACTTTTATGTATATATTGTATGTGCCTTCACTCACTTTTGTGGGCGTGGCGTTAAAAAAAGTGATTTTTTTTAGTTAAAAAGGCGGAGTTTTTAGGCCGAAATGTATGCAACCACCTAGTATAAAGCATTCAAAAGTTTTGTTTTTATATCCCGCCCACTTTTTGGAGGCGTGGCAGTTTTCTTTTTGGTATGGTCGGGTGTTTTGCAATCCGTCGTAGATGGATTGAAGCTTTTGCATTTCCACTGTTGCACTTTCCCACTTGTTTTTAAACTTTTTAACTGGTCACTTATTTTCTTCCATTGCGACGCGAATGCCGCCGCCGATATGAATACAGAGGTAATTCCCTTTGGAATGAAAACTTTTATTCCTAACAGAACGAAAAGTATCAAACCAAAGGCAAATTCATGGTACGACGCGAACTGTAAAGAGGGTATCAAGTTTAAGGATGTGAGTTTTCGGTCTTATCCAACCACACTAAGGAAAACCGTAACAAGTTCAAACGAGCCAGAAATGACGGCAATGCAGCTGTTCGTCGTGTTAAATTCACACATGACCAGAAAATGAGGCAAAAGATCCTTCAATGTCCCAAAGGTAGAAAAAGTTTTTGGTCATTTGTCAAAAATATAAAAAATTGTGCCTCTTCTTCAAACAAAAACAAAACAGCTGTCAGCTCCTCAGACAAAGCACTATGTCTCCACCTGTACTAGAGCGTGTCGAACACTTAATTGGACCTATTCATTTTCGCACTCGCACCGTAGCAGAAAATGCCGCTGGTCCAGATGGCATTTGCCCCTTAATTCTGAATAGGTGTTCTTCTACGCTGGCAAAACCACTGCGTAAGCTTTTCTAACTGTCCTTTTCACCTGGCATCTTTCCGAGGAAAACTGCATTTGCTCAGCCCGTACCAAAAAAAGGCGATCCTTCTTCTGCAACCAGTTACCGACCAATTGCACTTACATCCATTCTTTCAAAGGTCATGGTAACGCTGGTGAACTATCAGCTTATGAAATATCTCGAATCGCGAAAGCTCCTTCATGACCGGCAGCACGGCTTTCGTAGCAAAACGTCCACTGGTGATCTGATGGCTCATCTCACCGAAAAGTGGAACCACTCCTTGCATCCCCATGGTGAAAGCACGGCTGTTGCGCTTGATATTTCTTAAGCATTCGACAGAGTCTGACACCAGGCTCTCTTGTCGAAAATGCGTGCACTTGGAGTCGACGAATCTTTTGTTCATTAGATTAGAAACTTCCTTTCAAGCCGTTTAATCCAAGTGATTATGGACGGCTTCAAGTCTGACATCCACCTTATAAATGCTGGTGTGCCCCAAGGCTCTGTTTTATCTCCCACACTTTTCCTGATTTTTATCAACCTTTTGTCTGCTACATCTGATCCAATATATTCTTTTGCTGACGACAGTACCCTCAATTTTTTCATATTCGTTTCCAGAAAAACGTCCCCGTCCTTTAGACGTTGAAGCGGAACGGTTGCGTATGTGAAATTCATTAAATTCTGACTTGAACAGCATTTCATCCTGGGGGATGTAAATGCTGTCTTCTGTCTCGCAAGCGTAATAGTAACCTTTCCATTGTCTATGAACGGCACTTGCATTGCTGAAACCGAAAAGCTTCTCATCCTCGGTATGTGTGTGAATAACAATCTACGTTGGAATGACCACGTAGTCCAAGTCGCCAAGAATGCCGCGAAATGCCTAGGTTTTCTCAAACGATGCAAGAAATATTTTACACCCTGATCTGGCTAGCATTTACAAAGCATATGTTCGACCAAAACTGGAGTATAACTCACATGTCAGGGCAGGTGCACCCAACACCACCTTTCACCTCCTCGATAGAATCGAAAAACGTGCGTTAATAACGGGTGATTTTTTAGCTGGTTTGATTTTGGCAACACTGGTTTTGACAGCTGACGAGTGTTTAGTACCTTTTGTCACTGTCAAACAGCTTCAGTTTGGTTTGCAATTTAACCATGGATCGTCTTAAAAATGAACAACGCTTGCAAATTATTGAATTTTACTATCAAAATTCGTGCTCGGTTCGAAATGTTCATCGCGCGCTGCTTCCATTTTATGGTCGGCATTCTCGGTGAACAGTTAATTTCACGTTTCGGGCCGGTCAATTGGCCGCCTAGATCGTGCGATTTGACACCATTAGATTATTTTTTGTGGGGGTATGTCAAGGCTAATGTCTATGGGGACAAGCCCGCTTCGATTGACTTACTGGAAGCCAACATCCATGCATTCATTCGTGAGATACCAGCCGATATGTGTGAAAGAGTATGCCAAAATTGGACTCAGCGGATGGGCTACCTGAGATGCAGCCGCGGTCAACATTTGCATGAAATTATCTTTAAACATTAAATTGCAAGGTTTAAGCTATCGATTCAAATAAATATTTCATTAATTTTTTCGAACTTTTTTTTTTTTTTTTTTTTAAAAAATCTCAACCTCTTAAAAAATCACCCGTTACTAATGGGTGACACAAGAATTGCGGAGTTTTTTGACTCCTTGGAACACCGTCGCAATGTTTCTTGTCTTTCATTGTTTTATCATTACTTCTATAAAAATGGCTCCAGTGAGTTTACCAGTTGCATCTCACCCCCGAAAGAATTCAGCTGCAATAACCGCGCAAGAAGGAATGCTCATCAATACACCCTTGAGCCTAATTTCGGACGAACCGCGCAATATTGGAGTTCTTTTATTAGCAGAGCATCACGGATGTGGAACAGACTTCCTCAGGTGGTTTTTCCTCGACACTACAGTCCTTAGTTATTTAAAACTAAAGTGCACCAGTTTACCTCTCCGGTCTCTCTTCTGATCCCTTCCGCTTGCGTTATGTTAACTCATTATGAGGGTAGTCATAATCCCTTTAACGGGAGCAAATTATAAAAAAAAATCTATGTAAAGATTTGCTTATTAAAGTAATTGTCACTCATTTATTGCTGTTGTCACTCATTTTTCACACTTTTATTTGCTAGCTGCCGAATGCACCCATTGATTACTGACATAAAGAGCTCTTACGGGTGACGGGCGCCGTTTGCCTGTAGAAATAAGCACGAAATAAGCACAAACATAAATACTGTTGCATTAATTTTTGTTCAAGAATGTTTGCAATTGCAGCTCGCAAATCGATTCTTGCTTAAGTAAATTTGGTAACGCCTTTTCCATTGGAAGACTGGGAGCCAAGAATTTATCTCATTAATAAATTCAGACTGACATTAACAAAAAAGTGATGTAGAAATTAAGTTATTTAAGGAACTATGTTAAACTATATGTAAACTCTCATATGTTAGGTTTTTGTTGTTTTTTTAAATAAAAAAAACACAAGCAAAAACAACGTAAGAAATGTTGGATGTTTTTTTTTAAGTTTTCTGTTACGAAGCAGTTCAACAATTCATTGGTGCCTTTTTTTAATCGGGGACCATTTTCCTGGAGACTATTTCAAATTCCTCAACGGCAGCCCTGACGCGGTGTCACAAGAAATTCGAAAAAAAGGGTCTTGCATCTACTGTAAGCGACTGTAGTATTTATACAGACTTCCTAAAATATGTATCCGGGTTTTGAACTCGACATTTCATTTGCAAATGGACAAACTACTGTGGGTAATAATTTTTACGTTAAACACTTGTATATTGGGTCAAAGCAAATACCTCCGTACAACAAGCATTTCTCGTTAGATATACCTTAAATTTTTTACAAAAATACATTCAACATCAAAAAATTCTCATCTCATTATTAAACCCTTCAGTTAGTTAAGGCTTCGAGTGTTTCTTTAAATCAACAGATAAATGTAACCTTAAACTTAATGTAACCGTACCTTGCTAATTTATTTTGGTCACATATTTTTATTTCATGCGGCTAATTTTTCAAATTTAAAGTTTTTCATGTTCATCCTTAGAGTTTCTTAAAGTTTTTAAAGCCAATGCCAAGCAATCCGAATAAAAAGACACCATTTGCTCGTTTTTTGTATGCCTTTTGAATGAACAAATTCAAAATTAAATCCACAAAAGGAAAACAGCTATCTGCTTTATAATCTAATACTGTATAGGGTTTGGATTGCCAATACATTTCCACTAAGCTGTTGGTATGGGAAAGCATTTTCAATTCTGTAACATTAAAATAAATAGAATACATTTTAATCCAACAGGATTACCTGTGCTGACGTACACACATTTACATGGAATTATTTTTTTTATTTTTTTTCCATGTTAGTACCTGCAGTTTAGCATTACTTCAGGCTAACCACAAATGGGAAAATTTAAAGCAGACCGTTTACACAACTCGAAGGATTTGAAAAGCGTATAGCCAGTCTCCTTATGCAATACTCTTTTGTAAAGTCCCTTTGCTGTGAAGAATTTTTCGTGCAGAAAATTACCACTGAATTGGGGATTAAACTTATTGTGAGGTGGATATCCAGCCCACAAAGGATTTCACCTTTTTCTACCCTTTTTTTTGCATTGTGAGAAAGTAAATATTATTTAAATTCAGCCGAAGGGTTTTCAATTTAACCATTCGAAAAAACCGACCTTAGAAAGGTGTTGGAATACATAAGTTATATCTGGTTCACTCATAGGGGCTTTCCTTAAAGCATAATTGGATTCCTAATAAAAGTACCCACTCTACAGCTCATATGGGATGGATGGGTATAGGGCAAGGGCTTGTATCTCATTATTAGGGGCATGTGTTTCATATTTTATTGCGACAGTATAGTGCGTATAAAAATTCCCCTACAAGGGGCATTTTCATAGTTTTTATCCTTAATTGGCCCATTCGAACCATTATTCAACGTTGAAACGTAAATGTATTTTTTTTTACTTTGATGTACTTAAATTAATTACTGCGGTTATGATGTAAGAACTTTAAAAGTTGCATACTAAGCATCTTGTGTTTAAATCAAACAAGCAAGTAAGTGCAAAAGCTCGTCTTCTTAACACCTTATTTGTACAAGCCACGCCCCAAAAAATGAGTTTGGGCTAAAAATTAAAATTAATTACTTCTAATCTCGTTAAATTCATGAGAGACCACGTTAAAAGCGAAAATTATTGCGAAAAAAAAAGTTTTTTCCTAAAAACGCCCCTTAAAAGTAGGCGAAGCTCAATTGTTTGATTGAGTTAGTATGATTTTCCGATGATTTGGTCGATGGTTTGGGCAGTCAAATTTTTGTCTAGTTAAAGGCTTAAGGCCAGTAGGGCTCGGCACCAAAATTTGAGTTCCTATGGTCTTACTTGACCCAAAGGCATTTTAAAACAAAAAAAAAAATTGAGGTTGTCTGACATTCAAGTCAATTATAGCCGTTGTTGAGGGCGGATCCTTTAAGTTTTCATATTTTGCCTGTACAAAATAGTAGACAAAATAGACTTTAAGTTTCAGCTTCCTAGGTCAAATTTAAAGACCTAAAAACTTCACACATACAGAACAGACGGACAGATGGAGAGACATGGACAGAAGGACAGATGGACAGACGGACAGACGGACAGACGGACAGACGGACAGACGGACAGACGGACAGACGGACAGACGGACAGACGGACAGACGGACAGACGGACAGACGGACAGACGGACAGACGGACAGACGGACAGCCGGACAGACGGACAGACGGACAGACGGACAGACGGACAGACGGACAGACGGACAGACGGACAGACGGACAGACGGACAGACGGACAGACGGACAGACGGACAGACGGACAGACGGACAGACGGACAGACGGACAGACGGACAGACGGACAGACGGACAGACGGACAGACGGACAGACGGACAGACGGACAGACGGACAGACGGACAGACGGACAGACGGACAGACGGACAGACGGACAGACGGACAGACGGACAGACGGACAGACGGGCAGACGGGCAGACGGACAGACGGACATACGGACAGACGGAAAGACGGACAGACGGACAGACGGACAGACGGACAGACGGACAGACGGACAGATGGGCAGACGGAAAGATGGACAGACGCACAGATGAACAGGCGGACTGTAAATAGAAGGACTGATGGACAGACGGGCAGACGGACTGATGGGCAGACGGACTGACGGACAGATAGACAGACGGACAGACGGACAGACGGACAGACGGACAGACGGACAGACGGACAGACGGACAGACGGACAGACGGACAGACGGACAGACGGACAGACGGACAGACGGACAGACGGACAGACGGACAGACGGACAGACGGACAGACGGACAGACGGACAGACGGACAGACGGACAGACGGACAGACGGACAGACGGACAGACAGACAGACGGACAGACGGACAGACGGACAGACGGACAGACGGACAGACGGACAGACGGACAGACGGACAGACGGACAGACGGACAGACGGACAGACGGACAGACGGACAGACGGACTGACGGACAGACAGATAGACGGACATACGGACACACGGACAGACAAACTATGCATTAAAATTAATATACCCAGGGTCGGGTATAAAAATGTATGTAGGTATGTTTAAAAAAATGTTTATGCATACATATAAAAAGCTTTTAATATGTTTAAAAAAGAGTAACGAAATGCTTATATCAGCAGCTAGCTTCAAACTCATATCAACCCTAAATTATACGCCTTACCTTCCTGCTATTTCAGCCCCTTCGTATGGTCCTGGAAAAAGGTACAGATTTTTACCTCTTTTTCATATCTTCCGGGTTTAAAGACCAAAATAACATAATTTAAAGCAACATTGTAAAATTTTACATATTTCGCTCAAAAAATGACTGCGCTCACACAATGACATCTGTTTTAGTAAAAAAGCTACATGAATGCACTTTGTGGCGCACACTTTGAAATATTGTGTAAAGTTGAAACTTGGTGTGTAGCTTGGTTCTCATTTGGTACAGTAGTCCAGGCAACGAAGACAAAAATCGACCGAATAGGGGAAATAATTCGTGTAGAAGCGAATTGTGGCACAGTTGTAGAGAACATATGACATAGGGAAAGTACTGGTGGGTGGGGGCGGAGCTAACCGATGGGCGGGGCTTTAAAGGTCCTTTTTTTCAGTTTTTGGCAAATATCGCGAAGGGAGCTATAGTTTCCCAGCGAAAAAATGTTGTCCACTAAATTAATTTAAACAAAATTTTCTAAACAAATTCTCTACAAAAAAGATTATAGACACTTTTTCGGTGGGATGAATACTTAAGGAGACACAGAGGTGGGAAATAGACACTTTTAATTAAAGTGACTTTTATCGTGAAAAAAAAAATAAAGATTGAGACGGATATTTTTATATACTTTTATTAACATCGCATTGTCTTCGAAATTTAAAGAGTATTCAAGGCTCAGCATCATGCGTGTCTTCAACTTGTGGTGCATTGTTGCCAGAGCCAAGGCACACCCACAACCAGCCGTGCACCGACACATTATCCTGTGGATATCCTTCCGTGCCGGTGCATTTTTTGTTCAAGATATTGTGTGGATGTGTCGAAAGTGGGTCCGGGAGATGTGACCCACTTCAGAGCTGCAAATATTTCCAGAATCAAATGGAATGGTATACAGTTGGTAACCTTTTTTCTATTTATTAACTCACCACCAAAAAAATACAGCACTATAAATGTTAGAGAATGCTTACAGGAAAAGTCAGAATATCGGGGCCACACTTCGGTCCGCACCGTCTACCTTTAAGCTAGAGATCACGGTTAGGAACATTGTAATCCATGATGGGTGCAATAATTCACTTGCATGGTGCATTCAATTGGTCACAGAATGGGTGGATCTGGACTAAAAGATGCACTATGGACGTATGGGTTCAAATCCTACCGTCGTCACCTGAAAAAAAGACTCGTCTTTTATTATGGTTCCCACCTCCGCGAGGGTCTGACGAACTTCTCAAAGTGCCGTTCGGATTCGGCAAAAAATTGTAGGTCCCCTTGTATATGTGAATGAATCAACACACACAGCACACATTGTTGCGAAGTTTACCTCGAGCTGTTGCGCCACTCTATTTATTTATTTAATAAAAGAAGTAGTTAGTATAGTAGTATGTCATCATCGAAAACACAAAGATTACCGGATGAAAGGTTCAGGTGGCTTGATGCAAGGAAGAGGAATTACTGTTTTTTCGCTGTCGCAATGAGCTTGCGAATCGCGGGGTAGAACTGCCATACGCGCTTCATTGGAGAAGGTCGCAGGAGTCTTGCTTTAAAGTGGGTGGCTTGCATCTGTTGGCATCAATTTCAACAAAAGCACAACAGGGAAGTGTTGGTTGGATCAAGCTGCTATGTATCCAAACATTTCAGTAATTGTCGTGTATATAGACTTTGTAGCCCTTCTTAGGATTGGCGTCACCATCTACAAACATATTCTTTATGAATCCAGCATCCAGGCGGTGGGAAGGTGGAGACCAAAGTGATTTTAGTTCATATATAACTCTTTCATTTGCACAAAAGACCCTCCTTCTTCAAAACTTTTTCGGATACGACACTACTTTGGTGAAAGTAGGAATCGCTAAGTTTCTTACAGCCCAACCTGCCTTGAGCAAGTAAATCTCACATATTTTTGTTAATCCCTCATCATCACCTAAGGAAATTGAGCAGACTGGTAATTAACGGAAAGCCAGTCCTGAAGGATGATATAAGCAAACGCTAGTAAGCCCGAATCTTATCTGGTCACTCTTCATTCAACCCGAACGGCTTCGAAGCAGCACTCTCTTAGACCTTTCACAAATACCCATGGGAAAACATTGACAGGCCTCATGTTTGTAATATGCATCCTTTGGTCGCCTTTGCAGGTGTAAGAACCCTCCCCGGTAGCCCTTGGCCCTAAGAATGTCCTTCCCGGTACAGGTTAGAAATAGTCCTAAGGATACCTATACAGGTAAATCTGTTAACGTAACATAGTATTGTCAAATACTGCTTTCTACAAATCGCGTGCATAATATATTTCCGGCTTGAGCTACAGGTACAAAATACTATGATAGCTAGGTAGAGAGCTATACACTAGCCTCCAACCATTCACTCAATAAGGGTGGAACACAGAGATGATGGTATTAAACACGACGATAAGCAATCGGACTCAATTTGAAATAGCATTATTATGCCGATGCATCACGACTGTGGGTGTGGGTATGCATTGGCTCAATGCACCACAACTTGAAGACACACCAAACTCTAAAACCTCAAGATTCTTCAAATTTGGAAGACGAAGCGATACAATAAAAGTATGTACGTATCCGTTTCAATCTTAAATTTTTTTTCATGATAAGTCACTTTAATTAAAAATGTCTATTTCCCACCTCTTTATCTCTTCCGGTATGTCATTCAAGACACTTTTCTCTACAACTGTGCCATAATTCGCTCCTACACGAATTATTTCCCCTATTTTGCTTCGTTGCCTGGACTACAGACGAAGTATAAAAATTGATAAGATCCGCCTACAGACTCGCCCAATTTTTTTTTTAATGTCAGACAACCTCAAATTTACATTTTGTTTCAAAAGGTTTTTTGGTCAAGTTAGGCTAGGTGTCGAAACTCGAATTTTGGTGCAGAGCAAGAGTGGTAAGAAGCATATAAAAGGACAAAAATTGGACCGCCCACAATATGGATGTCCACTTTTGACATGTCTCAGACTAAAGGTCTCACATGATCAAAAAAATCAGATTTCTTGGAAAATTCAGTCTAAATCAAAAAGAATTATTTATTACAATTATTAAAGATATTGCCATTTACTATGTTTGTTACATACAAAACATTAGAGTGCACTATAAGAATTTTGGCTGAATGTGACCATGGTAAGACCACTTAACTTATAAGTGTCAGTTGCTCGATGTAATGACTGTTAGCGGAAGCAGGCTTAGGCTTTATCGGTGACCAAACTTGATGCAATTTGAAGCGCAACGTTCGGTAACGTTAAATGAATTTCAGTACTGCGCTCTTTTTTGAATCATTAACGCGATTAATCCGAAAATTATTATCATACCAGTCAGCTATGTGCTTGTTCGCTTTTCAATATAAACTAAAAATGTATGCCGACATCTTTTCCCCTTGCTTGGTCCTTACTATGGTAGATTTAGCTTTAAAAATACTCTGCGTGTCACCCTGCATCACAAAAATAAGGATAGTGTCATCAGTCATCTTAGGTTCAACAAAAGCTACCGGCTTTTAATATTTTTCAATTTCAGAACCCGAACGCTGCAAACAAATGGTAAAAGTACTAACTCCCAGGATATGCCATTAAAAGACTCATTGCTTTCTTTATCATTCCTTTTGCAGCTGCATCCTGTTTTTATCAGAAAAAAATGTATTTTCTTTATAATGTTTCAAGAATTCAATTTTCATTTTTCGGATAATCGCCCAAAAAGCTTAGTAAAAAGGATGAAAGTTTAAAACCAGGGAGCTAAAGTTTTGAAATATAACTTTGCCTCTATCCTACTGCAGGTAGAAAGATATTTTCCTACTCTTTCAATGTATACAATATTGAGAAAGACCCACTTTCTGCCGGCATTCAAAGTACTTACTTACTTAAGGTGGCGCTACAGTCCGGGGTGGACCTGGGCCTCGGCCAACAAGCTTCGCCAGCCAGCTCTGTCTCTAGCTAGCCGTCTCCAGTTTCGCACGCGAAGTTGGCTGAGGTCCCCTTCCACTTGCGTGCGCCACCTGAGTCTCGGTGCTCCTCTACCGCGTCGTCCCTGCGGTGTGGATTCGAAGATTTTCCGGGCCGGGGCGTTGGTGTCCATCCGCTCTAAATGACCCAGCCATCGTAGACGTTGTGTTTTGACTCTTTTGGCTAGGTCGGTATCGCTGTACAGCCCGTACAGTTCGATGTTATATCTCCTCCTCCACTCTCCGTCTATGCAGACGGGACCGTAAATCGTCCGAAGAATTTTCCTCTCGAAGCAGCCTAAAGTGTTTTCATCCGCCTTTGACAGAGTCCATGCTTCTGCACCGTAAAGCAGGACTGGGATGATGAGGGTCTTATACATGGACACTTTAGTTGCTCGAGAGAGGGCTTTGCTACTCAATTGCCTTCTTAGCCCAAAGAAACAGCGATTGGCAAGAGTTATCCTTCGTTTGATTTCAGCGCTGGTGTCATTGTCTGAATTAATAGCGGAACCAAGGTAGACAAAGTCCCTAACTACCTCAAAGTTATAGCTGTCGATGGTGATGTTTTGTCCAAGACGTCGGTGTTGGGTGTCTTTTCTTGATGACAGCATATACTTGGTTTTGCCCTCATTGACTGCTAAACCCATATTCGCCGCTTCCGTCCCAATACTCACGAAGGCTTCACTGACATCACGCTTTGTTCTACCGATTATGTCAATGTCGTCTGCGTATGCAAGTAGTTGAACGGACTTTTGAAAGATTGTACCTCTGGTGTTGGCGCGAGAGTTCTGCACAATTCTCTCAAGTATGATGTTAAAGAAGTCGCATGACAGCGCGTCGCCTTGTCTAAATCCTTTTTTGACATCAAAGGGGTCGGTGAGGTCTTTGCCGACCTTGACGGAACAGCGTGAGTTTTCCATCGTCATCCTGCACAGACTGACGAGTTTGGCAGGGATGCCAAAACTAGACATTGCGCTATATAGCTCGTCTCTATAGATGCTGTCATACGCGGCCTTGAAATCGATGAAGAGGTGGTGTGTATCGATTTGGAATTCCTGGGTTTTCTCCAAGATCTGCCGCAGTGTGAATATTTGATCGATGGTGGACTTTCCTGGCCTAAAGCCACACTGATATGTGCCTATCAGATTGTTGACAAACGGCTTCAGGCGTTCACACAGTACAGCAGAAAAGATCTTGTATGCGATGTTAAGAAGACTTATGCCTCTGTAGTTGGCACAACTCAGAGGGTCTCCTTTCTTCAGGATCGGGCAAGGCATTCAAAGTGGAAAGAGATATTTCTGCGTCCTTTTTTACCTGGCTAAAGGGAATTGAAGGAAAGGAATTATGCAAATTCAAATGGGGATAAGGCTATATCCCTAATATCCTCTCTAATCAGCAGGACACTATATCCCTTTTAAAAATAATTTAAAATAAATTATTTAATTTAGCAAACTACGAATCACTTCAAAGTTTCGTTTAGTTAAGGGCAGAAAATCGTCCGTAACACTTTCTGCGTCTATTTAAAAGTCGGTTAATTTTTGCAGGTGCACTTTAGCCGTCAGTTTTTAAGCCCTAATTTTGAATTAAAAAATTTGTCTGTGGGGGACTTTATCATTCTCATTATGGTATGTACCTGTTGCACTTTATGTTTCGAAGTAGGGAAATTGTGGTCTTTTGTTTTGTGAATTGTCAGAGATTCAAGCGCTTGGCGTGATCCTCTATTTTGCTTACTAAATTTTGTATTTAACAGATTTACCGGTTGAACTTGCCACTGGTGATTTAGCTGACATTGTTGTACCTATTTGACTGATTAAGGCGGTTTATTCAGATATTTCAAACACATACTAAATTTTTGTTTTAATAAGTCTACTTAAATTAAGATATAATTATAAAATAATAGATTAAAGTGCTTAAGTGAATAAGTACACTTAAGTGATAAAGATGGTGGCTATAATTTGTATTCCTACCCCCAGACCCAAACCAAAAATAATAAGTTTTGTCCTACCAAATAGACTTGTCCTCGAGCTAGACTCTGCCTTTGAAATGGCGGAGGTAATTACACCACTAAAAAATATTAAAAACCAAAAATCATTTGGACCTGATGGAATCCCCTCTGAGTTTTATAAAAATGTAACTCCTGAAATCAAGTGTGTGCACACAGTGAAGGATAAGTCTTCAAGACAGTTAAATGGCTTAATAAAGTATTTCATCTTACTCTTGAATTTCCAAACTATATTTTAGAGTTTAGAAAAGTTCGTCCAGGTGTGTCAACCATAGATCATAACAACTATTAGGAAAAGATAAAAAAATAAAGCTTTTCACTTCTTTTGTTGATTAAAAATCAGTATTTGACACATTAAATGGAATTGACAAATCTAGGGTTATCATCAAAATTTATTAGAATTAATGAAAACCTCTTGTCCGATAACTCTGGTGCAATATGGGATGGAAAAAAAAAAATCAACAGACTTTCGTATGGACTCTAGTGTTCCACAAGGCTGTATTTCGAGCCCAATCCTTTTTGCCCCGTTTTTTATTTTTTTTTTTTTTCGTGGGTAGGAGAAACCTTCATAGGCACTGCGAGGACCGGCCGCGCATGCTCATAGTAGTGTGAGATTCTTACTCACTAAGAAACCTCCCATTTTCCGTCAGACTACGACTAAGTTTCCTTAACAAGTAGTTCAAGCTTCTGTAGAAATCGCGTGTGGCAGGCTGCCTTCCAACGAAGGCACCTACAATACCGTCAATTTATGCGGTTTCATCTTATGCTGCTAGATCTTACGGTCTCATTCGTTGTAGTCGGCGCGTAAGATTTGTCTGATCCAAAGTTCAGATAATTTCATTGTTGCAGTGTCCGCGAAGACGAGTACTAAGTTTGCGAGCAAAGTTTGTTGCCTCATCAGTCACGGTTGCGATTCCAAGATCTCGGTGTAGAACGCTATTTCTTATGTACCATGGAGCATTTACGATTGCTCTGAGTGTCTTATTTTGAAAAGTTTCTAAAATAGATATATTGCTTGGTTTAGTACAACCCCAGAGTTGTATACCGTACGTCCAAGATGGTTTTAGCACTTGCTTATACAAAAGCAGTTTGTTATATATGCTTAGTTTCGAAAATCTTCCGATAAGCCAATTCTTTTCTCTTAACTTGATTTCGAGCCCGTCGCGTTTCTTTTTAACGTGCGGCTTCCATTTAAGTTTTGCGTCTAGAGTCATTCCTAGATATTTCGCTTCATTTGAGTACGAGATTTGTGCCGAGCTTATGAATAAAGGTTCGTTGTTTATCTTTTTATAAGTAAAGTTAACATGCGTTGACTTAATCTCGTTAAGGACGACTCGCCAGCTCTTCGTCCAGTCGCATATTTTGTCTAAAGCGCGCTGAAGTTTCCCTGTTGATAATTCAACTGTCGTATCAATAGCGAGAAAGCAGTGTCGTCAGCGAACGTAGCTAAAATTGCTCCCTCATCGTGGAGTATGTTCTTATATAAAGCAAGAATAATATTGGGCTGAGGACGCTTCCTTGCGGGACACCGGCTTTATCTCTTTGAATTCCGAGTACTCATTTTCGTACCTTACGCGAAAGATTCTGTCTTCAAGGTAAGACTCTAAGATTCTATAGAGTTTTTCTGGTAAGTTTAGCCTTAACTTGTACTTCAGGCCTTCGTGCCAGTCTGATAGACCTGGTCAATTGTTGAATGCTTTTTCCTAAATCCAAATTGGTGATCCGGAATCAATCGTCTGTCTTCAATGATTGGTTGCAACCTTTAAAGCAACAGTTTCTCGAATACCTTAGATATTATCGGCAGTAGCGAAATAGGTCTGTATGACTTTTTGTCGTTTGGACATTTTCCTGGTTTCGGAACCATTATGACCTCCGTATAAAATTCTCATGGAGGCGTTAATGATATAGAGTAGCTTGACCAAAGCTTTTTTTGGTAGTTCCTTTAGAATTTCGCTAGTAATTAAGTCGTAGCCAGGGGCTTTGTTGTTCTTCAGATTATTTATTGTTTGACGAAGTTCAGCCAGTGACACGGTTTTTATTTTATAATAATGTTGTACCGCATAAGGATTGAGATCCTCGACCAACGGTTCCCCGTCAAACGGTTTGAATGTTTCTTCTAGGTAATCTGCAAATAAATCCGCTTTTTCTTTGTCTTCTCTTGCCCATTCGCCGTTGGCTTTTCTTAATGGCGCAGAGTGTGCTGTAGGCTTTTTAATGGACTTGACTGCTTTCCAAAGAGAGTAGTTCGAACCTTTATCGGCAGTCAAACTTTCGAGGTAAGCAGTAGTCTCACGACTTTTAAAATCTTGAAGTTCGTGCTTCAGTTTGTTAGAAAGGTGGTTCAAGATGGTCTCATCCGGAGGTGCTCGCGAACGTTGCCATCTCTTGCGCGCTCTCCTCTTTTCGCATATTAGCTCTTCTATTTCTCGCGGATATATTGTTCCGCTGTTCGATAATTCGGACCTCCGAAAAGAAGTGTTATTCCACGCAGCGCTCTGAATAACTCTCACGAGTTTATCTAATTCGTCTTCTATTTCAAGTGGCGTTTTGAGCGGTACATTTTAAGCTATGTTTTCTTTGCAGTATTTTCTAAAGCCGTCCCAGTCGGTGTTGTTGTTAGTTAATCTAGGCGCTCTATTCTTTTTCGCTAGGCTTCCGCCGATTTTCAAAAGAACTGCCGAGTGATCTGAACAGAGATCAAAGCGTTCTTCTACGTTCCTAAGGTAACGAGGTACCCCCTTGGCGATAAAGAAGTCGACGAGATTAGGTATTTTATTTCTGTCGGTTGGCCAATATGTTGGCTTTCTCGTTTATAAGAAGATCACGCCGCGTTTTGTACTTGCTTTAAAGAGGGCTCTGCAGCTTGTTGAATTTCGCGTTAAAGTCACCGCCGATGATAAAGTTTGACCCAAGTGAATCAAAGAGCAGAGCAAGATCTTCATCTGCCAGCCGATACTGCGGAGGAAAGTAGCTCGTCGCGATGTTGTAATTTATACGACTTAATTTTACTGAGACTGAGGTTATTTGCATACAGTCAAGTTCTATTCTTCGTTTTTGGAGTGCTTAATGGAGTCTTTAATGTAGAGAGAGGATTCACCTCTCGAATTTTCTGAAGGATGATGCGCGTGATAGTCAATGTAACCTTTTATTTTGCGTGCTGAACCCTTTTTAAAGTGGGTTTCCGAAATCAGGCATATGTCTACAGTATTCTTCCGTAGGAATACTTCTAGTTCGTCAATTTTTTGCAAAAGGCCGTTTGCATTCCATGTAATTATTTTGATTGACTTTCCCATATTCATGATTTTTTATTAAATGTTTTTCGAGGTTTAAACTCGAGCTCGCTCAATTTGTTGAATATTACTTGATTAAGTTTCGCCTGTTGCTCAAACTTTTCTAAAATCATGCCTAGAATTTGAGAGACCGAATCTGATGCGGCCGATTGTGGCTTACTTTCACGTGACGCGACTTGAGCGTACGATTTTGGACCAACAAGTGTGGATTCTCTCTTTTGACTCCGGTGGGAACTAGGACCAGCGACGTTTTCTTGCGCATTTTGAATTTTGCCTTTAATCAAACCCTTATCCCTTGTCGACTTAGGGGTTTTTGGCTTATCTACTTTAGGAGGTTTTAGGCTTGAGCCCTTATTTTCAGTATTTTTCTTCGGAGCTTCATGTCGTTTTTGCAACTCAATGGCAATTTCGCAACCTCGGTAGCTCGCTGGGTGACTTCCCCTGCAATTGGCACAAACCGCGGGGGCCTGACTGCTGACATTGCAATCCGTCGAGAGATGTTCGCCGGCGCATTTTACGCATCGCGGCTTTTTCTGGCAGTACGCTTGCGTATGTCGGAAACCCTGGCATCGCTTACATTGGGGAACTAGCCTGTTGCCCTTCCGCTTGGGCTCGATTTTTACCTTGATGTTAAGGATTGATTTAATTTTGTAGATTTCGTTAATATTTTCAGTTCTATCAAAAGAAAGCATAAAAATTTGCAGGCCGCGTCGGACAACAGCGGAATCTTTGCCTTCGTCCGTACGTTGCTTCTCTTTCTTTATTATGTTCACGGCGTCAAGAATTTTAAAGCCTTGGGCTTGAACGTCTTGTATTATTTCGTCCTTGGTACAGGATGGGTGTAGTCCCCTCGCTATAACCCGCAGCGGCTTTTCGAGGTGATTTTCATAAGTAAACCATTGGATTTTCTCTAAATTTAACTTTTGTGACAGTGACCGATAGGCATCAGAGTCATCGACGTTAACTTTCCATACGTTGTTTCGAAGTGATGTTAAGTTATATTTCGTCCCAAGAGTATTTTTAAGGATGTTTCGCAACTTTCCGTAGTCTGCGATCCCAACGACATTTATTGCAGGTGGTCGGCGGTTTTTTTCTTGGGGTATTCCTGTCGCTTTGTTTAATACGACTGGTGTTTCTTCTTTTTGCTGCACGGTTTCTACTTCGGGTGAAGAACCGACCTTTCGTTTCTTGGTTATCCTTTTCCTAAAGACCGGATTCGTTTCGCGTGCAAGTTCTTCCTCGTCCGTCTGGTATTCACATTGACGTTTTGGCGTTTCGCCGCATACTATAGTACCACGGGGGTTCCTTAAGCCTTCATTTTCTTCACGTAATGAATCTACTTCGCTTTTAAGCTCATGGTAGAGACGTTCCATTTTATTAAGCTTAGCACGGAGTTCGTTGTTTCCCGCTTCAAAGCAATTAATTTTCGCTGAGTCCTGATTTACCGGCAGACTTCCTTTCCCGGAGACCCTCGATCCAGCTGGTGGAGATCGAGGCACCCTTGATTCTTTCAAAAAGGTCTTTTAATTGTAGTAATAAGGAATTGGAGTATTAAAACTTTTTAAACTCTACATGAACTTATTGAGCTACTTCTACGTCGTTAACGCCGGTCGATTGGTTTAATGATGACTTCGATTCTGGACAATGTGTCTGCGATATTGTTTTCGGTGCCAGCAATAATCAACGTTTCGAAACGATTTCTGTACCAGCAAAAAAAAAAAAATTAAGGCCTTTCGACAATTTACAAAATAAGACTTCTAAACTGTCTCGATGATGATTTTTTTAATAAGCCAAAAGGTTGAGCTGTCCTTTGAGACAAAACGCAGTAAAAAATATATGTGGTATGTATGTACCTGTAAATGAGGAATTGGAGTTGAAAAATTTGTTTAATTCGACATCAACTGATTAAGCTTCCGCTAGGTGTTTAGAGCTCTGCCAATAACAGCCACGGAGGACACTTAATTCAACTTTTGCCTTTGGGTTTTGGTGAGATATAATTCTGACGGGTTTTACATAAGTTTGTTTTCATGGAAAAATTTTGTCACAACTTTGAACACCCTTGTACCAAAAATATTTGTCTGTCGGCTGTATATAACTCAATTCATCTTTTCTTCACATTTATATATTCCTAATTGAATATCGATATAGTAAACGTGACTTTTTTCCCATTGCATATGGCCGCTTCCGTTTACGCAGCTTTCAGTCTCGCAATTTGTCGTTCGCACCCTCAATTCACACTCGATTTGTCAATATTCGGTGGCTGAGACGTGATTCCTTTTCTCTATACGTAGCAACGTGCCGAAAGGATATCTAAGCAAATTCGTCACGGCCCGCATCTGATGTTTACCCAAATATATGGCACGTGAACTTTTACGACCGGAACGTGATTTCAATGCACCTTTTACGGTCTATTTGTGTGGTCTCTTCTGTTTCGGTTTTCTCTTTTGATGGATTTTTAATTATAATTTGACCCAAATTAAGCCTCACCCAGTAAGTCCTGCGGGCTTTCACTGCGATAATTTCATTAATAAAAAATATTTAATTATGTTGCTCTATACTCGGCGTAACTGTTGTGTCTTTTATTTTCATTTCAGGATAATCAAACATAATTAACTCGAAAAATAAACAAATACCCGTGAGAAAAACTCAAAATTGCCCGCCCGGGCGCTATAGCTGGGAGAATATCCCAAAGGAACCCATCTGGTCTTTTGTGTGAAGTCCGTTTTCTATGGGTGGCACGTGGAGTAGATAGAAAATATTTTGTGAAACAAAAAAACTAAAGGCGTGTACAAAAAAGTAGGCGTTGTAAGGAGCTGACGAATGCAGGACATTCACCACCACACAAAACTAATCGCTCCGCTGTTTATACGCCATCTTGCGATACATATTACAACGGCGAAGGAGCACTAAAATTACTAATGCGACACAATGTACAACCATTCGTGTCAGTGGCCGAATTTCGCCAATTGTAGTAACAGTAATATAACACTGTTCAAGGACAATCTAGTGGACATCGAATTGGAATTAGAGCTCAATGAGACTGCAGATTGGCCATTGGAACGTGTGGTGTCGATGGTGGTGCCCGTGTTTTTCGGGATTATTGGACTCGCTGGACTGCTGGGCAATGCCTTGGTTATACTAGGTGAGTACTTTTTTCTTTTGATGCTTTTAATTATATTTTTTCGACTCACTATTTTTTAAAGTTTCAATAATGTACTATAAAAAAATATACGTGCTTATGAGAAAAAAATAGATAATCAGGCTGATATCCATAAGTCGGTCGCAAACTCACAAATCACTTTAAGAAAAACTTACTCTTAAGTTTTTACTTTGTTTTCATGTCCCCGGAGGTCATCCAGAAGAACCCAGCACTCAACGAGTGTGACTAAATATTGTTTTGACATTCTTTTGAAATCATTTAAGAATCTCTGAACATTAACACTCAATTCACGAAAACAAAACTTCCCATCGATAATTAAAAGAAGATTAGCGGGAGACGATTAAAATAAATCCCAAAGTGGCTCCATCGGACAAATATAGGATTAATTTGACACGAAAACTCTGTTTCTGTCATTTTGGCTCTCAAAAGAGAGTGGCGACGTCATTTCCAAGGAGCGAAAACGATTTTCTCAGAAAAAGTCACAACAGAAAACGTGCTTGTGACAGATTTTTCGTACAGGGACAGTTTCAGTTTCCTTTTTTGGTTCTCAAACTGTTACAAAGCTGCAGAAACTAGGTTTGTGAATAGGGTGGATGGGATTTATGAGACGATTTATTTTTAATCGCTTGCCGAGAGGATTTCAATTTGTATGGTAAATCGCCTGGTTTGTAGAGGATTTAATAAAGATTTATATTAATCGACGAATAGTGCTCGGTGGAGACATGGTATTACACAGAATATTAAATTGAAAGTTTTACTTTATGTGTTTCGATTTAAGGCTACAATTTGGCTGATCCCCCACAAGGTAAAATAAATCAAATTAAATCGGTATTGTCAATTTACTATATTTTGAACTGAGCGCTAAAATTGAAACTACCCCCAGGATAAACTTAATTATTTTCCCACCAAACCTATTTCGCATTTTCATATTTCCAAAATTATGTGACAGATTAGATGCGCAACGAAACCGATGAGTTTAATATTTCAAAAACGCGGAGCCAATCAAAAATCAAGCCAGTACCCAAAACATTAGACATTAAATATTATGGCATCGCAATTACCCACATACACACACTTGCGTGTCACTTATCATGCCAGAGGAGTCGCAATTTACGCGCATGCTGCGCCAAATATTCAAATTAATTTGGCTAACGCTGTGAGAATATGCAATCGAGCCATGAATTACCCAACCTTTGAAATCTGGTATTGGGCCTAAATAGTTAAACGCACATGGTCCCTGTGGTTAAAAGGCAACACATTTTGGTGTTTTCTGTTGGGGGTTCGTCCCCCAATATCGACAGTGTTTGTTTGTACAATGCTTGAAAATTGTTCAAACGTGTTAAGTGAGGCGAATAAAATTTCTCATAAAATTCGCGTGTGACAACCTCAGGGTAAGT
Organism: Neoascia interrupta; assembly: GCA_947623515.1. Classification (NCBI taxonomy): domain Eukaryota; kingdom Metazoa; phylum Arthropoda; class Insecta; order Diptera; family Syrphidae; genus Neoascia; species Neoascia interrupta. Next base: position 57,156,485 of record OX392463.1, read on the forward strand.
CCTGGTTTTGCATATTCTATACGAGACGAACATTTGAAGTACTCAACTCATGTCTTGGAGATATTTACCAATGTACAATCGAAATATTAAAAAGCAAATACATTAGGTTATTTCGCGGAGGTTTTTCGCTTCAGTTGCTTGAGAGCATAACAAACACTTTAAAGGGCGCAGTCGATATTTTTTTGGTAATTTATGTCCTCCTTAAAATTAAATGTATGTTATGTAGTCCATTGGTTCTCCATTTACACTTATGTATTTTAAGCATGCTCAATATCTTAGCAGAAGCGTGAAAATATGTTAAATTTATAGGACAAAAGACATGATAAGTGAGATAAGTGACGTAAAAAAGCACATTAGAAGCTAAATATGGTATAAATCGGGTTCAATGGTAAAACGAGACTAGCTCACAAGAATTGGATGACAACCAACTCTCTTAGATCTGCTTAGACAAAGCAACGATTTCAGAATTGTTAGTAAGATCTAAGATGTATTACTAAACTTTATGAACAGTATGAACAGCTCAGTCATCGAATTTTTCTTTACTCCAAGCAAATAAGGCTTATCGCACACATGACTCTTTTAGTCACGCAACTATTTGATTGCCTTTTTGTGTCGTAGGAGCTTGTAAGTAAGTAAGTAAGTAAGTAAGTAAGTAAGGAGTAGGAGCTTGTATGCGAATGCGCACACATGCGCATCCGATACGTAACTAGTTTGCGGCAACTTTTCTGTGTTTTTCCACTGACTTTTTAGTTGCTTGTTGTCATTAATTACCTTTTTAACACATGCAGCTTTGTTTTTGAATGCTGCCATAAAATTCTTTAATATCTTTCACTTCGGCTACATTTTAGAGAGCAAACAATTAAATATTTCATCAGGGTGTTTGTTTAGGCATTTTTGCGAATTAAAGAAGTTGCTCACGTGAGCGCTGCTTTTGTGGATAGTGAGAAAAATATAGATTTTTTAAAAAATAGCTATTGTGCGTTAAGCCTAACATTCAACATGCAAAGGGTCGCGGAGCGAGGGTGGTTAAATTGTCTTTCCATCGTTCTCCATCCTCCGCCACCAACCCAACAGACTTAGGCGCAATCACAAGGCGGGACTCGGAGAGGTTCTAAGACTGATCCCACCACCTGTTCCTTGGCCTACCAGGGGGCGACGTGCTCGCATCTCAGCTAACATGACCTATCTAGGAAGTTTATAGTCGAGTATGCGAACAGCGTGTCCAAGCCATCAAAGAATTGATCGTTTCACTCGGAGAAGTAGCTGCTCAACGTTAAGAATCCTACGAATATTGACGTTTCTCCCTCTATCACTAAGAGTAACACCAGCAACGCACCTCAGAAATCTCATTCACAGCAACTTCTACCCGCGATCTAATTCTCTCGATCATTAACGAAATTTCATGGCCATAAATGAGGGTTGGAACCAACACTGAATTAAAACTTTGCTTTCACTCCAAGCTCAGCTTTCCTGATGACCGGCTGGCGCAGTTCCTTCACTATTTCTTCAGCTTGGCCAATTCTACAGGACAACGCAGTATCACACCTCCCATCTTTCGTAAGAAGATGGGAGAAAAAGACCCCGAGATACTTAAACTACTGCACCTGTTTCAATGGAACTCCATTTATGTGCAGGATACACTGCACAGAGGAGTTCGGGAAAAAACTATCACTTCCGATTTGTTCACGTTAACCTTCATCCCAGCACCTTCATCACCACAAACGTCTGTAAACCAAAAAAATCCTGTGAAAAAGAACAAGTCTTTTTTTTTCAGGTGACGATGGCAGGATTCGAACCCAGACCTCCAGCGTAGTGAGCACACACACTAACCACTACGCCACGGCACCCCACCCACTCAACGCATAGTCCTGCAAAACTCTCCATAGTGTACACCCGAACGACTCGGTCATAAGCCTTAATCAGATCTACAAAACACGCACAGATCAGTTTGGCATATTCCCAGGCATTCGCAAGGATAATCTTAAGAGTAAAAGGCTGGTCGGTTGTGCCTCTGCCCGGCCGAAAGCCGCACTGTTCTTCCCGTAACAAAGGATCGACTACAGCTCTGGAACGCGTTTCCAGCACCTTCGCAAATACTTTTCCAAGAAGACTTAAGAGAAATATGCTCCTTTATTTGGAGCAATTTCTCCTGTTCCTTTTTTTGAAAATGGGCACTATAACTTCTGTTTGCCAATCGCTAGGTGCCTTCCCGTTATCCCAGGCCTTGAGCATTTCGGGCCGGATTTCATCAAGTCCAGCTGACTTGCAAACGTTTAGCGATTTAAGCGCTTCAGTAAGCGCTTCGTCTTGTTGTGGGAATGTTCTCCGCCCTGATCTCGTCAGCAGTGGGAATGCCATCTTCCTGTTCCTGTTAGGGGTTGAGCAACTTCAAAAAGTGCTCTCTCCATCCGTGCAAGAGATCTCTCTGATTTGAAAGTAGTGTTCCATCCTTGGATTTAACCCCTTGAACGATATTAAACTTCCTTCCTCTGAGCCGGCGAATAGTCTACCAAAGTGTCTTGTTTGCAGATCTGTAACCGTGCTCTAACCTCTCGCCAGTTCCATGGGTGTTTGACTGCCTGATTGGAAGTTCTTCGCGCCTCATTGTGCCGGGCTCGAAAAGTTGAGTTTCTACATTGGATACGCACAATGTAGGCTCCCTTCTTGTCCCTATTGGCTTCTTGAGGTCCAGGCGTCTTTAACCACGCAGTTCTTTTCTCACCACCAGCCGCTACCCCAGGCCGCTTTACTGCACAAACATTTTCTGCAGAGGCAATCGGACTGCCGATAGAAACAGCTGCCATTCTTCCTTTACATTCAGGAGATCAATTCAAATTCGTTAAAATTTCTCCGAAACATGCTGTGCAAAGCGTTCTCTGAATTCAGAGTCAGCATCCTTTCCCACCGTATGCGGGTGACCAATTTTAATTTTCGCTTGTGTAAAGCAAAAGCCAACAGCAGTGACGGCCGCTGATTAAAACGCAAGACAAATTGTGATATATGCAATTCTTTATTACGATCAGAACATGTCTCCTTGACTTCTATCGCGTATCTTCAGTCTCGGCTGCAAGTCTATTTATATTTTTTAGTCGGCCTAAAAAACGTGGCCATCCTTCACTGATCTCGTCCTCGAGATCGGAATAGTTGTCGTGCAGCGTCCTCTAGGAATCCCTCCTCTTGAAGTTCGCACCAAGGCTTTATTTTGTCGGATGCCGTTACCGTGTTTAGTTTTCTCTGATTTCGCTGCACATTCGGTATATCATCGACAACATATCGGTCGTTAGGTAGAACCCTGGAAGCAATTTAAGGTCCGCGTTATCGCGGTTCTTACTTCAGAGACTCACCTGTAGCTGCTGGCGCGTTCTATATCAGTACAAGGTTTCCTGAAGCGTATTGGGTCAAGTCTCGCCTTTTGATAACGCTGAATTTGCTCAATGTTTTTTAGCGCCTCACCTTGTCGATGTTTCATCTCAACGGCTTCCATACCAGTCCCCTTTCTTCTTATTCTAGCAACAAGTTGTCCCCTAGGATGCTCCTCGGCGTATGAGATCGTGAGGACTCGTCCTTGTTGAACACATTCGGCTGGTATTTAATCGCCACTGAATCGTTCGTAGCAGGCTTGCCCAGTCCCCTACTTTCTCGGAAGTATGCATGCACTTCAACGCTCAACCTGACCATAAGCTTTTGTCGTCTGCACAGCGGCCTGTATATCTAAGACGCCGTTCTCCTAACAGAACTCCTCGAACATCTTCGACGTGGATGCAGTGCCTCGGTCGATGATGAGCCTTCTTGGCAAGCCAAAGTAGCCAAACTGCCTTGCTGTTCGTAGTTTTTACAGCTCGAAGAATCGTGAACTTAGGGGAATTGTCCACCAGGGCAAGCACGTACCTCGTTCCACCTTTGCCCTTTGTAAATGGACTTAGGTGATCGAGTTTGACCCTATCGAAGGGAAGGGGAACGCGTTCTTTGCAATGCAGCTCTGCCTCAGGTTTTCCGGCCCTCGTTTTTGCGTAAGCGCACTCTATGCAAGATTTAATTTAGCTCCTAGTGAAGCCTACGGGAACCAGAATGTCCTTTTTAGCCTTTACAACTTCGTCTCTTCGGAACATCATCGTGACACCTCTTAAGGATCCTCCACCTTATTCCTTAAGGAACAATCAATTTTTCAGCATCGTCCACCTTCCTGAAGAGTCGCAGCCCTCTAAGCACATAGTCATCTCAGCTGCTTTTAAAGTGCAAATCACTCAACTCAAACGCTGATCCTGCCGCTGCATCGTAGCCATTCAGTCTTCATCAGATATCCAGACATTTAGTATCAGCGTAGATACTTCCTCCACCTGTTGTTCGTCTTCCACTGGTTTCCGACTTAAGGCTCACGTCAATAGCTTCTCTTTTCCCAGTCTGGTTAACAGTCTCGTAGTCAAACTCTTGCAGCTTCAGCAATTACCGGCCCACTCTCGGGATCAGATTTGATTTATTGCTCGTGGCAACTATGGCCTCACAGTCCGTGACAACCTTGAGTTGCCTACCGAGCAAGTATACCCTAAAACGATTTAAACTCTCTACGATTGCCAACACCTCGAGTTCGTAAGAGTGATATTTCGGCTACAGAAGGCCACAGGTCTGAAGGCGCTGTCTTCCTTCCCATGCTGCAGGAGAATTTCTGCAAACCCGAATGATGACGCACCAGTATGCACCTCATGCGCACAATTGATGTCGAAGAGCACTAGCACAGGAGGATTGGCAAGTGCAACCTTTAGCCACTAGAACGAACCTTTCTGTCGTTCCGTCCACTCAAATGATTGATCAGATTTCATTGGGTCGCTCAGCGGGGCCGCCCAGTGTGCATAGTTTTCCACAAATTTCCGCAAAAATCCCGTGTGTCCCAAGAACTGCCGGACTGCATGCACATCCGTTGGAAACCTCATTATAGCAGCTGTCTTTTGCTGAGTGATTTTTGGTAGCAAGGGAATTCTGTCACTGAAAAACAATTTACGCAGCACTAAGAAAAAAGTTGAAAACTCGAACATCACACATAACTCTTTGAACGATAACATAACTCTTTGAACTCGCGATGGTGCAACAAAGAAATCTATCAGTGACCTCTGATTTAAACTGTGCGTGTACCTGTACCGTGTGTATTTGTGAACGACTTTGTGCTGGAAAAAGGTGTTCATGATGGACAAAACCATACGCACAGCAAAAGTCCAACAATCCCTCCATTCTGTTTTGATCCGGGCACCGTGTCTCCCGACCACACTCGTCCAAGTACTATTGTCCGTTCCCACTTGTGCATTGAAGTCACCCATCAAGAGAAAGAAGTCCAATTCTGCCAATCTATCCGGGGCAGCATTGACGGGCTGCTCGTGGCTTCTTCGGATTGAATCTGGTCGGATTTCGACCACCAAGCTCTTAAATGCTGACACCACTCAGGCCTAACTCCAAAGGGTGCCTTGGATTACTAGAATCAGCAAATATCCGAGGTTGTTTTCGTTTTCTTTTCATGGTTGGGGGAGGGTCTATTTTATACCTAGCTGCCAGGTTTAAATTCAGCCAATCCTAACCCGGAAACACACGCCGACCAAGAAGCCGCTCATCCCAAGACAGATGATCCTGGGTTTCTGTTATTTAAATGAAGTTCAGCCGCCCCTAATTGTATTTTTTTTTTTTTTTCATACAAAAAGCTTATTTTGAAAGACATAAAGACTTCACACATACGGACAGACGCACGGGCGGATGGATATGGCGTACTCCATTTACCTGTCGGTCTTGATAATATCTCTTACGGGTCTACGAAAATGTTTAAAACTTTGCATTGAAATAAGTGTACCCTGGGTCGGGAAGAGAAACTTAAGGAGAGCTTAAAGCTCACCTCCAAGTCTGACAAATGTGCTTCGAATTCTGAAAAAGTTTCATCATCATTATCATTTTCCGTGGCCGCTTATCCTTAGAAAGGCCGCGAGGCGAGGGTGGCTAAATGGTCCCTCCATCTTTCTCGATCTTTTGAGTTTGTTCCAATAAATTTTTAGAATTGAAGACACGAACCAAGGATGTAAAAGTTTTCCTTATACTGTATGAATGGGAAAATAAGATCGCCAAATCTCTATTCTCATAGGTTTTTAATATGGCCCATCAAAATATAGATTTTAGTTTAAATTTTAATGTTATAAAGGAAGCTTTTTTATTACCTACACGCAAACGTTTTTCAGTGAAACAAACTGGTAGCTTTTTTGTTTTTATTTTTAAAATGTCCGCAATGTAGCAAAAGTGAAACACATCTACCGAATGAATATTCGGATATTGTATAATTTTTTTTACTACATAATTTTTCTAGATCCTTTTTCAAAATGCAGATAAAAATTTATGTATTTATTTTGTACTTTTTTTAGTGGTCGTCGCGAATCAGCAGATGCGTTCCACCACCAATTTGCTGATAATAAACTTGGCCGTGTCCGATATCCTGTTTGTGATATTTTGCGTTCCATTCACGGCCACTGACTACGTTCTGCCCGAGTGGCCATTCGGCAATTTATGGTGCAAATTTGTCCAGTATATGATTGTGGTAACATGTCATTGCAGCGTATACACACTCGTCCTTATGTCGTTCGACCGATTTTTGGCCGTCGTTCATCCTGTTACCAGTATGTCTCTGCGCACCGAACGTAACGCAATGCTGTAAGTATATCCTTAATCATAGAGCACACTATTCACCGTTGTATCTATACTCAAAATATCAATTTAATGGTGATTTATTAATTCAATGCGTGCGGGCGTGTGCTTTTCTGCTGTTCACAGAGCGATTTGTATGGCATGGATATTAATCGTCACAACAGCGATACCCGTGGCCTTGGCACACTCCGTGAGGATATATAAATTCCGAGGACACAACTACACAGCCTGCGTGTTCTCGTCCGAGGAGGACGTTTGGAGCCTAGTTGGGTTTCAGGTGAGTAGGCAAGAAAACGCTGACAAATATCCGTAAATAATAGATTTCGACAGGCAAGATAGCAATTTCGGTTTTCGTGCATTGCAAAGCGAAATTGGTGTAAGCTTACAGTCAGAAGAATTCGCTTTCGTTTATTCCCTTCTATTTCAGTTTGCTGTCAGTATGGTATCGAAATACATTTTTGCTATTTTTTTCGTCGCATTTTATTTTTGGTACAAGTCCTATTGTGGGGAGAAGTTCCTGCTAGTTTTGTCCATGGGAGATACCGACAAGTGTTGAAGGAATAAAAAAAATAGGAATGGTTTGAAAGAGGCAAAAACTAGAATAAAAGAATACCTATAAGGGAAACATTTATTTTCCCCTCTGAGTTTCCTATTTTTTGCACGAAAAGGTGTAACATGTCGATTGCCAGCTTATACGAACGGTGTATTTGATTATTACGTCTTCAGAAAGAAATCTGCAACTACGTAAGAATAATTTCTACATACTCTAGTGCGAGTTCTTTGATATCCAAAGCAATGTACAGTAGTTAATTTTCTAAGGACGTATCTGATATTGTTAACTCTGGAGTTTTCCAGATTGCATGGCATCAAGTGGAAATTGAATAATATTACCTTGCATAAAATTAGTATGAAAAGGTCTTCATTATAGAATTTTTTCATGAAGAGTTAGTGGCTACGCTCATTTTTTAACGCGCACTTCGACTTAATCATTAGTATACCTCTATGAAATAGTCAATTTGCTAAAGATTCATGTGTGCAGTGTTGTCAAGGTCCTTTCAAAACTGTTTCAAAAAATTTAAAGTATATGAAACGGTTTGAATTAATTAGTTCAGTAGGCTTATTGCCTCGCTGCGGATAAATGAAACATGCGGGCGCAAAATAACACATTTACACAGTTTCGCATTCTAATTTTTCACACTAACAACTATTTATTATTCACACTTCCGAATTAAAGAAGAAATGTTATGCAGTTTGTGTATTAGCAATGCGGCAACACTGCATAAGTGTCATTATTTTATTATTAATGAATTATTATCATTATTTAATATAAAGTCATCAAATGTATATTGATACATGCACATATGTAACTTCGATGCTCTATAATTGTCTATCTAAAGCGCAACTTCAACATCATCAATAAATAAAGCCCTTTAATCGAACCTATAGCGAGTAGGTACAAAAGACTGTTGCCGCATTAGAAACATGTCGCTCCATTTGTCACCAATTTTGCAACACAGAAAACACGAACAAAGGGCGTTGTTTTTTTTTCGTTCAAAGCAGAGCTCAAACTGGCAAACAAAAAATTGTGATCCTTTTTGTGCTCAGACCTCAGAGTAATCAGAGACCGAGATTTGTATATTGTATTTCTTTTTTCGCTCAGAGCATGATCAGAGCGCGCTCAATGTGCTCGAAATAATTTTACAGAGCATTCTGAGCTTATTGCTGAGCCAGCGAAATGACAATGATGAGAGTTGAAAAAAAAAAATTGTTGAAGGGAAATTGGCCGACGAAGTTAGTTGTTCAAAGGCCGAAAGTAAAACAGTTTGATGAATTGTTGTTAGATGAAATTATTATTTTTGCATCATTTTCGGCTCGTAACAAATACATATTTACACAATTTTTTTTAAGTTTTCTTTTATGACAAGAATAATAAATTCTTCCTATCTCCCCACATTTCTAATGGTCCGCTTGTTGGGTACGCCAATGTGACCTCAGAATATACCGGTACGCCACCCAGTTCTGGCACTCATTGTCACTGAGGCCAAATAAATGCCGTTGTCGTTGCGTTTGTGTGATCCATGAATGTTAAGGCCTTCCTCTCTTTTGCGATTGCGCTGGAATATTGATTGACATTGACTTCTTGACAGGGTTCATGCTTTATATTCCTGGAGATGTAGGCTCCTTTACTTGTAGGCTTCCTCAGATTTTTTTTTTTTTTATAATGTACTCGCGAACAAGGGATTGCCTGCAGTTTGGTGGGAAAAAAACTATTTAGACCTTAACGTCAGCAAATTCAAGGCAATAACATACTCCCGTAGACGTACCCCTCTACTTATGAGAATCTACCTCATTAATGATGAGCCTATCCCAACAACAACCGGAAACCGTGATTTATGACAAGGAACTGAACTTCCGTTCTCACACTGATAACATCATAAACCGCGCAAACTCTGCTCTAGGTTTCGTAAGGAGATGGTCGAAGGAGTTCTCTGATCCGTATGTCACCAAAGCCCTCTGCATTAGTTTCGTTAGACCTCTTCTTGAATATGCTTGTCACGTTTGGTCTCCATATCAGCAAACCCACATACAAAGAATTGAAACAGTCCAGCGAAGGTTTCTTCGCTTGGCTCTTCGTGCGGTCTTGGCTGGACCGATCCCTTCGTGTTGCCGCCGTATGTGCATCAACTAAACCTATTTGGCATGCAGTCGATAAAAAAAACGTCGAGAAGTAGCCGACACCGTCTTCATTCACCAGTTTTTAAACGGAAACATTGACAGCGCACAACTTCTCCAATTGATTTCCTTTTCACCTGATCCCCGCAATATCAGATCCTTTCCCTTGTTCTGCCTTGTTATCCCCGCACTAAATATGATCATTTCGAGCCAATCACTAGAATGCTACGAATTACTAACAACTACGCTGAGGTTTTTGGCCTTAATTGCCCCAAACCATTGTTTAAAAAAATCCTTCTAAATTCTATCCATTCTTAATTTCAGCACCCTTTTCGGTCCGAGCTCTTGCTTTTCCCTTCTAGTTTTAAGTTAAGTATAAAATTTAGTACCCAGTTTTTAGTTTGCTTGTATTAAGCTTAATTAAATTGGCCCTTGGGGGGCACTAAACTAAACTAAACTAAACCATCTGAACCCACTGTCTCGTATTTTTTGCAGAACTCTGAGGGTGTCTGATCCGACCCAACAGGTTTTCGCTCTTTGGAGTTCTTAATTGCCTTCCCAAACTCTTCGACTGTGGTGTCTGGTACTTCTTCACAGTTGGGTGTGTTTTTTTCTGGAAAGTGTTGCCTGGGAAACTGTTCATTGAAAGAACCACCACAACACTGACGCCATCTGTGAAGAATTTTGATGTCCTCCACAAGCAGCTAGCCCTGAGCATCGTTGGTGAACTTTCATCATCATCATCAATTTCGGATGCCGCTTATCCTTTAAAAGGGTCGCGGAGCCAGGGTGGCTAAATAGTCCTTTCATCTTTCTCGATTCTCCGTCACCAACTCAAGGGACTCCGGCGCAATCCCCAAGCGGAACTCAGAGAGATTCTTTACCTGATTCCACCACCTTTTCCTTGGCCTACCAGGGGGGCGACGTGCTCGTATCTCGGCTAGAATGACCTGTCTAGGAAACAGGAGTCTAACAGACAGGGGGCATGCGAACAACGTGTCCAAACCATCAAAGAACCTATTGCTCCACTCGGAGAAGTAGTTGCTCAACATTAAGATTCCTACGAATACTGACGTTTCTCACTCTGTCCCTTAGAGTAACACCAGCAACGCACCTCAGGAATCTCATATCGGCAGCTTGTACCCGCGATCTAATTCCTTCGGTCATTACCCAAATTTCATGACCATAGATGAGGGTCGGAACGAACACTGAATTAAAAACTGAGATCTTTGCTTTCACTCCAAGCTTAGCCCTCCTGATGACCGGCCGGCGCAGTTCCTTTACTATTGCTGCAGCTTGGCCAATTCTACCATCTTTCGTGAAAAAGACCCCGAGATACTTAAACTTCTCCACCTGTTTTATTGGAACTGCATTTATGTGCAGGGTACATTGCACAGGAGTTCGGGAAACAACCATCACTTCCGATATGTTCACGTTTACTTTCATCCCAGCATCACCACAGACGGCTGCAAACCTATCCAGTGCTCGTTGAATCATCCTCTTTGGATGATGCAAGAATGGCCAAATCATCTGCGAAAAGCAGATGGCTCTTCCTAATGCCAGCCAATTCGAAACATTGCTCGCCAAGACTGCGCTTCACCATCCAGTCCATATATGCTATGAAAAGGAGCGGCGACAGAACCCAGCCCTGGCGAAGTCCAACGCGCACATCAAAAGAACGGGATTTGACGCCATTTATCCGTACACAGCTTCTGCAGTTTCCATACAAAGACTGGATGGCTCTCAGAAGAGGCCCACTCAGCGCATAGTCCTGCAAAACTCTCCACAGTGTATCTCGAGGGACTCGGTCATACGCCTTTTCCAGATCTACAAAACACGCATAGACCGGTTTGGCATATTCCCAGGCCTTCTCAAGAATAACCTTCAGAGTAAAAAGCTGGTCGGTTGTGCCTCTGCCAGGCCGAAAGCCGCACTGTTCTTCCCGTAACAAAGGCTCGATTACAGCTCTGGAACGCGTTTCCAACACCTTCGCGAATACTTTTCCCGGAAGACTCAAGAGAGATATGCCCCTATAGTTGGCGCAATCTCTCCTGTTCTCTTTTTTGAAAATGGGCACTAAAACTCCCGTTTGCCAATCGCTAGGTGCCCTCCCGCTATCCCAGGCCACCTTAATGACACGTGTTAGTCATTTAACACCCTCTTCACCCATTGCCTTGAGCATTTCTGGCCGGATTTCATCAACGTCTACTGTGGGACTATTTTCCGCCCTTATCTCGTCAGCAGTGGGAATGCCATCTTCAGTGGCCTGTTGGGTGTTGAGCAACTTCGAAAAGTGCTCTCTGCATCTGCGCAAGACATCGCTCTCATTTGAAAGAAGTGTACCGTCCTTGGATTTAACCCCCTGAATTATATTTAACTTCCTTCCTCTGAGTCGGCGAATGGTCTGCCAAAATATCTTGTTTGCAGATCTGTAATCGTGCTCCAACTTCTCGGCGAACTTTTTCCATGACTGTTCCTTGGCTGTTCTGACTGCCAGATTGGAAGTCCTTCGCGCCTCATTGTACCGGGCTCGAGAAGTTGAGTTTCTACATTGGATCCACGCAATGTAGGCTCTCTTCTTTTCTCTGATGGTTTCTTGAACTCCAGGCGTTTTAAACCAAGCAGTTCTTTTCTCACCACCAGCCGCTACCCAAAGCCGCTTCACTCCACAAACATTTCCTGCAGAGGCAATGACTGCCGATAAAAACAGCTGCCATTCCTCCTTTACATTCAAAAGGTCAGTTGGAATTTGTTCAAACTTCTCCGAAACATGCTGTGCAAAGGGCTCTCTGAAATCAGAGTCAGCATCCTGCAACCTTTCCCACCGTATGCGGGTCACCAGTCTTGGCAAAGGAATACTGTCACTGAAAAACAATTTACACAGCACTAAGTGATGATCAGTTGACAACTCAGCTCCCCTGAAAACTCGAACATCACAAATCATTCTTTCAAATCATTCTTCAATCAGTGACCTCTGATTTAAACTGTGCTTGTACCATGTGTATTTGTGAATGTCTTTGTGTGGCAAAAAGGTGTTCATGATGGACAAGCCATATGCACAGCAAAAGTCCAACAACTTCCCTCCGTTCCTGTTTTGACCCGGGTCACCGTGCCTCCCGATCACACTCCTCCAAGAACTGTCGTCCATACCCACATGTGCATTGAAGTCACCCATCAGGAGAAAGAAGTCCATTTCTGCCACGCTGTCCAGGGCAGCATCAACTTCGTTCAAAAAGGACTCATACTCTGACTCTCGATTTGGTGCATAAACCTGAACCAGAGCCAGAGTTGATCGTTCAAGCTTAAGCCTTAAGATCAGAATCCTTCCCCCTAACGGAATGACATCGAGTACATTTTCTGACAACCGGGGGCTTGTGAGTATCCCCACACCCGCCTGTGCAGTCATGTGATTTAGGACGCCAGACCAGAAGAGCTTCCACCCATCATCGAAGTCTTTAGTTCCAGAACCCTTCCACTTAGTTGAGGAGATGCCAGTTGCATCGAGCTGATGAGCGTTTTGGCCTCCTCAACCAGTTCAAGTTCCTTCCTCGTTAGTGACGAGACATTCCACGTGCCAATTTTGAGTTGGTTCCGTTGTCGATTTGTAGAGTTTCCACCTAAGCCCTCATTTTGACTTGGCACTGTCCCCCTCCGCCCCCCGTAATGGATAGCCGCACCATTAACGGGCTGCTCGTAACTTCTTCGGTTTAAACCCGGTCGGATTCCGAGCGGGACCTTCCGACCAGCAAGCGCTTGCATGCTGACACCCCTCAGGCCTAGCTCCAAAGGCGCCCTGGATTACCAGGATCAGCAAATATCCGAGGCTGTTTTAGTTTTCTTTTCATGGAGTGCAACAAAGCAGCCGGAGCAGACGGCCTAGCTGCCGAACTTTTTAAATCCGCTGGCGGTGAGCTGGTTAGGAGCATGCACCAGCTCATCTGCAAGATATGGTCGGAAGAAAGCATGCCCGACGAATGGAACCTCAGCATTGTTTGCCCGATCCTGAAGAAAGGAGACCCTCTGAGTTGTGCCAACTACAGAGGCATAAGTCTTCTTAACATCGCATACAAGATCTTTTCTGCTGTACTGTGTGAACGCCTGAAGCCGTTTGTCAACAATCTGATAGGCACATATCAGTGTGGCTTTAGGCCAGGAAAGTCCACCATCGATCAAATATTCACACTGCGGCAGATCTTGGAGAAAACCCAGGAATTCCAAATCGATACACACCACCTCTTCATCGATTTCAAGGCCGCGTATGACAGCATCTTTAGAGACGAACTATAAAGCGCAATGTCTAGTTTTGGCATCCCTGCCAAACTCGTCAGTCTGTGCAGGATGACGATGGAAAACTCACGCTGTTCCGTCAAGGTCGGCAAAGACCTCACCGACCCCTTTGATGTCAAAAAAGGATTTAGACAAGGCGACGCGCTGTCATGCGACTTCTTTAACATCATTGTGAGAATTGTGCAGAACTCTCGCGCCAACACCAGAGGTACAATCTTTCAAAAGTCCGTTCAACTACTTGCATACGCAGACGACATTAACATAATCGGTAGAACAAAGCGTGATGTCAGTGAAGCCTTCGTGAGTATTGGGACGGAAGCGGCGAATATGGGTTTAGCAGTCAATGAGGGCAAATCCAAGTATATGATGTCATCAAGAAAAGACACCCAACACCGACCTCTTGGACAAAACATCACCATCGACAGCTATAACTTTGAGGTAGTTAGGGACTTTGTCTACCTGGGTTCCGCTATCAATTCAGACAATGACACCAGCGCTGAAATCAAACGAAGGGTAACTCTTGCCAATCGCTGTTTCTTTGGGCTAAGAAGGCAATTGAGTAGCAAAGCCCTCTCTCGAGCAACTAAAGTGTCCATGTATAAGACCCTCATCATCCCAGTCCTGCTTTACTGTGCAGAAGCATGGACCCTGTCAAAGGCGGATGAAAACACTTTAGGCTGCTTCGAGAGGAAAATTCTTCGGACGATTTACGGTCCTGCATAGACGGAGAGTGGAGGAGGAGATATAACATCGAACTGTACGGGCTGTACAGCGATACCGACCTAGCCAAAAGAGTCAAAACACAACGTCTACGATGGCTGGGTCATCTAGAGCGGATGGACACCAACGCCCCGGCCCGGAAAATCTTCGAATCCACACCGCAGGGACGACGCGGTAGAGGAGCACCGAGACTCAGGTGGCGCACGCAAGTGGAAGGGGACCTCAGCCAACTTCGCGTGCGAAACTGGAGACGGCTAGCTAGAGACAGAGCTGGCTGGCGAAGCTTGTTGGCTGAGGCCCAGGTCCACCCCGGACTGTAGCGCCACCTTAAGTAAGTAAGTAAGTTTCATGGTTGGGGGGGGGAGGGTGCATTTTATACCTAGCTGCCAGGTTTAAATTCTGCCGAGCAGGAAGCCGCTCTTCCCCAAACAGACGCTCCTGGATTTCTGTACTTTGAAGTTCAGCGGTCCCTCTGGGATCAGACGCTGACCAACGAGCCGCACAATATGCAACAGACGCTGCTGGATTTTATTTAAACCTTCGGGTTACTGCCAAGAGTGGCCCCACAAGGAGTTTATACTCCTGGACATCATCACTTATGCCTAAAGATTACTTTCTCCAGTGGATTTTAGTCGGCTTTTACGACAGGCATACCTTACCTCAAGGCAATTCTTACCCGACCTTGCAGGGTGTGTTGGTGAACTTTGGCGAACAAATCTCCAGGGCCTTTCTCCTTCTCTGCACGGCTATCTTGAAGACTGAGTCCCCATTATTCAAGGTACTTTGTCAAAGGTCCTGTATGGCCTCATAAGTGTATCAGCAGTCGGAGAACAAACTTCCTCCAACTCCCGATATAGGTACTCCGTTCTTTTTGCTAGAACCTGGGTGCACTTGCAGATGGAGCTTTTTACCTCTATTCTTCGTGGAGCACTTGTTCCATGCCTTGAAGGCCGTTTTATTTTTACTAGTCAATAGTTTCACCTCATCTGACCACCGCCATGTTTCTTTGACCTGCTTTTGACCGGCTCTTTGAAGATCCTAGGAGTGATCATTCCACATATCTTGCGCTCTGCACTCAACATCTTCATTTTCGTCATTGATGTGATAGATGGATAGTTTTGAATCGTGTTTAAAAAAGCTTCTTCTTTTTCCTCATCCAAATTGTACCAGTTGATTCTCCCAGAAACTTTTGCTTTGACGGTTCTTTAACCGTTCCATATAAATGACGATCAGCAGCAGAAGGTGTTGTGTTGCGATCGCCTCACCAGAAAATCACTTTGCAATCTTTGACCCGCGGTTCTAGGGAACTGTGAACCAAATGATTGTCAATGTGGGTCTCATTCCCACAGCTGGCAGCTATGTTAGTAATCAGGTGGCTGGTGTACTCGATTATATGCCACTTTAGGTCTTAGAGGTCTGCGATCGTAATTTCTTTAGTTATAAACTGTCAATCGAATTTAATAAAATTCGCTTAGCTATCCTATAGGATGGGGTGCTTTCAACTCTTAGACGCATAGCAGTGAAAACCGTAGAAATTTCTTGCTTCTTCTTATTATATCAAATAAGATCCGACAATAATAGATTCTTAATAATTTTTACTATAAACTTCTTTGTTCAAATAAAAATCTCTACGGAATTTCCTAAATTTCGAGAAAAAATTGTAAGCTCAATTGACGTGTGTGACACTTGAAGGCTATTAGATTATCGGCTTTCCTGATACAGTCAAGGAAATCCTTCTCGGAGGGGTTTCAATAATGACCTTATTAAAAGAGAGACAAATCCTTGTTAGTAGACATATTATGGCGCACATTGTGCTTGGGAGTCCTAATAAAAATGAATATATGAAATGAAACGAGGGTGCTGAACGCCTACCTCTGAAAAAATTCCATGAACTTCCTTCGCAAATAATGTAAATCTGGTATGAAATTCTATTGCCTTGTATATTGGTTAAAATTCACAAAACAAAAGCATTGAATTAAGACCAAAAAAATGTCCTTGGTTGTGTTATCCATTCTTGGGAACGCCCTGATATTTTTGTATCCCAGCTCAACTCAGAACGAAGATAAATGTCAAAATAATTTATCAATGGAATTTATGTGCTGGTTTGACAATCTTGCGTTGGTATGCCTTGGCATATAGCCGTCAGCTTATTTGTCTTTTCAGATATTAATATTATATCTCAACAGTATACACAAGATAATATCAATTTACGGTCGTGAACCGTGAAAAGCTCAGCAAACTGTTTAGGATATGGTTCCAACCCATGTTGTTTGATACATAAGGACGGTGCTATATGAGTTTAATTTTAAACAAAAGGAGTACTTTAAACGAACTTTATTTTGTAAGCAGTTTGGCAAAAACCATATGACATCAAATAAAAAAAAAAAAAACAAGTCAAAAGTCTGGATGGGGAAGCTGAAAAACACCCTCTCTCTTATGGTTGACATAATGGTTCGAATTAATTAAACTGTCGGAAACCACAGAGAGAAGAATATTAAAGCCAGGCAACGTCAAGGCAGCTTTTTTTGTAACAATATGCGTTATTAACGACAATTTTTCCATCACATCTTTGTGGCAAGGAGAAAAAATGTAAACGAATGGTTTACATTTATGGTGACAGTTATTATTCCTTAATTAAAAAATACAAATTAATTATGAATCTATCATGGGGATATTATATGCGTGAGGAATGTATTCGAATAAATGTTTGTCCAAACAATGCCACAGCCATAAATATGTCATGTTATAAACATAAATAAATGAACGATGAAAAAATAATTATGGCTTCATTATTTATTAACGAGTGCATAAATCGGTGTTTGAGGATGATAAAATTATGGGATTTGAGGAGCTCTGATTATTTTTATTTAGGTATGAAACGTGTTTTTTTTTTCAATTGGTGTGGTGGGATTGAAATATAAAAAGAATATATCAGGTTAAACGACAGCGTAATCACGACGATGTTGCTCAAGCGCTGTTTGAACGAATTCTTGCAAAGAAACTTTCCCAGCTCAGCAGGGATTCACTTAAACTTTAGGACGTTTGTTTTGGTACTATTTTTGGCATAGGTTCCATTAGGGACCAGTATGACTCCTTTCCAATTTAAACTAAAAAGTCGACCATCAGTCTCGGTGTAACGCTGTTTCAAAAGGAATCGAGAAACTGACCCGAAAAAGGTTAAAAGGCAGGGGTAACCGTTCCGGATAAACTATTGCCAGGAAGATAATGAGAAAGGCTAGGTTAGGTTAGGTTGGAAAGAGTTGTTTGCAATTAGCATGCAATTAACCATGTTGCATGGGTTCTTTTGGGAGGCCGACTTATAGGACAGGATTTTTTTGAACGAGGCTAAGAGTGTCTCAGTGATAAGGTTGACGGATTCCTCTAACCGTGTCAGATTCGAGATGTTGCCTGTTTGATTAGGCGCTAATCGTCTTGTGACGAGTTTGGAGAATCTGCTCCAGTCGGTCTTAGCAGGGTTTCTAAAAGGTAATTCTTTATCTATTCTACAATTAATATTGAAGGTTATCCTGTAATGGTCCGAGAAGGAGCATTTGGTGGATACGATCCAGTCATTCACTTCAAAATTCTCAGTACAGTGAGCTAGAGTTAGATCAATGACCTCCTCCCTAATTTTGTTGTGGAAAGTAGGATGTCTACCCATGTTACAAATTTTTAGATTGGATGTCAAAATTAATTCTAAAACAGACTCACCCCTCTTGTTTATATTTTTGCTGCCCCAGTGAGTGAGATGGACATTGGCATCCACCGCGATGACTAGGTTAGCCTTGGTGTTCTTTGCGTGGAGTTCCAACTCCCATAATGCTGTCGATGGTGGATTGTCCTCTTCGTATGGCAGGTATGCGGATGCACGAATAAGTTGTGCCTCATTTCTGCGGTCGCACACCGCCACTGCTAAGTCAATGTTGCTGACGATGACAGGAAAGATTAAAGTTAAGTGCTTTCTTAGCCAATATGCAGCTTCTCAGTTTACCTTTCTTTTTGATGTGGGGAGTGAATATATTTTGGACCCTTATCCCTGGATTTTGTCTTTGAAAAGCCACGGTTCCTGGATTAGGGCCACATCAATATTCTCCTCGGCCATGAACAGCAGCAAGTCGTCGGCGGCAGCTTGAGAGTGATGCAGATTGGTCTGCACCCCCAGCTTTCCGACGCTGGTCTTTTTAATGTGGGAAGTTAAACTAAGATAATGAGAAAACTATCTACAAAATTTCATTAAAGATACAGTTTTTGCGATACCCTCTTGAGATGTTCCAAAGATTTTCCTGTCCGAGACTTGGGGATTCAACCCTTAACACAAGTTCGAAACAGCTTTTAGTCACAGCTCTCATGGCACTAACAAATACGTTACAGAACACCTGAAACTGAAAAACGTCTAATTTCTTGTTGCGTTGTTCTTAATGCTGAGGAATTCTCAGCATTTCCTAGTGGGGTGCCGTGGCATAGTACCTACTTCCCACACGAGTGCTCTGGGTTCGATTCCCACCTCGATCAGCGAGTATGAAAGGTTTGTGCTGGGTCTAAATTGCCATTTATTTTGTCACTTCTCTATTAATAGCTTAAAAATAAAAGCAAATGTAAAAGCAAAATGTAAATTTACAATGCGCAAAAAACAAAAGAAACTGCTTCAGTACTAAATCTTTATAACTTCGAAAAGTTATTAAGACAGAAGGGAAATAAAGTTAAACCATTTCATGATACAAAAGATTTACAAAAGATATACCTACCTTAGTTGTTTTTATTGGCCCTTAACTGAAGATGCGTGTTCTTGTGACGTAATTGACTTGCCTTTAGTGACATTCAATGTCAACGTGAGATCAATTGTCGTAAAACAAACTATATTAAACAGATTTTCACTTACTCTCGTTTTCGCTTGTTTATAGCATTATAAAAGCTTGTAACATAAACTTTATGACAGTTCTCACAGCTCCTAATTCACTTTCAATGTTATAACCAACAAATGGAAACAAAACATGAAGGACTAAAGGACTAAATGAAGTTCTAATGTTTTGTTTAAAACGATTTTAGCTTCACACATCTCAAGGTTGGAATATGTAATATTGCCTGACGTCATAAAATAAAAACCTGACGAAGCAATAATGACGAAAAAAATCCGATTCGGAAAGAATTTTTTTAATTTTCGAGGTCGGAGAATCAGTTAGGTTCTAACAAATTTGTCCCGTAGACCATAGAACCACTTTTCTATGTGCACAAATTCCAAGTGTCTTTCCCGAGGACTAATACAAAAAACTCGCAACTTGAAACAGAAACAATAAAACTCACCAGAAAGCTACGTGCAAGTGACATTCAGTGTTTAACGTCCTTTAAAATTATGACATTTTGGAATTGTCTACCATTAGCGAGTTTAATGTTAGTTTAAGCGGTTACTAGTTGATGATGAAAGTAAAGCAGAAACGACTTCGCATTATTTTACTTCTTATGAAATTATGTATTGATCGCGATTGCCCAGGATTATTTATTAGTTGGTCTAAGGCTAAAAACTCACAAGTTCTATAAGCAAGGTAGACGAAAGGAACCTTTCGACGAATACGACCTTCCGTCGCATCAGGCGGAACTGATCTGACAGGTACAACTCCTAAAGATTTGAGTTCCATTTCCATTGCACAGTTATTGGCGCTAAGATTGCAAGCTTCATATTTTTGCATTCCTCACTCAAAAAACCAATTCAGTTGATTATTGAACGACTTGAAGTGAAGTTTTTAAGCATTTTGATCTGAGAAGCACATAGCGCCCATTCTCGGAATTTTTTCAGGGAATGGGCGCTATTTCCCTGAAACTCGTTTCTTCTGTTAGTGATGGGCTAAAATATTTTTTTTTGCCCGATTTCTTAACTTTATCTGGCACCTTGTGGGATAAGAAATTCTAAAAACGCTACCACTTCTATTGAGTGTTTAAGCTATTTCTTCGCTGATGACGGGTTGGCCACATTCCTTTATTGTGGTTAAAGGTGTTTAGCTCTCATGATTACATAGCATGAGAGCTAGCGAGTAGACGTACTTTCAGTCCAGTGGTTTTTGAACAAGTTTTTCTTGCAAATTTAAGTTTCCTTTTCATCCTAAAGACTAGTAATTTGGTGCTTATAATTGACCTTAAGTAAATTAACTTACTACACCTCTAATTTTCCAAAGTTATTGATTAAACAAAGGGAAAAGAAACATTTTCGCTTGTGCCACTCAGTTTAATACAAGAACTTATTTTTCCGTTGTACCAAATGAGTGGAAAGAATAAATCTGTCCTCGAACAAAAACAAAAGCTGTTGTCTGAATCACCGCGGGGCTCCTTGTGTTTGCCGAAAAATCAAAAAAACATCATGGATGACAGCTCAGAGACGTGGAAGAAAATGGAAAGTCAGCTTCATAAACAAAGTGAGTTTATCATTTCACTTCTCTCTAGTAAAATATCAGAGACCGAAACTAGAATATCAAATAAGATCGAAACAGAGGTTGGAGAATTAAAAAAAAATATTGCCGACCTTAGCGCCAGAGTTGCACTCGTTGAAAGCACTAATGCAAGTCAAGCTTCTGAGAACACTGTGCTTAAAAGCGAGATAAGTGCTTTTAAAACTTGCTTGTCAGATGTCAAAACTGAATTTGCACTTTTCGCATGCACTTTTCGCCATTTAACCACCGAAATGAAGAGCCTTAACGGTACACTAGAGGCGGCTGAAAACAAAAGTGTAGCCTGCGATGCTGTAATCAATGGAATACCCCATTTACAAGATGAAAATCTAAGAGGTACTTTAAACCACATATATCTCGCACTAAAAACCAAACCACCGCTGTTGAACAACATCTTTCGCACACGGCCGGCAAACAATAACAACAATAAAAGCTCTGCGATCATTATTAAGTTTTGCTCAGCTTACGACAAGAATACTCTGCTTAGATCCATGGCTATTTTTCGTAAACAACACAACAGACAACTTTGCCTGCGGGATGCGGGAATGAATTCTGATGCCCCCATTTACATACGTGAGTGTCTGACGAGGAAAAATCACTCACTGCTGCAAGCTGCGCTAAGCTACAAGAAACGGAGAAAAATTGCATCGGCATTTACATCACGCGGACAAGTGTTTGTAAAGCGAAGACTGGATGATGAAGCGGTACATATCAACAATGAGAATGACTTGGACAGAGCTGCCACGACTGTTTAATTATGCTTTAGTACTTTTTTCTGTTGTTTTTGAATTAGTAGTTTTTTGGTACTTTTTTAAATCTTCGTTTTTCTTTTTAAGATTTTGTAAAGGTTCTATTTTTCTTTATCTTTTATTTATTTAAATTTGGTTTTTAAATTTTAAATCCTATTTGTTTTTATTTTCTTTTTTAAAATTTTAAATCTTCTTTTTTGCACAATATTTAGGTACATACATTGCCTTGCAGCTTTCGATTTTTATAGAGATATTTAATAGAGCAAATCATATTTCCTTTAATTTATTATTTCACATTCGTGTGATATTATTATATTATTTGTTTTTTATTATTCTTCAATGGTTGAGCATGGTGACGACGAGTTTTCATCTATTGCGCAGAGCGGAGAAACGCTGCGAACTATGATCAGGGTGCTGGGAAACCAGAAAGAGGGATTACGGATATGCCACATCAATGCTCAAAGTTTGTTGCCGAAAATGGACGAATTTAGGAACTTGTTCGAAAATTCTAAAATAGACGCGATTTGTGTTTCAGAGACATGGTTCCCTAAACAGGACGAATCAACATTGGAGCGGAACTGTAACACTCTGTATAAGCTTAATGGCTACCAGCTTTACCCTGCTATCAGAAGCTATACCATTCATGGCGGCGTAGCTGTGTATGTCAGGAAGGGAATTACTGTTTCGTTACGGTGCAAGTCGCCACCAAGCAGTCTTATAGAGTACATATTTGTAGACTTGATAAGCGGTGAGGACACACTTTTGCTCGGTGTTGCCTACAGACCCAAGAAATCTATAAATCTGCTACCTTTTTTGGAGGAAATTGTTGTTAGCTCAAAAAATATAGTTATCTGTGGTGATTTAAACAGCAATCTCCTCTTTGAAAGGCAACTGACTCATAACTTGAGAACATTTAATCTCTCTCCTGTGAATACATCTATCCCCACCCACTTCGGGCCAACATTTAGTACACTACTAGACGTCTTCTTTGTAAGCGATACCAACAAAATCCTTTTTTACAACCAGCTTTCTGCCCCGGGTTTCTCGAAGCACGACCTTCTGTATTTGACCTACGACTTCACTATACCAAATTCAGTTACTACCTATCAATATCGGGATTACAAAAATATAGATTTTTCTGGTCTTGAAAACAGCATCCGTGCGATCGATTGGGGCCAAATGTATTATATGGGCTCACCAAACTGTCAAGTTGAATTCTTACAGTCAAATATAAGTTTCCTTTTTAATACATACGTTCCACTTGAAACTAAAACTGTCACAAATCATTCAAAACCCTGGGTTACAGAAGAGATTCGTTTGTTGATAGTGGAGAGAAACGAGGCATACAACGTATGGAAAAGATTTCGCCTTGAAGAGCACCACCGAGTGTTTTGTACTCTTCGTAATAGGGTTGTAAGTAAAATAAGATCAGAAAAGGCTATGGTGTTTGCTAAACGCCTCGATCTTTCCTTAAATAGTCGTCATTTATGGAATAACTTACGTGACTTAGGAGTTGGAAAATTGAGGCCGGTTTCCACACAAAATATCGATGCAAACGAGCTAAACAAAAAATTTCTCTCGTCTTCGTCACAAGCCGAGGTGTATATTGCTACACCTGCCAGTGAAAATCCCAGTGGATATGCTGGACAAAATTTTGAGTTTTCTTGTGTTGATGATGCTGATGTGGTGGAGAGTCTTATGTCCGTCAAATCGAACGCCATAGGTATTGATGGTATAAGCCCTGTCTTCATAAAGGCTATAACACCCTTAATATTACCCTATATTACGCATTTGTTCAACACCATTTTGACTTCTGGTGAATTTCCAAGACGGTGGAAACTGGCTAAGGTTATTCCTATACCTAAGGGCTCAGGTAGTTCTGATTTTAGGCCTATTTCCATACTACCATTCCTGTCAAAAGTGATCGAGAGAATAATGCACAAGCAAATCAGTACGCACATAAACAGATCAAATTTATTAACTCCGAATCAGTCTGGTTTTAGGCCTAAGCACAGCTGCATAACAGCTCTTCTCAAAGTGGTAGATGAAATAAGGCAATCGCTTGATCAGAATAAGTTTACTTTTCTAGCACTGCTTGATTTTTCCAAGGCATTCGATAATGTAAATCACAATATTCTGCTGAATAAATTAATAAATCTGTTTCACTTTTCAGCATCCGCAGTAAACTTTTTATCATCATACCTAAGTGACAGAATGCAGTCTGTTTTTATAAACGGTCAAATGTCAGATTTTTGACGCTACTAAGGGGTGTGTCACAAGGCTCAATATTGGGCCCATTGTTATTCTCGCTATACATTAATGATCTTACAACTGTCCTTACTCACTCGAAAGGGCACAAGTATGCAGATGATGTGCAGCTGTACAAGAGCTGCACTACCGATCATATTCAACAATGTGTTAATTGTTTGAATGAGGACCTGCACCGACTTGAGATATGGTCTAAGCAAAATTGTCTTTTACTGAATCCTGAAAAGTCAAAATGTGTTGTTATATACAAGAAAACTTTCGACTTATCTAACTTTCCCAGTCTTCTCCTCAACAACCGACCAATTAAGTTCGTTGATTCAGCGAGAAATCTTGGTGTAGTTTTTAGTAGGACACTTAACTGGAGCGATCATATTAACTCGATTGTTGGAAAATGCTACGGGGTCTTGCAAAGTTTGTGGAAGTCACAAAGATTTACACCAATAAAAACTCGCATCATGTTAGCTAAATCTTTAGTGTTACCAATCCTTATCTATGGATGCGAAATTTTTTGTAACTGTGATGCAAAAAGTCGGAGAAGATTGAATGTGGTATTTAACAACACTGCTCGCTACATATTTGGCTTGAAAAGATTCGACCATATTTCAAGTTTCTCAAGGCGTATTTTTGGCATGACGTTTGATAATTTTTTAAAATATAGAACCCTGGTCTTGCTGTTTCGTATAATAAACACGAACCAACCTTGTTATTTATATGATCGTTTAGTTTTTTCCTCATCAAATCGCACTTATATGTTAAATAATCCCCGTTTCACTTGCCTGGCATCCGAACGTCAGTTCTTCGTAAACGCTATCCGGTTGTGGAACTCTTTACCTTGTAACTTGCGAAGAATAAGAAATATCAATACTTTTCAAAAGGATTTGCTGCTTTATTTTTGTAATCTATAACCTCTCTCTTGTTTTTAGTTCTCTAGTTTTTCTATGCGTGGACATGTATGTATCTAATTAAAAGCAATATCTAAAATAAATGCATCTAATTCAAATGAACTAATAAAAGAATTTGTAAAGTAAAGCTAAATTTAAATATTTGTATATAAATTTAAATTTATCTTAACGTTAAGTATATTTGTTTGTTAGCTCTCAGTTCAATAGTTACCACCTTTGAACCTTTCACTACTTAAAAGATATTGTATCTTACTGTGTAAGGATAACGAATAAAATACTAAATACTAAAATAAAAATACTTAGACACAAGTACAGGAGAGTCTTTTGCAGACATTATAATGGCTCTCTATAATGGCATTATAATAAAGTAACAGTAATAACTAAAATACAAGCAAACAGAAATCGTAAGATGACATTTTGAACGTCACATTAGCAAAACAGTATATTGTAGCAATGTTATCAGGAAAAGTATGCTAGACTCTTAGACAAAATTGGGGGGCAGGCTTACTTAGGCGGACTCTTTAAAGTCCTTAGTCCGACGGAAGGCTGACAATTAAGAAATGATGCTCAAAATACTGTAAAAACAAATTAATAAAATTTACAAATCATGCACCTACGCCTACTTTTGGCCTTTTTTGTGACATAACCTCTAATTTACTTCTTACTTCAAAAGACCTTTTGACCAAGTTTAACAACGCATAGAAACTCAAGTTTTGGTGTATAGAAATTGCGGCTAAAACTTGACGAAAATCTTACCGCCCACACTTGACAAATCTTACGCCCATATCTTTAAAAAATTGATTTCTCTGAAATTTCAATCTAAATCGGAAAAATATTCTTTGATGAAAATATTGGTAGTCTCTGAGTTTGCCTCATGAATTGTTTTAAGTCCCGCCTACTTTAAGGGGGTGTTTTTAAGAAAAAACTTCAATTTTTGGCTTCATTTTCGTTTTTGACACATTTCCTCATGGTTCTAACGAAATAAGTTTCAAAGATCTTCTCCTTAGTCCATGCCCACTTTTGAGGGCATGACCCATGCCCATGGGCCTCCATTAAATGAAGCTAGGCAAAAAAACTTCAAGATTTGATGTTGCTGGGTAAAAAGGGTGGGGTATTTAAGAGTTCATTACACGCTTCACAAAAATAAATTATCTTAACGATATACAAAAACATTTTAACTTTTTTTCCTACTAGTAAATAAAAGACGATAAGCACAACCAACAAAATCTCGAAAATTTGTTATGTTAAAATATTCCCAATAAACAGAAAATTAAATTCAAGAGCTTTTTAAAAAAAAAAAGCTCTTCTTTCTTCCCAGTAATTCAATAAACGTCAACAGAGATGGCACAAATTTTTCCTTTTGAATTAATTTTACTTTACAAACTTAACTATTGTTAAGTAAAGTTTTAAATAATTCTAAAAATTTAAAATTTCTAGAATTCTTTATGTGGATTCTAAAAACAGACATTGATCGAATATTATTATTTCCAATATTTTTTTTACTGTTACTATTCAACTATTTTTATCTAAGGAATGCTTCCATCAACTTTTTGTCAATGAAATTCGCTCGAAAAAGTAATCGATAGTAATGAATTCGCGGGAATTTTTCATTATTATTTTCAAAAGAATGCTTCCAGCAACTTTCCACGATAATAATAGTTACACTTTCGTGCAAACTTGTTGCTATATTTTTCTTTGAAGCATTATTTCTATGAAATTTCTTTTGAGAGCGAAATGGTAAGAAATTCGAGCAAATTTTTTGCTATTAGCTAGTTTCTACTTGATTTCTGTTGTGAAAATTAAACTATGTATTAAATTCGAGCGAATTCGTTACAACTATTTTTTAAGAAATGATTCAACTCTGTGCATCTAACAAATGGTTCCATTATCATTCAGTGAAGAAAAAGCTAGTGGGAGGGTTACAATCCGCTTAGGCGAATCGTTGGATACTCCATCCCAACTGACCACACATTCGTGACATTTGTTTACTACTATTAAAAACTAGTGCATCGGAAATTTTCGGCTAAGATGGTAATTGTCTTCGGTAATACTTAAAGTCTACGCTAAAAAATAATAGTTATACATTAGCGCGAATTATAACCATTATTTTCTATATAAAGTTAGGTAATGCTTCAACTGTATTTTGAGAAACTAAAAGTAACAAATTTGCATGAATTTCCAGCTATTATATTCGAAAGGAATGCTTCCATCAAATTTTATTGAGGAAGTTATTGTGCCCAATAAAAGAGCGAGAAAGATAATTATATAAAACTTGAAAGAGTTCGCTACGTATTTTTTTCGTATACCTCTTGGTAAACATTGTCTCAATCTTAAATCAATCATAGAGGTCACCAAAATGTCTTATAAAAAACCAAAGAATTTTAGATCGACGTTTACAAATCTTTTCAGGTCGCGTTACAGCTTTACAGAGAGGAGCTAAAAAAAAAAAATTTCTGTTCCACCCGTTATATATGTCATTCCAAAAATACGATCACACTGAGGGCAATTGAAATGACGCTCTAACCGTAGAACCACAGTGATGTAGCTGTGGCGGTAGTAGTAGCGGTAGTAAGAGTTGTCAAAAGTTAAAACACATGTATTCAGTGTATTGCGCACACAATGTGTGTCTGTGGCGGTAGCGCGTAGCTGTGGCGGTAGTAAGAGTTGGCCATCTTTTAACTTTCGTAGCGCTACACGGTTGACAGCGCTACACGGTGGACAGTTCAATACAAGTTAAGTAAACAATGGAGGAAAAGGACGTCGAAAAGTTTATTGAGATGGTTAAATCTAAAAAAATTTTATGGAATTTGTGTCATCCGTTGTACATAAATATTAAATCTAGTTCAAATTAACTCAGAGTATCGGCCATTGTTTATAAACGAGGTTTTTGTTCGGCATAGCCGCGCTACCCATTGTGTTCAATTTTTTTCCGTACTACGCCACATGGCTCCGCGGCTGTGCTACGTACTACTGCTACATACCACCGCTACGGGCATTGTGGTCCCATGGTAAAAATTAAATTTCGATATAGAGCGAGTCATTATAAATTTCCCATTGTTTATGTAGACGCCATTTGAATGGTCTACATAGTACATTACATAACAACATAACATAATAATGGCAAATGGAGTCTTTAATTTTTATTTCATTGTGCGCCTTTTTTATACCCGACCGAGGGTATATTAATTTTAATGCATATTTTGTAACACAGTGAAATAATCACCGTAGACCCCTAAGACCTTTTAGAGATATGATCGAGACCGACAGGTAAGTCGATTAAGCCATGTCCATCCGTCCGTCTGTCCGTATGTATGCAGTTTTGAGGTCTTTAAAATTGAGCTAGAAAACTGAAGCTTGCAGCGTTGCTTGGTTCTCATTTTGTACAGACAAAGCATGCAAATTGAGAAGATCCGCCCACAGCCATGTCCACAATTGGCTTGAATGTCAGAAAACCTCAAATTTACATTTAATTTCAAAATGCCTCTGGTCAAGGTAAACAAAACATATGAAGTCAAATTTTCGTGGAGAGCAATATCGACCAGAAGCCTTAAATTAGACAAAAATTGGACCCCCCACTCTATTGACCATGCCCACTTTTAACATCTGAAATCTTTGAAAACCTAATTTCCCGGGAAATTCATTCTAAATTGAAAAAAAATTCTATGACAAAAAATTAAAGATATTACCATTTGCTAAGTTTGTTTGATACAAAGCATTGAGCCCCACTTTCAGGGGGCGTTTTTGAAAAAAAACTGTTTTTTAAGTAGAAACATTCATTTTCTCGTGATTCCAACGAAATTAGAGTTAATTGATTTTAATTTTCAGCCTACGCCCTTTTTTAGGGGCTTGGCAAATACAAATAATTGACATTCTGTATATGAAACAGACCAAAAAAATTTTAAATTTGGTGTTAACGGATAAAGAGGGTCGGGTATTTAGAAGTTCGTTACAGACGAACTCTTGCACTTACTTACTTGTTTATTTAAAAAAAAACTATTTGCGGTAGACCTCATTTTTCTGATTTTGACTGATGTCAACGGTCCATACAAAATTTGCCCAGGCCCGGCGCGAATAAAACTTATTTCATAATTAAATTTACATTATATTAGTATATTATTGATAGAAATGTATTTATTGCATGGTGAAACGAACTGCCCAAACTATTTGAATAAAAATCAAAAACGCTTCAGATTTGTCTTCGTCCCCTTACGATACAATAGTTATGTGCGTTTCGTTTGGAGTCAAAAAAAATTTGAATTCGGTATGGGTATGTCAAAACTGACAGATCTAAATTTGAAAACGTTTCTTTGGTGGCAAAAATGAGGGTATATTAAGGGGAAAACTGCCATTTCTCGAATCTGAAATCGCAGAATAAAATCTCGTTTTTTAGCAAGATTCATTTTCAGATTTACCAATACCAACAGACTGTGTTGACAGTTCGTTTGTTTACTTCGTGTATATTTGGAACGGGTTGGTCTTTCTACAGAAATAATTTTGTTTTGTTTTATAAAATGTTTGCTTTTAATTGACTAGTGCAAAAACTTTAATTTCAACATGGGCTTGAAATGGAAAAACTGTATTCATCCCAATCATGTTCTTCGACAGTCACAGGACGCGGTATTCGTATATTTTTAGGCAAAGAAGCACTCACGACTTTGCCGAATGTTAAATTGAATCAAGCAGGCTTCGAATTGCGTATATTATAAGGGACTTGGTGCACTAATATAGAAGCAAAGAATAAAGTTTAGGTTTTTTAATGTAAAAACATTAAAAAACCTAAACCCTTTCAGTTTTGTGCTTGCATGCTGTAGAGTGTAGACGCTTTTTCAATTGTTTCTGTGCTATTGTTGTAATTTTATACTTAATTTAACTTGTTTCTTTTTTTTTCACCTCTGTGCTTTGAAGCTGTTTATGTACGAATTTGATGAGTAATATTTATTTTTTCATCCCTTCTTAGCTTTTTCATATAATTGTTCTTCCGTCTAATCTAATTTTCATTTATTATTCAGTGCACCTAGTATTTTTCTTTCTATGCTGGTTGCTTGCATTGGCCTTCGTGCTGTTGCTTGTAAACGGTTTTTTCCTCTATAGCTTTGCTCTGTTAACTCAAATCAACTTTTCTAATCCAGGCTAACTTTCGCACACTATCTGACGAACTGAATAAATCCGGTATTTCTAATATAGTTTGTTCCAGTGACCTTGAGCACTCTGTAGATAAATTTTATTCTATACTCAATACCTGTATCAGTAATACTATACCTATAAAGAAAAACAAGAACTCTAACTTCAGCCACCCATGGTATACCAAGGAACTGAAAGTCCTACGTAATAAACGCAATAAAGCATGGAAAAAGTACATCACAAATTTGAGTACATTTGACCTTGATAATTTCATGTTTCATTTCAGTGAATTCAATGCTCTCGCAGAGCGTTTGTATTACAACTATGTTTCTCAAATTGGTTCAGATTTTAAAACTAATCCCAGGGAATTTTGGAAGTTTGTTAACTCTAAAAGAAAAGTTGATGGCTATCCATCCACTCTCAAATATAATGGCAGTTCTTCCAACGATCCTAGCACGATATGCAATTTTTTCGCTGATCACTTTTCCAAATCATTTAAAGATTCTCCATTTCCTGTCGACACTGATTATTTTAAATATCTCACAGAATCTGCTCAAGTTAATTTTTGTGATATACCAGTACATTTAGAAACTATTTATGAGCTCTTGTCTAGCCTTAAAGACGATTGTTCTACTGGTCCAGACGGTATACCACCTATCGTTTTAAAAAACTGTAAGGATGTTCTTGCCACACCTTTACAAAATTTATTCAAACTTTCGCTATCGTCCGGTCACTTCCCCTCCATGGGGAAACTCTCATTTATTACGCCTGTCTTTAAAATGGTGTTAAATGTGATATTGTGAACTACAGGCCGATTGCTAAACTTTCAACCATTCCAAAAGTGTTTAAAAAAATTAATTTGCGATAGCCTTATATTTTACTGCCGAAACTTTGCAAAGAACAGCATGGTTTCGTTAAAAATAGGTCTACCGTAACTAACCTTTTATCGTTTTATAGAAAATGTTCTGATGCAGTAGAAAATGGCTTCGAGGTTGATTGCGTTTACACCGAATTTTCCAAAGCTTTCGATTTGATTTCGCATGAAATTATTGGTTTTAAGCTTACTTCTCTTGGCTTTCCACCAAATTTCATCTGTTGGATTATGTCTTATCTTCATTTAAGATCTTACCAAGTTAAATTTAGAGGACTTTTTTCAGTTTCTTTTCCTGCCATTTCCGGCGTTCCCCAGGGAAGTCATCTAGGCCCACTCTTATTCATTCTTGCTATAAACGATGCGCCTTCGTGTGTCGCTTATAGCGAAATTCTATCATATGCAGACGATATGAAGATATCTAGAACTATTAAGAGTTCTGATGACCATGTTCTTCTTCAGACTGATATAAACGGCTTTGCTACATGGTGTAACAAAAACGGTCTTTTCCTCAATCCAGCTAAGTGTCAAGTTATCACTTTTTCTAAAAAGCGTATCGTTACAACATTCTCTTACTCCATCAGTGAGCATGCTCTTTGCCGTGCTGATCATTTTAAGGATCTTGGTGTTTTCTTTAGTCAAAACCTTGACTTTTCAAAACACATAAGCTACATTGTAAATAAATCCAATTGCATGCTTGGCTTTATTAAGCGTTGGTCTAAAGAATTTAACGACCCTTACGTCACGCTTTCCCTTTACAATAGCTATGTTCGTACTCACCTTGAATACGCTTCACAAGTGTGGTCTCCATCGCAAGTATGCCATACGAATAGGATCGAGGCGATCCAGCGGAGGTTCATTCGGTTCGCGCTCAGGGGACTTCCCTGGGAAGATCCACTCAATCTTGCTTAACATTCAAAGTCTCTCCCAAACACGGATAAATAATGACTTGATTTTTATTCAGCAATTGGTCCAAGGTCTAATAGATGCACCGGACCTTCTATCTAGTATAAGCTTTAAATTTCGTGGAGGCTCTCATAACCTCCGAAGAATTCAGCTTTTACACGTTCCACGGCACAGAACAAATTATGGGAAAAATGAGCCTATCAGCCGTATGTGTTCCACCTACATCGCACATACCAGTATTTTAGACTTTGACATGGACAAAGCCAAACTTAAGAGGCTGCTTCGGTGTTATTCGTCTTAAATATTAAATATACTTTTACTTTTATGTTTTTTTTTGTTACTTGTGTTCGTAACTAATTTTTATCTGTTGTTATAATAATGTTTCTATATATGTTGGGTTTCTATGTTGGGTGTTAGTTTATGTTTAATTTATTAACCACTAACACTTGCACTAACTGATGAGCCCGTGTTGGCAGTTTTCTGCTTGGCAAATTTCTGCTGCAGATATTGTTTGTATTAAACAAACTGCATCACAGTTCTGATAGTGTAAAAAAAAAAAAAAAAATAACAATGGCTTATTTTGTTTCTAGTTTCGTCACAAACAAGAACAGAAAACTTCCCGCAATTAAGCCACAGCAAAATGTAAATAAACTAGGGATGGGAAACAATTTTTTCATTTAACGGGTGATTTTTTAGCTGGTTTGGTTTTGGCAACACTGGTTTTGACAGCTGACGTGTGTTTAGTACCTTGTGTCACTGTCAAACAGCTTCAGTTTGGTTTGCAATTTACCCATGGATCGTCTTACAAAAGAACAACGCTTGCAAATTATTGAATTTTACTATCACAATTCGTGCTCGGTTCAAAATGTTCATCGCGAAACAATGGCGCAATTTGGAGGCGAGTTTGGTGAACAGTTAATTTCACGTTTCGGGCCGGTCAATTGGCCGCCTAGATCGTGCGATTTGACACCATTAGATTATTTTTTGTGGGTGTATGTCAAGGCTTATGTCTATAGGGACAAGCCCCTTCGATTGACGCACTGGAAGCCAACATCCATGCATTCATTTGTGAGATACCGGCCGATATGTGTGAAAGAGTATGCCAAAATTGGACTCAGCGGATGGGCTACCTGAGACGCAGCCGCGGTCAACATTTGAATGAAATTATCTTTAAACATTAAATTGCAAAGTTCAAACTATCGATTCAAATAAATATTTCATTAATTTTTTCGAATTTTTTGTGTTTTTTTTTTTAAAAAAAAGTTCTCAACCTCTTAAAAAATCACCCGTTAGTACTAAAACGGAGCCAATGTACTCAGATTAATTTTGCGTTAAAAAATTAAATTGCCAATTAAAATAAAAGTTTTTTAGTTGGAAATATTCGTATAGCTCTGCATTTTTAAACAAATTAAATCACGAATTATCCGTTATTTGGAAAATGATTGCACTCCAGAAGAACTTTTAATTACTTTCAATTCCTAAGCAGAATATAGCTTCAGTTTTCGGTAAAGTAAAAAGTGTATTTCAAGCTAGGCTGGTATGGTATGGTATATAGACGTCTTCAATGAATTTTTTGAAACCTTGAATGTTTTGAACCTCATTCTCACCTTGAAAATAAATTTCAAGACATTCAGCTCTTTTCTCGTTAATATATCACATTGAGCAAAAAAAATATATGTCGCAATTTCGTAGTAAAACGGCAGCAACTTGAATTAAAGCATAAGAAGTTCTTTATCGAAACGCCTACAAAGTACTATTTTAAACGTTCGTTAACAGAGTACTTCGGCGTAGTATGATTTCAATACATTTATTTATATTTTTTTAAAGGTATTGAAATCATATATTGATATTATAGATATTTTTGGCGAATGTAAATCAAAGTAAAAATGTAACACCATTTCGCATCGAAGTCTCTCTTTTTGTTGCGCTAACTTATGCGTAACGATTTATTTACGCTAACGCCGCATTGTCATTGTTTTTGTTTTTAAAACAGTCACTTATGGTTATTGTTGCATAGTGCCGTCAACATATTGCTGAAGTAAAAACATTATGGTTAAGTAAATTACCATTTTACCTTGAAGAAAACATAGTTTTTACAAAACTCCGAATGTACTTTTTTGCTTAACCCGACCCAGTACAATTGTATTGGCCTTCCCACCCTTCAAACAAAACTAAGATATGGCAGGTCTCACCTATTCCCACCTATACTATCACAAAAAATCTCAATTTAATTTTTTGTTTGATTTAAAACGATAATAAAAAATTATTTATTCATCCACGCCTCGCCGAAATCATTTGACACCTGAGTGATCTGATCAGAAGATCTGATCGACCACGCAACAAAAATGCTTTTTCTCACGAAACAAGGCGAAGCCCTAAGCCATCGAAAGCAAGGTCCTTTAGTCATATTGTAAACACTGGAGAATATGTCAATCAAAGGTAAATCTTTGCTCCCGTTACATGAAAATAATGGAAAATAACTATATTAGTAGCATCCGCCAGGGGAGGATAAATAAATATTTTTAAACCCGACCTAGGGTATATTAAGTTTTATGTATAGTTTGTAACGCAGTGAAATAATCACCGTAGACCCCTAAGACCTTTTAGAGATATGAATGGGACCGGCAGGAGAATCGATTAAGTCCGTCCGTCCGTATGTAAGCAACTTTTAGGCCTTAAATTTTAAGGCAGAGAGCTGAAATTTTGTGGGTTGGTTGGAAGTCCAGTCCTTCAGATCAAGTTTGAAAATAAGCTGAATCCGCCCACAGACACGCCCACTACAGGCCTGTATGTGCGACCATCTCTTATTTAAAAAAATACATTTTGCAAATTTTAGCTATGTTACAATGGCGCTAGCGCATCCATTTTTGGTACGTGACATTGCCTTATAATTGTCTTTAAGGTAGCCCACTTGACCACGCCCACTTCTTAGGGATTTTAGCTTAAAATGACTGTTTTTCAATAAATATAAATGAAATTTGACAAAAAATTATATGACCAAAGCTGTAGATATTAGCATTTTCTAACTTTTATGTATATATTGTGATGTGCCTCCGTCCACTTTTGTGGGCGTGGCGTTAAAAAAAGTGATTTTTTTTTATTAAAAAGGCGAAGTTTTAGGCCGGAATGTATGCAACCACCTAGTATAAAGCATTCAACAGTTATATTTTTATAAACCGCCCACTTTTTGGAGGCGTGGCAGTTTTCTTTTTGGTATGGTCGGGTATTTTGCAATCCGTCGTAGATGGATTGAAGCTTTTGCATACCCACTGTTATACTTTCCCACTTTTTTATCATCGTTTGATACTCCTTCGCTTAGTTTGATACTCCTTCGCCCAACCTTGAAAAACACTGTTTTAATATTTTTACACACTTACTTAACTCAAAGAAATTAAAATATTATCGCATCTTATGCACTGCTTTTATAGTTTATAATGACGAATCACCCTGTTTATAAGATTCTGTTGTTGGAAACTACTGTATTCTTTGGGTTTTATTCAAGATAATATTGACTAACCTACATTTTTTATGACCATTATGTTGGCATTTATGCAGGCGTTAAGCCTTGAACACTTTGAAAATGAATGCCTTTATAATTATTGTGACCACTGTACGTGAGCGTGTATTATTCGCCGTTGTCGTAGAAGTGTGGTAGTGTGTTCTTTGTAGTTTTTCTTGAAAAAAACTGAGCAAAAACCTGACGCAAAGGAAGCCCCTGTTGTCTAG
The DNA here is from genome assembly GCA_947623515.1 of Neoascia interrupta. Lineage (NCBI taxonomy): Eukaryota > Metazoa > Arthropoda > Insecta > Diptera > Syrphidae > Neoascia > Neoascia interrupta. The sequence goes on from OX392463.1 coordinate 57,191,814, forward strand.
TTACTGTCAAGGAGTTTTGTACCCATAAAAATCCTATAAAAAACTCAGTTAAAATACGACAACATCATATTATTCTTGAGTGGAAACAAACGGTTATATTTCCATAAAAGCCACTGATATTAAAGAAAATAGTAATATGAATTAATTTTACACTTTAGAATAAAATATATAAAATATAATTTTGTTTGCGCCGGGCCTGGGTCACATTTGACAAGTCTCCTTCTATTGAGTGAATAGGTCTATTTAATGATTCTATAAAACCAACATTTTTTGTGTTCGTTTCAGCGCAACTACCCAACTAACATTCTTTTAAAAGTTGAAATCTAAAAACGAAAAAATAGAATTTAGCTATAAGACTCCTATAATGCTCTCGATACTGTTATAGCATGAACACTTGTTATAGGATCTAAAAATGACCTTGTATTATTCTTAAGGAAGTATCACTCGTAAAGCACTTAACTCTTATAGCAAGAGTATCTTTAGAGTTTGATTACAATACTTACTTAAACAGTACCAGAGTTGAAGTCTCATAACCGAAGCCTTATAAGAACTAATTTCTTGTATTAAGAGCTCAACTCTTGTAAGGAGACATTTACTCTAATAATAAAACCCTAAGTGTTATTACATAGATTCATTTCTTCGACCATTGTATAATGGTTTACCTTTTTTCTGCTTTAAGTTACGTATCAATTACTTACTAATAATACCTATCCTCTTAGGTTAGGTATTATTAGTATCGGCTTAAAGCAGATCGAAAATAGCATTAAAATTTCAAATTTCAAAATTCAGGCTGTTTTGTTTAATTCTGTCAATTTTTTTTATTTATTAAATGTACAATTTTAAAAATTGTGACTTCAAAAACTTGCGATCAGCGAAACAGGCACAGCAAAAAGGGTTAGTTTTTTTTTAAATTTCATAATTTTCGAGGTCCTTTATTTGCTCAGTGACTGTAAACGTGTGGGTGTACTAAAGTGCTTTAAAATATTTGTTAATATTTAAAAGAGCAAAGCTATGCAACACTTTAAAACTCATTTCACGACATTTCTAAAAATGGCAATAATTAGCTACGCGAATATTAGGTACCGGGGGGGTTGATAAATATTCTTACAGATGTCTGTGATCTGGTCTGATTAATTTTAATATTGTAAATTATGATGGTCTTACGAATTCTCCATTCATTGATTTCTCTACATGAAGACAGCCAGACTTCATGGCTGCTGGCACAATACTGAATGTTTCCTACGTTGCGGCTATGTTATGTTTATGTAAAATGGTTTTCGGGTAGCAAAAGTGATCCATTAAAGTCTTCCTAATAGAGGCTAGTAGTTCGTCGTCAGATAATCTTCGAGTAAAAAGCCCTTGCATTCATAGCACGGTTCCTTGCGACGGATGGTATCGTTACCTTTAATCGCTCATTTTTCTTGTTGCCCAAATTTACTTTTCTCATTTTTCTCATCCCTCTTTCACTTATACTCAAACTGTCCCACTAAAGGCTGAATAGTAATAACTTTTTTTAAGACTTAAATGATTTTTTCAATTTAATTATGCCACCATTTTAAAACAGCTTAAAGTGCAGGTCTAGATGATATTCAATATGTTATTAATATACAGTTTTTTAATAATATATCCTATATTAATATTGTCATATATATTATAATAAATTATATTATTATTATGTACAATAATTGAATTATTAATATTCAGCTTTTTCGTCTATTTCTTAAGCGGTAAGGAATTTCTAATAAGTATGCGTTTAAGGATAAAACAAAATATTTAACTGATTCTAGGAACCCCACCTCTTAGAAGGGGAAATAATAATTTATACCGTTGCAAATAAGTACACCCGACATTAAGAAATAATTTCGTTCCACCTTGTCCATTTTAATAGAATATCATTAGCATCAATTGAGTTGTGGGCGCATAAATTAAGTTCCATGACTTCCACTTCTCAGCAGGAACACAGGTGCTTCTCTATTTCACCGCTAAGCTTGGATATTAATAGGAAACATAAGCAGAAGGAAAGGCATATGACAGCACATAATACAGTTTTCTCGGTTAGATCCTACAATAACAATAAAATTAAGACTCACTCTAGGCCTTAAATAGATGACGAAGGAGGGTAGCACTTCCCGCAACTGGCTACACGAAGACAGCTATCATCAATCTTTTTTTTTTTCATTTTGTATCCAAGTTTTATCATCTTGGGTGGTACGAAGATTACCTTGACTCTTTCGATTTAAAGGGGATGTTTACTTCACTTAAATTTCTTCAGGGTTACCAAATGAAGGCTGGAGTAATATTTTATCCTTTTTGCTTAAAGTGAAAGGATTAAAGTTTTGATAGTGTAGGTACGATGAACATACCTTTATAGATTTTTTTGCCTTAAATATTTCTATCCTTTGCAGATTTAAAAACCTCTTTTCTTTATTTTCAACAGGTGTCGTTTTTCCTATCGTCGTACGTTGCACCACTAACGCTGATATGCTTCCTGTACATGGGCATGCTGGCGCGTCTATGGAAGAGTGCTCCCGGATGTAAACCGTCAGCTGAATCGAGGTTGGTAAAACACATAGCTTCCCCCTAACGAGTGCAAATAAACTGTCTGCATTCACAAAGCCACTTACCCAGCTATATCCTGCTGCTATTCGTTTTTATTTCTTTAGCAAATAAACGTCGTCGCGACGGGAATCATCTTGGCATGAATTCCCAAAGTCTTTTGGTCTTTCTGCTCCATTTCACATATACACAAGAAAAAATGTTGGTACATCTACGGAGCACTTACGTATAGAGCGTGTTGCGTTTATTGACTGAAATGATGGAAGGATTACGTTTAAAAAATCATGTTTCCATCCTTAGAGAATAACGAAAGACAGATTACGTTCCTGCGAAGAAATTGGAAAAAAAGCTTCTGTGGGGTGAGGAAGTTAACAAGTATGTACTTTGCTAGGTTACATTTACCAGATGTACTTTATGCTGAGGTTAAGGTATTTGCTTTAAGGTTAGCAATAGTGGTAAGAGTATCGAGTTCTAAAAACATGCAGGATGTAAGTTGCTTAAAATGAAGATATATTTATATTTTTCCTAATTTCTGAAAATTTGAACTCCTTATGCAGCAAAATTCAGTCAGTTTCTTCGCATGAAACCTTCAGATCTTGTTTTTTTCTAATGGACACTGCAATCAGGGATGATTAATCCTTTAATCTGAATGTAGGTTTTTCAATAGTAGCGTACCAACCATTATATCTCTGTGCAAGCTGTGTATACCAAAAGAAAATTAGTGTAAATAACTTAACTTTACTGAAAAGGGAATAGCTAAATGTAACCAAGAAAAATTTAACGTCGGTCAAATAATTTAGGATTTAAGATTAGATTTAGATTTGAAAATTGCCTTAATTGTTCACTAAAACTTTTTGTATATTAATTCAACTTGCAATCATAAAAAGGCTAAGCTTTAGCCGTTGCCTCAGTCGCAGCAAAGAAATAAGAAATTTACTTTAATTAAAAAGCTAACCGAACGTATCGTTGCTTATATGAGGGAGCGGCCCCTATGGCAAAGCCATACAAAATTAAATTTAATGTTTAAAACGAAAAATTACAACAATTTACAATTCTGCAAACATTATAATAATGAAAAATCCTATAATTTCAAGCACTGCCAGGTGAACATCGTCAGGAACATATTATAATGATGCTGACATGAAGGGACAACTCTTCCTACGTTTCCCATATGGAAACAAGTATTTGAAAGTATTTTTAATATACAACATAACGGCCTAATAACAGTTTAAATATTGATGTTAAAAAAGACAAAAAATATTTTGACCTTGTCTTAAAAATTTTACAGCCAGAGAGGCGAAAATCGGCATGTTATGCCCTAAAAAAATTTTGATTTTTTATAATATAATCGAACTCTAGTAAAAAATTAAAAATTTTTTTAAAAAAAATACCCATTTTCAACATGTTTTAATGTTGCCTTTGATGCATGCTTTTTCATCACTTTATTCAAAACGTCGATATGGGGCTTACATATAAAACAACCATCATCATCATAATTTTCGGTGACCGCTTATCCTTAGAAGGGTCGCGGAGCGAGGGCCGCTAAATGGTCCTTCCATCGTTCCCGATCCTCCACCACCAACTTAAGAGACACAGGCGCGATCCCCAGACGGGTCTCAGAGATGTTCTTTACCTGATCCCACCGTATGTTTTTTGGCCTACCAGGCAGCGACGCGCTCCCATCTCGGCTAATATAACCTGTCTAGGAAGTCTGTCCATGGGCATACGACAGGGCATGCAACGTGTCCAAACCATCGAAGAGTTTATCGTTCCACTCGGAGAAGTAGCTGCTCAACACAAGATCCCTACGAATACTGACGCTACTTACTCTATCCCGAAGAGTAACCCCAGCAAACGCACCTCAGAAATCTCATTTCGGCAGCTTGTACCTGCGATATAATTCTTTCGGTCAATCCCAAATTTCAGGACCATAGATAAGGGTTGAGATCTGAGATCTTTGCTTTCACTCCAAACTCAGCGTTCCTGATGACCAGCCGGCGCAGTTCCTTGACTATTGCACCAGTTTGGCCAATTCTACAGGACCACTCAGTATCACTCCTCCCATCTTTCATGAAGAAGACTCCGAGATACTTAAACTTCTCCACCTGTTTCAATGGGACTCCATTTGTGCAGGGTGCATAATGTGCAGGGTACACTGCACAGGAGTTCGGGAAACAACCATCACTTAAAACAATAACAGTAGGAGCAAAGGCCCGAATCAAATTATGGTTAAACAGTTTTAAAACTGCGGTTTTGACGTATTTTCGAAAAAGAATCGTAAAATTTTTTGACTATACTACTATCTCCGATGCTTTATGTTGGGCTTAATGACTTGAAAAAAATCATAGGTATAATCTAGAATTATTTGTAATTTTAGGAAAGACTATAGAAAACTTGAATATTTAGCAGACTCTGAGACTTAGCTCGAAAACTTCAAAAACGTTTAAAAAACTATTTTTCAAAATATTCTGATAATTTAACGGTAATACCGATTTCAATGAAATTAGGTTTGTATATAAAACGTGGGAAGAGAATTCTAAAATTTTTCAAAATTTTAAAATAAAAATAAAAATCAAATTAAAAAACCCGCTTTTATTAGCGCTAACTAAAATATCTGAGCCGACTCAGAAGTTACAGTCCGTAAAACGGACCGTTGAATACCCCATCCCATCCAGCATTGTAAAATGCTGATGACAAAGTTATTTTTGACATTTTATACGTAATGCAAACTTCGAAAAGGGGCGTGGTCCAACCGACCCTAATTAAAAACTATTAATTATAAGATATTTCCACAGATATTTCCAAGTTACACTTAAATGTACGTAAAAATGCAATTTTTTGGTTCAAATTCAATATTTTTGAAAAATCGACCCATAAAAGGGGGCGTGGCTAAACATTTTATGTGAACCAAATCTGGATTGAAGTCTCGTTTACCTAACCTGCTACTTTTTTGTTTCATGCTTTCCTGAATTAGGCTCAAGGCCAGTCGAAATTTAGTTTTTCTGGAAAATTTTAGGTTTTTCTTCAATTCTGCCTTCAAATGTGGGCGTGGCCCAAAGTCTTGTAAGAACAAAATTTAGAACAAAGCGTTTCCTACATCAAATATTAAGCAATTTTTTTTCAATTTCGAGCAAAAATATTGAGCAAACTGCATTTAAAAATTTACCCTTAAAATAGATGTCACGTCCACTAGACGAGATTTACCAACTAAATTTGTCTTTTTTGTGTCTTACATTCATTAGGAGATGCTAAATGTCAAATTTCAGCCTTTTAGAACGTCTTACAGTTTTGAAAACTCTGGAGGTAGTTGCACATTTAGACCGTGTCTTTGGGCGGATTTCAAAAATTTTTACACTTGTACTGCTTCGCATGACGTGGACCTTACGTACAAGGTTTCAGCACCCTAGATCGAAATTTAAGGCCTAAAAACATGTGACATACAGACGGACGGTCGGACATGGGTCATTCGATTCAGAATTCGTTCTCGATCATACGGTCTTGGGGGTCTAACATTATGATTTCAACGTGTTACAAACTATGTGACAAAATTAATATACCTCCTATCCTATGGGATGGGGTATACAAATACTAAGGCCCCGGGTTACGACCTGATCACTGGCGAAATATTGAAAGAACTACCAAAAAAGGCACTAGTCAAGCTACTTCATATGATAAACGCTTTTCTTAGACTTCTATACTTGCCAAGGCAATGGAAATTTGCTGAAGTCATTATGGTTCCAAAATCGGGGAAATGTACCCATATCTATTCTGCCGATAATATCGAAAGTATTCGAGTCACTTCTGCTGAAGCGATTACAACCAATAATTGCAGAAAGACGCTTGATCCCGGATCATCAATTCGGTTTCAGACCTTACCATATCACAATAGATCAAGTCTACAGAATAACGCATTAAATTGAAACAGCCTTAGAAGGGAAAAAAATATGTTCAAGTGCTTTCCTCGACGTATCGCAAGCCTTCGACAAGGTATGGCACGAGGGCTTGAAATATAAGCTACGGCAAAACTTGCCGGAAGACATGTTTATAATATTGGAAAATTATCTTGAAAGCAGACTCTTTCGTGTTAAGTGTAGTAGTGAAGGTGTGAGTGAATACTCGAGTTTCAAGCAAATTCGGGCTGGCGTACCCCAGGGAAGCGTCCTCGGTCCGACCCTTTTCCTGCTTTACACAAGAGACATACCTTTAGATGACGAGACAGTCGTGGCCACGTTTGCGGACGATACGGCCATCCTGGCAACAGGTGAATCAGTCGAGTCATCAACGAGAAACCTCCAACGAGCATTGGACAGAATTTGTGTCTGGACGAAGACTTGGCGAATTGCTCTTAACGAGAACAAGTCTACGCATGTGAATTTCACTTACAGAAAGGTTAACAATTTGCCTCTGTTCATAAATTCTGCACAAATACCTTATGCAAATGAAGCAAAGTATCTAGAGATGACACTGGACGCTAAACTAAGGTGGAACCCACACGTAAAGAAGAAGCGTGACGAGCTCGAGATTAGGCTCAGGGAAATGTATTGGCTTATCGGAAGATTGTCGAAATTAAGCATATATAACAAACTGCTCTTGTACAGGCAGGTGTTAAGGCCGTCCTGGACATACGGTATACAACTTTGGGGTTGTACCAAGCCGAGCAACATGTCCATGTTGCAGACTTTCCAAAACAAGACACTTAGAGCAATTGTGAATGCTCCATGGTATATTAGGAATAGCGATATTCTCAGAGATTTAGGAATAGCTACTCTGAGCGAAGAAGTAAAAAACTTTGCTCGAAAGCTAAATGCTCGCCTTCATGTTCATTGCAACAATGAAATGATCCGTACTCTAAACGAGACTCTTAACGATGTAAACAACGAGCGACGACTACAAAGAATAAGACCCTTCGATCTAGCGACGTAGGGTGAAGCCGCATAAATGAACGGCTTTGGTAGGTGCATTCACTGGATAGCAACCTACCCAATGCGATAAACACTACGGAAGCGTTAACTACTTGTAAAGTTAACTTAGTTGTAGTCAAGAAGTATTATGAGAGAGCGAAATTTTACTACTACGAAGTGCGTGCTGGCAGTTTCATAGTGTCTCTCATAAATGGGTGGTTTTTTAGGATGTGGAAATCGGGCACAACCAATATCGGCTACTTCGGTATTATATATCTGCTATAGTGGGCGTATTGGTATATTTGAAAGATTTTGGAGTTTTAGCCTCCGTCCATCCTAGTATTCAAAAAAAAAAAAGTTTATTTTCTGAAATCGTAGTGCGATAAAATCCTTACAACTTCTGATCTATTTCTACTTTATCAACTAAATTCTACGAATGCACAAACCATTTAAGTAGAAAGCCAAAATAAGTTAAAGTTTGAAAATAAAAAAAAAAACTTTTTGTTATTTTTTTAAAGTTTTGAAAAAAAAAATCGAAAAGAAATTAATTTTTCACCCTGCGTTTCGATAAATGTTTGAGCTTTGAGTACCTAAACTTAAAATTGGCCTTAAATAAAACTATTAGACCAACAAAAAAAAAATATTACAATTCCCACCCTAAAATTAATGAAAGATTTGTTTTAATAATTTTAAATCTGAAGATCGAGCTCATAAAACTTCAAACTGTAATTAAACCTTTATTATTTGTGCTTTAAAAAATAGTTCTCTGACCATTTCCGCAGTTAAAAAGCACACCAAAGTTCTAACGCGCTTTTTTCCTTTTGAATGGACCGCTAAAAATGACAAATGCGTAATATGTCCTATGTGGTAATACACCACATATTGGGTGAGTATATGGCGTATTTTCGTCAAGAAAAACTCTCGTTGTCCTATTCCTGTTAGTGTACACACTTTTCCAGCTTACTCAGTGCCTTGGTATTTCCATATGCGCGAGCGTTTAAATATAAAAAGACCATTCAAGGAGACAACTAGTATCATTGCTCTT